>OY728155.1:1756561531-1757938031 GCA_963277665.1 Viscum album | reverse complement strand
TTTTAGAGTGAGTTAATTTTTCCCTGGATGTATTTTATATGGTTCAGGATGAGCTGTTTTACCACCATGTAGATCTGATATGGTTTCAAGTGAGCTGACATGTCCGAAATGTAATGTGATATGGTTTTGGTATAGTTAATTTTCCATTGCGTGAATATGATATAATTCTAAGTTACCTAATTTTTCATGGTCGTATTATTTTCTTATGTGTTTTTGGTTGAACTTATTTTCCCATTAATATATGACCATTAATGTTGTTTTAGGGCATAAAGTAGTTCCCCATGGGTGGTGTGGCATTATCAGAAATATATATCACTGGATGAATCAAGTATAATTACATTAGGGTGACAATATAAAACCTATGGATTAATGGCGTTTATTTTATTTTCATTTCCATACTATTTATTTACTCTCATAATATCACATGAGCATGTACTAGTTGACTCATTTTTTAGGGATGTCATTAGTGGAGCCCTACTAATTTGTAATCATACCCCGCTTAGGTGACCATAAAAATTTTGTTCCCATATGCCCTCATTGTTCATAGGTTTATGTAGGATGGAGTCATAGTGATGCATGATCATGTTTCTAATCTTATTCAAAGTCAACATACTATAATAATGTGAGGATCAAGGATAGTAGTATATAATTATTATATTTATTTCCTTTTTTATTATTTGTGTATGAATACAATAATAGATGATTAGTGATATATTCTTGTATGAATGCAATTCATTATTTATTTTATGGTTTGGATAATTTCTTCTGCATCCTTTCATTGTTTATTAGGGTTGTTATTGGTGTTTTTACACTATTTATTTTTTCTAATGTGTTCATATTGTCTCCCAGGTTGCATATTAGACCCTACCCATATGTGAATCCATACTAGAATATGGGGAGGTGTGTCTTGGTCTCTTATGATATATTTTGGGACACTGTTGAGGGGCATCTAAGAAGAAGAATTAAAATATATAACATCTTTTGAAAAATTAAACCAAAACATATTTAAGATATCGTTAAAAAAAATCAGGTTGCATTAAAAGGGTAAAAAAATATCCTCATGTGCAAGTATGAATTCTCAAATAACCCCTTTTTTCAAGATATTATGTGACCATGGGATGAATTTTATATAAATAACATATTCCCATCTAATAATTACTTGATTTTTTGAGTATTTATTGACCAGGTATGTAACGCCCTGACGTTTCTATGGAATACTTTCTTTAAATAATTTTTATTCTTTTATAGCATGATTTTCACGCAATCGTGAGTTTAAACAAACCTTGAGAAACCCTTATTATAAAAGTAAATATTATATCCTATCTATTAGGTTAGTAGGAATAATTATAACTAACTTATGAAAATGCATTGTGAATTCATTAGGTATGAATTATTAATAAAAATATAAATCAATTAGATATTATTATTTTTTAGTGAATTAATATTTTTAATGAAGTTAACGAGATATATATGTATTATATACATAAAAAATATTTTTTATATTCATACAAAGAATATTTTAGTCAAAGGGTATGAATAAAACACTATTTGATATGTAAAAAAATGTTTTTAAAAAAGGATAATTTTACACCTTTGAATGGAAAGCCCATTTTAAATTAAGATTTCGACACATTAATAATTTTTATATGACATAATAAAAATTTAATATTTAATTGAGATATAAAAATTTATTTTGGGTGAATTTATCATACTTTTCTAATAACATTCATCTTTTGATGCATAGTAAAAAAACACAAAAAGTTTAATTGAAAATAACTTTTTTCATTGGAATAATTCATATTGTTAAATTATATTATTCAATAGTTTAAAAGTATAAATAAAATATTGTTTTACCATTTAATATAATTTAGGTCATTTAATTTTATTTTAAATTAAATTATTATGTAAAAACATTTCTATCTTTTGCCATATTTTAACATTTAAAACTCATTTTCACATTTCAACAGTGGGAATAATTTTAAATTGATTATAGGAACTTCTCTGTTTTGAAATTTATAAAAAGGATTCTATATTTGGAATTAGTTGGTCCAAATTATGTTAATATCTTTATTTTATTTTTAGGCAACATGGATAGTAACTTCAGTAAATTTTATTAACATAGAAAAATGGTAAATCGGGTAATTATGGGTAAAATTAATATTATAAAATTACCCTAACACTTGTATTAATATAATTTTATGATTATTATCTTTCTTAAAACATACTTGTGTCTAAATTTTATCCATTGGAAACCACTTGGTTGGGATTAGGAAACCTAATTCATTTTATTCAAATAAAAGTGAAATATGTCTCACTCAAACATCAATAATTAAATTATTTTTATTACAATGTTATACAGAATATAAATTTGATTATAAATACATATTTGAAATATAAAATTATTTTATTTATCACGGAAATTTATTTTTAATTTTTATAAAATAAATAATTACCTTAAATACTTACACAAGGATGATGTAAAAATTATGTAATTGACGAGAAATGAATAAAACATTTTTTATTAAAATATTAACAACTATAAAAGAACCCCAAAAACATGAATAAACCTTATTAATAGAGTATATCTTGACCATAATCATCAAATAGTTGTCATATTGACCATTTTGAGTCTTATATAAGAGTTTATGACCCTTATATAATTTTATTCAAAGTGAAGATTAATTTTTCACCTTCATGTTTTAAAAGAGTATAACATTTTTAATGTTGGTTTTTTTAGAAGATAAATTATACTAAAAATATTATAATGAAAGCTATTGGATTTATATTCCTTATATTATGTTATTTTTAATTTTATATTCAAAAAATATGTATATTAAATAATTAAACAAAATTGGGGTAGTAATTATTTTATTAATCACGTGATAAAATAAATTTTATTAAAAATATTTTAATAAATATAATTTGGAATAAATATTATGTAAATTTAGTTTTAAATATTACCATTACCCCTTAGGGATATAATAAAATATTTTTATCATGGTTTACTTATTATTTTTATATTTTTAAAAATCCATGAAATAAATAGTGTAAAAATTGACACTATTGATATTTTGTCAAAGTAAGGTTTTATTAAATTATATAAAAATAATAACACATTTTTAAAAAGATATAATAATTATTATATGGAATTATATATTATAAATTATTTATTTATGGTCTATTTTACTTCATATAAGTAAAAATTTCACCCATTTAATAATGAAATATTTGACACCCAAGTTAAAAACTAAATAGAATGACTAAGTGTCAATTAAAATCATAATGCTTAAATTGAAACAAAAACTTGTCTAAAATTTATTGGATTGTTATATTAAAACCCAGTATCATCTAATATTCTATATTGGGACATTTTTTAGGTATTTATGTGGGGTTTTATTTTATTATAAATTAATATTTTTGAGGTTTTCAAAAGTGCCCCTCACCTCCATTATAAAAGGGAACTTCCTACCTAAATTATTCACTTCATTTTGAGCCTCCAATATCAAAAATACCCTTCCCATTTTCCTTCAAAACTTCTCTATCAACATTATAGTGGTCCTGGTCTTCTTCAAAGACTAACTCTAGGGCCTTAAAAAGATATTTTGAGGAGTCACGTGAAAGAAGATGTAGTATCATTTAACAATTATTTCAAACTTCTTTCTTCTTCTACTTCCACCTCATGTGTTGTTTCATTATAGAGTAATTACTCCAGTAATATATATATATACTGATAGGTTATTATATTTAACAAAAAAAATATATTCCTCTTTATACCAATCTTATGAAAAATAAAATCACCACGCGTGTGTATGTACCTCTTATCATCTCCACGCCGTGGTGTATTCTGTTTTTTACCACCACCTTACATGGATGGGTTTCATTATGGAATTAATAAATATATAGATAATTAATATAAAATTTTATGGATTCTAATATATTATATACCATCCAATTCAATACCATTTAACAGTTATGGTAATGATATCGTCACTTGTGAATACGTATGGCTTACCGTCTCCACGGTGCGATGTGATTCATTCTATATAATTTTCATTAAAGCATGATTATATAAATGAATTAAATGAATAAATATGATATATATTGTACTAATACCATGAATTATATAGGAATAATAAAATATCTGACAAAACATGTATAAAAACGTAAAGAAGGTAATACCTGAATAACTAGTAACAAGGAAATGCTACAAACAAATGGATGTAAATATAATCATAAATGTTATCATAAAATTAATAATGATTATGGAATAAATAATTCAAATTATTTAAATCATTATAAAATGTTTCAGATACATATGAATCATATCAGACCTAAGGTAAGGGATAACTTTTCAAATCTCATTTTTATCCAAGATTATTTATTCGTAAATATTAAATGGGGTATATCTAAAATACACATCCATGTTTCTTAAATATGTCTTTAAAAATATTCATTAAATCAATCTAAAAATTTTTAAATTCAATTTTACCCATCGGTTGATGTTTATTAAATTTTATGAATGGAATATTTTTTTCATTTTCAATATGAGGTACTTTTTGACTTTTCCAACAAAAGTACAAGAAGAATGTTTTTTAACTTGTATCTCATGAATGGATTTTAACACGTTCATAATTATTTATTTACTTGAAGCTTCGCCTACAATATTAAAAGTTTATTTTCAAATAAAATTATTTATTCTACAATTTTTTTGTTATTTTGAAGAAGTAAAACGTTTTTGAAGAAGAAAGTTTATTTTCCTCAATAATTAATTCCATGTTCTTTCTAAAACTTATTTTACATCAAAGAGGATACTATATAAATAGGTTTATATTTATTTCCCTGATATTAATGTGATTGGATTGTGTTTATGATACATTTTTCTTTAGGAAGTCCATTTTTTTATATCAATTTTGATGGAATTATGTTTAAGAAACCCATTTTATTTCATGAGTTATGTTATGGTGAATGTTTTTATGTTTTTGTGGAACATGTAAGAATGTTTCAATAAAGAGATGGGTGGGACCTATATCGACCTCTAATGCATTGGGTAACAATTTATATCTCATGATATAGACATGACTGGAATGGAATGTAAATTTTGTTCAATAATATCGGGCTAGAATGATGAGTGAACTCCATACAGTAATGGAATTTTTCTACTATGATGGTCTTGGAAATGAGCCTTGAATAATATGAAATGATTTTATATGATTATGTGTATATGCCAGAAAATTTTATGTCTTATGTTATGACTATTGAGATTAAATTTCACTTTTATGATTTATCCCATTACATGATATTATGATCTTTTATATGAAAGAGAATATTTTCAAATATTATGCTCTTATAATTATGATATTATATATATTCCCCATTTTTACCCTTACTAAGCAATTGAGCTCACCCTTTCATATTTTTCTTTTCCCCAAGATATGATGAAGGTTATTAAGTAAGATTTGTCAAAAATAAGTCTAGTTACGAAGAAATAAGTGGGATACAATATAGATGTTTTATGAACCAGTTGTTTACGATTTCGAGTTTCTAAACACACTAAACCTATACTGCCCTTGCAAGTTTTTTGTTATGTTATGTAATAAATACTATTCAATTTTGATTTAATATATATATGTAATTTCTAAGAACTTAAAGTTGGTATCAGATTATAGTTATAGATAAACAATGGAAACTAAGATGAGAGAACCTTAGTGAGAACCCTAAAGATATGTCGAAATATAGGTTACAATCATATCCTAGAGTTTTAGAGATGTTCATGAATAACCTAGGATAATACCTATTGTCTCCTAAATTAAAATTTTATTTTTGAATTATTTGGTTTTCCCATTATGATTAGTGTTGTTCACACTATGCCTCTTGGTTTTAGTCAATGTCTATAACCCAAAGGAACCATGTCAATGTGGAATGCAATGGGCAATGAAATGATTTTCCAATTGAGAAACCAATGTTATGGGAACTAGAATGTAAAATATTGTATCCATGATCACATAAATGTCTCATGATATAAATCATGTCAGACATCCAAATGACCGAAGGAGTGAAAACATTCTATTGAATCCTTCATGATGCAGCATCCACCTGCATTCAATGGGTCTTCTGTTCCATTAGTGGATGAACGGTGGATAAATACCACTGAAAAGTTATTTTCATTTCTATAATGTTTTTAACATGATATAGTCAACATAGTTGTATATCACTTGGAAAATTAATTTTATTAATGGTGGAATCATATCATGAATATGAAGAGAAGAAATCAAGTCCAGGGAATGGAACGAGTTTGTGAAATTATTATTTTTAAAGTACATTCCTCATATTCTTCAAACAATAATGGAGAATAAGTTCCTTGAACTTATGAAAGGGATGATGAATCTGTTGGTACCAATGAAGAAAATTTTACAAAACTTTCAAGGTGTGCCTCTATAATAATTATCCAACCTAAAAGTAAAATTGATTTATTCTTTAGTGGATTAAAACAATGTATCTGAAGGGTATTAGCAATAAGGGACTTCAATAGCTATGAGGAAATAGTTAGATGTGATCTCAATGATGAGATGGATATTGTAGTAAACCATCAATCATATGTGTTTGATAGGAAGAAAAAATGTACTTCAATGGAAAATAGAAAGACCGCACTGAAAAGAATATGATTTTCCCATATGCACAAAGTCTGAAAAGATACATAGAGGGAATTGTCTCAAAAGGAATAGTAAATGATTTACGTGCGGATATAAAGGTTATCATGTAGTTGAATGTTGATGTGACGGGAAAAAGATGTTTAATAATGAAAACATTGAAAATGATGTATAGATTTCACCTCCTACACCTCAATGCTACAACTGAAAGGAAATGGGGAGTTAGGCTAATAAATTACTTAATCTAACGGTTATTGATAAAGATCAACATCAAAAAACTATTAAGGCCAAAGATAGTTGAAATTCACATGAAATCACTATTGGAGACATGGAGTATGAAAATGAAGTAGTGAAAGGTACAATTACAATCCACTCTAAAGTAAAAAATGTTATATTTGATTCTGGATCCACCCAATATTTTTTTCTAACGAATTTTCTAAGGGTTTAATCATATTACCTCAACAATTAAATGTTGAGTTAGCTATGAAAACTCATAATGGCATAACAATATCGTCAAAATTTTATAATTCTTCTTCTATTGAAGTTTATGGGGAAGTTCTTCCTACAAATCTTTTGATCATTTTTATAATGGAATTTGATGTGATTCCTAGCATCGATTGGATTTATATATATGGAGATCATATTAATATCCATGTATGGGAAGTTACATTTCATATTCTAGATAAATATATAATCATCTATCATTTCAAGGATGAATATAAACTTCCAGTAGAAATTTCATCAATACATTGGGTCATGATACCTATAAATTATTGTTATTTATCCCAAATGGTTGGGGAGAAATTCAAGATTAAGAATACACCCATTGTACAGGAGTTTGATGATGTCTTTGCTAAATAATTTATAGGTCTTCCACCAAATCCTAACATGGATTTATCAACAAAACTCATACCAAGTGCTATGCCTATTTCAAAGAAACCTTATAGAATGGACCCAATTGAGTTGCAAGAATTGAAGAAGAAGATTCAAGAGAATATTGACAAGGGATTCATAAACTCTAGTGAATCACCTTGGGGAGATCCCATTCTATTTTTTAAGAATAAAGATGGATCAATGATACTATGTATTGATTATTTATTACTTAACAATATCACTATCAAAAACCATTATCATCTTCCCCACATTGATGAATTATTTGACCAACTATGTAGTTATTAGTACTTTTCCAAGATTGATATTCAATTAGGATATCATCAATTATGTGTAAAAATGGAGTATGTACCAAAGATAGTATTCTATACAAAGTATATACACTATGAATTTGTAGCGATGCCTTTTAGTCTTACTGATTCCCCTACTATCTTAATGGATCTAATGAATGAAGAATTTAGAGAATCTCTTGATCAGTGTTTGGTAGTCTATATAGATGATATTATTTCCTATTTGAAGAGAAAGGAAGAACATGAAGACTAATTGAGAATTGTACTGAAGACCTTGAAAAAGGAGAACCTTTATGTGAAATAACCAAGTGTGAATTTTGGCTTCAGAAAGATTCATTTTTGGTCAAATAATCTCAAGATATGGGATATCAGTGGAACCATCAGAAATAGATGTAGTTAAACGTTGGGAAGACCAAAAATGGTAACAGAGATCCAAAGTCTTCTTGGTTTGGATGGATATTATTGACGTTTTTGAATGATTTTTCATGATTAACTAATCCTCTCATCAAGTTGATTGGGAAATGAGTTATGTTTGTTTGGATAGAGGAATATAAATAGAAACTCAAATAGTTAAAAATAAGGTTATCCAATACTCCAATGCTCACACTTACTTGTAGTGGAGAATGGTTTTTGATCTATAGTGATGCATCCAAGAAGGGGATGGGATGTGTACTCATACAAAATGATATGGTGATTGGTTATGCCTCACGGATGTTTAAAATCCATGAGTAAAATTAACCAACACGATATTTGGAGTTATCTATGGTAATAATTTAATTAAAGATATGCATGCATTATCTTTATGGTGAACATTGTGATATTTATACATATCATAAAAGTTTAAAGTATATATTTTCACAAAAAAGGACCGGAAAATATACCAAAGAATATGGTTGGAGTTGATTAATGATTATGACTTCTCAATACATTACCACCCTAGGAATGCAAATAAGGAGGAAGATTCTTTGATTTTACAAGACCATACTCTCATATCCACGATGAGGATCACAAAAGATCAAATATTTATGGATTTACAAAGGTTATATTTTGAAATTTTAATAGAATGGGAGAAGTCATATATTTCTCAAATGAATTCTCAACCATCTATACAAGTGAAGACTAAGGAGGTACAAAAGAAAGATATAGAGAAACCAAACAAGGAGAGAAATGTTCTTGATTTCAACATTGCTTGTGATGAAATAATAAGGTTTAGGAACATGGTTTTTATTCCTCCCATACCTGAATTAAAGAAGTATCTATTGGATCAAGCTTATAGTTCATTATTCTCTGTTCACCCTAGAAGCACAAATATGTACAAGGACATGAAAGAGTATTTCTGGTGTGATGGCATGAAAATTGATGTCACCGAATATGTCTGTTGATGCATGGTTTTTCGGTAAGTTAAGACTAAAAGAAAAAAGTTTAAGGTGATGTTACAATCATTACCCATACCAGAATGGAAATGGGAAAACATCACTACGGACAGTATTATCGTACATCCCGAAAAATCTAAAGTCCATAATGCTATAATGGTTATAGTTGATCACCTTACGAATTTTGCACACTTAATTGCTAATAGAAAGGATTTCTCTCTTGATCATCTTGTTAAGATATATATAAATGAAGTGGTAAGATTTCATGTTGTACAACATTCCATTTGATATTATAGGGATCTGAGGTTTACCGTAATGTTCTGGAAAATCCTTCACCATTATCTGTATAAAGAGTTATGTTTTTGCACTTCTTATCATCCATAGATAGATGGTCAGTTTCAGAGGAAAATTAAAACTCTGGATGACATAATGAGAGATTTCTCTTTGGATTTCATTGGAAGTCAGGATCAACAACTATTTTTGGTGGAATTTTCATACAACAATAGATTTCAATCTAGTATTCAAATGGATCCTTATGAAGCCCTCTATGGAAAGAAGTTTAGAACTCCAAGTATCTGGGATGAAGATAGAGAAATTAATCTATTAGGACATGGTCTTGTTGATGAAATGGCAGAAAAGGTAAAATCTATTCAACAATACATAAGAGCAGCTCAAAGTAAAAAAATGATACTAACAACTGAAGAAAATACCTAGAGTTTGTAGTGGGTGAAATGGTGTTTCTAAGAATATCTCCCCATAAGAGAGTAATTATATTTGGAAGGAATGGAAATCAAAGCTTTAGGTATATCAGTCCATTTGAAATTTAGGATCATGTTGGGATGGTAGCTTACCGATTGGAAATTCCACCAAATATGTCTCAAGATGATGATGTGTTCCATGTATCTCTTCTGAGAATATACAAACCTGATCCAACACATGTACTATGATGATAAGTCGTACTACTGGAGCAATATCTTTCTAAGGAAGAACAACTGATATAGATTCTGGATCACAGTGAAATAGTTATACAAAACAAGACCACTCTCTTAGTTAATTTTTTATGGAGGAACCACTAATTGGAATAAGATTCATGGGTACTTGAGTATATGATGAAGGAGAGGTATCCTAATCAATTTGGTTCAAAGTGACGAATTTTGAGGGTGAAATTTATTTTATGGTGGGTGGAATGTAACACCGAGTTGTTCTTATGAAATATTTTCTTTAAATAATATTTATTCATTACTAGATTACTCTAAATGAAACTGTGAGTTTAAAAAACCATGAGATTCCATTATTATAAAATTAATATTATAGAATAGTTGTAAGGTTAGGAAGAATAATTATAACTATGTTATGAAAATGCATTTATAATTCATTAGCTATCAATTATTTATGAAAAATATAAGTCAATTAGATATTTTTATTTTTGATTTAATTACTTTTGGTAATGAAATTAATGATATGTATTTGTGTTATATACTTAATAAAATATTTGTGATATTCTTCAAATAGATTTTTTAATCATAAGGTATGAATAAAAACCTATTTGATGTATAAAAAACCTCTTTTTTAGGATAAATTTACACCTTGAATGGTGAACCCCTTTCAAATTATGATTTTGACACATCAATAATTTTTATATGACAATATAAACATGTTATTTGAAATTTGGATATAAAACTTTACTTTGGATGAATTTCTGATATTTTTCTCATAACTTTTATGCTTTAATGAATAGTAAAAAAATACTTTAAATTGTAAATGAAAATATATTTTTTCATTGAAATAATTTATATGGTTGAATTTTATTATTGAATGGTTTCAAAGTATAAATAAAATATATTTTTACTTTTTAATATAATTTAGGTCATTGGAATTAATCTTAAATTAAATTTAGATGTAAAAACATTTCCATATTTTGTAATATTTTAACTATTAAAACTTGTTTTCTCATTTCAAAAATGGGATAAATTTTAAATTAATTTCTACAACTTCTATGTTTTAAATTTTAAAAAATAGATTCCATATTTCTAATAAGGACGTCAAAACTATTTATTTATCATTATTTTATTTGTGTGTAATATGAATAGTAACTTCAGTAAATTTTATTAAACTATTAAAAGGCTAAATCAGGCAATTATGGGTAAAAATAATATTATAAAATTTTCTAAATACTAGTATCATTATAATTGGACGAATATAATCTTCCCTAAAACATATTTGGGTCGAAATGGTATCCATTGGAACCCACTTGTAGGATATTGGGAAATTTAATTTATTTCATTTAAAAAAAGTGAAATATGTCTCACTCAAACTTTAATAATTAAATTATTTTTAATATAAAGATATACATAATAAAAATTCAATTGTAAATACTAATTTTAAAGATAATTTTTTTTATTTTTCATCGAATTTTTTTAGGAAATAAATAATTACCTTAAAGACTTATACATTGATGAAGCAAAAAATAATTAATTGATGAGAAATCAATAAAATACTTTTTATTAAAATATTAATAACCTTAAAAATTCCCAAAAACATTACAAAATCATATTGTTTGAGTATAGATCGACCATAATAATATAATGGTTGACTTAGTGAATATTTAGAGGCTTATTGAATAGATTATGACACTTATAATATTTAATTTAAAGTGAAGTTAAATTAGTAACATTCATGTATTAAAATAGTATTGCATTTATAATGTTAGGTTTTTAGAATTATAAATTTGAATAAAAAATTTATTATGAAATATGATAGATTTTTATTAATAATTTTATATTATTTTGAATTTTTATTCAACAAAAAACTTTATTAAATAATTAGACAAAATTTAGGTAGTAATTATTTTATTAGTGAAGAGATCAAATAAATGTTATTTAAAATATTTTAAAAAATATTATCTATGATAATTATTAAGTAAAATTATTTTTATAGATTTCTTTGAACCCTTTGGTATATAATAAAATATTTTTATCTTGGTTTAAATCTTATTTTTATATTTTTAAAAATCCATGAATATATAGTGTAAAAATTGACACTATTGATATATTTTCAAAATAAGGTTTTGTTAAATTATTTAAAAATCACAACACATTTTTAAAAATATGGAATAATTATTAAATGGTCCAATATGATGTAAATTAATATTTTTTGGTCTAATTGACCTCAAATAAGTAACTATTTTTCCATTTTTATATTAAAATATTTGTTGCCCTGGTTAAAAATTAAATAGAATAGCTAAGTGTTAATTATAATTATAACATTTAAATTGACATAAACACTTGTATAAAATTTATTTTATGATTATATTACAACCCTATGTCATCTAAAATATTAAATTGGGAAATGTTGGAAGTTTTTATCTGGGGTTTAATTTATTATAAATTAATATTTTTGAGGTTTCCAAAAGTGCCTCTCACCTCAATTATAAAAGAGAACATCAACCCTCAACTTTTCAAAGCATTTTCTGCCATAAAGATCAACCATTCCCTACCCATGTCCATTATAAACATACATAGTAACATTCTAGGGGTCATGGGATTCTTAAAAGACAAACTCTACTGCTCTAAGAGGAGATTTAGAGGAGGCATGCTGAATAAGAGGTAATATAATTTATCGACTCTTTCAAACTTAATTCTTATTCTACTTTCACCTCATGAGTTGTTTCATTATAAAGTAATAAATCCATTAATACTTATATATTTAGAGTTTATTATTATTATGAAACAACCATATTCGACCTTCTACCCATCTTCTGAAAAATTAAATCACCACACGTGCGTACATATGACATATTGTCTCCACGTCGTGGTGTAATCCCTTTTTTACCACTACCTTACATGGATGTGTATAATGATGGAATTAATAAATATATATGTGATTAATATAAATTTTTATTGAATCTAAGATACTCTTCACCATCCACTTCAAAACCATTCAACAAATATGGGAACGATATCGTCGCTCGTGCGTAACGTTTGGCTTAACGTCTCCAAGGTGAAATGTGGTTTGTTCTACATAATAATCATTAAATAATGATTATATAAATGAATTGAATGAATAATATGATAGATATTATACTAATACCATGATGTAAATGATATAATTATAACCTAAAAAGAGGAACAATATCTTATCCAACAAAACATGCATAAGAACATAAAGAAGTTAATACCTGAATAACGAGTAACAATGAAATGTTACTAAAAATAAAATGAAAATGTGATAATAAATGTTAACATATAAATTATTATGATTCCGTAATAAATTTATAACATTATTTAATTAATTATATAGGATGTGTCGAAACATATGAAACATATTTAACCTGAGGTAAGGGATAACTTTCCAAAGATAGTTTTTATCTGAGATTGTTTATTCGTAAGTATTTAGTGGGGTATCATTATCATCCACATCCATTATTCCTAAATATGTCTTTAAAAATATTATTTATATCCTTATATAAATTTTTAAAGTCATTTTTAAACATTGGTTAATTTTTACTAAATGGTATGAATGGAATCTTTTTTCGTTTTTGGTAGGAGGTATTTTTTAAATTTTTCAGAAAAAGTATGAGAATAATGTATTTTAACTTGTATAACATGAGTGAATTTTTATGATTTAAAAATTAATTATTTATTTGAAGCTTCCCCTAAAAGTTTAAAATTTTAATTTCACATAAAATTATTTCTTATAAAAATATTGTGGCTTTTTTTAGGAAGGAAAATTTTTTTGAAGAAGAAAGAATATTTTCTTCAAGAAATAATTTCAATTGAATTCTCAAAATTATTTTCCATAGAAGATTAAACTCTTTAAATAAGGATATATTTTGGTACCTGTTATTAATATTATTTTATTGTGTTTATGATGTTTTATTTAGGAAATACAATTTTTTATATCAATTATGATAGAATGATGTTTAAGAAACCCATTTTATTTCATGGGTTATGATATGGTGAATGTTTTTATGTTTTTGTGGAACGCATAATAATGGTTTCACTATAAGAAGGGTGTGACATATAACTCCCTCAAATGAATTAGGTAAAATTTTATATCTCATGATATAGACATCACTAGAATGGAATATAAATCTAGTTCAGTAATATAAGGCTGGAACGAGGAGTGAACCCGGTTTAGTAATGGAATATATCTGTTATAATGGTATTGTAAATGAGACATGACTAATATGAAATGTTTTTCTAGGATTATGTGTATTTGACACAAAAGTTCAAGTCTTATTTTATAACTATTTGGATTAAATTTGACATTTATGATTTATCCCATGACATGATATCATGATCTTTTATATGCAGAATATGATTTCCAAATGTTATGCTCTTATAATTATGATATGATTGATATTTCCCTTTTTAACCCTTGCTAAGCCTTTGATCTCACCCTTTAATATATTTCTTTACTCCAGGTCATGAAGAAGTTTATTTATTAAGATATGTCATAAAAAATCTAGTTATGAAGAAATAAGTGTGAGACAATGTAGATGTTTCATGAACTATTTGTTTATTTTAACAGTTTTTAAAGGCACTTAACCTATACAGTCTTGGTGTGGTTTTTGTTATGTTTTATAATAAATATTATTCAATTTTAAAGAAAAATATATATGTAATTTTTGGGCCATAATAGTTGGTATCATAGCAAAGGTATAGTTAACCTCTGGAAACTAGGATAAGAGAATCTTAGTAAGAACCACAAGGATATGTCTAAGTATAGGTTACAATCCTATCCTAGTGTTTTAGAGATGTTTATGAATTACTTATGATAAAACCTAAAGTGTCCTAAATTTAATTTTTATTCTTGAATTATGTGGTTTCCCCATAATGATTACTTTTTCTCACATTATGCTTCTTGGTTTTAGTCAATGGCTGAAACCCGAAGGAACTGTGTTAATGTTGAATGTGACAGGAAGTGAAATGATTGTCCCATTGAGAAACCAAATGTTATGGGAGATGGAATAAAAAATATTATATCCATGATCACACAATATTCTTCTACTATGAATAATTCCTGACTTTGAAATGAGAAAAATAGGGAGTAATATTCTATTGAATCCTTCATGAGGCAGTGTAAACCTTCATTCCGCAGGACTTCTAGTCCACTAGAGGCTGAACAATGGATTAGAACCACCTAAATGATATTTTGAGTTCTAAAATATTCTAAACATGAGAAATTCATCTTATACGTATATCTTTTGTAAGGTGAATCTTATCAGTGGTGGAATCTTATCAAGAATATGAGGGAGATAGATGAAATTGAGTATGTGGAATGAGATGAGTTCGAGAAAATATTTTTAAATAAGTAAAATCCTCATATTATTCAAAGAAAGATGGATAATGAGTTCTTTGAACATAATAAGAATGACGGTGAATCCATTCGTACATAAAAAGAATTTTTTACGAGACTTTCAAATTACACTTCATGAATTATTATCCAACCTGAGAGTAAAATAGATCGATCTTTTAGTGGCTTAAAACCAAGGATCCAAAGGGAATTATCCATAAGGGACTTCAATATCTATGATTAAATTTTTTTATGTGCTCTCAAGTTTGAGATAGATATTTGTGTAACCCATAAATCATATGTGTTTAATAAGAAGAGAAAATTGGAATTCCAAGGAAAATCTAAAGACCACCCAAAAAAAATATGAGTTTTCCCTTATGATCAATGTGTATAAAAAATAGAGGGAATTTCCTTAAAGGGACTAGTAAATGTTTTAAGTGTAGAAAATATGCTCATCGGGTAGTTGATTACTGAAGTAATGGGAAAAAGATGTCTAATTATGCGAACAAATAAAATGATACATAGAATTAACCTCCTACACTTAAATGCTAAAAGTGCTAGGAAATGGGTCATTATACTAATCAATTCCATAATCCAAGGGTCATTGATGATGATCTATATCAACAAACTCACAAGTCCCCAGACAAAGTAAAGTCACCTGTAATCACTATCGGTGATGTGGAGTATGATATTGAAGTGGTGAAATATACACTTGTCATCCACTCTATAGTATAAAATGTTTTATTTCATTCTGGATACACCCACACTTTTATTTTTGATGAATTTTTTAAGGGTATCTCTATATTACCTCAATAATTAGATGTTGAGTTAGTGGTGACAATTCTTAATGGCGCAATAGTCACATAAAAAGTTTATAATCCTTCTCTAGTTCAAGGTTGTGGGAACTTCTTTCCAATAAATAATGAGTTCCTTCCTATAGTGGAATTTTATGTGATTCATGACATGTATTGGATTTATCTATATGCATCTCATATCAATTTCCAAGTAAGGGACATCACATTTAGTATTCTAGATCAATCTATGATCATCTATCAACGATAGGATGAATATAACCTTATAGTAGAAATTTATTCCATCTTATGGGTCTTGGTTCCTATAAATGAAGGTTATTTATCTCAAATGGTTGGGGAGAAACTCATGATTAAGAATACACCCATTGTATGAGAGTTTGACTATGTATTTACTAAATAATTTCTAGGTCTTCCACAAAATCGCGAGGTTGGGTTTTCAATAGAACGCATACTGGGTGTTATGCCTATTTCAAAGACACCTTATAGAATATACCCAATTGAGTTGAAGGAATTGAAGAAGAAAACCCAAGAGAATATTGACATGGGATTCATACACCCTAGTGTGTCACCTTGGGGAGAACGTGTTCTATTTGTTAATAACAAATACGGATCAATGAGACTTTGTATTGATTATCAAGAACTTAACAAGATCAATATCAATAAAAAATATCAACTTACCTATATTGATAACTAATTTGACCAACTGCGTAGAGCTCAATAATTTTACAAGATTTATCTCCATTTAGAATATCATCAATTAAGTGTAAAAAAGGATGATATACTAATTATGGAATTCCATACAAGGTATCGATGCTATGAATTTATAGTGATGCCTTTTGGTCTTACTAATTCCCCTTCTATCTTCATGGATCTAATGAATAGAATATTTAGAGACTATATAGATAAATTTTTTGTAGTTTCTGTATATGATATTCCTGTATATTTTAAGATAAAGGAAGATCAATAATACAACTTGATAATTATACTAAATACCTGTAGAAAGGAGAATTTTTATGTGAAATTTACCATGTGTGAATTTTGGCTTCAGAAAGATTCATTTTTGGGTCACAAAATCCCAAGAGAAAGGATATTTGTGGATCCATCAAAAATAGTACTTGTTGATTGTTGGTCAAGACCAAAAATGCTAAATGAGAAAATTAGGTATACCTAGAATAAAATTATGTGGAAAGGAAACCATTTCCAGATTTATTTTTATGGGAATAATTTATTTACAACATCATCATATTAGGACCTAAATTAAATTATTTATGAGAAACATTTCTAGGAATGAGATTTATATAATAAAAGTAAATCAAAAGGTAAAACATCACTCTATTTCCATTAAATATATTATATATATCACATTTGGATAAAAAAATGGTGATTTAATATTAAATATATTTTTTAGTATAATGATATTATTTTAGTGATATTAATTCATTATAAATTTTCAATTATTATATAGTTACATTAAACATGTATACAATACTAACACAACGCCTTTGTAAATAGTGAAATAATTGATTTAAATGAGTTTAAAAACATTAAAAGTAATGTATTTGGGTTTTCTTATGGTTTAATATCATGAAATTTTATACATATGCATTGAGTGCATTTATTGGTACTCATTTTCATTGTTTTTGGTATATCTTATTTTTTTTATCTTTGTTGCATTTTCATGAAATTTTGAATTTTTTTAGTGGTTTTGAGAAATGCATGATTAGTTTGGCGTTTTCTTAAACCATAAACCCTTCCCAAAAAACATGCAACCCCAAACAGAGACGAAATATATAGTTGGTCCATATTTTTTCAAAACGTGATCCATCTTAGGATTAATGGTGAACCCCAGATAGATGAGTCACATGGTTAGGGAGAATGGTTTGGAACATTGTCTTCCACTTCCTAAAAAATAATAAAAGGGTATTAAATATTCAAAAAAAAAATAATTAAAATTTCCTTGAACCCATTAATGATATCCCTAAACACTCTATCTCTACCAGAAAACAATATCTCTCATTTTTAGAGGATCTATAATGAGCTTTAGGTCATTCCAATCTCTATTAATAATGAATCGAATATCTATTGATAGATCTAATCCTTTCCCAGTAAGAGATTCTCATCTTATTTGGTTTCTTCCCTCTCTCTTGTATTCCTCTCATCCATTGAACGGATGTCTTCCTCTATTGGTTATATATCTAGATATACATTTTCATTCATCTAATATATTTGATCTTGGATCTAGATTTCAGATCTAGGTATTGTTTTTCATCATGATATCAATTGTTCCACTTCAATTGGGGATTTAAATTAGCGATTGTTCATTATCAAATTTGAGTTTGGTGGTTTGAATTACAAATCCCATAGTCTTGATTTAATTATGTGTATATAAATGTGAGATTTCCATTTCCATTATGTGAAATTGAATCAAATCTTTAATTGATTTAGTTAATTTCCTTATGCTAATGAAATGGTTTAAATTAGTGGAAAATGAGAATAGCTAGAATTTGATTAAATAAATGAATAATTGATTAATATAATATTGTGATTGTGTAATTGATGAGAAATTATGATTTCATAATTGGCCAATTAAGGTGATTATGAAATAATTGAAAGTTAGGATTATGGGATGGTTTTCTTAACCTTAATGGGTTAATGGGGGGTGTATGGTTTAAATAAAGATATATAGTTTAATGGTGAATTATGCAAATTATTTTGTAGGATAAAATCTATGAAACATGTTTGTTGTGAAAAATTGTAATGGTACACCATGATGTGAAATGTTGATATTCTAGATAATTTTTATTGACCTTGATTGATGTGATATATGGGGTGTGTGTGTGATTTTGTGATATATGATTATAGGACATAGATAAATGCTCCAAATAACCATATGTGATTTACTAGTATATAGATTCGGGACACATATTGATTCTCAAAATAACCATATTTTATTGACTAATAAATAGGGTTTAAGTTCTGGAATTATGCTCTAAATACTCACAGGGTGCTAGACATGGAATTTTATGCCCAAACTATTGACATTGGAATGTGGTACCAATTGGATGTAATATGAATTGAAATGAAATTTTAATTGATAACCATGGTATTTTTATATATGATGTCCCTTAAAGATAGGTCAGGCTCTGGCATGGGCTGAAGCATGTATTGATAGTATTGGTTTTATTATGAACCAGATAAATTATGTGGTTGATTAACTAATAATTGAAAATTTGTTAACTATTTATTTATGATTTTCAATTTATTCTTTAAACAACTTGATACACTATTCAGTTATGGGGTATTAATTTAGGCAATGTTGATGGTGGCCTACTGAGAAGTGCCAACACCCTCCATGGGCTGCCTAATCTGTACCTGAATAGACCCAATGGTTCATGGACATGACATGGAAAATATCCCAATGTTAGATTGATTACTTGGGGTGCAGTAAGGATGATGGAATTGAACATGGTTCCGGGACCCTCTTAGAGAGTTTAGTGTATTTATTTTTTGGATTTCATTGGAAACTTGACATGTATTCTTCATTGACATATCTTATCATTTTGTTTTGGATATTGTATTTCCATTTTTTCATAATGTGAGACTAGTATTTTATTGTTTTTTTGATATATAATTTGGATATTTTTAATTATTTATTCTATTTTTCTACTTTGATATAGAGGTTATAGTTTCCCAATGATCGATAATAGACCCTCACTACTAGTCGGCAGCGTCTGGAATGTGGTAAGGTGCATCTCAGGTCTTGTGACAGACTATCTCAGGGTACTGGTGTGTGTCACTTAGGTTGGGACGTCACATAGTGGAATAAAATGTGGTTTTCTTTTATTTTCCTTTGTCTTACAATTTAAAAATGGTATAAATCATACTAGGAAGAGTTTGTCCTTGGACATGAGCTTGTTCATGGGAATAGCAAACCTATGTATGGGAGAAAAAACAAATACCAAATTTGGAAATCTTTATTGTTGTTTTCTAATATGATTAAATATTATTTCACCTTGAGTGATGCACTTGACATATGATGTGAACATTGTTCCTGAGATTTTATGAGATTTGTCTTGTCACTTAGAATGGAACGAGAGTGGATTATGAGTGATTCATTATAATAACTAAATAATTTTTGTGACATTTATTATTCTAGGAACTCATGAATTTTTGTAACATGCATAATTTTCAGTCATACATTGAAAATAAAGTTTTGCATATGTTGTTTAGATTGAAATATTTTTTCTTGCTAGTATAATTGAACTAAAAATTGTGACTAATATGGAATCGAAAATTTTGAAATAATAAAAATGTGTAAAATGGGTGACTAATGAGAAAATATAATAATGAGAATGTTTTAACCCTTTTTTATTGTAGACCTGGATGAGGGATGGTTAAGGGTAGAGACAGTGCCTCAGTTTTGACCTTATCTCAGGGTTTGGGGGAATGATATCCTATGTATTGTTGACAATCCAAATTAGTTAAATGCAATAATGTATTTTATATATACTAAGATGTGTATTTGGAATTGTATATATATTCCCCTATGATAATAGTTGTTGATATAATGAAAAGAGGTTGTGGCTGGAGCTGATACACCAATAGTGGAACTAGAGGCATTGAGAGTGTCTGGTGAGGAGTCATGAGAGAATTTCCATGAGAATATTTCTCAATTTATACATTTTTTGGAAAGAGACCTAGTGGGGTGGTGAATAGTATTTAAAACTTGAAACATGAGTTTCAGTTGAAGCACTCTTTGACATTTACTGGATAGGGATTTCATATGTTAGTTGTGTTATGGATTGAGTCTATCAAGATTATATGTGATAACATATCGACTCATATTGAGAAGAGAGTAAAAATAGCTACATATATGTCACATGGTTAGGTGAAGCATTGGTGGGACATCTAGACTCTGGATGGATATCTAGAGAATATGTAGTGGATGGACATTCAGAAGAAATTATTAGAGTACTTTTACCTTGATACACTCAGTTAGGTGATAACGGTTGAATATATGAGGTTGAATGAGGGGAGTATGTATTCTATTAGCTATGTAGGTCACATTATAGATCTGCATCACTTTTCTCCATCATTTTAAGGATATGAGGTTGTGGCAGAAAATTAATTCCAAGATGTTCTTAAATGTAAAATTAAGTCCTAGGTTAATATCTTTTGGATAAATAATGTTTTCCAAGGTAGTGAATCGGTCTCTCATTTCTATAGGGAACATAAATGAGGATTCTAATGGAGAACATTTGGCTTCTGTAGAAGATTCATGATGTGCAACATCCAAAAGTAGAAATATTTTTTTTGATAATATTTTCCATAGAAACGGAAAGAAGAGTAGCTCGGGGGAAGTATTATTTACACAATCTCATACTCAAGTGATATGTTACTAGTGAGGTAGGATGTAACACTTTCATATATATATCCATTGAACACTAGTATATTTTCAATCATGCAGTAGGGTTGGAAATATATAGTGTTTCTACCATAACCCATGAGGGATGGGTAATTATAGAGGAGCTAGATTAAACTAGAGTATGGGAAGGTGTACTTATACATCGTACCAATATGAGTATTATAGTTCTAGTAGATATTATGGTTGAGGTAGTGAACATTTTACTAATTGGAAAAAGGTCACATATCAACATGGTGGTGTAGCTTAGGGGACCTAAACTACATCGCATGGGAGAGGGGAATGACAATTTCATGGAGTTCAACCTATACGTATAGATAGCTAGGTTGGACCATCAACAGCTAGAGGTACTATACTTATAGCTTCCATAATTTATAGTTCCTTATTTGACATCGGGACTTCTTGTTCTTTTATATCCATAAAACTTGTGAATAGGTTGTTTTTTAGTGGTGTATGTGAGTGGCATAATGATGATAGATACACATTTTGGAGTATAGTCGAAAGACATATTTTTGTGGAAGGGGTGTTCTCTCTATATTGTGGAGTATCATTTCCATTGGGATCATTACATCCATGATATTTCTGGCTTTGACCTAATCATTTTTAAGGACTGGTTAATGGCATACTGATCCCATGTTTATTTATGTCTCATGAGGGTAACAATTATATTTCCCCTAGATAGTGAGATATCAAGGAAGGACATATAGGTCCAGTTCATCAACAATTGTGGGATCTCACTACCTAGGATTCTATCCTTTTATGGGATGATGGAGGTGAAAATAATGATGTATTTACATAAGTTGTGTATCAGATTCAAGATGTGTTTCCTAAATACCTCTTATGGATTCCACCAGAAAGATTTGTGGAATTTGTGATTGAGTTTAGACTGGGGTGCAATCCAATTTTTATTCCACCATACATAATTGAACCAATAGAGCTTCAATATCTTAAGTATTAACTTGAAGAGTTGTTGTAAAGGGGGTATATTCATCCGATTAGGTCTCCTTAGGGGTCACCCAATTTTTTTCTAAGAAGGATGATGGGAATATGTGTGTAACTGTTGATTAACGGAAGTTCAACTAGATGAATGTGATGAACTAGTATCATATTTTTCATATCGATAATATTTTTGACTTGTTGAGGGGAGATAGTGTTTTCTCCAAGATCAACATGATATCGTGGTATCATCAGATGAGACTGTGACCATATGATATACTTAGAACTTCTTTCAGAAGTAATTCTATCCATTATGTGATATTTGTGATTCTATTTGTTCTAATAAATTCCCTCTCAATGTTTATGGACTTGATGAATGGAATCTTGTATCCATACATGGATCAATTTATGATTTCATCTATGGATTACATCTATGAATGGAATCTTTTATCCGTACGTGGTTCAGTTAATGATTTTATAAAAAAATCATTTGATCCATTAATTAACTCAAATGGTATTTATTTTAATATTTTTAATATCATTAATTTGATTTATCCATTAATTAAATAATTTTTGCATCATCATTGTTAAAGAAATTAAGGTAATTATTCATTACCAATAAATTATAAATAAATTTCCATGAAGAATATTAATTTATTAAATTTCCAATTATAATTTATTTTTGAGAACTAATTCTGAAGGAAAATTTATTAAAATGGATTATTAATTAAAAACTAGTTGTCTGAACAACTTGACATCATTTTCAATAAAATATTAGAAGGGACCTATTCATATTAATGTTTCTCCAAATGGTCATTATTTAGATCTATGTACAATCTTGGCTGAGATATAAACAAAAAAATATTTATCCACGTTTTTTGGTATTTTAGGGGTTTTATAATTTTAATTAAAAATATTTTATTTATTTTTATTCTACTTGAATATACATTGTATCAATATTGTATATTCTTTCAAGGTAATTATTTGTTTTCTAAAAATTAAAAATAAAATACCATGATAAATAAAAATATTTTATCATTAAAATCAATATTTATAGATAAATTTATATTTTGTATTACACCATATAAAAATTGTTTAATTATTAAAATATGAGTATGATAGAGAACATGATCAAGAGAATGTTAACAATCACAAAGCTATAAATCTATAATGATCTAAAGGACCATTTCATTCATTAGAAAATAAGTTTCTAGGATATCATTTTTTTTTCAATATCATTTCCCTATATTTGAAAATTATTCATAAGAATTTTTACAAACCTACTTTATAGAAAACCTCATAAATTATTGTGCCTTGTTCAATTTCCCATCATCTCTTATTTTAAGAAATAATGGTTAATTTTTCATTCCTAAATCATTAGGTGATCATGTGATCCAAAAATAGAATGATAGGTTATTCAATTTATCTTTTAAAATATGGTTAGTACAAGTTATCCAATAAGATTAATTCCTCACATGGTGAGATAATACATAAATATCCAGAAATCTCCCCTGATGTTTAACTTAAAACATTATAATAATCGTTAACTATATAACCATTCAAAAATATTAAAGCCAAAAACATTAGAATTAAGTTCGCTAAATCATCTAAATAATTATCCCCCATATATCATAAGGTAGTTTATATTTTCCACATTCTAACCTTTGAATACACTCATCAAGTATTCTCTTAAAACATGGTAATAACCAAAATTACCATAAATCCTTATTTAAAACATGCATGTTTCCTTATTAAAAATCCTATTATATATATTCCTTATGTATAAAAAGTTAAAACCAGTATCCATGATAGGATAAACATATTTTCAACAAATCTATAATAAATTCCATGGAAATCAATACTATCCAATTTACTTTTTCATATCCAAATATAATTATCTCAACATCATTGAAAAATTGAGGTTTATCCTTCCCTTAACCATTTTATTTCAAAAAATATCACCTTATTATCTCAATATATATTCATGGTTTTGAGTACCATTCCACATGTCCTCTTAAATTATTCTGGAAAAACTACAGTTGATTGATTAATAGATTTATCATTATTCCATAATACTATAAAAGTTATTCTACAAAATTATACAAAATTATTGTTATATAATCACTCAATCATTCAACCTCTTCATTTCCATATTGTACATCTCCTATAGTGATCACGTGGGATTTTCCTTTGGCTTTTTACATAACATGTTTTTTATGTTGATCATCATAAATAACCCTTGGATAAGGGCATTAGATATCATAATTCCCATTTTCCTTGAACTTTTAACAATGAAGTAATGGAGGTTTATTCTATGTTGCATTTTCACTATTTTAATCCTTATCAACCTTTTTCCATCACTTGGGAAGTCAAATTCTAGATGAGCTTATTTACCACACTTGAAAAATTTACTATTACCCTTAAGATAGTATTCACCATGATTTTTTCCACACATGGAGAATAAAAAATGATCACCTTCTTTTCACCATGGTTTTTATACTTCCCCTTAAACTCCTCCTACACTTTCTTATCAAAACCATGACATTGATGTGTAACTACAACTTCAATTAAAACCATGATAGAACAATTCACAATATATTACTTACTACAAAAGTATCTTATTGTTATTTCCATTCGATGTCTTGGTTTTAATCCACTGAAGAATCGGTCAGACTTACGTTTGGGTTGGATGATAAGGCTAGAATCATACCTTGAAATTATTGTAAAATTTGCCTCATACGTATCAAAAAATTCATCATCCTTTTTCTTAATCTAAAGGAACTCCTTTTCCATCTTTATAGAAACCATATAGAGAAATTTATTATTAAAAATCAAGTTCTTTAACTATTCACATTCAATGGAGCCAATTTCATCTCATTTCCTTGTATTCGTGATGATATTCTACCATTGATATGCTTTACATTCAAAATTATATACTCCCAAGATGACTTTCAAATGTTTTAAACACTGAGTATTTGAAAATAAAATTTTAGTTGTACTAATCTATTCTTTATCCAATAGTGGATCTGAATACCCACTGAGAAATGGTGGATGATGTCTCATGAAGGACTCAATATAATTTCCCCCATTTTCTCATTTAGAGGTGAACCATGATTCATAGCTTGTGTTGATATAACTATATGATTTTTCATTCCAACTCCCGAGGCATTGGTTATTTAGGAGGATAGTCATTCCATTTCCATTGAATTAATCATTAACGCAGTTCCATCGAGTTCCATCCATTGACTAAAAATAAAAAGCATAGTGTGAACAACACTAACAATAGTTATAGAATATCATAATGAACATAAATTACTTATTATATTTCAATCATGACACCTTAGGTTTAACTATATTTTATTTATGATAATTACCAAAATTAAAGGATTTATAATCTATAGTTAGACTTATATTTAGGGAAATCCCTAGGCATATCCTCAGAAACATATCTAGGGATTTCACTAAAGTGTTCACTTCCTAGTTTCCTATAGTTGACTATTCCATTTCTCTGATACCCACAATAATAACACAATCTTGACATACATGTATATTATATCATTTTTACAAAAAAAAATCACACCACACTCAATAACATAATAAATTTATATATTAGTTTAGAGCCTTTGGAAACATGGAATAAAAAATTATAGTATGGAAAAATATATACAATGTTTCTCCCAAATATCTTCCCCTTTAGTACCCCTACCTAAAACCTTTCCATAAAACCTTAGGAAGTGATAACATAAGAAAAGGGCGAGCTTAAATGCTCGGTATTGGTAAACAATGGATATATAAATCTTAACATAAACAGATGGGTACATGAATATGAAAATTAACCCCTTCATATCAAATATCAAAATCATGAGTCATAAATATTCTTAAGACATAAAACATGAATGAATAACTTTTACATTAAACATGGAATTTGGAAAACACATAAGAATATGAAATCATTTTCATATTATTCAAGGATCTCTTCCATGACCATCATAGTGGAAAATTTTCTTTACTAAACCATGTTCACAGCATGTTCCATCCGTGTATAAATGAACCATGATTACTCTAGTTCCAGTCTTGTATCATTAAGACAAGATTTCTCCCATTCGAGTCCTTTATTTCTGAACTGAATTTACATCCTAATTCATTAATATCTATCTCATGTGATATATATTTTTTAAAAATTAATTATAGGGAGATATAGGTCCTTAAAATATCACAATGAATATCATACATATGTGTTCCATAAGAACATTATTCCTTCATCATATCAAAACCCATCAAATAAAATGAGTTTTGTAAACATCATTCAATTAGAACCTAACCCATTGAAAAGAAATGGGTTTCATAAATTTAACTCCATCATAAACATAATCCATAAATAGGAATCATTGGGATAATATACTTGAAAAAATATGGCATCTTTCCTTTTATTACATAAATTCTCATTACATTTTACAAACAGGGGATCTTTAAAGTCTAGTGTCTTGAAAAAAGGTACATAATACGTGAAAATATATAACTTTATTTTAGTCCAATTGAAAGACTTATTGATATTTTCATACTATGTAAAATAATTTCATCTAATAAATTAGGGGAAACCCTCAAAGGAAAGGGTGATAATAAGGACCAATAAGGGAAAACGGGAAAACCGTTTACATGTGATCTTGAGGGAATACCATAGGAACTTGAGGAATTATCATAAAGACATGAAAAAGAAGAATATAAAAATAATAAAAAATTTAATAATATCTTGATAACTTTTCTACAACATTTAATTTATACATTTACAAGAATATCACCAAGGTTCATCCCCAAGGTGTTATAAAATTTACCAATGCTATTCACCAAGATATGGTAAAACTTGTCATATCTAGAAATTAATTTCATTACCAATTGAATTGGTTATCTATTAGGGATAAACCTTAATATTTCATTCATTTAATGCGATACAAATATATCCTAATAAAAAATTTCATAAATAACCAGAAAAAAATAAAAGAAATGTGTTTCAAATCATAATCATGTCATTTTCAAAAGTTCATAAAAACATGATCATTATGACATCTATAACCCATAGAAAGTGAATGAGGGTTTTATTTATGTAAATTATAGAATAATATAAATAATTTTTATCTATTTATGAATAAAAAATAAAATTAAATTGGGTTGGTTACTCACATAGTGAAAATAAAATAATTTTGTGAGAAAAAGAGAGTGATTTTGAGACAAAAATTCCACAGCATAACGGGTATGAAACACTATTTTATAAAACATTAAAAGGACATGTTAAAGAGGTATTAAATTCCTAAAAGTCTCATAATAAAATATAGTTATTTAAAAAAATTATAAAATAAAATGATATGAAAAATATAAAATACATATAACATAAAAAGAGAACATGAAAGGGAAAGCGATGTTGAGATTTCCCTTACCATGAAGAGTAACTTCTAAAACTCTATGATCCGGACCTTCGGGTCTTGAGTGCAGCTTGGGAGGAATCCTTGGGAGTGAATAATATCATATATTAGTGGGAAATTATTTTTACAATGAATGGAAATGAAGGAATGGTGTGGTATTTAGAGTAAAACAGAGGGAGTTTTTCATTAATTTCCTATGACACCTCATCAGTGTTATTGTAAAAACCATGGGCTTTACCATGGTATTTACCCATGTTTTTGGCCACATGGGACACATCATAAAATATTTTAATCTAAATTATTCTTGAATTATTTTAAATTACATGTTAAATCATTATGATTTCATTAAACATGTCAAAAACTAAAAAACAATATTTTTACTATTCACTGAAAAACAAAACATTTAATTTAAATATCACAAATTCACCCTAAAACAATATCAATTTTATTAAATATAAAGTTAAATCCATTTTACGAAAACAAATTTCTAAATATATTAATTTAACTTTTAAGTAAAATCTCAATTTACTCAAAAAATACTAATACATAATTAATAATTTCTAAAATAGATATTTACTTATACTATTATATCACATTACCATTCATGATACCTAAATTATATATATATTTCTATAAGTGATGTTACTATTCTAATGTAAATATTACTATTAATAATAATAAAATTTATATACATAAGTTATAATTCACCAAAATTTAAGTGGATCATATCATACTCTAATTATCTTACTGAACACAACTAGGTATGTCCATTTTTCAAAAATCATTTCACTATATCAATTATTTAATGTATCAAATTTATTTTAAAATACACTTTTTTCCAAAATTCAAAAATAATATTAAACTTCTTAAAAAATACTAAAAAATCATCCTAAATTAATTTCAAATTTTGAAATTAAAAAATGATTTTTATTTTCCCATAATTTTAATTTTATTTCTAAAAATGGATTACACAATGTAACTAAGGAATTATTACATAACCCCTTATAACACATGCATAGTACCTAAGGGTAAGGTTTGTAATTGTGATAGAATCGTGGGGTGGCTCAGACAATATTTCCCTAGTTGTGATTTATATCAACGTGAATTTCTCATATATAATATTTCATTCAATCGTAACATGTTCAATCTCAGCTTAGGCTTGGTCTAGAGTAAAACCATGTGACGCTACCTCCTTCCAAAGATCCGAAAAATTGGCATCGTACATCTCGAGTCTACTGGATGATGCCATCAACTCTTATTTCATCATTAATTATCCATTATCATTTATATGTATATAAAATAATTATGACGTTAAAAATTTATTATTATTTACAATGATCATATTAACCAACATTCATATAATAGTCAAAACTCGATGGTTATATTTTAGTTATAATTATATAGTTTTATGGAATATGATATAGTTAAAAAAATTAAGGAAAAAATATTATTCAAATGTTTGGGCCATTAAAAAAATATCTATTAAATCATTGGTAAAATAAAATAATATTATGTTATGTGGAAAATAATTTTGATAGATTAATTGAAACTAATTCTTGATGAATATATACTTTCTTTATTGAAAATTTTTTCTTTTATTATAATCCAATGATAATTCAAAAGAAAAAATTTTCCCCAAAAATAAGAATTTAATAATTTATGGTAATATTTAAGGAAATAATATGGCATGAATGTGTAAAAATCAATTCATGTCGTGTAGGTTAAAATAAAACATTATTCTTGTACTTTTGCAGGATAAGTCAAAAGGTTCCTTCTAGGGAAAATGACAAAAGATACCTGTCGAACCATTTAGAAAAACTAAATAATGGGTAAAAATGACATTAAAAAAAATTTATAAGAATAGTAAGAAACATTTTTGAATACATTTTTAAGTAACATGGATATGAATGATAAATACACCCTAGTAAATACATATGGATAAACAATCTCAAATAATGATGATATTAAAAAATTGTCCCATGCCATAGGTCCAATTACATTTATATGTATCTAAAACTCATATATAAAGGTTTAAGTAATGTTATTAAATTATTATGAAATCATAATAATATTTAAGATATCTGAAATGATCACCATATCACCTTTTTTTTAATAAAATTGTATTATTACTCTTCCTTCAGGTGTTATATACTTTATTTTTGTATGCATGTTTTTTCATATAACTCCCAACTCTTTTTCATAAGATATATTTCCATCATTAAGGTAATATATATCATATATACTTATAATATACATTTATATAATCATTTAATAAATATGATCATGGATATTTAATCATATCGCGTTATCGATACGGTAGGCCGTACATACACATGAGCTACGATATCATTATATTAATGGTGAAATAGTATTGTAGTGTATGTTGTTTCTATTTTCAAAATAAATATAATGATATATTCATCATATACATATTATTTCCAACATTATACCCATCAATGTATTGTGGTGATTAAAACATATTACACCATGGTGGGGAGACGGTAGGTTGTATATATGCATGGCTGATGATTTCGTTTTACATAGGTTGGATAAAAGGTGGAATATGATTGTTATTGCAACGCCCCGACCCCATTTACCCAGATTCGGTGCATTATTAAATAACATTGGCATGATCACAAAAGATCAAGTCTCTACACATCGATTATTTTAGTTTCCTTGGAAACACTAGATACATTTATAAGTCTTACATTACATCATAATGTGAAAAACTACAACAACATAGTCTCTATAGTTCACACTCATATCCACTTAGACTATCCCTATAGGTCAGTCATAAAATACTTCTTTGCATCCTGGAAAAAAATAAAACATATAAAGGGGTGAGCTCATATTCTCAGTACGGATAACAATATAGCAGAAACTTTCATAAATAAGCATAAACATTTAAGGCAAAGTATAAGACTAAAAAAATCCTTTTAAACATGAACTTCAGTATAATATGGAAAAGATAAAATCAAATAATTTCATTTACTTACTCACATGGATATTCTACTAGTCTAATAATCACATGTAATATCAATATCCACTTTCATAATGATGTTATGCATAATGCCAGACTTTCACAACCACATAGTCAAGGCCTTGTGCCAAGACTACAAATAAGATTTTATCAAGGCATTGTGCCAAGACACTAGTTTTTCTCATGAAACCTACTAATGCATAGAGGAGATATAGCGGGCTCTACTCGTTACTTACTAAGTCTAATGCATTCCTCATATGAAAAGATTTTAACATAACATAAACATCCATATTAAAACTAGCATACGAAATGTCAATACATTATCCATAAGACATTAATGGTATAAAAATAACACATATATAGTTAAACATATCACAAAACCTTCAATACAATATGGATGTTTTGAATCATATTGAATCAACTTCAAATAAGCTTAAAATCCATCAAAGGTTGTTGACATAGGTGAAATCAAAACCTTTTTTATAGAAATATCTCTTTCTATTTTGAAATCATTTGAGAGTAACATAGTTATAAATAAAACATTTATTTTGAAAATATTATTATAATATTTTAAGGGAAGCTTCAATGATTTTATAATGGTGAAAAATAGCAGCACTTTCTGTATAAGTTAAAAAAAACATTCTTACCTTAAATTTGTCGAAAAGGTTAAAAAGTACCTTGTTTGGAAAACGACGGAAAGATTCCTTTCAAAAATATATAAGGTCTAATAAGGGTATAAATGAATTTAACCCATTTTCTAGAAAATATGAAAAATGTTTTGAAATACATTTTTAAGAAACATTGATATGGATGATAAAGAGGTCCCAGTAGATACTTACGTAAAACCAACCTCGGATAATAAAGAAATTGTGAAATTAACCCATACCTTGTACTTTCCCTTAGTCAAGGGTAGGTTAAACTCCTGTATAATGGTGAAATAATTGTTATTAATTTATACAAGAATCATATAAATTAATATGATATCATATATGATATTTTATCATTGCTTTGTTAATAATATATTTATATTATCGTTGTTTTGGGAGTTAACAGATTCATTTTCCTATATATTCTTTGTTATGTGAGTCATATTTGTTATGTATGGGATGTATCATATTCATATACAGAATTATATCAAGTATTTGAACATTATTTTTTAATCATATAATAAAAATTATTCTAGAATGGATACAATGGAGAGTGAATCTCATCGCGTTCGTGGGGACGGTAATCCATACGTACGCACGAGCAACAATATCATTCTTTTGATATTAAAATAATATATAATTGGTAGTTATATCATATATAATGAATAATTATAATGTTATATTTATTATTTACATCAATTACACATAATTATTATACCCATCCAAATAATAATGTATTGAATAACAATTACACCATGACATGGAGATGGTAATCCATGCGTATGCACGTATGGTGACATGTCATTCAAAGGATGGATAGAAAAATGAATTTGGTTATACCATATTTTTAAAAACATCAATGTATATATAATATACTGGATTTATTATTTTATAATGCAAACAACAAAGAAAAAGGAAGTGGAAGAAGAAAGGAACTTGATAGAGGTGGTGAGATATTTACCTCTTCTTCGAGTTCTTCCTTTTGATTTGATAAAAAGGGCTCCTTATGTTGGAATTATAACTAAAGTATGGTATCTAGGATGAATTTATGATATTTTAGAGGGTATTTTGGCATTTTTTGTCTGAGCCAAATGGATTTGAAGGTGTGTATTAGAGAGAAGGGGTAGTTCCTTTTTATACGAGGGGTGAGGGGAACCTTAGGAAAAGCTAGATATATTATTTTATAATAAACTGATTTGCAGTTTATAATGGCTCCAAAATGGATTATTTAAAGTATAAGGTGGTTATGGGTATAAAAACACTCAATCAATTGGTTTTATACAGGTTTGGGTCACTATAATAACTTTATATTTTAGATTTAACTCTTAGATAAATAGTTTGACATTTACCATGTCTCTTTGTATTTTTGTATTATATGGTTAATAAACTTACTATATACATCCGAGAGAACCGCATGTGGTTTAATAATGATACACCTATCATTATATAATTCATTTTTCTGAACCTTATATTTTTAGGAATAGAATATCAATTAATAATATAATATTTGTTTAAAAACTCTTTTATGTCAATTTTAACACTATTTGGTATTTTTTTTTTGCTAAATTTATAACAGTATTATTACTTCAAATAAAATTCATATAACCAACCCTAATATGTCATATTAACATATAAATTTATTTGAATTCATAAAAATTCTTAAATTACATTTATTTGGATATTTATAATGTCAATTATTTTAATATTTCATTAATTAGGTAATTACGGCATCATCATTGTGTCATAAATAAATTAAATTATTTAATGTATAAAAAATGTAAATAAAATACCATTTTGTAGTAAATATTTTTATATTTATAATTAATATTTATAGTAGAATTTATCTTATGTATAACCCTATATTAAAAAAATCAGTTATTAAACTTTGATTTTAACTCTTTTAACTCTTCTTTAAATAAAATAATAATAAGTGTCATAATCTAATCCAAGTGGACCAAAGAGGATCATATTTTATTCCTAAAGTTTTTTTGGTCTAATTATACTTATCCAATAGAATTATAACATGTGTTTGGGTAATAATAATATCATTTTTACCCTTAATTACCCTATTTACTTTTAACCATGGTAAATAAAAGTAAAACGTTACTATTCACCAAAAATTATTCTTATATTTTTTAACCATATTTTTCTAAATAATATCAACCCTGTCTCTCGTACTTTTAAAATTCCACTCACAGAACTAGTAAAATTTTGTTTTATGTGAATTTACAAATTCTCCTAGGAGGTGGGTAAAAGACGGTGAAAAGTTCAATAAAATTTTTATATATCTAAAATTACTATAAACTTACTCTAATGAATTAAATTTTACTTATATAGGTATTATTTATCAATTTTTACATAAGATAAATTTAAATAAAATAAATAATTATTTAAATAAAATTTTTGTTTTAAACAATAACTCAGTATTTTTCAGTATTCATCAAAAATTTAAAGTTTTCATAAAAATACCAAAAATTCACCCTAAGCTAATTTTGATATTCCAAATCCAAAAATGAAGTCCATTTTGAAAGATAAAATTTATAATATTTCAAAAAGTGGGTATTACTATTCATAATGGATATTTTGATTTGTTGTGGTGTGTTAGAACTCCAAGTTGCGTACAACACACGCTATTGTATTATTCAAAGAGAAGCATACCGTGGAATCTTGGGGTGTTACATTCTCCCCTCCTTCAAATAATTTCATCCCCAAAATTTCTAGAATATTACTGCATAAAAAGACTCAGGTGGTTCTTCATCATGAGTTCCTCTGGTTCCCACGTTGCCTCTTCCATCTTATGGTTTCTCCATAGAACTTTTACCAGACGATTAATTTGATTTCTTAGCACTTGTTCCTTGCATAAAGAACCTTGATATTCTATTTCAAATAAGACAGATCGGGTTCCAGTTCCAATTTTTCATAGGTGAGTACATGCGTTGGGTCAGGCATGTATTTTCTCAACAGTGATACATGGAATACATCGTGAACTTTGGAAAGACTTGGTTGCTTTTCCAAACGGTAAGCTACATCCCCAATTCATTCTAGAATTTCGAAAGGTCCAATGTACCTAGGACTCAATTTACCCTTCTTACCGAAACGTATAACACCCTTCCATGGAGATGCCTTCAAGAAAACATGATCTCCTACCTGAAATTCCAAATCACTCCTTCAGTTATCAGCATAGCTCTTCTGCATACTTTGAGTTGCTTTGATGTGGGTTTGGATTACCTTCACCTTTCCTCCACATGTTCTGGGCCTATGAGTTTTCATTCGCCAACATCATCCCAACAGGTTGGTGTGTGACATCTCTTTATGTATAACGCTTTATAGGGTGACATCTGAATACTTGAATTGAAGCTATTATTATAGGAAAATACTACCAAAGGTAAATATTGATCCCACATACCCTAAAAGTCAAGTGAGCAGGATCTCATCATGTCTTCCAAGGTTTGAATAGTTCGTTCTGATTATCCATCTATTTGAGGGTGCTAGGCAGTACTCAAACGAAGTTCAGTATCAATGGATTTTTGAAGACTTCTCCAGAATCATGATGTAAAACATGGATCACAATAAGAAACAATCGATAGTGGTACTCCATGAAGTCTCAAAACATAATTAATATATATTCTTGTTAGATGTTCAAGTGGTATATCTTCTCTTATAGCAAAAAAATGTGGTGACATGGTAAGAAAATCAACAATGACCCATATTTCATCTTTCCTTCTAGGAGTCTTTGGTTTCCCATGACAAAGTCCATCGTAATATTATCCTGTTTCCAATCAGGTATGGGAAGAGGTTGCATAACTCCTCCAGGCTGTTGCCTTCCAGATTTCACTTGTTGACAAACTATACACCTTGACACAAAATCAGCAGTCTCCCTCTTCATGTTGTCCCACCAAAATTATTCCTTCAAATATCTATACATTTCGGTGCTACCATGGTGTATAGAGAAATTGGAACTATGAGAATCATCCAACAATTCCCTTTTTAGATTAGGTATATCGGGAACACAAAGTCTCTTTCCAAATTTCAAAATTATATCTTCATACACAAAGTCAATCAATCTCCCATCATTCACAGCTTTAATATTCTTTTGAAACTCTTCATCAGCGGTCTAATAACTCTTTATCCTTTTTAGTAAATATGGTTTGGCAACCATTTGAAAAAGTATTGATGTTTCACCTTCCATGGTGATTCCAAAATCCATCTTTACTATATCCATGTATATAGGGTCCTTTTCAACTCTCATATTGTTCAAAACTCCATGATCCATTTTTCTCAAAGCATCTGCCACCTTATTTACCTTCCACGGGTGGTAGTGTATCGTGCTATCATAATCCTTGAGTAGTTCAAGCCATATCCTTTGCCTCATGTTGAGTTATTTTTGTGAGAAAATATACTTCAAACTCTTGTGATCAGTATATATCTCACATTTTTCACCATAAAGATAGTGTCTCCAAATATTTAAAGCAAATATTACAACTGCTACCTCAAGATCATGAGTAGGATAGTTTTTTTCATGAATTTTTTGCTATCGTGATGCATAGGCAAGTACCCTATCATTCTGTATAAGGACACAACCAAGTCATTTCTTTGTAGAATCACTATAAATAACAAACCCATCATTCCTCGATGGTAGAGTCAATATAATAGCATTGACTAATCTTCTCTTCAATTCTTCAAAACATTCTTCACACTCTTTTTTCCAAACAAATTTAAACCCTTCCCATGTGAGCCTTCTTAATGGGTTAGCCAACCGGGTAAAATTATGGACGAAACACTGATAATAACCTGATAGACCAATAAAACTGCGTACCTCATTTATACATGTAGGTGCAGGCCATTATTGGATTTCCTTGGTCTTAAAAGGATCAATAGAGATTCTATCCTTAGAGACAATATGTCCAAGAAAAAAAATATCCTGAAGCAATAATTCACACTTGCTAAACTTCTCATATAATTCATGTCTTCTAAGATTCTTCAGGATAATGCGCAAATGGTTTTCATGATCTTTGTAGATTTTGGAGTATACCAAGATATCATCGATAAATACCACTATAAATTCATCAAGATATTCCTTCATAACTTTATTCATTATATCCATGAAGACAGAGGGTGCATTAGTCAACCCAAAAGGCATTACTGTAAACTCATAATTCGTGTACCTGGTTCAAAATACTGTCTTTGGAATGTATTCCTTCTTTACGCACAACTGATGGAATCCAGATCAAAGGTCAATCTTTGAAAATTATTGAGCTCCATGAAGTTGTTCGAATAAATCATCAATGCGAGGTAGGGATACTTGTTATTTATTCTTAAAGCATGTATCTCCCTATAGTTAATGCCCAACCTCATAGATCCATATTTCTTCTTAACCAAAATAACAGGGGCTCCCCATGGAGAAACATTAGGGAGAATAAATCCCTTATTACTAATTCCTCTAGTTTTTTCTTTAGTTCCACTAATTTCACATTGACCATTTTGTAAGGGGACTTTGATATAGGCCTGGAACCAGGAATTAAGACAATGGAAAACTCAATTTCTCATTCTGGAGGATGTCCAAGTAAATCCTCTGGAAAAAATCAAATTATTCTTGCACAATAGGTACATCCTCTATTCAAATATTCCTTTCCTCACCCATAGTTATTTCATTCTCTTCCTCTCCAATAATTGAATTTAGTTGAGATGCTGGGAGTGGATCTAGAGAAGAATTTGGTGGTGATGTTTCTGCTCTAAAGATACGGTACTCATTATCATCATCAAAAATTCTAACCACCTTATTATTATAATAAATTTTCACATCATGGTCCGAAATTCAATCCATACCGAGGATTATATAAAATTACATCATGGGTATGATGATGAGATCAGAAAATAAATAATGTTTATATGCCTTAATGGGAACTGATTCACAAAACATTATTACAATGATACTTCCCTTAGGAGTTTTGACTAGAAACTCCCTTGTTAAATCAAATTAGAAATATCTAATTTTTTTAGAAAACTGGGAATGTGTGAAACAATGTGACAATCTAGAATCAAATAAATCATTGGCTAAACTTGAGGAAACCATTAGATTACCTGCCACCATGTCTTTCTAAGGTTCGACCTTAGCAGTGGTTATCGCATAATTTTGGCCTTGATCCCTTGTCCTTTTCTGAGGTAAGATTCACTGACTCTTAGGAAATTCATTCGCATAATGTCCCATCTCTCTACAATTGTAGCATTGAACATCGGTAGATTCTTTATTTCCCTTTAAATCACGAGCATGGTGTCCATTTTCACCACACTTGTAACAGAATCCCATTCCCTTAAAGCAAGTACCAGGGTGTTTCTTCCCAAATTTACTATAGGATGGATATTCAACTTTTCCCTTCTTCCCCTTATTTCCATTTCTAGAGAGTTCAGAAAATCTCTTCTTCTCTTTCTTTTATTTAATGCCGTAAGACTTAGAAAATTATTTTTCTATCTTGATATCACATGAGACAATATCTTCATATGATGAGAAGGATTGGGAGAATAATTCTCTATAGAGAAATGGTTTTAACCCATCAAATAAATGATCAAACTTACTTCTTGGGTTATGTAAATAATCTGCAGCATGTCTCGCTAACCTTGTAAACTTAGCCTCATACTTTGTGACATTCTCATCCTCCTTTTGCCTTAGAATCAAAAATTGTATTTCCATATCTGCTCGATGGTCACGAGGAAAGTATTTTTATAAGAAAATATCTTTAAACTCCCTCCATTCCATATTTAATAATTCATCATCTTCTTTTGTTTTTTGAATCAATGACTACCATTGATCAGCATCTCCAGTGAGGTCGTAAATTTCCATGACAACTTTCTCCCTTTCACTACTTCCCAAGGCATGAAATATTTTCTCTATGGTATTTATCCATTTATCAACTACTAATGGATTTATACCCCCATAGAATGTTGGTGGTTTTTCCTCATGAAGCTATCTAACATTGATCCTCCATGATATGGATCAGGGTGCTCTATAGGGGTAAGGTTATTATTAATAACCTCAGTGCGTTGTCCCAGTATGGTGATTAGCTGATCATCACCAGTTACATCACCAACTCCACTATAATTATTTTGAGCAAGAGGGAAATTCCAACATGGAGTGAATGCATTGATACGGTCCATTCATTCCACTATGTGCCATTTCTAAACAATGTCATAAACTAGATTAGTTTATGAATTGAAATACATAATTCGAAACCTGAAAAACAATGAACATAAATTGAACAGTTTATGGATATAATTGAAAATCATAAAAAATGATTTCTTTGAGAAGGTATATACTCATAAAACCTTCATAATGTTTTGTAAATAAAATGAGAATTATCCTAATCATATCCTCTAGGAGTGTCATAACCAAGAGTATAGAAAGGCCCATTATCGTGCACTAGTTCCCATTCGAGTCTAGCTCAAAGCGGTGTTTTCGAGTGTTACCCCTAGGTACATTTGTACCATAGCCACCTCTACCTGTTTAAATACAGAGAGGGAAGTATTGCTGGGAAAACTCACAAAATCTCTACAATACAAAAATTCGAGGAATTTCTTGTATACAAATACTCAAATTCTGTCTTAGGATAATGTGATCTATTCCGAGTTTATCTAAATCTAGATTCCAAAGTTTGTACTAAACTTCCTCTGATACCAACTGTAATGCCCTGACCCCAGTTACCTAGAGTTGGTGCATTATTATATAAAATTGGCCTGATCATAAAAGATCAAGTCTTGAAATACCGATTAGTTTAGTATCCTTGGAAACACTAGATACATTCATAAGTCTTGCATTACATCATAATGTGAAAAAATACAACAACATAGTATCCATATTCCACAATCATATCCCCACAGACTATTCCTATAGGTCAGTCATAAAAGACTTCTTCGCATCCTCATAAAAATAAAACATAGAAATGGGTGAGCTCAGATGCTCAATAAGGATAACAATATAGCAGAAACTAAAATAAATCAACATAAAAATTTTAGGCAAAGTATAAGACTAAAACAAAAGCCTTTTAAACATGAAATTCAGAATAATATGGAAAATATAATATCAAATAATTCCATTTGCATACTCACATGGATATTCTACTATTCAAATAATCACATTTAATATCAATAGCCACTTTCATAATGATGGAATGCATAATGCCAGACTTTCATAACCACATAGTCAAGGCCTTATGCCAAGACTACAAATAATATTTTGTCAAATCCTTGTTCCAAGACACTAGTATGTCTCATTAGACCTACTGATGCATTGAGGAGCTATATCAGGATCCACCGGTCACCTACTAAGTTCAATGCATTCCTTATATGAAAATGTTTAAACATAACATAAACATTCGTATTAAAACTTGCATACGAAATTTCAATACTTTATACATAAACCATGAACGGTATAAAAATAACACATCCATAGTTAAACATATCAAAAAAACATCAATAAAATATTTAATTTTTGTATCATAATGAATCAACATCGAATAAGCTTAAAATACATCAAAGGATGTTGACATAGATGAAATAAAAACCATTTTTAGAGAAATATATCTATCTATTTTGAAATATTTTAAGAGTCACATAATTATAAATAAAAAATTTATTTTGAAAATATTCTTATAATCTTGTCAGGGAAGCATCAACAATGTTATAATGGCATAAAATAGTTTCACTCGTCATATAAGTTAAAAAAACATTCTTACCTTAAATTAGTCGAAAAGGTCAAAAAGTACCTTGTTTGGAAAATGACATAAAGATTCCTTTAAAAAACATATATTGTCAAATAATGGAATAAATGACTTTAACCCATTGTCTATTAAATAGTAAAAAAGTTTTGAAATACATTTTTAAGAAACATGGATGTGGATGATAAAGAGGTCCCAGTAGATACTTACGTAAAAACTACCTCGGATAATAAAGAGATTGTGAAATTAACCATTACCCTGTACTGTTCCTTGGTCAAGGGTACGTTAACCTCCTATATAATGGTGAAATAATTGTTAATAAATTATACATGAATCATATACATTAATATTATATCATATATGATCTTTTAACATTTCTTTGTTAATAATATCTTAATATTATCATTGTTCTGGGTGTTAACAGATTCATTTTTTATATATTATTTGTTATTTGAGTCATATTTGTTTTGGATTGGATGTATATTATTCATATATAGAATTATATCAAGTCCTTAAACATTATTTTTAATCATCTAATAAAAATTAGTCTTGAATGGATATGATGGGGAATGAATCTCATCGCGTTCGTGGAGATGGTAATCTGTACGTACGCACGAGCAACAATATCATTCTTTTGATATTAAAATAATATTTAATTGGATTTTATATCATATATAAAGAATATTTATCATGTTATATTTATTATTTACATCAATTACACATCATTATTATACCCATCCAAATAATAATGTATTGAATAACAATTACACCATGACATGGAGACGGTAAGCTGTACGTACGCGCGTATGGTGACATGTCATTCAAAGGATGGATAAAAAAATTAATTTGGTTGTACCATATTTATAATAAAATCATAGTATATAGAAGATACTAGATTTATTATTTTAGAATGGAAACAACAAATAAAAAGGTAGTTGAAGAAGAAAGGAACTTGAAAGAGGTGGTGGGATATTTACCTCTTCTTCGGGTTCTTCCTTTTATTTGATCGAAAGGGCTCCTTAGGTTGGCTTTATGACTAAAGGAAGTCCTCTAGGATGAAGTTAGTATAGTTGAAAGGTAATTTGGGTCTGTGTAGGCTGAGACAAATGGATTTGAAGGTGTGAATTAGAGAGAAGGGGGAGTGACCTTTTATGAGAGGGGTGAGGGGAACCTTAGGAAAAGTTAGAAATATTATTTTATAATAAAATCATTTTCGGTTTCTAATGGCTCAAAAATGGATTATTTAAAGGCTAAGGTGGGGGTGTGTCTAAAACCACTCAACCAGTTTGTTTTAGATAGGTTTCTTTAACTATATTAACTTTATCTTTTAGATTTAACTCTAAGTTAAATAGTTTGAAATACTGAAATATTACCCTTTACCAATGGTTTAAAAACTTTGGTAAATCACTGGAAACCGTTGGTATATAGTATACCAACAGTCCCCCCAACCATGGGAGAGTAAGGCATGACAATAGGCATATACCAATGGTTCTGTGAAAACCATTGGTATTGGTGTCAAAATAGGAGGTATACCAACGGTTTGAACAAACCGTTGGTATATGTGTGTAAAAGTATAACATATACCAACGGTTTGTAAAACTGTTGGTATATGTGTGTGATGCCTCTACCAATGGTTTATAACCATTGGTATATAGGGAATATGCCATGACATAAGGCTATACCAATGGTTTGGTTATAACCGTTGGTATAAACCTATACCAACGGTTATAACAAACTGTTGGAATAGCTTATATAATAGTATCTATACCAATGGTTACCGAACCGTTGGTATATCCTTATGTAATATTATCTATACCAACGGTTGAAGAACCGTTGGTATAAAATTGCATAGCTCCACATCAGCAGGCCCCTCTCCCCTCTTCATACCTACAACAACACAGCAACCCCTCTCCAGACCTGCAACAACACCAATACAGAATCCCCATCCAAAGTATTTGAAATTTAGAATTCATTCCAGAATTTAGAAATTTTGAAATTCAAATGCAATAACACCCATAAGAGAAAACACCTACACCCTATAGAAAATTCAATAACACCCATAAGAGTATTCCAAATTTATAATTTATTCCTCACTCAAACAACAACACCAACACACATTAGAGTATTCAAAATTTAGAATTCATTCCTCACTCAAACCACAACACCAATTCACACAAGAGAAAAAACCTACATGTTATAGGAAGCACATGGGATGTTTAGTCATGGTCTTTGATTGAGTATCTTAAAACCAATAGAAAAACATGGGTAGTGTGGCAAGGATCACGATACCCATAAGATAGAAAATGGTAGTGCTCGTGTACTTAGACGTGGATGAGTTATAGGAAGTACATGGGATTTTTATATTCCTCTAATGATTATGTATCCATGCATAAATGGTTCCTGATGTGTTAGTGGAAAAAATTTGCCAATATCGACTTATGAGATGGGTTACCGGAATAGCCTACATGTTTTTCATAGATTTTTTTATTAGAATAAGGGGTTATGGGGATAATTGTAATTTTCTCTCCTGGGTGTGATGTGAGATGAATCCCCATCTTGGGTAGTGGGTATGAATATTCAATTTAGTCTTTCGTATTGGGTTCCCAAAGGGACTTTTGTTTTGTCCTAGAACCCACTGTTTGAGGATGGGATTGAGGTGATCCATGGGGATATGGTGTCACCATATGTATTCCACACCATTGGGGTATTTTTATCAGACTTTGAAACTTATTTTTCATGATTCTATGTGTTGCCTTATTGACCAATTTGTTATATGGTAAGCTTGAGTGTTCATAGGTTTCATATGAAATCACTATATGATATTTATTTGTTATATGTTATTGTATAGAATGAACGACCCATGATTGAGAATTAGAACATGAGTGTTGGTGCATGTTCATGATGGTATGTCGAGACTCATTCCTAATGTAATTAATGTTTTTCTATATATAATATGACCCATTGTGTTTCAATATATGCCTTGTGAATATTTTCTTCTAATAACGTATGACCAATAAACCATATTTTATTTTTAATCCCTTAATTTCAAGAATCTATGTGTAGCCTTGTGAAGATTTTCCGTATGTCAGTTGTTGTTTTCACTTAAAATGTTGTCCATTTCAAACAAAAGTGAGACACTTTGAGTGATACCAGTCACACCGTGCCTCAGATTGAGGTGGGGTTGACTTGTACCCATCACAAATGATCCATGGATCATTGGGTGGGGGGCTGTCCGAGGTGGGGGCAGTCTGGGGGGTTTTCCGGTGGGTGGGAGATGTCTGGGGTAGGGGCTGTTTGGGGGGTGCGGGGGGCTCTCCGGGAGTGAGGGGCTGTCTGGGTGGGGGGCTGTCTGGAGTGTGTTTTCGGCTATCATGGTCACACAACACATCCGATTGACACTCCATCTAGCCGACAATTTCACAATTCACCCAACCTTTTTGTCGTCCGATTTCATGGCATTCCAAGGTCATTCAGCTGGTTTCGACAACCCCATGCATGCTTTTCAAGCACGCCTAACACCTAAAGAACACATATTCAGTCATGCTATACAAACCGTGCATCTGAATAACGTTTTGTCTCTTCATAAACCCCACGAATAATAACTAGGATGTTTTCGTGTGATTTCAAGTCATTCTGATGTCGTTCGGCATGAATTTGATCGTAAACCCCATGTCTTGGCCATTTATGACACACCAAGTGCGTTTTCGACCACCACGGTCACATGACACCTCCGATTTACATTCCTTCTAGCTGATAATTTAAAAAATCACCCACTCTTTGTTTTCGTCTGATTTCATGGCATTCCGAGGTCGTTCGGCTGGTTTCGACCACCCCATGCACGCATTTCAAGCGCACCAAACACCTAAAAAACACATATTTATCCGTGTCGCACAAACCATGCGTTTGAATGATGTTTCGTCTCCTAGAACACCTCACGAATAATAATTAGGGTGTTTCGTGTGATTTCAAGTCATTCTGATGTCGTTCGGCATGCATTTGACCGTAAAACCCATGTTTGGGCCATTTACGACACGCGAAGTGCGTTTTCGGCCAGCGTGGTAACACCACACCTTCGGTTGACATGTCGTCTAGATGAAAATTTCACAATTCATCCACCCTTTGTTGTCATCTGATTTTATGGCCTTCTGAGGTCATTCGGCCATTTTCGACCACCCTACGCAGGCTTTTCAAGCGCATTAAACACCTAAAAACACATATTCAGCCGTGTTGCACAAACCGTGCATCCAAATGACGTGTCGTCTCCTTGTACACCTCACGAATAATAATTGGGGTGTTTTCATGTGATTTAAAATAATTCTGATGTCGTTCAGCATGCATTTGACTGAAAAACCCGTGTTTTGCCCATTTATGACACGCCGAGTGCGTTTTCGGCTAGCGTGGTCACACGACACCTCCGATTGATGTACCGTCTAGCTGAAAATTTCACAAATCACCCAAAATTTGTTTTCGTCCAATTTCAGGGCATTATGAGGTCATTCGGCCGGTTTCGACCACCCCACGCACGCTTTTCAAGCGTGCCTAACACCTAAAAAACACATATTCAGCCATGTCATGCAAACCGTGTGTTCGAATGACATGCCGTCTCCTTGTACACATCACAAATAATAATTAGGGTGTTTTCATGTTATTTCAAGTCATTATGTTGTCATTTGGCATGAATTTGACTGGAAAACCCAAGTTTTGGCCATTTACGACACACGGAGTGCATTTTTGGCCAGCGCAGTCCCACGACACCTCCGATTGATGTGTCGTCTAGCCGAAAATTTTACAATTCACCTACCTTTTGTTGTCGTTCGATTTCATGGCATTCCAAGGTCATTCAACTGGTTTCAACCACCCCACACACGCTTTTCAAACACGCCTAACACCTAAAAAACACATATTCATCTCTGCCACGCAAACCACATGTCTGAATGATGTGTTGTCTTCTCGTACACCTCAAGAATAATAATTAGGGTGTTTTGTGTGATTTCATGTCATTCTGATGTCGTTTGGCATGCATTTGACCATAAAACCCATGTTTGGGCCATTTATGACACGGGGAGTGCATTATCGGCCAGTGCAGTCATACGACACCTCTGATTGATGTTCCGTCTGGCAAAAAATTTCACAATTTACCCAACCTTTGTTGTCGTCTGATTTCATGGAATTTCGAGGTCGTTCAGCCGGTTTCGATCACCCCACGCATGCTTTTCAAGTGCGCCGAGCACCTAAAAACACATATTCAGTCATGCCGCGCAAACCGTGCATCCTAATGATGTGTCGTCTCCTTATACATTTCATGAATAATAATTAGGGTGTTTTTGTGTGATTTCAAGTCATTCTGATGTCGTATGGCAAGAATTTGACCGTAAACTCCATGTTTTTGCCATTTACGACACACGGAGTGCGTTTTCAGCCAGCATTGTCACACGAAAACTCCGACTGAAATGAGGTCTGGCCTTCAATTTCAAAATTCACCCACACTTTATTGTCGTTTGATTTGAAAGCGTTCTAAGGTCGTTCGACCGGTTTCGACCACCCCACTAATGCTTTTCAAGCGAGCCGAACACCTAAAAAACACATATTCAGTCGTGTCGCGCTAACCGCGTGTCCAAATGACGTGTTGTCTCCTCGTACACATCACGAATAATAATTAAGGTGTTTTCATGTGATTTCAAGTCATTATGATGTTGTTCGGCATGCATTTAACTGTAAAACCCATGTTTTGGCCATTTACGACACGCTGAGTGCGTTTTCGGCTAGCGCTGTCGCATGACACATCCGATTGATGTGTCGTCTGGCCGAAAATTTCAAAATTCACCCACCCTTTGTTTTCGTCTGATTTCATGGCATGTTGAGGTCATTCGATTGGTTTCGACCACCCCACGCATGCTTTTCTTGGACGCCGAGCACCTAAAAAACACATATTCAGCCGTGCCACGTACACCGTGCATCCAAATGACATGGAGTGTCCTCATACACCTCAATAATAAAAATTAGGGTGTTTTCATGTGATTTCAAGTCATTATGATGTCATTCGACATACATTTAACCATAAAATCCATGTTTTGGCCATTTATGACACGCCGAGTGCGTTTTCGGCCAGTGCGGTCACACGACATCTCCGATTGATGTTCCGTCTAGCCACAAATTTCGCAAATCACCCACCCTTTGTTGTCATCTTATTTCATGTCATTCTGAAGTCGTTCGGCCGGTTTCAACCACCCCACGCACGCTTTTCAAGCACGTCGAACACCTAAAAAACACATATTCAGTCATTCCGTGGAAACATCTTGTCTGAATGACGTGTCGTCTCCTCGTACACCTCACGAATAATAATTAAGGTGTTTTCATGTGATTTAAAGGCATTACAATGTCATTCGACATTCATTTGAATGTAAAACCCATGTTTTGGCCATTTACGACACGCAGAGTGCATTTTCGGCCAGCACGGTCACACGACACCTTCTATTGATGTTTCTTCTAGCTGAAAATTTCACAGTTCACCCACACTTTGTTGTCGTCCCATTTCATGGCATTTTGAGGTCGTTCGTCCAGTTTCAACCACCCCACTCATGCTTTTCAAGCACGCTGAACACCTAAAAAACACATATTCATCCATGCCGCACAAACCGCATGTCTGAATGATGTGTCGTCTCCTCTTACACCTCACTAATAATAATTAGGTTGTTTTCGTGTGATTTCAAGTAATTATAATTTAGTTCATCTTGCATTTGACTGTAAAACCCATGTTTTGGCCATTTACGACACGCGGAGTGCGTTTTCAGCCAGTGCGGTCACACAAAACCTTCGATTGACATGTCGTCGGGCCGAAAATTTCACAATTCATCCATCCTTTGTTGTAGTCTGATTTCATGGCATTTTGAATTCATTCGGCTGGTTTTGACCACCCCACGCATGCTTTTCACATTCACCGAACACCTAAAAAACACATATTCAACTGTGTCATGCAAACCACACTTCCTAATGACGTTTCCCCTCCCCGTGCACCTTAAAAATAAAAAAATAGGGTGTTTTTGTATGATTTCAAGTCATTATGATGTCGTTCGGCAAGCATTTGACCGCAAAACCCATGTTTTGGCCATTTACAACATGCCGAGTTTGTTTTCATCTAGTGCGGTGACATGACACCATCGATTGACATTCAGTATAGCCGACAATTTCAAAAATCACCCACCCTTTGTTGTCGTCTGATTTCATGGCATTCTGAGGTCGTTCGGCCAGTTTCGACCACCCCACGCATGCTTTTCAAGCGCGCCGAATACCTAAAAACACATATTCAGTCGTACCGTGCAAACTGCACGTCCGAATGATGTTTCGTCTCCTTGTACACCACAAAAATAATAACTAGGGTGTTTTCGTGTGATTTCAAGTCATTTTGATGTCGTTCGGCATGAATTTGACCGTAAAACCCATGTTTTGGCCATTTACGAAACGCAGAGTGCGTTTTCAGCCAGCGCGGTCACATGACACCTACGATTGATGTGTCGTCTGTCCAAAAATTTCAAAATTCACCCACCCTTTGTTTTCATCTAATTTCATGGAATTCTGAGGTTATTCGTCTGGTTTTGACGACTACACGCATGCTTTTCAAGCGCGCTTATCACCTAAAAAACACATATTCAGTCGTGTCGTGCAAACCGCAGGTCCAAATGACATGTCGTCTCCTCGTGCACCTCATGAATAATAATTATTGTGATTTCATGTGATTTCAAGTCATTTTGATTCTGTTCGGCATGCATTTGACCGTAAAACCCATGTTTTGGCCATTTACGACACGCAGAGTGCATTTTCGGCCAGTGCGGTCACACGATACCTCTGATTGACGTGCCATCTAGCCAATAATTTCACAATTCACCCACCCTTTGTTGTCGTCCGATTTCCTGACATTCTGAAGTCATTCGGCTGGTTTCGTCCACCTCACGCATGCTTTTCAAGCGCATCACACACCTAAAAAACACATACTCAATCGTGTTGCACAAACCGCATGTCCGAATGACGTTCTGTTTCCTCGTACACCTCATGAATAATAATTAGGGTGTTTTCATTTGATTTCAAGTCATTCTGATGTCATTCGGCATGCAATTGACTGTAAAACCCATGTTTTGGCCATTTACGACACACCGAGTGCGTTTTAAGCCAGTGCGGTCACACGACACCTCCGGTTGACGTGTCGTCTAGCCGAAAATTTCACAAATCACCCTCTCTTTGTTGTCGTCTGATTTCATGGCATTATAAGGTCATTCGGCCGGTTTCGACCACCCCACACTTGCTTTTCAAGAACGCCTAACACCTAAAAAACACATATTCAGTCGTGTCGCACAAACCGCGCGTCCGAATGACGTGTCCTCTCCTCATACACCTCACGAATAATAATTAGGGTGTCTTGTGTTATTACAAGTCATTCCGATGTCGTTCGGCATGCATTTGACTCTAAACCCGTGTTTTGGCCATTTAAGACACGCGAAGTGCATTTTCAGCTATCACAGTCACACAACACCTTCGATTGATGTTCCGTCTGGCCGACAATTTCAAAATTCACCCACCTATTGCTGTCGTCTGATTTCATGGCATTCTGAGGTCATTCGGCTTGTTTCGACCACCCCATAGATGCTTTTCAAGCACGCCTAGCACCTAAAAAATACTTATTCAGTCGTGTCGTGCAAACTGTGCATCCGAATGACATGTCGTCTCCTTGTACACCTCAAGAACAATACTTAGGGTGTTTTCATGTGATTTCAAGTCATTCCGATATCGTTCGGCCTGCATTTGATCGTGAAACCCATGTTTTGACCATTTACGACATGCAGAGTGCGTTTTCGGACAGCGCAGTCACATCACACCTCCAATTGACTTGTTTTCTAGCCGAAAATTTCACAATTCACCCACCCTTTGTTATCGTCTGATTTCATGACATTCCGTGGTTGTTCAGCCGGTTTTGACCACCCCCCGCACGCTTTTCAAGCATGCCGAACACTGAAAAAACACATATTCAGCCGTGTTGTGCAAACCACATGTCTGAATGACATGTCGTCTCCTCGTACACCTTACGAATAATAATTAGGCTGTTTTTGTGTGATTTCAAGTCATTCCTATGTCGTTCGGCATGCATTTGACCGTAAAACCCATGTTTTGGCCATTTACGACACGCGAAGTGTGTTTTCGGCTAGTGCGGTCACACTACACCTCCGATTAACGTTCCGTCTAGACGAAAATTTCACAATTCCCCCACCCTTTGTTGTCGTATGATTTCATGTAATTCTGAGGTTGTTCGGCCAGTTTTGACCACCCCATGCAATATTTTCTAGCGTGCAGAACACCTAAAAGCACATATTCAGTTGTTCCACGCAAACCGCGCGCCCGAATGACATGTCATCTCCTTGTACACCTCACAATTAATAATTAGGGTGTTTTCGTGTGATTTAAAGTCATTCTGATGTCGTTCGGCATGCATTTTACTGTAAAACCCATTTTTGGCCATTTACGACATGCGGAGTGCGTTTTCGGCCAGCGCGGTCTCACGAGACCTCCGATTGACGTGACGTCTGGCCAAAAATTTTACAATTCACCCATTCTTTTTTTCGTCCGATTTCCTGGCATTCCTAGGTCGTTCAGCTGGTTTTGACCACCCCACGCACGCTTTTCAAGTGAGTCGAGCACCTAAAAAACACATATTCAACTGTGCCACACAAACCGCATGTCTAAATAATGTTTTGTCTCCTCGTACACCTCAAGAATTATAATTAGGGTTTCTTAGTGTGATTTCAAGTCATTCGAATATCATTCAGCATGAATTTGACCGTAAAACCCATGTTTTGGACATTTACGAAACACCGAGTGCATTTTCGGCCATCACGGTCACACGACACCTCTGATTGACATGTCGTCTGGCTGAAAATTTATCAAATTATCCACCCTTTGTTGTCATCCGATTTCATGGAATTCTGAGGTCGTTCGGCCAGTTTCGACCACCCCACGCACACTTTTCAAGTGCACCGAACACCTAAAAAACACATATTCAGCTGTGTCGTGCAAACCGCGCATCCGAATGATGTGTCGTCTCCTCATAAACCCCATGAATAATAATTAGGGTGTTTTAATGTGATTTCAATTCATTCTGATGTCGTTCGGCATGCATTTGACCGTAAAACCCATGTTTTGGCCATTTAGGACACGCAGAGTGTGTTTTAGGCAAGCGCAGTCACACGACACCTCCAATTAACGTTCTGTCTAGCCGACAATTTCACAATTCACCCACCCTTTGTTGTAGTCCAATTTCATGGCATTATGAGGTCGTTCAACTAGTTTTGACCACCCCACGCACGCTTTTCAAGAACGTTGAACACCTAAAAAACACATATTCAGTCGTGTCACGCAAACCGCGGGTACGAATGAAGTTCTGTCTCCTCGTACACCTCACGAATAATAATTAGTGCGTTTTATTGTGATTTCATGTCATTCTGATGTCGTTCGGAATGCATTTGACCGTAAAACCCATGTTTTGTCCATTTACGACACGCGGAGTGCGTTTTCGGCCAGCGCGGTCACACGACACCTCTGATTGATGTGATGTCTAGCTGATAATTTCACAATCCACCCATCCTTTGTTGTCATCCGATTTCATGGAATTCTGAGGTCGTTCGGCCAGTTTAGACCACCCCACCCATGCTTTTCAAGCACACCGAACACCTAAAAAACACATATTCAGTTGTTCCATGAAAACCGCACATCTGAATGATGTTTCGTCTCCTCGTACCCCTCATGAAAAATAAAAAGGGTGTTTTCGTGTGATTTCAAGTCATTCTGATGTCGTTCGGCATGCATTTGACCGTAAAACCCATGTTTTGGCCATTTACGACACGCCGAGTGCATTTTCGGCCAGTTCAGTCAGACGACACCTCCGATTGACATTTCATCTGTCTAGAAATTTCACAAATCACCCACTCTTTGTTTTCGTCCGATTTCATGGAATTCTGAGGTCGTTCGGCCGGTTTCGACCACCCCACACATGCTTTTCAAGCACATTAAACACCTAAAAAACACATATTCAGCCATGCCGCACAAACCACACATCCGAATAACATGACATATCCTTATACACCTCATGAATAATAACTAGGGTGTTTTCATGTGATTTCAAGTCATTCTGATGTCATTAGGAATACATTTGACCATAAAACCCATGTGTTGGCCATTTACGACACGCCGAGTGCGTTTTCAGACAGCGTAGTCACATGATACCTCTGATTGACATGTCATCTAGCCGACAATTTCAAAAATCACCCACCCTTTGTTTTTGTCCGATTTCATGGCATTCCGAGGTTGTTCGGCCTGTTTCGACCGCCCCACGCACGCTTTTCAAGCGCGCCTAACACCTAAAAAAGACATATTCATTGGTTCTGCGTAAACCGCATGTCCAAATGATGTTCCCTCTCCTCGTGCACCTCAAGAATAATAATTAGGGTTTTTTTGTGATTTAAAGTCATTCTGATGTCGTTCGACATGCTTTTGACCATAAAACCCATGTTTTGGCCATTTACGACACGCGGAGTGTGTTTTCGGCCAGCGCGGTCACACGAAACATCCGATTGATGTACAGTCTGGCCGAAAATTTCACAATTCACCTAACATTTGTTTTCGCCCGATTTCATGGCATTTCGAGGTTGTTCATCCGGTTTCGACCACCTCACGCACGCTTCTCAAGCGCGTCGAACACCTAAAAAAACATATTCAGTCGTTCCACTCAAACTGCACTTTCGAATGACATGTCGTCTCCTTGTAAACCTCAATAATTATAACTAGGGTGTTTTCGTGTGATTTCAAGTCATTATAATGTCGTTTGACATGCATTTGACCGTAGAACCCAGGTTTTGGCCATTTACTACACGCCGAGGGCGTTTTTGGCTAACGCGGTCACACGACACCTTCGATTGATGTGTCGTCTGGCCGAGAATTTCACAAATCACCCACCCTTTGTTGTCATCTGATTTCATGGCAGTCCGAGGTCGTTCGGCCACTTTCGACCACCCCACACACGCTTTTCTAGCGCGCCGAACACCTAAAAAACACATATTCAGACATGCCGCGCAAACTGCTTGTCTGAATGATGTTCTGTCTCCTCGTACACCTCACGAATACTAACTAGGGTCTTTTGTGTGATTTCATGTCATTATGATGTCATTCGGTATGCATTTGACCATAAAACCCATGTTTTGTCCATTTACGACATGCTGAGTGCGTTTTCGGCTAGCGTGGTCATACAACACCTCTGATTGACGTGATGTTTGGCCGACAATTTCAAAAATCACCCACCATTCATTTTCATACGATTTAATGGCATTATGTGGTCGTTCGGCCATTTTCAACCACCCCACCCACGCTTTTCAATAGTGTCTAACACCTAAAAAACTCATACTCAGCGGTTCCGTGAAAACCGCGCATCCGAATGACGTGTCATCTCCTCGTGAACCTCAAAAATAATAATTATGGCGGTTTAGTGTGATTTCAAGTCATTCTAATGTTGTTCGGCATGCATTTGACCATAAACCCCATGTTTTGGACATTTACAACACGCAGAGTGCGTTTTTGGCCAGCGTGGTCACATGACACCTCCGATTGACGTTCCGTATAGCCGACAATTTCACAATTCACCCACCCTTTTTGCGTCCGATTTCAGGGCATTCTGAGGAATTTCAGCCGATTTCGACCACCCCACACATGCTTTTTAAGCGCGCCAAACTTCTAAAAGCACATATTCAGTCGTGCCGCGCAAACCGCACATCCGAATGACGTGTCGTATCCTCGTACACCTCAAAAATAATAGGTAAGGTGTTTTAATGTGATTTAAAGTCATTAAAATGCCATTCATCATGAATTTGACCGTAAAAGTGGTACTAGGTAGTTGAAACTATGGATTGAGATTCAAATTATCACACCCTAAACAATCACTGTGAGTTTTCGTAGACAGCGCACCTCCGTTGGAGGGGTTCTTTATAAAAACATGACTTTATTTATCAAATGAAACAATTATATTAAATAAAACTTATTCAAGATATGTCATTAAATATAATTAATCATAATTAAGAAAGAAGATAAATTCAATTTAAAGCATTCTTAAATTAAAGAGGCTACGAGAGGGACTCTTTCTTCAAGGGGTGTCTCCCATGGGTGTCTTGTGGTGTGTTGTGTCTATCTATGATTTTTTTGGTGCTTTCGTATTGTGGAAAATGTGTATTGCATGTATAGTTTAAAAAATAAATTAGTCAATTAGAAAATACACCCATTGTCAATAGTGATATACCCACTTATGATAGAGAATACCATCCAAATAACCAACTCGGAAATCTGAGACCAGCATTTTACTTTACTAATTGCAATTACATAATATATATAGCACCAACTTATGTTTTATGAACCAATCAATTAAAGGGAATGAAAATCATCACAATAACCCATAAAATATCATATAGAATCACTCACCTCCAAACCATTATAACATCATTAGGCTTCCATATTTTGTTGTAAATAATGAGTTATACTAAATTCAAAAATATCCATACCAGAGTGAAAAAACAGGTTAAAAAATAAAGAGTTATACAGAATTAAAAAATGTAATGGATCAAGCTTCCCCTGATCACCATCACCATCACCACTGTCATCATTGACCTCATCCTTGCCGCCATCTCTTTCCTCTTCATCATCCTCTTCATCGTCCCCATGCTCATCGTCGGCCCCATCCTCGCCCTTGGCCCCATCCTCGCCCTCAGCGCCATCCTCACCCTCGCCCTCATCCTCTCCCTTGTCCTCTTCAGCATCTTCATCATCACCAGGAATGTCATCATCTTGACTTCCACTAGAACTACCGCCTGTTCCATTGGATAATTCACCAATTGACGACATAAATGTCTAAAAAGCCGCGCTGGCCTCTGTTGGAAGTGATGAAGATAAAGTTTTCATCAGTTTCATAAATTCTTTGTCCCTCATTTGACCTTGTTCTTCCAACTCTATGAACCTTTTAACAGACTGTCTTGCATTCTCCATGGTCTGTTCCAACTCGGTGGTACTAGAATGGATACTTGGAGAGGACCAATACCTCGCCGAGAGTATATACTTACCAGGCCGGTAGCGTACTCGATCAGAGTGCTCATCTCCCAAAACCTGATATAAATGATTGTGTGGCCCAAAATTGTCAGGCTCAAGGGTATCAAGGGCCTCTAAAGCAGCATGTTAAAAATATTAATAGATTATTAAATTAAAAAACAGATATTAAACTTCGAAATAAACAAATTAAAACTTATAATATTTTCTTGTGTTGTTTCATTAACCGAAGTTCCATCTTTTTTCCTTCTACTCGAGAAAAACAATTTTGCTCGAGGGATACGTCCTTCAATATTCAATTTGTGATTCTGTAATGACATCGAAACAATATAAAGTGTAATTATAATCATATATTCAATATTCAATAAATAAAATAATTTAATTAGAAACAATAAAAATGGAAATTCCTAAAGATAAATTATAGACAACTATATCGTATCAGCTGCCTCTCATGATCTGACATAGTCGTGCACCCCAAAGTGAGGAGGTATTGATTTGAATCAATGTTTTTTTTGTATTTTTCAGAATCCTAAATAAATTTTAATAATAAATTAGATAATATTAATTCAAAATATTAAAACTATCATTTAAATACCTCAAATGGGATTAATAACTTAAATTCGGTAGTCGTCCAATGGGTAATCATTTGGAGATATTTCTCTATCAGGCAGTCATCCACGATAGGTAATGTCTCCAACTCTGTGCCCACTCTATCACACCAGCCAACATACAACTCATGCTTATAAGCTCTCCAAAGCTCTCCTAGCTCCTTTAAACGTGCTGGTCGTGCACCTTCGTCATCAGGGGAGTTATACCAAAGCTGACACCCAATAGATTAATTCATATAAATACAAAAAATACTACATTAAATCCAATAGATTTTTTACCCATATTTGTTCCCATGAATTATCCTTGACTTCGTGTGGAAGATGTCTCCAAGAGAGAGGGCTAACCGGAATGATGTCGGAGTCTTTGGCTAGCGTCGCCAAAAAACCCTAACATCCCTACCCAGATTTATCAATCATCTATCCATCATCATTGTATTCAACCATCAACTGTGTCTGGCGGTTCCATATCGCACGCAAGTGAGTATACCCCCTCCCTCGCCTCCTATCCGTAGTTGAATCTATTATTAAATAAAAAAAATATCAGTACAAGTTACAATAAAAATAAATTTTGGTATAAAACTTTGTTAGAGTTATATAAATATACCTGTGGTAGTCGGATCAATGGGCATCACTGGATGTGCAAAAGCCGAAGGAATATCCTGTATAGGTGGAGTGTCCCTCAGTGTATGATCCTCAGCCACATACTATGTCAGAGTAGGAGTCAATGAAGGTGGAATATTATAGCTCAGAGATAATGAACCAAAAGAAAAAGATGACGGTACAGACGTCTGGCCAACTGGTAGTGTAAAAATCAGAGGCCTAAATATCTCGTGTGTCCCTAAATACACACCAGGATCAAAATGGGTTGTAGAAGATATGTCTATGGTAGGGGCATAATCCAATCGGGTACAACCATTGGATCATATAACTCTATCACAACGAGCACTCGTACCACTGGCCATAGTACCGGGACCACCAGATGGTCGTCTAACTCTGACACCACCCCCATCCTACCACCAGCCTCTCTACTGTGAGCAATATCAAGCTCCTCATTGGATATCTCTCGTCTAGGGGGTGGATCCCGAGAAAAAGTTTAACAAAAATGTAAACACATGATATTATAAGTTATTGAAATATATATATTTGAAATAAAATACTCACAATAGGGATGAGTGGATGAATTCCCATATGTGTCATGCGACGATTATTTTTGGTCATCTTTTTCTGCCTCCTCTCTTCAATGGGTGTCATTTCCTACAATGAAAACAAATATGGTAGTAATTAGAAATAGATAACAAATGTGTAACCCAAAAAACAAAATATAGAGAAACAATTCAGAAAAAATAACATAAAGAAACTTAATATTTGTAATGGTTTAAAGGTAAGTACTAGGATACACACTCTGAATGATGTAGGTGAAACATGTATGTGAGAACATGAATATATGATTCTATATATTTCCCACCACAACTTCAGGTTCACAATCAACTCTGAAAATTGAGCTATTGGAGTCATCATAAGTAATAAACGGATTGCTTCCAATTGCAGCAGGGATAGTGTCAACTTGTTCATCACCATCATCAAAAACATGTTTGGGATTTACTTCAATAATTACACCGAATTTAGGATGAAGATGATCTTTGACATAAAAAACTTGTTTCATAATGGATGCCATTACATATGGTTCATCGGTGGCAAGAGTGTGAGTCATGTCAATAACTTGAAATCCACAATCATCAATAAAGGTGACTTGCCTCATCATTGAAAACAACCATTGACATTTCATCATCGTGACTCGACCATGCGAGTAATAATCCAAAATTATTATTTTCTTCACGACTCCATAATAATCTATATTTTCAGAATGAGGTATATTATCTGATAAACTAGAATAACATTTTGTTGTGGCAGTTAGCATAACACCATTATGTTGTGTTCTCATGTTTCTTGCTCATTGAGTGATTATAAATTTTTATCCATTGATCACAAGTGATTTAAAAGCACGAACCATGGTATTAGGATGAAAATCCAAACATCTTATTTCCTCAGAAACAGATTCTGCAGGCAAACTCGATACCTGAAATATAAACAAATAGTAAACTTAATTAAATATTATTTTTATTTAGTTATTACAGAAATATTTTTACCTTAAATTTCAACCAAGAATAAAACCCTTTTCTATGCAAAGTCTCTTTCCTTCTCAAAGATAAAGAACGAAGATTTATATATATCAATTATTTATGTTCCCTATAGATAAAAATAATAATAGTTCAACAAATATTTAAAATTACAAGAGATAAGATAAGAGATACATGTACAATTTACTTACTTGATATACTCATCGAAAAAATCACAATTGAACAACACTATGTGATGTGCCTTCTCTTGCTCTTCAATGCTTAATGTTGTCAATGTATATGATTCTGGAATTCCTCCTGTCTAAGGAAGTGATGGAAAATTGAGTTCAATTTTCCCATACAATTTTTCTTCATTTATCATTGGTCTATTTGTTCTCGTAGTAAGATCAGACAAATACATTGAGTAGAAATCCATACATTCTTGAGCCAAGTAAGCATTCACAATATAACCTTTGGGATAATTCATGTTCCAAACAAATGATTTCAATGTGCACATGTTTCTTTCAGTTGGATACATCCAACGGAAAGCAACGGGTCCTCCAAGAAGTATTTCATTCGGAAGATGGATAGTCAAATGCAACATGCATGTAAAAAATAATGGATGAAATATTTTCCCTAACTCACACAAAATTAATGGTGTTTCTTCCAACAGTTTTTACAAGAAGGATTTAGACAACCTCTTAGAACAATGATCTATAAACAAATAGCAAAACCAAATAACTGAGACTATTACATTATTGGACAAGAGATGAAGGATTTCTGTTGGAATCAACTCATGAAAAAGGATATGATAATCATGAGTCTTCAAAGATTTTAGCTTCAACTCTTTTATGTAATCCTGTTTTGATATATTGCTTGAATAGACATCAGGAACATTAATAGCCTCTTGCACTTCCAAAAATTGATTTTTTTTCAGTAGGTGTCATCACATAAGAAGCACATGTAACTTTCCATTTATTTTCCCTGATATAGAGAGGATGCAATTCTGGTATGATCCCCCAATCTACCAAGTCGTCCCGAGAACATAAATCATATTTTCTCTTCCCCTTGACATTTATAAGAATCAAAAGCAATATTTTACCTATATTCTTTTCAATGTACGTTATGTCTAAGCAATGACATAACAAGTTGGTTGACCAATACGACAACTCAAATAATATACTCTTCTTCTTCCAATTGTAACAGGTATCATTGGAAACATTTTTCCACTTTCTAGATTTCATTACACCCTTCCCCAATGAATAACTGAAATCTTTCAATTCATTAAACACATCAGTTCCATACATACGCTGAGGTGGATCGTCAATCTCCATGGTATTGTCAAATCTTCAATGATTGTTTCTATATGGATGGTTCATTGGAAAGAATCGTTGATTTCCTATAAAACTAAAACTATGACGATATTTCCTTCTTCTCGATCGATTATTCTTCATACAAATATGACATGAAAATTTTCCTTTTGTGCTCCATCCAGACATCATTGCATAAGAGGGAAAATCATTGAACGTCCACATAAGTGCATCACGCATATGAAATATGTCTTTCGAACATGCATCGTGTGTAGGAAAACCAACATCCCAAAGACGTTTCAACTCTTTTATTAACGGTTTCATGTATACATCTATATGATTGCTGGGATCAGAAGGGCCAGATATCAGTGTACTCAAGAAGTTGTAAGGATTGTTCATACACAACCATGGGGGAAGGTTATAAATGTTTATGAAAACCAGCCATGTGCTGTGCAAAGTAAGCATCTGCCCAAATTGATTAAAACCATCACATGAAATACCCAGTCTCACATTACACACGTCGGCTGCAAATTCAGGATATCGAGCATCAAATATCTTCCATGAAAATCCATCTACAGGGTGAACCAACTCGTCATTGTTCTTTTTTCTCTCAGTTTAATGCCATCGCATTTTTACTGACTTTTCATCAGACATGAAAAGGTTCTATAATCTTGGGATCAATGGAAACTTCCACATTACTTTTTTTGGCACACAAGATGGTGTTTCATCGTCTTTTGGCTTCCATCGAGAGGTTCCACATTTGATACAATCATTTCTTTCAGCAGTTTCCTCCCAAAATAAGCTTCAATCATTCGAGAAAGCATGAATTGTTTTTTTTTGAGAATCCAAGTTCATCAACTAACTTCCATGACATATAGTGGTTTGTGGGAATATCTGCATCATCTGGAAGTAAGTCCTTCAAGAAGGTAAGAATGTAATCAATTGCAGTATTTGAAATCCCATACATAGTTTTCCCATGAAACAATCAGATTAAAAATTCCAACTTTTTCATTTTACCACATTGCTGATATACTGGATTCGTCGCAGAATCATTCAATTTTTTCACCCTATCAACATCATCATTTTCATTGGACGCATCATGTGTGCTTGTATCAAAATATTGTTGGTTGGACATCCTTTCCTTCCCATGATGCTGAATAAATGGAAACTGATCATATATCAAACTCTCTAATTCAATCCTATCATTTGGATCATCAACATTTTGAGATTCCATTTTCTCTCCATTGTGATACCGCACATAATAGTTTGTTTGGAAACCATAATTGGTTATATGATAACTAACTACTTCACGACTCAACCAAGGTCTTCCAATGCAATTAGAACATAGGAATTGTGTGCGACCACTATCTGAAGCCTTTTAAAATGCAAAATCTAGAAAGCTGTTCAAATTATTTTGAAAATCAGTTGAAATCCGATCATTTTTGTACATCCAACTTCTATCCATTCTGTAAAAAAAATTCAATAAGTCATTTCAAAGTAATTCAATAATATTGAAGTTCAATCAAAAAAATATTTTGGTAAATGACAATTGTTTACTTTAAATAAAAGCATAACTGACACCTGACTCTATATGAGAATCATATTAAGAAATAAAAAAAATTAGTGTATATAATAAAATAAGATATATAATTTGTAATGCCTATATTCAAGGATTTCCTAGTAATATATTCGAAGTGGATCAAGGAATACATAATCCTTAAGGGTCTTGTTAGGAGTACATGAGTTTTATACCTTATCTTCTTCAGGAAGATCAGGATGAGGAGTAGGATGAGGTTCAGGGGAGTGGTGGGGCTTTCCAAGGGTGGTGCGGGGTGTCCAGGGGGTGCACGGTGTCTAGGGGGTGGTGGGGTCATCCGGGGGGTCGGAGGTTTCTAGGGGGTGAGGGGCTGTCTAGGGGGGTTGGGGTGTCCAGGTTGGTGGGCTGTCCATGGGGGTGGTCAAGCTGTCCAGGGGGGTAGGGGGAGTCTAGGGGGTGGGTGGGCTATCCAAGGAAGTGAGTGGGGTGTCTATGGGGTGGGTGGGGCTGTCCAGGGGGGATACGAGGTGTCCAGGGGGGTGGGCGGGCTACCCATGGGGGGTGGTGGGGCTATCCAGGGGGTTTGGGGTGTCCAGGGGGTGGGCGGGCTGTCTGGGGGGGGGGGGGGGGGGGTGGGTGGGCTGTCCACGGGGGGTGGTCGGGCTGTCCACAGGGGGTGGTCGGGCTGTCCATGGGGGGTGGCGGGGCTGTATAGTGGGTTCGGGGGTGGGTGGGGGGGGCTTTACAGGGAGTGGGGGCATCCGGGAGGATGGGGGTGTCCGGGGGTGGTGGGTGGGTGTCCGGGGGTGGGGGCGGGTTGTCAACAAGGGTGGGGGTCCAGGGGGGCTCGGGCTGTCCAGGGGGGTCAGGGGGGTCCAAGTGGTGGGGGGGCTTTCCATGGGGTGGGGAATCATCACAGAATGTTTTTAGTGGTTTTTTTGGTTCTAGCGACAGTTTCGCTTGCCAAAAAATGGAAAGGATATAGTAGTGGTTTGAACAACCATTATATCCTCCCCGTTTTTTGTCATGGAAAACAAATTCTAAATCAAAAAATGATAAACAAATATTTACCTTAAATAGTTTTGGTTTAAACCACTACTAAACAACCATTAGGCATATAGAGCAGGGGTTTAAAATGTTGATATATATCGGTTTTAGAAGAACTCGACTGCAAAATTTGCAAACCTGGAAGATTAAAACAAAATTCAATACATATGTTTAAAATTATTTCCATATTCACCACACCCACCTATGAGATCATATAATCATGAAGGTTATCAACATGGTTTACTAGAATTTAAAATTTAATTGACTATTCCAGGAATACATTACATTATTTAAGCAAGGAAAAACATTCAAGTGGATATTAGATTTCTAAGACATCCTTGGAAGACTATAAAGAAGGAAGAAGTGAACTCCTTAAAAAATCTAATGATATGTACACAATATAAAAATGGTATTAAGCTATGGGATATTAGTGGTAATGCCCAAACATGGATCCAAACTTATAAAGGATTAAATAATTATAAATATGTTTAATGAGATTTTAGAATACAATAAAAATGGTATTTGTCTTTGTACAGTTTTAAATAAACCACATAGAAAACATTTTACCAGTTTTATAAACATATATTTAAAAACCACTCATTTATATCATTAAAATATAAATAGGTTTTATTATTAAAAAAAATCCAACGTTGGTATCATAAAAACATTACCAAATATTCACTCAGTGAGTCGACACACCTACAAAAAAATTAGGCACACTTTATGAATACAATGATCTCTAAGAATAACTTAAAAATAACTCACCCAAAATTCATGACCAATGGAACCCAATACATAACCACTATAAATGAATAAGAAAATAAATTACAATAAAAAACAACACTAAAAACCCTATAGAACAAAAGAAGAGGAAGCCCCATGATCCTAGAGAAATTCCACCATTCTTAGGTGGAATCACCATATTAGTGGTAGTATGTCGTATGTTTAATTATAAATGATATATTAAACCAAAGTCAACCCTAGTCACAGATATCTACCAATCACGTATTAGTCATTGATTCAATATCAAATAGTGTGAATCATAAAATTTTCCAAAATCCCTAAAATTGTAAAAAATGATGTGAACTTTCTAGATATTTCAATAAATGTAGTAATCGGAGGAATATGTCTTCTATGTTTGTTTTTTGGAAGAGGTTTAATGAGTCTAACCTGGATGGGGGAGTTGTAGTCGATCGAATGGAAGAACTCGGGTTAAGGTTCACCTGCGCACCGAGGCTTCTGGAAATTGGGGGAAAGGAGTTTTGTGCTATGCTATGGGGGAATTTGGAAATCGTGGTTATTTGAGGAGACCTTTCCCAATGGTTTGTAAAAACTGTTGGGAAAAAATGGACTTTACCAACAGTTTGCTAAAAATAGTTGGTAAAGGGGGAAAACATTTTGGCTTCGCCAACGATTTCTTCAAACCATTGAGAAAGCCTTCACAAAATCAAGATTTACCCATGGTTTGTCCAAACCGTCGGTAAAAATCACTTATACCAACGGTTCTCCAGAACCATTGGTATACAAGTGTTGGGAAAGCCCAACTTTCTAGTAGTGTTGACATTTACCATGTCTCTTTGTATTTTTATATTATATTGTTAGTAAACATATTATATACTTCCAAGAGAACCCCAAGTGGTTCATTAATGATACAACTATCATTAAATAAGTACTTTGGCAGAACCTTATATTTTTAGGAATATAATATCAATTAATAATATAATATTTGTTTAAAAACTCTTTTTTGTCAATTTTAACACTATTTGGTATTTTGTTTTTTTTAAATTCATAACAACATTATTACTTCGAATAAAATTCATCTAACCAACCCTAATATGTCATATTAACCTAGAAAATTGTTGGAATTCATAAAAAGTCTCAAATTACATTTATTTGGATATTTATAATGTCAATTATTTTAATATTTCATTAATTAGGTAATTACTGCATCATCATTTGGTCATAAATAAATTATATTATTTAATGTCTAAAAAATATAAATAAAATACCATTATGTAGGAAATATTTTTAGATTTATAATGAATATTTATAGTCGAATTTATCTTATTTATAACCCTATATTAAAAAAAATTAGTTATTAAACATTGATTTTAACTCTTTTAACACTTCTTTAAATAAAATAATAATAAGTGTCCTAGTCTAATCCAAGTTGACCAAAGAGGTTCATATTTTATTCTTAAGGTTTTTTTGGTTGAATTATACTTATCCAATAGAATTAAAACATGTGTTAGGGTAATAATAATATCATTTTTACCCTTAATTACTCTATTTAATTTTAACCGTGGTAAATAAAAGTAAAAAGTTACTATTCACCAAAAATTAATTTTATCTTATTAAACAAAATTTTTCTTACTGATATCAGTCGTGTCTCTTGGATATTAGAAATTCCACTCACAAAAGTAGTAAAATTAAGTTTTATGTGAATTGACAAATTCTCCTAGGAGGTGGGTAAAATACGGTGAAATGTTCAATAAAATTTTTATCTATCTAAAATGATTATAAACTGACTCCAATGAATTAAATTGTACTTATATAGGTATTATGTATCTATTTTGACCTAAAATAAATGTAAATAAAATAAATAATTATTTAAATAAAATTTTGGTTTTAAACAATAACTTAGTGTTTTTCACAATTCATCAGAAATTGAATGTTTTCAGAAAAATACAAAAAATTCTCCCTAAGCTAATTTCGATGTTCCAAATCCAAAAATGAAGTCCATTTTGAAATATAAAATTTATAATATTTCAAAAAGTGGTTATTACTATTCATAACAGCTAGTTTCGATGGTTGTGGTCTGTTAGAACTCCAAGTTTCGTACAACACACGCTATTGTATTATTCAAAGAGAAGCATACCATGGAAGCTTGAAGTGTTAGAGTTATATAATAATAATAATATCTCATCCTATAGGTGATACTATATTTATTGTCTTATAATGTAAAAAACACTTGAAGATGATGTAGAAGAAGTATTAATCTTGAATGATTCGGCGTAGGAGATTACCCTTTCTTTGATGAGATCCCACTAGATCTCCTCTTAAGGATACTAGATTAGTCTTTTGAGAATATTATAGACACCAAAATCTGACTAGGGATGTTGATAAGGAAAATTAAAATGGGATGGTTGATAATGATGGATCAATTTCATGTGAATAAGTGAGGGGGGAGGATCCTTTTTAAAATTGAGATGAAGGCACTATTAGAATTTCAGAAAGTATTACTTTATAAAAATTCAACCTCAATCCAAATACCCCTGAAATGTCAAATATTCAATGTTGAGATGATATAAGGTCATAATCCCATAAACCAACATATTTTAGATAAGTTTTTTTAATTTAAACCTTATCATTTGAATTAACTCTTAGTTAACCTATATTAATTTAACTAAGCAAATAAATTGTTTAATTTTTAAAAAATATATATATTAAAAATGTGATTGTAATAATACAATTAATTATAAATATAGAACATCTACTACCATGCCCAAAATTATTTTGTATTTTTAGAAATGTTTTAGGATATTTAAATAATTTAATAAAACATCATTTTGATGTAATATCAATAGTGTAATTTTTTATACTACTCATTACAGGGGTTTTTAAAAATATAAATATTTCAGGTTAAATTAGAAAATTAAATTTAGTATATACCTAGGGGTTAAGGTAATAAACAAAATTCATTGGATGCATTAATTAAATCAAATGGTAGTTATTTTAATATTTTTAGCATCATTAATATTATTTATTCATTAATTAAATAATTAGTGCATCATCGTTGTTAAATCCATTAAAATAATTATTTTTCCCTACAAATTATAAAACAAATTCCCAGAATAATATAAATTTATTAGATTTAAATTGAATTTTTGTTTTCTAAAAAATCTTCTGAAAAATCATATATTAAAATTATATATTAACTAAAACCCTATAGTCTGATCAACTGGACTTTATTTTAAAGAAAATATTACAAGGTTCATATTAATTTTCATGTGGCACAAAATGGTAATTAATTAAACATTTTAAAACAAAATACGCAATAAATAAACAACCAAAAATATTTATCCACGTTTTTGGGTTATATAATGGTTCTTATAATTTTAATTAAAAATATTTTATTTATTTTTATTCTCCTTTCACAATAATTTCATCAACATTGTATATTCATTTAAGGCAATTATATATTTCCTAAAAATTAAAATTAAAATAGTATGATATAGAAAAAAAAATTTATATTTGGAATGAATATTTATAGTATAATGTATCATAGGTATAAATTTATATTAAAAATGTTTAGCTATTAAAATATTTCTATGTCATTTTTAACATTTCATTAAATAAAATATAATAAATGTCTTAATCTCATCCAGGTGCCTTCAAAAGGGTAACATTTCGGCCCTATGAGGATTTTGGTTGAAACCCACTCATCGAGGGAAAACATTTTATGTGTTATGTTAATTCTAAATTATTTATAACACTACTTTTTTGCTGTTATTTACGTAATTTTTGCTTTACCGTATTAATAAATAATTTAATAAAGTTACAATTCATGGTTCCCAAAAATAAAATAAACCTACTTAAATATTTTGGACTCTATGATTAAAAATATGGAAACCATTTTTTAAAATTAAAAATATATAAGTTTTTGTAATTAATTTAAAATTAATCTCATTGTCGGAACGAGAAAATGTGTTTTTAATGTAAAATGTTCAAAATTTATCAAGGATTTTATATCCAATTTCAATGTGACATTGGTTAAAAAAACATAATTGGATTAAATGAAAACATATTGATCTAATTATACTTTAAAAACATTAAAAAAATATAATTTAAAACTAAAAATATTTTGTTGAAAATTCATTTTTCAATTAAAATTTAATATTTTTCTACAATTCATTAAAAAATGAAACTTATCATAAAAATAAAAAAACATCAACCAAAGTACATTTTTATATTCCTATTAACAATAAAAATTATATTTTTTTTATAATATACTATATAAAATTGAAAAAACTAGATTTGAAATGGGTTCTCCATTAAAGTCGATTGAATTACCAATTTTAAAAATATTGATTTTTATACCAGAAATTGGGTTGGTTCATATCTTATGCATATAAAATATATTATATGAATATAAAAAATATTTTATTGAATATATATCATATATATTTCATTAATAATATTCACTAATTATAAATTATTTAATTTATTAAGAAAAAATAACTTTGGGAGAAAAATATAAAAAAAATCCTTTATATTTAGTTGATATGTTTTTTTCTATGTAATTTGTAAAAAATAAATTCAACTAATAAACCATATATCTTCATAATTATTTAATATTATTGTCACGAACCAGGCCGGGTCGCCATCCGACCCGGCGCCGACCCGGTCCGCGGCAAGGCCCGAAGGGCGTTCCCAATCCCCACGGGCTGGCACAAGTGCCCGGGTATCAAGTTTAACAGGTGGGAACGGTTTTACCCGAAATACAAGACAGAAAAAAAAACCAACTAACCAGATAGATGAACTGAAATTAGAAATAGGCAACAAAATGTGCCTTTAAACTATGAACAAGTTTAAAGTCTACAACTTGAAGCAATAGCTAAAAATAAAAGACGACAGTGGAAACTAAAAATCATACCCAAACTCCCGGCAGAATTGAGACCACATCAACACCATTCTGCATGAGAAGACCAACTGCAACCTGAACCACCATCACTGAGCACGAAGTCGCAACCTGGAAGACAGAAGAAACAGAAACTACATACACCCAAGGGTGTATGCAGGGTGTGAGCTAAAAGCCCAGTAGGACGCCACCGAGAAATGGTTCCATGCCACAACATCAAAAGTCAATTTAAAGTGCTTATTCAAAATTTTAATTTAAAAATTCTTTTAAAGAAAACATTTACAAACTAAATGCTAAAAGAAAAACATTAAAAAGAACTCATTTAACAAACATGATTTTTAAAGGGGAAGAGAAATGTTCAATATGGGAACACACACACATACTCACACACACACACACATACCCACACACACACACACATACTAAAGTGGTCTTCCATATGCCGACGGAAGGCACCACGCCAAAGATGGTAGAGCACTACGGGTAAATCCCCTAAGGTTCATCTAGCTCAAGTGGGACCCTAGAAACCTCGTGTCTCGGTGAAACGTGGCTTAGAAGGCCACGACCCTCAGAAAACGTGGCTTAGAAGGCCACGACCCTCAGAACACGTGGCTTAGAAGGCCACGACCCTCAGATATCATGTGTTTAGTTAGTGTTGCAATCGTCAATCCAGCTAAGTGAAACAGGGACGATACCCATTCGGTTCACTAGCACACTAGTTCTAGTCTGCCCACCTAGATACCCAGGGTTTCCCTTGTGCTCAAATAAGTTTCACATTCACATAATGCATATCGCTTCCACATATCTCGAACCAAACAAAACATTACACATACACGTCACCATTTGCATACCCAAACACCATAAAAAAAAACACGCACACCAAAACCATTTTATCACATAGTCCGGATCACTTGCGTGACTTGATAAACTATTTAAACAATTAGATGAACATTTCAAAATAGCACAATAGGAGTTTTCACATGAGACATGTCCAATTTCACAAGTAAGAATACCTTTAAAACTTAACGCACACATAATTCTCTCAAAAACGACTCTCGCGCTCCACATATAATTTAATATGTGCAATTAACAATTTATTAAACACTTAAAATTAGAAAGAAAAGGTTTGCACCAGAATGAAAAACTCAATTTCATATACGAACGTCACTTTAAAACCAAAGTGCAGCTTATACAAACTAAAACATGTTTTCCCATTGTTCAAACAATTTTTTTCAATTTAGTTCCAAAAGCACGCCACACGGCAAACACACCCAAAGTGACTCATTTTGGTTGAAAATCTACATTAAATGACACAGACACCTCAAAGAACTTGAAAACACAATTTGCACAACCTAAACAATTAACTATAACGCGTCTGAACATTTCGACGACACAACGCACATGAAAACGTTGGCATTTACTTAACAACAACTCAAATTCACCAATATGCATATCGAAGCACGTCAAAAAAATAAAAAGAAAAATAAAATTCGCATCAAGAAATTTATCACTAGAACACATTATAATTTAATTAATGAGCAATTAAATTATCTAGAGATGGTATGGCATGGAACCACCTACCTCGGTGCTTATTTTTCCCAAATCTTGTGTGGATCTTCATCCGCACCTAATACGCACCACCTGTGAACTGAATTGGATCCTTTGTCAAACAAGAAGCTCGACGCAGCTGCTGAAATTGTCATTGTTGCATCAAAGTGATCTAGTTCCATCGTCCACAATGGTGTCGACTACTGACCATGCTGTCCAGGGTGTTATTGCTGCTATTAGAGATCAAGAACAGTGCACAATTGGCGCATTCACGAACAAAGGATGGAATTGGAAAACATGCGCTAACAAGTTCTTAGCGCAGATGAATCAGGGAAGAAGACAAGAAATGTGGCTACCTGTTGAAGAGTGTGCCACCACACCCAATCTGGTTCTCACCCAGGATGGAGACAACCGCGCCTGACTAATCCCATCGTGTCGCTGCAATGGATGCCTAATCTCACCGCACTGCAACATTGATGAGGATCGGGCTGCTCAAACCCTAAACATGATGTTATCCGAGACTGGCACCCTATTGATATTTCTACATCCTCAGGGTTCAAAAACATGAACCAGTGACTCGGAATGGTCAATCCTGATTCGAAAACCCTCTCTAAGAGAACCAAAGCACTGAACTAGTGAGGTTCTTTGCCCCAAAGCAAATCTGCCAAATTGAAGTGATGCCATCTCTCTTGGTGAAAAAAGAACCGAAGCAAGAGAAGTTAATCTGCCACCGCAGCTATCTCCCAGCCAAGAAATATGGTGAATCCCGATCTCCTTTGTTATGGCGAACTAGTGTCACACCACCAGGAGCTACCCCTCTCTCGACTAACTAGAATCTCCGCACTAGAAAAAGTCACCGCTGCACTCCAATTCAGCGATTCCCGAGATCCAAACCAGGAGCTCTCCCTTAAAAACCATGTTCCTTGAGATTAAAAAAAACACCTGCAAGATAACCGAGGCCAGCAGGACTGATGGTAGAGGCATGATGCCGATCTGGGAGAACACACGGATAGCGAGAAGACGCCCTCGCAATAACTAAAGGACGGGCGGACGGTGTGCTGGATGTGTTGCCGGACGAGAGATTGGTCGAGCGGGAGGAGCAAAATGTGTTCACAAGAGGCTATTTGGGAAGTTGGGGCGCGGCGCATGTAAGGTTGGCCGGGAGGATGCAGTGTGCAATGCGACGCAGGCCGGGGGAGAGGCGGATGGGCAGTCGACCATGGGGTGCGTGGCGGCCGGGATGAAAGCTGGAAGGGGAGGCGGCGCGAAGGGGAAGGGAGCCGCTATCTGCAGGAGAGAACGAGAAAAAAAAAGACGGACCAATGTAGGGGGCGCAACCCTACAGAACAAAGGAAATAAATAAAAAAAACAATCAAACAAGATAATAAAAAAAAATAAAAAGATAATAATGTTAATAATAATATAAATAATAAATTAAAACAAAAGTATTAATACTAGATAAAATAACTTAATTAAAACGTTAATAAAAAGAGTAGTAATAATAATAATAATAATAATAATAATAATTATTATTATTATTATTATTATTATTATTAGAACTCGTAATTCATTTTATTCTTCCCATTATATTTTTCACTAACAACCTTATTCATATAATTAAATTTATTTCATTATTAGTAAATTTAATTAATAATTTTTTTTAAAAGGGTTGCACGCCAAGTAGGCGTGCGGAGAACCGAGCGAGGCCGCGTGGTGACCCAAGCAAGGTCGCGCAGTCTCAACAGCAGCGCACTGAACGCCGTAAAGTCCAAAAGTGTGTTTCTAAAAAGAACTCATAAATTATAAGTCGGACCTCGACCCGAACTATCCGATTCCCAAAAAAATAATAATAATAAAATAAATAATATAAAAAGACGGGTGTGACAATTCTCCCCACCATATAGCTTTCCGTCCCCGGAAAGCCACAACTAGAACCAAACCTCAAAGCAGAAAACCACCTCCTTTAAGGTTCGAAGGGTATCCCCACAAACATCCAGAAAAGGGAGGAAAAAGTATCGTGCTCAGAGAAAGTGACTTAAGGACAACATCAAGAAATGCATAAAAGACTTTCCGATATGTGTCGCCCACCCCAAAAGCTAGAACGCCTCCAGCCGATTGTTTTAGAAAACAAACTCTTGAACCCACAAGAGCCAACTTCACACGCCAAAACACCTCAAGCACTCTGAAACCGAAACCACACCACTTGACTAATTTGAACAAGAGGTCAAACCACGTCCTCGGAACACTCCTATCACTTATCGACAAACCATCTTTGAAAACATAAGCTATAGATCAACATGGGGAAGCTCGAGGGGCTCCCCACCATTAAGAAGTCACTGATGCTCGGAATGAGAGTGGACAACCGACGGGGAAGGTTCGAGCAGACTACCCGCCATTAAAGAAAAGTCTAGCACTGATTTATCCTCGAGACATTCGTGTGAGACCCAATGTGGGTCTCCCCACCATTAAGATCATACCAACACCCAAGGCGAGACTACAAAACCAACATGGGGAGGTCCGAGCGGACTCCCCACCATTAAGGAAGTGCCAACACCGATTTATTCTAGATACATTTGTGCGAGATCCAATGTGGGTCTTGCCGCCATCAGAACGTACAGAGGATGCAGAACATTGAGAAATTCTCGATGGTGATCAAACACCCCACCACAAGGGGCGGGGAGGGAGGGGCCCGACCACCAGGCGTCAAAACCATGGTCGGCCACAAAAAAACATCTCAAAATTTCCTGGATGAACACCATTCAAATTTGAGACTGAGTTACCCAACAGACTCTCATAAGGGCCACTAAAGCGATTGCATCCAGTGGAACGCAACCCCAAAAACTTTAAGGCATGAGACAAACACGCCTCCACCTGGTCTCAAAAACCTTATGCAACCAGACGACTCCTTCAAAGCGGAACAATCATAGGAACAATTTAAAATTCCTCTACTTTCAACACCAATGACAGAAATAATTTTGGGGTCTCATACACTCTCGGGGTTCCTGACCACGCGCCAGCTTCACTCCGAGGCCTGTGGCTGGAGCCCTGATGTTTGAAGCATCTTCTGCCTCGTAGTCAGGCATGGAAGACTCCCGAACAGAGCTTCTCCCTTTTGTGTCACACGCAATCACACTACAACCAAGGAAACACCAGTAACCACAACACATTACGACATGAAACTGATCGTACACTGAACATTTACCAACGCAAGAGCTTTAATGGTGCATGCATATCACCCTTTGTCACACTGAATGAGAACACGACACCACGAATCGTCACCTGAACATGATCATTTCTGTTGAGAGGAACACTATACGTAGAGGGACTTCAAACTGAGTCTTAAACAACACGTGACTCCTGCAGTTGACCATAGCATCCCTATGTGACTGGGTCTGCCACACTAGTGACCCAATGTAGACCCTTTCTTAAACGAAACCAACAAAGGACCAAAGGTAATTTAGAATTATAGACCGCACCAACAACTTAGGGTTGCTTCCAAACCACCGTTAACTATCACAGGGACCTCACACTGTAAGACGTCACCGAACATGACCCTTGCAGCTAATGTAAACACTACAAACCATTCAAGACATCGATAAGCACTGACAGCTCTCAATCGCCTTCACCCTTCCCCACTGGAATTTTTTTCGTCGTTTCTAGGGGAAACCTTCAAGCGTAACAACGTCAAATTTCATCTCCGACGACTCAGGCAACTTAAAGAAACCAAAACTCCATTCAACTACCCTCGCATCTGTCATCCCGCTGCGAGAGGACCCACTTAGTTGTAAAAGGATAGGTGGGTTCAATTCTAGAATTCAGAAAGAGAGTCCTTCGATCAACTGGAGTGTCGGCCAACGGGAAATTCCCCGTAGTCGTACTTCAATCACATGTCAACGCTTTATGGGGGGGGCATACACTAGTCAAGAAAGAAAACCATGTACCCAACCAAATTGGTCCAACGGTCAAGACATACCACAAGCAAAACCAAATGAGCTGGGGAAACCACTGCAAGGGCTCCCCGATGTACTCTTCAAAGGAATTTACTAACCACACGCTTACATACCAACTTACAAATAAGAACTCAAACTCGGGACAAAAACCATTCAGAAATAATACTCAGTTCAAAACGCCACACATCCAACATCTCAAAAACACAAGGACACGCCACACAAACACCGTTTACTAAAACACCAAACATTTTCTTTAACAAGACATTTTAAAAAAATAAGCAAAGCCAGTAGATTGCACAAACACCAATGGCGTCCCATGAGCTCCGCACATGCATGTTCCCGTGCCGCACTGGCACCCACCTCAAATTCATCTAGGCACTCATCCGCTCGTGCCATTAACCCTTTCTCTTTCCATATACACTTATGCATGTGGTCGCCCACGAGAACACCAAGTACCAAAACCAAACCTTTCCATTTTTCCAGAACCAAAACATCCAACCCAAATTTTTTTCAAACCTTCCACATCATTTCATTTTTAATGTGATTCATTTGAAAACATTTTCTAAGACCAAAACATTTTAACTTAAAAACCAACTTTCCACAAATCCAAAACAATGAGACGAGAAACGACGCAAGAGAAAACTAGTGTCAGCGGGTGATTGAAGCATATGGTTGGCGGCCATACGCCAATCATGCCACTGGCCACGGAGAGTATTTTAGGACAGTGTCCCCGGATCCACAAGGTTTGCCAGACCCTGCGAGCTCACTAAGACCACTGGCCCCACTCTCTTTTCATTTCCCTTAAGCAAGATTAACCACACGGAACAATGACTCGGACAAAACCCAACTTACTTTGGTAACTCGAGTCCCGCCACGAGGTGTGCTGGCCAGGCACATTGCTCGTAGCTAGAACGTTGAGTTCCAACAACCTTAAACTTGGTCGACTCTGACTCCATCTCAAAAGCAAACGACCCAAGAGAGCAAACCTTGCCCTCTGATACCATTTTGTCACGAACCAGGCTGGGTCGCTATCCGACCCGGCGCCCGACCCGGTCCGCGTCAAGGCCCGAAGGGCGTTCCCAATCCCCACGGGCTGGCACAAGTGCCCGGGTATCAAGTTTAATAGGTGGGAACGGTTTTACCCAAAATACAAGACAGAAAAAAAAACCAACTAACCAGATAGATAAACTGAAATTAGAAATAGGCAACAAAACGTGCCTTTAAACTATGAACAAGTTTAAAGTCTACAACTTGAAGCAATAGCTAAAAATAAAAGACGACAGTGGAAACTAAAACTCATACCCAAACTCCCGGCAGAAGTGAGACCACGTCAACACCATTCTGCATGAGAAGACCAACTGCAACCTGAACCACCATCACTGAGCACGAAGTCGCAACCTGGAAGACAGAAGAAACAGAAACTACATACACCCAAGGGTGTATGCAGGGTGTGAGCTAAAAGCCCAGTAGGACGCCACCGAGAAATGGTTCCATGCCACAACATCAAAAGTCAATTTAAAGTGCTTATTCAAAATTTTAATTTAAAAATTCTTTTAAAGAAAACATTTACAAACTAAATGCTAAAAGAAAAACATTAAAAAGAACTCATTTAACAAACACGATTTTTAAAGGGGAAGAGAAATGTTCAATATGGGAACACACACACATACTCACACACACACACACATACCCACACACACACACACATACTAAAGTGGTCTTCCATATGCCGACGGAAGGCACCACGCCAAAGATGGTAGAGCACTACGGGTAAATCCCCTAAGGTTCATCTAGCTCAAGTGGGACCCTAGAAACCTCGTGTCTCGGTGAAACGTGGCTTAGAAGGCCACGACCCTCAGAAAACGTGGCTTAGAAGGCCACGACCCTCAGAACACGTGGCTTAGAAGGCCACGACCCTCAGATATCATGCGTTTAGTTAGTGTTGTAATCGTCAATCCAGCTAAGTGAAACAGGGACGATACCCATCCGGTTCACTAGCACACTAGTTCTAGTCTGCCCACCTAGATACCCAGGGTTTCCCTTGTGCTCAAATAAGTTTCACATTCACATAATGCATATCGCTTCCACATATCTCGAACCAAACAAAACATTACACATACACGTCACCATTTGCATACCCAAACACCATAAAAAAAACACACGCACACCAAACCATTTTATCACATAGTCCGGATCACTTGCATGACTTGATAAACTATTTAAACAATTAGATGAACATTTCAAAATAGCACAATAGGAGTTTTCACATGAGACATGTCCAATTTCACAAGTAAGAATACCTTTAAAACTTAACGCACACATAATTCTCTCAAAAACAACTCTCGCGCTCCACATATAATTTAATATGTGCAATTAACAATTTATTAAACACTTAAAATTAGAAAGAAAAGGTTTGCACCAGAACGAAAAACTCAATTTCATATACGAACGTCACTTTAAAACCAAAGTGCAGCTTATACAAACTAAAACATGTTTTCCCATTGTTCAAACAATTTTTTTCAATTTAGTTCCAAAAGCACGCCACACGGAAAACACACCCAAAGTGACTCATTTTGGTTGAAAATCTACATTAAATGACACAGACACCTCAAAGAACTTGAAAACACAATTTGCACAACCTAAACAATTAACTATAACGCGTCTGAACATTTCGACGACACAACGCACATGAAAACGTTGGCATTTACTTAACAACAACTCAAATTCACCAATATGCATATCGAAGCACGTCAAAAAAATAAAAAGAAAAATAAAATTCGCATCAAGAAATTTATCACTAGAACACATTATAATTTAATTAATGAGCAATTAAATTATCTAGAGATGGTATGGCATGGAACCACCTACCTCGGTGCTTATTTTTCCCAAATCTTGTGTGGATATTCATCCGCACCTAATACGCACCACCTGTGAACTGAATTGGATCCTTTGTCAAACAAGAAGCTCGACGCAGCTGCTGAAATTGTCATTGTTGCATCAAAGTGATCTAGTTCCATCGTCCACAATGGTGTCGACTACTGACCATGCTGTCCAGGGTGTTATTTCTGCTATTAGAGATCAAGAACAGTGCACAATTGGCGCATTCACGAACAAAGGATGGAATTGGAAAACATGCGCTAACAAGTTCCTAGCGCAGATGAATCAGGGAAGAAGACAAGAAATGTGGCTACCTGTTGAAGAGTGTGCCACCACACCCAATCTGGTTCTCACCCAGGATGGAGCCAACCGCGCCTGACTAATCCCATCGTGTCGCTGCAATGGATGCCTAATCTCACCGCACTGCAACATTGATGAGGATCGGGCTGCTCAAACCCTAAACATGCTGTTATCCGAGACTGGCACCCTATTGATATTTCTACATCCTCAGGGTTCAAAAACATGAACCAGTGACTCGGAATGGTCAATCCTGATTCGAAAACCCTCTCTAAGAGAACCAAAGCACTGAACTAGTGAGGTTCTTTCCCCCAAAGAAAATCTGCCAAATTGAAGTGATGCCATCTCTCTTGGTGAAAAAAGAACCGAAGCAAGAGAAGTTAATCTGCCACCGCAGCTATCTCCCAGCCAAGAAATATGCTGAATCCCCATCTCCTTTGTTATGGCGAACTAGTGTCACACCACCAGGAGCTACCCCTCTCTCGACTAACTAGAATCTCCGCACTAGAAAAAGTCACTGCTGCACTCCAATTCAGCGATTCCCGAGATCCAAACCAGGAGCTCTCCCTTAAAAACCATGTTCCTTGAGATTAAAAAAAACACCTGCAAGATAACCGAGGCCATCAGGACTGATGGTAGAGGCATGATGCCGATCTGGGAGAACACACGGATAGCGAGAAGACGCCCTCGCAATAACTAAAGGACAGGCGGACGGTGTGCTGGATGTGTTGCCGGACGAGAGATTGGTCGAGCGGGAGGAGAAAAATGTGTTCACGAGAGGCTATTTGGGAAGTTGGGGCGCGGCGCATGTAAGGTTGGCCGGCAGGATGCAGTGTGCAATGCGACGCAGGCCGGGGGAGAGGCGGATGGGCAGTCGACCATGGGGTGCGTGGCGGCCGGGATGAAAGCTGGAAGGGGAGGCGGCGCGAAGGGGAAGGGAGCCGCTATCTGCAGGAGAGAACGAGAAAAAAAAAGACGGACCAATGTAGGGGGCGCAACCCTACAGAACAAAGGAAATAAATAAAAAAAACAATCAAACAAGATAATAAAAAAAATAAAAAGATAATAATGTTAATAATAATATAAATAATAAATTAAAACAAAAGTATTAATACTAGATAAAATAACTTAATTAAAACGTTAATAAAAAGAGTAGTATTAATAATAATAATAATTATTATTATTATTATTATTATTATTAGTAGAACTCGTAATTCATTTTATTCTTCCCATTATATTTTTCACTAACAACCTTATTCATATAATTAAATTTATTTCATTATTAGTAAATTTAATTAATAATTTTTTTTAAAAGGGTTGCACGCCAAGTAGGCGTGCGGAGAACCGAGCGAGGCCGCGTGGTGACCCATGCAAGGTCGCGCGGTCTCAACAGCAGCGCACTGAACGCCGTAAAGTCCAAAAGTGTGTTTCTAAAAAGAACTCATAAATTATAAGTCGGACCTCGACCCGAACTATCCGATTCCCAAAAAGAATAATAATAATAAAATAAATAATATAAAAAGACGGGTGTGACAATTATTCATAGAAACTAATTTAACACCTTAGTTATTATCTTATTTAAATATCAATGAACTTATGTTCCGTAGAAACAGAGATTTGTGTGTAATACAAGCTAAGTTGATATGGCATGTTAGTCAAGACAGAAAAGAAGGAAATAAATTTAAAATAAATAACTATTTTATAAAAATATCAAGGTTATAGATGGGAAATTAATTATGAGGATCTGGAATTTTTTCCATTTAGGGAAATCCTTGAAGTTAGGGAGTCACCTTCAGGGTGGACCATATATGAGTACGAGATCATATATGTCGGGAATCATGTTATTGTTCCTATGAGCATGTGGGTGGAGATGATGAGTGAATTTCATGCATCCAAATAGGAAGTGAACCCGAGTGTAAAAATAATTTTCCATGCATTATGTTGATAGTTTTCATGTCCTGGCATGAAAAAGAGACTTGTGGGTTCATTTAAAGATGTTACACCTATAAACAGGTGAAGGTTGAGCATCAACAACCTGGTGGTCTATTGCAACCATTTCCCATACCGGAATGGGATTTGGACAACATCACAATGTACTCTATGGTGGGTATCCTATGTATTCCTATAAATAATGATTCTATTTTGGTGGTAGTGGACCAACTGATGAGAAGAACACATTTATTTCCCATTCAAGAGACTTTCTTCATAGATCAATTGTGAGATATGTATGTTCAAGATATAGACTATCTGCATGGGGTTACATGGACTATTATTTTAGAATGTGGCTCATTTTTTACTTTATACTTATAGAAGGGCTTGCAAAAGGTTCATGTTTTATAGTTTCTACTGAGTACGGATTTCCATGCATAGATTGATGGGTAGTTAGAATGTACTGTAGAGGTTTTAGATAATATGTATACAAGTGAGTGTTCATAACTTTATTGAGTTTTGGTAAAATCAATTAGAAGTCACCGATTTTTCCTACACTAATAGTTATTAGGTGCCTATTTATAGGGAATCATATGAGGAACTATATGTTAGGCCATGAAAATCATTTACAAATTGGATGGAGGAATTATAGTTAGAGTTGGTATGACCAAGTATCATATAAGAGATTTCATAGAAGACATAGCAGATTCAAAAGTGTATGGATACTTTTCAGAGTACACAGAATTCATATGTTGGTAGATGTCGAAGACCCCTTTAGTTAATAGTGGGTGATTATGTGTTCCATCAGGTTTCTCTTAGATTGGGACACCATAATATTTGGAGGTATGGAATACTAACACCAAGGATTGTTGGACCATTTTAATGTGTAGATAGAATTGGTTCGGTGGGATACTTAGTGGCTCTTCCACAAGGGTATAGTTCAATGCATTTCATTTTTCATGTTTCACAGCTTCAGTGGTATCACTCTGACCCTTCTCATGTGATCAATGTGGATGATTTTGATCATGAGACTAGTGTGTCCTTTGAGGATCATCCATTATGTGTTGTGGATTTTAGTGTGAAAGTTTTGAGTGGGAGGACCATGATAGCAGTTCATTTATTTATCAAACATGACATTTTTTAGGAGGAAACATTGATTAGAGAAGGGAATATGTAGTATTAGTGGCCCTGTCATTTAACCTCATAATTTTATAAATCCTTGGGAGTAAAACTCGAGGAAGAGAACATATAAGGGGGTATATTATAAGACCCTAATATTTTCTGGATAATTCTTTAACTCATTTAAAGGAACTATTTTTCTTTGTTTTTGGAATATCATGTTTGGGTTTTATCTTGGGAGTGTTTGGGTGAAATAATTATGTTTTTTTGGGAGGGGGATTAGGGAATTCCATAATTGGCGCACAGTTTACCTAAACCCTATATAGTTCCCTAGAAAACCATTCATCCCTAGACAAAGAGGTTTTTCATCATTGGGTAATGGTTTTTAAAACTAAGAAAACTATTTGGAGAAACTATGAATCCCCCCCCCAAGGAGAGGAACATGGTTATGGAAAAATATTGGGAAGACCATGGTCCCTTTTTTAAGAAACCATGTATGTGTGTTTAATTATTCTGAATATTCATTAAAATTTTTATAAACACCCATATTTCATCCTTAATGACCCTAGATCAACCTTAAGAAAATTTCAATAATTTTTTTAGGCCCCCAGATGATTTTAAAGGATTTTAACCCCTATTCATAAAGATTAGAAGATTCGTTGATAGATCTAAAACACTTCTAGTAAGAGATTCTCATTACATTTTGTTTCTTCCCGCTATCATGTCTTTCTATCATCCCATGAAAGTATGATTTCATATATTTATTAATATATATGTATCTTGGATTTCATGGACCTAATCCATTTGATCTTGGATATAGGATTCAGATCTAGTTTTTTTCTTCTTTTTATCTCTGTTGTTCCGCTTCAATTGGGGATTTCAATTGGTAATAATTCATTATAAAACTTGAGGTAGGTGGACTAAATTATAAATCATGAAGTCTTGGTTTAATTAAATGTATGTAATTGTGATATTTCAATTTCCATGATTAGAAATTTAATCACAGATTGAAATATTTTAACTAATTTCCATGAGGTAATGAATTGATTTAAATTTGGAGAAATTGGAATTTGAGGAATTGGATTTATTAATTATATTATTAATTAATGGAATATTTTGATTGTGGAAATAATGGGAAATTGGGATTTTTTTAATTGTTCAATTAGTGTCATTATGAATTAATTTAAAATGAGGATTATGATATGGTTGTCTTGAACTAAATGGAATAATGGGGGATATATTGTTTATGCCTAAGTCTCTGCCTGGATAATTAAATCATATCTTCATATTAAACCCAAAATATTGTTTTCTCCTATGGATATTTTTCAAAATTTTATGTTTCCATTTCATTTTTCTAGTACACAATGTATCAAAAAACTATTTATAAGAAAAATGCAGTTAATATCCTCTTTAGTTATAAATATTTTCTTTCATATAAATATTTTCATTAAAATTTATTAATGAATAATTTTTATATTATTAAATGATTTAAGGAAGAATAATTTTACCATATTTGAATTCATAAAAAAAGGTTTAAATAGAATCTTCTTGTCTTTTTTAAATTGTTATTTTTGACTTTTATGCAAAAACAGAAAGGAATTATTGTTTTAACATACACAAAATGAACAAAAAAATTATATCCATCATTAAATTTCATTGAATTTATGATGCATTTAAATTTTTATATGTTTTATTCCAAAAAAATTAACTAATATTAAGTAATTTTTAATTTCTAAAATTTATTTTTGATGTGAAATGGTTATTTTCCCCCAAGAATATTTTTATTGATATTTTCATAGTATTTTTATTCATAAAAAACAAGACCCATTTAATTTACTTATAATCCACTTGGGTTATGTTATAATGATACAATACATATTCTCACTCTAGATGGTTTCTGATTAGTTTTACCGGAGAAAGTATTAACATTCAATTTTTATATTATGTTTTTATTCATTTACTTGCTCTTGAAAGATTATCCTACTTGTGATCATTGGACACAAAATTTTCCTTAAATAAATATATTCTTTATCATGGGTATGATTATTTCTTAAACTATATATCATTTCTGTATATATATTTTTACTAAGTAATTGATTTTATTGACTAGGGAATCCCATGATAAATCATTTTTCTTTAATAAATATTGATATTTGCATATAAGAAATGTTATTTATGAATTAAATTGATCATTCAATATATGAAAAATTCATTTTATGTGTAATTATGGGTTATCCTAGTTATAGTTTTCCCCTTGATACATTGACCTGTCTCATGATTCAATTCACCAAGATAAAAATAAAAGGTTTTCTATTATATATGTACCCTTTGGTTATAATTTCTTGGAATAAGGTATTTATGGTATACATTTACTGATTTTTGAGATCATGAAATCTATTTTTAATAAATTACTGTCACAAACCAAGACAGGTCTACATACGACCTGATGCTCGACCAAGTCCACATCAAAGCCCTAAGGGTGTTCCCGATCCCCATGGGATTTTACAAGGGCCCATGTATCAAATAATACAAGAGTAAATGATTTACCAAAATTTAATCATATTAAAAAGACCAACAAAAACTAAAAATTCAGATCTGGAAAATTCTGCAGAATGCACCCTCAACAAATTTCAGAAATAATTATTTACAAATTCAGACAAAACTAAAAAAGTACTACAACATAAGGGTAACAATAAACTATACCAAAAATACATGGGATGAGAGTAACCACATCCTTAAGTTGTCTCAACCAATATCCACACTGAAAGCCACAATAAACTCAAACTTCCAACACATACATCTTTTCTTAACCTGAAACAAAAGACAACGGAGTCTGCATACACTCAAAGGTTTATGCATGGTGTGAGACAAATCCTAATAAGAAGACATAATTAAAAAATTCCATGCCTTAAAAATTTAATGAAAAAATATCTTGAAAGATTAATAATTAAATAAATATAAGGAAAATTTTATTGTAAATAACTTTAATGTAGAAAAACCTTGATTGAATGAAACATAAGATCTAAAACAGTTTCAAAGAATGAAATTTTAAAAACAATTTACTTGATTTTAAAATTTCCAACCCAACCTATCATATTTTGGTAATAAGTGTGAAATAATCATTGAGAACTAGTCACATGAATACCAATAGTCAATAGGTTACCATGGGACACTAGGAACATCATATCTTAGTGAAGTGTGGAATAGTAACCACAATGATATGTGTTCTCATTAAAGAGCCACTACTAGGGAACATACCCATAACCTAGTGGTCTCCAATACATAATTATTATTTAGTTAGTGTTTTTATCATCAATATTGCTAAGTGAAATTGGGATAATTCTACTTTTGTATCACTAGTATACTAGTGATAGTCCACCCACCTAGAAACATGGGCTTCCATCTTTGTTCTCGAACACGTTACATATGTTATAAAATTCCACTTGCATTTAAAATCCCCATTTCTAAATCACACATTCACCAAACAATACCCAACATGTTTTTCACCCTTTTTGTTACTCCATAAACCATTTAAAATTTTCATAAAACAATTTCAAAAAGTAAAACAAAACATCGCATGAAAAATCCATTTAAAATTTCTCTTTTTTGTCCAAATTCCAAACTACACCATAACAAACAAAAAATGGCGGCCCTAACCCCATTCGATAAATCTTTTTTTATGAATCATAAAACCACCCCAAGTGATATAACATGTAAAAAACCTGAGAAACGCTTGATCCCTTTTAGACATTGTACACACACCAAACAACTCATAACATGTTTCACATCTCTTTCACACTTCAATAAATTACGTGAAAAAGTTCATAAGACATTAAAAAAAGGTACACATCACAAAAAAACAATTTCTCTTTAAAAAACCATTTTAATTACATGTTCCTACCAAAATAATTTTCCTAAAATATTTTCATCCCTTATATCACTCAATAGACTATTTTTAATGTTTACAAAGAAACTCATGAAGCACCACATGGCCTTACACAAAAAAACATCCCGAATTCCCTTTTAAAAATCAATCACTCACTAATACCATACCGAAATATAATTTTCATACCTTTCATAATCTAATAAACCGAGTGCAGAAATCAAAAAACACAACCAAGTGATACCAAATGGGTCTACATCATAAATAGACATCATTTCACACAAGCATGCCATATAATAATCAAACACATTCTAATCAAGTTCAAAATCTAATTTTTCACCAAAAATATGAATCAAGAATCATGATAAATAATTCAAGAAAGAAAATTAATTCATTAATAAATTTTTGTAGATGTAACCACCTACCTCATGTGAATAAATTCTCAAATATTTTGTGAATCTTCAATCGCACCTAATACACACCACAAGCGAAACAAAAAAACTCAAATCCACTAGTTTGAACAAAAATAACCAATATTAACATCCAAATTTTACACCCTATCTTATAAAAACCTAAAACCTAAAAGAAACAAAGACCTAAACCCTATCAAGGTGGATGTAGGGTCTTACTGGGGGAAGGTTCATGCACCAATGGAAAGGTTGGTGGTAGAGGCCGTGGTTGCTGGAAAAAGCACCATCAACAAAGGGGGTGTGTTGGATCAGGATAGATAGTAGGGGGTGCAATCCGGACAGATTAGAAGGCAAGTTGGTGTGGTCCGTAGTGCATAGGAATGTGGGTGGAACACTGAAGAAAATACCACTGGAGGGATATGAGTGACGACCATATGATTGACCAAGGGTAGTTTAGGGTGGCGCAGAGAGGGAGAGGGAGGCCATGGCTAGTGGGGTAGCAAGGGGGAGGGGATACCATTAGACGTGGGAGGGTATGGGCGTCGACTAATAGTGTCCAGGGAAGAGTCCAAGAAATCATGATGCAAAGGGGAAGGGGGGAGGGTGTTATCCAATCCCTAAAAGAAAAATAAAGAAAATAAAAAGAAAAATAAAATAAAATATAACATAAATAATTTGATAATAATAATAATAATAATAAGGATTATAATAAACATGATATTCTAAATAATAAAAGACTTGATAATAATCAAATTAATAATATTATTAATAATATTCAAAATAGAAATATTATTGGTATTATTATTTTTAAATCATTTCATTTTTATTTTGTTTAAATATTTTTGAACTTTGGGAAAGCCTTACCACAACCTGGGTGAAGCCACGTGGCCTTCCCAAACTACGCTCTACCTATGATCCTTGTGTCTCCCTTCCTATAATGTTCATTTTTAAATAAAAACTCAAAAAAATAATTCATTTTTTATCCTAAGCTACCGGAAGCCCATAAAAATTAATAAAATACAAAATTTAAAAGTTGAGAGTGTGAAAATTCTTCCCACCATAACGCTTTCTGCCCCTAGAAATCCACAACAATGCCTAACCCAAATGTATAAGTAGATAATCCCATCCTAGTCCAAGGAGATTCCCAAAGAATAACCAACAAGAAATGGTCAGAACACTATCAAAAAAGCAAGAGACTTACAAAATAAACTCGAGAGACTTGAAATGGACTCCCAACCAAGTGACACCCACCCCCAAAAGTAATGTCACCTCCAGTTGATGATTAAAATATAGAAACTCTCACAATTCACCATTCAATATCATAAGACCACACACCTTTAACACACCTGATAAACTCAATAAGTCCACCTGAAACAAACAATGAATCCTAATTATGGACATTGGGAGGCCCGAACGGACTCCCCGCTATAAGAAATGGACTATACCAAAGGAGAAACTAGGAAAATAACATGGGGATACGTGAACTGAATCCCCACGATATGGAATAGGCAAACAATATTTCATTTTAGTTGAACATTCAGGGGGACCCATAGTGGGTCTCCCACCATAAAACTTGATAGATTATTCAAACTCGAGTGCTTCTCCGTATGGACCAAGAACCCCCGCCTCGAGGGGAGGGGAGGGAAGGGGTCGATCCAATGGACCAACAATACCACCACCGGCATAAAAAGATGGACATGAGATAACTTGGGGGTTTCCTACACAAACTAATATCCCACCGCAAGGGGCCAACCATAGAAACTCCAAACCACACTGAGTAAATCAAGATGTTTATAGAATAGAAATATGGTCCTCCTAACCCCTCCAACAAATAGGGCCAGTTAGAATGCAACTACTCCACAGAAATCATTAAAGTATATTCATTTCTCAAAATGAAAATAGATATTTGACAAATCTCCCTTGCAACCTAGGGGTTTTCTTAACTATGCGCTAGCTTCCCACTAAGACATATGGCTACAACTCTGATGATTAAAGCATCTTCTACCTCATCATCCAGTGTTAAAACCTCCAAACAGAACTTATTTTAATGGTGTCTCAAGAAACCATACTACAAATGATACAACACGATTAGACACAATATACCCCAAAATCCACTTACTCCTACACAGAACATTCACCAACACAATAGCTAAAATAGTTCATGTACATCACCCCTTATTACACTGAATGAGAACAGGACACCACACATTGTCATAGAAAATGACCATTGTTTCTGAGAGAAACATTACATAGAGGGGGACTTTAAACTAAGTCTTAAACAACACTTGATTCCTACAAATGGTCACAGTATCCTCACATTATTGGTTAATCCACACTAGTGTCCTAACATGAACCCTTTCTTAAATTAAACCAATAATGGAACACAGGTCATTTAAAAAAGGAAGCATGAACTAACAACTCCAGGTATCTTCCACCTTTCCCCACTATAATCTCTTTCCCCACCTCAAAAAATAACCATCAAATTAATGAGATCAAACATCACCCTTGAATATCAAATGACTTATGGAGACCAATGTTTAATTCAACCCCTCTCACATCTACCCTCCCGAAATGAGAGGGTTCACTTGTTTAGAACAAAAGGATATGGGGATTCAGTTCTAGAATTAAAGAAGAGATTACATACTTTGATCAACTGTAGGGATGAAAACAGTGAACTTCCCATGGATACATTCCAATTAGGCATTAACTAGTTAAGGGGGCTACACTAGCTAATAAGGAATTCCAATGACACAAAAAACTGGTCTCTCAGCAAACACACATCACAGTCTAAGAAAAATGCACAAGGAGAACCACCATAGGATTCCCCAAAACACTCCTAAAACAAACCACAAACCACCACATTGAACCGACTCATCGATGAAACACTATACCGAAACAACATCCAAACAATATTGATTTTTAAGAATCAAAACACTCCACTACATGATTCGAAAAACACAAAATGACACAATGCAGAACTATGGATCAACAAACACTCTATCCTTTCTTTAAAAAACATCCAAAAATAAAATCGGGAGGGTGTGCTACGCATTCACCCATATTACCTCACGAGACCTTCACATGCATGTCCTTATGCCAACCCGATACTGATTCACCATCCACATATATCCCATGCATGTGGTCACTCATGTAAACACCCAAAGATATAACCAAATTCTTTCCATTTTCAAAAACAACAATTGATACACACCTATACTTTTTAACCCCACTAGTCACAAAGTTCTACCAGTTTTAAATTCAACCATACCCTACTTCAAGAAATGCACCAACTCCTCAAATAAAACAATTTTGAATCTCACAAACATATTAGAAAAAAACAATAGTCATCGATTTAACAAATTTCATGGAAAATAGAATTTCAAAACCCACCATAAATTTGTCCATGTAACCATATGATTTGTTAATCGACATGCTTCGATCATAAAAATCCAAAATCATTTTACAAAAATACCATTTAATGAAAATATAGATTTCTAAAACATCATTAAAAATAGTTTTTAAGACCCAATTTCTGTCATTTTGAAAATAAATCCATTTCCACTTTGAAATCTAGATTTAATAAATTTGTAAACAAAGGTTTTTCAAATTAATTTTCCAAACCCAAAAAGACACAAGACAATGAAAAAGGAAACATGTGATAAAGGGTGACTTGGACATATGGTTGGAAGCCACATGGAAATCACACCATAGTCATAGAGAGTGTTCTAGAGTAATTTCCTGAGCTCCACATCACTTTCTAGTCCCTAGATCCCACTGACACCATTGACCAAACTCCCTTTTCATTTCTCTGCAAACAGTGAATCACCAAAAGATCTAAAGAACTCAGATAAAACCAAAATTCCTCTAGTAACTCGATTCATACCACGAGGTGTGTGGGCTAAGCACCTTACACATATCTATAACATCAAGTTATGATGTCATTAACTCTAGTATACCCTAAATCTTCATCATGTACCATGACCCAAAATAGCTTACCTCCAATGATACCATTTTTTCACAAACCAAGCTAGGTTGCCATTCGATCTGATGCCCAACCTAGTCTGCGGCATGGCCGAAGGGTGTTCCTCGTCTCTACAGGCTGGTACAAGTGCCCAGTTATCAAATAAGACAAGAAAAAATGATTTACCTGATTTTAATCATATTGAAAATACCAACAAAAACTATAAATTTATATCTAAAAATTTAATCCAAACACGCCCTTAACAACTTTCATAAATAAATATTTACAAGTTCAGACAAAACTGCAAAAATAATATGACATATGGGAAACAAAAATCTTTACCAAAACACCCTACAAAGGGAGGAACCACATCCCCAAGCCACCACCACCATGATCCACACTAAAATCCACAAGAAACTCAAACTTCAAACACTGACAACTTTCCATAACCTGAAACAAAAGACAACAGAGCTTGCATACACCCTAAGGTGTTTGTAGGGTGTGATCCAAAGCCCAGTAGGACGTCAACTGGATAAAAGATTCCATTTCTTATACATTAATTGAAAATAAACTTTCATTCTTTATAATTAAATAAATTATAGGACAATTTTAAATAAAAAACATTAAATAAGAATAACTTTGAATGAATGTAACTTGAAATCTAAAATAGTTTCAAAGAATGAAATTTTAAAATATATGTACTTGTTTTTAAAAATTACAACCCAAAATACCATATGCAGATGGTAAGTTCAAAATATTCATTGAGCACTAGTTATGGGAATACCCTTAGTAACATTTTATCCCTAGGACACTAGGTACATCATATCTCAGTGAAATGTGGCATATGAACCACAACTATATATGTACTAGTGAACGAGACACTAGTACAGAACACACTCATAACCTAGTTGTCTCCAATACATCAAAATTATTTAGTTAGTGTTATCATATTCAATCTTGATAATTAAAACTAGGACAAGGACACTTATGTATGATTGGAATACTCTTCCTTGTCCCCTGAACATGATACCAAATCTTCCCCCTTTGTTCTCAAACTAGTTCCACCTGTTATAAAATTCCATTTGAACATAAAAACACCATTTTTGAATTGAACATGAACAAAATAGTAATCAATATGTTTTTAACCCTTTTACCTTAATAAACAATTTAAATTCTTCATAATACAATTTAAAAAGTAAAAAAAGTCTTTTCACACAAAATCCATTTTAAATTAATCTTTTAAGGGCAAACTCCCACCAATACCATAACAATCAAAAAGTGTAATCCCTGAAACCATTGGATAAATCAATTTCTATGAATCATAAAACAAAACCAAATCATATAACATGTAATACCCATGAAAAACACTTGATCTCATTGAAACTCTTTACACGCACAAAACACCCCGCAACATGTTTCAAATCACTTTCAAAATTAAATAAAACATTTGAACATTTTCATAAGACATTACCAAAATTGTATACATCACAAAACATCCCATTCACATTAAAAACAATGTCAAAAACATAAAGTAGACAAAAAATTTCCATCAAGATTTTTATCACTTATATCATTCAATAAACCATTTTGGCACATTAAAAAAAAACAAACTGTGAAGCACTACATGGCCTTACACCAAAACACACCCAAAATTCCCTTTTAAAAAAATTCACACTAATACCATACCAAAATATAATTATCAACCCTTTCATAATCTAATAAACCAAGTGAACAAATCATGAAACACAAAAAATCAATACTAAATGGGTCTACATAAAAAACACATCCCATTTCACATAAACATGTCATATACAAATCAAACACATTATAATCACTTTCAATTGCTACATTCACACCAAAAATATGAATCAAAAAACATGATAAATAATTTAACAAATAAAATTAAATCATCAATGAATGTTTATATACGGAAGCACCTACCTCAGGTGAAGAAAATCACAAATCCTGCGTGAATCTTTAACCACACCTAATATGAACCATAAGAGAACTGAAAAGAACCTAATCCATAAGATTGAACAAAAATACCACAGATTAACATAAAATTTGACACCCTAACTAATGGAAACCTAAAACCCTAAAGAAACAATGAACGAAACCCTAATTATAAGGAAGTAGGGTCTTATTGGGGTAAGGTGCATGTGCCGGAGGAAGGGCATGCCTTCAGGGTTGTGGTTGCCGAAAAAAGCATCGGTATTGAAGGGTGGTGTGTCAGACAGGGCCAGAAAGTATGGGGTGTATGCCAGACTGAGCATGAGTTCAATGGATGTGGTTCACCATGAAAAGGAACACATGAGGCACACTGAATAAAATCCCATTAAAGGGAGATAGGTGATGGCCATTATAGCAGCCAAGGGGAGGTTAGGGTGGAAGACAAGGGAGAGGGACGTCGTTGTTGGTGTGGTAGCACAAGGTCAAGGAGACTGCTGGACATGGGTTGGTAGGGGTTCCAGCCTGTAGTTCATAGGGAGGTGGTCGGGCTAGCACAACATGAATGGGTTGGGGTGGGGATGCTGTCAAGACCAAAAAAGAACAACAATGAAAATAAAAATAAAAAGAAAAGAAAATAATAACAATAATAATATGATAATAATATTATTATGATGGATAATAATAAACTTAATAAACTAAATAATAATAGACATCATTATAATCAACTAAATAATATAATTATTATTATTCCCAATAATAATATAATTAGTATTATTATTTTTACATTTTTACATTTTTATTTTCTTTATTTATTTTTTAACATTGGGAAAGCATCATGGAAACTTACAGGAATACGTACGGTCTTCCAAGACCATGATCAACCCATACTCCTAATGCCGCAATGCCTAAAAAGTGTGTTCTTAAATAAAAACTAAAAAATTAGTGTTGGGATTCAACCCAAACTACCTGATGCCAATAAAATTAATAAAATAAATAATTTAAAACTGGAATGTGTGACAATTACTTTTTTGATAATTAAATTATTATTATACATGATATTACTACATTTATATTATCAATTGAATCATATCATTCTCATATTATTGAATATATGGAATGTGTTTTTAGTTATTTTCCTTTCCATTTTGATGATGAGTTATTTATTCATGATATATTTTGATATACATAACCCTTACGGAGCATCTGTGTCAGCCTTAATTTTTTTTCTTCCCCGGGATATGAAAGGAATCATTAAATGAGTTCAAGTAAGTAGAATATTAACTTTCACTATATTTTAAATTATAATTTCAAATGTAATGTGAGATTCATGTATGTTCCTTATTTACCAAGGTTAATGAAAAATTCAGTCATTTGGGATGTTATCACATGTATTGAGCGCCAATGTAATAATGTAAACACAGACTCTAGTCTACTAGAGTCAAGGTCTTTACATTGTATCCTAATTGTAATTAGTGACACATTAGGTCTTCACAAATTTAGATCCCCATGTTTTTTAGGGATCGTTGAATACAATGTTATTTTTGAGTGTGGGAGAAATGTTTTCTAATTTTTTTAATGTTTTCACATAATTTTTACTGATCATAATCAATGGTTTTACCCACATTGGATTAGAGTTTCATGATTTATCCTCTAATATATATTTAGATTTTATGGGTTTGAATTAATAATAATAAAAATTAGGTTACATTATCCTTTCTTGTGTGATACTTTTAAAATAATTATTTTGAATGGATTTTTATCATCTATTTTAACATACTTCTATGTTTTATTTATTACACTGGAGATATGTTATTTTTAAACCATACACCTTCTTTATCTAGACAGATTATGAACATTTTTTTTGGTCATAGTGGAAACTCAAGAGGGGGTGAATTGAGTTCCAACTTATAATATCTATTAAAAACATTATTATAAAGATCCCGCAAATTTTGAAATGGCCCAGTTAATTAAGGAAGTGGATATACAAATGTCTAATTGGTCAACAGGTTTCTCAAAGAGTGATTAGTCCTTAGTTGAATTATTGTAAAAAACTTCTTGAACTTTTGAAACAAGTTTACTGAATTAAACAAATACACACAATCACCAAAAATAACTATCAAAGTGAATGAAAAGCAGTTTAAGGTTTTAGAAATTATAAGAAGCGGAAAATAGATAAAACATATTATAAAAAAAATATAGTGCATAGAAAATTTGAACAAGAGGTTCCGTCTCAAGCCGAGACTTAATCCTCTTCACTTGGTGATCACCTGCCACCAAGCAGTTTATATTAACAATAAACTTGATAAACATATTGTATCGGGATTTACAACAGTTTTCACAAACAATATTGGGTCCACACCCTCTACCACAGTTCTTAATGGGAAATATCAACAACACAGACCACACATGGTCACATCCATAGTTATACGTGGGAAACCAGGGTGTAAGAGAAGTTTGATGTGAGGATTTTTGTGTCCTCCAGTTCAAGCACTGGAGATAGTGTGTATGAAACAAACACACACTTCCCAGAACTATAAAATATAATAACACAGTAGATAAAATAAGATGAGATTGAATTCAGAAGGATCAATGTGTTTGCAGTTCAGCTCTTGGCTCCTTGAAGTGAAGAATTTGATGTTCAAGCCTTTCTATAAAAGTTGTCTCGAAAATAGAGTGTCGCATCTCTAGGTTCTAGCTTTTATAAACTGAGTGTTTTTCTTTTTGTGTTGATCATGAGTTGATGAAGCATAGAAGGTAGAAGTGAGCTTTCCCTGAATGATCTTTGTGATTCTTTTGGGTTCATAGTGTAAGTGCTGGATGTTTTGTTATTTGATCTAGCGAGTAAGTTTTTTTATATTCTTAGATGCACTTCTCATCCTCTATCATCATCATCCACCAAAAATATAGTTCTTTTCTTATTTAGTCTTATCTTTAATACTCGAGGTTTGACATTATTAATAAGTACATCACATGTGATCTTTCTCGTACCTCGTACTATCCCCAAATACAGTCTCTTGATATATCTACAATAAGTATTAATTAATGATAGAAGCATTAAAGTTAGAAAATATGACTGTTGGAATAATATTAAGAATTTTACATTGTATGGAGTAGAAGAGTATGGTAGAATAGTAATGGTAGCCTTCACAACACTAGGCTTCAACAGTAAGTTCTCATCGGTAGCATTCATCAGTAACATTCCCAATAGTAACCTTCAATCGATAACCCTCCATTGGTAACCTTCCCAATAGTAGCCTTTCATTGGTGACCTTGCATCGATGACATTAAAAAGGTGACCTTGCATTGATGTCCTTTGCATCAGTGACCTTTGCATCGGTGACCTTTGCACCTGTGACCTTTGGATCGGTGACCATTGCATCGGTGGCGTTTTTACTTGGAGAAATTTTTAACTGTGAGCTTTAAACAAGAGAGCAGTGAGATTAAACATACATAGTTATCACTTTGATATAAACAATATTTTCACATAAATGATTATCTTTTAAGAGAAATGTAATTATCATATAAATAAAACGTGATTTGGGATTATCAAAACATGATTTGGGATTATAAGAATAGGTGATTCCAACAACTCTCCCCCTTTTTGATAATCACAAATTATGTCAGTATTTTCTTAATGAGGGTTATGAAAATTTGCTAATATCTACATAGGTGTGTATAAGAACATTTGAAACATGTTTATTAAGGAAAAATATAGATAATATATATATATATATATTCCAAGAGTTCAGTAAAATTTAAAAAAATGTGTCCCCCTTTAATTTTAGGAATCCTAAAACATAAACCTAGGATATTTCTCCCCATTTGTGATTAACAAAAAGAATGTAAAACAAAACATGATAGAAGAGGATTTCCATTAATGAATCAATAGTAAAATATAAAAAATGGTACAAATATCCCTATCCATGAAGATATCCCACATTCAATCCACATGAGAGATGTCCAAAAGAGATTTTCCTTTAGAAGTGGACGAAGTAGGTTCTGAATATGGAGGTATAGGCTTAGGGATGGTAGTCAGCAGGGTAGGAGGAGCTGAAATATAAGAAACAGTATACCTGTAGTGAGTAGATCTCTGAGGAATGGTAGGTTCAAGCTACTGATGGCCTGTGTAATAGACATTAACAGAGAAGCACTGTCCGATCCTAAGGCACCTGAGGTAGAAGGAATGGATGTAGAAATAATTATGGGAGTGCAATCCACATGAAGGAAGGGGGAAATAAGATTTCTGAAATCCATAATAATACTTCCTCCTCTCTCCATGGCTGAAATAAAATCATCCTTATTCTCTATAAATTTCTCCAAGGAAAGAGTCAACTATCTAAGCCTGTTAACCAAATCCTTAAAGGCTTGTGTGAAAGGTGTAATCCTCAAGTTCTCTGACAACAAATTGAAGTGACCATCTATATGATGCTTAGTGTATACCCTTTTTTAGTAGAAATCAACTTGTTCTTTGATGGACTTCGGATCTTGAGAAGCTACCCTTATATAATTTCCCACAAGATTATGAATTTCTATGGTAGTGGAAATAACATGAGTCATGGACTGAGGATCTGAGGTACTGGTACTATAGAACTTATCAACTTCTTCTCTAACAATCATCCTGAAGGCTTCTAGATCAATAGGAGGAGAGGCTGAAGATGAAGTAGATGCACACAAAGGTTCCCTAGTGAAACCCACTATCTCCTTAAAAGATTTATTCATCCCATTGATCAGTCTCTTCACATCATCATCTTGGCCACTCACATGTGTCTCCATGGACTTCTTAAATTCCTCAAATATAGAGACCATTTGCTGAACCAAAATTTTAACATATCTAATATCTCTATACACTTGATCCCTAGAATCGATATATCTATCTAAACTGGAAATATACGGTTTCACAGATTCTATAGAATCTTACAAAGTTATGATCTGATTTTGACAGTCCTTTACCTCCTCTAGCAGGATGGAGTGAGAGGAAGAAACTAGACCTTCCATTGTAGAAGTGATAACTTATTGATTGTGAGTTATAGCCCTATCTAACCCAACAAATCCCTCATCAAAGTGGCTCTTCAGATCTGATTTCATTGATTCCAAATATTCCTTCTTCACATATTCATGAGGAAAAAGAACCACCAGATGAACAATAGTGGTTTCTGAAACTGTATAAATTAGAGGACTTCTGATAGGATGGTCATCATCAGAGTCTCCATAATTTTAGCCTAAGACCACGAATCCAGGGTCTTCTAACTAGTACTCTATTCCTAGAGCAACAACAACTAAACCAGTGGCAATAGGTTCCTCCCCCTCACTTTGAGAACTTTCCTGATCAACCATAGCCATCTCTACCATATCTCCTTGAGCAACTTCATCAACAGGAGGGCGCACTACCACTTATTCTACTGAATCTTCAACTACTTCCAAATCAATTTCATCTTCAACTGAATTAGTAGCCTCTTCATCTATAAATTCTACCATTTTTATATGTCCTATCTGAGGACTAATACTCAAAAAAATTTCTTCACTTAAATTTGTAGCAGTCTCAATGTCTGTATGACTAGATTTAGTGTCCTCATCCTCATCTGAGGTCCCTCCAATGTCTCTTAAGACATTTTTTCCCCTTCTTCCTCACTAGTCTCTTCATAATAATTGTCCCTTAGAATAGTTTCCCTTATAGGAAATATCTTTGGTGGGATAGGCTCACCAAAGGATATAGTATTTTCATGAGGATTGGAGGGAAATTCATGATCACTCTTGTCATCTATAAGAGAGTCCTCCCTTTCTTGCACAGCCACAACATCTTCCTCTTCATCTAAATATGTAGTCTTTTCTTCACTGAGCTTTATAACAGGATCTCTATTATACATAGTCCTAGTAGGATTAGTGACAGGGTTGAATTCCTCATATATCTTTGCATCATCATCTACACATCTTCTTTGCCAAGGGTTGTAATTTATTTTCATCAACTTGCAAATTACCTTTGTAATGAAGAAATTGTCCCTTACTAAAACTATTTCCACTTTTTCTCTAGAAAATCCTTTCACCTTCATCATCATGGATATAAATCTAGGATGAAATAAGGCATTTTATTTTGAACTGGGATTTGTCATATATTCTAATTGAATCATCAGTAGCCTACATAAATTTATCTTCTATCCATGCTTCAACAGATTCAAAAGAAAAACATCCAAAAATTTCAAAGTAGAAAAGTCCCCTCTCCTAGGACTCAAGACATGTTGGACAAACATAAATAGTAGCTGCCTTCTCCTTCCATTTTAGTGGTAATTAATTTCCTAGGGATCCCACTCTCTGTCAATTCGTCTAAGGCTTCTTCATTACAGAAGAACTCAGTAGTGGGAGGAACCACTCATGAGTAATAATCATAAATACCTTCATGTGGTACTCTTAGACACTCAACCCATTAAATAGAGTAAAATCTTACACTTTCCCCATTTACCCTTGAAGAAAATCTATTCTCATCCTCGATCTGTTCGAATTTCAAAAACTCATAAAAATCCTTCACTAACTTTGGGTAATAGGGTCCATTATTGTTTGCAAAGCATTCAACCCAACCTTGAGCTTCAAGTGCCTTCAGAACTAATGATCTCCTTGTCAGCAACCATTCAGAACTGATCTCTTTTTCATCTATGATTTCCCTCTTCGATAGATGAGGGATGATTGTATTTTCCAATTCCTAGCATCCTCTACTCGAATCATCTCAAGATCTATTTGGATTTGGTGCATCCCCTTCATCACTGACCAACAGTCTCTTCACTCTTTCCATATGTTTTTAACCGGTTCAAGGGTTTCGGAAGAGGGTTCGGTTCTAAGGTTGTGGAAGTGAAATAGATTTGGGAGAGAATTTGAGGTGGATCAAAATGTGGTATGATATTTTAATTTTATCATTTAGGAATCGAAAATAAAATAATGTAAAAGAAATAAATAAAATAGAAAACGTTTCAACTTCCGGTAGAAAGAAAACGCAAAGTCCCGGAAAACATTGACTATTGGTAAGATTCCAATGGTGATGTCCTAACGGTGAGGTCCCAATAGTGAGGTCCTAATGGTGAGATCCAACATTGAGGTTTATAACGGTGAGATTCATCGGTGAAGTTCCAATGGTGAGGTTTCTAATGGTGAGGTCCAACGGTGAGGTTCCTAATAGTGAGGTCTAATGGTGTGGTTCTAACGGTGAGGTCCAATGGTGAAGTTCCTAACAGTGAGGTCCAATGGTGAGGTTTATAACAGCGAGGTCAAAAAGTGAGGTTCTTAATGGTGAGGTCCAACGGTGAGATTCCTAATGGTGAGGTCTAAAGTTGAGGTTATAATGGTGAGGTCCAAAAATTATTTTTCTAACGGTGAGGTTGAAGGGTGAGGTTCTAAGGGTGAGGTCCAACGGTGAGGTTCCTAACGGTGAGGTCCAATGGTGAGGTTTCTAACGGTGAGGTTCCTAACAGTGAGTTCCAATGGTGAGGCTTCTAACGGTGAGGTCCAACAGTGAGGTTCCTTATAGTGAGGTCCAATGGTGAGGTACTAATGGTGGGGTCCAATGGTGAGGTTTCTAATGGTGGGGTCCAATGGTGAGGTTTCTAACGGTTAATAGTTTATCATACCTAACTCATGTTTGATGTAATTTATCCTCTCATAATTGAAAGGATTCGTGAATATTTCAGCCAATTGGTGTTCAGTACCGATGAATTCAGGAGTGATATCACCTCTTTGATAATGATCTCCCAAGAAGTGATGTCTCACATCAATGTGATTTGTCTTATCATGTTAATAGAACATGTATTATAACACATTATGGGGAAATGTTTTAATTGATATCCATTGTCTAGTAAAGTGTGTTTTATCCACAGAATTTGAGCACAAAAACTCCCAGCAGCTATATATTCATCTTCAGTAGTAGATAATGCAACAAAATTTTGTTTCTTACTGCAGCATGATACAAGTGACTTGCCTAGAATGGGACATGTTCTAGAGGTTCTCTTTTTATCTAACTTGCAACTAGAAAAGTCATAATCTGAATAACTTATTAAATCAAATGATTGTCCCTTTGGGTAAAATAGTCTTATGTTTGTAGTATACTTGAGATATTTAAAAATCCTTTTAAGAACAGTTAAATTAGACTCTTTAGGATTGGATTGAAAGCAAGCACACATGTATACACTGAACATAATATCAGGTCTACTAGTAGTAAGATAGAACATACACCCAATCATACCTCTGTAATTTGTTTGATCCACTGGTTTACTAGTTTCATCAGCATCCAATATACAGGTCGTACTCATAGGTGTATCAATACCTTTATTACAGTCCAAACCAAAATGTTTCAAAATATCCTTTGTATATTTACCTGGATTTAAAACAACACCATTTTTATTTAGAAAATTTTGAAATCCAAGGAAAAATTTATGGTCACCCATTAAACACATTTAAAATTCATCTTGTATAATTTTTGAAAAATCAGTATGTAAATAATTTTTAAAGGATCTAAAAATAATTTCATCTTCATAAATATGTACTATTAAAACATCTTTGGAAGTCTTTTTAATAAAAAGAGTAGGATCCTCTATTCCTTTAGTAAAAAATTTTGAAATAAGAAAAGAACTAAGTCTATCATACCAAGCTCTTGGATCTTGTTTTAGACCATATAAATCTTTAGAATGGTCGAAAACATGATTTGAAAAATGGGTATTTGGTAAACCAGGGGGTTGATCAAAAAATACATCTTCAACTATGAACCCATTTAAAAATGCACTTTTGACATCCATTTGATAAATTTTGATGTTTAGATGAGCTACATAAGTAAGTAGTATCCTAATTTCTTCTAGTCTAGATATAGGTAAAAATGTTTTTTCATAGTCTATTCCTTCCTCTTGATTATATCCTTGTGAAACTAGTCTAGTCTTATTTCTAAATATGTTTCCATATTCATCAACTTTATTTCTAAACACCCATTTAGTGCATATGGTCAACGTGTCTTTAAGTCTTTATACTAATTTCCAAATATTGTTTCATTCAAACTGATTTAATTATTCTTGCATAGCTATCACCCATAATTCATCATTGATTGCATCATCAATATTTTTAGGTTCAAGCTATGGATTAAGGGCTTGATGTTCAACCTGGTTTCTTAGAGAAGTTCTAGTTTGTGTTCCTCTATTTAAATCACCTACTAAATCACCTAAAGGATCATTCTTGAGAGTTATAATACCTCTAGAAAGAGTTTAACTAGACTCCTCATGAATGTCTATAGGTCCAAATTCACTATACATAGATTATTTATAATTTCATGAACTGGTTGTATTCACAAAGGGCTCACTGCCTTTATCATTACGGTCCAGAATTGGTATATCTTCCTCAAGGAGTTCAATAGAGGTTTTGGGTTCAGGTGGGTCAGTCTCATAAAATTTTACATTAACTGATTCTTCTACATAATTTTATCTCTTATTAAATATTCTCTAATATTTACTAGTGATTGAGTAACCAAGGAAAATTCCTTCATCACTTTTGGAAGCAAACTTTTCAAGATTGTACTTAGTGTTAAGGATGAAGACTTTGCAACCAAAAACTCTAAAGTAATTAAACTTAGGTTTACTATTATTCCAGAGCTCATAAGGGGTCTTATTAAGAATAGTTCTAATCAAGACTCCATTGATAATGTAACAAGCTATATTAATAGCTTCAGCCTAAAAATAGATAGGTAGATTATACTCATTAAGCATAGTTCGGGCAATCTTTTGAAGTTTCCTAATTATTCTTTCTATAACTCCATTTTGAAGGGGTGTTCTTGGAGCAGAGAAATTGTGCTTATAGCCATTATGTGAGAAAAAGGATTCAAATTCCATATTTTCTAACTCATGGGCATGATCACTTCTCAAGGTCTTAATTTTGAGTCCACTGAGATTTTCTACCAACTTGGAATATTTAATGAAGTAAAAACATGCTTCAATTTTGTGAGCTAGAAAGTATACCCAAGTGTATCTAGAAAAATCATCTACAAGAACATAAACATAGTTCTTCCCATTTAAAAATAAAACTCTAGATGGTCCAAACAAATCCATGTGAACAAACTCAAGCGATTGAGAAGTAGAAACTTCTTTCTTTAGTTTGAAAGAAACTTTGTGTTGTTTTCCCTTTTGACAATGATTAAAAACATTGTTATGTGGGAATTCTAATTTAGGTAAGTCTCTAACTAAACCTTTCCTAGTTATTTTTCTATGTTAGTGCACATTCCAGTGTTCTAATCTTCGGTTCCATAACCATGATTCCTTATGAAAAGCATTTAAACATGAAACATTTTCCTTAGCTAAAGAATTTAAATCAATAGCATATATATTTTCATTTCTAAGAGTATTTAATATTAAATCATTTTTAAACTTAAAAAAAAGTGTATGAATCATTATCAAATTTAACATTAAAACCATCATCACATTTCTGAGTGATACTTAGTAAATTGTACTATAACCCATTAACAATTAGTGAATTTTCAATTAATACAGTATTAGGGTTACCAATTTGGCCTAAGCCAATGATCTTCCCTTTTCCATTATCACCAAACATAACATGTCCACAATAAACATTAATTAGGCTCTTGAATCATGAGTAGTCTTCTGACATGTGTCTTGAACATCCACTATCCAATTACCATAGAGATTTACAGGAGATATTTAAACAATTTTCCTGCAAAAGAGATTAATTGTGGGGTAACTTTGGTACCTAGATTTTCTTGGGTCCAGAGAGGTTAGCGAGTAAAATGTTGGGAACCCATACTTGTCCCATAGGTTTCCCATAATAAATAGATATCTTTTGATACATGAACACTTTTTTAGATCTTTTAGAGAATTGTTTTTCAAAATATGGTCCAGAACTTGAACTAGTAGTGAACTGTCCAGATTTTGGAACAAATTTATTCATAATTATTCTTCTTTGTGCTGGCTAATATCCTAGACCAGTTGTGTATTTTGGAGAAATATATTTTCCTAGTGACTGATTCAAGGTATCTCTACCCACAATAAACTTCTCAATATCTCTTTTTAATTTCTCATTAGATAATTTAAGTTCAGAATTTTCTTTTAACAGCTGAGAACATTTTCCTTTTTCAACATCTAGATCAGACTTATAATTGGCATTTAAAGCATGTTGTATTTTCAAAAAATTATATTTATCCTTGAGTTCATTAATGGTGTCCTCAATCATTAAACAATATTCAAATATTTTATCCTTAGTAATATTTTCATCATTGTTTAATTCACTTTCTTTATCATAATAGTAATCATTGTGTACAAGAGAATTGAGTGCTACCTCATATGTTTCTATCATGAAACACAGGTTTTCATTTTTTTATTTTCAATATCAGAACTGTCAGATCCACTTGCGATATCTTCTCATGCACTCCAAGTATCTTTCATATAATTTTTATATCCCCTACATTTGTCATCATATTTCTTCTTAAATTTCTACTTGGGGAAATCAGATTTCACATGACCTTTTCATTTACACTCATAACAGACTATCTCTTTTGTGTTATCATTCCATATTATGTCCTTTTTATACTTTCCTTTATTGTCACACCTTCCATTATAGTTTTACATTCTAAAGAACTTCTTATTCTGGTATAACTTCATGAATCTCCTAGATAGATGAGTTATCTCATAATAACTATCAAAGTCTGAGTATTCACTGGGGGACGTATCTACAGGAGCATGAACTTTTTCTCTATCCTTGTTCCTTGAGGAAGCAGTCTTGAATTCTACAAACTTCTTTCTGGGTTCTTCATCCGCTTTTTGATTTACCTTATGCTCTTCTTCATACATCATAAGCTTTCTAATTAGTTCCTTTACTGGAAACTTGCCTATGTCACAGGAATATCTTTAGAAATAGATGTTTTTATTTATAAGTCATGTAGGCATTGAAGAAATCTCACAATCTGATCCTTGTCTTCCACTGGTTTTCTAAGAAAAATCATTTTATTCACTATTTCATTGAACCTGAGATACATTTCAGATATAAGTTCATCAGGATTAATCTAAAAATTATTATATTTAATAGTATAAGTATTTAATCTCATTTATTTAACATTGGTTGTTCCCTCATGAGAAATAAATAAAGTAACCCAAATTTCATATGCAGTTTTACAAGAAGATATTCTATTGAATTCTTAATCACCTAGAGAATGGTACAAAGCATTCATTACTTTACAGTTATTGTTATATGTATCTCTCAGCAAATGAGACCATGTGTCCCTATCAGTAATAGGTAATACATTGTTGTCTTCAATTGTGTCCTAGATATCAGGTCCCGTGCTTTTTAGATATATTTTAATTTTTAATTTCCACTGAGCATAGTTATTTCTATTAAGGAAAGGTGGAATGTTAGTATCAGCACGCTCAACTCGGTTATCCATTGTTAATTAGAATTGTAAAGAACTGAAAATTTAGATATGAAATAAATTTTAAGATCATTAAGATAAAACAAAACTCATAGTTAATAAATTCGACAAATTACACAATAGTTTAGGTAGTAGTAATAAAAACTAAACAATATCCCTCTGATACCAAATTTTGGTCAGAGTGGAAACACAAGAGGGGAGTATAATTGAGTTCTACTTAAATTTTCTGATAAAAACATTATTATAATAATCCCTTAAATTTTTAAATAGCCCCGTTAATTAATTCATTATATATATAAATATATAATTGGTCAACATGTTTCTCAAAGGGTGATTAGTCCTCAGTTCAATTAGTGTAAAACACGTCTTCAACTTTTGAATCGAGTTTGTTGAATTAAAGACATACACACACTCACTAAAACTAACTATGAAAGTGAATGCAAAATAGTTTAAGGTTTTAGAAATTATAAGCAGTATAAAATAGATAAAACAGTTTATAACAAAATATAGTGCATATAAAAGTTGAACAATAGGTTCAATATCAATCCAAGACATAATTCTCTCCACTTAGTGATCACATTCCACCAAGTAGTTTATATTAACAATAAACTTGATACACAGCCTGTATTGGTCTTTACAATAGTTTTCAAAAACAGTCCAAGGTTCACACCCTCTACTAATGTTCTTCATGGGAATGATAAATAACATAGACCAGACATAGTCTCTTTCACAGTTATATGTGGGAAAACAATTTCTAAGAGAAGTTTGATGTGAGGATTTCTTTATCCTCCAGTTCAAGCACAGGAGGCAGTGTGTATGAAACAAACACAAACTTCTTGAAAATGTAAAATATAAGAACACATGAGAGAAAATATTATAATATTGAGTTTATAAGGCATTATGTGTTTGCAGTTCAGCTCTTGGCTCCTTGAAGTGATGAATTTGATGTTCTATCCATTCTTTGAAAGTTGTCTCCAAAACAGAGTGTTGCAACTCCAGTTTCTAGCTTTTATGAATTGAGTGTTATACTTCATGTGTTGATCGAGAGTTCATGAATCACATAAGGCATAATTGTTCTTGTCCCAAATGATCTTCGTGATTCTTGTGGGTTCACAGTGTAAGTGCTAAATGTTTTGTTATTTGATCTAGAAAGTAAGTTTCTTCATATGCTCAGACGCTCTTCTCATCCTCTATCATCATCATCCACCATATATATATTTCTTTTCTTCTTTGGTCTTCTCTTTTATACTCGAGGTCTGACAATAGTAATTAGTATATCATGTGCGATATTTTTCATACCTCATACTGTCCCTAGATATGATCTCTCGATATGTCTACAATCTGTATAATTAATGTCAGAAGCATTAATGTTAGAAAATATGATTGTTAGAATAATATTAATAATTTGAAAATGTATGGAGTAGAGGAGTATGGTGGACTACTAATGGTAGCCTCCACAATGGTAGGCTTCAATAGTAAGTTCTCATCGGCAGTATTCATTGGTAACCTTTCCAATGGTAACCTTCCATCTATAACTCTCCATCAGTAACCTTCCATTGGTAACATTCCATCAATAACTCTCCATCGGTAACCTTCAATTTGTATCCTTCCATCAATAACTCTCCATCGGTAAACTTCACAATAGTAGCCTTGCACCAATGACCTTGCATCGATGATCTTGCAACGGTGACCTTTCAACAGTGACCTTGCATCGGTGACCTCTGCATCAGTGACCATTTCATCGGTGACCTTAGTATTAGTGACCTTTTCATTGGTGACCTTTGCATCGGTGACCTTTTCACCGGTGACCTTTGCATTGGTGACCTTTTTACTTGGAGAAATTTTTCTCTGTGGGATTTAAACAAGAGACCAGTGAGATTAAGCGTATATAGTTATCACTTTGATATAAACATGATTTTTACCTAAATGATTATCTTGTAAGAGAAAAATAATTATCAAATAAATAAAACATGATTTGGGATTATAAAAACATGATTTGTGATTATCAAAACACGTGAGTCCAACAATGTTAATCCGGTATTGAATTAGTTGTATAGTAATTTCTCTATATGGTGTGAACATCAAATTTTACATAATTCAGATTAGATGATATTCACCTAAAAGTAATTTTTTCCTTTTTATTAACAAAGGAAAGTATTGGTTTTCTATATATTGTTATTTCAATATTTATGATTATTAGCCTGTTGAATATTTATTTTTTTGACTATTGACCTTCTTTCTATAGATGAATATTGATCATATTATCCCTTTTATTAACATAAAAAAATTTAGTGATATTCCATATAATGTTATTCTAATGTAGATTATTTTTAGCATATTGATTTTGCATTGTTTGACCATCCACCTACTTACCCCTAATGGGTTATGATCATGTTATCCCTTTTATTTACATAGTAAAAAATATTTCCATTTTTTATTTTTATTCAAATATGGAATATTATTTGAAAGATGGTTATGTATTGTTTGTCCATCAACCTTAATTATTCATTAGGTTATGATCATATTTATCATTTTATTAACACGGTAAGTTGTTATTCCAATAACGATGATTTTTGGAAGACTTGATTATGTATTTTTTACTTAATATCTCATATAGTGAATGCTTTTCACATAAACATGTGATTGGTGGGGTCTGACATTATGTACATCCATCATGAATTAGATGGTCTCATTAGACAAAAATGTTTGTTTATTATATTTTATACCATCCCATAATAATATATTTTCATGATGGTAACATCATGAAGGCCATGATCATTTTATATTGGATCATGTTATGGAATTATTTTTCTATAATTATGAATTTCACCACTACAAAACCAGTCATTATTATCCATGTGATCAAATTATTTTCCATTATATCCATCCATATATTATGCTATCAATTTCAACTGATTATCTAATTATGATGATTTATTATTCAAGATATTGATTTATGCCTTGATTATGACATGAGTCATGTAGTTGTTTGTTTTCCCTTACATATCATTTTATCTCACCCTATCTTATTATTTTAATTTCCCCATGTATTGATGTGTTGTATTACACGTGTAATTTCTAATAAGATAGATTATGTAGAGAATTTGTGGGAGATGTTGAAGTCTTATTATGGGTTAAATAGTTTCTTATATTATGAAATAATGGTTTCCATTTTTAGGGCTATTTAAATTTATGTTTTAAACTAACTCTCTAATTCTCTAAACTAAAAAGGTATTGGGAATATATGTAATGTAATATTTTCATTATATCATGTAATTACTGGATTGTTATGAATAAGAATATATCATTTGTATCAAGGAAAATATATAATGTATGTTTTTATGGGCACCAGATCAAGGAGTTTGGCTATGGTTTATCAAAAATATCATTCTATATTTATTTAGAACTCAATGTTTTATGTGTGATATTTTTTGTAATTTATAGGTCAGAAATGAAAATGGGAGACATTCCTGATTCATCATTAATCCCATTATGTCTAAAATTATCTAGTTCCTCCTTTCGCATATAATATTAAATTTTTCCCAATTGTATGACTATGTTGGGATAATATCCCATACTCCATAATATAATTAACAAACTCTTTAATAAGAAATTCTCCACCACTTTCTACATTAAGTTTTGATTATCTTATTATCAAGATGATTTTCAATGCTATATTTTATTCTTAAATTTCTAAATAAATCATACTTATATCTATCTAAATATGAATTTATATATCTAATAAATACATCAATAAAAGTTATTAATTATTTTAATCCAACCATTTATTAAATTAAAAAAATTATACAAACATCAGTATGAACTAATTCGAAAATATTTAAGGACTATTCATCATTTCCTCTAGATGGTGATATGGTAATTGTTTTATTATAAAAATCTATAACATATTCTAAGTGGTTTTAGTTCAAATGATTCTGGATATTCATCATGATAAAAAGTAAATCAAAATGGTTTTAATTTAAATGACCTAGTCAATGTTTCCATTGTTGGGTGTGATATGACACAGGTGAACCAAATTCATTCTTTATTATAAAAAAATGTTGTTTATATTCAAACATATAAATACCATTAGTAATTTCTACCACACCATAAAAAAATTTCTATTTTTAAAAATAGAAATTTTTCCCATGTTTGAAAATTAATGCATCCATTTCAAGACTATAAATAAAAATAATGGTTTTAGTGACCCTTCGAACCATATAAAAATTCACTAAAAACTCAGATCAATAATGATGTCAACGTTTGGTGGTAATCTCCAACAATTCATATAGTTAATATTTATCTATATATTGCTCATATATGTACCCAACCTTAAGAACCTCTTCAGGATATATTTGGTTTTCATGGTTTTATAAAATCACATGAACCACAGGCTATATATAATGCCCAATTTTTATTAATAGAAATCTATCACTCGACAATCAATTCACTAAAATATTTCCATTTCATCTTTGTCCTAATCAAATTCTTCTTCTTGTATCCCTTCTTGCCACATGAAAAATTGATAACACCATGATTTCTAGTAGGCCACATGATCTTCCTCATCATAGTGAAGTGTTTCAAAGTTACTGTATAATAAGAGTTACTCTTACATCCTTATACATTTCTCTTCCATTTTTTAGCATAATTACTAATTACTTCTAATAATTCTTTTACCAATATAAATTTCGATGTATATTAACAATATTTATCATAGACTTCCTTTTTTTTATTAAAATTCACAGAGAAAATATGGTGATGCTCTGAGTGAATTAAGTATGAGGCATTTTCTTGATTCATCAGATAAATTAAAACCTACAATGTGTATAATTTTAATAAATCCAATCCTAATAGATACTATAGTCCTTGGTGTTTAACCCTCTATATTATTGAACATTATTTTTCACTTTGATATCTCATGAAACTCTTATCTAGCTCTCCCCTAATAAATATCAAAATGATTGTTAATCATAGTGTATGATGACATGTTTTCATGTGACTTACAAGGATCACTAGACATGGATGATAACATAAAAAAATAGACATAAATTATATCATCCATGTGTTTCTAGTATAAAAAGAAATTTTCATCACTAGATTCCCAATTAGGATGATCAGACATAGGGGATTCAAGAACACAGGGATTCATATCCTAGAGTAGTATAATTCACATGCACTCCTTCCACTCATGGAAGTCACATCCAATAATGATATTTCCTTTATCTAGTACAATTCATTATGATATTTAGGTTTAACATTACATTTTAAAGTAATAATAATAATAAAATATATATGTCCATTAAAGTAATAACCAAATTATTTGAGGTGAAATAATTTTAATTATAATATTATTCCCCCACTATTTTACCATGATCTAGTACCCCACATGATTTGACATGAAATGTCTAGATGTGTGGAAAATCATGTGTAAAGGAACCTTATTTATATTCTCATACCTCAGACTATGGACTTGAAAATTTTAAGAAGTAATTTGGTATATAGTTTTTTAAATTTCTATTATCTCCTTGGTTTTTTGACTGGACAACCTAATATCAGAATCACAACTCTAATTTCCTAAAAACATTCCACCTAATTTTATTTATTATACTATAACCATTACACTCGATACAAACATAGATAAGACAACTCAATATCAATGTTATAACTCAATAATTATTATAAGTATTCTTCACTATGGTATGATAAAAACATTAATTATGAGTCCATCTTTAATAAGATAGTATAAGGCTTTCACACATAATATTACCTTGGGGGAATTTTTTTAATTATTTATAAATTTCATTATTTAATCCATTACATTCCATGTTAATATTAATTTTATTTTACATAATTAATTAAACCTATTTTGATAAAATAATTTATACATATTCAATTTATTTCACATTATATTACATTTTTATTGTCTTTTTTAATTTGCGTGATCTAGTAAAAACATTTTTTGGTCATGCATACACATAAATAAATAAATAAAAATGATATTTAAAAAATAAAATAAATAGAGTAACTTGATAATGTGATTTGAAATGGTTCATTTATCAAGATAATGATAAATCAACCAATGAACCTACAAGAAAAACTTTTTATGTGATAATTTATTATAGTCACAAAATATCATCATCGACTGTTATGTATTCTAGGTTGGTTTCACCTAAAAAAATGTTCTATACTGCCTCCTCTTCTTAGGGAACCATCCTAGATCCCAAAGTATTGATGCTGTATTTATTGAAAATAATGTAGGGAAATATTTTTGAGAATAATATGGCCATGGTTGATTGAAAATAAGGATGGTCAAAGGTGATGACCAAGATGTGTGTAGGCATCTTAAGGAATAAGGGTGGATTTTTTATAATAGAATTATTTACAACACAAGCTAAAGATGATAAAAGTATATAATATTTTCATGGGAGATTCAATGTTCCCCAAGTGATTATCCAATGTATGATTTTTGATATGGCTATATTTGTTGTATGTATTAAAAAATTGAAATTCTGTTAAGTGGAAGATGTATAGAGGCATAAAAGAAGTTATGTTCTTTGCATTTGATATATAAGAGTGCAAGCTGGATAAAATGGGAAAAACCACATCATAGAGTTTTCAATGATAGGACTATTTACAAGGAAGTTTATCCTGTTATTTCCCATATTATAATCCATGAAATTGAATTTTTTGAAGATGAGAATCATATTCCATAGTGAATCTTGAAAAATCTTAGATGTTATATTGAAGGAAAACAATAATTTTTTCCCACATCTGGATACATCTTAGAGGTTGTATTGATGTAAAATTACAATTTTTCTTCCACATCAAAGTCACCACTAGAACAAAGGAAGTTCTTTTCTTGAAATGAAGTATGCTTTCTGTTAGGTGAAAAACATCATTATAAGTTTATCAAGTTTTTTAGGAAAGGGATTATATAGTTTAGGTGAGAAACAGTATTAAAGGTGGCATCATTTCCTAGTATTTTCCAAATTTATTGGTGAAAATTTTTAATATGGAGAAAAGTGTTTTTGGAAAAGGGAGTTGCTTGCATGTTTGGAGGGTGTTTAGAAACTTGTGTGCAAGGCCTATTTTTGGATCAGTACATCTTAATAGAGAAAATTCAAAAAGTTATCTAAAAACATAAATGTTTGTGAAAGATGATGTTTCATGGAAGAATCTTATGCACTCAATGTGACGTCAATAGAAGTTTTGCGTGACCAGGAAGAATATTGCATGCATAGACCCAGAAGTGTCGGTAACTTGCATTCATGGTCATCAAGGCCTATAAATATTTGGTTACCCCCATGAAATACTTAATAAATTTCCAGTAAAAATTTGGTTGCTCTGCTACGTGAAATATTTGCGTATGAAATAATTACAAAGTGTTAATATTGTGTGCAATGTGTTCCTTTAGTCTCAGACAACCAAGTGAACCCTTTAGTGTAGTTTCATAAAGATAAAGGTTCCAAGGAATGTAGGGGTTGCAAAAAAGCCATCTTTCCTGAAAATTCCCAAATCATTTGCAGAAGTTATGGTATTGTGCACAAGTTTGGTGTTATTCATATGATGGGATTTTGAATATTCGGTTTGTGTGATCAGTTTCGTCAAGAGCATCAATTTAGGACTACAATGGAAGAAGTTTCTCATGCTAGACTGAGACAAAAAATTCAATTCAAATCATTTGAAGATACCCTCAAGTCAATAAATTGAGAAAGACTTATCCTATTTAAGTGATCAAGGGAGAGTTAAGGGAAGTATTCCAAGGGACACAATAAGATATATTTGAATTATTGTAAAGGCTATGTGTCTAGAATATAGTGACTGTGTACGAACTCTTGTACTCCACAACTACTGAAGATTACTAGATTTTGGTATGACCACTACACTATCTTCATATGCTCCTTAGATGTATCCCTTTGTGGTGAACCAATTAAAAGTGTTGTGTGGCCTCTTTTCAAGTGATTGTTTAATTGATGCTCATATCCATCATACATGTTTAACATTTTCCTACCAACATGGGAACAATATCAGATATTGTAAAAGAAAAATTTAACACCCTTATTCACCCCTCCCCTCTAAGGGAATCCCAGGGTCCTATAAGTTTTATTAGAGGGAGGTTTCTTGTGTTATATCTATTTGTTTCTATCATGTAGAATTATACCCATGTCATGGAAGTCCCGCACTTCAATGGAAGTAATTTTTAGATTTGAAGGAAAAGAATGTGGTCTAATCTAATATTCTTAGAATGGAATTCCTATGTTCCATGGTTTATAGAATACAGGTTACTGATCTAACAAGGATGTTTATTACTAAGACATAAAGAAAATTCTTGATGTATATGATAAGGCACAAAAATCTCTCGCTGCAGCTCTTTCAGATCATATTTATCGAAAGTTGATGAGCTACAACTCTAAAAATTCTATATGGGATAAACATGAAAATATCTATAAAGGAGATAGAAATGTGAAGGAGGAGAAACATCATGTACTTCACAAAAGGTTTAAAGATTTTAAGATGCACCTTGATTAAAATGAAAACTCCTTATTCAATTGAATTACTGCAGTTGTAGGAGAAATTCAAGGACTAGGCGAAGAAATCAAATACATTTACATTGTAAAGAAAATCTGGGAGAAGAATTACAAAACTATACAATGAAAAGGTGTCATCCCTTGAGGAAGGAGATCTCTCCAAACTCTCTCTATATTATCTGCTAAGTTACCTGGTGTCTTATGAAATGAGAGTCAAATTAGAAGATTCTATGACTCGTGTGAGTAAAGAAATGGAATTCAAAGAAATGAAAAAACAGAAAATTTCCAGAGTTAGTAGTAGTGAAGATGGAGAGAAAAAAGATATTATTTCTCTCATTTCCAATAAATTCACGAAGGGAACATAAATTTTGAAGGAAATATACCTCTGGCATGTTTTCATTATGGTAATGTTGGGCACATAGACTATCAGTGCTCAAGGAAATTTGATAACGAAGAGAGAGAAGATGAAAATATTAAGAATCCTCAGAAAATGTTCTTCAAAAAGGGAAACTTAAACTTTTCATGGAAACTATAAAAAAAGATTTTTGTGTGTGAAGAATATTATGAGGATAATGGTTTCAATTAGAGAGAGGAACAAGAATTTAAATCTAGAAAATATGCTTCCATGATGGCCACTGTCAAAAAATCAGAACTAGCAGAAGATAATTGTGGAGACAATTAGTTGACAACTAATACTAATCCCAAGTTGCAACATATGTATGTTGTTAGTAAGATTAAGATTAAATTTAAGAGTTGAAATAAGTGGAAATCAATTGTAGAAGAATCATCTGAATATGATGATCAGATTGAAGCTGAAATTGAAGGACTGAAAGAATTTGTGAAATTGCTATCTAAAATACTTGAAATCACATATAATTTGGTGGATCTAAAGTTGAGAATTGAAGAGAAGGAAAAGGTAATCAATTACCTCACCTCCAAACTAGATGAAAATTCCAAGACTACTTATGGTCTTGAAGAGAAAGTTATTACTAATTGGACTAAACTTGAGAGTGAATCGATTTCAAAAGAATTAAGGTAGAAAATACAATTTGGATGGTTCTCAGATGCAGAGCTTTTAGAAAAAGAAAACATGGTTCTAATGGAGTTGAAAATATTTTGAATGATCAGATACCTTCTTACATGGGAAATAATGGAATTGGTTGTAAGGCCAAATCATCAAATGCTACAAATAAATGTGACCAAAATAAAATAAATCTGTAAGTGGGTCATAAGGAAAAGTCACCTAAAGTGATGAAAAAGAATCCCCCAACTCAATCTGAAAGAAGAACAGAATAATATCCTCGATCCTCTAGGATAACAGAATGTCAAACTATTATCCCATGCAATAAGTAATGAGCATAAATAGAAGTGAGAATACATTTCATCTCATGAAGTATCAGTTATGTAGATATCTGGGCCATACCATGTCTTATTTCAGAAAGGAAAGGATATATCTGAATGCATAAGAGATTGGACTTCAACAAAAGAGGAAAATTTCATATCTTAATTATTTTAGAAGAAAAAATTTCTATGGATATTGCTTTCATTGTTCTAAATTTTTCCATAAATATATTTATTGCAGGAAGAAGAGTGAAATGGACACCTCATATCGAAGTTAGAGAAAATAGATGTTCATCAACAAGAAAGTGTTGCTCTTTAAAATATGTTTTTCCTCTGGATGAATATATTGATTATGAATAACCCATGTACATGGAAGAAAATTATGAAATTCCATGAGTGTCTTACACTCATCACAATAACTCATGGAATGAAAAGAGGAAAATTGAAAAATCATATCTTTTATAAGTAGCCCTTGAGGATACAAAGAATAACCGCACCTAGATTCTTAATAGTGGATATTCATACCACATGACTGATAATATAGACCTATTAACAAATATCAATAAAAATGATGAAAGAACAGTGAGGTTCAGTAACGATGGTGCTTTAAAGATAAAAGGATCTGGAAGTACTATGTTAGCTAATGGAGAGACAGATAAAACTGAAGTTCTTTATATATATGGTCTATTTGATAATCTTCTATGTGTGAGTCAACTCCTTGAATCAGGTCTTATTGTGACATTCCATCAGAATGGTTGTACTATAAGATGAAGGGATGGTAATCCTCTCATGAAAGGTTATAGAATAAATGGAAACTTATATCAGGTTGACAAAAAAGAGAACATTTGTAACCTAACAGTTGAAGAGGAAAAAATATATGGCATCATTGATTGGGGAAAATCAATCAGCAGGACATGGAAAAGATATCTAAGCTAAAGATAGTCATTGATATACCAAATATAATGCGTGAACAGGAAAAGACCTGTGATTCTGGCATGTGATGGAAGCTGGTCTGTAGTTTCTACCAGCTAAAGAATAAAAGAGAATCTAATCTTCTTGATCACATTCATACATACGTTTGTGGGATGATAAATGTTTCTAGAACACATGGAGAAAGGTACTCTATTATTTTCATAGATGATTATAGTATAATGGCTTGTTTGATCATTATACATAAGATAAGAAAAGTGTTTGATTGCATGAAAACCTATTGACGAATTTCTGGGAATGATACTGAATAGAAGATCAAAGTCCAACTATCTAACAATAGAGGGGAATACACATCCATTGATTATGAAAATTGCCTAGAGAATAATGGGATACAACATGTGGTGGGTGCTATGAGAACTGCATAGAAAAATGGAGTTTTTTGGTGTAGGAATAGACATATAAACAACATGGACAGAACTATATTTATTGAGATTCATATTCCTTGACATTACTAAAAAATAGGCCTTTGAAGCTGTAGTGTATATTCAAAATTGAATAAGGATATATATGGGTGACACAAAAACACCATAATAATTATGGCATAAAAGGAAGCCCACTCTAAAATATTTTCTTATATTTGGAAGCTAATGGTCCATCTGAAACAAAGACGGAAATCAAGGGAAGTATGAAGACAATGCAGACAATGGAATATTTCTTGGAAACTCAATGAAAAACTAATCCTACAAATGTTTCAATAAGTGATTTGGAAGAATTGTAGAAAGCAGTGATGTTAAGATCATTTAAGATAAAACCCCAAATGCTTCAAGGAATTCTTATGCTGATGTGATAGTAAATGATGAAGATTGTGAACATGGAATAAATGCTACTGCAGAGGTAGGGGATGGCGTACAAAACTCTCATGAGACTCATCATGATGTTGAATTAGAAGAAGAATCATAAGTGGAAGCCATAGATGGAGAGAATTCAATCAAACCCCAAAGGAGAAATCAAAGAGCATAGATTGATCAGTCCAATATTTTCAGGGATCAGAATGAACCAACACAAACAAGGAGATTGAAGAATAATGAAAATCTGAATTTCTTTTAGTTGTGGAACCATCCTCATTTGAAGAAGCTACAAAGTATGATTCTTGGGTGAAAGAAATGAATTAAGAGTTAGATTAGATTAAAAAATCAGACTTTGGATCTTTTCCAGAGACCAAAAGGTCACAATGTGATTGGCACAAAGTGCATGTTCAAGAAAAAATTTGATGATCATGGAAATTTGATTAGAAATAAGGAATGTTTGGTTTGCAAAGTATATTAAAAAATTGAAGGTGTTGATGTTGAGGATACATTTTCTCCAGTAGTGAGACTGGATTCAATCCTACTGTTTCATTCCACAGCAATCCAAAGAGGATATAAGGTGTATAAATGGTTGTTAAGACTAAATTCCTAAATGGTGTTTTATAAGAAGTATACATTATAAATCCCATGGGGTTCTTTCTTGGTAATGATGAAATGAAGGTTTTAAAACAAAATATGGCCCTCTATTGTTTAAATTTGGCACCGCTATCAGGGTATTTCTACCTATATTCATATTTGATGAAGTTGAAATTCAAAAGAGGAGGAGTATATCACAATCTCTTTGTGATGAATTCTCATAAATGTCAGTTCATGGTGCTAGTTTATGTGGATGATATTATCATTAACAGTAGAAGGTAGGGATCAGTTGAAGAATTTTCTAATCACATGAAGTCATAATTTGAAATTTCGATGATTGGAAAACTCACATATTTCATAGGGATGCAGGTGAATAAGAAGAAAGATTACACATTCATTTCTCAACAAAATAATGCAAAAGAGATATTGAAAAAAATTAATATGATGATTACAAACCAATGGGGACTCCGATTGTGGATGGAACAAAACTCAGAAATCATGAGGATGTGATTAATATGGATCCCACAATATATAGGAGAATCACTGGAAGCTTATTGTACCTAATAGAAACATGGCCAGATATTGTCTTAGCAACATGTTTAGTAGCCCTCTTTCGATGTAATCCAAAGGAAAAAACATATAGCGGCAGTTAAACAAATCAAGAGGTACATTCAAGGTACCCAAATTTTGAATTATTCTTTTTTGTAGGAAAAGATAATAAATTATTTTCATTTTTAGATGTTGACTGGGATGGGGATGTGGTGGATAGAAAATCCACCGGTGGTGGAGCATTCTATATTGGGAAGAAATGTGTGGGCTGGTTGAGCAAGAAATGGGAAAGGGATTCTCCAACTAATACTGAAGATGAATATATATCTACTACAAAGGCATGAACTCAGTTACTCTAGAGAAGTAGTAACTGACTGACATAGGTGATGAGGTAAAACAACCAATGGTGATTTACTGTGATAAAAAGAGAGTGACTGATCTTATGAAAAATCTTGTTTAGTATTATCGTACAAAACATATTGAAATCATATATCACTTCATAAAGGAAAAATTTGAACAAGGAGTGATCAATATAGAACTTGTGGTAAGATATGAACAAGTTGCTGACATTATAACCAAGCTGCTATCAATGACTGTGTTTGAGAAATACTGATTGAACCTCGATGTTCAGCCACCTTCTAGTGCATAAGGAGGATACATTTTATCCCTTCTCCCTAGTTATGTTAACTATTTGTAATATGTTTTTGGAGGTGATGTATGTTTATTGGGGGGATATTATCCAAGGGGGAGTGTGTTTTGAATTGAACAATGAAAAAATACTAGTCTTTGGGTTTATTGATATTGGGGGAGAAGGAATAAATTCAGGACATGTAATGCTTCGGTCACACGGTAAGAGAATATCTTGGACATCATTAAGAATTCCAAAACACAAGAACCCAATTCAAGCTACCCCTATTGTTTTCTTCACTATGCATTGTTCACGTAGACTTAGAGTGTTGGATGAGTTGATTCTTGTGTATCAGGTTTTGATAGTGGCTAGTGATCTATTGAATTTATCTAGAGATTGTCGGCAAACCCAATGGAGGGATTGTTAGAACAACAACCTTTCTATACTAAAAATGGAGTATGGTTTTTTTTGTTTACAATCCTCATTAGAAGTTCAGGATGTTTTATTGGAAAGGGATAATACAGTTTAGGGGAGCAACAGTATCGAAGGTGGTGTCGTTTCGCAATGTTTTCCAAATTTTTAGGTCCAAAATTTTGAATATGGAGAAAACAAAATTGGAAAAGGGAGATGTATGCTTGTTTAAAGGGTGTTTAGAAACTTACATACAAGGCTTGTTATTGGATTAATACATCAAAATAGCGCAAAGGAAAAAAGTGCGCACAAAACAAAGATGTGGGTGGAAGAAGATGTTGTGTGGATGAATCTTATGTGATCAATGTGATGTCAAAAGTGGTTTTGAAAACTCTGGAAGATTCTTGGGCACACTAATAAAGACCCATTGGGAATTTTCACACAGGGTCATCGAGGCCTATAAATATGTAGCTACCCCCATGAAAGAGTTAAGAATTTTCAAACAAAAATCAGGTTGCTATGATGGGTGAAAGATTTTTGCGTGAAATAATTACAAAGATTTAATCTGATTTTCAAGGTGTTCCTTTAGTCTGAAAAGACCAATTGAATCCTTTGGTGTAGTTTCACAAAATATAAGGGTTGCGTAGAAAATAGGGGTTTCACAAAAGTCACCTTTAGTGAAAATTCCCAAATCTTGCATGAAAGTTGAGGTATTGCATGCAAGTGTGGAGTTATGATTACGATAGGCTTTTGAATATCTGGTTTGTGTGATTAGTGCCTTCAAGAACATCAATTTAAGAATTCTCTACAATAAGTGTCTCGTACTGGACTGAGACAAAGACTTCAATGAAAATATATTGAAGTGACCCTCAAGTCAATAAACTGTGTAAGACTTTTCCCATATAAGTGAGTAGGGGGGTTGAAGGAAGTGTTCAGAGAGATGTAGTGAGCTATCCCTGAATTTTTGTAAAGGTATTGTTCCTATAAAAGAGTAACTGTGTGCCAATTCTTGTACATCAAAACTACTGGTGATTAGTATATTTTTGTACGACCGACACATTATCGACATTTTCTCCTTAGATGTATCCCTTTGTTGTGAACCATGTAAATGTATTGCGTGGTCTCTTTTCATGTGATTGTATAATTTCTACTCATATCCATCATACAGGTCTAACATGTTCCAACCAATGTGGGAACAAAATCATATACTTTAAAAGTAAAAGTTAACACCTTGATTCACCCCTCCCATCTTAGGGCGTCCCAAGGTCCTACAAATTACATTATACTTTTTATGGTTTTTTCATAATGAAAGATAGAGGAAGGAAAAATAAGTTCATACTTGGATGCCTAGCCAAGACAACATTCCCTAAACATGTGGGATAAAGCTTGACCATGCAGGTAACAAGCAGGTATCCATCCTCTATGGCACTAGGAGGAGGATATTATGCATGTAATAAAGAGTTTCCATATATGCAATGATAAATTTTTTAGGGTTGTATTACTAAGTAATTGGTCCATACTATATGTTGGAATCAAGGATGGGGCTGAGAGAAGACACTTTTAGACAAAATTTGGGAGTAATGGGAGGAAATTACTGATTTCCTACAAAAAAACAACAATATTTCTGATGTGTGATGCGTTATTTGTAGGATACTTCATAGTCTAAAAACAATAAAATAGAAGTGTGTGTAAAGTTAAATTATCCCTCATGAAAATGTAATACACTATTACTCATATTATGTCGAGGTACACTAAATCACATGATGGATAATTTTCAATTTTCCATATTTTAGAAATATTACTATAATGAAAATGGGTTTTCGAGGAGTTATAGAGCCACTTGAGATTTAGAGGCATCCCGGACACATCATATATGGTTGAAGTGTATTTCTCATTGAGAATACAGACTTCACACTACAACTATTCCTTTAACTAGGGAGAATCTGAATTCTATGGAAGTGAAAGAGTTATGGTACTCCATTACCATTGTAAACCATGATGCGGTGATGTCTTCATGTAAGAAACTAGATTTTTCTAAAGATGTATTTTTCTTTTATACCGGTACTCATTTTTCCATTTCTTGAGTAACGTACATTTGGTTATTACCTTGGGGTGTCTTTGGGTGAAAATTGAGAAAAATAGAAGAAAGATGGAAGTGCACTATTATCCCATGATTTTCCATTACTGTTCACCCTAGTATAGAAAATCATGCAGCCCTGGATAGAGAGGGTGTTGAGAAAAATCCCTCAAGGTAACATTGCATCATTTTTGGGTTGATTATGTTTCTTGACAAAGTAGGTTCACATGGTTAATTGTTGGGTTCCAGAGATGTAGTTGAAAATAAATGTTGACAAAGAACCATTACAAAGGAATGGACGATCTGAAGGTGGTACAAAAATAATAGATATATGGTGGCTCCATTTTCCAGTGTTTGCCAAATTTTTGGGGTCCAAAATCTGGATTTTGGTGAGCATCGGAAAAATTGGATATCCTTGAGTATCTCATCAAAATTTTTAAAAGGCACGAGTTTCATGAATATTGGCTTCATGGTGTCGATTTCATGAAGATCAGAATACTTTTGATGATGATGCTTTGCGATTATGACGAGCTTCACGAATGGAAAAGTTGAAGAGCATTGTGGAAGTGAAGGGCTTCATGAGTGGTGCTTCATGATGAAGGCACGACGTAAATGAAATAATTCTTCATGATTATGGTGAGCTCCATGATCGGAATATTTCTATGGTGCTTTGTGATTTTGACAAAATTTTGGTGGAAATTTCAGAGCATCGCGATTTGAGATGACGTGGCCTTGGCTTCACGCAGAAGGTTCGAGGTTCGGTGGAATCACATATAAATAGACCTCGACCCCTTGAGGAAATTAGAAATAGTTTTAAAATAAAATATTTGGCTCTCATCTTGTGAAGGTAGTTCGTGAAGGTAGTGTGATTCGTGAAATAAGAGCTTCGCAGTAGCTAATCTAGCTCCGTGAAAGTTGCGAGCTCCGCATTGGCTCAGTGAGCTTCACGAGGGAAGTTGCTCTGTGAAAAATTGATCTTTGTGAGAGTGCTTCATGAAAATATAGGAGCTTCACTACGACTTGTTTGAGCTTCTCTAAATTTGGAGCCTCGTGATGTAGGGTGCTTTGGGAAGGTATTTCCAAAGAAATTGCCCAGTGTTCAGGGGCAAAGTGGTATTCATCAGTGGATGAAATTTGGACTTCAATAGAGAATCTATCAATAGTTGAGGGTGTATGTATTGATGAAAATGAAGAGACCTACAGGTCTATAAACTGTGAGTGAATCCCTTCTAAATGTAGTGGGAAAAAGAAGAGGAAGAAGGTTATCCTTTCTTCCAGTAGTGATCCAGAGAGAGAGGAATAGGGAGTGATACATGGGAAAGTAGTGAGCTAACCCTAAACCATGTAAAGGCAGTGAGCCTGGGCATAAATTTGATCTAGCCCGAACATTATTGGTAGTGAGCTTTAGTGGATTTGGTACAACGGCACATCATCGTTGTATGCTCCTAGGATATAGCTCAGTTAGGGTGAACCAAGTAAAAATCTCTGTGTCTTCCTGGTTGCTTCCATTCATTCCATCTAAAGTATCACCATCAAATAAAGATAAAAATAAGTGATCAATATAAACACACAATAGAAAACAAAGTGACCATAATAATAAAATGGTCAAGATCCAGTGGGCCTAGAAGAATTTTGAAAACGAATATCCATACCCTAATTCACCCTCCCTCTCAGGGTATCTAGGCCCCTTTAGATCCTAACAATTTATATCAGAGGATAGGTTACTTTTATCAAAATTGTTTTCTCTGACATGGTTTAGTCGATTGCTCGGGTTAAAGATTCAGTATACTCTTATCTTGGTGTGTCATGGAAAAGGGAATGACATCAATGAAGAATAAAAAGTCATGTGATATTCCCCAGTGTGGAACTGTTTATGGAAAAAGTGTGATTCAACTAAAATAATCAAACATCTTACTGAAGGAAGGCCTAGATGAATCTGATAGGGAAAAGATTGATTCACTCAATCATTATGTAGAAATCATTGAAGTACTTGAACATAAAAGTGATATCGAAACAACTAATGATGAAGAAGTTTCAAGAAGGAGTCCACCAGTAGATGTCATCAACATGACAAAGAAATTGGATCAAAAATTGGATAAAGAAGTTAAATCTAAAGATATCCGGACCCTAGTATTGGAAATTGAGGTCAAAAAGCTAAGAGGCTAAAATAAAAGGCTTATTGATGTTGCTACTGACCTAAGGGAGAATAATGATTCTCAAGGTGAGGAACTACAAAATATGGCTAAAATGAAAGGAAAACAGTAGGCTGATTATTATGAAGAGAATAAAAAGTTAGATGACCTTTATAATCTGAACACCAGAAATGATTATCTAGCTACATGGTTTTCTAAAAATGTTCATAAGAATCAAAGTATACAGTAAGAGAATGTATTTGTCCTTGAATCTATTTCTCAGGAAAAATTGAAAGTAAAGGAGAAAAGTGACATGGTAGAAAATCTCACATGAGAACTAGAAGATGAGATGAGTTGTGGAAAGAATCTTAGAAGAGAACTCAATGCCCAAATTTAATCAAGGGATATGAAGATTCAAATATTGGAAGAAGTGCTAGAATCAGTGAAGAAGGAAGTGGAGAAATCCAATGCTAGAGGAAATACTAAAACAAAGGATGCCTTGAACTTACTATTTGATTATCCTTCAGCAGGAGATGATGAAAATAAAATCAATTTTTCTATTTTTGAAAAGAGACAAGAACAAATTTTCTCAGCTCAAAGACCATACAGTTTCGGAAAAACTGGTATTGGATTTGATGAATTGCCTCCCGTTCATGACAGAAAGAGATCCGTGAATAGTTTCATAAGTGGAGGAAATCTTGTAGGTATTGGAGACAGGACTAAGAGGATAGTTACAAGAAGTAGTGACGAAATGTTCTAATTCTGTGGGATTCATGGACACACATCAATATTTTTTTAGAGTATTAGGAATACATTTCGGGCTATGAAAATAGAAACATTACTAAATCTGAGAATAAAAGGAAGTGTTATGAGAAATCAGAAAGAAGAGTCTCTTAGAGGAAAGAATTTATTAGATGCTATTACTGTGGAAGAATGGGACACACCATGAGTATGTGTCAGAAAGCTCAAGAGCTCAATGTCAGAGGAAGAACTCAGGATGCATCAACATCTCGATAGAGAAATGTAGAAATGAGGTATGTCTTTGATGTAAAATGTTTTATATGTTCTAATTATGGGAATTTGGAAATATATTGCACCAAGAATAAAACAATAATGGAAAAGGAACTCGATAGTAGATTCAAGACTCCAATGGTGTATAATTAAAAATCCTACACTAGAATATAATGTGGTAGATTGGAAAACAGGTTTACTACCTTAGGGGAATCACAAGGAGATAAATGAAAGGTGAATCGGTCACCTTCACTTTCACACTCACAATAACCCTTCTAGAGAGAATGTGAACAAACCTGTATTATTAAGGGGAGATATACTAAAGCTATGAGAAATAAGAATGCATGTTCAGTGGAGAATTCACCACTAGTGAAAAATAGTGTGGTGACTCAGATATCTAATAAAAGAAATATGAAAAAAATGCATTTAAAAATCTACATGTCATGTCCCTCAGCGAGAAGTGGAGGAAAGAGAATGACCCCTGCAATGGTGGAAGAATAAAGAGAAGATGACATGTAGAGAGATTCCTACCCAGATAAGGGATCAAGCGAAATGGAATTTTGGTGGATCATCAAAGAAGGAAATGTGTACTAGTGGGTTTAAACCCCAAATGATGAGAAAGGCTAGGCCTGTGGAATCTACATATCAGAGAAAGACTTAGCATGTGGGTAATTAATGCTTAGTCATATGGCCAGAGTAGTTAAAGTTGGCTAGGTAGCTATAATAAGCATGGAATGAGTGTCATGCTTTGCAAGAAAGAATCAATGGGTTGAATCATCAAGATCAACCACAATCCTCTTCTTGAGGATACTAGAGGTACCCCTCTCCCAATATATATAAATGTTGTTAACTGATGATTGAAATGTGTCAGGGTTCAGGGAGATACAATCCAAGGGTAATTGTCATCTAAAGATGCAAAGTGAAGAATTGATATGCTTCAGAGTTTAAATTGCCTCAAATCAGGTACAAAATGTGAAGAAGAAAGGTAGTAACATAGCACAATAGGTAGTGATTGTGTTATTAACTTTGTCTCTTATTTCCTACACCGAGTTTCTACTCTGTATGCATAGATATTTTGTTAATGGTTCAATGTCGAGTGGAATATGAGAATAAATGATGCTGCAGAAGAAGGATGCATATGGGTCTAACCACAGGAAGTGTTGCGTAACATAGGGGGAGATCTCTATCTCCTAATCAGATGGAATATATCAATGGGATATAAAGGATGAGTGTTTCTGGTCAAGAGGACATATTATGGGAGATTCAGAAAAATTCATGTATTTCATAATCATTTATTTTGTTCTGACAATATGGTATCAGCTAACTTTTTTCAGGATACCAGGAAGCTATGAGATAATGTTAACCATGTTTCAGCATGAACCTTAGAAAATAAGATAAAATAAATGACACCATTGAACAATGAAATAGTGATAAATTTTCTGATAAATGTGTGGAGGAGGAAAGTAACAAAGGGGTAGCAGAAGTGGATGATGTTGATTCAGAAAAGAACCGGACATGGGAGATTGTCTCGAAGCCAGATGGTAAGAATATCATCGGGACTAATGGGTCATTTTGCAACAAGTTGATTGAATATGGAAAATTTATTTGAAAACAATCATGACTAGTGTGTAAAGGATACTCCCTGATAAAGGGAATTGATGTCAATGAGGCATTTTCTCCGGTTACAAGGATGGAAACAATCATATTATTCCTAGCCATTGTAGTTCAATGAATGTTCAAAGTTTTCCAGATGGATGTCAAATCTATATTATTGAATTGGATTTTGGAGGAAGAATTGTATATAGAATAGCCAGATGGTATTCCCATTCCTGAGGATAAGAACACGTTTTTTCGGCTGAAGAAGGCATTATATGGGCTGAAACAAGCATTGAGAGCATGGTACTCAAGGCTTGATCAGTATTTGAAGAAGCATTGTTTCCAGCATGAGGTAGTTGATTACAATCTCTATTTCAACAACAATAGTAATCAAAGGATGAAGGTTTTGGTTTATGTCACTAACATAATATTTGGAGGATTAGATAAAGCTCAATGCAGACAGTTTTCCAAATTCTTGAAAAGTGAGTTTGAAATGTTAATGATTAGAGAGATAACATTTTTACTCAGTTTACAGGTGACACAAGGAAGGAATGACACATTCATTTCTCAATACAAATAGGACAAGGAAGATTTGAGAATATTTTTAATGTAAAATTTCAAGGAGATGAAGACTTCAGTACCTACCCGGATGAAACTATCAAAAGATGAGGATGGAAAGGCAGTTAATATCACAGAATATAGTCAAATCATTGGAAGTTTACTACTTGACTAGGACAAGGATTGACATTGTATTCACCAGCTACCAACCAGAGAGATATCAGAGTAATCCCAAGGAAATCCACATGCTTCCAGTGAAAAGAATACTTAGGTATATTAAGGGAATGGTGGATTTCTGTTTGAAATAGAGTGAAAATATCAGCCAGAATTACTGGGATATACTGATACAGAATGGGCCGGTTCAGCGGATGATAGGAAATAAACGTCAGGAGGTGATTTCTATCTTGTAGAATTGTGTGTTTCTTGTCTAATCAAGAAGAAATATTTCCTTTCCTTGAGCACTGCAGAAGCTGAGTATATTGTTGTCACTCAAGCTTGCACACAATTATTGTAGATGAAACAAGATCTTGATGATATGGGTGTTTAAGTGAAGTCTCTGATCGAAATCTAGTGCGATAACTCAAGTTCTATAAATCTCATCAAAAATATCATCCATCACTCATGGACAAAGCACGTTGAGATAAAGTATCAGTTTATCAAGGAGAAGGTTGAGCAGGGAATCGTGAAGTTGGAGTATGTGCTTACAGAACTACAAGTTTCTAACATTCTGACAAAGGCCTTACCCAAGGAAGAGTTTGAAATTCATCGATTGGCTCTTGGAGTTCAGTCGACTCCCCACACATGAAAAAGTGTGGATATGGAACCCCCTCTTCCTAAGGTATTGCGTGCTTTTATCTAATGCACTAATCTATGTTATTTCTAATGTTGAAGACCCCAAAGGGGTGACCTTTGGGTTCGTTGAAAAAGGGGAGAAATAGTGACTCTTCAAGGGGGAGAAAATGTGGCTAAGGAAGGGAGAAAATGTCTTTGAAAGACACGGGGATAATCTGACAAGTGGATGAGTGAGATAGGGGGAAAGTAATGAAATAGGGGGATTGTTTTAAGTCTGACGATGCTAGAAGTGATTGATCAAATATTAGATATCATGATAGCTAAGGATCATGATAAAAGTAGAAGAGTGATGTTGGAATAGTGTGAGAAGGGTTCCAATGATCAACAATTGGTATCAATTTTGAAATTGGTATTAGTTTGGTGTCAATGGATGGTGTCTGAAATAAAGTTATTCATTTATGAACTTTTCATACTAATTTTTTTTCTCACGATGAGCATTCACTTTTGGAAATCATTGTTTTCCCAACACTTTTATACCAACGGTTCAAAAGAACCGTTGGTATATGTGTTCTTTACCAACGTTTTGCATGAACTGTTGGTAAAGAAAGAATTTAGATGAGTTTTCGGTTTGATGAAACCATTGGGACAACATTTTTCTTTACCAACGGTTCTCATGAACCATTTGTAAAGATGCAGTTTAGATGAGTTTTCCCAACAGTTTCATCAAACCTTTGGAAAATTATTGTTTTACCAACGGTTTTTAATAACTATTTGAAAAAAAACCCAATTTAGACTAAAGAAGGGGAACCCCCCCCCCCCCCGATTCCAGAAGCAGATTGAAGAAGGTGTTAGACTCTCCCAGAAGCTATTTCCGACTCCCACAAGTCCTTGAGAAGCCCCACCACAGGTGAACCTCTTCCATCGGATCATCTTCCAGGTTAGACTCCTTCCAACTCTTCTCAAGAATATCCTTCCACCTCTTCTTCTACTCTCAAGGATATCATTAATCCGTATTTCTAGGGTTTTTGGAAAATTTTATGATTCACTACTCCATGAATTTGTACTCAAATCACTACATCAGTGTACACATTGTCCAATTAATGTTTTCGTTGCACATATACATTTATAAGGGCATGGTGTCTCTTTTTTGTGTTCTAATTTTAAAGATTCATAGTTTTTCAATCTCAATGCTTCAAATATTACAGCTTCATGTATATGAACTCATAAGAAATTATTTTTAATATTTATTCATAGTATTTCATGAAAATCACTTCTTTCATTAAGATCAAGTCAAACATGAAGATCTTATTCATCTTAATTTATGTACACTATTTGTATTACATAACAAGTATGTATCATGTTTCTATCAAAATCTATATATATATAAAATGACACACTGTTCATTTATCCATTTCATAAGAGAACATATGGAGTATCCTCTTGAACTTTGAAAAATATTATATGGTCCCAAATTATTCTTCACAGAAGAAATAATAAATACTTAACCGTACAATCCAATGTTCTTTATGAATAAAATATCTACAAAGGGAACTCTCGGTGGGACCTCTCCTTTTCCCATGTAGTACTTCTTCCTTCTTCATTAAAATAATTCACAGAATGTCAAATTCTCAATATTAATGAATAGTAGTTTTCCTAATATAACCATTAATCATTCTGCCTTTAACATCATACATGAGTTATTCAATCACCTTTTTAAAACACAATGACCATTTTCACTGATTTGGGGTTCCTCAAAATGCTTGGGAAAATGGTGATTGAATAACTCATGTATGATAGTGGTGATGGTGATGGTTATCAGGGGAAGATTGATCCATTACATTTTTGAATTATGTATAACTCTTTATTTTTGAACCTGGTTCTTCACTCTAGAATGGATATTTTTGAATTCAGTATAAATTTTATTTTTGACCAAATATGGAAGCCTATTTAATTTAAGAATGCTTTAAATTGAATTTATCTTCTTTCTTAATTCTTCTTAATTATATTTAATTGCATATATTAAATAAGTTTTCTTTAATTTAATTGTTTCATTTGATAAATAAAGTCAAGTTTTTATAATAAAACCCTTCCAATGGAGTTGCGCTGTCTGCGAAAACTCACAGTGATAGTTTAGGGTGTGATAATTTGACTCTCAATTAATAGTTTCAACTACCTAGTACCACTTTTAAAAACAATGAATATAAAATATATATCTTTATCATACCACAATCCTGAATCAATAGTCTATTTTTTACAACACAGGATCAGTTTCTATAATGTGAAAGACAACTACATATGATTTATTTGGAATCCTAGCCGGAAGATGCTGCCCTGTGGATGTCACAGGACCGGGCCAACACACCGTGATCACACCGCAGTCATGCCGCGGTAATGCCATGATTTGGCCCTGCTCCAGGAGGACACCTCGTGGCAGTTCGCAGTCCTGTCAGAATTCGATGTATGATACCTAGATAGAGTTTTAGATACATTGCACACCCTCCTTACTGAACACCGGACAACCCCCCACCTTCCTTCATGGACCCCAGAACCCCCCCCCCCACCGAACATCCCCCAACCAGCCTCAATCCAAGGCACGGTGTATTCGGTACAACTCAAAGTGTCATTATTTTGTTTAAAACAGATACACTTTTAAGTAAAAACAACTGGCATATGGAAAATGGATCAAACACATTCAGATTTTGTTGATACTTTATGAAAATGATCCATGAGTCATTTTTGACGTGTACGAGTCAACCCTGCCTCAATCCGAGGTGTAGTGTTTCCAGCACCACTCAAAGTGTCTCACTTTTATTTGAAATGGACAACATTTTAAGTGAAAACAACAACTGACATACGTAAAACTGACCGAACACATTCGGATTGTGTTGACACTTCAACACAATGATCCATGTATCATTTTTGACATGTAACAGTCAACCTCGCCTCAATCTGAGGCGTGGTGTGGCCGGCACCACTCAATGTCTCTATTTTGTTTCAAAATGACATCATTTCAAGTGAATACAACAACTGACATACGGAAACATGACCAATGGAATTCAGATTCTGTTGAAACTTTAGGACAATGGTCCATGGGTCATATGTGACATGTAATTGTCAAACCCACCTCAATCCGAGGGACAGTGTGGCCGGAACCACTCAAACTGTCTCACTTTTATTTGAAATGGATAAGATTTTAAGTCAAAACAATAACTATCATACTTAAAACCAACCAAACGCATTCGGATTCTGTTGAATCTTTAAGAAAATGATCCATGGGTCATTTTTGATGTGTACGAGTCAAACCCGCCTAAATCAGAGGCGTGGTGTGGCCGTCACCACTCAAAGTGTCTCACTTTTCTTTGAAATGGATAACATATTAAGTGAAAACAACAACTGACATACGGAAAACCAACCAGCACATTCCGATTGTGTAGATACTTTTGGAAGATGTTCTAATTATTATTTTTGAGGTTTAAAAGGAGACGACATGTCATTCAGATGTGTGGTTTGCGCGGTCCAATTGAATATGTGTCTTTTAGGTGTTTGGCGAGCTTGAAAAGCGTGCGTGGGGTGGTCGAAACCTGCCGAACGACCTCGGAATTCCATGAAATTGGAAGACATCAAAGGGTGGTTAAATTTTGAAATGGTCAGCCATACAGAACATCAATTGGAGGTTTTGTGTGACCGCGCTGGCTGAAAACACACTCCGCATGTCATAAATGGCCAAAACATGCATTTAATGGTCAAATTCATGCAGAACGGCATCAGAATGACTTGAAATCACACGAAATCACCCTAATTATTATTCTTGATGTTTACGATGAGCCAAAACGTCATTCAGATGTGGGGTTTGCATGGTACGGTTTAATATGTGTTTTTTAGGTGTTTGGTGCGTATGAAAAGCATGCGTGGGGTGGTTAAAACTGGCCGAACGACCTCAGAATGCCCTGAAATTGGACAACAACAAAGGGTGGGTAAATTTTGAAAGGTTCGGCTAGACGGCCCGTCAATTGGAGGTGTGGTGTGACCGCGCTGGCCGAAAATGCACTTGGCGTGTCGTAAATGGAAAAAACATGGGTTTTACGGTCAAATGCATGCCAAATGACGTCATAATGACTTGAAATCACACGAAATCTCCCTAATTATTATTCGTGAGGTGTATGAGGAGATGGCACATCATTAGGACACGCGGTTTGCATGGCACAACGGAATATGTGTTTTTTTAGGTGTTTGGCGTGCTTGAAAAGAGTGCGTGGGGAGGTCGAAACCGGCCAAACAATCTCAGAATGATATAAAATCGGAAAAAAATAAAGAGTGGCTGAATTTTGAAATGGTCGACTAGACGGCACGTCAATCAGAGGTGTTGTGTGACCGCGTTGGTTGAAAACGCACTCGGCTTGTTGTAAATGGCCAAAACATGGGTTTTACGGTCAAATGCATGTATAACAACATCATAATGACTTGAAATCACACTAAATCACCCTAATTATTATTTTTGAGGTGTACAAGGAGACATCACATCATTCGGACGTGCGGTTTGTGCGGCACACCCAAATATGTGTTTTTTAGGTGTTTGGTGAGCTTGAATAGCGTGCGTGGGGTGGTTGAAACCGGCCGAATGACCTTGGAATGCCATGAAATCAGATGAAAACAAAGTTTGGGTGAATTGTGAAATGGTCGGCCAGACGGCACGTTAGTCGGAGGTGTCGTGTGACGGCGCTGGCCGGAAATGCACTTTGCTTGTCGTAAATGGCCAAAACATGGGTATTACGGTCAAATGGATGCCGAACGACATCAGAATGACTTCAAATCACACAAAATCACCCTAATTATTATTCTTGAGATGTACGATGAGACGTCACATCATTTGGATGCACGGTTTTCACGGAACAACTGAATATGTTTTTTTAGGTGTTTGGCGAGCTTGAAAAGCGTTCGTGGGGTGGTCGAAATTCGCCGAACGACATCGGAATTCCATGAAATCAAACAACAACAAACGGTGAGTGAATTTTGAAATGGTTGGCAAGAAGGCACGTCAATCAGAGGTTTTGTGTGATGGCGCTGGTTGAAAACGAACTCCGCTTGTTGTAAATGGCTAAAACATGGGTTTTAGGGTCAAATGCATGTCGAACGACATCGGAATGACTTGAAATCACAAGAAAATACCCTAATTATTATTCGTGAGGTGTAGAAGAATATGTAACATCATTCGGACGCGCGGTTTGTGCGGCACAACTAAATAAGTTTTTTTAGGTGTTTGGCGAGCTTGAAAAGCGCGCATGGGGTGGTCGAAACTAGCCAAACGACCTCAGAATACCATGAAATCGGAAGACAACAAAGGGTGGGTGAAATTTGAAATGGTCGGCTAGACGTCACGTCAGTCAGAGGTGTCGTGTGACCGCGCTGGCTGAAAACACACTCCACGTGTCATAAATGGCCAAAACATGGGATTTATGGTCAAATGCATGCCGAACAACATCGAAATGACTTGAAATCACATGAAAACATCCTAATTATTATTCATGAGGTGTATGAGGAGACAAAACATCATTCAGATGCACGGTTTGCGCGGCACGACTGAATATGTGTTTTTTAGTTGTTTTGCATGCTTGAAAAGCGTTCGTGGGGTGGTTGAAACTGGCCGAACGAACTCCGAATGCCATGAAATCAGACGAAAACAAAGGGTGGGTAAATTGTGAAATGGTCAGCCATAAGGCATGTCAATCAGAGGTGTCGTGTGACTACACTGGCCGAAAACGCACTCCATGTGTCGTAAATGACAAAACATGGGTTTTACGGTCAAATGCATGTTGAACATCATTGGAATGACTTCAAATCACACGAAAACACCCTAATTATTATTCGTGAGGTGTAAGAAAAGATGAAACATCATTAAGACATGCAGTTTGCGCGGCATGACTGAATATGTGTTGTTTAGGTGTTTGGGGAGCTTGAAAATCATGCGTGGGGTGGTCAAAACTGGCTGAATGACCTCAGAATGTCACGAAATCGGACGACAAAAAAGGGTGGGTGAATTGTGAAATGGTCAGCCAGACAGCACGTCAATTGGAGGTGTCGTGTGACCGCACTGGCTGAAAACACACTCTGCTTATCGTAAATGGACAAAACATGTGTTTTACAGTTAAATTCATACCGAACAACAATTTAATGACATGAAATCACACAAAGACACCCTAATTATTATTCATGAGGTGTATAAGGAGGTGACATGTCATTCGGACACGTGGTTTGCGTGGCATGACTAAATATGTGTTTTTTAGGTGTTTGGCTCGCATGAAAAGCATGCATGGGGTGGTCGAAACTGGCTAAACGACCTCAGAATGCCATGAAATCAAACGACAACAAATGTTGGGTGAATTGTGAAATGGTCAGCTAGATGGCACGTCAATCAGAGGTTTCTTGTGACCGCGCTAGCCGAAAACGTACTCCGCGTGTCGTAAATGGACAAAACATGGGTTTTACGGTCAAATTCATGTCGAATGACATCATAATGGCTTTAAATCACACAAAACACCTTAATTATTATTTGTGAGGTGTACGAGGAGACGACATGTCATTCAGACACGCGGTTTGCACAGCACGACTGAATATGTGTTTTTTAGGTGTTTGGGGCGCCTGAAAAGCGTGTGTGGGGTAGTCGAAACTGGCCAAATGACCTTGGAATTCCATGAAATCGGACGAAAACAATGGGTGGGTGAATTGTGAAATGGTCGTCCAGACAGCACGTCAATCGGAGGTGTCGTGTGACCATGCTAGCCGAAAATGCACTATGCATGTCGTAAATGGACAAAACCTGCGTTTTACGGTCAAATGCATGCCGGACGACATCAGAATGACTTTAAATCACTTGAAAACACCCTAATTATTATTTTTGAGGTGTAAAAGTAGATGGCACGTCTTTCGGACATGCGGTTCGCACAGCACGACTGAATATGTGTTTTTTAGGTGTTTGGAGAGCTTGAAAAGCGTGCGTGGGGTGGTCGAAACCGGCCAAACGACCTCAGAATGCCATGAAATCGGACGACAATGAAGGGTGGGTAAATTGTGAAATGTTCGGCTAGGCATCACGTCAATCAGAGGTGCCATGTGATCGCACTGGCCGAAAAAGTACTTTGCGTGTTGTAAATGGCCAAAACATAGGTTTTATGGTCAAATGCATGCCGAAAAAAATCAAAATGACTTGAAATCACATGAAAACACCCTAATTATTATTTATGAGGTGTAAAAGGATACGAAACATCATTCAGATGTGCGGTTTGTGTGGAATGGCTGAATATGTGTTTTTTAGGTTTTTTGCGCGCTTGAAAAGCGTCCGTGGGGTGGTAAAAACTGGCCAAACGACCACGGAATGCCATTAAATCAGATGACAACAAAGGGTGGGTGAATTGTGAAATGATAGGACAAATAGAACATCAATCAGAGGTGTTGTGTGGCCGACACCACTCAAAGTGTTTCTATTTTGTTTGAAATGGACAAAATTTTAAGTGAAAACAACAACTGACATACTTAAAACCGACCAAATGCATTCATATTTTGTTTATATTTTAGTAAAACGATCCATGGGTCATTTTTTACATGTAAGAATCCACCACGCCTCAATATGAGGTTCTTTATGGCCGAAACCACTCAAAATGTCTCTCTTTTGTTTAAAATGGACATCATTTTAAGTGAAAACAACAACTGACATACGATAAACCAACCAAATGCATTTACATTCTGTTGAAACTTTAGGACAACGATCCATGGGTCATTTTGGACGTGTACAAGTCAACCCCATCTCAATCTGAGGCACAGTGTGGCCAGCACCACTCAAACTGTCTCAATTTTCTTTGAAATGAACAACATTTTAAGTGAAAACAACAACTGACATACGGAAAATAGGCCAAACACATTCAGATTCTATTCATACTTTAGGAAAAGTATCAATGGGTTATTTTTGACGTGTACGAGTCAACCCCGTCTCAATTTGTGGCATGGTGTGTCCGGTACCACTCAAAGTGTCTTTCTTTTGTTTAAAATGGATACGCTTTTAAGTAAAAACAATCAGCATACTTAAAATAGACCAAACACATTAGAATTGTGTTGATACTTTAGGAAAACGATCCATGGGTCATTTGTGACGTGTACAAGTCAGCGCCGCCTCAATCCGAGGTGCATTGTGGCTAACACCACTCAAAGTGTCTCTCTTTTGTTTCAAAAGGACATCATTATAATTGAATACAATAACTAACATATTGAAAAAAAAACCAAATGCATTCGGATTCTGTTGAAACTTTAGGAAAACGATCCATGAGCCTTATGTGATGTGTAGGAGTATAACCCGTCTCAATCCGAGGGCCAGTGTGGCTGGCACCACCAAAATTGTTTCTCTTTTGTTTGAAATGGAAAATATTTTAAGTGAAAACAACAATTGGCATACTTAAAACTGACCAAACGCATTAGGATTGAGTTGATATTTTAGGAAAATTATCCATGGTTCATTTGTGTCATGTAAGAGTCAACCCCGCTTTAATTAGAGGTGCGGTGTGGCCAACACTACTCAAATTATCTCGTTTTTGTTTAAAATGGACATCATTTTAAGTGAAAATAACAACTGACATACGGAAAACCGACCAAATGAATTTTGATTCTGTTGAAACATTAAGAAAACAATACATTATTCATATGTGACATGTACGAGTCAACCTTGCCTCATTCTGAGGGATGGTGTGGCAGGCACCACTCAAAGTGTTTCTCATTTGTTTGAAATTGACAAGATTTTAAGTGAAAACAAAAACTAGAATACTTAAAACTGACCAAACAAATTCTGATTGTGTTGATATTTTAGGAAAACGATCCATGGGTAATTTTTGATGTGTAAGAGTCAATTCTGACACAATTCGAGGTGTGGTGTGGCCGACACCACTCAAAATATCTCTCTTTTGTTTAAAATGGACATCATTTTAAGTGAAAACAACAACTGACATACGGAAAACTGACCAAATGCATTTAAATTCTTTTGAAACGTTAGTACAATGATACATGGATCATTTTGGATTTGTATGAGTCAAACCCGTCTCAATCCAAGGCGTGGTGTGGCCAACACCACTCAAAGTGTCTCACTTTTCATTGAAATGGACAACATTTTAAGTAAAAACAACAACTGACATAGGGATAACGGACCAAACACATTAATATTCTGTTAATACTTTAACAAAATGATCCATGGGACATTTGTGACGTGTACAAGTCAACCTCGCCTCAATCAGAGGTACGGTGTGGCTAGTACCACTCAAAGTGTCATTCTTTTATTTAAAATGGATACACTTTTATGTAAAAACAACCGGCATATGGAAAACTGACCAAACGCATTTTGATTGTGTTGATACTTTAGGAAAACGATTCATGGGTCATTTGTGACGTGTATGAGTCAACCCCGCCTCAATCTGGGGTGTGGTGTGGCTGGAACCACTCAAAGTGTCTCTCTTTTGTTTCAAAATGACATCATTTTAAGTGAATACAATAACTGAAATTTACACTCATCAACGATGGTCGCAAACTCTTTTTCATGAGTTGGGTAGTTTCACTCATAGGGTCATAAGTGACGAGACTCCTAAGAAAATACCTTTTTACCATATATTATAAAAAATACAAGTGCAATGCAAAATGCATCACAAATCATTACATACCAAAATATAGGATCAGAAAAAAAAAATCGATTTTAACCCATTTCAAACTCTTATTCAACTCTAATAAGTTTTTATCATACTATTATTCCTATTAGAATGTGATGGGGAGGTTGGGGGACTGTGCTGGTTGTGGGGGTTTTGTAGGGGTGAGGTGAATTACTTTTGGAAGAGTGGTTTTCATATGATGATTGAAATGGGTGTAAATAATGTTTGAGTTATTGAAACTGTTATTAACTCTACTGGATGATTGTTTTCATATGAAGATTGAAATATGTAATTGTAGTGCCTAACAAGGTTGAAAGAGTTTGATGGTTTTATGTAATTTGTTTTTCTATTTTAGGTATTTTTTATGTTGTTTTAATTCTGTATTTTTTTTTGTTATATTTTTTATGCAGTTGTATACTGGAGGGGCTACTACTGGAGGGCTTCTATGCAACAGTTCTGGAAAAACACAATACCAATGGATTTAAATCGTTGGTGTAATAGTTCTAGAGAAACACAATACCAGCGGTTTTAAACCGTTGGTATAAGTTCTGGGAAAACACAATACCAACGGTTTTAAACCCTTGGTTTATGTTCTGGAAAAACACAATACCAACGGTTTAAAAACGTTGGTATACTTTGAGAGAAATTTAAAAAAACTATACCAACAGTTTTAGAACCATTGGTAAAAATGGTCAATATTCAATATATACCAACGGTATCTAGAAACCATTAGTAAATCAATAAATACAGGAGCTATACCAATGGTTTACATCAAACCGTTGGTATAGGGCTTTCCTCACGGCTTACTGCCCAACAGTTTGGAAAACCATTGATATAGGCTATACCAATGGTTTTCTAGCCTATACCAACGGTTTAAAACCATTATTATAACCTTATTTTCAAGTAGTGATTACTCATTTGGGCTTAGAGTATGTGGGGAGTGACTCTTTGGTCGCTATCAGAATCACAAGAGGCAAAGGATTAGAGATGAGGGAAAGAGACTTGGTGAGATATCAAAGTGTAGAAAATCATTCTGAGAAGAGTTGTCAACAAACCCAAAGGGGAAGATTTTTGGGTAAAAATATCTCAAGGTAACATTGTAGCATTTTTGGGTTGATTTTGTTTGTTGAAAAATTGGGTTTCCATGCGGAATTTTCAAGTTCTATAGATGTTGTTGACAATCAATTTTGACAAAGAACCATGACAAAGGAATGGATGATCTAGAGGCGGTACAAAAAGAGCAGATACAAGGTGGCGTCGTTTTCCAAATTATTGGGGTCGAAAATTTGGAGTTTTTTGAGCATCACGAAAGGTGGATATCCTTGAATATCTCATCAAAATATGGAAAAGGCATAAGTTTCATGAATATTGGAATCATGGTTTGGATTTCACGAAGATGAGAAGAATGTTGACGGTGATGCTTCGTGATTATGATGAGCTTCACAAATGGAAAAGTTGAAGAGAATTGCGGTGGTGAAGGGATTCATGAGTGGTGCTTCGCAGAAAATTAACAGAGTAAATGACGGAATGCTTCACAATTAGGGTGAGCTCCACGATTGGAAAATTTTTGTGGTGCTTTGTGATTTTTACAATATTTCGACAGAAATTTCAGAGCTTCGCGATTTGAGATGATGTGGCATTGTATTCGTACGGAAGGTTCGAGGGTTGGTGGAATCACATTTAAATAGACCTCAACCCCCTCAAGTGAAGTAGAGAGGGTTTTGATGAAAATATTTGGCTCCCGGCTCGCGAAGGTAGTTCGCGAAATAAGAGCTTCACAGCGGCTAATCTAGCTCCGCGAATGTTGTGAGCTCCACGTTGGCTCAGTGATCTTTGTGAGGGAAGTCACTCTATGACAAATTGAACTTCACGAGAGTGCTTCGCGAATAGTTAGGAGCATTGTGAAGGATTTTTTGAGTTTTATGAAATTAGGGGCCTCACGAATTAGGGTCCTTTGTGAAGGTATTTCAAAAGGAATTGCCCAGTGTTCAGGGGCAAAGGGGTATTCATCAGTGGATGAAATTTGTACATCAACAGAGCATCTATCAATAGTTGAAGATGTATGTATTCATGCTAATGAAGAGACCTACAGGTCTATAAACTGTGATTGGATCCCTTCCAAGTGCAGTGAGCAAAGGAAGAGGAAGAACGTTATCCTTTCTTCTGGTAGTGATCCAGAGAGAAAGGAATAGGGAGGGAACCTTGGAAAAGTAGCGAGCTGACCCTAAACATTGTAAAGGCAGTGAGCCTAGGAATAGACGTGATGTATCCCAAATATTATTTGCAGCGAGCTTTAGTGGATTTGGTACAGCGGAAGATCACTATTGTATGTTGCTTGGTTGTAGCCCAGGGAGGGTGAACCAAGTAAAAATCTATGTGTCTGCCTGGTTGCTTCCTTACATTGCATCTAAATAATCACCATCAAATAAAGATAAAAGTAATAGATCATCATAAACACACTAGAGCAAACAAAGTGATCCTAATAATAAATATTTCAAGATCTAGTGGGGATGGAAGAATTTTGAAATTGAATATCTATACCCTGATTCACCCCCCCCCCCCCACCTTCTTAGGGTATCAACGCCCCTTTTGATCCTAATAGAGGGTTTTTATGGATGGAACATTTTTTTTCAAACCATGCACCCTAAAAGGAGACACCCTGAACCTCCTAGAAGAGGCACATGATTAAGGTGCACTATTAGTGGAAATTGTACCCCCTGAGCGGAAAACCATGCGTGAAATTTGAATTAAAAAGAAAATTATATTTTTTAACACCGAAACACCTATATTAACCCCAAATCATGGCCCACTCATCCCCTAATAGTTTCAATCAATTTTGGAGACTCCAAAATGATTTTATAGGTTTCCTGATCTATGTTCCTCATGAATTCTAGGGTGAATAGAAGATCAAAACCTTCCTCAGTAAGCGGTTTCTTCCCATTTAGATCTCTCTCTATCTATCTATCTAGGTCCTCTTCCTAGATAAAAGAAGGATGTGTATATGCTATTGGTTCAGGATCTAGATCTAGGAGTATTAGATCATGATTTGATTAATTGTGTATTTTGGATTAGTATCTAAATCCAATCCTTTCACACATTCTTGATTGATTACATTAAATTTGAGTATATTCATTGGATATAATTATTTATGAATCTTGAGGTTGGGAGTATAAAATTCAAATCCAAAGACTGTATTTCAATTATGTGTATGTAACTGTAGAATTTATATTAGAAGTTTATAAATTTATTTCCATATTAAATTAATTTATTTCATGAATAAATTAATATATGGAATTATGAAATTAGGAATATATGTCATTGTATATTTCAGATAATTAATTGTTGAATTAATTCTAAGGGAATTAGGATTGTGGAAATGGATAATTTATTATTGAATTAATTATGGAGTTATTGAAATTGTTCAACAATATTAATTAATAGTAGAATTAATTAATGGGAATAGTTGGGATTTTGATAATGTTATTTGAGATAATTAATTCTTCAATTAATAATAGAGAGATAGATATTTTTGAAATTGAATAATTAATTATTGAATTAATTATTGTTATATTGAGGTTGTAGAATTGGGATAATTAATTTTCCAATATATTCTTGGAAATTGTTATGATTATTAGATAGATTGAGATGGAACAATTAATTGAGGAATTAATTGGGGCTATTGAATTTATTTAGATGGGATAATTAATTGAGGAATTAATTGGGGTTATAGAATTGAGTAATGTAGAACAATTATTTCTTGAATTAATTGGATATAAATAATTGATTGAGATAGGCCAATTAATTAACAAAATAATTTGGGGATATTGAGTTTTTTGAGATAGAATAATTAATTGATGAATTAAAAATTGGAATTTTTGTGATTGTGGATTTGATTAATTTGTTGACGAATTAATTAGTGGATGTAATTTGGTTTCATAATTATTGAATTTAATAATATGATTGATTAAATTAATTATTTGATTAATTAATTAATGGAGTAATATGATTATTTAAGTGATGAATTAAATGATGGGATTGAGGGGACTGATTAATTGATTAATTAATTAATGTAAGTGATATAATTAATTAATTTTTATTTTATTAATGGAATTGACATGGACAATTAATTGGAGAATGTATTGATGGAATGAATGTAATTAATTAATTTTGAATTAATTAATATAATTTTCCTATATAATTTATTTGATAATTAATAAAAAGGATTTAATATGATTAACAAATTGTTGAATTAATTAATTAAATTAATGTGAAGAAATAATTGGTGATTTAATTGAAGCGATTAATTGTGATTAATTAACAATGGAATTACTTAATGAAAATGTTGTGAACATTTAATTATTGAATTAATTGATTGATGTAAGGTTATGAATATATATTTAAACTAATTAATTATTTAATTAATTAAGAGATAATGAGATGGTTGATTTTACATAATTAAATGTTGAGTTAATTATGATATATTGATATTTTTTATAGAGATAATAAATTATTGTCATATTATGATTGGGAAATTGGGAAAATTTATTTTGGAATTATTTGTAGATATATTGTGATTGTAAAATGGAGAAAATTAATTGTTGAATTAATTATGGAAATATTGGGATTTTTGATATTGGAATAACTAATTTTTCAATTAATCAGTGAGATATTGTGATTATAGACTTCTGATAATTAATGGTTTAATTAATTATTGAGTGTTTTTTATTATGGATATGTGATAATTAATTATTGAATTAATTATTATAATATTGAAATTTGGATGTGATTAAGTAATTTTTAAATTAGTTTGTGGAATTTTTTCGATTATTAATTGTTAAATAATTAATGATTTTGATGGGATTATTTAGCAATTAAATTAATTAGTGGAATTTTTGGGATTTATTAACTGATGAATTTATTAATGGGATTGATCTGATTATTAATTATTGAATTAATTAAAAGAATTATTATGATTAATTAATTAATTAATTAATTAATTACATTATTGGGATTAATTAATTGTTTAATTTATTAATGGAATTGTTGTGATTAATTAAATGATGTGATATTGTGACACATGTAAAATGTTGATTTTGTGATATATGTGTCAACTCTATGTGGGATAGGGATTGAGTATCCAAATACTCATATGTGTTAAATGTTTGTGGGGTAGAGACTGATGCTCCGAATACCCCAGATGTGTGTGATAGGGATTGATGCTCCAAATACCCATGATTTGTGAGACATAGACTGATGATCCCAATACTCATGAGGTTCTAGACATGACAATTTATGCCCAAAATATCGACATTGGACTATAGTGTTGGGCGGAGAGTGATGGTAAGAGGGGAGGTGAATTGCCTTTTTAAAAAAATAATTAACAATTTAAAAACAAAGTTAAAAGTGCAGCGGAAATAAAAGAGGCAAGACACAAAACTTGATAACGGAGTTCAGCTTAAACCAAAGCCTACGTCTCCGCTCCCAACTCAACCGTTGAGAGATTTACTACCGCTTGATTTTTAATGGTTTTAGCAAGAAACCCACTAGACTTTAAGGTAGTCTAGAACCTATTAGAGCTTGCTTTTAATGGTTGAGCAAGAACCCACTAGCCCTCTTACAGGTGAAGGCTAGCGGAAATAAAAGAGGCAAGACACAAAACTTGATAACGGAGTTCGTCTTAAACCAAAGCCTACGTCTCCGCTCCCAACTCAACCGTTGAGAGATTTACTACCGCTTGCTTTTTAATGGTTTTAGCAAGAAACCCACAAGACTTTAAGGTAGTCTAGAACCTATTACAGCTTGCTTTTAATGGTTGAGCAAGAACCCACTAGCCTTCTTACAGGTGAAGGCTAGCTCACCTATGACTCAAGCCTTTTAAAGGGAAGGCTTGACTAACCTCTTCACAGCTTGAAGGTGGTGTGAAAACCCAAACAAAATGAAGATAAAAGAAATGGGGGGTTTGTAGGCACAAACCCAAATTGATGCTCAAAAAGATAAATAATGAAAAACCGTAAAGAGGAGAAGTCTTGGGCGCCAATGGATTGATTGGAGTTGATGAAGAGCGCTCCCAAGCTTCTATGGTGATGCTCCTTGGATGTGGAAATGGGTTGGAGCAATTGAGGTTCCTTGAAGGAATCCGCCGGAGGTTTGCCAAATGATGAAAAATGTGTCTGTTGGCTTCCGTTGGCTTGGTTATTGTTCCATTACCGTTCTGTGGCTTCCTAGTCCTTTATTTATAGAGGGGGAACCTTCATATGGCCGTTCTGGGTCTTCGGAGCCGTTGGAAAAGTCTTCGGAGCCATTGGGAGCAGGCTGGTCAAAGCCCAACGGCTAGTTTGACTGGCTCCACCGGCTGACTGGTGCTTGGCCACCGGTTGGCCAGTGCTTTGGAAAATGGAGAGGCCTTCTGCCCAGGCACCACCGGCTGGCCGGTGAGGAGGCCACCGGTTGGCCAGTGCTGAGACAGTAGGTGTCCCTTCTGTCTGGGTTCCACCGGCTGGCCGGTGATGGGACACCGGTTGGCCGGTGGTCTGGACAGAGGGGATGCCTTCTGCCCAAGCACCACCGGCTGGCCGGTGGTCATCCACCGGTTGGCCGGTCGACTCAGAGAGTCCACTTTCAGTCTTTCTTGGCCCAATTCCTTGGAAACCTTTTTCCTATCAACAAAAACACTTAAAACAAGATCAGATAAATAAGAGAGTGATTGTGATCATGAAAATTAAACCACGAGGGGTACGAGAGGTACAACAATCTCCCCCTATTTTGATGATCACAATCACCAAAACAAGAAATGTAGAAGACTGAAATGAAAGGCATGCTTTAAAGGATAAATTGAAAAGTAAAGCAAAGCATGAGAGAAAGATTTCTCCCCCAATCAACCAAGAATTTCTCCCCCTTTGTGATTATCAAAATAGCACGGGGCATAAAACTAGATTGAGGTAAAGGATTTAAAAACAAGATAGGGTTTTTAAACCAATTGAAAGTTTTGAATTAAATCAAAAAGGATTAAACAATCCTAACTCCCCCTAAATAAAAACAACAAATCACCGGGGAGAGGTTTTTAGAACTGAGACAAATTTTGGTCTGGTGAGACTCGCTAAAAGGGATTTTTCAATCCATACTTGTCTAGTGGCGGGTCTCCTCCTATAAAATTCATCATTAAATGAAATAGTTTTGGGCCTTCCATACCGGGCATTTTTGCAATCGCACTCATAAATTAAGTGCTCGGGTTTTTTACAATAGTTGCAAAATTTATATTGGGAGCTCCCCCTTACAAAAATAGTTGGAGCATGGGAAGAGGAAGCTTGCTTGGAATAGCCAAGCCCTTGGGTGGTTCTAGATATGCATTTGGAACCAAGTAATTTGGTCAAATTTTGTTCACCTTGGGTGAACTTGGCAAGAGACTCCCTTAGATCTTTAATGGTTGAATTCAAAGAATCAAAATTTGGAATATCTTGGATCTTAAGGGTAAGTTCCTCATTCTTTTTGAGAATTTGTTCTTTTTCAGAAATGAGAATTTTATTTTTCTTTTTCAAAGCAATAAATTTAGAAGAAAGTTCGTGAAAACCTTCCTCCAATTGATCTCTAGCATGTTGGAGATCCTCATAAGATAAATGATTGAAAGAATTGGAAGAACAAGAGGAAGAGGAGTCGGAAGAGGTTACCTCATGAAATGCCATTAGACATTTTTTACCGTTGTCACTTGAGGAGGTGGAGGAGGAGGAGGATGTGGAACTATCACTCCATGTGGCCTTGAGTGCCTTCTTCTTTTCCTTTTTCTTGGCCTTTTTCTTGTTGAGTGGACAATCGGGCTTGTAATGGCCTTTCTTTCCACACCCGTAACATGTTACCTCGGGCTCGGATTTTTCGTTGGGTTGAGCCTTGAGGGATTTCTTCTTCTTGTGCTTCTTCATGAATTTGTGCATTTTGCGGGCAAGATTCTCCATTTCTGAATCGCCGCTTGAAGAGGAAGACGATGAGGAGGAGGAGCTTTCTTCTTTTTGAACTTTGAAGGCGATGTTCTTTGGAACTTTGATCGGTTTGCCTTCCTTTTCAGCTTGCCTCCTCATGGTGATCTCGTAGGTCATGAGGGATCCGATGAGCTCTTCGACCGGCATGTTCTTGATGTCTTTTGCTTCTTGGATTGCCGTGACTTTCGGTTCCCATGAGCTTGGTAAGATCCAAAGGATGTTCTTGACCATCGTTTCTGCAGACACATCATCACCAAGGGACTTTCTCCCATTGCAAACATCAGTAAAACGTGTAAACATTTCAGTAATTGATTCATGTGGGTGGATGGTGAAACTTTCAAAATCTTGGCGATACATGTCCAATTGAGTATCCTTAACTTTGTTGGTCCCCTCATGGGTAACCTCCAAAAGTTTCCAGATTTCATGAGATGAAGTGCATGTGGAAACTCGATTGAATTCATTACGATCAAGGCCGCAATGAAGAGCATTCATGGATTTTCCATCAAGCTCGAAATTTTTAATATCGGCTTGAGTCCATTTGGATTCATCGGGAGAAGAGAGTGAGTAACCATGCATGAAAATTCTATAAATAGGATAACCAATGCTTCTAAGAAAATTGGTCATGCGGGTTTTCCAATAGGTATAGTCGGTTCCATCAAAGAATGGAGCACGACCCAAAGAATAACCTTCGGGGGCGAAAGAAGATGAAGCCATCACAAAGGATCTTGAATTTGAAACCGGTTAGGGTATTACTCAAATTTTGCCTCTGATACCAATTGTTGGGCGGAGAGTGATGGCAAGAGGGGGGGGGGGGGTGAATTGCCTTTTTTAAAAAATAATTAACAATTTAAAAACAAAGTTAAAAGTGCAGCGGAAATAAAAGAGGCAAGACACAAAACTTGATAACGGAGTTCGGCTTAAACCAAAGCCTACGTCTCCACTCCCAACTCAACCGTTGAGAGATTTACTACCTCTTGCTTTTTAATGGTTTTAGCAAGAAACCCACTAGACTTTAAGGTAGTCTAGAACCTCTTACAGCTTGCTTTTAATGGTTGAGCAAGAACCCACTAGCCTTCTTACAGGTGAAGGCTAGCTCACCTATGACTCAAGCCTTTTAAAGGGAAGGCTTGACTAACCTCTTCACACCTTGAAGGTGGTGTGAAAACCCAAACAAAATGAAGATAAAAGAAATGGGGGTTTGTAGGCACAAACCCAAATTGATGCTCAAAAAGATAAATAATGAAAAACCGTAAAGAGGAGAAGTCTTTGGCGCCAATGGATTGATTGGAGTTGATGAAGAGCGCTCCCAAGCTTCTATGGTGATGCTCCTTGGATGTGGAAATGGGTTGGAGCAATTGAGGTTCCTTGAAGGAATCTGACGGAGGTTTGACAAATGATGAAAAATGTGTCCGTTGGCTTCCGTTGGCTTGGTTATTGTTCCATTACCATTCCGGAGCTTCCTAGTCCTTTATTTATAGAGGGGGAACCTTCATATGGCCGTTCGGGGTCTTCGGAGCCGTTGGAAAAGTCTTCGGAGTCGTTGGGAGCAGGCTGGTCAAAGCCCAACGGCTAGTTTGACTGGCTCCACCAGCTGACTGGTGCTTGGCCACCGGTTGGCCAGTGCTTTGGAAAATGGAGAGGCCTTCTACCCAGGCACCACTGGCTGGCCGGTGAGGAGGCCACCGGTTGGCCGGTGCTGAGACAGTAGGTGTCCCTTCTGTCTGGGTTCCACCGGCTGGCCGGTGATGGGACACCGGTTGGCCGGTGGTCTGGACAGAGGGGATGCCTTCTGCCCAGGCACCACCGGCTGGCCGGTGGTCATCCACCGGTTGGCCGGTAGACTCAGAGAGTCCACTTTCATTCCTTCTTCTCCCAATTCCTTGGCAACCTTTTGCCTATCAACAAAAACACTTAAAACAAGATCAGATAAATAAGAGAGTGATTGTGATCCTGAAAATTAAACCACGAGGGGTACGAGAGGTACAACATATAGTTCCAATTAGGAGTATAATAAATTTAATTGAAATAGGTATTGAAACACCACTTATGATAATGACTTTTGAATTAAAAACGTGATATGATACAGACACTAACATGGTCTGAAGCATGAATCGAGGTACAAGTTTCCTCGTGAACCCGAGCATTTATGTTGTTAAATAATGAGTAATATAATAAATATAAAATTTTTACATTATTTATTATGTTTAATTATTTATACATATACATAAAATGTTTGAATGGATAGTGTTTTATAAGTCTTTGGTTGTATCCTACTGATTTTTACTCACACTCTACTCAGGATGCCTGATCGGTGTTTGAGTATATTACATTATTTTAGGATAGGTTTAGGGAAAAGGAACCTATGTAATATGAATGATTGGGGATGGAGAATCTATGAGGTAACCAGATGTTGTTCAGGGACTACATCAGATTTTCTAGTGTCTTTACTCTTGGGATTTGATTTTGACACTTGGAATGTACTCTAGCATGTAATATATAATATTCAATTTTGGTATTGTATTTCTAGTTTTTTTTTCTTCATGTGATATTGGTGGTTCTATATATGGTTATGTGATTCTATTATTGTTTTATTATTTTACAATGGTGTATTACTCTGATAGAAAAAAAAGGATGTTGTTTTATCCAAAAGATAAATATTATACCTTGGCTACTAGTCTGAAGCCTCTTGCATATGGGGAGTTGCACCAGTGGTCATGTTACTAATCGGATCGGGGAAACGGTGAGTGACACCTAGATCGAGATGTTACAAAGTGGTATCAGATCTTAGTTTTATTTCCTTTTATTTTCTATAGATTTTTTGGAATGGTAGGTAGGATACTAGAAAGAGTTGAGCCATGGTTATAAGATCATACATGAGAGAATCTAACAAATGTATAGTAGAGAACCCATTTCCCCAATGTGGGATTTTTGTTTCCTCGATTTGTTGTTACAGTTGGATGTTCTTTCACCTTGGTTTATGCACTTATTGTGTGATGTGATTATTATTGTTAGAGTTTCTAAGATTTTACTTTTTTCCCAGTATGGAATGATAAATGAGTATACATGCATAATTATAGGCACTGAAGAATAATATTTGGCATTCAACATTTTAGAAATGCATGGAAAATTATTTTATGGTATCTTATGGACATTGAAAATATTTTCCTTGATTGTGTGAATTGAATAGAAAATAGTGTCTAATATGAAATTCAAAATAATAAAAGTGATACAATATGAGAAGAAATGGGAGTCTAATGAGAGGCTTGATATGAAAATGATAATTATCTTTAATAAATAAGACCATGTTGTACAATGATTAAGGGTAGTGATAGTACCTAGGTTTTGATTGTCTGATGGGAAAAGGGGTAGTAAATTTTTATTGTTTGGTTACTGATAATGACCTAGTTTTAGAACTCAGTTATAGGTTTTAAGGGGATCCTTCTAGCTTAAGATTAGTTAAGTGAGATGTTTCTAGGAATAGAATCCTGATACTTTCGATAGATTAAGGTGTTTCCATATTAGGAGGTAACATCAGTGATGGGGGATTTATTGTGGTGTTCACCGACAACATCTTAGAATACCTATAATTGTTGACAATCATGTCCACTACCTTGAAATCATTCTAGGTACACTGATAAATCTATGGATTTACTCCTAGATACAAGCATATGTTTTTGTTTGATATGGGTTATCTTAGAGGTTGAAAATATGAAGAGGTTCATGTAGAGATGGATGGTGGGTGGTAATCCATCGGCATAGTGGTGTTAATGATGCTACAAAGGTAGGGAGTAATGAATTAGTAGAAGGTGTGTGGTGGAAACCAATGGTTTGTAATTGGTGTCATTATAATTCCAATGAGGATCATGTTAAGTGAAAATATAGATCCCTCAGTGAAAGCCATGGGGGCCTTGCAGGTGGTGGATGTACATCTTATCCAAGTGGTTTTTGATGGAAAGGATATTTTCCAATATTGGATGGTTTTCTTTCAGTTTTTTGGAAGAGAGAGTTGGGGAAGGTGTCGTGTATGTTTTGGATGTTGATCATATAATGATTCATCCTTTGTGGAACATCTGATACATATTTTATATCATAGTGAGAATGTGTTGTAGGGAATGATTGTGTTGATTTACCATGTATAGTGGGAACATGACCATATTCAAGAGGAAATATGGGAGAGAGAATAAGATATGAGGGGTCAGTGGCCCAATATTTTTGACTCAGAATAGTAGATAAGCTTTGGGGTATAGGTCAAGGATGAGCTATTATAAGGTGGGGAGATTGTGAGAACCCACTTTTTCAAGAGATGTCACGGGCTCATTTATAGGTACTATTTTTCATTATATTGTGTTACTTTTGTTTGGGTTTTAGCTTGGGGTTTTTTGGGTGGAAATTTAGAAAAATTAAAGGAAGATATGATTTCATGGTTCACATAAGGTTTTCCATAACTATGCACCCCGGCCCATCAAACAATGTAACACTAGACATATAGGGTTTTCATGGATGCATCAAAAAATTTCAAACTATGCACCCTTATAAGAGACACTTTGTACCCCACCCCCTAGAAGAGGTGCACTATTATGAAACATGGTTAGGGGAAACTGTATTCCCCGAGAATCAAACCATGAGAATTATTTTAATTAAAACAAAAATTATATTTTAAAATAACTAAACACCTATATTAACCCCAAATAATCCCCCACTCATCTCATAATGGTTCCTCTTAGTTTTGGAGACTCTTGAATGATTTTCTAGTGCTCCTGACCTCCATTCGTGGAAAATTGAAGGGAGGATTGAAGATATGAACCTTATACAGTTAGTGGTTTCATTCCTATTTAGATCTCTCTTTCCCTTATGCTCATCATCCTGGATAAAAGAACAACATTTATCAAATATTTGATCTAGATAAAGATCATGTTGTATTAAATTATGATCTTTTTAATTTTTGATTTATGATTTGGATCTGAATCATGTTCTTCGATGTGTTCATGATTGATTACGTTCAGTTTTGGGATATTCGTTGGGGAACGTTCTTCATCAATATTGAGCCATGTGGTCTATAATTCATATCCCAAATCTATATTTCAAATATGTGTATATAACTATATAATTAAAATTAGATTATTAGTAATTGAGTTCTTGATTGAATTGATTATTTTTTGAGTTAATTAGTTGTGGGAATTATAAAATTGGGAATATTGGGATTGTAGATTTTGGATAATTAATTGTTGATTTAATTATGTGAGAATTGGGATTAATGAATTGGGTAATTAATTATTAAATTAATTATATAGTATCTTAGTTTGTTGAACTTGATCAATTAATTGTAGAAATAATTAATGTGAATTGTTGTAATTATGAAATTGTGATTTTAAATAATTAATTATAGAATTAATTATGACGAGATAGAGATTTTTAAAATTTAATAATTAATTGTTGGATTAATTATTGTTATAATGAAGTTATTTAATTGGGATAATTAATTGTAGAATTAATAATTTTATATTCTTATGATTATTTAATTGATTGAGATGGAACATTTAATTGAAAATTAATTAGGGATTCTTAATTAATTAAAATGGAACAATTAAATGAGGAATGAATTGGGGTTTTTTAGTTGATTAGGATGAAAAAATTAATTATTGAATTAATTGGGAATATTTAATTTATTGAGATGGAATAATTAATTGATGAATTAATTTTGGTTATTGAATTGATTAAGTGTGGATAATTTTTTGATGAACTAATTGTGGGAATTTTTGTGATGGTTGATTTGATTAATTAATTGATGTATTAATTCAAATAAGTAACGTGATTTTTTATTTGTTGAATTAAATAATGGTATTTATGGGTTTAATTAATTAATTAATGGGGTAATATAATTATTTAATAATTTAATTAAATAAATGGATTGATTGGATTAATTAATTGATGAATTAATCAATGGATATAATGCAAATAATTAATTTTGAATTAATTATTGGAATTAAAATTGGAAATTAATTAGAGAATTGGATGAAGGAATCAAATATTTTTAATTAATTGTGAATTAATTGATGGAATTTAACATGGGAAATTAATGGGAAAAGTAATTGAACAGATTGAATGTTATTAATTAATTATGGAATTAATTAATGGAATTGATGTGAACAATTAATTGGTGTATTAGTAGAACGAATTTAACGTGATTAATTAATTGTTGAATTAATTAATGGAAAATATGTGAACAATTATTTTGTGAATTAATTTATTAAAGTAATTTTAGAATTATAGATTCAAAATAATTAATTATTAAATTATTTAAGAGATATTGAGATGGATTGATTTGAGATAAATAATTATTTATTTAATTATTATATATTGAGATTGATGATTGAGATAATTAATTTTTGATTAATTATTATGATATTGTGATTATGGAATTGGGGTAATTAATTGTTGAATTAATTATTGAAATATTGTGATAGTGAAATTGGGATAATTAATTTTCCAATTAATTATTGAAATATTGTGATTGTGATGTGGTAATAATTAATTAATGAATTAATTATTGAGATATTTTTTTCTAAATGGTTTGAAGGCCTTATTTTTATTTAATTTTTGGATAATTCTTTTTTTAATGTGATAAGAGGGAACCCATAACTGAACTCTAGGCCTATTGTCACAAGGATCAGTTCATGACCCAAAGGCCAAGTGGAATAATGGTAGAAACATGACCTTAAGGCCCAACTGAGAAGAATTTCCCCTCACTATCATCTAAATCAATTAAGGTGTTTAACTCCCCGCCTAGTATTGATGATCGACTAGCATTGACTCGTGCAAAGTTTCATGGTGCCTCATCCCTATTTTGATTTAAATTCTCTCTAGTTTTTCCAATCCTATTTTCTTTGCTATAGTGGCTACCACTTTTCTATGAATCCTCTTATAGGGCCTACTCTATGTGGTATCTTGGCTGCTTCATTGCCTTTGTGGCCCAAAGGCTATTTTTCATGAAGTCCTTGGGTGACCTGTAGGCCCAAAACAGTAGCTTGAAGGCCCAAACTTTATAATAGTTCTAGCAGTTAGAGTACCTTCCACAATACTGTTATTGTAACATGGAATGATGCATCCACCAGGATTTGATCCTAGGTTTCGTGCAAACTTATAGGGTTTGTTAACCACTCGTCTACCACCCCAAGTTAATTTTTGAGATATTCTTATCGTTTTATTCGATAATTAATTATTGAATTAATTATTAAAAGATTGTGGTTGTGGAATTTAAATCATTAATTGTTGAATTAATTATGGTAATATTGAGATTGTGATGTGATTAATTAATTTCTGAATTAATTAATTTAATTGTTGAGGTCAACTAATTGTGAACTAATTAATGTTTTTCACATGATTAATTATTTTTTTAATTAATTATTGGAATTTTTTGATTAATTAACTGTTTATTTAATTGAAGAGAATGATTTAATTAATTTATTTATTAATTTATTAATATAATTTTTATGGTTAATTTATAGATGAATAAATAAATTATATTGGTGGGATTAATTAATAGTTTAATTAATAATATAGAATTATTTTGATTAATTAATTGATGAATTAATGAATGTGATATTACAACACCATAGAAATTGTGGTATTGTGATATATGTATTAAATGTGTGTGGGATAGAGACTGAGGCACCAAATACCCATTTGTGTTAATTGTGTGTAGTACATGGACTCATGATAAAAAATCCCTTGATGTGTTGGACATGGACTGATATTCAAATAGCCATGAAGTGTGAGATAGGGATTGATTCTCTAAATACTCATGAGGTGTTAGATATTACAATATACGCCCAGAAAGATTTTCATTGTTATAAAAACCCATACTTTACAAAAAATTATATTACTTCAAAGGTGAGGAATATTTAATACAAAATATAACAAATCAATGATAGGATAGTATAGGTATATATTCTTTAGAAAGTTGGAAATAAAAACAAATATTATAATAAGAAATATTCATTTTCACCCACTTATTTCATCATAACTAGACCCTATTTTGACATATATTACTTTATACCCTTCTTCATGACATGGGAAAAAGAAACATAAATTATTTTAAAATAATCTAGAAATTGTATAAGGATATAATACTTGCAACATAACCCAATTAAATTGTTTAATCTTGTATGGAAAATAATTTTGATTTAACACTTGAAATTAATTCTTGAGGAAAATGACCATTATTCTTCAAAAATATTTTCTTTTCTCAAAATTTCATGCTATTTTATATGAAAATAAATTATTTTAAAATAATCTAGAAATTGTATATAGTAATATTCATGGATGTATGAAATTATTAAGACAGAAAAATCCATTCATCCTGTATAAGTTAAAAAAACATACTCCACATACTTTTACTGGAAATGTCAAAATGTATCTTGTATCGAATAATGACAAAATATTCCTTTCAAATGGTTTAATAAAAATTCACCAATGGGTAAAATTGAATTAAAAAAATTGTATAAGAATATAAATAATATTTCATATTTATTAAACATGGGAGTATGTTAAATATACCCCAGTAAATACTTATGTACAAACAATCTCGGATAATAATGAGATTATGAAATTATCCCGTACCTTTTGGGTCTGATTTCCTTTGAATGTATCTGATACTCTTGTATAATTATTTAAATAATGTCATTGACTTATTTCAAAATAATATACATTTTTATGATATCATATATGATCATATTATTATATGGTTTTTAATAATGATTCATTATTACTTGTTATTCGATTATTAACTTCTTCATTTTCATATGCATGTTTTTTCGAATAAGTTATGGTTCTCCTTCATGGTTCATATTTATATCTTTAAAAAATAGTAATAACATTATATATATCATATTTATTCATTATATACATTTAAATAATCATTCTTTAGTGACGATATTGTAGAATAAATTGCATCACATCATTGAGATAGTATGTCATACAAACGCACGAGCGACGATATCATTCCCAAAATTATTGAATGGTATTGAAATGAATGGTGTATAATATTTATGAGTCAATATAATGTTATAATAATCATATATATTTATTATTTACATCATTATACCCATCCAAGCATCGTGGTGGTGAAAAACATATTACACCACGTCTTGGATACGGTAAATCATACGTACATATGCATAGTGATTTCATCTTTTGTCGGATGTATAAAAAGTGGAATATTTCTTTTCCATAATCATAATAAAATCTAAGTATATAATTGATATAGTAGTTATTAATTTATAATGAAAAAACTCATGAATAATAGATATATGAAGAAACATGTTTGAAAGAATTGGTAGAGCAGATTACCTCATCTTCGACATGTTTCCTCTAAATCTATTCTTAGATACCTAGAGTTAGTCTCTTAAAAAGACCAGAACCTATATAATGTATCTAGGGAATTTGAGAATAGAAAATTTCAGTTCATGGACGATATTGAAGGCTCAATTTGAAGTGAATATGTCAGGGATAATGATCCATTTTATACTTGAGGTGACGAGCACTTTAGGGATATCCAAAAATATTAAATTATAATAATATCAAATCCCATACGAAAACAAAAAAAATGTACAAATTTAAAATATGAGATAAGATAAGGTTACAATATCATAAACCAATTGATTTTATACAATTTTTTCTTTCAATTTAAACCTTTTCATTTTAATTAACACATAGTTATTCAATTTAATTTTTAACTTCAGTAATAAATATTACAATAATAAAATAGTCGAATATTTACTTATTTAATGTCAATTTGACTGTAATTAAATACCATATAACTTTTTTGACTATGTAATAATTATTAAATATTTTAAAAAGTTGTTTTATAATTTTTATATAATTTAATAAAATATTATTTTGATAAAAATCAATAGTGTCAATTTTAATACTATTCAATTTATGGATTTTTTTTAAAAAATTATGATAACAAGTTAACTTCATCTGAAAAATTTTATTGTATTATTAATAGTTTTAGGTCACCTGTAAAATTCATTATACATATTAATTAGATAAAATTATATTTATTTTATTATTTTTAATAATATTCATTTGTTATCTATACTAAAAAAATAAATACTACATTAATATTGTTGAGTTATTTAATATACATATTTATTGAATAAAAAATTAAAATAAAATACTAAAATGAAGTTAAATATACTAAATTTAAGAATAATAATTTTATTAGAATTTATCTTTTGTAAAACCCAACATTCAAAATGCCATACATATTAAATTATGAATGTGATAATTTTAATATCACATTAAATAAAATAATATAAGTGTCGCAATATCTTATATAAGGGTCCAAATGGTCACTAACTCGACCATTGTATAGTTATGGTCGATATATAATTAGAAAATATGACTTTTTCAAGTTTTTGGGTATTCTTATGGTTATTAGTATTTTAATAAAAATTGTTTCATTGATTTCGCATCAATTAATTAGTTTTTTACATCTTCAAAGTATAAGGCTTTATAGTAATCATTTATTTACTAAAAATTAAAAAAACCATGATAAAAAAAAATATTTTAGATTTAAAATTAGTATTTATAATAGAATTTATCTTTTGTATTACCATACATAAGAATAATATTGCTATTAAAAGTTGAGTAAGGAGTATTCAATTTTTCTTTAAATAAAACAAATTAAACATCTTAATCTCTTCCAAGTGGCTTCCAAATGACACGATTTTGACCCAATGATGATTTAGGTCGAAAATAACTCATCACATTATATCAATACAAGTTTTAGGGTAATTTTAAAATAGTATTCATACTATTAATTACCTAATTTACCCTTTAACAGTATTAATAAATTTATCAAAATTACTACTCATAATGCCCAAAAATAAAATAAAGCTATTTACGTAATTTGAACCTACTGATTCCAAATATGGAATCCATTTTTTAAAATTAAAAACCAAAATTTTATGGAAATTAATATAAAATTAATCCTATTTTCAGAATGAAACAACGCGTTTTAAAAGTTAAAACATTGTAAAAGATTGAAATTATTTTACATATGAATTAAATATAAAACTAATGATAATTAAATTCATTATGTTGACTGAAAAAAATATATTATATTTATACTTTAAATCCATTCAATATTATAATTTATCCATATAAATTATTCCATATAAAAATAGTTGTTTTCAATTAAAATTTAGTGTATTTTAACTATTCCTCAAAATTTCAAAGTTATCCAAAAAATATTAAAAATTAATCCAATGTAAATTTCTATATCTCAATTAAAATTAACATTTTTTTTTGTAATATAAAAATTATTAATGTTTCAAAATATTAATTTAAAATGGGTTCTCCATTAAAAGGTAGGGAATCACCGTTTTAAAAAATATTGGTTTTTCTACATCAAATAGGGATTATTCATTCCCTATAACAAAAATACCTATAAAAAGAATATAAAAAATATTTTATTATGTATATAAAATATATATTCATTAATTTCACTTACTATTAGTAATTTACTTAGTTTATTAATACAAAAATACAAAAATATAATTTCTTTATATTTTTCTTAAATAATTGGTAGCGAATGACTTCACCATTCTTTTTCAAAAAAAAATGATATTTATTATTGATAACCTAATATCTAGGTTAAAATAGTCATTTTATACTAATGGTTTTCCATGGTTTTATTAAACTCATGATTACTTGCAATTCAAGATATTGAAGAATTAAAATTATTTGTAAAAAATATTTCATATAAACATTCTGGTGTTACATTCTACCTCGCTTAAACTGAATTTCACAATCAAATTTCATCACTTGGATAAAAATAGATTTTTTTACATCCCACATCATATCCTCAAGTAACCATGAATCTTCCTCAAATTTGGGGTTCAACCAAAAAAATTAACCAAGTTAGCGGTCTTAATTCGTATAACTTTTTCACTACAATCTAGAATCACTATCAGTTGTTCTTCATAAGAAAGATCATACTCTAGTGGTATGACTAATAAATTTAGAAAATGTGAAGGATCAGGTATGTAATTTACTTGAAGATATACATTGAACATGTCATGAACATGAGAGAGATTCAGTGAAAGCCCCAATCGGTATGCTATCTTCCCAACATGATCCTAAATTTTAAAAGGACTGATATATCTATGGCTTAGCTTTCCCTTATTTCCAAATATCATTACTCCCTTCCAGTCATATATTAATAGAAATATCTTATCACCCACTTCAAAATCTAGGTATTTTTTTTCAGTTTTCATCATTACTATTTTTTCCAATATTATCTACTCTTATGTGTTGTTGAATTGATCCGACCTTTTATGCACTTTCATCAATAATACCAGGTCACTGTTGCTTTATTTCTTCAACTTCATCCCAGAAAATTTGAGTTCTGTATTTATTTTCATTGAGGGATTCATAATAATCCATCTAAATACTAGAGTGAGAGCTATTATTTTAAGAAAATTCAACCAAATGTAGGTTTTTATCCCAACAACCTTTGAAATCGATAGATAAAGCACTCAACATGTCATTTATAGTTTTAATTGTCCTCTAAGAATGATCGGCTAGTTGAAGATGATAAGTAGTGCTAAAACTTAACTCTATATCGAGATCCTGATGAATACTTCACCAGAACATTGAGGTAAACCTCAAATCCTAATAAGATATAATGTAAATTGGTACTCCATGAAATCTTACCACTTAAATTACATATATCCTATAATGATTATTGAGAAATAAATCCTCTGTAAATGCAATGAAGTTTTCAGACATCGTAAGTTGATCAAATATAACCCATATAGTATTATGAACATTAGATGTTTTGTAATGTCTGACAACAAAGTCTATAGTTATTTTTTCCCATTTCAATTCTGGTATGGGTAATGGTTTTTACATCCCCTTATACTTATGTCTCTCAGCCTTAAATTGCTAACAAACCAAGCATCGAGAGACATATTCAGCAAGATCTCTTTTTATTCCATCTGAACAAAAATACTCTTTCAGGTCCTTATACATCTTTGTGATTTCAGGGTGAATAGAGAGTGAGGGACTCTGATCCTCATCCAATAGATCCTTCTTTAATTCTTCTTTTTGTGGAATACAAACCCGATTCCTAACACCTAATTATTTCATCACAATCATGGTTGAATTAAAAAAAATTCCTCAATATATTTTGTAGCTCTACATATTCCTTTTGTGCCTCCTTAATATTCACTTGTATAGATGGTTGTACCTTCATTTGAAAAATATAATATTTCTCCCCTTCCTTTAAAATATCAAGGTACATCCTTTGAAAATCCATAAACATTTGATTTTTTGTAATCCTTATTATGGATAGGCTAGCGTGGTCCTTTCAACTCAAAGCATCTAACTTCTTATTCTCTTTCCCAGGGTGGTAATTTATTGAGCTGTTATAATCTCTAATCAACTCCAACCATTTTATTTGGTGCATCTTCAACTACTTTTGTGTGAAAATATAGATTAAAATTTTATGATTAGTTTAAATATCACACATTTCACCATATATATAATGCCTCTATATCTTTAATGAAATGATTACCATGGATAAATCTAAATCATGAATTGGGTAATGTTTCTCATGTATTTTCAATTTTCATGAGGTATAATCTATCACCATATGATTTTTCATTAGAACACTACTTATCCCCTTCTTGGATGCATCACTATAGATCAAACATATTTCACCACTACATGGTAGTGTTAGAACAGATAAACTATCTTAACTTCTTTTTAACTCATTGAAATTATCTTCAAATTTCTTCATCCACACGATCATAACACCTTTATGAGTCAAATAGGTGAGTACATTAGATAATCATTAGAAAAACATACACAAAACATTTATAATATCCATCCAAAACACAAAAAACATTGAATCTCAATCACATTTTTTTGTCCTAGCAAACATTCAATAACTTTTATTTTAGCTGGATCCATAGATATATAATCTTTTGAGATTATGTGACCAAATAATGAAAATTTTTGTAGCAAAAATTCACACTTGGTAAATTTTTCATAAGGATTATTCATTATTAGGTTTTTTAGTAAAATTATTATGTGATCCTTATGTTCTTACTTGGTATTTGAATAGAAAATAATATCATCAATAAAGACTACCAAAACTGATCAAGATAGTCTCTAATGACTCCATTCATTAGATCTAGGAAGATAGTGGGTGAATTAGGAAGACCAAAAGGCATCACTATAAATTCATAGTGTCTATACCATGTATGGAATTTTGTACTTGGTATATCCTATTTCTTGACCCTTAATTGATGAAATCATAAATGAAGATCAATCTTGGAAAATAATTGATCTCATCATAGATTGTAGAGTAAGTCATTAATTCAGGAATGATGATATTTGTTCTTGATAGTGATCTTGCAATATTCTTGATAATAATGAAGAGTCTCATTAATCCATTTTTATTCTTAACAAAAAGAATAGGTGTATCCAAAGGTGATGAACTAGGGTGTATAAATCCCTTATCAAGATTCTCTTGGAGATATTTATTTAATTCTTGAATCTCAATTGGGGCCATTCAATAAGGTTTATTCGATATAGGCATAGCACCAGATATGAGTTCCATTGAAAAATCATCCTTGCAATTTGGTGGATGACCTAGAAATTATTATGGTAATACATAATCAGACTCACATAAAATGGGTGTAGTATTAATTGTGAATTTTTTCATAGTCATTTTAGATAGAAAAACTCCATTTAGAGGGATTGAGGCTCATAATATTGAATAAATTTTCAATGTATGGTCGTACTCATACATCCATCGATAGATGATCATTGACTGATCTGGAATTTGAAATATGACTTACCTTACAAGGAAATTGATATGAGCTCCATATAGAGAAATCCAAACCAAACTAGTGGAAAAAATTTTAACACGTCGGAATTTTTTACATTGGTTCTATATAACCAATTTCAAAGCTTTAATAATCAATATATCACATCGATTATTTTATAACCGATGTGATATATCGATCAGGATCCATTTTTTACGTCGTTTATCAAATAACCAATGTGATATATACGGAGATTAGCTTTTTTATGTCAGTTATTATATAACTGATGTGAAAGTCGAATCTAGAACTCTTTATCATGTTGGTTATTTTATAACAGACGTGATAAAGGAACGATCGACACTTTACCACGTCAGTTATAAAAAAAACCAACCTGATGAAGCTAATCTTATCAATTTATCATGTCAGTATAAAGAGATATATATCACGTTGGTTATTTTATAAACGACGTGATAAATTGTTTTCTGCGTCGGTTATTAAATAAATGATGTTATAAACATTAAAAAAATATTTTTCCACATCAGTTATTAAATAACCGACGTGATAAATCTTTTAAATGATTTATCACACCCCGTATTCAGTCATTCTGTTTTATTCGATCAGGTGACCTGTGACTCATCTCTCTCGTGCAGAAAACCTAGAAATGATTCATCGAAGTCATGCCCTCTAGCCTCATTTTGCCGCATCATTCTTCATATTTATTATCATCAGATCTATTAGGATAACTCACAACACTCATGTAAGCCTCACACGACTCCTTTTCAGTTTTTATTTTTCGTGATGCCCTAAAATAATTTTTTGAGTTGTTTTTTTTCTTTGTTCTTACTATCATGGTAAGTTTCATAGTGTTCATCTATACCATGCAAAATTATTTTCTGTTAAAATAAACCTATGGAAGTGATATCAGGCAAGTTTACAATTGTTTTCTGTTCTATCATGTGTGTGTACGCGTATAGGGGGTTTCCAAGGGGGTGGGTGTAACACCCCGAGATTTTATGAAAAATATTCTTTTAATTTCATTAATGTCTTGTGTTGTATGATACACCAAGATTATCATGCGCTATACACAACACCGTATTAGCTTGCAGTATACGCAACACTATTCTTGGCTCGTGTTACATACAATTTCAAGTTCGTTTGATATAAGTTATTCTACGCAACATTGAGTGTATATATATATATATATATATTCAATGTATAAATAAAATATGGTTGGATTCTATTATACTCAACAACAAAGGAGTCCTGCACTACACGCAACCCTGACTTGGCTTGCATTACACGCAATCGCGACCTTCCCTAATAGCGTGTGTTGTACGCAATACCGGGTTTTACTAAACAAAAATATATTATTATAATATTGTTATGAACTAGACGTTATGAATAGTATTAACTAAATTTTGAATTTTATAACAATATTATTCATCTTACACATTTTCTAGAACATGGTATAAGAACAAAATAATTTTCTCAGGTAAAATAAGTATTTTTCAAAAAATACAGTTTTGTCGCCTTTTGATGGCGCACCAACTTTAAATCTAGTTTTTGAAATGTTTATAATTTCCATTTGAAAAAATAAAATTATTCTTTGGAATCAAGAAATAAAAATTTACTTTGGATAAATTTTTCATTTTATTCTGATAACTTTCATATTTTAATTAATAGTAAAAACACGCTATATTTTAATTAAAAACAACTTTTTTCATCGTAATATCTTATGTGGTTAAATTATAATATTGAATGGTTTTAAAGTATAAATAGAATATATTTTTACCATTTAATATAATGTATGTCATTAGCATTGATTTTACCTTGAATTCGTAGGTTAAATCAATTCAATCTTTTGCAATGTTTTAAAGAAAAACCCATTTTCTTTCGACAACGGGATTAATTTTAATTTATTTTCTGCAACTTTTGTGTATTGAATTTTGAAAAATGGATTCCATATTTGGAATCAGTGGGTCCAAATTATGTTAATAAGCTACTTTTTATTTTTGGGCATTGTGAATAGTAATTACAGTAAATTTTATTTACCATAGTTAAAGGTAAATCGGGTAATTAAGGGTAAATATAAGATTATAAAATTACCCTAACACTTGTAAAAATCATATTTGATTACTAAAAGTCGACCCATATCACCTAAGGGTCGGATTAGATTCATTTAATGGACTTTTTTCCATGAAAATAATTTAATTATTATTAAAACCAAAGAATGTGACAACATGTCACTTTCTTAAATATTATAAGTATAATAATTTTAATTTAGTGATACACTTCATGAAAATTCGAACATGAATAGTATCCAGAAATATAATAAAATTATCTATATAATAGGAATTTATTTAGAATTTTTAGGGATTAAATAATTATCATTTATTATGACACAAAGATGATGCAATAATTGTCTTATTAATGAAATATTAACATAGTTGATGTTATAAATACCCAAATAAATGTAATTTAAGACTTTTTATGAATTAAACTAATTTTATAGGTTAATATGACATGTTAGTATTTATTTAATTAATGTTTTTTGAACTAATAATTCTTCTATGCTTTTCACAAAAATCAATTACTAAATAGTGTCAAAATTGACATAAAATAGTTTTTAAAACAAATATTATATTATTAATTGTTATTTTATTCATAAAAATCTATGGTTCGGTCAAATGACTTATAGAAAGTAATATATATTAATATTAAACAACTTGGGGTTCTTTTGACTTCTTATAGTAAGTTTATTAACCTTATAGTATAAGAACACAAGAAGACACGGTAAAAGTAAAATTATTTAACTTAATGTTAAATCTAATTGATAAGGTTAAATTAGGAACCTAAACTTGTCTAAATTCTATTGGATGAGATTATTGCGACCCCTCCCCACATTAGCTTCGAAATAAATCAATTTGGAGCTATTTAAAACCGAATTTGGCTTTATAATAAAATAATATTTTTAGTTATTCCAAAGGTGCCCCTCTCCTCCCTTATAAAAGGGCACCTCCTCCTCCCTCTTCCTCACACCACTTTGAACCTTCAAGATCATACAAACCCTGCTAATTTCTCCTATACACTTCCCTAGAAACATCCTAGAAGTTCTGTTCTTCTTCAAAGACCTATTTTAGTACCCTAAAATGAGGTCTCAAAGAAGCACTTCAAAGAAGAGGTAATGTCCGTTACCGATTCTTTCATCTTTATTTCTTCTTCCACTTCTTCTTCTTATGTTGTTTCATTATGAAGTAATAAAATCAGTATCACTCATATACTGATATGTTATTATAAGTATGAAACAACCTTATTTCACCATCTATCCATCCTACGGAAAACGAAATCACCGCGCGTGCGTACGTACGGAATACCGTCTCCACGCCGTGGTGTAATCTATTTTCCACCGCCACCTTACTTGGATGGGTATAATGGTGTACATAATAACTATATATGATTATTTTAAAGTGATATTTATTCTGAAATATTATACATACACTCCAATACAATTCCACGATCATGAGAACGATATCATCGCTCGTGCGTACGTACGGACTACCGTCTCCACGACGCGATGAGATTCATTCTCCACTTTAACCATTCATGAATGATTATAAAGTATATATAATAATTAACCAAGAAATATATGACATAATAATGATACTGGATTTATGTGTATATATATGTATGTCATCTACTTAATTCCATTCAACTCAATAAGGAAATGAAAACAGCATTCATGCGTACGTACGGCCTACCGTCTCCATGAACGGTGTATTTCTTTCCATTTACTGATTTATTATATATATGTATATTCTGAATATATATTATATATAAATCATGTTTTATATTCTGGAATTAAGTAATAATGATCTAAGTAATCATATGAATAATTACAAGTCAAAACACGGACGACAAATGAAACAATTTTACCCAAAACGCTCTTTAACATGGAATTTACAAAAGAATGGGTAATATAAAGTCATAAGTGAACCATATATGATATCATAACAATGAGTATTATTCTGCAATAAGTCAATGACATTATTTAAATCATTATACAGGAGGTTCGGACACTTACGAAGCAAATCGGACCTAAGGTAAAGGAAATATCACAATCTCTTTTTATCCGAGATTGTTTACACTTTGGTATTTACTGGGGTATATTTTATCATCCACATCAATGTTTCCTCAATATGTAATATTATTTCCATCCACCTACAATTGTTTAAATCCAATTTTACCATTTGGTAAGTTTTTGGTAAAAGATATGAAAGGAATCTTTTGTCGTTTTTCATACGAGGTACTTTTTGACTTTTCCGACAAAAGTACGAAAAGAATGTTTTTTTTAACTTATACGGCATGAATGGATTTTTAAAACATTATTTCCAAGTAGCTTCCTTTACAAGTTTTCATTTTTATTTTTAATCAAATTCTATTAGTTTAGAATTGTATGACATGTTAAGAAAGGAAAAGTGTTTTTGAAGTATAAAGGATATTTTCCTCAAGAATGGAGTTCAAGTGTTTTATCAAAATTATTTTCCATATAAGATAATATAGGGTTCTGTTTCTATCCCTATTATTACATGTATTTAATTATGTTGTGATGGAAATATTTTTATGAATTCCTTTATCTTATATGAATTGTTTTATGATGTCATGTTGTTTAAGAATCCCATTTTTACTACATGGGTTATGCAATGATGTATGATTTATGATTTTGTGGAACACATAAGAATGGTATCATTATGAGATGGGTGGGACCTGTATATCCCTCCAATTCATTGGGTAAAGATTTTATATCTCATGAGATAGACATGGCTGGAACGGTAGGTTATACCGGTTCAGTAAAACAGGACTGAAACGAGGAGTGAACTCGGTTCAGAAATGGACTTTTTCCACTAAGATAGTCTTGGAAATGAGTCTCGACTAATAATAAATGATTCTCTATGATTATGTGTGTATGCCACAAAGTTTCATGTTTTAAGTTATGATTATTGGGATTTCATTTCACTACTATGATTTATTCCATGTTATGAAATTATGCTCTCTTTTGCAGGTTAAGATTTCCAAAATGTTATGTTCTTATGAATATGATGTGATTGATATTTCTTTTTTTTACCCTTACTGAGCATTTGAGCTCACCCTTTTATGTTTTCTTTTCCCCAGGATATAAATAAAGGTTTTAGGTAAGAAAAAAACGAAGATCTTTATGGGAGATGTTGAAGATCTTTCACCATGATTAGAAGATTATATTCCGAGTTTCCAAAGACTCTAAACTATTACGATCCTGTGTGTGTGTTTTTGTTATGTACTAAGTATTCCGCAAAATTAATGTAATGTCCATGTACGCCAAGCTTTGGGTCTTTACAGTGGGGGCTTTGCAAGTGGGTGGGGGTGTCAAAGGGGTTGGGTTGGTTGTCCAGTGGGGTGGGGGTGTCAAAGGGTGTGGGATAGTGTCCAGGGGGTGTGGGGGATATCCAAGGGGGTTGGGGTGTCCAAGGGGGTGCAGAGGATGTCAAAGTGGGTGGGGGTGGTGTCCAGGGGGTGTGGGGGCTGTCCAAGGGGGTGGGGCTATCCAAAGGGTTCGGGGGGCTGTCCAGATGGTTGGGGGTATCTAGGGTGTCCATGGAGGTGGGGGGGGGGCAGTCCAGGGGTGTGCGTGTGGGGGGGTGTCCACGGGGGTGGGGGTGTCAAAGGGGGTGGGGGATGTCCAAGGGGGTGGGGCCCTTCCATAGGGTTTTGGGGGGTGTCCAAGGGGCTATCCAGAGGGTTGGGGGTGTCAAGGGGGGTATCCAAGGGGGTAGGGGTGGGGGTGTCCAAGGGGTTGGGGGCTGTCTAGTGGGGTGGGGGCTATCCAAGGGGGTGGTGGTGTCCAAGGGGTGTCCAAATGGGTGGGGGTGGTGTCCAGGGGGTGGGGGTTTTCCAAGGGGTTGGTGGTGTCCATGGGGTGTCCAAGGGGGTGGGGGTGGTCTCCAAGGGGGTGGGGTATAAGTGTCAGTTGGGATTGACTATTGCATCATGGTTTGTGAGATTATGACTTGATTATTGTATTGTTTCGTGAATATTAGGCTATAATTTATTAGTGTTCTTTAATTTATGGTGGTTCCATCATGGTGGTCAGTGTTGTGCTATGATATAGCTAGGATTTATTTTAAATTAAATAGGGGGACATTTGTGGATATTTAAGGAGCTTGAGGTTTCTAGTATGATTTTTAGGGATTCAAGCAATATGAAAAGATGAGGGGTGTTGCAATATGATTCTATTTGGTTATATATATTTTGACTAGTTATTTACTATGAGAAGATTATGGGTTATGTGTGAGACCATGTCGTGGTTTTCAAATATGTAGTTATCCTGACCCCATTGTGCTATGATGATAGGCTTTACATTGTGATTTCCTCCATCCAACTTTTTATTTTAAATTTGATTTGATTCTCAGGTTTACTCCATTTTCTCCAATTTTCTATCAACTATTGGAGGTCCCATGGTTTTCTTGGATTCCATGGAATTCCCTATGCTATGGAGTTTGATTCTTTCCTTCTATTGAAATCTGATTTCCTTAAATAAGTTACTTATTTCATCTTCTTCTTCCTTTTTCTTTCTTTCTTTTTTCTTCTTCGTCAACTACTTCCTATACTTCATTCCTTCTATTATTAGGGATGTTATTCCATTTTTAAATTGATTGTTTTATAGTAATCGTTGTATTCTAGGGTGATTAGGAGGGGTGGGGTTGTCCACGGGGGTGGGGGTGTCTAGAGGGGTGGGGGCTGTCCAGGGGGTGGGGGGATATCCAGAGGGGTGGGGGCTATCCAAGGGGGTGGTGGTGTCCAAGGGGGTGGGGGTGGTGTCCAAGGGGATGGGGGTGTTCAGGGGTTTGGTGTGTCTAGGGGGTTTCCAAGTGGGTAGGGGGTGGGGTGGTGTTCAAGAGGGTCGGGGTGTCCAATGGGGTGGGGGTGTCTAGAGGGGTGGGGGTTGTCCAGGGGGTGGGGGCTGTTCAGAGGGGTGGGGGTCTGTCCAAGGGGGTGGTGGTGTCTAAGGGGGTGGGGGTGGTGTCTAGGGGGTGGGGGTTTTACAAGGGGGTGGTGGTTTCTAGGGGGTGTCCAAGGGGGTGGTGGTGTCCAAGGGGGTGGGGGTGGTGTCCAAGGGGGTGTGGGTGGTGTCCAAGGGGTTGGGGTGTTGTCCAAGGGGGTAGGGGTGTCCAAGGGTGGGGGTGGAGTCCAAGGGGGTGGGGTGGTGTCCAGGGGGTGGGGGCTGTCCGGAGGGGTAGGGTGGGGGGGGGGCTGTCCAAAGGTTTCAAATCGTTAGGATCTATGTAATGTTCAGTAGTGAATGTATACATATTTTAATACTTATACTTCATATTTCTTTTTTACGGAAGGGTGAATTTGGTGTCTAGTTTCACCAGGAAGTATTCTTTTTGAACCATAAGAAGAAAGGATCCAAGATATATTTAATACAGTTATATCTAACTATATTTTCTTTTTAAAATAATTTTCAAGCATAGTTTTATAAATGCGCATAGATTTGTTTTATATTACAAAATTGTTTTACATTAAAATTATGATATTTTTCATATAAACATATATTTTTCTTATCTTAAAAATATGTATAATTTTGATATTTTTTATAGGTAATAATGAGTCTAAGTTGGATTACAGCACATCGAATGAATAATGAATATGAGGAAGGTATTGATGCCTTTTTGGAATTTTCTAAATGAAATGTTCCAAGTAGTGACATTTTTTTTCCATGCCTGAAATGTTTGAATATGAAGAAGTTGAAAAGTAGAGAGATAAAAGATCATCTGATTTGTCATAGTTTTAATCCGAGTTACAGCCCTTGGATTTGGTATGGTTAAACTGGACGGAATGTTAGATCTACTAATGATGATGATTCGAAAGATGGTAACTCCAATGGAATTGAAGAAACGATTCACAATATTATAGCAGAACAAATTGAGATAAAAACGATAGTTGTGTGTCTATATGGTGATGCTGAAAAACAATTGTATCCTAGTTGTACAAGTTTTAGGTTTTTTTTGGTGGAGTTAAGATTGATTTAACCTGAAGGAAAAACATGGATGGAGTGACAAAAGTCTTACAGGGATGCTACAATTGATGAAATACATTCTTTCAAAAGATAACGATCTTCCATATTCACATTATAAGTTGAAGAAAATAATATGCCTGATGGGATTGGGATACAAGAAAATACATGCATGTCCGAATGACTGTATGATATATAGGAAGGAATATGAATTTCTTTCAGAGTGTCTTAAATGTGGGACATCACGGTATAAAGTGAAAGAAAAATCACAGGCTGATGTAGAGATTACGAAGATCCCTTCAACGGTATTTTGGTATCTACCTATAATTCATCACTTCAAACATTTATTTCCTAATTCACATGGTGAAAAAAGGTTAATGTGGCATGCTGATGAGCATATATGTGATGGAAAAATAAGTCATCCAGCTAATTTTCTAGAATGGAAGAAAATTGATGAGCAAAATCCTACATTTGGAAATGAAATTAGAAATCTCATACTATGGTTGTGCGCATATGGAATGAATCCATACTGAACCCTCAGTATCACACATAGTTCATGGCATGTTTTATTGGTAATTTACAACCTCTCTCTTGATGTTTTTATGAAGCGCAAATATGTCATGTTGAGTATAATGATCTCTGGTCCGAAGAAACACGACATGATATTGATGTTTTCTTATCACAATTGATTGATGATTTGAAACTTTTATGGGAGGATGGTATTAGGTTGTATGAATCTTATAAAATGGAATATTTTCAACTGCATGTAGTGCTTATGTTCACTATAAATGACTTCCCAGCATATGGAAATTTGTCTGGATATAGTGTTAAAGGGCATAAAGCATGTTCAATTTGTGAACAACAGACTTCATATTGTCAATTGCATCATGGGAGGAAAATAGTGTACATGGTTAATTGAAAGTTTTTTCCTATGGATCACTCTTATAGAAGACTAAAAAAGGCAATCAATAGCTCAAAAGAAATTGATATTGCTCCAAAACCTTTATCTCCTGATCTATATTTTGAGAGGGTGGAAAACCTTGATATGACATTGGGAAAGACATAGAAATCTAGTAATGATAGACATATTTGGGAGAAAAGGTGAATATTTTTTGAGCTACCATATTGGAGATATCATGAAGTTAAACATAATATTGATTTCATGCATGTGGACAAGAATATCTATGATAGTTTTATTAGACCATTGTTAGATATTAAAGGACAGAAAAAAGATGTGTTGAATGCAAGATTAGACTTCCTATCAATGGGAATACGTTTGGAGTTAGCTCCCACTCCTAATGGAAGACGAACATTTCTTCCCCCATCTTGTCATAAATTATCCAAGTGGGAGAAAATTATCTTTTGGAAGTGTCTTCATGATATCTAAGTGCCACAAGGTTATTCTCCAAATGTAAAAAAATTTGTCTCATTAATGGACATGAAGTTGATAGGTATAAAATCTCATGATTGTCACATCATGATGCAACAACTTCTACCTGTTGCATTGCATGGAATATTTCCCATCTGTGTCATAAAGACTATAATAAAGTTGTGTTATTTATTCAATTCAATTTGTAATAAGGTGATTGATGTGACTGCTTTGAGCATTTTGGAAAATGATGTAATTTATATACTTTTTCAATTGGAAATGTATTTTCCTCCATCCATTTTTGATATAATGGTGCATTTAATGATTCATCTGGTATGATAAATAAAGATTTGTGGACCTGTATATCTTCATTGGATGTATCCTCTTGAAAGTTATATGAAAATATTGAAGGGGTATGTTAAGAATCCATATCGACCCGAAGCCTCCATTATTAAAAAGTATATTTCTGAGGAGGTTGCAGAGTTTTGTACGAGATACTTGGTCATGGCGCATCACATAGGATTTCCTCCATCTCTCCATGAACAATTTAATAATTAGGGAAAGGGGATTCGTGGATTGAAAGTCAAATCTTTGTTAGTTGAACAGATAAATAAGTTAAAATTATACATCTTGAATAACATAGTTGATGCTCAACCGTATATCACATTGCATATTAATGATTTAAAACAATGTCATCCCAAGAAGAAAGAAATATGGATTTTGAATGAGCACAACAAAACATTTTTTTCATGGTTTAAAAAGACCTTGCTTGGTAGATCAGATGTATCAGAGACATTAAAATGGGTAGAGGGTGGTCCATGTTTAAATGTGAAAACATGGTCCGGTTATGACATTAATGGATATACATTTCATATGAAAGCTTAGGACAATAGGAGTGCAGTTCAGAATAGTGGTGTATTGGTGTTTGCAGAAGCAATGCATTTTTCAAGTGATAAAGACAAAAACCCAATTTCGGAATCAAGTGCATATTATGGAGAGATTGAAGAAATATGGGAGGTTGATTAATTTAAAATTAAAGTTCATGTTTTTAACTGTAAATGGTTTATAGGTAACAACAGTGTCAGACACAATTAATTTGGAATGACAGTTGCTAATATGAATAGATTGGAAGACACAACTGATTCTTTTATAATGACAACACATGAAAAACAAATTTTCTATGTAGTAGATCAATCAGATATACAATGGGCTGTTGCTTTACAAGGGAAAAACAATATGTTGGTGAGGATGAACTTGATGAAGATGTTGATTTATGTGAGATCCCTAATTCTATGGAAATATTAATAGAACATAATGATGAGCATGTTGAAGACATGGTTTGTGCCATAAGTAATGATCACGACCGAGGAATTTGGGAAAACAATCCATTTGTACATTCATAAAATTATAGGTAACATTTGTTTATTTCTTGTTCACATTTATTATTTTCATAAAATGTTAGATATTATAAGTTTTTTCTTTATTAAAACATGTATTAAAACAAATAAGTATAAGTTTTTGTTTTTTTTAATTTTTTTAGTTTAATTTATCATGTCTACCATTACATAAATTATATATCTATTATTTTTGTTCACTGACAATTACTTTACAGTGTTTACCATCTTTACCATCTTTACCATCTTTACCATCTTTACCATCTTTACCATATTTACCATTTTTTTACATGCTTACCATATTAACCATGTTTACTATTACGTAACTTAGTACAATTTTCTATTTTCTATTTACATTAGTATTGTAATATTTGAATTTGTATATTTGTAAACTAATGTTTGTTTTTTTGATTTTAAGGATAATGACAGATCAATCAGTTGATCAACCACATGATTCTGGATATGATCATATTGGTCATACCTCTTGGGAGGAACATTCACATGCTCCTCTTGATGTTCCCCAATCTTCATCATGTGCTCCCATTACGACAAAGTGTTCAAGAGTTGGTAAACGTGGGTGCACATGTTTACTAAAATTATCACTTGCTTGTATACAAGATCAGAGGATACTCATTGAGTCTGATGAGGATGATATTCCTAGAAGTCCAAATACAAAAGATTTTAATAATTTTGTATCAACTCTGAGTAAGAGAAAAGTAAGCATTTTGTATGATAACTGGAGAAGTGTGGAAAAAGCGATAACCTCTTAGTTCTTGGAGACGATTTTGGTAAGATCTTTTTCTATTGTTTGCCTATTATTTAAATGTTTCTAGTATATATAATATCATTAACCTCTTATTTATTAGATGAAATTTTATATTCATGGCACTAGAGGAGTCATGAAGAAATGTTGATCGATGGCTTCCAGGAGATGGAGGGATTTCAAATATACCCTCTCATCTGATTTCATTTTCGGTCATAGAAGTCATGAAAATCCATTTCGTATATATCCTTTCATAGATGAAGACACATGGAGACAGTTTTTTGAAAGTAGAAGAAAAGATTCATTTTTGGTAAGGGTAATGTAAACTGTTATAAGATTTCTTATATAAATGGTCTTATTAAGGTTTTGTTAATGATTTATTATTCTTAATTTATCGCAAACAAGGAAATATAATCCGGAGATCCAATCTAAAAATTTATACCCTCAAAGTTTATCTCGTAGAAGGTATACATTATTGTATGAACAAATGATTGTGGAAAAATTACAAAAACTAAGAGCTGAGTCTTCAAGCTCTAGAGAGGTGGCCCCTCCATCCCCTTTATCTAGACATGAAAAATGGAAGAGAGATCGGATGGGCCAAAAAGGTCAATATCTTTTGGAAGATTTGAGAATCATAGCTGAGAGGATTGTAAGATATTTATTTTATTTATTTATGTAAACTATTTTCATCATATAATTTAAATCATTACAAAAATGTTCAATTAATTAATAAAGGATTCTCTTTAGGATCAAAGCTCACAGGGGGTATTAATAGATTCTAGGAGGCAAGATATTTTATCTGCAGCATTGGGAAACCCTGTAAATCCTGGTCGTGTACGAGGATATATGGAAGGCGTATCAGTAAGAAATGTTTTTCCACATTCTTTAACTTCTTACATTGAGGGTTTTTATAAAAAAAATTGAATCCTTGGAGGTTGAATTTCATAATATTAATGTGAAAATGGAGGAAAAGATTAGAGAATCAGTACATTCTATGATTACAGACATGCAAAGACAATTTTAGATTGTAGCTCCCACTCCTCCACCTCCACTTGAAGACCCGATTATTTATCCTCCACCTCCGCAAGTAGCTCATACTCCCCCACCTCAACCTGCAGACACCATTTTCTATCCTACTCCTCCACCGCAACTTCTTACTTATTACGAGTTGTATGTTGATGATCCTCAACATCATATAGTTGCATAAGGGTTTCTATATTGTATAGGAGATACAGTTCATCAACAATTAGATCTAGAGAATTATTGGGTCATTGTATAGCATATTATAGATACATCAGATCGTGTACCATAACCTACAGATGAGGTGATGATTGTTGGACATAGTATCAGCCATTTTTTAATTTGGTCATCTAGACTTCTGGGAATCATTACCATAGTGGTATCTATGTTATATCTTCTATTATATTTTTTTCATTAAAGTTGTTTTATCATTTGAAAACTAATATATTTTTCTATTTATTTTTACAAGAATACTTCAAAGGTAAAGAAATATTGTATAGACAACAACAAAGACAAATGGCTATGACATCAAATACAGATTCTATTAGTCTTGACAGATTGTCAGGATAGTCAAATTTGTTGGCGGATCATTATGAGTTTCCAATGGAATCTCATGTTTGTGGACATGCAATAACGATGGGGATTGTGAAAACTGATATCATGGAGCTTGTTACTAGAGATAATTTGGGCATCGACGTGGTGCAATTTTTTCCATGTAAGCCTTAACACCTTTTCCCGGTGTTATATTTATTAAAAATGTATACTTATGTCTATTTTTTATTAGGTATATTTACAAAATTTATGGGAAGAATGATCGGACAGATGTATATGGATTCATGCACTCGCATTTGATTTCCCATGAAGCACATGCATTGGATGAGGAACAAAGAATGCTTTATATTGCTGAAAGACTTGAACAAAATATAGTTACAGAATGTTGGATGATGCCTTTTTGAGAGAGGTGTGAAACACATCTCTCTCAAAGAGTTCATTATATTTTAACATTAAAAACCACTAACCTTAAATTTACTTTTATCTGTGATCATTGGATGTTAGGGTTTTTTTCAAGGGAGAAACCACTTTATTGGATATGCATTATCCATGACGATGTGCGGGAAAGTTTTAAGAAAATGTTGGAAAATTAAGTTTCAATTTCTCAATAGTTTCATATATTGTAATAAATTTTAAATTTATCCCATTCTTATTATTCTCTAATAGGGGATGGGTCTACTTTTAAAAAAACATATATAAATGGAGTGTGAAGATAAAATATGTAAATGTAAAGGTAAATATCCATTTATAATTTGAAATTTTTGATTTATTACATAAAAATGTATTATATTTACACTCATTCAAAAATAATTGTCATGAACAACAAGTCTTCATCAAAATATGATATTATATGTTAAGATTTATATATGAAATAATAACAACTGGAACAGTTGCGAACATTGACCTGGTAAGATTTCTTTTTAAACTTTCCCATAATATTTCATTTGATTTATTCATTATACACATTAAATACTATCCTTTTAATTTGTAGCTATTTGATGACCCTCAACCCTATAGTTCTCAAGACATCAAACACTTACAAGTGGAATGGGCAAATTATTTTATAGGTTTGATTGAATTTTAGTTGTTTGTAGTGTAAAATGTAATTTTGAATATTGTCATTGTAATTGTGTATTTGGTAGTATTTTAGGTTGGATTTAGTTTTTCTTAAGTTGACATTATATTTTATCAATGTTATATGTTTGAATGTCTAATTTTTCACTACTTCTTATTTTGGTCTACTTGTGATGGTTTTCTGGTATGGATTCTGGTCTGGGGGGAGGGGTTACAAGGGTGTGGGGGGTGTCCAGTGGGGTGGTGGGGTCTCCAGGGCTGTGGAAGGGCTTTCCGGTGGGGTGGGGGTGTCCTAGGTGTCCATGAGAGTGGGGGGAGGGGGCAGTCTAAGGGTGGGAGCGTTTCCAAGAGGGTGGGAGGGCTGTCTAGGGGAGTGGGGGGCTGTCTAGGGGGTGTCCAGGGGTTTGGGGGTGTCCTATGGGGTGAGGGGGGTTTCCAGGGGTGTGCGAGGGCTGTCTAGTGGGGTGGGGGTGTCCAGGGTGTTTAGGGGGCAGAGATGAGGTTCCTCCATCCCTCGGGGGGCTGAACACCGCTGGAAGGTACTCATCACTCTCACATGCGAAGCTTAAGCTCTCAAAAATTTTCACCAATTCTTTCTTACCCTATAAAAATCATTCATTCTATCACTTTGATGCCAGTATAACCAGGGGGAAACGTCATCCTGTGTGACTAAAATACCTAGATCTTGGAATTGGAATCTCTCGGATCTTGCGGGACTAGAAATGATGCTCCCAAGGCTACCCATGAGACACCTGAAACGACGTTAACAAAATGCCTGGTGGTGGGAAGAGGGCACCGGTTCAGTTGGTGGAGAGGGACACAGAGAAGACGGCTACGATGATCCAAAATATACCCAAGAAGTATAGGTAAGTGATTGTTTAGTTTCCCCAATTAGATACTTGGAAAAATATACGGTTGTTTGAGTGTTTTTTGTCTCCTCCATGCAATGTTGGTCCAGGAACATTTCCATCATATCACGTCTGTCACCAAAAAAACACAAGAACAACCCTATATTTGTTCAATCATCTAATTTGGGAAACTAAACAGTCACTTAGGTGTACTTTTTGGGTATATTTCAGATCATCATTGTCTTATTCTCCACATCCCTCTCCACCAACTAAACTGGATCCCTCTTCCCACCGTCGGGTTTTTTGTTAACATCGTTTCAGGAGTCTAATGGGAAGCCTTGGGAGCATCATTTCCAGTCTCGCAAGATCAGGGAGATTACCACCACCAAGATCCAAGTATTTTAGTCACACATGATGGCATTTCCCCTGGTTAAACTGGCATCAAAGTGATATAATAAATGATGTTTACAGGGGAAGAAAGAATTACTGAAACATTTTGAGAGCTCAAGCTTTTCTGGTGAGAGTGATGAGTACCTTCCAGTGGCGTTCAGCCCCTCGAGGGATGGAGGAGCCTCCTCTCCCAACACCTGTTTTCCAGGGGGTGGGGCAATCCAGGGGTGTGGGGGGGTCCAGGGGTGTGGTGGGGGCTATCTAGTGGGGTGTGGGGTCTTTGGTCTAGTTTTGGTCAGGTTTTGGTCCGTTTTTTGTCTGAGGGTGTCCAGTGAGGTGGGGGTGTCCTGGGGTGTCATGGGGGCTGTACAGTGGGGTGGAAGTGTGTCCAGGAGGGTGGGAGGGATGTCCAAGCGAGTGGGGGGATGTCTAGGGGGTGTCTAGGGGTGTGGGGGGTAGTACAGTGGGGTTTGTGGGGGGGTTCTAGGGGTGTGGGAGGGTTGTCCAGGGGACTGTTTTACAGTGGTACAAGGGGGGTCTAGGAGGGTGGGGGTTCCTAGGGGTTTGGGAGGGATGTCCAGGGGTGTGGGAGGCTATCCATGGGGTGGGGGAGTCCAGGAGGGTGGGGGTTGTCTAGGGGTGTGGGGGGGCTGTCCCAGGGGTGGGGGCCCCAGGGGTGTGGTGGGGGATGTTTAGTGGGGTGGGGGGTTCTGGTTTGGTTTTGGTTAGGTTTTGGTCTGTTTTTGGTCTCGGGGTGTCCAGTGAGGTGGGGGTGTCCAGGGGTGTGGTGGGGTTTGTCCAGAGCGGTGGGAGGGTGGGAGGGTGTCCAGGAGGGTGGTAGGGATGTCTAGGCAATTGGGGGATGTCTAGGGGGTGTCTAGGGGTGTATGGGGCATCCTAGTAGGGTGGGGGGTTTCTAGGGGTGTGGGAGAGCTATGCAGGGGAGTGTTGTTCAGTGGGGTGGGGGTGTCCAGAAGGGTGGGGGTTTTAGGGGTGTGGGAGGGTTGTCTAGGGGTGTGGGAGTGTTGTCTAGGGGGTGGGGCTGTCCAAAAGAGTGGGGGTTGTCCAGGGGTGTGGGGGATGTCTAGGGGGTGGAGCGACAGTCCATGGGTGTGGGGGTGTCCAAGGGTGTAGTGGCGGTTTTCCAGTGGGGCGGGGGGTTCTGGTCTAGTTTTGGTTGGGTTTTGGTCTGTTTTTGGTCAGTTGTTTTGTATGCTTTTGGTCTGGGGGTGTCCAGTGAGGTGTGGGGTGTTCATGGGTGTGGTGTTGGCTGTCTAGTGGGGTGGGAGGGTGGGAGGGTGTGAGGGTGTCGAGGAGGGTGGGAGGGATGTCCAGGTGAGTGGGGGGATGTCCAGGGGTGTGGGGGCAGTCCAGTGGGGTGGGGGGTTCTAGGTGTGTGGGAGGGCTATCCAGGGGAGAGTTGTCTAGTGGGGTGGGGGTGCCTTGGAGGGTGGGGGTTCTAGGGGTGTGGGAGGGATTTCCAAGGGTGTGGGAGTGTTGTCTAGTGGGTGGGGTGTCTAGGAGGGTGGGGCGGTTGTCCAGGGGTGTGGGGGGTTTTCCCAGGGGTGGGGGCAGTCCAGGGGTGTGGGGGTGTCCAGGGGTGTGGTGGGGATTTCCAGTGGGTTGGGGTGGGTTTTTAGGGGTTTTGGAGGGCTATCCATGGGCGTGGGAGTGTTGTCTAGGGGGTGGGGGTTTCTAGGAGTGTGGGGTTGTCCAGGGGTGTGGGGGATGTCCAAGGGGTGGGGGTAGTCCAGGGGTGTGGGGGTGTCCAGGAGGGTGGGGGGTTGTCCAAGGGTGTGCGGGGCTGTCCAGGATGTGGTGGTAGTCTAGGGGTGTGGGGGGTGTCCAGGGTTTTGGTGGGGGTTGTCCAATGGGGTGGGGGTCTGGTTGGGTTTTGGTCTTTTTTTGGTATTGGGGTGTCCAGTGGGGTGGGTGTCCTGGGGTGTGGTGGGGGCTATACCGTGGGGTGGGGTGGTTCTGGTATATTTTTCATTGGGTTTTGGTCTGGTTTTGGTATGTTTTTGGTCTGTTTCAGGTCTTTTGGTAGGGCATAGCAGTGGTTGATTAGTGGTGGTGGATTTCCAGTAGGGTGGGGGGGTTATGGTCTGTTTTTTGGTAACTTTGGTCTGTTTCAGGTATTTTGGCTGGGCATAGCAGTGTTTGATCAGTTTTATTTTCAAAAAAAATTGTTTTTTTACATCGGTTATTTCATAACCGATGTTAAAAATTCATTGGGATTAGTTTTAACGTCGGTTATTTGGAATCCGACGTAATAATTCATGGGAAATGGTTTTTACGTCGGTTATTTCATAACCGACTTAATAAATGGAAATGAATAGTTTTTTATGTCAGTTATAAAATAACGGACTTTGTAGATATGTTTTCACGTTGGTGATTATATAACCGACAATGGAAACCGCTTGGCAGACAGATTTATCATGTCGATTATAAAAATAACCGACATGATAAATGCTTCGGAGGAGTGATTTATGACATCAGTTATATAATAACTAACATGAGAGGGTATATACTACGTCAGTTATTAAATAACTGGCATAATAAACCATGACTCTGAAGTGTTTTCCACTTTGGGATTTTATCAACTGACGTGAAAAACACATCAGATTTGTTTTTTTTACATCGGTTGTAAAATAACCAACGTAAAAAACCAATTTTTATAATGTCTCCTATAATCACATCGGCCAAAAGCCGACGTAAAAATTTAAAAATAACCACAATAAGAAACATTTTCTGCACTAGTGTCATGCTATGAATTAGATCAAATTCTACTCTAGGAAGGATCACAAGATTCTCAGTAACCATTATCCCAAAAACATCAACTATATAATAATTATAAACTTTTGATGCGACCATTGTGCCATTAGGCATTGTTACAACTAACTCAACATAAAATTGTTAAGGTAATAAAGATATGCCCTTAAAAATTATTCAGAAATAAAAGAGTTGGCAGATATAGATTCAAATAAAATATTTTCATCTTTAGATTAGATTGAAGGATTACCTTTCACTACTTCATTATCATACATTACATCACTAATAGTTTTCATATATGACATGCCTTTTTCTTTGGCCTTAAGAGTTTGATGACATCGATCATCATCAATAAACCTTGGATTACGTCATTGATTATCATAATGTACCATTTCCTTGCATAGGTAACATTGATGTATAAGAGGTTTGTTCTGTGTAGCCTTTTATCTATTCACATCGTTAGACATCATTTTCCCATCTCCCTAGAATTCAACTGCCTGATTCCCTTATTTCACATATATAACACATTTATTGTTACCTTTAAGACAATTTACTCCATGTTTCTTTCCATACATTGAGCATAAGGGAAAAATCATCTTCTTTTCAGTGTGGTGTTTAGATTTTCCCTCGAATTCCATTTTTATCTTCTTATCAATCCAAATAGAATGATGGGTTAATTCAATATTCATATCAACCTTGAGAGAACATCAAATGATTTATTCATATCTATTGAAGTCCCTTTTGGATAATTCCCATCGTAAACTTGGTTTTAGTCCACTAAATAATCGATCAGTTTTACTCTCATATTAGATAATAATTTTATAAGCATACCTGGCATACCTTAAAAAGTTTCTTCATAGATACCAAATGATTCATTATCCTTTTTCAAAAGTACAACGAACTCCATATCCATCATTATTCGAATAATATGAGGAAATTATTTATGGAAAAAATGTTCATGGACTCATCCCATTCAATGGATTCAATTTCAAATATTTTCCTCATATTCTTTATAAGGTTCCACTTTTTTTCAGCTTCCCCTTCCAAACTATAGACTGCTATAATGACTTTATAATGTTATAAGAATTATATAATTGAAAATATATTTTCAATGGTACTGATCCATTTTTCATCCTCTAATGGATTAAAAGACATTCTGAAATAAGTTGGATGGTGCCTTCTGAATGACTCAATGGAATATTGTTCCCTCTTTTTCTTGTTTGGAATTCCTACATGATTCATAGCATGAGAATGTTGTGTGAGCATAGTTATAACATTTTTTGTTCCCGTTCCCTTAAGTTTTGGTTTCTTAGGATGATAATAATTTCATTTCATGTCGCATTCAATGTTAACGTAGTTCCATCAGTTTGAATCCATTGATTGAAACCAAGAATCATAGTGTGAGAAACACTAATCAAAATGGGAAAACCACATAATCATGAATAAAATTTCAATTTATAACACATTAGGTTTTATCATAGGTTATTTATGATCATATATAAAACACTAGGATTGTAACCTATACCTAGACATATATTTTGTGTTCTTGCTAAGTTTTTCTCATCCCAGTTTCAAAAAGTTAATTGTACGTTTACTTTGATACCAACTATAATGGTCCATACATTATATACATTGATATTAATTAAATTTGGAATAATATTCATTATGAAATATATTAAATCCATAAAAGGACCATATAGGTATAGTTTCCTTATAAATTAGAAGACATAAACAATTAGATCATAATACATCTTCATTATCTCCAACTTATTTCATCATAATTAGACCCCTTTTTGTCATATGTTGCTTAATACCCTTATTCATGACCTATGGAAAATAAAAATATGAAAGTGTGGGATCAGATTCTCATTAAGTTTAGATAGGGGATCTATTAATCTTATCATAATACATAAGACACAATATTATAACATTTGAAAGACTTATCCTGCATATGAAATATCATGTTATCATGCTATGGGATAAATCATGAATATTCATAAGAATCAATGAACACAATACCAAAAGTAATAACATAAGACATAATATTTTTTGGAATAAAAATAATCGTATAATACCATGTCATATTAGTAAAGGCTCATTTCCAAAACCATCATAGTGGAAAAATTCCATTACCGAACCTAGTTCACTCCTCTTTCCGGCCTTGTATTACTAAACTGAGATCATTTCTCATTCGATCCATGTCTATATCATGAGATATAAATATTTACCCATATGAATTGGAGGGATATATATGTCCCACCTATCTCATAATTAATTCATTATTACCTGATCCACAATAACATAAATCATTCATCATTTCCCAAGGAATAAAATGGGTTTGTTTAAACATCATTCCACCCTAATATAATACATGTAAAACAAATTCATTTATCTAATTGAATTCCATTTTAAGAAAAATAAAATAATAGGAAGATGATAATATTATAATTGAGACATTACCATATTAATTAATTCCATCTTATATGGAAAATATTTTTGATATAATACATGAAATTAATTCTTGAGTAAAATGACTATTTTTCTTCAAAAACATTTTCTTTTCTCAAAATGACACACAAATTTAAAACAAAATATTTTTTTTTAATAAACATAAAATTTTATAGAGTAATATTAATGGAATTAACTCATTTTTAAGACATAAATATATGCTCATGCTGTATAAGTTAAAAAACATTTTCCTTATACTTTTTTCTAGAAAAGTCTAAAAGTACCTCATATCGAATAACGACAAAAGATTCCATTAATAACATCTAATTAAAATATATAATTTTATAGAATTGTTATAAAAAAATTTAGAAGAACATAAATAATATTATATATTTAGGAAACAAGGGAGTGGATGATAAATATACCCAAGTCAATACCTATATATAAACAATCTAAGATAATAATAAGATTGTGAAATTATCCCTTACCTTTTAGGTCCAATTTCCATTATATGTATTCAAACCACTTGTGTAATTATTTAAATAATATAATTGACTTATTTCAGAATCATATTAATTTTTATTATATCATATATGATCATATTATCATCCATTTTTTAATAAAATATCATTACTACTAGTTATTCGTGTATTAACTGCTTCATTTTCCTATGCATGTTTTTTTGAATGAGTTCCAGTTGTACTTCATAGGTAATATTTATATCATTATGAAATTATATTAACATTATATATATCATATTTGTTAATTATATACATTTAAATTACCATTCATTAATTAATATCAGGTAGAATGAATCACATCGCATCATGGAGATGGTAGGTTGTACGTACGCACGAGCGATGATATCATACCAATAATTTTTGAATGGTATTGAATTTAATGGTGTATAATGCTTAAGAATCAATATAATGTTATAATAATCATATTTATTTATTTTTCCATAATTATACCCATCCATTTAAGGTGGTGGTAAAAACATATTACACCATAGTGTAGAGACGGTAAGTCGTACATACGCATGAATGTTGATTTTTTTTGTTGGATGGATAGAAAGTTGAATATTGTTGTTTTATAATCATAATATAATCTCATTTAATAAGTGATATTGGAGTTATTACTTTATAATTAAACCAATCACTACGTGAAAATAGAAGAAAAAAAGTTTTAAATAATCAGTAGAGGAGATTACCTCTTTCGACATGTTTCCTCCAAATGTCCTCTTAGAGCATTAGAGTTTGTCATTGAAGAATAAAAAAACCTCTAGAATTTAACTAGGGATGTTGATAAAAGAAATGAGTAGGGGATGGATGTTATTGAAGGCTCAACATGATGTTAAGAGGTAAGGGAGTAGGTTCCCTTTTATAATTGAGATGAGGGGCACTTTTGGGGTTTCCAAAATTATTAATTTATAAGAAACTCAAACCCCATAAAAAACTCAAAAATGTTATGATATAGAAGATTATATGAGATAGGGTTGTAATATCATCATCCAATAGAATTTAGAAATTTTTTCCTATCAATTTAAACCATATCATTTTAATTAACACTTAGTTATTCAATTTAATTTTTAACTAGGGTAACATATATTTCAAAATTAAAAGCCTGAAATATTTAATTATTTAATATAAATTAGAACATAAATAAATAAATTAGAATATATTTGACTGTATAATGTTTATTCTATATTTTTATACATTTTTTTTATAATTTTTACATAATTTACTACAGCATTATTTTGATAAACAATCAATAGTCTGAATTTTGACACTATCCAATTTATAGATTTTTTAAAATATTAAAATAATAATTTAACTTCTAAAAAACTATTTTATTATATTCCAAATAAATAAAAGTCATCTATAAAATTCTGAATACATATTAATCAAGTGATATTATATTTATTTTAGTATTTTTAATACCATTTATTTGTTATCTCTATTAATAAAATTATTACTACATTAATTATGTGTAATTATTTAAAATACTTATTTATTGTATAAAAATTTAAAATAAAACACTAACATGAAGATAAATCTACTATATTTTATAGTAATATTTTTTGTCGATTTTATCCTCTAAAATAGATAAAATTTAAAATGTTACACTTATAAATTATGAATGTGATAACTTTAATATCACTTTAAATAAAATTATATAAGTTTCACAATCTCCTCTATAATGATCCAAATGACCACTTACTCAATCCTTGGAAGTTTATCGTCTATATATAATCTACTAATAAGTTCTTGTCAATTTTTTGGTCCTTTTATTGTTATTAGTATTTAAATAAAATTTATTGATTTCTCATTAATTAATTATTTTTTCACATCATTGAAGTATAAGTATTTTAGGTAATTATTATTTCCTAAAAAATATAAAACAATTACCATGATAAATATAAACATTTTATCTCTAATTTGAGTATTTATAATCAAATTTATCTTTTTTATTACCTTATATAAAAATGATATAATTATTAAAATTTTAGTACGACATATTTATTACTCTTTAAATAAAATAAATTAAATGTTCTAATTTCATCCAAATGGCTTCCAAAGGACACCATTTAGACCCAAAGATTCATTAGGTAAAAAAACTCATCTAATTATATTAATAAAATTTTTAGGATAATTTTATAATGGTATTTTTTCCCCTTAATTACATGATTTACCTTTTTACCGTGTTAATAAAAGTTATTGTAGTTACTATTCCTAATGTATGAAAATAAAACAAATATATTTACATAATTTGGACCCAAAGATTCCAAATATGAAATCCATTTTTAAAAATTAAAAACGCATAAGTTTTATTAAATTAATTTAAAATTAATCTCCTTTTAGGAAATAGAGAATATATTTCGAAAGTTGAAGTATTGAAGAAGATTAAAATGTTTTCTACATCTGAATTAAATGTAAAATTAATTAACATTTATTACATAGTATTAATTGACAAAAAACTTATTCTATTTATACTATAAAACCATTCAATTTTATCATTTAACCATATAAATTATTTCGATTAAAAACTTGTTTTCAATTAAAATTTAGTGTATTTTTACTATTTATCAAATTTTGAAAGTTATCAAAAAAATATTAAAATTCATACAATGTAAATTTTTTTATTCCTTTTGTAAATAGTATGTTTATGTTATCATATAAAAATTATTTATATGACAAAATATTTTTTTAAAAGGGGTTCTCCATTAAAAGGTAGAAAATTACCCTTTTAAAAAAACATGGGTTTTTATACATGCAATAGGGTTTATTCATACCCTATAACAAACATATATTTTTTATGAATATAAAAAATATTAATATATATATCTAATATATATATTACATTGATTTAATTTAATAATAATAATTCAATAAATTTATTAATAGAAAAATTCAAATATATAATTGATTTATATTTTTCATAAATAATTGGTAGTGAATGACCTCACCATAAATTTTCATAAGATAGTTACATATATTCATTCTAACCTAACATCTTGGTTAAAATGGACATTTTATAATAATGAAATCTCATGGTTTTTTAAACTCACGATTTTAAGAAATTCATGCTATTGATGAATTGAAATTATTTAGAGAAAATATTTAAAAAACATATGGGAGTTACAATTGGACTAGGATTCCAATTAGTTGTATTATAAACTTAAATGAAATGGATAATTATAGACCATTCAGGATAATAATTTATTAATTGAAAATGAGATAAGATTCATAATCTAGTAAGGGCCGAAGTAGATATTGAGGTACGGGTGTCCTCAGTACCCCAGGTGGTTATGTGGTTAAATAAAGATTAATAGAATAAATGTAAATTGTTTACATTATTTATTGTATTTTATTATTTATAAAAATGCATAAACTATTTGAATAGATATTATTTTACACACCATTGGTGGGGAATACTAATTTGTAATCACAACCATGTTAGGCGGACTGATCGGTACCTGAATATATTACATGATTTCATGACAGGTTATGGGAAATGGCCTTGTGTTAGATGGATGGTTTGGGGTAGAGTATAGATTACGGAACCAAACCCGGTTTGGGACCCTCTTGGGAGTTATCAGTTTCAATAATTGTGGGTCTTCATTTTAACACATCGGACGTACTTCAACTTGGCATATCTACTCTTCATTTCTGGTATTTTATTTCATGTTTTGGCCATATTATGATACATGATGGTAATGGTTATGGTTTTTTTATTATATTATTGTCTTCTTATTTTCGACTATTGTATTACTCTGATACAAAAAATGAGGGCATAGTCTCTTCATGGTCGATATTAGACCCTCACAACTAGTCGATAGCCTCTAGCGTACAGGGAGGTTCCCCTGAGGTCATGTGATTGATCATCTCGGAGCATCTATGAGTGGCACTAGGTCCAAGGCATTTCAATCCATGAAGTTGATAGTTTACGGTGATAATTTGTTAGCATAGAGTATTATAGAGATCATTTTTGTGTGATGGAGAACTTAAGGGATGAGTTTTGTGGATCAGGTCTATAATGGGGGACCATACTGAAATAATCTATACCATTTTATAGTGATGTTTTAAAAGAGAATAATTCACCATCTTATACCTTCCCGCACCATAAATGTTTCAAAATGAGAGGTGTTACACCATAGTACTTCAGAAAATGCTTCATTCAAGAAGTATTGAATCATCCTGTAGTTTCACCAAAAATATAAGGTGAGATATTTGGATGAATCATTGTTGTTCAACTCTAATTCAATTTAACATTATGATTACTTTAATTAAATTAGACACATGTCATGACTCTTTGAAATAGGATATTCAATGCCACCCATTACATTGAATGGAGAGAGATTAATTATATATAATGATCATTGTAGTAGTTCTATATAATAACCCCTAATTAGAGATCATATTGAATATCATAATTTCATAGGAGGAAGAAGGTGTTGATTCAAAGAATGAGATGGAATCTTGATGATTAACCTCATTGAAGATCATTCCAAAATTCATGAAGGTGTTTCTGGTCCATAAATCAAATTGAATTTGTTTTAGTGGTATTGTATAAAGGAGAAGGTGTTGTATAATGGAGTTTTTATAAGAGGTAAAAATGTTACCTAGTAGGAATTTAAAATAACATATACCTATAGAAAAGGATTAATTCCAAGCTAGTGATACTGGAGATGAAAACTACATGTCCATCTAATTTTTGAAGGTGATCTTTTCCACTATTAGTGATAAAATGATGGAATATTTTATGTGTTACCCTTGGGAAGTAGTGAGTTGTCACTAAAACCTTTATGGTAGTGAACTTGGGCATAGGATTGTCATATCCTGAACCTTTGTATGTTGTGAGGTTCATATTAATTTTTTTACATTTCCCAAAAAATGTGAATACTCCTTGGGCTTAACCTAGTGAGGGTGAACCAAGTAAATGCTTTTTTCACTATCTACATATTGGAACCACTTTTTTATAATTTTTATTTGTTATTAACAGTTGTCATTAATAGTAAAAATGAATAAAGAAATCCAAAGTGAATGAATATTGGATGAAGTGAAGATGCCTGTAGAATTTTTATGAATTCATCGTATTGGATTCCATGCTTGGGAATTATTCATGTTGATCAATTCAGTTGATTGATGCACTAATTTTCAATTCCAAAGAACTTGTCTTAATGGTGACACATTGTTTACAACATTAAAGTATCATCCATTAGAGGATGATTGTAGTTATTTGGTAATATAAAAATTAAAGTAAATGAATAATGGTTGAAGAATATTAGAAGAGGAAAAGAAATTTTTCCATGCATGGGTTGGTTTGTGTTTAAATATGGCCATGCATTTTAATGCATACTTAGTTTTCCACTAAATATTTTTGGTGACCTTACTTCAAATATTTGGATAACTCACGAGCTAGATAGTAAGCCAGGGAAGCGGATCACACCACGGTGTGTGCGGCTGAGCTTGACCCCATCCAGCTAACCAGTTGAGAGATCATGGGAGCCAACAAAGCCCACCATCGTGCGGGGTGGAACAGAGGCATGAGGTAGTAGCATGGGTGCAAACCGTTCTTGAAGAGTGCATAGCATTGGAACTGATCAAACCAGTGGTGAACATAGTATGGGTCAGTACCATGGAGGGAGAATAAGAATTTTGAACTGATGTTGAGATGACTTGATTGATAAACTACTCCTCACCTGCATCTTAGATTCGATGTGAGATGGAGTTTTTAATAAAATAATCAATCTCGGTCTCTCATCTCATCACACTTCATGCTCTGTAGTTCGATCAACCATGGAATTATTTAAAATCCTGGATGAAATCACTGTCGTACATCACTCTATGTTGTGCCTATTTGAATAAGATCCATCTGATCACACCAGTGACACTCGAACCAGTTGTGCCACCTTCCTCCTCTGTTGTTTCACAATTCCGCCACAGCTTCTCCCCTGTAGATGTAAAATAATCACATATGAGCTCTCCTATCTTATTATTTTAATGTTGTGAACATCGTTGGATCACACTATAGCCATTAATGCAACGTAATATGATCATGCATGCAAGAATCTTGGATAATAATCCACTACTGAGGAAAATCAAGTTGTTGCAACCATGAGAATCAACGCTTGATTTGAAATGATAATTATTCCTGAGATTGATGCATGCATTCCCTATCTCATTCATAAAGAGAGGATACCACGTTTGAAAATGAAACACACTGAAGATCTCAGCATATCCTCACCCGTGGGTTTAAGGATTTAAAAACCACAGAAATCCCAATCATTCAATGCTGTGTTCTCCATGGAATTTCACACATATTTTGAACACAAAAGAATATTTTCCTTCCCCTATAAAAAGGAGAGTCTTGAGACGATAAGGGGCTACTGCTCCTGCATTTCTGAGAGCTCATATTTTAGAAAAACAGATCTTCTCCTTGTGCTTCCACTCTGCGAAGAGTAACCAGATGAGACCCATGATCCTTCAGCTCTAAAAAGAAGAATATATCATAGGTGGTTGAAAATTTCTTCACACTCTCAAACCACTTTGTGAATAATGGTTCTTGCGAACACACGGTTGGTTCCTCAAAACTTTATTGTGATTTGTGAATCATGTGTTACCGTGATCCATTGTTTTAGCCTTATCCTCCCACTGTGCTTCGTGAAGTCGATCACACTCTGTGAAAATATGAACCGTGAATACTTTTCATTAAGAAGAATACCCATGCCCATTTGGTTTCACGAAGTAAAGAAGAACCCCCTTAGGTTCTCATGATTACGTCCTACTATTTTCAATGGTTCATGTTTTGGTGATGAAGAAGATTTCAAGATAAGGATAAAACTTACATTAATGCATGCATGTTCTCTGATTAAATGAACCTGTGGCTGTTTTTGATTGTATGAAAAAGTATTACACATTAGACAAGTGTTTAACCCATTCGAGAATAAATAATCACATGAATAATCCTAAAGAGACACCCTAATCAAGTGCAAGAGAAATAAGAGAAAGAGAGTTGAAGAGGTTGTTTATGTGCTTAAATAACTATACTAATTAAGGTTTTCACACAATAGGTAAGAATATGGTAGTTCATGAATTCATACATCCATATGCACACATGAAGAACAATTAAATAAAGAATCAAAATAGTATGTGCATGTGTGTAAAGAATAAGAAGAAGAAGAAAGAAAGAAAAGGAAGAAAGGTTCAACCTAAATGACACATTCATGATCGCATGCATACATGAAAAAAAGAGAAGAAGTTAATTCAAATTATTACAAGTTAGATGATATTCATTTCTTGAAAAATTATAAATTATTTTTTGATTATATCCAATAAGGAAGAATAATAAGTTCTAGTGCAGTTGGTTTTTTTCACTAAGAAGAATATAGAAGAATAAAAAAGTTTCTTACCTAATAATTTGTAGGTAACCAAGTGAAGAGCACTAAATAATACTAAGAGTAGAATATAACTTTTGAAGAAGGAAGAAAACTATCTCCACTGGCAGTATAAAGAACCAACTAGAGTCTGAAAGTTGAACTAGGTCATCACCAGTTTAGGGAGAGGATTGTTTACATTCACCCTCCAAAGTATAGGGACTCACACTAACTAAAGGATTGTTTTCCTAGTCGATCCATTGTTAAAATTATCACATTATATTGTAGAATCCATTCACTAGTCATTTAGATTGATGGTAAGGATGTGGCTGCTCTTATTTAATAGTGAACCTTGTAAAAATATCGTGTGCATGTTTTTACTTCTTTTTAATTATTTCACGAGATAGAGAAAATAGAATAAGATAATCAAGATCCTAATATGTCAATAGGTACATGGATAGAAAGTTGGAAATGGTTTAAAAAGTCCCCAACACTGATTCACCCCCTCTCAGTGTTAGGTATATCCCATACTGGTTTTATAACTACTTAATTCAATTACACCAAAATAAATCAAGGATGACAAAGAATATTTGGTTAAATATACATCCATATAAACCTAAAAGGATTGTTGGGAAGGATCCTTGAAGAGAAAGTGAGACATTAATGGATTAAATGTTTTAATTATTCATGATATTTTATACCTTGATTTACCCCCACCCCACTTAATGTAATATAATTTGTAGTCCCTCATATAATTCTGACAAGTGGTATCAGACAGATATGTTCAATTTTGGATTTTTTTAATACTATCACTTTATATGATGTTGTGTTAATGATTTAATCCACTGTGAAGGATCCATTCTTTAATTGAAATATTTTTAGAATAAGGAAATGGGAGAATATCTTGTTTTATTTTGATATTTTCAAGAAGTGTTATAAGATGTAATTTTTTTATTAATTCAACATGGAATCATCTTGGAAATAGATTATAGAAAAATATCTATTGATGATTTTCTCAATTTGGAATTAAATGAGGTTCTTAATGAAGACTTTCATGAACAAGTGAATCATAGAATCTTCTCTAGATTCATTTATATGCAACTAGAATAATTTTTTTAGAAAATATCAATGGGAAAAGATAAGTAAATTACAGGAAAAGGATAGAAGAATGATAAGAGAAATAAAAATTCATCCCAAAATTTTTGTTCTCCATTAAAGGTAAAATTTAAACATAAAATTTTTTATTCTAACCTTTATATAGAGAAAGGATTGGAAATTATAGATTATATCTTGGAGTTAAAATAAATATGTGATTCTATATATGAAATTGAACCACCATGAAGTTTATATTCCAAAGAAGTCCCATGCAATGAAAAAATGGATCAATGATGTATCATGAATTATAAATTATACACAATGATTAATGATTTATAATTGGAAAATAATATATTAAAGGATAAATAATTTTCCTTAAATTTCATTAAAAAAAATGGCAATGAATGGAACTAAGAAAGTAACATGTTTGAAATTATTTCCCCAGATATCATGATGTAAATAGTCACAGATATGGAGTTGAAGGTTAGGATCATACCTCTTAAAATTCATCCCAAAGTGAGGATATAATGAAATATTGGTACGACTTTAAATATAATTGTTTTGGATGAAAATATAGAATCAAATAATAATAATATAATATCCCTTGGGTATAGGAAAAATAAAACAAAAGAGAAGGTGGATATCTCCTCGAAATCATTCTCAACTTGTGCAGAAAAAAGAGATTTCCATATTCAAAATCTATAAGTAAAGTGATATACCCTATAAAATCATAGATTTTACTTCCAAAAAAGAATAGAGCATCAAATTAAATTTATTTTTGATGATTTTGGAATCTCATGAGTAGATTTTATGAAGCCAACAATACCAAAGATATTATAAAAACTCCAGTAGTTCCCACTTCTTAATCATAGAGTGACCAAATGAAGTTTGATTCTTATAGTAAATGCTTCCTTTTATCTAACCATAGTCATATGGAAAGGAATTTAAATTTTCAAAATTCAAGTAAGGTTAAATAATCCATACTAACCTACTCTAATCCTGATATATACATGTAGATTTCTTATCCTAGAAAGAGGCCTATTAAGCATGAAAATATGTTAAATGATTTAGAGGATGATATAGAATCTAAATTAATGGTGTATCATGTACGAAAATATGTATTGTCAAAAAAATTATCTTTAGTGGTATAAAGGAAGATATAAATGGAAAAGAAATAGGTATTTATTTTACAGATAATGTGGAATAGAATGGGATTTTGACTCTATAATAGAAGATTTATTCTAAATTGTAACTTTTTGATTGTAAAGGATGGAGATTTAAAATATTTTCCTACCCAAAAAACTAAGTGTAAATAGAGGATAATAGAATGGGGAAGAAATCTAAAAAAATAAATTGGGATCATATAAGGATGATTCTTGAGAAATAGTTAATTTTAACATCTATAAGTGATGATTAAAATGTTGATGAGTTGGTTTCATTCCATTCAAAAAATCTAAAAAAGGTAAATGGAATGAAAAAATGTGATGTGTTAGTTTATTTTGCCTAGTACCATTCGTCAACTTTGAAACATTGAGGTACCCCTTTTCCAAATTATTTATTTTGTCAAACTATTTTTCAAATGGTTCATAACTAAGGGGAAGACATGATCCATGGGATAATTATTCATGAAAAGTAAATGAATGATTTTTCTAGTGTAACATAAGTTCATGGAGATTAATTCAAATATCATCACAAAAAATGTTTTCCCCCATTTTATACAAAAAAAATAATATATAAAATCATATCTATAGACAATGTCGGATGGGTTTTTATACTGAATATCAAAGGGTATTAAGTCTTATTATATGTTTTTTAATATTGTAAGGATTATAAAGGTATGGAGTCAAAATTATATCATTTTTAAACAGGTGTTTCCATCGGAATAATTACTATCAAATGCCTATGAAGTTGTATAAATTAATTTCAATTCTGGTATGTTTCTCACAATTAATTACTTTAATGTTATGTAATAATGTTTTGGTGTGATGTGATTGAGATCACATGTTGTTTTTTGTAAAGTAAAAGTCAATGTTTTGTTTGTTTATTTATATTCTTGAGTGACGTGGGAATCCTTATTGTTTATATAAAAAAACATCCCCAACACTGAGATCCAAATTTGTTCGCCTTTAGGATTAATTAACATCTCAAATGAAATATACTAAATTAAATCAGATAATATCTTGAAAAAAATTAATAGTAATGGAGACTGGATTCATTAATATCATGTTTCATTGGATTTTTCTAGTCAATATTTGTTTAATTAAAGATAATTATGTTTTACTAAAACAAGTAGATAAGATATCTTCAAGGGGGTGTGATGAAGATATATCAGGGGGGTTTATATTTCCTATAATATTATCACATACAAAGGTGGAGTTGATGTGAAGATTATTTTTACTCAAATATGATGTATATGGAAGAAAATTGAATCCCTATACTAGCTGGAGGATGCTTGTAATTACCCTTTTCTTTTTAAATTCCCTTTGTATTTCATAGAAAATAAGTGAGAGAAGAAGATATCTCTTTGTGGGAGGTGATAAAATCATTTAGGAGATGATGACACATCCAAGGGTTTATTGAATAAGGGAATAAAATATATATTTTGGGTATTTAAAAAACCCAATGGGGGGAGATTCTCAGAAATCTTAATGTATTAATGATGGATTTGATGAGAATAAGGTTGGTTGAGGTTGTTGAAACTAATACAGTCAGTGTTGAATGGAATTAATTATTTTCACATTATATAACAAATATTCATTGGTATATCAATGAAGTTTGTTGGATTTTTTTAAAGAAACATTTTTGAAAACACATGTTGAAGATGATCAATGTACTGAAGTGTTAAATGGAAAATTGATAGTTTCAAAATTTACTATAAAAGGTTTTTTCATACATCTATTATAATTTGGAGGGTCGAAAATGCTGTTTATTAAAGTGTAATATTTCAAGAGTCATTACAGATGTAATTTTCATAGAGTGTATCTCAAAAGAGTGAAAGGTAGCCAAAATAGGTAGGAACATAGCATAGTTGTGGTTGTGATAGGCATGCTGATAAGTGAGTTTATCCAACTAAACCACATAATCCACTCCACAAATTAGATTGTTTTTCAGTGAGAACCCTAAAACATAGAAAATCCATTTGTTCTATAGATGATAATTTGAAGGATACATATATATTTTTCTATCTATATAGTCAACATGACTATGCCATAGTGTTGAAGGTATTAATGTAGTGAAAGATAGAGGATCCAAAATTTAGGCCAACCTTGGCTACCAAGCCAATGAAGTTTAACCCTGCACATGTGGGAACAAACATGACCTCATAAGAGATCCCACAATACCATCTATCCTTAGTGAAACCAGGAGGTATTCAAAAACACACAAGGGAAAGAGTATTCATAAAAGCATTGATCCATGCTATACGGTGGAGTCCAAGAGGATGTGGTCCAGGGAAGAGGGAAACAATGTGGATAAGGTAAGGAGTAGACCCCCTTATTCAAAATCAGTGATTCATGGGATTATATATATTATATTTCATGGGAAATACATTGCAGTTTTTGATCTGGGATATGAGGTTAACAATATTTTTCATAGTTAATAAAACATATCATAGAAGTGTGCATACATGTACACTTGACCTCAGGTAAATATAATATACCAAATCTCTACTTTAGTTAGGCTAAACCAGAACTAACATAATTTTATTTTGAGTATTACGTTCCATAGAAACGTGGATATAAATTAAAGGGGCCTTAATAAGAGTTTTGGTTCCATAAAAGATTTAGAGGTTTTGATGCCACAATAGAGAAGGTTTTACTACAGTTCCCCTGCATAATAATAAAACTATTCCATACATACAACTTTCACTATGAAGTTTCTAAATTCAAAAAAAAGTATATAATTTATAGGTCTACATTGACATTGGAGACCTTTTCTTATTGATGTTTCTATGTAGTAGCTATTTTGGTGTGTGAGGCAGTTAGAGGAGATCATAAAGGAAGATCACACACTAGTGATGAAGGATTTAATGGTTGAGTTTTATGGATATGGTCAATGTTAGACGACTATGATGTATTACTCTAGGGCCTACCATAGTAAAGTTTAAAATTTAAATAATTAACCAGGGTAAACCTATCCATTCAGAATAAGTTTAAATAAGAGAGTTTTTATGATATATTGTATCAGACCATACTGTGTCTAATATGTTTTTTTAGCTAGAAGTTTCACTGTAAACTAAAGGAATGGGAGTTACTGCCTTTAATATGGGGTTTTTAACTCAAATTCAAAGGAGCATTATGATCCCATTAAGTATGTGGGACAATCTTTATGGTATTATCTAAGAAGAGATTAAATTTAAACCATTGTATTGAATAGGTAGAGAGGAATTATTTATAATTATACAAGATGTATATCTAGAGAAATATCCCTGATGGTTGAGAAAATTGAATATTAGAATTTTCAAGGTGGAAAAAGATATTTTTCCTGATGAAAGGTAGGATGATTGATGAATTATAATTTTTATAATTTATTTCTAATGTAAAATAATGTATTTTTGGTGCTATAATACTGTGATATTCTTCCTATGGTATTCTAGAATGAATAAGCTTTTGTATCAAAGTTTTTTCACAAAAGGTGAAGAATCAAACCATCAAGACATAAAGAGTGTATCTATCTATAATGATGATGCATTCCAGGCTACTAATTCAAGAGAAGGGGGTTAAATTTCTATAATAAATGTGATGGTGATCCTTTCCCCGAGTATTTAGAAAACTAAATAACATTTGACGAAGTGGACCTTGGGATGCAGTGAGTTATCCCTACACCTTGAAAGGTAGTGAGCATAGGCATAGGAGTGGCCTAGCTGGAACCATTGTATATAGTGATCTTCATTGTATTTTTGGTTCATGGAACAACACTAATGTGTACTCCTTGGATGTAAACCAGTGAGGGTAACATCCCGGTTCCAGAAGCTGCCCAGAGACACCCCGTACCCGGTTGGTCACATGGCCTCAAGTGCATTTCCCCGAATTCCAGAGGCTTCCAACTAGTAGCAAGGGCCTTGTGTGTGATAGTGGGGAAACTATTCCCCCATTTCATGAGTAACACAATGGATGTAAAAACAAATAGTAATAGTAGAATCAGTGATAATGTCATAAAATAGTAATAGTGGAATACTGAAGGAAATAAACAGCTGGAGCACATATATAGTGATGCATGATACATATGTCTAGGAAAGCAACCAAACACATCACAATGTTGAAATACACTAGGAAACTAAAGTACAAGGAAATAGTAAACAACTCTTCACCATCGCAAGCCTCAACATGGTCCCATGATCTCCATCTCCAAAGTAGTCAAGTACTTGTAGTATAAGGGTGTGTGCCCATATCTATACCATCAACAATATAATCTATTTGGGCCTAAAGTCCTGACCCAAACAAGGTGTGATACTAAATACCTGTAGGCAACCACCAAGAGATCTGTTCCTAACAGTTAGTGAATATATATATATATAGCAGGAAATAAGCAAGTAAAAGTGATAAACAATGTGGAATCAACAGTAAACATTCATACAGTTTTAAAGCATTAAAATTTCACATATCAAGTAAGAAGATAAACACAAACAGGTAACCCTCTGGGATGTACTCACAACCTAATCCTCTCTAGTCCTACCTAGAAAACACAAGCAACCCTCTGGTTAGTACACACAGTCTAACCCCTCTGGTTCAACTTTAGTATAGACTCTCTGGGGAAGCCCTCATCGTCAATTCCCCCTATTGTCTCGTATCAGTAACTAAAAGGCACTATAGGGAATCAATTATGTCTCATTCCCCCTGTGGCCCGTATCGAGGAACTACAGACACTCTGAGGAAGCACTTATGTCAATTCCTTTTATGGTCTCACATCCGAACAATAATAACAGACACTCTGTAGAAGCCCTTACATCCATTCTCCATATGGTTCACTACACCGGGTTCTCACAGCCCTGTGTAAGTCAAAAAAGCATAGAAATGATAAGATTCCAAAGTAAACCTCAAGAACTACTTGGCTTACCAGTCTAAAGCATAACATCATGTTAGATAAAAAAATAAATCAATCCAACAATATTGGTATGGGAAACAAACAAGGCATCTTAATAGGATAAGCAAGACCAAACATTCATAAACAAAACATGAATGGGAAAACACTTCCAAAGCATAGCAATTAACCCTATTCAAATTCAATTAAGCTCTACTTAAGAATACAAGCATATTAGGTAATTAACAGGGATAAAATTGTAAACATGAAATACCCCGATCAATGGTATTGTCACTTTTGAACATAAAATTCAAATCTATCTACGTAAAGGCCCAAACCACCTACCTCGGCATCAGAAGATCGATATACTTGAGTCAAAGGCCTTGAATCACCTTAGAATGTCGTAGATCTACAAAAATGTCTAAAATTTTCAACCCACGATATCTCACAAGAGAGAAGTAATCAGAGAAAGGTGTTCACGAAGAAGAGAGAACTCACTGATATGATTCCAATGCAACTGATAGATTCCAATTCACAGAACAGACACTCGATCGATGGCTCAGTGAAGATCAGTGTCGTACGAACGCTCTCGGATGAACTAGTTCGAGAAGAAAATGGTTTTGTCTGTCTGACGCAACCTCGATACATTTAATGAAAAAAATAAAGTACAAGTCATGTACTTTATAAGTACACGACATGTACTTGCCTTCACAGGCCCCCGCATTAGGTGGTCTCCAGGTCACCACACATGGTTGTGTTCATGTTCATGACAGGGCCAGCACCCGGCTACCAGTGGTAACCAATTATAGGACGTGTACTTATAAAGTACACAACGTGTACTTAAGAAATTTTCAGAAAACTCCTCTTTTCCTCAAAACACAATAAAAAGGAAAACATACCTGTAAAAAACGATCTTGATTCCTACAAACTTTCCCCCTTAATTAAATTTTTCCCTGAATTTCTCTAGAAAGGCTAGGTATAAGAATAATCCTCAAAAATCTCTGGCCACTATGATCGTACATCGGCCTCCCTCTCCCAGGTCTCATCTTGTACTCGCTCGTGCTTCCATAGCACTCATACTAGAAGAACAGACCATCCTCAGAGAACCGTCACACTTTTATAAAAAATCCGGATAGGATGCTCCTCGAATGAGTCGTCCACCTCTAACTCAACCTCCTATTATTGAAAAACATGAGATGGGTATGAGAAGTAACGACGAAAATGAGAAACATGAAAGACATCATGCATATCCTGGTACCTCTGAGGTAACTGAAATTGATAGAAGACTGGCCCAACCCTCTCCAAAACCTCAAACAGCCTGACATACCTTGGCAAAAGCATACCCTGTCTCCTAATACTCTTGTGCCCCAACCTCAGTGTAACACGCAGAAAAACATGATCCCTAACCTTTAACTCTAGAGGTCGTCTCTGCTGATCAGCATAAGACTTCTGTCTAGACTGTGTAGTAGCCATCCTCTTCCGAATCAACTCTATCTGCTATGTGGTCTCCTAGACAAGACAAGGTCCCAACGTAGCTGCCTCTCCTACCTCCAGCCAACATAAGGGTGATCGGAATAGCCTACCGTACAAAGAATCATAAGGTTCCATCTGAATAGTTTCTTGAAAACTATTGTTGTATGAAAACTCCAAAATAGGTATGTGCTTCTCCCAAGAACCTCCAAAATCAAGGATACATGCTCGATGCATATCCTCAAGAACCTGAATCGTACACTCAGACTAGCTATCTGTCTGAGGGTGGTAAGTTGTACTCAAAAGTACCTGTGTACCCAAAGCCTTTTGTTTCCCCTGCCTAACCTGAGAAGTAAAATAGGAGTCCCAGTTGAAAACAATAGAGTGTAGAACTCCATGTAAACATACAATCTCACAAATGTACAACTGTACCAGCACATCAACACTAAAGTTCTCCTTGATTGGAAATAAGTGAGAAACCTTTGTGAGTCTGTCATTGAAAACCCATACAACATAATTCCCTCAAGGCAACCCCAGTAAACCTATCACAAAATCCATCGTGACATGATTCCACTTCCACTCAGTAATGGGTAACTACTACAAAAGCCCTATTGGTCTTTGATGTTTCACCTTTACCTACTAATAGGTGGAACAACTTATGACGAACCCAAAAACAACTTTCTTCATAAATTTCCACCAATAATGATGGTTTAGATCATGATACATCTTTGTTGACACCAGGATGAACTACCCAAACTAAGGAATGAAAGCCCCGCATAAACTCCTCATGTATGTCTGCTGACACCCATACGCGCCCCTGGAAACGTAAGATCTCATCCTCCCCTATACTCCATCCAAGAATAGGGTCCCCACCCTACATTCTCTCTCATAAGATTAGGCCTTCAGAATCTGATAGCTTCCTCATTCGCACTCGATCAAGAAGAGTAGAGGTAACAACTACAGAAGATAGAAAAGTCTACCCTTATCTGTCATGCACCTCCAAATGCATCTTAGAGAAAAGATCCATAAGCTTACACTCACTAATATCCTCATTAAAAACCTATATCTGAGTCCTCCTACTCAGTGCATTAGCCACGGTGTTGCCTTTCCCAGGAATGTAGGCAAGCTCGAAGTCAAAAGACTGAAGGTACTCATCCCACCTTCGCTGTCTCAAATTCAAGTCATGCAGAGTGAAGATATACTTGAGACTTTTGTGGTCAGTAAAAAGCAAAATATTCTCTCCCAGGAGATAATTTCTCTAACAACGTAAGGCATGAACAACTACTGCCAACTCAAGATCGTGCATCGGACTCATGTGGCCTCAACTACCGAGACCTATACGCAAGGACTCCTTCTCCTTGCCTAATCACTGATCCCAAGATGATACCTCAAGCATCACAATAAAAAGTATATCTTTTTACTCTCTCTGGAAAAACTAGTATCGGTGCTGAAGTCATCCTCCCTTTTAGCTCTTAAAAGGTTGACTAACACGAATCATTCCACAGTTACATCGCACCCTTCTTATTCAGGCCCGTCGGTGGTGCTGATAAGCGTGAAAAGTTCTATATGAAATTCCTGTATTATCCAGCCAGTCATAGAAAACATCTCCCCTAAAAGACGTTCTTCGACTAATCCTAGGAATCTACTACTCTCACTTTCTCTGGGTCCACTGATTCTTCTTTCTCTGAGATAACATAACCCAAGAAGTAAATTTTGTCCATCCAAAAGAGGCATTTTGAGAGCTTAGCATATAATGGATTCTCTCTCTGTGTACTCAAAACAATCTCAAGATAAGTGGAATGGTTGTGTCGAGTGTGAGAGTACACCAAGATATCATCTAAGAAGACCTCCACAAAGGAATCCAAGTATGGGTGGAAAAATCAGTTCATCAGTGCCACGAAGACTGCAGGCGCGTTCTTGAGACCGAACGGCATAACCATATACTTGTATAGACCATACCTACTCCAAAAAGCTGTATGAAGTATATCAGATGGTCTAACGCACAACTGATGGTAATCAGACCTCAAGTAAATCTTCGAGAACACCCGGGCTCCTTGAAGCTGATCAAAGAGATCATCAATCCTTGGAAAGGGATACCAGTTCTTGACTGTCAACTGGTTCAACTTCCGATAATCCACACAAAGCTGGAGGGTACCATCTGCCTTTTTTGCAGACAAGATAGGTGAACCCCAAAGAGAAGTACTGGGATGGATGAAACCTTTTGCCTGCAACTCCTCCAACTACTTCTTGAGCTCCTACAACTCAGGTGTATCCATCCTATAAGGAGGAATGGACATTGATGCCACTCCTAGAACAAGCTCAGTAGGCTAGAAAACTGGAGTAAAGTCCATTTGTGAAGTCCCCTGGCCATCCAGATATAGGCTAGAAAATTGGTCTATAAATCCTCCCAATCCATGATGCTCGGGTCCTGCTCTGCTCACCTGGACATCCCACTCACCCTTATGAAGAAACAATTCACCCTCTGGTGATGTGAAACTCACCCTATGACAATAGAAATCGACAACTTTCTGGAATGGAACTAACCCGTCCATTCAAAGAATGACATAATAGTCGGTCATCTCTAGGACATAAAGGTCCCATAAGAAGTTACACCCATCAACCACTAAGGGGAACTCCTTGCACTGCTAGACGCTATCTATTCTTGTCCCCAATGGAGTGTCCAACATTAATATATCGACAGAAGAAAAGATACAGAGCCCGAGGCTCTCCAAAATACTAACAGATATAATTACATGGGAATCCCCTGTATCGAAAAGAGAAGAAGATAAAACTGAGGCAACTAGAATCATACCACGAACTGTAGAGGGTCTAGGATCCTGCTATTGCTGGGTGTAATCCACTGCAAAATTATGGACTATTCCATAGCCCTGTGACCCTACCTGACCACCCTGATCTGATCCAGTCTGTTGTCATTGAAATCCTGGTGACTGGCTACCTCGGCCATGACCTCCACCTTGTCCTGAACAGTAGGAAAAACTCTAGATCCTAGACTAAGGATAAACTAGTGGCGCTTCTCGTGAACGAGAAGTCATAGAAGAACCCATGTCACCAGCTTCTGGTGAGAAGATCTAACATAAGCGTTGAATATGAACCATCTTTCCACAAGATCAACACTCCATTAGGTCTCTCTGGAAATGTTTTCTCGTATGCCCAACCTTCCCACACTGGTAGCATACCACCTGGCTACCTGAAGGTGCATTCTGTCTACTCAAATCTCCACATGTAGTCTCCCTACAGCGCTTCCTACTATCTATAAAAGGTTTAATGAAGACAGATGTCGAATCGCCCTGGCTCACAACTCCATAATCCCTCAGATTACTCTGTGATCAGTGCCTGGTTGACTATAAATGTGATGGAAGTCAACCTGAAGATATTCACCTGCAATCGGATGTCATGCCTCACACCATCCTCAAACATCCTTTCTAGGAATAACTCATCACCACATAGAATAGGCGTGAATCACTGTAGCTTAGTGATGCGAGAATAATACTCCATAATAGAAAGAGTACCCTACTCCAAACTCATGAACTCTCAGTCTCGATCAGCCCTCAAGGTTACTGGATAGAATTAATCATAGAAGGCATGCTAAAACTCACCTCAGTCCATAACCTGCTAGTGTCCAACCAATGAGATAAAATCCCACCATCTCTTCGCGGAGTCCGGAAGCATCTACATAGCGATCTTGACCCTCCTCTTCAGAGGCATCTCTAGATGCTCGAAGATCGAAATCATGGCTTCTAACCATGACTTTGTAGCCTGAGGTCATCCTTCCTTTGAGTGGTTGGAGGATATTGTTACTGGAAAACTCGAGTTAGCTCTTCCACAAAAGGGGTGGGATGTGGTACTCTATGGAAGGTCTGCATGAACCTCATAAACCCCTATCGGAACTGTGCATCAGCCCCTGTGTCCGAAATGACGGTTGCTGCCAAGATTGGCACAACTAGAGAATCTGATAGAAGCCCTTGAAAAGACATGTCTGGTGTCTGATCATTTCCCTATAACTATCATACAATCGGAGGACGTCTCGGGGGCATGACTCTGCAAGGTCAAGCGCACACCTGAGACCAAGATTATCAAGAACTGAAACTCGAAGGGTAAGAAGGGAACCAGATAAAGAGAGCATTCAAGTTTTACAAAACATAGATACATGGTGTGTATACTTAACTACATGGTGTCTTCCCTTAACCCTTTCACATGGGCATGTACTTCTTCCAAAACTAGTTTTGTAACACTCCAAACACGCGACATGTTTTCCTAACACACATTATGTACATGAATCCTCTTCCCCTTCCCGAGTACTTCAACACGACTAAGCTTTGTGGTTCACCTAGAACAAGACTACACGGAGTGTTAGTGCCAGACATAGTGTGTACTAGAAAGACTTCACCAAACCGTGTTGTTAGTGAAACGGTCGGATACACGACTCACACAACACGGTGTGTTCCATATGGATACGGCGTGTACTAAAGGATTTCCACTGACCTGTGTTGTTAGCTATGTGAACAGATTATGGGGATTACACTACACGACGTGTTCAAGACTAACATGGCATGTATTGCTTGTGTTTTTATCCATCTGTGGCATTATTCACATGGGAATACACATGCTCTAAACACATGGCGCGTACGTCCAGTACACGGTGTGTCCCACCAAAATTTTCCCAACCCCATGTATCTACCCCCACGTCTAGCGACACAGTTAGAGACTATACAACGTTTACAAAGAGTACACATCATATACTTAAGAAAAACGATTTCTTCCAGAATAGAAGAACACATGGCATGTATTCAAAACTACATGGCATGTATTCTGGGTTTTTCCAGACAGTATGCCTTAGAAACTACCCCAGAGCCTATAAAAACACTTAAATGATGTTTAACGTTCCAAATTTCGATCATTGGGGGCCCATAATCCCCGTGAATCAAAGCTTGGCATCTCTTACATTTCATATACAAGAAAAACAAGGCAATGATCCACCAAATTCTGATCTATGAGGGCCCAAAACTTCTCAAGAACCAAATTTTGGCATTCATTCAAAAAAAACCTTACACAAATCAATACCCTATCAAAAAGTAGTTACTTTATCAAGGAATCTATCATAACAACATGCATATCTAGCAAAACATCTATCATAACAACATGCAATCGGTAATGCACCCTAAATGGCCTGGCAAGAATGCATAACATATGATTCCTAGCAAGTGGCTATATGATGCATGAGATGGAATACTCTCATCTCATTGGGTTGCTACAGAAATAGAACCTCAATAATATCAACAATAATAGCACAAAACATGTGAATCACCTAATGGTGAAATCAAATCCACCGTGAAATTTAAAAATCAGAAATATTGCAACAACAAGGTAGATTGGCCTTTCCATGTACACATGTTAGCTACTCACAGGCACATATTATTACCAAATACCTATTTTCTTCCTATCCATGGCTATAGGATACAAACTGTAAGTCAAGAATAAATGAAACACTCTGATACCACTTTGTAATGTCCTGGTTCTGAAAGCCACCCAGACACGCCCTGTACCCGATTGGTCACATGGCCTCAAGTGCATTTCCCCGAATGTCAGAGGCTGCCGACAAGCAGCGAGGACCATGGGTGTGATAGTGGGGAAACTATGCCCTCATTGGTAGAGTAACACAGCGGAAGTAAAAAAAAATAGCAATAGTGGAAGTAGTGATAATGTCATACAACAGTATCAGTGAAAGACTGAAGGAAATAAATAGTTGGAGCACATATATAATGATGCATGATACATATGTCTAGGAAATCATCCAAAAACGTCACAATGCTTAAATATAGTACTAAAACAACGTAATAGGAAATAATAAACAACTCATCTACATCACAAGGATCATCTTGGTCTCATGCTCTCCAGATCTAAAGCAGTCATGTACCAGAAGTAGAAGGGCGCTTTCCCTTATCTATACCTACAATAATATAATCTGTTTGGGACCAAAAGCATGACCCAAATAGGTTGTGAGACTAAATCCTCATAGGAAACCACCAAGAGATCTGTTAGTAATAGTCAGTGAATATATATGGCAGTCAATAAGCATGTAAAAGCAGTAAACAAGGAAGGACTCAACAGTAAACATTCCTACAGTTTCAAAGATTTCAAATACCTCATATCAATTTAACAGATAAACACAAAAAGGTAACCCTCTAGGATGTACTCACAGCTTAATTCCCTCTGGTCCTACCTAGTAAAAATAAGAAACCCACTAGGATGTATACACAATCTAACCCCTCTGGTTTAGCTTTAGTATAGACTCTCGGGGGATGCACTCACCATCAATTCCCCCTATAGTCTCATATCAGTAATTAAAATGTGTTCTGGGGAAGCACTTACATCTCATTCCCCCTATGGCCCACGTTGAGGAACTACAGACACTCTAAGGAAGCACTTACGTTAATTCCTCGTATGGTATCACATCGTAACAATAATAACAAACACTCTGGAAAAGCCCTTACATCCATTCTCCCTATAGTCCACTACACCAGGTTCTCACGGCCCTGTGTAATTCAAACAATCATAGCAATACAAAGAGGCCAATGTAAACCTCAAGAACTAAATGCATAACTATTCTATAGCATAACAGCATGTCAGATAAACAATCACTCCATCCTACAGTACTAGTCATGGGAAACAAATAAGGAAGCCTAATAGGCTAATAAATACCAAATGGTCATAAAAATATGCATGGTAAAACACTTCCAAAGCATTTAAATTAACCCTATTCACATTCAATTAACCTCTACTCAAGCATACAATTATATCAGACAATTAACAGGGCAAAAACCATAAACAAGCAATAAACCGATCAAGGGTATTGGGCACTTTTTCACATAAAATTAAAAGACTATCTATGGAAAGGCACAATCCACCTACCTCGGTGTCAGGAGATCAATATAGTTGAGTCTCCGGCCTTGAATCACCATTAAAAAATCATAGATATACAAAAAGTTATAAAACATTCAACCCATGATATCTCACGAGAGAGAAGGAATCAGAAGAAGGTGTTCAAGAAGAATAGAGAACTCACTGATGTGATTCCAATGCAACTGAAGGAGTCCTATTTGGAGAACAGATGCTCGATCAATGGCTCAGTGAAGATCTGTGCCATACGGACACTCTCAAATGAACTAGGTGGAGAAGAAGATGGTTTTGTTTGTCATACATGACCCTGATACGTTTAATGAAAAAAAGAAAGTACAAGGCATGTACTTTAGAAGTACACGGCATGTACTTACCTTCACTGGACCCCGCATTAGGCGGTCTCCAGGCCACCACACATGGTTGTGGGCATGGTTGTGACACAGCCAGCACCCAGCTACCTACGTTAACCGAGTACACGATGTGTACTTATAAAGTACACAACGTGTACTTAATCAATTTTTAGAAAACTCCTATTTTTCCTCAAAAACACCAGAAAAAGGAAAACATACCTAAAAAGAAGATATGGTTTCTTACAGTGAACCAAGTAAATTCTTATGTCTATATTTACATTCAACATTTTTCCCAAAAATGAACAATAAACATAACATATTTCATATTAAATAGAAATCAATGTGAGATTAATATGGAGAGGTCAAGATCTATTAAGGGTATGTGATACATTGTAGGAGTAAGAGTTTTAATTATCATTGATAGTGAATAACCTGATTTACCTCCTCCTAACTTCGGGGTATTCTCACACGGATTCCCTTTAATATGTCTAATAATGTGATTTACTCACACATAGATGAGGTTAACTAGTGGAGTGGGATATATAAAATAAAAAAATAGTATATAGGTCTTAGATAATAAATGTTGGAGGGATGACTTATATGTCATCATATTCTATTTAATTATCATGAACCATCCCTCGGGGCCTATACCATGACTACTCCAATCCCTCATTTCATACGCCAGGGGATGGTGACTAGCACCAGAAATGAATATCCCAAAAATGGAAGGTATTGAATTTAAACTTGTACATAAACAGATAGGGAAACCTGCACAAAGATAACCACGAAGGAAAGAAAAGTAATAAAACCACCAAAAAGTGCCACTACTAAGTGTAAAGTGTTTAGACAAAAAGGAAAGGTTCTATAATGCAAGCCCAACTGAAAATAAATTACAGAAAAAGAAGTACAAGCTCCTGAGGTCGCCTGCCAAGAATCCTACCTGAAGGGTATGTGCAACTCTCTGTTGGATGTCATTGCAACACACCACGTCTATCGATCCACCTCTGAGCATCATTCAGCCCTAGCTCCCCAAAGCCCATGTCAAGGTTGTCCATCATCTGCAAAAGACACAATAGGTGTGGGAAAATATCATACATGGTTGAGTATAACAATACTCAGTAGGGACCCGAGGCCCCCGACGGTCTCTTAGTAATTCGCGAAGGAAAACACCATAAAGAAAATACCACAAATTTAATATCACCAAACAAGATATTAAAAACATAGCATAAAGAAAGAGACCTATCTCACACTAGGTATAACATAAGTACAGAAATAAATATGATTATTCGCAAAGCTATATCATCTTATTCTATTGAGTGGCTCTACTGCTGATCCACACAGGGTTTCTAAGTGCTGGTCCACACAAAATTACTAGGTGATGACCCGTAGAGGATCGCTAGGTGATGATCGACACATGATCTCTAGGTTCTGACCCACATAGGATCGCTACGTGATGACCCACACAAGATCTCTAGGTGATGACCCACATAGGATCTCTATGTGCAAACCGACATAGGATTACTAGGTGTTGACCCACACAAGATTGCTATTTATTCTTCAAGTCACAGCTAGCCACTGGATTCCCGCACTTAAAACGCTTGATTTCCAGAGGGTATGGTCCTTATGACATCAGCCATTCATCAACCTCCATGTATTCCCACATATAGTAACCCCAATGTACTACATCATCGTAAGGGTCCCAACGTAACAGACAGCGCATCGAACAGACGCTTGGTCTGTAAGATATAGGCATTTTTGTAAAAAAGGGTCCGGTTAAATTCGAGTCTGATCCAACCCGGGTGTACTAAAACTTCCAAAAAAACTCTAGTGGAGTATATTAGTATGACTAATCTATTGAAAAGGTCCCAAATCCACTGACATCACGTCAATCAGACACGTAGTTTGCAAGATACATGTGTTTTAGTAAACATGGGGCATGTTGTGTCTAGGTCTGGTCCAACCCAGTTAGACCAACCCAACCAACTTAGCCAGGGGTCCCACATAACCGAGTTCACTTAGATGGAATTGACCTAACGTGTTTTTGGTCGGGGTTGGTCATGCTTGGTCTGGCCTAGCTAGTGGTCCAAGCCCAATGGGCCTCATTGGTCCCGACCAGGTTTGGCTGAGGGTCTAGCCCGTCTGGTGGCTCGGAGACCCAGTCTCATCTGGCTCGGATGGAAGCATGCGGGTCGGGCCTGCTGGCATGGGTCCAGCCTTCCAGCATCATAACACACTCAAAAATACATGTGTTGCCCTGTGGGGACTGTCATGAGACATATGACCCGTTCGAGCACATGGGTTGGGACTACATGTATGCAGGGAACGGGTGGTACCTAGCTTGTCAGAACACGATGACCATATTAAAGTCGTGGTGTATGTGCAATCACTGGGATCTAGTTTTTACATTATTAAAACATTACTGCATATAAAACCCATGAAATAATATTAAATTAAATGTAAATTCGACACATACATGAATTGGTCAAGATCATGATCAATCACACACATTCAAATACATCACATGCTTACAGTCTTGTTTTTATTTCCAATTGAAATATTTAATTAAGAAAAATGTATCATAAATTAATAGTTAATGGCCTCTATAATTATATAATTATTTATCTTAATTATTAATCCATGAATCCTTGGTGATTCAAAAGATTTTAATCCTCAGTAATTTTATATAAACTAAAAAAATTAATTTTATTTTAAAATAATTATGTACATGACATGTAATGGTAACAAAAAGTTGTGTGGAAATATACATTAATTCCATAAAGTACTATTCTAGTCATATATTATGCACTTTGATATAATGACACCATAAGTGTAATGTCAGGATATTATATGAAATTTTGTTTCATGTTGTTGACCACGCAAAATTGATTAATATATATGGTGTGTACTTCTAGATCTAGTTGTGCTCATTACATGGTATGTACAACCACTTTACATAGCATGTAACTTTTATAAAATTTGAAATATGTTAATTCAAACATATATTAAACACAGAAACTTGGTAATCACATAGATTGTGAAAAAATATTATCACATTTCATGTATAATAATAAAAAATTTGTGTTATTAGATTATTCATGAAATTAATTTATCTCCATGTACATTAACTCACATGAAATAATAAACACTTGTATACCTTACATGAGTTGTCATATATTATATGATGTATACAATGACTACACGGCATGTAGTATTTTTTATACATCGTGTATTACATGCATATGAACTCGGCGTATAATCCCTAGAGGATAATACCACATTAAAAAAGTTGAAGGAGATCAATGTAACATGTGACTATAATAATCCTATTTCTCTCATGTTTTTTTTTCAACATTTCATGTAACACCCCAAGCTTCCACGGTACGCTTCTCCTTTAATTATACAGTAGCATGTGTTGTACACAACTTCGAGTTCTAACACACACCACAACCAATCAAACTAGCCGTTATGAAGAGTAATACACACCTTTTAAAATTTTCTACATTTTATCTTCCAAAATGGACTTCATTTTTGGATTCGTAATATCGAAATTATCTTAGGGTGATTTTTTTGTACTTTTCGGATAACTTTCATATTTTGATGAATAGTGAAAATTACTAAATTTTTATTAAAAATAAATTTTTTAATCGAAATAATTAATAGTGATAAATTATTAATTTTAGTGGTTTTAAAGTATATTTATATTATATTTTTACCACTTAATACAGTTTTGATCATTGGATGTAATTTCACATTTAAACCGTACATAAAAAAGTGTCAATCTTTTGATAGTTATTATTTCTTAAAAACACGCTTTTTGTTTTGACAACGGGAATTAATTTTAAATTAATTTCTGCCACTTCTATGTCTTGAATTTAGAAAAATGGATTCCATATTTAGAATCATTATGTCCAAATTGTGTAAATAGGTAACTTTTATTTTTAGGCATTTTGAATAATTACTTCGGTAAATATTTTATTTACCATGGTTAAAGGGTAAATCAGGTAAATAAGGGTAAAAAATAATATTATAATAATAATAAATTACCCTAAAATGTGTCCTAAACCTATTGGTTCATACATTTCTGACCACGGGCATCTTTGGGTCGATTTTGCGACCCCATGGATCCACTTGTAAGTGATAATGACACTTATATTAATTAAGTTAAATTAAATATAAAAATGAAATAAGCATATATATTTTAGAAAAACAATTTTTACATAGGATTATATATGTTATATTTTCAACTATAAATATTAATTAGAAATATAAAAATATTTTCTACATAATGGTATTTTATTTATAATTTTTGGACATTTAATAGTTAAATATATTTATGACACAATAATGATGCAGTATTTTCCTTATTAATGAAAGGATCAAATAATTGGTATTATAAATGTTAAAATAAATATAATTTTACAGTTTTGATGACATACAAGAATTTTATTGGTTAATAGTACATGTTATTATTGCTTAAATTAATTTGTTTTGAATTAATAAAGTTGCTAGGACTTTAACAAAAATAAATTATTGAATAGTGTCAAAATTCACATAAATGAGTTTTTAAAACAAATATTATATTATTAATTAATATTATATTCCTAAAAATCTAATTTTAGGAAAAATGAATTATATAATGATAGTTGTATCATTAATGGACCACTTGGGAGTCACTTGTAAGTATATAGTATGTTTATTAACCATATAATATAAAAATACAAAGTGACATGATAATGTCAAACTATTTAACTAAGAGTTAAATATAAATGATACGGTTAATATAGTGACCCAAACCTGTCTAAAATCTATTGTAGGAAATGATTTAAACTAATACCCACCTTATCCTAAAAATAAATCAGTTTTTAGCCACTAGAAACCGAATATTAATTTATTATAAAATAATATTTTATGTTTTTCCTAAGGTGCCTCTCGCCCCCCTTATAAAAGGGCACTCCCCCTTCACATTAATTCACACCATCACAGCCTTTTGGTTCGGCCAACCTCGTTCAAAATATCCTCCCAACTTCCCTCAATTCATCATAGAGTCCTTCATTTAGTCATAAATCCAACTTAAGGACCCCTTTTCATTAAATCAAAAGGTAGTACCCGAAGAAGAGGTAATGATTTCACCACCCTCTTTCAGGTTCCTTTCTTCTTCCACTTAATATTTATTTGTTATTTAAATTATAAAATAATAAATCCAGTATATTATATATATTGTTATGTTATTATAAATATGGTACAACCATATTCAGTATTCTATCCATTCTTTGAAAGACATGTCACCATATGTGCATGCGTACGGCTTACCGTCTCCACGTCGTGGTGTAATTGTTATTCGAAACATTATTATTTGGATGGGTATGATAATGATGTGTAATTGATGTAAATAATTAATTAAACATGATAATGATTATTTATATATTATATAACATCCATTTATATATTATTTTAATATCAAAATAATGATATTGTCGCTCGTGCGTACGTACAGACTATCGTCTCCACGAACGCGATAAGATTTATTCCGCATCGTATCCATTCAAGACTAATTTTCATTTGATGATTAAAAATAATGTTTAAGGACTTGATATCATTCTTTATATGAATAATATACAACCTATGGATAAAAAACATGGATTATGTAACAAAACGTATAAAAGAAAATGAGTAAGTGAACACCTGAAACGACGCTAATACTAAAATATTATTAACACAACAATATTAAAAGATCATATATGATAACATATTTATGTATATGATTCTTGTATAATTTAATAACAATTATTTAACTATTATATAGGATTTTAACCTACCCTCTACCATGGAAAAGTACAAGGTAAGGGGTTTTCATCTCACTCCTTATTCCCCGTGAGATTCATGCCATATTGCCACTATTACATTTTGTGTAGAGTATGTACTACCCATAATTGTTTTAATTGTGTAATACACTTTAATTTATGTGTATTTACATATTAATTTTATTATACCTCTTTCATGAGGTGTATGTTTTGTAAGTTACCAAATTTGTAAGGGTTTATTTCACAATCTCTTCATTATCCGAGTTTGTTTATACGTAATTATCTATTGGGTCCTCTTTATCATCCACATCCATGATTCTTAAAAATTTATTTCAAATAATTATTACTATTTTACAGACTATGGGTTAAATTAATTTATACCCTTTTTTGAATTTTAATAAAATGGTTTTATTGGAATCTTTCTGTCGTTTTCCAAACAATGTATTTTTTAACCTTTTCGACAAAATTAAGGTAAGAATGTCTATTTTTTAACTTATACGGTAGGTGCGGCTATTTTCCACTATTATAAAATTGTCTAAGCTTCCATTACAATCTTATACGAATATTTTCAAAGTAAATGTTTTCTTTTATAATTATGTGACTGTTAAATGATTTCAAAAAAATAGATATTTCTCTCAAATAGTTTTTATTTCATCTATGTCCACATCATTTTAAATGTTTTCAAGATTTGTTCTTCTAACCCATTCTCATTAATGTCCAAGTTTGAAAAATGGTTTTAAGGATTTATTTAATGGTACATGAATGTTTTAAAATGTTAATTACATTAAAATGTTTCAAAGTGGTATGGGACACTTTGATTCAAAAAATTCTTTAAATGTCTTCCTTTCTAAATTGTCTGACTTTTAAATGTTTTCATGAAAAGGGATATTTCAATCAAAGACTTTTACAAATAATTTCCATCTATGTCAAATATTTTAATGTATTTTAAACTTTTTTTAAAGATGATTTATTATGATACAAAACTTCCATATTGTATTGAAGGTTTTGTGATATGTTTGACTATGTATGTGTTATTTTTATACCATTCATGGTTTATGGTTAAAGTATTGACATTTTGTATCCTAGTTCTTATATGAATTTTTATGTTATGTTTCAAACTTTTCATATGAGTAATGTATTGGACATAGTAAGTGATAGGTGGAGCCCGTTATAGCTCATCGATGCATCGGTAGGTCTCATGAGACAACTAGACATGGAATTGACAGAGGCCTTTTTCCCAATTTTATTTATGGTTTCAGCCGAGGCCTTAATCATTTTAGAAGTCTTGACCGAGGCCTTGAAAAAATGTTTTAGAATGTCTAACATTATACATTCCCTCATTATGGAAATAATATTTATGGTTCATGTGGTCATTCGACTAGTAGAATACCCATGATTATGTTTTATTATGGCATTATTTACAAAACTCATATTATTGCCATAAAAGTATTCATATTTATTATTAGTAAAGGAATGTGGCTTCAATTATTCACCATGCTTAATATTTATGTCATTTTACACTGTATTTCTTACCCTTACTGAGCGTTTGAGCTCACCTCTTTCTATGTTTTATTTTTCCCAAGATTCCAAGAAGTGTATTATGATTGATATGCACGGTTAAGCTAAAGGGAATAATGGCGTTCTCAAAGAACTATTTACGTTGTGTTTTATATTTGAAATTTTAATATAATGTTAATATATGTAATCTATTTTCCAAGACTGCTAAACCGATCGGTGCTTCGGGATTTGATTCCTTGTAATCATGCCAATGTATTAAAATAAGGCACTGACTCTGGGTAACTGGGGTCGGAGCGTTACAGTTGGTATCAGAGGGAGGTTTAGAAATAACCATGGAAAAAAGATTTTGATAAACTCTGATTAGAGAATACAGCCCTAATATATACTTTGAGGATTAGAACAGAAGAACTTACTATAATTTTGTAATTGTAGAGATTTTGTGAGTTTTCTAAGAAATACATCCCTGTCTGGATACGAGAAGGTAGAGGCGGCTCTGGCACAGATGTACCTAGGGGTAAAACCTAAAAACACAACTTTGAGCTAGACTCGAATGGGAATTGGTGCATGACAATGGGCCTTGCTACACTCTTGGTTACGAAACTCCTAGGGGATATACTTAGGATAATTCTCATTTTCTTTACAAACCATTATGAAGGGTTTATGAGTATATACTTCCTCAAAGAAATTTTTTTATGATTATGTATTATATCCATAAACTGTTCAATTTACATTAGGTATTTTACAAGTTTGGAGTTGTTCATTGCAATTCATAAACTGGCCTAGTGTATTCCATCGTTTAGAAATGGTGCCTAGTAGAAGGAATGAGAACTCCAGCAATACGCATGATCCTAAGAGTAAGAAGGATCATATCTTTCATGGCCTTATTCCAGAATTTAGAATGGAAATATTCTCCCTCGTATTATCATCATATGAAGAAATAGTATCATGTGTTGATAAGATAAGTAAATAATTCTCAGAGTCCTATGGATTTGAAGGGAATCCAGAGAATAAAAGGATGGTAGAGAGAAGTACAGATAAAGGGAAGAAGGTAAAGAAGGTTTTTCCCATATGTGATAACTATGGGAAGAAACACCCTGGAACTTTCTTGAAGGGAATGGGAGTTTGTTATAAGTGTAGAGAAAAAGGACACCAAGTACGTGACTACAGGGGTTAGAAAAAGGTTTCAAATGTACAATGCTTCGTCTGTAAAGGGTTGGGACACTACACGAACCAATGTCCAAATCATCAGAGTATGCCCCAAATGATGCTATTGGATAATAATCAAGTTATGATTATACCTCAAATGAACAAGAATGACTAGTGTTCTTATGTTGTTATTTTAGGATTATTTCATTTGAGTGTTGTATCAACAATATACTATTTATATGAATTATGGAGATAAATAAGGATTGTACTGCAATAATATTTTATTAAGGATTTGAGATTATATGGTTCTAAGAAAAGTGACTAAAATAGTAAGCTAACACTTTGGTAAAATACATGGTTTATGGAAAGGTAATCCTTAATATGGTCCCAATAATGACGTAGTGATTTTGGAATAAGAGATAGTTGATTTGAATAAATTATATTGGATATTCTTAGCTACCTTTAAACTGATTAATGATTTGTCATTGTTGGAGTTTAAAACATTTTTGGATAGAAGGATTATATCCAGTATTCTATAAATAATAAGGGAGCATGAATGTAATCACTAAGGTTTTATGGTAATATAAGATGTTACCATGTTTTAAAATAATACATAATGAAGGTGTTCACATGTTATTACATGGAAAAAATGATCCTCATTGTGTTTAACTCTCTTATAAATTTTGGACTGTGAGTTTGGATGTAATTATTTTTGATAAGTCTAAAGGTTGGAATGGATTATGTTTGATATGTTATTTTTGGATTTTTATAAAAGGATAACACACAGACCATGTGACAACCCATCGCGTCGGACAAAGCTGCGAGAATCGAACCCACAACCATAGTGAGATTGGGATTTATCACCTACCACTAGACTACATGAATTTCCAAGATGGTATAATGTAGTTTCTTTTCTTTAAAAGGGTATAATATGTGAATTATAAATTCAATTATATTTGGAACCCTATACGATTAGGATAAATTGAGTATTTTTGAGTTGTATTATGTTTTGGGGTGAAAGATGAGTTTGCGGTAGAAATGTATTAATGGATATAAAACTAATTATAAATTAAGTATATCTCTTTATGATCATATTTAATATCATAAATAAATTCTTCAACATTAATAAAAATAACTTAGAACAAAAACGTTGTCCTAGATGGTACCTTAGATCATCACAAATTTATGGCTTTGTGATTGTTGGTCTTTTCATATCCATGTTCTCTACCACTCTACATCAGATATTTATGGTTATATTTCTCTTTTATATCCATGTTTTTCTACATGTAACCCTATTATGTGTTAGTTTTGGTAACATTCTTACTTACCACTCTTTATTTTAAATAGAGGCCTCATTAATCCATTTTTCAATGTGGGATTTCAACTAAGATATTTTGAAATGTCAACCACAAGCTTTCAATACCAAGCATAAATTATAAGGATAAAATTTATTAAAGGAGGGGAGAATGTAACACCCCAATCTTCCATGGTATGCTTCTCTTTGAATTATACAGTAGCATCTGTTGTATGCAACTTCGAGCTCTAACGCACACAACAACCAATCAAACTATCTATTATGAATAGTAATAACCACTTTTTGAAATTTTATAAATTTTATCTTTCAAAATGGAATTCATTTTTAGATTTGGAATATCAAAATTATCTTAGGGTGAATTTTTGGTATTTTTTGGATAACTTTTATATTTTGATGAATAGTGAAAATTACAAACTTTTTATTAAAAACAAATTTTTTAATAGAAATAATTAAAAGTGATAAATTATGAATTTGAGGGGTTTTAAAGTATATTTATATTAAATTTTTACTAGTTAATACAATTTTGGTCATTGGAAGTAATTTCACATTTAAACCGAACATACACAAGTGTCAATCTTTTGATAGTTATTATTTCTTAAAAACATGCTTTTTATTTTGACAGCGGGAATTAATTTTAAATTAATTTATGCCCCTTATATGTTTTGAATATAGAAAAATGGATTCCATATTTAGAATCAGTAGGTCAAAATTGTGTAAATAGGTAAATTTTATTTTAAAACATTTTGAATAATTACTTCGGTAAATATTTTATTTACCATGGTTAAATGGTAAATCCGGTAAATAAGTGTAAAATATAATATTATAATGATAATAAATTACCCAAAAACGTGTCCTAACCCTATTGGATGAAACATTTTATACCAAGGGAATAATTGGGTCAATTTTGAGACCCCATGGATCCACTTGTAAGTGATAATGACAATTTATATTAATTAAGTTAAAGTAAATACAAAAATGACATAAGCATATATCTTTTAGAAAAACAATTTTTACATACGGTAATATATGTTATATTTTTTGTCTATAAATATTCATTATAAAGATAAAAATATTTCTACGTAATGGTATTTTATTTATAATTTTTAGACATTGAATAATTAAATATATTTATGACACAATATTGATACAGTATATTCCTTATTAATGAAAGAATCAAATAATTGGTATTATAAATGTTAAAATAAATATAATTTTAATTTTTTGATGACATCCACGAATTTTATTGGTCAATATGACATGTTAGTATTTCTTAAATTAATTTGGTTCGAATTAATAAAGTTGTTAAAACTTTAACAAAAATCAATTATTGAATAGTGTAAAAATTGACATAAATGAGTTTTTTAAAAAAATATTATATTATTAATTGATATTATATTCATAAAAATCTATGTTTCTACCAAAAGACTTATATAATGATAGGAGTATTATTAATGGACCACTTGGGGTTCCCTTGGAAGTATATAGTATGTTTATTAACCATATAATATAAAAATACAAAGTAACATGGTAAATGTCAAACTATTTAACTAAGAATTAAATATAAATGATAAGGTTAATATAGTGACTCAAACCTATATAAAATATATTTTATGAAATAATTTAGAATCATCCCCATCTTAGCATCAAAATAAATTATTTTTTAGCCATTATAAACCAAATATTAATTTATTATAAAATAATATTTTAAGTTTTTCCTAAGGTGCCCCTCACCCCTCTTATAAAAGGGAACTCCCCCTTCTCGCTAATTCACACCTTAAAATCCATTTGTCTCGGCCAAACTCTACCCAAATATTATCCCAACTTCCCTCAATTAATCCTAGAGTCCTTCCTTTAGTCAGAAATCCAACTTAAGGATCCCTTTGATCAAATTAAAAGGTAGAACCTGAATAAGAGGTAATGATTTCACCACCCTCTTTCAAGTTTCTTTCTTCTTCCAGTTCTTCTTTCTTTGTTATTTAAATTATAAAATAATAAATCCAGTATATTCTATATACTTTGATGTTATTATAAATATGGTACAACCATATTCAGTATTCTATCCATCCTTTAAATGACATGTCACCATACGTGCGTACGTACGGCTTACCGTCTCCAAGTCGTGGTGTAATTGTTATTCAAAACATTATTATTTGGATAGGGTATGATAATGATGTGTAATTGATGTAAATAATAAATAAAACATGATAATGATTCTGTATATATGATATACCATCCAATTATATATTATTTTAATATCAAAATAATGATATTGTCGCTCGTGCGTACGTACAGACTACCATCTCCACGAATGTGATGAGATTCATTCCCCATCTTATTAATTCAAGATTAATTTTCATTTGATGATTAAAAATAATTTTTAAGGACTTGATGTAATTCTAGATATGAATAATATACAACCTATGGATAAAAAATATGTCTTATGTAACAAAACATATAAAAGAAAATGAGTAAGTGAACACCCAAAACGACGATAACACTAAAATATTATTAACAAACAAATATTAAAAGATCATATATTATATCATATTTTTGTATATGATTATTGTATAATTTAATAACAATGATTTAAATATTATACATGTGGTTAAACTACCCTCGACCAAGGAAAAGTACAAGGTCAGGGGTTTTCATCTCACTCCTTATTCCAGGGAGATTCATGCCATACTGCCACTATTAACTTTTGTGTGGTGTACGTACTGTCCATAATTGTATTATTTGCATAATACACTTTAATTTATGTTTATTTACATATTAATTGTATTATACCTCTTTCATGGGGTGTATTTTTCGTAAGTTACCAAATTGGTAAGGGTTTATTTCACAATCTCTTCATTATCCGAGGTTTTTTATACGTAATTATCTACTGGGACCTCTTTATCATCCACATCCATGATTCTTAAAAATGTATTTAAAATCATTCTTAATATTTTAAAAACTATGTGTTTAGGTCATTTATACCCTTTTTTTAATTTTTATAAAATGGTTTTAAAGGAATCTTTCCGTCGTTTTTCAGACAAGGTCCTTTTTAACCTTTTCGTCAAAATTAAGGTAAGAATGTCTTTTTTTAACTTATACGGCGGGTGTATCTATTTTTTTCTGTTATAAAATATTCGAAGCTTCCCTTAAAATCTTATAAGAATATTTTCAAAAGAAATTTTTTTCTTTTATAATTATGTGACTGTTAAATGATTTCAAAAAAAAAGATATTTCTCTCAAATAGTTTTGATTTAATCTATGTCAACATCATTTGTGATATGTTTGACTATGGATATGTTATTTTTATACCATTCATGGTTTATGGTTAAATTATTGACATTTCGTATCCTAGTTCTTATATGAATGTTTATGTTATGTTTAAACATTTTCATATGAGGAATGTATTGAACATATTAAGTGACGGGTGGAGCCCGCTATAGCTCATCGATGCATCGGTAGGTCTCATGAGACAACTAGACGTGGAATTGGCTGAGGCCTTTTTCCCAATTTGGTTTATAGTTTTGGACGAGGCCTTAATAATTTTATACATCTTGGCCAAGGAATTGAAAAAATGTTTTATAATGTTTGTCATTATACATTCCCTCATTATGGAGATAATATTGATGGTTCATGTGTTCATTCGACTAGTAGAATACCCATGATTATGTTTTACTATAGCATTATTTACTAAACTCATATTCTTGCCATAAAAGTATTCATGTTTATTATTGGTAAAGGCATGTGGCTTCAATTATTCACCATGCTTAATATTTATGTCATTTTACACTGTATTTCTTACCCTTACTAAGTTTTTGAGATCACCCCTTTCTATGTTTTATTTTTCCCAAGATTCCAAGAAGTGTATTATGATTGATATGTAGGGTTAAGCTAAAGGGAATAATGGAATTCTCAAAGAACTATTTACGTTCTGTTTTATGTTTGAAATTGTAATGTAATGTTAATACATGTAATCTATTTTACAATACTGCTAAACTGATCGGTCCTTCAGGACTTGATTCCTTGTAATCATGCCAGTGTATTAAAATAATGCATCAACTCTGGGTAACTGGGGTTGGGGCATTACATTCCATATATGTAATTCATATAGTTTAATTAATATAAAGTTTATTCACCACAACACCCTTACATCTTGTGGAATCACCTTACATGTAAAAATAATAAAAACCACATTCCACTATTGTGGTCAATACATGGTTTAATTACAACCAATTTATTGAAACCCATCAAAACTAGCCTTGAGTAGTGAAAATACATAGGATTATTCCTAATCGATAACTACAGAACTTGCAATACCATACTCAGTTTGTAAGTAGGTCCTATAACTAGAATCTATAACACCTCTAGACAAAATCACCTTTTTTTAACCTATTCTAACTATGTTCTTGTTCATGTGATAGTGACCAAACTCATTTTCTCAACATAATGGGTTAATAAAATATAAAAATGAAATATATCAAAATAATAGTTATATCGATCAAAAAAATTAAAAGATTATAAATTCATATGTGACCTCTTGGATACCACTTGAAGGATATGGATGTAGAAGAAGAACCAATAGATCATTTACCCAACTTGGATATTTTTTCCAATGAATTATTTTTATTAAAATTATGATTAATGGAATGTCTGATGATTAAATCTGATGAAAATACACAATGAATATTAGAACCATGAGGAAAGTGTCTTTCATTTTAAATTTATAATCATTTTCCTAATAATAAAATAAATCATTCTTTAGAGCTTTCATGGATGTGGATATTTATCAGTCAGAAACCATTTTAGTTGCATAATCATTGTTCTAATAAAATCCAAAATAGAATACATTTAACGATGATCCAAATAATATCCTTTATCTCTGAATGAATGTTAAAAAAATCAGCACATGCATAAATTATTTAATCTTCTTTTTTTTCATCATGACTATGATATAATTATTTGGGCTTGATATATTTTTGGTATTGTTCTCTCATTGTTGAGAAGGATGAATTTTGTTGAGGATTTATCTCAATATTGATATAATCCCAGAGTTGTTCTTTATAGAGTCTCTGGAGATAAATTTCATACAGAACCATTCATCCATTTCTCTAAAATTCTATAAGTTGCGAATATATATTGTTGGGGTTTTAAAAATGATAATTTCACATAGGAAATTCCTCAAATAAAAAACCTAGAATATTCTCTATGGAAAAAATATTAAAATAATTATTATTTTATGAAATTATCCAATTCATGGAAAATTATATATAATATTATTATTTAAATAATTAAAAATTTATTCAAATGTTATCTAACACATTTATCAATCTCACCACCAGGTTCTTGATTCGATGTTTCCACATTCCCTAACATTTACTGGACCTTGTATGATAAAAAACATTATTTTGACAAATAAAGAAATGTAATTTTTATGGTCTTATGAATAAAAGATTATTTTATTCTCCCCCTAACTAAATAAATATGTATTTAATAAATTTTATTTTCCATGCCTATAAAACAAGAGATAAATAAATATTTTATTTGATTACCATTAGAATAAAAGTTTAATTATTATTCAATAAAGATAAATATATTGACTAGATATTTGTGATCAATGGATTTTAAATTAATATCATTCCATAGTCATGAGAACAACATTTACCCCCATCGTTAATTTCAAATAGAATTTAGCATTTTCTTGTTGATACACTAAGTGTGTAACCTTATATCCCTCTTCTGGAGTGTCATTAGGGGGGCCTACCTAAATTCTATGATCATTGTATAGAAACACATCATGGAATGAATAAAAGAATATTTTAATGTCTCAATGAAAATAACAACATATGAATGATCACTAAGTAATATAATCTATTTGTCTTGAAATCTCATCAAGAATGTTACATACTCATGTCTTTAAACTATATGCAATATATATTTCCTGGACATCCTGAAATGAATCTATTAATCACTATCACCATTGATTTTAGTTTGAAATTTATATTTCAATTATTGTGATGATATATCATATTTCTTTTATAAAAGTGAAAAATAATTTCTTAAATTATTCATTATTTTCATATCACTCGCAACACACCCAATATGTACAACATCACCATAGACAAATGAGTTTATGGTGTTTAAAAATTCATCAATGTACACACTCAATATATGAATTAATAATAATATAAAGTCTATGGACCAATACATACATTCTTCTAAAGGAATATCAAATATAATATATATATATATATATAATGTTCAATTCTTATTGGTGGGTGTGTCTACATAATCTTACGTAATGAATATTACCAATTGAAAATTGTATGACATGATATCTCTTCTACTTATGAGTTTCAGGCACCTGAAATTCATACATTCATTATTTCCTATCATAGAATAGAATCAATTATGTAATACTATATTTATGAATGTGTCACATCACTTTTGCGAACTTATCATTTTATGGAAATTTTATGTCCTTGTGAAAAAAATAAAATTCCACCAAGATCTAATAACAATAAAATAATATAGAATAATTAATAACCATATGAAATCAATATTTATTTATATTAAAGTATTTTAATATATATGTAATCTAATTATCATGATAGTTGTCTCTAGGGAAAAAAATCTATTAATGAGAGACCCTAATGTTAAGATTATGCAATAAAAGAACCTATGTTATCGCTTCACATTACATTATTTTCATAACATAGTCTAGGCTGAGAGACCATTAAAATAAATAAATAAATAGTTTATTCTTAAAATATTCTCTCATATTATGATTTTTTGAAAACATATTATATATTGGGTTTCAAAATTTCATTATACTAATAACATAATATGAAGTTTAATGAATGAAAAAAAGTTATTGGATAATGAATCATGTGTCTTTTGTCATAGAAATAGTGTATTGTTTCTGGGATACATATCTATACGTTGATTTTCATCATGATGAGTGTTACTCACTCTAAATTACATTGATAGTTATCGTACCCAAGGTACTATGCCTAAAATTACATTGTAAGAAAACCAAATGTAGTGTAAGGAATTCACCTTCACATTGCAATATAAGAAAATATAATGTGGGTTTCCCACTTAAAAAACAATATGGTTTAGTGTATTATTTTGTGTCCACTGAGAACCAAAGATTTCAAAATTCATTATTTTATTCTTTTACTTAAAACATATAATTTTTTTATTAATGTTATTTTATTTTTTATAAATTAAAAAAAAATATTTGTATAGGGAATATCTTAATTAGAAAAGTAGTTATGAGTTAATTAATTTTAAACTATTTATAATTAACAAATTAAAATCATTTGAAAAATTTATTAATTAAAATTCCCCGTATTAATAGTTAATATTAAATACATCATTCCATATTGTATGGAATAATTTAAATTTGGATCCAAAATTTTTATATAGAAATTATAATTCTATATTTTAAAGGGAATATAAATAAAAAACAACTAAAAATATAAATAGTTAATATTTAAATTTTTAATTTTTCATCATATCTAATTTAAATTAATGACTTTATTAGGGACAATAGTTAGAAAACATGAAACAAATTTGATAATTAATATGATTATGGTTTAAAAAGGGACAATTATATAATATTTAGACAATGTAAAATGTTTATATAATAGAATATGAATTATAAAATTCTTTATAATTCATAAAAATATTTATATTTAATGTAACGAAAAATAATGAATAATAAAAAGGTTTCATATTATGGAATTAATATAATGTGTTTATATTCATGATTATGGAAAAATAATAATGATAAAATAAATTATAAAACGCTTATAGTTAACATTATTTATTAAATTTTCATAAGAATTTATTTCATGTTTAAATAAATGAAAAGTTAATTCGATTAATGATTTATTTTATGTTTCATTCATAGTTAAAAACTTTTTATTTCAAGAATATGTGTATGCTATATTTTAGGTTATTAAATTTTTTGTTATAAATTTTCAACACATCCATTTAATTATAGAAATGATTAAATAGGATATAAATTTTATCTACCATAACCTCATATTTTAATTGAAGTAATTAGCTTGAAAATAGTTTTTGCAGATAGTTTATTCATATTTGGTGTTATAACTATAATTAATTGGACTCATTCTTGAGTAAATTATCCCCGAGTAAGGGACATTGGGTTTGACTTCCCACTGGCCAAGAATATTATTCCATATTCTCTGAATGTGGGGTTTTTCAATCTATAGATATAGTCATACTCATGTGGAGATTTCAAATCTCAATATATTCTTAATCCGTTAAATTAAAAGTTTATTTATGTTAATAATCAAACACATTTGAATATGTGTGAATTCTATTAGAATTTATTTTTGGGTGACCTATAAAAATTAGGGTTTATGTAAAGATTTAAACATTAATATGGTGAGAACATATTGATTTAATGGAGGGTATTTTTTCTTAATATTAAATAATTATAATCATGCATAAATAAGGGGAATAACATCAGATAATATTGTGAGGTTAAATATAATTCATAAAACCTAAGTGTTAGATTCCATTCCAAATAAAACTTGACAAGACCTAGATCATTATATATGGGGGACCCTAATGATTAGGTGTCTATGAATTATCTTTTATAAGTAAGGAAAAAATATAAGGAATCCCTATCTATAATGTTATATGTTATTAAAATTTAATTTGGTTTGTACCTTTTCTCAAAATCCTAATGGTTAGGATACTGGAGGAATACAGTTTGATTTATCTACTTGATAGATTGGATAAATAGTTGTTCACTTTTCTATCCAAGATTCATATATGATAAGATTTATAATTTCTTTCTACCATATATCTGCATGAAATGTTTATATTATTTACTAATATAAGTCATCATAATTTTTTTTTCTTGTCCTAAAAATATATATGAGGTGCTTAAATTGTATAATCATTATAATGTGATACCTTTCAATAAAATCCTTTATCAAATGGTAGTAAAACATGATAATAATTTGATAAAACAAAATTTTTATAAAAATACCATAATCTTCATCCCCAAACCTTACATTCAAATAAATCATCTATAAAGAGAATTTTTATGTAAGAAACTCTGGAGAGTGTTATATTTAAAAAACATATTATATTAAATTAAATTATATGGTTCTAAGAAACAACATACTATGTAACCATTTTATGATGTTGTTCATCATGTGAATATATATTCTTATCATAAAAATAAAATTATTCACTTAGGGTTTCATAGGAATTAAATTTTAATTTATAAAATGTAATTTTAGTCTCCACCCATACATTCAAAAATATTGGATATGTAATCAACATAGTGAGAGTATAAGTTTACATAAGTATTATTATGGTTAAGGAATTAAGCCAATATAATCTTTGTAAATTTTACAAGATGATTAATGAGTTCAATAATTTTTTATCCAATTTTTATCAAGTGTTGAGAATAAATTAACTTTAAATTTGAGGTCATGTTTTTGGAGATGTATAAAAAACCCAAAATGGTTATTGTTTAGTTATAAAGAATAAAATTTAGTTTCATATTCAAATAATTCTTCTTATAGAAGAGGGTATATGAAATTAAAAACTTAGTCTATTATCTGTAAGAAGTAATGATTCTATATAATGGAGTTTTCAGGACACTTGAAGAAGTCTACAAAACTTCATGGAATGTCCATGTCAGATATCAATGATATAAAAATAAATTCATTGGTGTTTAATAGTATATGCTACAAAATATATACCTTGATTTTTTTAAAACATTCAAGAGTTCAAAATCAGTGGAATAACTTATAAATATTCTATTTTTCATTAAAATTATTAATAAATAGTTTAAAATTAAGGATCTTAATATCAACTAGCTTATCAAGATAATATGGTAAAATCCATAGATTTGAATCTTCATACTATTTATATTGTTGTATAAGATAATTTTTTCATTAATAAATATTTTTTGTAATTAAAAATTAATGGATTATTTATATACACATGGTTTTCAATTCAAATGATCCTATAACATGTTTTAAAAATGATACAAGGATTAATGTTTTTTATAATAGATAAATTTTTTGTCAATTTTTTTTATTAAAATAAGAATGATGTTTTTCATGCCACATACTAGATTAATCATATTGAGTGTCAATGTAAATTAATGAAAATTATTACTTGTTGGTGACATAGTGATGTGGGAATACATATAAAAATGATTTATTTACATTACAAACCCCAAAAAATGTTATATGAAAAAGGTTGGCCTGGATGTATATTATATATGAAATGTTAGAGAGGTATAGATGTAGGTTTTTTATATATTCCTATAATATTTTAAGATCATAAAATGTATCAAATAAAATTAAATATATAATTTATTATTTTTCATGTCTGTTTCATTAATGTATATATAGATATATATTTCATGAATTGAAATGATAATTTAACACAAAAAATGAAATTTAGTTAACATTTACCAATGTTTTTCAGGAATTCTTATTGGTTATGAATAAATTTTAAGGTAAACATAACTAGATTTATTTTATGAAATATAGAATATACTAATAAGGAATAGAAAATGTTGTTCTGCATGGAAAGACCAACTAGGTATACCCCAAGGAGGGTAACATATTTTTTTTATACATGTTGTGTATAAATTATATATAAGTATCCATTATCTGTGGATAGTGAGATACCTTGCATGAAAACCTTCATAATTTTATTCCATTGGTATGCATTCAATTATGTCTTATCTAATCAGGGATGGTTGGGTATGTTTAGGATCATGTCATCAGTTGGAGTTCATCTAATATGGGGTTTGACCTCGTATTGACGAGTATAACATTTAAGACATCAATTGAGATATAATGGGGACTAATCATTCGTATCTAGATTGTACATATGATGTGATTGTCTTTATAGATGAGGTACATGTTTTGTTCTCATCCCAAAATATGAATGAGATGTGATATATCCACTAACCAAGTCAATGTATACTTAGGGTATCGAGAATGTATGAGTTTTTTCATGAGGTTAGTATACTCCATGACCTATATTGTCTTGATGTCTTGAAAAAAGTAAATATATGATAATTCATTCAATAATGAGTTATATTTACTGGAAATAGTTATTTAGAAACATAAATTTGTTAGATATCATCCTACATTCCATTATATCATGAATTACATCAAATATTTTCTAAAGTCTGATATTTTATTTCATTTAATGTTTCATTAATTCCTATTAGTTTTAATTCATATAAATTTTCATGGTGTTATACAGTATAATTCACTATATGTGAATTGAGTATGACATAGATAGGTTCACTAAATGTTATTTAGACTTTATTTAAAAATTTACTTAGATTTTTTTAACAAAAAAAAAATAAATATGATGTGATATGATAAGTTATTAATGATATATTTCAAAAAGTTTTTTATAATTTTTTGAAATATATTTTGGATATAGTTTCACAAGTTATCATATGTGATATAATATAAGGTGAATTTTAAAAGAGAATTTTTTCTATAGTTTATGTTTTGAATTAAAGGATACGATATTCCATAAAACTAATGATCAAGGATATTTTTTCAGTAATGTATCCTAAATAAGAATATTAACAACATTTATCTCTAAATACATCCTCAAGAATAAGATTAAGAGTATGTTTTCACAAATGTATTGTGATATGTATAAGATGTATGTCTTAATAATACACTGGCTCAATATAAATTAGGATTATGGTAAATATGCTATGTTGATATGTAATTTGATTATATTATAAACAATAATTATAATTTAACATTATATTGATCCATGCCATGTTAGTTATCATGTAAAGGACCATTACATAACTTTTAATGAAATGAAAATAAATACATGTATATGATACATGTTTTGAATGAGGAATTAATACATGAATTATAATGCTTGATCTAATTCTTGAATTTTCATGGATAATCCCTATGGATTTATAAATCCTAATAAAATATAATATAAAATATGTTATATGTGATTCATGCACAATACATGACCAATACTCTCAAATTCACACATATATTTCCTCATCCTCCTTAGTACAGTGCCACTTTATCACACTATGGAGTGAAGAGTGGAGATGAATGTGGGTTTCCTAGACCCAACTTGTGATCTACTTTAATTAAAATTACATGTATACAGTTTTACATATATACATGTTCTTTTATTTTCATAATAGTGTTTACACTTTGGAATCCACTATATTTATGGTAATTTCCTTAGATTACATGTCATGTCAAAGGGTTATAGAAGATCCCAAGTTATAATGAGAACCTAGATATACTATGAAAGTAATCCTAAAGTAATTTTCTATGGTTTAGATTCATCATACTAATAGGAAAACTATTATGTATGAAAATTATGCGTTGGGGGTTCATAAGCATTGATATATCTTCTCATGATGTTCACACTTAGTGATATCCAGTATTTGATATTATGATCACAAACTTGAAAATAGAAACACCACATTTTTTTGGTGTCATTGGTTGTTTCTATTTATGGACACGTCTGTTGGTCTTCAAACATGATATCATTATCAATGTGTCTTATTTTTTCACATACTTTCATGCAAGGTGAAAATCGTAAAAATAAATTCATGGGGAGGTAGTTGGTGTTGGGAACATCATTGGTGGTATGAAATTGGTTGAAAGATCAAGATAAGATTTTTCGCTCTTGGGATGAGTAAGAGATCTCTTTGAAAAGGTTTATTATGATTGTAATACCCTCATAAAATCACTTCCATAGTAGTTGAACGTATCCATGTCTGGTTAGATCAATATATAACAAAGAAAGAAAAGGATAATTAAAGAAGTGTGAATCCTACTTTATGAGACCTCAAAAGAAAAGGAGATTATATTACACATTTAGTGGTCCAATTTTGTCTTCACAAATCTAAGACAAAGGATTGTGGTGATCATCATTGCAACAAAGTGATTGATGGATCTCTACGATAACACCAAAAATCTGACAAACGACATGCACACAAATTTGAGAAGTGTGTGTCGATGAACTTGATGGATTTTGTGTCATATCCTTCAATAAAATGACTATATAATCTTTCGACGTAATTTCATGCATCAAATCAAGAAAATTTGTTTGTTTATTTTTTTATTGTGTTGTGATAAAATCTTGTGGTATTTGTGGGCAGTACTATGGCTGGATCGCTAGAGTCCGTGATGTTTCATTGATTATGTGAAAGAAAAAAAGTTAACTTCCTGGACACTGAATTATTCTTACCACCCCAGTACCTTAAATTGGTATCAGAGTGATGCATGGTGTTTCAATGTCAAATAAAAATTAAATTGGTTTGATGTTTAAGTAGAGGGTGTTGAAACAGTTCCAATGAATCTGACTGCCCATCGATCCAATTTTTGTTGGCCATGTTATGACCATCATAAAAACAATTATGGATCATAATAGCATATTTAAGATTTATTTATTTAATATTATTGAAATAGTTTAATAAAATTATATATAAATATACATTTTTTGGAACATTTTCATTATTTTAAAGCGTTTTACGGCCTATGAAGAGCTGAAATATCGTCTCTAGAGTCACTCTGGTCAATAACCTGGTTTACCACCAACAAGAAAAAAAATTAATTATATTTGTTTTTAATTTAATCCAATTATTAAACTTTTGAAAAAAATATGATGGATGTTATTTAATAGAGTGGTTCCATTTACAAAAAAGTACATATTTTTCACAGGGGAGGACATTGAGAAAACGACACAAAAAATGAAGACGACCTTAGACTCACTTGATCATCCTCCTATGCTTCAGATGGTACACAGATCCCCCTTCCCTCCCTCTTGGTTGAACCCTAGCCTAGAACCCTTCCTCTCAGCTGACCTTGTAGCTGTTCTCTTTCCCTCTCCTCTCTTTGGGGGTTCAAAGTCGGTTTCCACCAATGTCGACCGCTTCTCTTGCACCCAGATCAGGCTGCCTCATCCACCCTATTCCCCAGTCGTCCAAATCTAGGATCCCTGGTCACTAGGATACACCACCACACATGAGATTTGGCATCCCAGACTGATTCAACCTATATCCTCACATGATGTCCCACCGGCCATTGAGGGCTCGTCGATGCCTCCTCACACAAGCGACATCTTGGGACATTTCCAACTACGACTACAATCACCAATGATCGTACTGATGTAGGTGATCCTTCTATCACCTCCCACACAACCAAACAGTACTTCCATCCCAAACACTACCACAAGTTAGATCTTATCCTTTATGAGAATCACCACCAGTGCCCAACTCATACTGTTAAGAACAAGGCCATCGTGATGTACTCTAACCGGTTTCCATGAGTCCGTCTGGACCTGATGTGCCCTCTTTGAGTTAGGGGTAGGTCTTCTTGACCCTGAATGGGTTTGGAAAAGCTTCCCCAGTCCAGAATACCCCTGTACAGGGTTCTATTGGCCTAAATGGGCCAGTATGGTTATGAAAAAACCTATAAAAGTGGCTAGGTGAGGTTTTAGGGATCTATGTTATTTTAAAAAAAATTAATTAAATTAATGAAAATAATATAATTATATTTTCCAATTAAATTAATTAAAGTTAATTTTGGTTTTAAATTGTTAATAATAGGAAATAATAATTTTATTTGAGTAATAAATTAAATAATTATTTAATTTATTTTTTCAATTTAAAATTAAATTTAATTTGGAACTATATAAAATAAATATATGAATTTATATAAATTAAAATCATTTATTTCAATACCCTTGTACTATTTAAATTTATCACAATTTATTTTTTATCGTGCACTTTTACTATACTGACTAGTCTTGAGCTAGTGAATGACCAGTGTATGTCTGGATTCTCAATTATGTATTTATTTATTTATTATGTGCAATGATTTTAATAAGTAGGTAATTAAATGATGGTCCACACATCATATAATTTTATTCAAATACGTATAAGTTTTTATTCATAAAATGACCTTTTTGTACATTACACCCATAAATCTGCTTTCCTACACACGAGTAAATTGGTACATAAATGATGACATTCTATGACATGGACCCTGTAATGATGAAATGGTGATTCAAATGATAAATGGATACACAGGATAGGGGGAGATCACTGTTTTGAGTCTTGACTCGACTCAGGTATGAAACCCCCTAGGTCAAGATTGATCTATTATGGATCAATAATTTTATGATTCTCAAGACCAGTTGGGTTTATTTTTTTATGTATTGTTTTTTATTCAATTATAATGTGTGATTATTGTGTTATCATGTAAAATAATAATCAATATAAAATTAATAGTAGTGTGGTGTATGTTTTTCTATTTTATATTGAGTTGTGATTTTGAAAACCTATATTGAACTTAACCAAAATGGATTACTTTATTCAAGAAATAATAAAATCCCTCAAAGATATATTAAGTCATAATTCCTTCCATTAATTATATTTTCACAAACTTTTGTGTTCAGGTTGTGTTCAGCCATAGTTGGGAGTGCCTCCTACTACCAGGGAGTTCTCATGAGATAATTAGGTTGACTTAACTAAAGTGGTTACTCAAGGATTATCCATAGCTAACTGAATATCACATCAAAGTAAATGTGTTGAGTGAATGATGTTAATATTCCAGTAAACTGTGAATTTTATCAAATGATAAATGATCTTCAAGTTAAAGTGGTTGGTCACTTTAGAACCTACCTTGAATTCCTATGAGTAGTGGTGTAGCCATAGATAACAAACAATAAGGTGAGGCTTAGAGGATATTTAACACAAGAATACTCTAGTGACAAAGTATAGCTAATCAAACAGTGAGGGATATTAAGGTTTCATAAAATAGTGGGACACATTTACATTATATAATAATTAATCAATCCAAAATGTCTATGTGGTAATCATTATATATTACCAACTCCTAAAATTTATTTATTTTAGGTCTAAAATTGAAATAATTGACAGTAGAAGTACATTATCGCTATGATTAATTTTTGGATAATGAATATATTATAACTAACCATAATTTATAGGAGTGGTATATTCAATTGCTCATAGAAATAATCCAATAATGTAATATTTATGTGTTGGAATCATCAGTACCAACTTATCCTATTTAGGGAGAATTCAAGGCATATAAAAATATAAAAATCATATATATAATGAAAAATATTTTTACTACATCATGTTTTCATCCACGCCCATTCAATTTTAAAAAATTCATGAGGACATGGATTCCTACAGGGTGTTGAATCATATTTAATAATTATATTAAGATTAAGAAAGGAACAAAATGTTTTCGATTTCTAGTACCCCTTATACATTTAAGCTAGCATTAGGGAATCACTTAAGACCTCATATACTCATGATGATCTGGTATATTGAGAGTCTTAAAGCCCTTAGGTTCAAACTAAACCAATAACAAGTAAAAAATATCACTATTTCTTCTTTACCACTCATATTTTCAACATTCATTGTTTTTTATAATATGAATAACATGGAAAAGTCAATCTTGAATCGATTGGATTTAGTTCCCTACCTAATTAAGATATAAAGAATACCAAATCTTCAATCCTCATGGAGACTAAGAGAAGGAAGGGAAATGAAAAGGGTTGTAAGTCCAAGAATAAGACTATTACCCCAATTCACCATCCTATTAAGAATCCAAGGATATAGAGTTAGGGGATTGAGTATGAGGTTGTCTACTTTTAATGTGGAATGAAATTTCACTAGAATAAAAATTGAAAAACCGATAATAAGCATCAATGTGACACTTATACTTTATGTATTTTTTTTATTGAATGAAATAATTCATTATATATAAGTTTGGTATTGGATATGGCATGTAGCTCACAAATATGGGTTCATGTATAGGAACCATGTAGGTTTAAGAAGATTGAAAAAGGTAAAGTTGATCAATGAGATACAAATGGTGAAAGTCTGGGATCCCTAGTAGTGGGAGATTATCACCTTAATTTCCTAGTGGTTAGGTTATTACATTTAATCATTCTTATTATGTTCCCTCTATAACCAGAAACATAAAATCTCAATTCCAATTTTGGACATAATTGAATTTTATTTCATGTTTGGAAATAAATTATATCTCTATTATAATGTTAACATGTGTTATGATATAGAAAATCTTAACAATTTCTTATATATTCTTGAACTTGAAAACAAGGTAATGTAAATTGTTAAAAAAAATATGAAGAATTACTTATATGACACTTTCTTATGGAACTTCAGTATAGGTCATGTAAATGAGAAGCTATTATATAAATTACATTAAGAATGGTATTTAGGCAGGGTTCAGTTAAAACCCTTGGATTTCTTTCATGCTTGATTGCAATGGAAAATTATAAAAGTACCCTTATTTATGAATGGATAAGGATCCACTGAATTACTATAATTCATTTATATTGACATATTTTTTCCATTTAAAATAGAGGAAAGGGGTGGGTGTTTTTTCATAATTACTATTACTGATGACTATAGTAGGTATTCTTATATCTACTGAATGTTGTGTTAGTTAGATTCCTTTTGGATGTTTAAGGAATACCATCTTGATGCAGAAAACTATCTTGGTATGAAGATTAAGGTACTATACTCATATCAATGTGGATATTATCTTTACCAAGACTTAATTGATCACATGAAGGAGTGTGGAATAGTATCCCAACTCACTCCTTATACACAACAATGGAATGGTGTTAATGAATGTAGAAATAGGACATTTTTAGACATGGTATGATAAATGATGAGTCACACAACTCTTCCATTATCTTATTGAGGATAGGATTTATATACAGTGGAATATATACATAAATGAGTACCAAATAAAGCTAAATTTGATATTTCATAAGAGTTTTGGTATAGAAAGAAACATAGTTTGTCACACTTACGTGAGTGAGGATTTGATGATTTTTTTCAAGACTATACCTCACAAAAAATGGCATCTCAATACTTGAAGTGTATCTTTATGGGTTCTGCTAAAGAAACTAAAGGATATTACTTATATAACCATATATATAGAAATGTTATTATGGAAATGGAATACATATTTATAGAAAGGGAATAAATTTACAATGGAAATAGTCGGAGAAAAATTGAATTTGATAAAGTTAATGATCAAGATACACATGAGTTGTTACAAAAACAATATCCATAAGTGACAGTGAGAGATTAATAGGTTATTAAGAAAAAAATAATGTATTGGTATACTTGAGAGGTTATAGAATCAGAGATTTATGTATTTCTTTCCACAGAGTTATCTGACATATAACTCCTTTTCGGGGATTGACCTAAAACCTACAAGGATGCAATAAAAGGCCAGGATACTACTAAATGGAAAGATTCTATGCATTCTGAGATGGAGTCTGTGTACCAAAATAATGGTTGGAATTTGGTATATCCTAAATCTGATGTAAAACCAATTTGGTGAAAATGGGTATTCAAGAAATGTTTTGAAATGTATGGTATGGTTAGTACATATAAGTAAATACTGGTAGTAAAGGGTTTTAGACAACATTAAGGAATCAACTATGAAAAAACCATATCCCCAATAGAAATGATGAAATCTATTAGAATATTGCTTGTAATAGTATCTTTCTATGATTACGAGATTAGTAAAATTGATTTCAAAACTTATTTTCTAAATGGGATGTTAGTTTAAGATATCTATATAACGCAACCTAGAAGGATTTTATGGTAAATGAATTCCAATAAGGTGTCTAAGTTGCAGAGATCCATCTATTATTTGATGCAGTCATCATAATCATGGAATGTTCATTTATATGAGTCCATGAGAGAATTGGGGTTTGTCAAGAATGAAAGTGATCCTTGTGTCTATAATATGGTTAATGGGAAAGCAATAATTTTCCTAGTATTATATGTTGATGACATAATAATAATAAGAAACATAGTGTATGTCTTGCAGTCATTTAATACTTGATTAAATTAAATCTTGACTATGAATGAATTAGGTAAGGAAACATACATTATAGGGATCAATATATATCATGATAGATCACAGAGGCTACTCAGTCTAATTCAAAGTACATGTATTGAAAACGTTGTCAATGTGTATAATATAGGACAATCCAAGATAGGGTTTTTCACATGTCATGGGGTATCAATCTCTCCATGAAAATGTGTCCACAAACAAAGTAGGAGATTGAGATAATGATTATAATCCCTTATTCCTCATCATTGGGGTATATCATTTATGCCATACATTGTACTAGGTTTGATGTTTCATTTTATTTATTTCTGATGAGAACATATCAAGCTAATCTAGAACAACTTCATTGGGCTATTGTTAAAACAATCCTAAAGTACTTGTGGGGTAAAAAATATGTGTTCCTAGTGTATAAGGGATATAAAGAACTAGTAGTGAGAGGATACACTAATTATAGTTTCAAGACATATCATGATGATATGAAATCACAATCATGCTATATCTATTTTCCAAATGGTAGTGCAGTGAGTTGGAGAAGGAGAAGATTGAAGCAATCTATTGTCCCTGATTCTATAATAAAATCTGAGTATAGAGAATATTTCTCTATAGTAAAGGAAGTAGTATCAATAAATTTATTTTCTCAGACATTTTTGTTGTTCCTAGAAGTTCAATCCTTGTTCCAGTTTATTTTGATAATATAATAGCAGTGGTGCCTGGAAAGGGTCCCAGGTCACAGTAGAGGATAAAGAATATACTTTGGATGTTTCATCTCTTGATATGTTTTACACAAAGAGGTGAAGTCATAATTACCAGGGTAACCACAAAGGAAAATTTGGAAGACCCCCTGATTGAATTCATAACTCAACAGAAGCACAGTTCTTCATGTGAGAGATAAAAAATTGAGACTTTTATGAAGTTGGATCTAGTGCATGTGGTAGTGATGAAAGTGGGTTCCCTAGAACCAACTTGTGATTCACATTAATTACCACTACATGTATACAGTTTAATATGTATACATGTGATTTTCATTCCATATTAGTGTTAATACTTTAAAATCCACTATATTTTTATGGAAATTTCCTTAGATTACATGTCATATCAAAGGTTTATAACTGATCCTTGTTTATAAGGAGAACCTAGAGATACATTCACATTAATCTTAATGTAGTGTCTTATGGTCTAGATACATCATAATGACATGACACAGATGATGTGATACTATCATGTTCTAGGGGATAATAAACAATAAGAAATCTTCTCATTAAGTTCACACTTGGGGTTCTCTTTTAGTTGAGATCAGGAGGACATACCTTCTAATAGGAACACCACATGTTTCGGGTGTCATTGGTTGTTCCTATCAATGGAAACATGTACTGGTATCCTTAGTTGAGATCATTATAAATGTGTTAAAATTTATATAATACATTGATGCAAGGTGAAAAAATTACAATGATGTTGTGGGGAGGTAGTTTGTGTTGGGTACGTCATCAGTGGTATTCCATTCGTTGAATGATCAACACGTGATTTTTCATTTCCAAGATGAGGGAGATATGTCTCTATCCATGTTGATAAATATGGTAGTACAATCATAATTATATGAAAATAATGGTCAAAGGTAATTCCATCTAATTATATCAAAAAAATAATAAATTAAGAAAAGGATGATGACACAACTATGCATCCTTCTTTATAAGATATCACATGAAAAAGATATTATATTACACAACATGTGTTCATAGGTTGGTTGTCATATCTAAAAATTTTATTTATCTCTTCAGGTTACTTGATGGGAAAATAGACTCCACTCTTGGTCTTTCAATATTATTAACTTCTATTGAGATAATAGCCTAGTGGTTCACAAAAAAATAGTTCAGTTGATAATCTTCCTTATTTTGTTGAATATGAATATAGAAAATGGTGGGATTCACCACGAGGTCTTAGTGTTATCTTTATTCTATTAATCACCAATAAATTAATTATTATTATTCATTTAATTAATAATTATATTGAATTTATTTATTATATGTATTTACAAGTGATTATGTAAATATACGGATTAATATTATACTAACAAATATTAATATAATATTACATGAAAGTTTAATATGATAAGAAGTCATGATTCGAGTTAATAGATCTATATTACCATGTAGTATATGTAATTTTCATGAAAGTTATATGATAAAAGACAAATAATATTTAATTACATAGTTTATTCCATTATAATTATATATTTTTTACACTTATTTAGTGGGTGTTTATTATAATGGGGTTAGGAACCCTAGCCGGGTATTTTGAATATCCACTATATAAGTGGAGAGAATCTCATTCCAAAATAGTAATCATTCCATTGTAATTGAGATATTCTATCTCCACTGGATTCCATGATAGATAATTTCTCAATCAAGAAAACGATCCAAGTTCATCTTTATGGATTGAAGATAGTGATTTTTGGTGATCATCACTATGTTGAAGTGATCATCAGTGCTCCATGCTAGCACCCAAAATTTGATGAACGGAATTCATGTAGATTAGAGAGGTGTGTGTGGATGATATAAAGAGATTATGCATCATATCCTTCAAGCAACAAATGATGGATTCTTGTGATGTACTTTCTCACATAAAATCTAAATGATGTATTCATTAGTTTTATTATTATGCTATGATAAAATCACAAAAGATCCTTAGAACATACTGGGGCCAGATCACCAGAGTCAATAATGCATTATTGCTCCCATAATGGAAACATTTTAAACTTCCAGCCCACTAGCTTATGAAGAGTTCCTTGTTACCATCAAGTAATACCACTAATGGAAATGAATCTGAGAAAATTATGTATCTAGAAAAAAATGTCTTATAACCTATTTTGGAATCATAATTAAAGGGTTGAGAATCTTTTTATATGTCTTATAGAAGTGATTTTTACATCATAATAGAAGTTAATTCATGATTCACTTATCTAATTTCACATGTGAGTAATTTTTATTCATAGCATTTTGAAATATTCTAAAATTTATGTGAATTATATGAAAAATCAATGAAATTTTCTTCTATATTTTTCACTAATTGTGTGGAAACATATATTAATTTATATTAATAACCACGAAAATTTTATTGATAACTTGTTTTTAGTTTGGTGATGACTATTTTAGAACTCATGAGTGAGTTATTAAAACTCCTAGGTTTTATACTTTCTTGATCTTGAGTTGATAAACGATTGATTTATTTTTAAAAATGTAAGTTATATATTACTTATAGCATTAGAATTTATTATTTATTTAATGAAAAATCAGTCAATGATATTTTTTTTGATTATCTAATTTTTGGTGTTGTGATATATATATAGACTAATTTGTGAATTTATGAACCCTTGGTTGATGATGATAGTTAGTTTTTAAAATAATATATTATTTTTTTATGATTTAATGTCTTGGATATTATAATGGTATTGAGAAAGGTATGAAATTGATAAAATGTGTTTAGGTTATATGCATACTTGATTATATTATAGAATGAATGATAAATATTGTTTGAGTTATGATAAGTAACTTTATATAATATAAGAGAGTAATGCATATTTCATATTAGAGGTTCTATCTTTAATTATTACTATGTTTAGATTACCCTCAACTACATTCATCATTGAGTAATAATTAAAAATACTAACATGAAATTAATTTAAGGGAGGTAGAATATAACAATTCATGACTTTAATATATGGTTAATACTAAATTATTCAATGTGTTCGCTAGATTTCTCCAAACACAACAAAAATATTTAATGAAATTGCGATATATTTATATAAAATATAAATAATTGTGAATGAAAATTTAAAAACTATCCATTAAATTAGTCAGAATGAATAGAAGTAATTTTTTTTGAAATATATGTACAAATAAAATAGAATCTAGTTTTAATAGTAATGAAATTCAATTATATTACCGAAAATGGATCATAAGATCATTTATTATCTAAAAAGCACTTTTATAAATACTAACATTTTAGGATATATTAATTTCTATTTCAATAATTTGTTTATTAATGATGATAAAATATTATTGACATTAATAATTGGTAATCACTAAATTAATTGGTATGTGATATGAAATATGAATAATAATAGTTAATATTTGAAAATGTCATTTTCTAAAAAAGAATTCACACTATATTTTTTGAATTTTTGGAAAATTGAATATATATAATTTTATAAATTAAATTTGTGAAAGTAAAATTATTTTATGATTTATAAAAAAATATCCGAAGATGTTTTTTTGAAATTTTTTAGAAATAATTGGTTTTTAGGTGCGTAATGAAAAAATACCGACCATGATAAAAACATTCAATTTTATAACATTATCATAAAATAAAATGAATTAATTTTTTTTAAAACCTTTATATATATATATATTAAATAAATCATTTAAAATTACTATGTTTTTTTTTGAAACCCATGTATATCATTTTTTAATTATCAGTATTATTTATTTTAAAAACTCTTTTTTCACTTATATTAAAATTTTACTTTCATCACAAATAGAAATTTAATCTATCATAATATATATTATGTTTTATGTCAAAATGATTATATTATATAGAAAGTTAAATTCTATTTTCGGGTATAATAGTTCAATTACTTTGATTAATGTTAATGACCAATGTAATGGTAAAACTATTATTTTAGAAGAATTGTTTTATTAATTTTTTGAAAATTTTACCTAGTAAATTAAATTAATGTAACATAATTAATGAATTTAAAAATATTTTTAAATAAATGTATAATTATATTAACACACATTTAAATTTTTTCCAATTATAAACAAGATTAAGAACATATAATGTTTAAAACATGATATTTCTATAAAAAGTGTTTTTCAATATATAAAATGATTTAAATTAATCTAAATTTTATATTATTTAGAAATTAAATTATATTAAAGGGAGATTAATTTTATTTTTAGTAAACCCAAATTTGGTAATATGGGTTATTTTATATTTTTAGTAACACATAAATTACATAGTTAAATACTAGTAACCTAGATAAAAAAGTGGAAAAAAAATAAAGGTAAAAACCCTAAGAACAAATTCCTTCAAACACATCTAATAAATTTGTGGAAATACTTTTTAGAGGCCTGATCAGCCCAGTATCACTAAATATTCCATTATATTTAACTTTTTGGATCCTCTAAGCCTTTAAATGTGTAATGGTATCATTAAAAATTTAGGGGTATTCTCAAACATTCCCTTTTCATCACATATAAAAAAAGATCAATTCCACCCTTTCAATAATACACATCCCTTAAGAATATCTCATAAATCACATGACAAATTACCTCTCTAAAAATTTCATTGTTTAACCTTAATCCCCTAATCTATATATTTAATCAAAATGCCTTCATTTCAAAGGATATCTCTAATATAATGTCGATTCTGCAATGTAAGTACTACCTATATTTTCATATTTTAATCCTAATAATCCTATTATAAACCTCTTATTTGCATAACACTAAAATGAAATCAGTTTTATTTGTATAATGATATGTTATTATATATATTGAAAAATCATTATTTATTCCTCTCCATCCACTAAGGAAAACAAAAGCATCGCAAACTACCGTCTCCACAAAGCGGTGTCTTCTATTTTTCATAACCTCTTGTCATGTTTGGTTTTAAGGATAGGTTTGATGAATAAATATTATATATAAAATATTAATATGATTATAAAATTTCAAATTATCATATTCATTATTTCTCTCTCATTCATTGAGAAATGGAAACATTAATAGTACATTTATGTGAATTACCCCTACATGGGTAATGAAGTTCATTTAACATTACCACACATCATGGATGGATTAAAAATATATTTAGTTTAAAAAATTATTTTCAAAAAACTGTTAATATTATATATGCTATAATAATTTTTTACAATTCTTTCTACCATAAAAAAAATACAAAAAAAGTTTTATAAAATTCAACCGAAGAACCTCATATAACCGATGTAGGAAGAAAAATTATATAATAATAAATAAAATAATATAATAAATGTTTTATATTAAATTAAATATACAATAATAAGTTACCTATTAATGTATCTAATAATATTAAATTTAATCTTTTATATTTTATGCGCATGAATAGACCAAATATAGAACAAGGTAATGGATTTCATCTCAAATTTCTCCCTTTAAGAAATGTTTTTTAATATGCACCTAATTTAACATGTGTAGTGTATAAACAACCTATTTTAGATACCATATCATTAATTATATTTTAGTCATGATACATTATGCTTAATTACAAGAACATTCTTTTAAGGGGGTTTTATTGAAATAATACTCAGGTAAAAAGGTTTCATTTTCTCAAACATCCATTCCTTGATATATGTTAATGTAATACACTATGTTTTTCCCTTTATTGGTGTGTTCACTTCTAATGTATGATTCTTAATCATATATTTTTTTATTCTTTAAAATTACTAATCCAAATCATTCCCTTTTCATTAAATGGATTGTACTCAATTGTTTCCCAAGTTGTAATGTTTTTTTTGGTTACTCGGTTTTCATTCATTGAGTTATGATCATCCTTTATGACTTAAAAGTTATATACATTAAATAAATTGATTTAATTTTGTTTTTTTTATTTATATTTCTAACTCATAAAACCACTTTCTGAAATATTTTTCACTTCAAGGGTTACGATTCCTATAAGGGATATTGATAAATAAAGTATTTATTCCTTATGTTATATTGTTTCATAATTCACTTCATTCTTCAATTATTTGGTTCTTCCTCCCCTAACATTTTATTTTATAAAAATTTCCCTACCTCTAAATAGAAAATATATTTTGAGACAAATAAATTTTTTATTAAAATTTTTACGATTTTATTTTTGAAAAATGGAATTTTTAAAATAATAAAAAGGCCTTTTCCATTCACTTTAATTTATTTTTTATTCCTCTATACATTTATCAAATACAATACCTATGTATTTTCAAGTCCCTATTATTAAAGTTTAATTTTAAAGTTATTTATTTTCAATTATTTTTTTGTTCAAATTTTGTAAAAGGATTTTGGAAGAGGCCCATAACTTCATCTTTTACTTCTATGTAATAAATGTTTTCAAAAAACACTTTTTATGTTTTCACTTCAATTTTACTTATCAGATGTAAAGGATTTACCGTCATGGGGTTTATGTTTCATGGTTTATCCTCTATTATATATTTATAATTTCTGGGTTTGAACTCATGATATTTTATAATTTGATTCATGGTTCCTTCTTGCATGATACCATTCAAAACATTATTTTGCAAGGATGTCTTTTTCATTTAAGTAACCATATTTTTATGTTACCATTGTTACACCAGGTATATGTTTTTTTATATAAAAATTATTTCAATTGATGGATTAAGATCATGTTTTACCATTATTGACTAATTTTTACACTCATGTATCTATATAATGTGAACATTGTTTTTTATATAATTTATATTGGATGATATTCACTAAGAAATAATTTTATCTCTTTTATTCAAATGAAGAAAAGTATTGGAATTATGTATAATTTTATTAAAATATGGATGATTTTAGAATATTCACTATATATTGTTTTACCATCCAACAACTTTATATAGATGGGATAAGATCATGTAAACCCTTTTATTTACATAGATAGAATTATTGGTGTTCCATATCTTGTTATTCTTATATAGATGATTTCTGGCATTTTGAATATATATTGTTTGACCATCAACCTTCTTAATCTGGATTGGTTATGATCATGTTATTCACTTTTAACATAGAGAAAATTATTGGTATTATATATGTTGTTATCCAAATACGTATTAATCTTGACATATTGATGATATATTGTTTGAAAATCAATTTTTTTCTATGGAGGGGTTATTATGATGTTATATATTTAATTTAAACAGAGAAAAGTAATTATATTATGTATGTCGGTATTCCAATAAAGGTGATTATTAAAAAAGTTGATTATATATTTTTTGATCAATACTTCATATAGAGAATGTATTGGAATTAAAAATTTGATGGGTGGAGTCCAAAATTATATATCCCGTTGATCAGTCAGTTGGTCTCATGAGATAAATAAGTTTGTGTAAATTGGAATGTACCTTCCTATAATAAGTAATTTCTAATGATATAATTTCATGATGTCCAAGATCTTGATATCTTAGATTATGGTATATAAGTTGTTTTTTGGAATTATTTATTTCATCACTAAATAGGTAGTTATTGTTATCTATTTGATCTATATATTCTAATTTATATCCATTGATATATTATGATATCAGTTTCATTTTGATATGGAATTATGATGATTACTTATTCATTCCATAATATTTATTCCTTGTTTATACCATGATTACCTCAGTTTTTTGTTTTCCCTTATAGTTCATTTGTACATACCCCTACTTATTTATTCATTTCTTGGGGTTATGATGAAAAGTAGTAAACATTTTATATATAATTGGATAGCCTTTTTGGATAATCTATTGATTTTTTATGGAATATTATGGTTTAATTAGTTTCGTATAATGTGTGAAAAACAATGTTCATTTCATGGGATTTATTCATTTATTTTTCACCAAAAATCTCAAAATCATTGAACCTAAATAGTCTTGAGAGTATATATAATATAATATTTACATTATTTAATACAATTATTGGATAGTAATTTAATAGAATCTATACTTTTAATCAGATATATTAGGTAAAGTATGTGTTTATTGGAACCAGATCCAAGAGTGTGGGTCAGCAACACCAAAAAATACCATTTTCTACTTTCTTTGGAACAAAATATTTTTAATGCCCCAACACTAGAAGACAAGAGTCGGTGCATTATTTCATTATAGTGGCATATTTACAAGTATTTCTTATCCTGAAGGACCAAATAGTTTAGCAGTTTGCGAAAACTAGATACATACATAGGTTCAACATTACAACATGAAATGAAAAACAACATATATGTTTTTTTGGAACATCCAAAACACTAAGTTTATCCCTGCAATTCATTCATTATACACCTCTTCGCATCCTAGGGAAAAATAAAACATATTAAAATGTGTGATCTTAGATTCTCAGTAATGGTAAACAATACATCAGAATATATAATAAACATAAACATTAAGAATAGTGAATAACTAAAAACACGTGCCATTACAAATAAACTTGTACATACTATGGCATGAATAAGAGCTTAATAAATAAATAAAATCATGGGTATTCTACTATTATAATAACCACATACACTTTTAATTAATATATTCATAATAATGGAATGCATAATGCGAGACATCATAACCATATCTTCAAAGCCTCATTCCAAGACCATAAATAGTCATACTATCAAGGCCTCATGCCAATACTATAAATTGTCTCATGAGACCTACCGACACACTTAAGGGATATAGTAGGGCCCACCCAACATTTACTAAGTCTAATAAATTCCAGATGTGAATTGGGATCAACATAAACAACAAACACTTTCATATTGAATCAAACATTTGAAATATAAATAACTTTCCCCAATCATTAAACATAAACACTAACAATTCTGAGTAGTAGTATTGATACCTTAAATATCATGAAAATAAAGAGATTAATTATATGAAACATATATATTTAGTTTACATATAGAATACATAAGTAGTAGTTGTGAATACAGAATATCTTACAAAAATGGATGTGAGATGAAAAAACCATTACCCTAAGTCTGAAGGTGTTCTCCACTTGATCTTAATAACCATAATAATTCCATTTAGGTTCATTAATTAATAAATAAATAAACTAATATTCATTTAATTGAATTATTATAAACATATTAAGTTCATATATGGTCTTTTTGGTGGGTTAAGAGGTTCAATTTCATTGTTCAGGTCCACTTGTTTCATGATCGGTATAATTTTATACATGAATGGGGAATACTGTAAAATGAGAATGGTTTTCTAGAATTGAAGTTATATGTTATTAGTGAAAATCCATAAGGTTACATGGTTAAAAATTTCGTTTTTTACATGTATTTAAGGTGAATTATTATATAAATTATTTAATGATAATTGTTTGTGTTAATTAGTGGTTTTTTAACACAATGAACTCTTTTTTCTTTATAAATAAAATCCATGTGTACAAAAATATTCCAGAAACAAAGATAAAAAATAATGCATATATTATAGTATATTTATTCTGTAATAATAGTTTCATGACCAAAATTAAAGATTTTAATAGAAATTAAAAAACCATTGTCCTTGAATGTGGTAAATTGGCACATCTTAGATAGTGTTTTTTACTACTGGCATAAAAGAAGGGTAAATAAGATATGATAATAACTTATTCCATCATCATACAAATTACAGTAAATTTATGGTACTTATGTTTTCATAACATTTTTATAGGGAGATGTTTGTATAAAAAATAAAACAAAGAAACTTGAAAAGAAAGTAAAAGAATTGAAACTAGGAATTTACATCTTCAATTAATCTTTCGTGAGAGCCTCTTTAGGGGAGAGTATTTGGCCTTTTTATTATACCAAGGGATTTTGGATGTGGGGGAGGATAATGGGGGGATATTTTAGTATAATTTCGACAAGGCACAAGGCTTGAGAGGTGTGAAGAGAAGAGGTAATGAGGAGTGGTATTTATAGTGGAGGAGAAGAGGGGTTTCTCATTATTTTAATCATTTATTTAATATTTTTTATCAAGACTGTGAATAGTCTTGATTCATGTCATAGAAAAAAGTAATATATTTGTGTGATTTATAACCAAGTGTTAATTAATCACTATTACATCACCTATGACTAAAAAACCATGTATTTAGAATTTATGGTAAATTGTTGTTTTTTACTATTAAAAAAATCATGTATTTTAAAAAAAACCCAAAATTTCATCATAACAATTTTTTTATTTGTAGATTCAAAAATTTGAATCCATTTTATCAAAATAATTTTCTAAATAAAGGAAATTTTATTTTTAAATAAAATCATTATTTAACTAAAATATAAAGATTTTATATTTTACACTACTTTTATAATACCTTTTAAAATTAACTATGGTCTCATAAAATTATCCTACAATCATAATACACCAAAATATTTATTTAGGAACCCAGTTTGTTAAAATGAATTAACTTATTAATTTAAAATTGTAATTAAATATTTATCACTCTAAAAAATATGAATACTTAATTAATAATTTATAAGATATTCTACTTCATTTAGAAGGTGACTAATTTTTTTTACTTTTCTAGGTGAGTTTAAAATTCATAAGGATCATATTACTATTCATAAGGGTAAAATCACTATTCATAAGGGTATGTTACTTTTCATAAAGGTAGGTTACTTTTCACCAAAAATTATGTTTGTTCTATTATACTCTAAAAATCACCCAGAACACAATTGTGTATGTTATATTTTCAAGATTCAAATAACATAAGTGGAAAAATTATGTTTATTAGATCAGTTATAACAATGTATTATTTAGTAGAGACTCATTGTTTCATGAACTCAATAATAAATTTATTTTCAAATCCCTAAGTTGTTATATTCTCCCCTCCTTACAAAAAGTTCTTCCTCAAAATTCTGAAGTTTAATTTTGAAATTTAATGGTTGATACTTGAAAATTCCCTTGTGGGAAACTCACATCTGACATATGGTTAAAATATCCCCTTAATAATTGAGAAAGGTAAATGCATTGGTTACCCCAAAACTACTCATTCTAATTGGATAAAAATTTAATGGACCATTAATCAAACGATCATGTTCTGACGGAATGTGATAGAGAACATTCTTAGATGAAGGTTTATTACCGCAAAATCATACACTATAGTTATGTAAAAAATGAAAATAGGAAAATGTTTTTGTTTAAGACTTTTTTCCTAGAGTTTAGGAATTATTCCACTATATAAGAGTATAAATATATGTTACTATTTCATAAACACAATCTTATCCTTTTTTGTGCCTTGAAATATGGTAATAAATCAAATTACCATTAAACTTTGTTGGGAACATGCACTCATCCTTACACATGCTATTGAGTATATACCTTATATCCATTAATGGTGTATACTCCATCAATGGTATCATATACCACTTGTAAACAGGTCAATAATTTGTTTTGAGGTAGTGATTACATATCCAAGTCATTCATTTCTTCATCATTATCATAATCATTATGAATATATTTATGGTATTATTTCCCTAATCTATATACTTTACCAATATATTAACATTCTAATGAGTCACTTATCCATGGTACAATTCATCATATAACCTCAAATTATTAATTAAATAGTACTATAGTACAATCCTCATATATTCCATAATTATTAACACTATTACATTTCTGATAAAATATTCATATGGCATGATTCTCGATGAGGAATATTAACCATTTATCTTCATCTAGGGTAGTATTGTGACTTGATCATTATCCAGTAACATCATTTGGGGCATATTCATTTGACGTTTGGGAAATTGATTCACATAGTGTCCCATTTCCTTGTAGTTTAAGTATTGTACATTGAAAACCATTTTCTTATACTTTAAATCATGAACTTTGTGGCCCTTTTCTCCACACTTTTAACATATACCTTTTCCTTTAAGTAGGATCTGGGGTGTTTCCTTCCACAAGTACCACATGTTGGAAAACTACATTTTTTATTCTTTACATTATCCATTCATTCCTCTTCCACCCACTTTTTCTCTTTCTTTCTTTCAAAGCCATAGGACTCATAGAATTCTTTATATACCTTGTTAACACATGATATTTTCTCCTAATATGATGAGGATACTTTAGAGACTATATTCATTCTAGATTATGGCTTAAGACCATAAGAGATATGATATTTCTTAAGCTTTTCATCATGTGAATTAGTGAAGTTGTCATTCCTTATGCTAGGTATAAGTTCTATTAAATTCTATATACTAAATAAAGTTATACAATTATGAACTCTTTATAACCCTAAACATGGTATAGTGCATATGATAAATTTATACATCACAAATCCTAGAACCATATACTTTGGAAACTATAGGGGCACAAATCCTTTATAATGACTTGTAATGAAAATGTGAATTATCCTAAGAATATCCCCTAGGAGTATAAAACTAGGTGCACATAAGGCTTGTTTTATTGTACAAGGTTACCTAGTGTTAAGCTCAAAACACCTTGTTGGAGCTGTTACTCCTAAGTACCTTTGTTCCTAAACCACATCCACTTGTAGTATCTAGACATGGATTTATTTTCTATCAAAATCCTAACAATTCATTCCTTACCAAAATTATAGGATGTTATTCTATGTGTATCGCAAAGTATATCTTAGTGTTTTTCCCTAATCAATATTCTCTAAATCTAGTTTCCATGTTTTCTAGTAAACTTATTCTGATGCCAACTATAACACCCTAACCCTAGAATCCCGAAGTCGATGCATTGATTCATCACATTAGCATGATTATAAGGAAGTCGTATCCCAGAGGACAAAATAGTTTACTAGTTTTTGAAAACTAGATACATGCAAAGGTTCAACATTATAACATGAAATGAAAAACATTATATTTTTTTGGAACATCCACAACACTAGGTTTATCCATGAAATCCATTCATAATACACATATTCGGATCCTGTTGAAAAATAAAACATTAAAAAGGGGGTGATCTCAGATTCTTAGTAAGGGTAAACAATACAGTTTAAGATATCATAAAAAAACATTAGGCATGGTAAATAACTAAAAACACTTTCCATTAAAAATAAATTTGTGAATTCTATGGTAGGAATAAAAGATGGATATATAATGTCATAATAAAACATAATTATGGGTATTCTACTAGTCAAATAACAATATGAACATTCAATTACTAGCTTCATAATGAGGGAATGCATAATGTGTTACATCATAACCATACCTCCAAGGCCTCATGCCAAGACAATATATAATCATATTGTCAAGGCCTTGTGCCAATACGATAGTTTGTCTCATGAGACCTAATGATGTACTGATGGGATATAGAGGGCCCCACCCAACACATACTAAGTCCAATTAATTACTCATATGAATGGGGAACAACATAAAGAATATAAACATTAATATTGAAACTAAAAAATGAAATGTAAATAACTTTCGCCAATCATTAAACAAAAACACTAACCATTCAGATTATTATGGTGATTGGTTTCAAGATAGCACATCCATAGTAAAAGTAGTCATAAACCATTCAATTGAAATTGGTGGATGGTATCATATGAGATAAAAATAAATGATGTAAGAGGTTAAAAAAATTAGGTTTACATATATGAAGATACTTTTTAATTATACCACTGAAAAATCATTGAGGAAATAATCCTTAAACATTCCAAAGTGTCTCATACTACCTTGAAACATTCAAATCATAATCCCTTATAATATCATGAGAACAATGATAATCTTGATATGATGTACCAATGGTAATTAAATATACCACAAGAAATAAATAAGTTGGGTATAAGCTATATATCCTATAAAATATATAGTGAGATGAGAAAAACTATTTTACTTTGGAAAGAAGAGTTTTTTTGGGAAATCATTTGTATTTACCATGAAATAATATTGTAAACATGTATATCCCAAAAAATTATAGGTATGGTAATTTAAATTATATTTTATGTTTAAATAAAGTCTTATTTATTTTAAATCATTTAAAAAGTGTTTTTAAATATACTTTATAAATAAAACATTTAGTGCAGTTTAAGGAAAACATTAAAAGATTTTAACACGCAAAGTAATGTTTTCTTCAATAAAACCAGAAATGGACCAAAATATATTTTTCATGTTAAAATTTATGATTTTATAAATATAAACATGGATTAAAATAGATTAAAAAATGAACTTCATAATAGGTAAAATTTGGAGATGTTCCTTGAATCAGGCTCGTATTTACGATTTTTTTGAATGATTCTTTTAAAACATGTCACCCCCGTAAAATAAATAAGGATTCTGATTGATACACATATATAGAACATTAATATATAATTTTAATGTATTAAATAATAATAAATAATAATTTCATTTAGATGAGTAGATCATAAGAGCAACCCTAATGAAAATAGATGTTCGAGTAGAAAATACATAAGACATTGTAATCAAATGAATCGGATGCCCCAAAATTAATAATAATAATATGATAGGTTAAATATCATGAAAATAAAGATATTAATTATTTTAAACCTTACTTTTTATTATACATACACCATACATATGTATTGGTATGGAATTCAGAATATCTCACAAAAATGGAAGTGGGATGAAGAAACACTTACCTTTAGTCTGAAAGTGTTCTCTACTTGATCATAATGATTTGAATAATCAAATTTAGGTTAAATAATTAATATTTACCAAACCTTATATTAATTTAATTGAATTATTATAACCTTATTGTGCTCATTCATGTAATTTTTGATTTTTTGAGAGGTTCAATTTTATTGTCTGGGTCTGTTGGTTTCATGACTCGTATACTTTTATATATGAACGAAGAATCATGTAAAATGAGGATGGTTGTCCAGAATTGTATTTGTATGTTATTAGTGAAAATAAATAAGTTTATATGGTTTTAAATTTCATTTTTTTACTTTGATTTAATATTAATTATTATATAAATTATTTAATGATAACTGTTAGGGTTAATTAGCAGTTTTTTGAACTCAACGAACTCATTTTGATTTATAAATAAAAAACAAGTGTAAAAAATATTCCAAAAAGCATATAATAGAAATAGAACATATATTATAGTCTTATTATATCATAATAATGGTTTAATAACCATAATTTCAGATGGTAATAGAAATTGAAAACCCATTTTCCTTTAATGTGACAAATTAGCACATCAGAAGTGGTGTTTTTACTACTAGAATAAAAGATGGGTAAAGGATAGATGATAGTAACTTATTCCATAATCATGTAAAAATTAAATTAAATTTATGTTAATGGATTTTTCATAACATTTTGATGAGGATAGGTGATGATAGAAAATAAAATAAAGGAACATGAAAATAAAGTAGAAGAATTGAAAAGAGGAATTTACCTTTTGGGTTAATCTTATTTGAGAGCCTCTTTAGTGGTGAGGATTTGGTCTTTTTAAGAGAACGAGAAATTATAGACACAATGGAAGAGATTGGTAGGAGATTTGGGCAGAATTTATAAAATTAACAAGGCTTCAGAGGAGTGATGATAAGTGGTAAGGAGGGGTAGTATTTATAGTGGATTAGAGGAGGGGTTTCTCATTATTTTATTCATTAGTTTAATATTTTTCTCAAGACTATAAATATTTTTTACTAATGTGACCAAAAATAGTAATAATTGTATGTTATTTTGAACCTAGTGTGCCCACATCATCATTAAATCTCTTATGACTCAATAAACCATGTATTTAGCATTTATCATAAATTATTGTATTTGACTATTCATTAAAAATTAATGTATTTTAGAAAAACCCCAAAATTTATCCCTAAACATTTATTAGACATGTATAATGAAAAAATGTACTCCATTTTATCAAAATAAATTTCTAAATTTTTGAAATTTAATTTTTAAATAAAATCATTATTTACATGAAAAATACAGACCTTATAATTAAAACTACTTTTATAATACTTTCAAAAATTAACTATTGTCTAATAAAAATATCCTAAACTCATAGGAAAAAAATATTTTTTTAGGAACCCATTTAATGAAAATGAATTAATTTATTAATTTAAAAAATTTATTAAATATATATCACTCACTGAAATATGAATACTTAATTAATAAATTATAAATTATTCTACTTCATTTATAAGGTGCCTAAATTTTATTTATACTTTCATGTGTTATGTTACTATTCAAAAGGGTCATATTACTATTTATAAGGGTAAAATTACTATTTATAAGGGAATATTATTATTCATAAGGGTAGGTTACTATTCATAAAGGTAGGTAAATATTCAAAAAAATATATTTTTGTTCTATCAAAATTCAGAAATCACCTGAACCTTATTGTCTATGTTAAATTTTTGAAATTCAAACCTCAAAAGAGAATGAATTATGTTTATTGGGTCAGTTGTAAAAAAGTTTTTTTTGTAGAGACTTATTGTTTCATGCATTCAATATTAAATTTATTTGTAAATCCATGGGATGTTACAATATTAGTATGTTTAATATTGTTTGTAATGAATATCCCCAAAATTTTAATGGATAAATTGAATTAATAGTCATTGATCTCACCATATATAACAATGTTTGGTTTATCTCTTCACTTATAACATTCAATAACGGTGTATAAGGAAGAGTGAGTTATGATATTATTTGAAACTCCCTAATATGATCAATAAAAACATTGAAGAAATGTTCTCCTTTATTATCTGAGTGAATTTTATTAGTCTTTTTATCAATATATTTCTTAGCTTCATTCTTGTATTCCACTAATTTATTAAAATAATATACCTTATAACTTATTATTTAGACATATAAATATCAACTAAATTTTTTAATAATGTTTATGAAGTATGAGAATATACCCCTTACTTAAATTATAAATGTTTTACACACATTATTTTTAACTAATTCAACATTCTTTGTGTGCCTTTCACCATTTCTACTAAATAAAGATTTTTAATTTTTTTTATTATAAACAAGTGTGGTTATTCCATGTTTTTAGTTAAAATAATTCTAGATATCCATATTTATATAATTAGATCAAACCCTCTTTGATTACATGAATTGTTTGGTGATTCCACATTTTGGTGTGATATGAGTCATGGGAGCCAGATTCTTTATCGATTTCAAAATCTTTTTTAATATTAAAACACATAAAAACAATTACATGGATTCCCTACACCATAATTTTTTTAAACTTATAAAAATAGATTTTTTTATTACCAAATTTTAAAAATACATCTATCCATGTCACGAATTGATATAGAAATAATTTTTTGATGAACCTTGTATCCAAGTAAAATTTCATCAGAATAATTATAAACCATGTTTTGAATGTGAGTTGGTAATATATAATAGCTAGTGTAGTTATTCGTTCTTAGTTGGTTGCTCATACAAGAACTTCAACTCATAAAACTCTACTGAGTATACTTCTCAAATCAAATTTTATCCAAATTTTAGTACCATGGGATATATCTAATACCAAATTGGTAAAAATGTAAATATTTCACTTAATAATTAATGCACATAATGCTTCCCCTTTTTATTTGTTGTGGTGTTGTTCTTCTTCTTATGGACCTTCATTATACAGAAAAATAGACATCATCATATTTTATTTCCAGCCCCATGATCTTCCTCCTCTTGGTCGATCATTGTGAATACTCCCAATACTATGAGTTATTCTTATTTAATTTTAACTTTACCTTCCTTTTCACCAAAATTATAAATGAATTCACATACTTCAGGTCCTTTTATACTTGGTGAAGCCATGTAATAATATATAGAAGATAATTATAAATATTATTCATTTTAAAATTCACAAACAATATGGAGAGTCTCTAAGGAAATGAATCAAGTATGGGATATGTTTTTAATTTATATGGTTTTTAAAACCTAATTTGTCTAGATTATTAATATATAAAATCTACGTGGATACATGAGGCCCTAGTGCATTCCCTTCACAAATCTTTAATATATTGATCTTCTTAGATATCATATATTTCACTAATCAAGATCAATTCTAAAAATATCACTAGGATGGTTAAGCATTGTATATGAATCCATGTTTTCATATTACTTCTAGAGTTTACTAGTCATGGATTAAAACACAAAACATTTAACATATAGTGTATCATTAAATTGTTTCTCTTATAAAAATACTTATTCAACACTCAAATCCTAATCATGTGAATGATACACAAGGTATTCTACCACAATATTCATCATATTTTAGAGTAGTATAATGTATAAATAAATGTACCACTCTTGGAAGTCACTTCTTGTTAAGATACTTTCATTATCTAGTATAGATAATATGGATATAGATATTAAACTTTCAATTTTTCAAAAGTAATAATAATATCACACACATATATATATAGTTTATCCTGATTACTAATATATATGATATAATTTAATTTTAATTATCTTTTTATTCTCCTACTATTTTATAATATCGAAATATACCACACTATTTTAATCAGGATGTCACGATGTGTCAAAATTCTAGTAGAAAGTTTCCTTATTTCCCTTCTCATAACCCAGACAATAGCTGTGAAAATTATAAGTATTTTCTCAGGTTAGAAATATGTTATCTACTAATATCTCCTTTATCTAATTATTTTACTCCCAAATCAAATAATTTTGACTCGTATTTCCTCAAAAAATTCCACCTAATTTGATTGAATATACTATAAATAGTACACTCAATGAAAATTTAGATATGTTAACCTATTATCATTATTAATATTTTCTAAAAAATAAAAGTATCATTGACTATGATATGAACATAAATTTAACTATGAGTCCATATCTACTAAGATAATTGAAGGATTTTGGAATTAATATTTCTTTGAGGGATTTTTTTTTCTTATGCATAAATTTCCATATATAATATTTTACACGTCATGTTAATATTATATAGACCTTACATAATTAATTAACCTTTTTTGGTATAATATTTTATCTATAATCAATTTATTTCACTTTATATTACATTTTCATTATCTAATTTAGTTTATGTGGCCTAATAAAATCATTATTTAAACATGATTACACATAAATAAATAAATAACCATGCCCTTGAAAAAATAAATTAAATAATATAACCTGATCTTCACATGTGAAAAGGATTATTTTTAGAGTGGATGATAAATCAACCTATGATCCTAGTGAAAAAAACTCCTTATGTAAGGCTTAGTTTGAGTTTAATCATTCTTGTAATGGCCTAGATCCACATGCAACGAGCCTTTTCATGTTTCTGAAAGTTGAGGTATTCGGAGGAGTATCGTAGGAATTCTAAAGGAGTTCAACGGCTAATAGTTGGAAGTAGGGATATATCACAATGTGAAAACATTAAAATTAAATTAAATTCAGTTTCATTTCTTGTGCTAATTATATCATGATGTGTAATAAATCATGGTTTAATAAATAAATACAACAAAAAGGTGATGCATTTTTTGGTGGAAACTGAACCCTGAGTATTAAATAACATGAAAGGGGTTTACAGGTCTTGTAAAACCCCATTTCTCTATGTTTTAAACATTTTCAGCTGCTCGGGTTTTCCAAACCTTATGGCTACAGTACCTATCACCGAATTCCATGAAACTCAAAAACCCACTCTTTGACATGTTGGGGATTTCATGGTCATGGATCAATCTCTAGCTTCCCTCCATCAATCACAGAAATCCTTCATTGATCCATTGTTTTTTATACCTCCATTCATGTGGTTACTTTGATTTGTTTCCTATTGTTCCTCATTTCCATGTGATTGTGCTTGATCTATATGTCTCTAATTGAGTTTTTTATTTGTGTGGTTGTGTAGTGGAATCCTTGGGTGGATGCGGTTCTTACAAGAGAGGCGATTGGGATCTGTAATGTTTATTCTTTATCATGTGAAGAGTGTTAACACCCTTTTTTGGTAAAAGATCAATTACATATTTGTTTTTTTATGTTCATTCATAAATTGAGAATTATTTAACCCCTTGGATAAAAATGAAACTGACCTAATAATTACTTGAACTGGATAAAAGAAAATATATTGATGGCCTTGTGATGTTTCTATTTTGTAATGTGATAATAGTTTACCTCTTGTTTTTCTATATAGTGTGATATATATACTATTCTTGTTATTCATGTATTATCATGATGAATTGGTGAAGAATTTAAATCCTAAATTAATTTATAATTAATTGGCTAAAATATTAAACATGCATGAGTAATGAATCTAGTGTGTTTCATTCTTAATTCTAAAACCTTGTTTAAGTGACATGACCTTCCTAGTGTTAATGTAATTGAATAATTATGTTAATCATGTTGATGATTTTTGATAAATGAATTAAAGTAATTGTAAATTATTTTTAAATTAATTTTTGATATCTTGAGAAATCTTTCTGCTTAGGTTTCTCATAGTTATAACTTGTGAATAATTAATCAGTTGTGTGATAAAAGATAATTTTTTAGGGCTCGAGTTTCCTAATTTCTTATAAAGTATGATTGGATTGTTCTTCCGATCCGCGAGGGCTCATTGTGTGTGAATTATAAATTCCTTGATTTAGGTCCAAGATCTTGGTTTCTATGTTTGTTACATGCTTCTTGTGATATGACATGAGCCTGGGATGGCTGAACCTAAAGGTTTATTGTGGTATTTAGGTTGGGATGGCATGATTGTGATGCAAAAACAGTTTATTCTTGTGATGGTGGGATGCATCAGGATATGAATGTCGGTGTCCTGGAGGACACTGGATAATAAGGAATAGGTTGAAGTTGGGCTTACCTATTGTTGTGAAGGTTCGTTTCTTCTTTGAATCTATTATTTAGATAATGAGTAGGTTGTTTTTTTATCTTCTATCCATTCCCGATATGTTCATGTTGATGGATGTTCATCATTTTATCATTTTTAGTATCCTATTATGTTTTCCTAGAGTACTTGATAATATTGAAAGTAATTTTTTTAATAAATGAATAAATATTTAACCAATGGGGTTGGATCTTGCTGGGAGGAAATATAGAGTTTATAATTATTAGAAGTTGTGGACTTGGTTTTCTTATTCTTGACAGATATGGAACTTTTTTGTGATGATAATGTAATGTTGTGTGGAAAAAATTGTTAATAAATAGTAATGAATTAATTAATTTATAATTGAACTAATGAAAATGAATTAATTAATTTAATGTATATATTTAAATGGTTGTGGTCTTATTGGATATACGGCCATAGAAATGGAAGCTAGGAGTCTAAGTGATAATAGTTGTAGTTGAGTCTCTGACTATGTTATGCCCATAGTTTGGTTTTGAGTTATATTATAACATGTAATTATTCTTTTTTTCATATGATTCTCCACCCTGTTTGTTATGTAAACTGAAGACTTCGGGGTTTTGATCCTTAGGGGTGTTTTCCCCAATATCCCAGTGGGAGGAAGGATGGATGAATACCCCATTTATCTCCACTCTATTCTCATGGTAATTACTTATGCAAGTGTGCACGAAGATTATTTTTCCCCATATATGTTTGTAGAGGTCTGCAATGACTTCTGGTTATTTCAAACACATGTATTCTGCATATATTTTTGTAGGGTATACTATAGGTACAATATATATCGGCTATGATATATTGAGGTATAATTACTGATGTATGATATACATTATACAGGTTATGGTGGCTCCAAGATACTAACTAGTTTCTTTTGGATATGTGGATGTGGTGGTATTTTTCATGACGTGCACATTGTCATGCTTCACCCAAGTGTTTATGTGCTAGCCTTTTCAGAGAAAGATTCTCATGACATGTGATGTTGGGAAAGAGTATAAAACAATTACGGATGTGGTAGAAAGGTACCCTTTATATTATTTATTATGTTATATGTTCATGTATTTGATTGTTGGTGAGTGTAGCCATTGTCATTCCAAGAACATAGTATACCTATTTAGGGGATGAGTTTGTTTCACTTTTTGATCACTATTCTTTAGTATTATTTCTTTACCTGTATTCATGATATTCTCTAGATAGGATCCTACTAAGTAGACTTTTATACTAACCCTATGTGTATATAAATTGTTTTTCAAGTAATTTGGATCTGGTTGAAGATTTTTCTGGTCACTACTAGCTTCAGGTTTAGTAGGAGCTATTTGGGATTCATGGCCACAACCATCTATACCTTTCTTTTGGTACTTGTAGTTTTTTCATTCAGTTATAGTTGTTCTTTCTTTTCATTACATATGTGAACTTTTCTTTTTTATTTATATTGGAGTTTGAGGGGGAGAAGGTTTGTGGATTTATTATCTATCTATTTTTTATATGTTCTCTTAGAGGTTAATCCCTCTTATCTACATGAGTACTCTACCCTTGGTTCTAGTATCCAACTAGGGCCTACTAGAGGTGGAATCATGTGTCACTATCTTCTTCCATTTCTGGCCCGAGGGGTACCCCTTGTGGGGAGGGTGTCATGATAGAAAGTTATTGAAGGTCTGGTAAAGGGATAAGATGGGGTTTGGAGTTATTCATAGGTGAGTTTACACGTTCTGGTAGGGAAATAATTTTATAAAAGTTTAGAAAGATATGTAAAGATGAGATACCATCTTAGAAACCAGTATTTAGGCCCCATATGATCTAATGCATGAACCACTATGTTTACATAGGCTACTAAACAAGGTGATATTGGTTTCAGAGGAGAGACCTATCAAATTATCATTCTTAATTCTTTATTAGGGCTTTGTTTTAATGGGTATCCCTTGGGATAGTTCATCCTAAAATGAATAAAAGAAAACAATTAATTTATTTTTATGGTCTTCCATATTACAGGTTTTGGATCACTAACTATTTTTTATTTTATAGGAATGGATCTAGGTCACTATCCTCATTAATTTCGCATATAATATTCTCATTAGGTTTCCCCAGTAGATTTTCATAGAGTGGAGGTTGATGACAATGACACTTGGAGGTGGACAGTCCAAGAGTTTCATAACCATAGTCTACAGAGGTATGAGGGATCTATTTCATATGTATTCACGAAAGGATGGTTGGAGGAGTTTGATATATCCTTTAGTTCGATTTATTATTAAAAAAATATAAATGGGTATCATTGGCTATGATGATGATGCATGGGGAAGTATGGAAGTAGTGGTTCTTATTCCATTGAGATCTTGAAGAGTTGGCAGTCTCATGGGAGGAGTTTCGAGACCAGTTTAGAGCCAAGTTTCTTTCTTTAACCATGAAGGTGGGTAGATTACATGATATTTTTACCCTTTTTAATAGGAGATCCAGTGTGTGTGTGTTCGGAATCAATTTTAGTAACCTTCAATGATATACATCAAACCTTTTTCCAGATGGGGATGATAGGGTAAGGTATTTCAATTAGGATTTACATCCAGAGATCCAACTTCAATTCACCCCTTTTATACTGAAGACATATCTCGAGGTGCTAGAAAGAGAATATTTTATCAATATAATGTTATCTAGAACCATATTAGCATAAGAGTGGAGTTATCATGTTTCCTCAAGAAATAGAGTTTTTGCCTGAGGTTCTCAGTTTTCATGATAGTAGAGCTTATGATTACACAGCATAGGTCTTAGCGATCAATGTCTCATTTATCCAAGGGTGGTGTCTCTTAGGCCTATGGCTTATGATCAAACATTTATTTTCTTAAGGAGGTTGATTTCATCAGAGGTGTGACTTTACAACCTTTTTTATTAGTCAATGTGCGCTAGTTTTTCCACATCAAGTTCCTCCTATGTGGCAGTTCTAGACAAGGCAGCAGCATGTTTCTCTAGTTTGGAATCAACATAGAGTATATGTGGAAGCAAGAGGATAGCCATGTGACACTCCCAATTCTTGTAGAATAGAGCATTACCATGTAGGTTTTCATCATCATGGTCAGAGAGGTCATGTATGAGTTCATAGTCAGCTTCATGCTTTAGCGTTTTTAGTGTCATGCAAGCCATACATCGTTCGAGGTACCCTTTGTTTTTTTCAATAAATTTTCATCCCTAAGTTGATATAGTAGAGACACACTCTTTCATGTAACCTACCATTTTACTTTATTTGGGACATCTGTTATAGAGTTTTTCAATTCCCTTTTCATTGACTACACCATCTTGAGGTCGAACAGACTTGTTTGATGTATATAGAGTCTCTGAACTAGTGCTAGGGTAGCATCGCTCTTGGGGAAATTTCATATGTTTATGGAAACAACTATATTACACCATCCTCATCATGAATTAGTTGTATTCCGTACATGATATCATGGACTAATCCATGAGGCAAGTTGTGTTCTTCGATGCTTATGGAGATCCATTAGTGTTTGTCGGAATGTGAGACCCTTAGATGAGTCAGAGGTTTGTACCGTCCTTATCATCCTTGATGGCTGAGATGATGTTGAGTTCATCTAAAATTCATAAATTATTATTTATGTGGGTAATAGAAGAGTAACCCTCTGTCTTTCTAGAGGAGGTTGTAGTGTTACCCCCTCGACAAGAGATTGATTTTAGGATCAAACTACAGATATGCATGACTCATATCTCGATGTATCTGTATAGGATCGGGCCTTATGAGTTGTGAGAGCTACATATATAGATCAATGGTAAGTTGTGTTATGTTTTTTCTGGTTGAGTGTGTCCCAATGGGTTTCAAATGTTTTATTCATAAAGAAGGATAGTGGAAGTTTCCAGTTGTGTATCGATTATTGTTTCCTGAACCAGGTGATAGTGAAGAACCACAGTCCTCTTCCACAAATTGATGATTTATTTAATCAAGTGAACAATTCATGTTATTTCTCAAATAACTATTTGTAGTGAGGATATCATCAAATGTGTGTGAAAGATATGGATATCCCAAATAATTCCTTCCATTGTCTTCATAAGAATTATGAGTTTTTTTTATATCGTTTCGTGTGATTAATTATATAGCTATGTTTATAGGGTTAATTATTTTTTGGTTCCCTGAGTTCTAGTATATGTTGATGGTGGTTTTCATTAAAGATATCCCTGTTTATTCTCTATCTAAGGAGGATCATGTAGAGTATCTTCATGCAATTTTTTGAGTTCTTTATCATGAGTAGTTTCTCGTGATGTTTATGGAGTGTGAGTTTTGGGATCAAGAAGTCTATTTTATTGGGTATGTTGTATCCCAGTAGGGATTAGTTGAAGATCCACCGAAGATATAAGCAACTGTGTCTTGGGAATCCCCCTATATAGTAGAAGAGGTCTGAAGTTTCTTTAGTTTTACGTACTATTACAGGAGTTTAGTAGTCAACTTCTCTTAGGTTGCAACTCCTCATACAGCATTAACTAGAAATGTTCAAGTCTTCTTATGGAATGATCACTAACATATGGAATTTGAGTATCTAAAGTAGAAGTTGGTTATTGAACCATTTATTTGTATACCAATAGAAAGAGTTTAGTTTAAAGTTTTTTTATCCTTCACGTCTTTGGTTGGGCCCCATTCTGATGCAGTTGAGATCAGTCATTTCTTATGGGATTTAGTAGTCATGTCCCAATGAGATTAAATATTCCACCCATGATCTTATGTTAGTGGAAGTAGTGTTTTCCCTTTTTCTGGATAAATTACATAATTGTTCCTGATCATGATTTGTTTTCCCTTTTACATAAGAGGATCTAGGGAGGATCCAACTGAGTATACAATTATATGCACCCTATGTATATATAAACTATTTTTCAGGTCACATGGAGTATGATAGAGATCTGGATGGTTACTACTATATTGGGTTTTACCAGGAGAAATTTGGGTATCATAGTCACAATTATCTTTACCTATATTTTCATACTTACAGTATTTCCTTCTAGTTGTAGTATTCCTTGCATGTCATTACATATATTCAAATTGAATTTTCATTTATATTAGATTCTAAGATGGACTTGGTTGGTGTTTTTCTTATCTATCTCTTTCACATGTGGTCTCTTAGAGGATACTGCCTCTCAGTTGTGTGCTTATTGTACCCTTGGTTCTAGTCACCAACTCGGGGCATACTAGAGGTGGGGCAGGAGTGTCAATATGCCACTTCTCACATTGATATCCCATGAGAGGTATGCCTTATAGGGATGGATTATTTACAATTCCATCATCGACCATTGTATCTTCTATGTTTATTTACCCTCGGTGAAGAAAATAAACCTCCTACTCTCCATTGAGCTCCATCATTTACATTTTTTACTCAATCTCATGTGAGAGGGACTATTGGTGTGAGATATATAAAATAAACTATCAATACAAAAGTCCTACATAATAAAGGTGGGAGGGATGACTCAAAGGTCACCATATTAAATTAAATTAAAAATTATCACTCATAAAACCATGAAATAATATTAAATTAAATAGACATCCAATGCATACATTAGTTTGTTAATCTCATGATCAACCACATACATGAGAATACATAACAAGAATAAATTATATCATTTATTTCAAACCTTTATTCTTAATAAAGATGAATTTATCTTGAATTAATAATAAATAATCATATTAGTTAACTACTTATCTATCTTAATTATTAATCCATGAAGTCTTGGGGATATGTAATATTTAAATCCAACATGACTCAAATAAAATAAATAAATAAATAAATTTTATTTAAAACTACTTAGGCACGTGATTTTTAATGGTGACAACACAGTGTGTGCTAATCTTAAATAGTTACATCGAGTACATTTATAGTTTTGTACTATGTACATACATAGAATGACATCATACATGACATTTCACAATATATTAAGGAATGTAATTTTGTGTTTTTTACTATATGATATGTCTTAATATATATTGTTTTTACTTATCAATTCAACTGTGTTGATTATATAGTCTGTAAATCCACATTATATGATGTTTTACATATATTAAATGTGAAAAAATATTAATTCGATCATATATTCATAGACACTTGAAAATCACGTGAATAATTGAAAGATAATGTCACATGGAGTGTAAAACCAACTAAATGATGTGTTAATTAGTTTCTTCAAAAAAAATAATTTATCCCCACATTCATTAAATTACACTACATGACTCTAAACTATTTACCTTATGTGATCTGAAATAGATTAAATGGTGTGTAAAAATACTTCATTATGTACAATACTTTTCAAATATCCTAAATTACAAGTCGAAGTATTCATTATATAATCCCTATAGGATAATACCAAATTAAACAGCAAGAAGGATAGCTATTTAACATGTGAACAAAGTTGTTCAATGTCATTCATCTTGTATTCAACATTCCACATATGTAATTAATACTATATTTTTTTACCACACGTCCATTACATAATTTTGAATTAAATGGAATGTAACACAACAACTACAAGGCACCCTAACATCCAATAACTAGTGTAATTAAACCCCATGTAACGATCCCCAACACAACTAGTCATTATTTTCAAAAATGCATAGTATTTTGGATGAAATATAACTAAAAACATGTAATTAATTGCACCGTGTGTAAGCTAGTTGGGAAACTAGAATATATAACACCACCAAATGAAATAACTATGTGTTTTTCACCTATTCTAAACATTTTATTAGTTATAAGATAGTGAAAGAACACATTATCTCAACATATTGGATTAAGAATTAAAACCAAAAACAAATTTTCCAATAGAATAGTGATATTGATTAAAAAAACTAAATAATCATAAATTTCAATGTGACCACTCGAATGCAACTTTAAGGATCTAGTAATAGTAAAATTTCATGTCTAGCCCCTAACTAAAATGAATTTTATTGGATATAATAAATAATTTATATAAAAATTATGATGAATAACATGTCTCATGATCAAATATAAAGAAACTATATGAAGAATCTCATGACTGAGAATATTGGATCATTCATATTAAATTCATAATCAAATAAATAATAAGAAAATATATCATTCTTAAGAAAATTAATCTATAAAGATATTGATCAATCAAACTCTATTATTGTTTTCTTTCTATTTTGTTAATAAGAACTAAAATATAATCCCCCCACTGGTGATCCACACATACTCATTAATCTCTGAACAGCGTTGGAGGAATATTGTGTTCTTTCATAAATGATCCGAACATCTTTCATTTTTTATCTTGACCATAGAACAATCCTTTGGACTTAATGTGTTTTCTCTGTTTCTCTATCATTAACAATAAAGAGTAAAGATGTGGAGGAGTTCTCTTAGACCATAGGAAATCCAAAATATTTTATTTAGATAATATCTAGAGATTAATGTTGTGAACAATAATTTATCTATTACTTTAAAATTTTTTAAGTTGGTAATATATGCATATTGGGTTTAATAATGGATATTTTCACAATGGACCTTTATTAAATAGTAATATTATCATATTCTCTAGGTCAAAAATAATAATATCAGTATTTTTTGGACACATGCCAAGTTGTTCCAAATTAAATATAATATTTTTAAACAAATAATTTCATATTTATTTAAATTATATCTAAAATATATATCTTTCTCATCAATATGTTCTTGATTTGATGTGTTCACCTTACCCAAATTGTACCAAAACATGAATAATAAATATCATTAATTTTTTTTTAAAAATAAATTTTATATATATGGCCTTTGGAATAAATTTTTATATTTTTACTGAAATCACTAAATAATTATTTATTTAATAAATATGTTTTATTTATTTACTGTATAATAAAATAAAAATAAAAAATATATTTTATGGTCTTGAAAATAGATATTTACTATATATTCAACTCAAGTAATTATAATTACTATATATTTTGAACAATAAATCTTGAATAAATATTATTCCTTCTCATGAGAATAAAATTTATTATTACAATTAATTGCCTATAGAATTCAACTGAGATTAGTGGATACTCTGAGGGTGTGACACAATATTTATCTTTCTTGGTACCATTTGGTGATCATTCCTAATGTCCAATACCAACATCAACCAACATGTAAAAGTTCCAATTAATGAATAAGTTTATTTCACAATGAAAACAACCACATATGAATTCTCCCTATATAATATAATCCTACTGTCATTATATTTCCTAAATCATGTGGCCTAATCATTTCATGAATCTATATGCTTGATACATCTTTCATTGACTTCCTAAAATCAACCCATCAAGCACTATCTCCATGGATATTTGTTAGAGATTTCTATTTCAATCAAAGGAACAAAATATATTCTTCCAATCAAGGGAGTGAAATATTTTTCCTAGAATTATTCTTTTAATTCATTTCACTAATGATACACCCGACATATATTACATCACTATGAAAGATTAACATCATGGTTTTTAATAATAAATCAAAGTACATGACTCACAATATGCATTAATAATAATATCAAGTATAAGTATTAATACAATCATTATCATAATGGAATATCCAATTACATATATATATATATAATGTAGAATTCCAATCTATGGGTATTTCCTCATAATCTCATTTCTTGAGGATTACCAAGTCTGTAGTTCATCAGATGATGTTTCATCTGCTTAGGATTATCATGTACCTAATAGTAAAACACACTATGTTTCCTACCATATGATGTCATCTAGAAGCCAAGTCTCTATTTATGAATATGTCATATCACTTTAGGGATCTTATTATATATAGGAAGTTCTATGAATTTTTTAGGAAAAAAATATTCCACATACCTAATAACATTAATGTAATGTCGAATAATTAATCACCATGTGATTATTTACTTTATTAATATTCCCATATTTGAATGTATAGGTAATCTAATGTGTATGATAGTCGGATCTATGCCACCATATCCAATAATAAGGTAAACTAACATAATGGTTATGAAATAATGTAATATCTATTGGAATAAGAAATTGCATTATTTTCATAACTTATTATGCGTTGAGAAACCGTGAAAATGAACTATGATATAATTTATTCTCAGGAGAGTATCCCATATTAAAATTATTTGATAACATAATCTATATTAGGTACCGACATTATAATATAATGATAACATAATATAGAGTTTAAGGCCTAACATATGTTAGTGGATAACTTTTCCTGTGAAGAGTTTCATAGAAATAGTGTATCATTTTTGGGCTACTTAACATTACATTGAGTGTCAACGTAATGTATGGTACTCATCTAACATTACATTGAGAGTTAAAATAATGTGAAGTACTCTTCTTAACATTACATTGTAATATGGAATAATGTATAGTGATGAATTCACCTTGAAATTTCATTGTAAGACAACATAATTTGGGTTTTCCAAATAAAAAATACATTTAGGGTCAATGATTTCTTAAGTGTCCACTTAGATCCAAATTTTTTTATTAATTATTTATGTTATTTTTTAATAAATTTATGAAAAATTTAAAAGTGATATATAATTTTTTATAAATTATAATTAATTGGAATTTGATAATTATATTAATTATAAAATGAGTTTTAAGAAAATAAAATAAAAATTGGTTATAATTATATAATTAAATGTTTTTAAAATATTTATTAAGTAAAATTTCATAATATTATGAAATAATTTTAAATTTAATTTTGATATTAATAGACATAGTTTAAATTTGGATATAATATTAAAATTATAATTAAAATATATGTACTTCTAAATTTTAAAAAAAAAGTATGTACAAAATAAAATGAGTTTATATTTAAATTAGGAATTATTAATAATATATAATATGAATTATTCAAATTAATTTCTTTACTAAAGATATTATTTATAAAACATCAAAAAAAATTGATAATTAATTTGATTATGGTTTAGAAAAAGTATAAGTATATGATATATAGGTTATATAAAATGTTTAAGTAATAAAATTGGAATTATAAATTGTTTATAATTCATAAAATATAAAATATTTAAACCAAATGAAAAATAATGAATAATATGAAGAGTTTATATTGTGGAATGAATATAAAGAGTTTATATTTATGATTATGGAATATCCATAATTATTACAAAAAAATATCATATGATTGTAGTTCATATTTATTTATGAATTATTCATAAATATTTTTATCATGTTCAATTATGTGAAATATTAATTTATTTAATGATTCATTCAATATATTATTCATTGTTAAAAAAATTAATTTTTTTGTATTCATTAAATTAGTTTGTGAAATTGTTTATTACAACTTTTCAAGCCTTAAATTACATGCTAGGAATGATTAAATAATATTTAGTTTGCATCTACCTTGACATGAGTTTGTAATTAAAGTTAATCTTCAAAATAGTTTTAGAACATGTATTATACATATTATTTGTTCAAACTATAATTAATTACATTCACCTTTGATTAATGTTTCCCTTGGTAGATTGAATTTGTGTTGGGTATCCCATTAGCTTGAAATTCTTTTCCTTATTCTAGAAAAGTGGGAGTTAAATATCTATGGCTATAGGCCAACTCATATGAAGATTTCCAATATCAAATATTATTAATCCTCTAAATGAAATGTTCAAGTAACTTATTCATGAGATGCATTTGGATATTAGTAAATATTTTTTTCTTTTATTTTTTGGGTGAGAAACACAAATTGGGGGTTGTACAAAGAGGTATACATCAATATGGGTTGAAATTTTTATTTAGTAGAGGAAATAAGATTCTAAAAATAAATCATTAAAAATATTCATACATAGGGGTGAAAATAGATTATATAGTTATATTAAATATACTTCATAAAAAATATGATTCATATTCCTTCCAAAACATAACAAAAGAAGACATCAATTAGTCTTTTTGGGTGGCCCAAATGGTTATATGTCCATGAATTATCATGTATATAGAAATAAAATAATAAGTTTACTCAAATGGTTTGGTTCCTTTTTCTTTTAATTTAATTTGGGATACACTTACTTATGAAACCCTTATATTCTTAATACTATAGGAATAGATTTGGGATTATCTACTTGATAGATTAGATAATGAGTTGTTCAAATGACCATCCAAGATTGATATATGATATGATTAAAAAAAATTAGTTATCAATACATAATTACCCAGTATATGTCAAGATAAAATATAGATCTTGTAACAGTAATAAATATGATGAGTTTAAAATGGATAATATTTATAGTGGTATACCTTTTTAAAATATTAGTAAAATGTGATTATAATCTGATAATACATCTATTGTAGAAAAATAGAGTCATCACCCACACCAAAAATAACTTTGAAATCAATCCTTGAGAAGAAGAAACCTAAAGTAAGAAACTCATAATATTGGTAATCATATAAACATATTATGTAAATAAAATTCTATGTATCAGATAAACACATTCCTAAGAAACTAATTTCTATTATTTTCCAACATGTGAATCTATAAACTTGTGAGATAAATGGAATGATTCAATTTGGGTTTCAGAGGAATATAATGAAGAATAATATAAGTAAAGTAGTCTCTACTCATAAATTAAATACAATTGGATAAGTAAATAACTTAAAGAGACTATAGGTTTACATTAGGATTATTCTAGATAAGGAATTTTCATATTTCATATTTTGAAATTTTGTAACAAGTTGAATGATTTCGAAAAAAAATTACTCACCTTCTCACCAATTTTGATAATTAATTTACAAGTAATATTATGTCAAGGTTATAAGGATTTATATAAAATACACAAGAGTAAAATTTAAATCCTAAAGAAGATAATTTCATTGGATATTCCGGTATTTTTTCTTAAATAATCTAGTGTTGGTTATTAGAAAATTGAGTGTGTTATCAGTAAGTAGTAATGATTCCATATGATAGAGTTTTACGGATACCTGAAAACTTTTATAATTACCTATGGAATATATATTTATAATGTCAAATGATATAGAAATCAAATAATTGGTTTTCATGGATTTATGATATGTATTGTGTAATTTAAAATTTTTCAAAATATTCAATAGTTAAAACTCAAGGGAAAAATAATAAATCATGTAGTTCAGAATCAAATATTGAAGAAAGACTCATTAAAAAAACTATTTGAATATAAATGAAATAATAATTATTATATGATATTATACATTGATTTGAATTATCATCCCATTTCACTTATTTTATAAGTAATTTTCTCCTTAATAATTATTTGTTTTGAAAAAATATGATGATTAGTTACATACACATGGATATTGATTCATCCAATTCTATAACATGTTTTCAAAAGGAATCAAGGATAAAATTATTTTATCTTAGACAAAGTTTTTATACAAATTCTAATTAAAATAAGAGGGAAGGTATTCCTTCCACCCATTAGTTTTCTATTTTTATTGAATTATTTTAGATAAAATTTATCCAAAAAATATATTACAATATATGATATAGAGATAGTAGTTTGTGTACTTATATTCCTAAAAAGAGAAAATCCAATTTATTTTCGTGATAATGGTGTTTTTATATATTATCATAGTTTTTTAAATAGAATATTTTCTATGTGGATATTCCGTGTATGTTTAAACATAGAGAAGTTAAATATTAACAAATGAAAAGTAATAATATTATAAATTTGATGTGATTCAACTAAATATCATAATGAGTTTAGGAAATTAATTATATGGGAAAATTTAACAGATACATCAGTTTCCATGAGAAAGTAAACATCATTATATTCCAAAAGGATTGTACCAGTTAAAATACATAGACAATTTTACTTTCCCATAAATTATTTCAGGTTGTGTTCGTATGTAACAATATATATTGATATACTATTTCTATAGATGATATTGATGGAGTAAGGTTCCAAGGTTAATGATGTTAAAATTAAAAATAATTCTAAGTAGACAATATAAATTGGCATCATAACATTTTATGTTGAGTAGTTAAGGAGTTTTTATATGTTCATGGAGTTTAAATTTTTCAATGTGATTCCCAAATCTCAATTATATTCAGTATTTATTTATTTATATTTGTTATGAACTATTGAGATTAGTTGGAGTGTTTTTATTTGTATCCATATAGTGATGTGGGAGGAATTATTGATAGATGTAATGTGTTAACAAAATCCTTTAAAGTGTTAGAATGATAAGTCATCTCTGGTAGTCTATTATATTTGATTTCTTAGATAGGTAGTTATGTAGGGTTTTCTTATGAATTTTTATAATATTTAAGAATATAAAATGTATCATATAAAATTAAATCACAATATTATCATAAAATAACTTTTATTTCATAAACGTTTATATAGATATATATTTCTTGAATCATAATGATAATTGAACAATAAAAGTATGACATTAGATTATGTTGAGTCAATAAGGTTTTCCTTATGACTTTTCCATTTCTTCTTGTTTTGAAAATCACAAACACCTTATCTTTAAGGAAAAACGCTTTTATAAGGAAAATCGCTTTTATAAGGAAAATCGCTTTTATAAGGAAAATCGCTTTTATAAGGAAAATTTCTTTTATAAGAAAAGTCTCTTTTATAAGGAAGATCGATTTTGTAAGAAAAATTATCCTTATCATATTTTCATTATATATATCCATATTTTTCTTAAGTATAAGAATCGGATTCATTTCTATATTCTCGGAATCGTTTGAAACTACGATATGAATCATTCTGTTTTTCACTCTAAATTCTGGATGAGAACTGTAATGAAGTTTCACTCTGAATTCTGGATAAAACTATGATAAAGTTCTACTCCAAATTCTGGATACAAACTCTGATAAAGTTCTACTCCAAATTCTGGATACGAATTTTCATGAAGTTCGACATTGAAATCTAATTACGAATCCTGATTACGAATTCTCATTACGATTTCTGATGAAGAATTATCATTCTGAATTATCATTCTAAATTCACCTATTAAATAGAATTTGATCATCTTTGCTTTATACACTCTGAATTTATTTAGACTCTGAATATTATTTTTTGTTAGACTCCGAACTTTTATTTTTCTTACACTTTTATAATTTTTCTATTCTTTGACATTTTGTTTACACTCCGAAACTTCACTCCGAACTTTTCTGTTAGACTTAAAACGATGTCGTACATTTTGTTACACTTGTTTTGTTATAAAACGATGTCATCTATTCTATTATAAACTAATCGTTGGTTAAGTTACACGTGTACAAGTCCCTCCGACTTTTAAGGAAAATATGACCGTTGGAAAGGAAGCCGACCTTGCCTATAAATAGGAGCTCATTTGAAAGAGCTCCGGACAACTTCTTCGACATTGTTCACACATACTGTTGAAGTGATTTCTAGAGAGAGAGGCTCTTATTAACTCTCAAAGCTTCATGCAACTCTGAATGTTGGTGATTACATTTGAGGACTTCCGAGGATAGGAAGACAGAGGTTCCGACTACCTTGAAGTTCGAGGGCTTTCTTTCTGAGGAAGATAGAGGTTTCCAACTACCTTGAAGTTGAGGGCTTGTAGGGATAGCAAGACAGAGACTCCGATCTTCGTATCGAGGGCTTACCATGGTGTGGGTAATACACAGACTTTCTTGAAAGTATAAATCAAGGGACCTTTATCCAAGGTTGTTGGATACCCTTCTCTTTGGGTTAAAAGACTTATATCTTGTTACTTGTAGTTTTACTACTTGTTTGTTTCTGCTGCATTTTGTTTTGTAAGGAAAGTATAACTTTCTTATACTTCCTTATTTGTACTCTATTTCATTTAGATTCTATATGCTTTAAGGTGGAATCTCATATTGTAATCTTTAGTTAAGTTTCAATTTCTGGATTCGTATTTCCGGAACCTACGTTCGGAATATCTTTCTAGTTTTAAGCAAGTACTTAGAACTTGAAGTTTATAACATCATTCCTTATTCCAATTTTTCAATTGGTGTTAGATTTTTTGTGAATGTGCTTAGTTTAACTTTGTTAAAATTAGCTCTTTCCATTGTTAAAGGAAATTTTTAAAGTATACAATTTACCCCCCTCTTGTATATTGAGCATCTACATCATTATTTCGATCCTACATATTATCCATAATCGGTGTTTTTCATAAATTCATATTGATTAAAAAGAAATGTTAAGGATAGGATTAGTAAGATTCTTATATGAGATATGTAATATGATTAGGAGGAACAAATTGGTTTTAAATGGATGACAAAATTGTTCACCACATTGATAATTATATATTTTTTCTATGTTATGCTAGGGGTGTATGAATGATATAGAAGTCTATATTACTAGAGGATGGTGAGATAAATTGCATGAAAACCATCATTCATTGATACATTTTTAAATAATATATTCTTTCATAGTTAAGGAGGGGGTTCTTGGGTATTGTTTTTACCATGACATCAATTGGAGGTCAAGAAGTATAGTATTTTTCCTCTCACGTGAAGAGTATGAAATTTTTGCACTCAATTGACATAGAATATGGGGTGTTCTACCATACCTAGACTGTAAAAATGATGTGTCAAAACTCAAACCACTATGACCCACCTATCTGGTAGTATTATGTGTGTGTCTCCCTAATCCAACCTAAAATAGGCTAGGCCTTGGAGACCCACACCGAGTAGGAAAAACACAAAAATGTGAGGCCTTAGCATATGTTACCTATAAACATGCACAATCTCTGAGCTTATATAATTAAAATATTCATAACCCAAATAATATCATAATGTATGAAAAATAACTATCTAACATTGGATTATGAAAATTTTACAAGAATGAATAAATGGATAATTACAAGCACGCCAAAAACTAAAATAGAGTCCAACCATTTAAGAATGAGGGGATTTTTGTCATAAAAAACACCTGGTACGAACCATGGTCTATCTATATCACTATGATCCACCTACTCCCAGTCCTCCTAGCACTCCATCAAAAGTATTTTTATCTACATAAGACACATAATGTTCGTGAAGATCCCATGAAAAGGTGAGTATAAATAACCCACTAAGACACCCCAAAATCACCCAATATAAATCATCAAGAGTTGTTAGATCATCATCATGAAGGTATAAAAACACAGATTTAATACATGGTAATAATAATAATAAAACCCAAATATAATCATAAATAAAACCAATTCCAAAAGAGGCATTAGCTACACTACTAGCCATTGAAATCTACACAAGGCTTAAAGGAAATTGACATCCTATTAAACTCACAAAAAAAAGATTTTCTTTCACTAATGAAGATTATCTTGGATTTCATTCTCATTGAGTCTCTCTAGTGATGTACTCTTTGGAACACAAAATACCATGATGCCTAAATAGTGAATCACTCCTAGGGCCACTAGGGTACATGACAAACCCTACTGAACCAATCCATTAGATTGAGGATCGACACCTTGTGTATAGAGGTAATTTAGATACCATGAACCATAAAAATGATGAAAAAGGAATGATATGGGATCCAACCATGGTCGCAGGGATAAATTACCATAAAACTGTCCAAGACAAAACTAGTAGAGGTGATCATAATCCTATTCTCAAGATGTAGTTCCACCGTATACCCTTGTAGAGATGGACCTGGGGATCATGCTCAACTAAACATGGTCGATATTGAAGAGATTAAAGGATATAAATCTCTTTGTAGGAAGTACATGATGCGTATATTATGTACATCGTGTGTACCTAAAAATATGGACTTTCTTATGTTTATGACTATGTTCTACTTCCCATGCCTATGCACACCAGCCATGCCTCTATACCTAGTTGATTCCATGTATCCTAGATGAGTTTGAGTACACGATTGTGCCCATGTACTCTAACCATGCATGTGTTCTAGGCCATGTTTAAGCCCATCTACCCTCAAGGTACATTAAAATCCTCTAGAATCAGGTCACATGTTTTTTGATGTTTTTCGCTACATGTAAACCATAGTGTCATAAAAGGTGGAAAATAAGGCACATGTTCTTCTATAATAAATGTCGTGTAGTTAGGATTTTAATGAAAATCCATAATGTTCTACATTTCCCTCCCATGTTGTATCCACCATTAGATCTGCTACCAATCACATCAATAATTAAGAATCTAAATTCGAACATGCCTTTCTATTTCCAGTGTCTAAATTTTAACCATCCAATCCCCTTAGAAATCATCCTTCATTTCATCACACCATCATCGTGTTCCAAACCGTAAAAAGGAGAATGCCAATCTAATCCCAATCTACCTCTAGTCATCCACCAGCATTAACGTGCCTTGATTTCCCCCTTGATCATGAACCAGAACAAGTGGTGATAATTTTATGTTCCAATGATCAAACATGCAACAATCATCCACTAGGTATTGGAGGAATCATATGCCAAAATTAAATATCATCTAAAAACACAAAAAGAATGTTGTAAGAACCCATGAAACCTTAAAGTGGAATGAACCTCAGTTATTTTTTCTGATGGACTCAATAAATTTCTATTAGAGTTGAGAATTATGAACCAATAAAAATCAAATAAATCAATTCATAAACTATAGGAAGAAGAATCACCCACCAGAATCAACCATCAATCTAAAAACCATTATTTTTACTTAAATTGGTTCATATTAAACATGAGGTAAGGAAGGGATGACTCTAATTAAATTAAATACCATACCATTATTTTTGGATTTATTCTTGATGAATAATGGTTCTATATTATTTTCATTGTAAAAATTCAGGAATTCCATTAGTGAAACTAATCCTCCAAATATCGATCATGATCCTCGACCTATTGTCCCACACCAATATATCCTATAATTAACCTCTATCAACCCCAATCTCATGCAGTTAACCATATGTATTTTTAATAACCATTTTTTATATAGAATGAAGGGTTTTTTCTTTTAATTCAAAACAATTAAACAAATAGAAATAGTTTATTTAATCATTTCACCCGTGATAACACTAAATAAAGACACCTGAAGCCGACAAATATTTTTTCATTTCAGGGATTAAACCTGTGTTTTAGAATCATATGAAGATTTATATTTCCATCCCAAGAATATATTTTTTATTTATTTCACTATTTCATGAACATTTCATATGTTTTATATAATATATTTAATTTTTTCATGACATCCTCATTTGGTTCACTAGGACTCAGAATCATGTGTCGTCTTAGCGCCTGTCTATACAAAAATTCATTAATATATTCCAAAAGTATTATAAGAAAAAATGGGTATGTTTGATGATGTGATTATCATTCAGATGAGGTACATGATTTTTAGACATCCATAACAGTTAATGAAATGTGATGTACTCATCTACCAATTCAATCTATACTCATAGAATTGAGATCGTATGAGTTGGTTGTATAGGAATGATATACTATGTGACCAACTATTTATTGATGTCTTACGCAATGGTAACATAGGATAATTCATTCTAATATCAGATACAATAGGTAGGAATAGTTATAGAGATACATGTGTTTGTTAGATATTATTCTAGATCCCTTTTTTGTTTAAGTGGCATCGAATATTTTCTATAGGCCAAACATTGCTTAATTTTTTTGAATTTGTAATTTCTTTTTACATTCAATGATATAAAATATAATGGGGTTAACCATTTTTTTTGAATAGGTGGAGATTGTGTATGAATCGGAGAAGTTCTCTAAAAAAATTTAGATTTTATTCAAAAAATAATTTGGTTTGGTGTTCATTAGGTATAAAATATGTTGTGATATGATGTGATGTTAATGATATCTTTCTAAAAGTGTTTTCGAATATATCAAATATAAAATTTTATATAGTATAAAAAGTTATCATATATTATTTTATATAAGTTTAAATGGAATAAATTCTTTATATCATTAGTGTATTTGGGGAATTGACGGAATGATATTCCCTAATACTGAAACTTGAGGATATGTTTCCACTAATGATTCATTAAGAAAAATCATGAGAATACTTTTATTCAAATATATCATTATAAAAGGGATTAGTAATTTTGTGTTAATAATGTATTGTCATATTCATGAGTTTAATGTCTTTATAAAACTTTTTATCAATATATAGTGGGATTATGACATACATGATATGCTGCTACATCATTTGATTATATTGGAAAACAAACTTTAATAGTTAACGTTTGACTAATAAATCCCATATTAGTTATCATGTAAAGGATTTTTACAAGAGTCGTAATGAAAGAGATAGAAATTCATGTACATGATACATGTATTAGTCGAGGAAAATTCACAACCATTATAAATCTATAGTTAATGAATGCAATAATGAGGGTCATCCCCAATAAATTATAAATCCTTCTTCCATATGATGGAATATGGGTTTAGTGTGAGTTTCTAATGATGAATTATCAATACTCCAATGTTTTTAAAGATCTTTCCAGTTCCTTATTAGAATAGAGTGGTGTTATCACACCAAGGATTGAAGGTTGTCCCGCTCATATGATGAGTAATTCATTATCCTATATATACCTCCAAATTTTTTATTAATATGTAATATTCTATTGTAATCAACATGAATCATTTATGTGAAGATGTTCGAGGATATAGTGGTTGTATCGATGTAATGTAAAAACTATTTTTCACATATTATTCATTGATATTACACATGTTTTCATTTATTTTTGTCATGGATATATTATTCATGGGATTAAAATATATTGTCTTATATGAATTAACTGCTAATAGACCCCTAACATTCTCAATTGGTTGAGCAAAAACCTCTTTTCCAATATATTATATGGATTAGATCAAAATAATTCATCTTATATACTAACTCTTTAGGGTTTTAGGGTAAGTGAAACCTATGAAAAATTCCAAAACTGAGTTACCTAACTTTAGTGTCACCCCATTAATTTCGTTCCATACTCAAGTTAATCTAGTGGAACCTAACATTTTCATGAAAATACTCAATTTTATTATCATGGTCTTAATAGTTTTTGAATTCAATTGAATTTAACACTTATAATTTCAAAGGGAATTTAATATCAATATATTATCTCATATTATTCCATTTCCATTTATGACATAAACTATTGAATTAGTACATAATCAAATTCTTTCCACAAAATAAATATTTTCAAAACATATTGATGTGTAACATTTTACATAACTCATATCTTGTCTTAATACCCCCAAAAGGAAACTATATTCATAACTATGAAAATATATCCCATGAACATGGAAGATGAATCATTTCCTTGTAAATTTATAAAAATATAGAAAATAAATAATTCCAATAAGAGTAATTCAGTATCAATAGATATCCAAACCATGCTCTTCATGACAAGGCACAAGCCTCCATGGCTGTTTTTAGTGGGAAAAAATCCCTTCTGCCCTAGAATACTTTACTCAAAAGTGACATTAATTCTATCATAATTCAAACTCCTAATATGTATAATCTATAATAAACCTTTTAATTTATATTCATAACCTATGAAAAAGTTAAATTCAAGGTATAATAAAACTAAATCACTTATCTTACCAAGCATAGAACTTTTTAATTCATATATGAAAATTTAGAAGTAGTTTGACAGCTAAAACTAAAGAATACATCATAATTAACAATATAAAACCTTTATTTGTAAAAAAATGAGGAAATAAATATATAAATGAAATATTCAAACATCAACACATTAGATAATAAATTTATGAACTATTCATAAATAAATTATAAACACTTTTAATGTTGAAGTGGATAAACATGAACAGTTCACCTAATTCTATTATGAACATTTCATAATATCATTTATGTGAATTTTATATGAACTCCATTATACTAAAAATATGATATATTTTATGAAAATATTTTTTATTGAACAATAAAAATTTCATATTTTATCTAAACAATTAACATAAATTAAATATATCACTTCTTTAATTTTATTTTAACCATTGATCATGTGAACATCCAAATCTCTATTTATAATGTCTTAAATACATTTATGAAATAAGGCCTTAATAAAAAAATTATATATTCATATTGATGAACTATTAAATCTAAAAATAAAAACATTTTCATTATATATTATTTTTAAATTTATGAACACATAAAAAAAATTTACCAAGTAATTCTATTTTATAATTATATCAAATCTACAAAAGAAAATTATTTCCATGTTATGCCCCCACTGGATTCAACTTGGGCTAGGATATACTAGGAGAGTGAATGTTTTTTATATTTTTAATAAAAATTATATTTTATTTAATATTCATCTCAAAACACCTTGCAGATTGACATGTTCTTCTCTAGGGATAAAATTCTTTTAAGGGATGGATACAACCATTTTGATTTCCAAGTAGGTTAGCCAAGGCATTTAAAGCATGGGTTTTTAGGATACATTTTTGTAACATCCAACCCAAACTCATTCTCTTAAGAATAGATAAGGTTCCCTTAACCTTAAGTGGACTCTAGAAGACAAAAAATAATGACATCAAATGAAATGGTTTTAAGAGAAATTTGGGCAAAGATTTTCCTAAAGACCTAAAAACTATCAACGAATACATACCAACCAAGACCACAATATGATGCCCGATAAATAAACTATATAACTCAATAAAATACCAATACAAGAACCATTTCCCAGAAAAAATGGAAAAATTCATAAATTGAAAGGATAAAACTCCAAAGTAGAATGTCTATACACCAATGAGGGACCATACTAATCCAATATGCATACACTCCCCTACTCGAACTCCAGCAACCAAATCCACAAAGTCAATTAATACCACTAGTGAAGTTATAATCATTCACCTACCCTATATCTTGATAATATACATCTAGAAACACACCAAAGTTCCTATGAATTATGCGAGTATATCTCTCAGTAGGTAATCACTAGATACCTCATATCACACTAAACTATGATAAAAAGAAGTAAACACATTTTATATACTACATTGGCGGGGAAAATGAAAAGTTTATCAGTAAATTATAAATTAGACCCATGGAAAACATTTAAAAATTATTTTAAAACCATTACTTTTTATTTTTAATAATCATTACAATTCCTCACCTACAAAGAAAATTATACAACTATAGACCTCTTTATACTCATGAGTGGTGAGCCATACATTCACCAACCCATAAAATGGTGAACCATTTTTGCTAAGGGTGCTTTAATTCCCTTATTTTTTCCCATTTTGATAGGTGTATTTTCATGCCCTTATTTTTTCCTACACTAATATGATAACACAAAAACAAAATTAATTCATGGTACCAAAAAAATTATTTAAACATATATCATGTTGACCACACCTGTTTTGATAATCTAAATTATATTTTAATATTCTTTGATAATCCTATCAATATGTTAAATTATGTTAACAAAAATATCAAAATAATCTTTGTAATATGTTAATAAATGTTTATCTATGTTTATACATGTTTCGAAGTAATACTAACTCAATCTGGATATGATTTTCATAGAATATATAAGTATTAAGTGGTTGAGTCACTGATACAGACCTACCAATACATAGTCATCGATACAGACATAGTCTACTGATAAGAAAAGATCATTGATAGACATAGTCTACTGATATATCAAGTCTACCGATACAGACAGACAGACCTACCGATATCAAAGTCTACAGATACAGACAGACAGATACTGATATGAAGTCCGCTGATATATAGAGAGAGTCATCTATGCAAGGAGATACTGATAAGAAGAGCCACCAATACAAGGAGATACTGATAAGAAGAGCCACTGATACAAGAATGAAACCTATAAAAGAAGATCTACCACTAAGAAGAGCTACCGATACAGAGTCATTTTCATTGAGACATAGTATACTATTATAAATAGTAACATCTACCGTTACAGATCTACTGACTCAAGTCCACCGATACAAGCTCACTGATACTAGGAGCTACCGATGGAAACCATACACTATATCTCCAAAACCTACTTATGTTTGTTTATTAACAACGGTCATATTTGATGTTTTTAATGAAACAACTATTAATTAATTAATGTCTATTGAATGTCAGGAAACTATACCTCGTACCTGCATAAGTAATCATACTTTTTGTCAGACCACATGAGCTATAAAAGGGAACCTCGAACTAATAAAGAGATAGATCGATCAGTCTTTGCATGCACATATGAAACAACCATCTGAAGATACACAAGGACTTACATGAATAGAAGAATAAGGAAGAACACATTCTGAATCTGTAAAACCTGATCATTCAAGGAGTAAAGAGCTTCAACGATTTCACCTATACTCAAGCTAATTAAACTGATCAACCTGGACCAGGAAGTCAAGTACAAAAATGACACTCTATTTTTATTGACTAAAAACCAGAGAATGACTCAAAGATTCATTTGCATCAATCCAAGGAGTCTAGATCTTAACTCAAACCACATAGAGCATTCTAAACTCATCACTATTTGTTTAGGTCCATTTTGTTTTCATATATTTACATTTTGAGTAGTGTGTGTTCTGTTCTGTATTCTAAACACACCAAGTCTCCTATGCTGAATTGGAGGATTTATAAATACTCACTCAATATTTCCCTTACACTCTTGTATCCCACTATGGATAGTGGTAGATTTCAAGTGTGACCTGGATAGCCTGTGAGTTGTTGTTGTTTTTGATTTCCCACGTAGAACTGTGGTAGAGGTATGAGGACCTGGATAGTCTAAGTAATGTTGTAAACCCCGATCCAGGGTGTGGATCAAAGTTTTATATAACTATTTTAGAGTACTAAGTCTCATCTTGATACTGAACCTCTTGGTTAAACCTTTTGTGCATACTATTTCTTTTTAAACTATATCTTATATTCTAATGCTAATTACTTTGAAATTCAAATTAGTTTTAAAGTAACTCTGGTAGTTAAACTAGAAAGTGTTTGTAATTTCTGTTAGCCAGTAAGTTAGTTTCAAAAGCTAAATTAATCTTCATATTAATTTAACTGAGAAATAATAAATCTTTGAGAAACTAATTGAAACCTTTTAAGCTTTATAAATTCACTACAGTTTAATTTTTATTTAACTTGGGGAGATTTTATTTAAAAAAAAATTAACAGAAATTTTAATTGGAACTCAATTCACCCCCCCCCCCCCCTCTCCCCTCTTGAGTATCCACTCCGACCAAAATTTGGTATCAGAGGATTCTTTTTTAATAAAGTCTTTCCAAACACTCTGTTTGTGAAAGTGTTTTCAACTGTGATTTTAGTTGTATCTTCAAGATCTTAAATTTATGTTAGTTCTAAATTTTATCTCTTTCAATATATTTTCTAAAATTTAATTATAGACAATATACTAGAAGGATCAGATACAAATAGACCACCTTTCCTTAATGGTGTTAATTATTCCCAATGGAAACTAAAAATGAATATTCATTTAGAAAGTATGGGATTTGATATCTGGACTGCTATCGAGACTTGTTATAATATTACAGAAACTAAAAGAACTACTTGGGATGAACCTAATAATTTTTCATACAATAATAATTATAAAGAAATGAATGCTATGTATTATGCTTTAGGAGATGAAGAATTTAATCGAATATATTCTTGTAAGACTGTTTATGAAATCTGGGATACTTTGGCTATTTTCCACGAGGGAGAAACCAATGTTAAGGAAATGAGATTGAATACCTACACTATTAAGTATGATAATGTTAAAATAAAGCCTGATGAACCTATTTCTGGCATGTATCTCAGGTTCAACAAAATTGTACATACAATGAGATCACCTGGAAAAGTTGTTCCTGCAAAAGAGAAAATCATGAGGATACTAAGATGTCTTCAAGACACATGGAGAGGCACATCAGTTCCAATTAGAGAATCTTGTGACATTAGTGCTTTACCTGTTAAGGAATTCATTGGTAAATTAATGATGTATGAAGAAGAACTGAAAGTAAATAAGGAAGAAGATGATGAACCAAGAAAAAAGTCTGTAGCTTTGAAGACACCTGCTTCAAAAAATTAGGACAAAGGGAAAATTCAAAGTGAAAGTGATAGTTCAAGCAGTGAAGAGAGTGCATCTGATAGTGATGCTAAAATGGCTCTAATATCTAGACGATTCAATAAGTATTATAGAAAGAAGATTTTTTTTCGAAAATCCAATTATAAGGGGAAGTATGACAATAAAGTTCATTAGAAGAAGGATTGGAAAAGAAATGACAAAAGTGATGACATATTCTACTATGATTGCAAGATTAAAGTACATGTGAAAGATGATTGTCCAAAATTAAAGTACAAGAAGAAATATGAGTACAAGGACAGAAAATATAAGAATGCTATGAAAGTCACCTAGAGTGCTTCAGAAGACAGTTCAAGTGAATCTGATTCAACTCAGGATAAAAAATCTCAAAAATTTAATATGTGTTTCATGACAAATACATCTATGGTAACATTGGATACTCTTGTTTTAAATTATTATTATTCTAGAGATGATTCTAATTCTGAAAAAATGTCTAGTGAAGAGTTATTCGAATATTGTAACATGCTAGAAGATACTTGAAATGTGCTGGAAGACAAGTATAAGACCTTAAAGAAACATCATGTTTTAACTAGCACTGTCAAATGTGCACTAGAAGTAGAAAAGGAAAATAATGCTCAATTATTAAAATAAAATAATGAACTGAAACTGTCTAATGAGAAACTCAAAAAATATTTGGAAAAATTTACTAATGGAAAGAAAAATCTTAAACAAATTCTAGTCAAACAAGTAGTACCATAGTATACCACTGAGTTAGGCTATCAACCGGGACAAAGACAGATCACAAAAAATAGATTTATTCCAAAAAAGGGATAGTTTGCTTCTAGTTCCAGTTTTGGGAATTCTTATGTATCAAGTAGTTATTCACATAGTTATATATCAAACAAATTTTATCTTTCAAAATCTTTTGAATCTATAGATTATATGAAACCCATTAGAAAAATCTGGGTACCAAAAGTTTTGCTTGCTAACCTGTCTGGACCAAAGAGAATCTGGGTACCAAAATAATATTCTGTCTAAAACTGTTTTGTAAGAAACTTTCTTAAAAAGTTCCTATAAGAAGACATGGTACTTGGATGGTGTATTTTCAAGACATATGACTGGATACTTCTCTTGTTTTAAAACATTACTCAAAGTTCATGGAGGACATGTCACCTTTGGTGATAACTCAAAAGGAACAATCATCGACTTAAGCCAAATTGGTAACACTGATTCAATTTTTATTTCTAAAGTTTTACTTGATGATGGACTAAAATATAATCTGGTAAGAATTTCTCAGTTTTGTGATGATGGATTTAATGTTAAGTTTGAAAATTATTCTTGTAATGTTTTTAATTCTAAAAATGTTTTAATATTTTCTTTCTTAAGAAATGAAAATGTTTATGTTGTGGATTTAAACTCTTTAGATAAGAAAAATATTACTTGTTTAAATGCTTTTCATAAAGAATCTTGGATTTGTCATAGTAGATTAGGACATTGTATTATACACTCACTTAAGAAAATGACTAAGAAAAATTTAGTTAAAAACCTACCTCAACTTAAATTCCCATCAGACAAAGTTTGTACTGCCTGTTAAAAGGGAAAGCGACATAAAGTTTCTTTTAAATCAAAGAAAGAAGTTTCAAATTCTCAACCACTCGATTTGGTTCACATGGATTTATTTAGACCATCCAGAGTTTCCAGTTTAAGTGGGAAGCACTATGTCTATGTCCTTATAGATGACTTTTCTAGATATACTTGGTTATATTTTCTATCTCACAAAAGTGAATCTTGTTCTTAATTTATGAAATACTCCAAGTCTATAGAAAACCTTAGTGGAATTAAGATTAAAACCTTGAGAAATGATCATGGTCGTGAGTTTTGAAATCATGAATTTGAATCATACTTCTCAAAAAATGGCTACAATCATAATGTATCTACCCCTAGGACACCTCAATAGAATGGTGTAGTAGAAACAAGAAATAGAACACTTCAAGAAATTTCTAGAACAATGCTAAATGAATATGATTTACCTATTTATTTTTGGGTCGAACCTATCAATACAGCTTGTTATATTATATATAGATTATTGATTAGACCATTTCAAAAAAATACCCCTAATGAAATGTGGAATAATAGGAATCCTAAAGTTAGTTACTTCAGAGTTTTTGTTGCAAAGTCTTTATTCTCAATACTAAAGATAATCTTGATAAGTTTACATCCAAAAGCGATAAGGAATATTTCTGGGTTATTTATTATCTAGTAAAACCTATAGAGTATTTAATAAAAGAACCAATTGTGTGGAAGAATCTTTTCACACCAAATTTGATGAATCTGATCCACATGAACCTAAACCTTCTCTTTAAAATCTTGAAGAAGATTTTTCTGTTCTAAACCTTAATGATAAAAGTAGTGAACCTATTGTAAAGACAACTAGTTATAAAAATATTTCATAATCTGCTACTAGTAAACCCAAACCTAGAGAAGAACCTGAAATTTCTTGTCCTACCTTTACTAGGTCAACTAGGATTCTAAATAATCATTATTTAGATGTTGTTGTAGGTAATCTTTATAGAGGGACATATACTAGAGCTTCTCTAAGAAACCAGGTTGAACATCAAGCCTTTCTTTCATAGTTAGAACCTAAAAATATCTGTGATGCAATCAATGATGAATTTTTTGTAATATCTATTCAATAAGAATTAAATCAATTTGAAAGAAACAAAGTGTGGGAATTAGTTGATAGACCTAAGGACACTTTAACCATAGTCCCTAAATGGGTTTTCAGGAATAAAGTTGATTAATTAGGAAATATCATTAGAAACAAGGAAAGAATAGTTGCACAAGGATATAGTCAAGAGGAAGGAATAAACTATGAGGAAACATTCGCACCTATAGCTAGATTAGAATCTATTAGGATTCTACTTTCCTATTCTACTCATCTAAATTTCAAAGTTATATTAAATGGATGTTAAAAGTGATATTACAAATGGTTTTATAATTTAAGATTTTTTTGTTGAACAACCACATGTATTTACTAATCCTCGTTTTCCAAATCATGTTTTTAAGATTTATAAAGCTTCATATAGTTTAAAACAAGCCCCACGAGCTTAGTATGATAGACTTAGTAGTTTTCTTATTTCAAAAGGTTTTTCTAAAGGGATTTCTAATCCAACTTTCTTTATTAAAATAATTTCCAAAGATGTTTTGATAGTACAAATATATGTTGATTCTATTATTTTTGGATATTCTAAAAATGCTTTGTGTATTGATTTTTTAAAGATTATGAAAAATGAATTTGAAATGAGTTTAATGGGATAACTCAAATATTTTCTTGGATTTCATGTTTTTCAAAATGAAAATGGTATTATCTTAAATCAAAGTAAATATAAAAAGGATATTTTAAAACGTTTTGGTTTGGATAGTAGTAAGGTAAATGACAAACCCATGAGTATCACTTGTAAGTTGGATGCTGATGAAACTGGAAAACCAGTGGGACAAACCATCTATAGAGGTATGATAGGGAGTCTACTCTATCTTACTACTAGTAGACCATATATTATGCTTAGTGTGTGTATATGTGCAAGATTTCAAGCTAATCCAAAATAGTCACACTTTCTTTCTGTTAAAATAATTTTCAAATATCTTAAACATACCACTAACATAGGATTATTTTATCCAAAATGAAAAACATTCAATTTAATAAGTTATTCAGATGTTGACTTTGCTGGTTGCAAGTTAGATAGAAAGTTAACTTCTAGAACATGTCATATTCTAGGTAAGTCCTTGATATCTTGGTGTAGTAAAAAGCATAACTCTACTTCATTTTCTACGGCGGAAGAAGAATATATTACTGATGGTAGTTTTTATGCACAAATTTTGTGCATAAAACATACATTATTGGACTACGGATATCAGTTTAGACATGTATCTATAAACTTTGATAACACTAGTGAGATCAATATCTCTAAGAATCCCATATCTCACTCTAAGACAAAACACATTTATGTAAGGCACCACTTTTTGAGATATCATTACCAAAAGGGTGATATTAATCTTGAATTTGTAGGTACTGAACATCAATTAGCTAACATATTCACCAAGACTTTATGTTCAGATAGTTTGAGTTACATTAGACATGAGTTAGGAATGATAGACTCTGAAGAAAAAAATCATCACTGTTAGCCAAATCCTCGCCGTTAGCCAAATCCTCACCGCTAGAAAACCTCACTATTAAGAAAACCTCACCGCTAGAAAACCTCACTGTTAAGGAAACCTCACTGTTAAGAAAACCTCACTATTAGAAAAACCTCACTACTAGAAATCCTCGCCGTTAGAAAACCTCACCGTTAGAGACCTCATCGATAGATAAACCTCACCGTCAGGGTTCTCACTGGTAATTTTCACCGATATGTCATGCACTGTCTGATTTTAGTTGTCCTTAGACAAAACCCTTACTATTTTTAGTATAATTATTTTTATTACATTTCAATTCCTAAATGATAAAAGCTAAGCCTTAGTCATATTTCAATCCACCACAAAATCTCTTCTCTTAAATCCTCACTTATCTAACTCCTACATTACGCATAACCCTAAGTTCTTCTATTGGAGATGTTAAGAAAAAAACTCCTGATAGTCAGGGATGATAGTGATGCTCCAAGTGTGAATAATCAGAAGACAGGACCTGAAGGTAGTGGTAGTGAAAGTAGAACAATGTTGGGGAAGCATGCAGTGAACCTGTATTTGTAGAATAGAGAAATAGCAATCGAAAAGGAACTCAGTGAGGAATGGATCTTTCCTAGAAAGTCATTGGTTCTAAGAGTATTGGAGGAACAGGGATGGATCGATAGTTTTGCAAACAATAATGGACCTCATTATCCAAAGTTGGTTAAATAGTTTTATGCTTTTGTTCGTTTTGAGAAGTCTGAAGAAGAAAACAGAATGGTTTCATTAGTGAATGGAAAGGAAATTTATTTTTCTTATGTTGAATGGGATGAATGTCTGAAAGTCTTGCATGAGGGTGTATTTGGGTATACCTTGAAGACAATTCCTCCTACCAGTGACATTTTTTACTATGAGGTTGCTTTAGAAGAGCTCATCGGTAGTGGGAAACAAATAAAGGTAGTGGCTGCTGAGATGGATGGAGAAAACTGGCTGTTATTCAAATTCATTCAACATGTGCTAAGTCTATGAAGAGGGGACTTTGAAAATCTGAGATACCAAGATATTTATTTGTTTCATCTGTTGAGGCATGGTGTCATGGTAAATATGTGTAGGCAGTTGATAATCCAAATTGAGGATATGACCAGGCCTAAGTCAAAATTCAATGCTTTATTCTTTGAAAAGTTGATTTCGATAATGATCAAGGTGAAAGGAGTAGTTGAGTCTCAGGATGAGATAGTAGTTGTGAGGAAAAAAAAATTCATCACAAGAAAAATCAGTAAGTATATAAAGATTGGCTGGAACCCATGGATAAGGCAATGATTTATTGATTATGAGAAGGTATATGATAAGTACATCCCTTTGACCATCCCAATAGGACAAGAGACAGAAGAGATCTAGGTCTAGGACCTGATGAAGAGGAACCTTATTATAGTGATGATACTGATGAGGTGGATACATCTGTAGATGATGGAGGGGATCCAGAATTGCCTCCAAATCTAGTTTCTGAAGTTGTATCATCTGGAAAAGAAACTTTGTTGGGATTAAGCAATGAAAAATTCCTTATTGATGAGGAAGACCAGCCTACTCCAGAGAATGAGGAAGAAGTATATGAAAATAGAGAACATATTTCTGATAGTTCAGATGAGAGTAGTTTGATCTTGAGTCCACTAGTTGGGAATTATTCTATACCTAAAGAGATTATTTAGGTTGAGATGGAAGAACCAGCACTTATTCCTAATGAGCCTCATGTTGTTGAAATGGAGATGGTTATCGAGGATTCTTCTAAGGAAGACCTGTCTGCTCAAGCTTCTAGTGATATAAATGTTCAGATGAATGCACAGATTGAGGGGGATCATCCCATAAGACATGGTACTATTTCAGTATCTCATGAGATTGAAGACTGGGCTGAAGACCTAGGTTTTATAGTTCTTGGGTTGGACTATCCTGATTCAAAAGTTGAGACACCCATAAATGGACCTACTATCACTTATATTCTCCTTCCTGAAACTTTACCTGGGGATATAGTAAGAAAATATGATTTAAACCAATTTAAGTATAATCTCAAGACCTGTTTTATGGAAAAGATGAGAAGAATGGAAACCTCCTTAATATAATCTATTCAATCTATGATGACTGAATCAGTATCTGGTGTTTTGGATGAAGTCAAGGCCTGCCGGAATCAAGTTTCAAGCTTGGAAGAGGATGTTGAATATCTAAAGAAATCATTTGTCTCTCTGGACTCTTATATGACCTCTAAATGTCAAGCATGCAAGGATTTGGCATTTGTAAAAATTGTAGTTAGCCAAATGGTATCAGTTTTTGAGGGATTTAAGATTTCCATGGAGCAGCATGTCAGCACCCAGGACTCTACTGTAAAAAATATCCTAAGTGGGATAACTAAATCTTTTAAGGAAATAGTAGCCTTTACTATTTCACCTCTATGTACTACCAGGACATATTTGGATATTGATCAGATTCGAGCTGTGATGAGAGAAGAGATGGGACATTATTCTACCAGTGGCTCTGTAGACTCTACTGCCTTGACCCAAGTGGTGATTACCACTAGGGATATAGGGAAATTGTTCAGAATTTTATGAGAGAGGCAACTACTTCTCAGAAAGAGGTAGAAGACAAAGTGGATTACTATTTCCAAAGGGTCTACACTAAACATCAGTTGAATAATCATTTCAAGCTTCTGTTAGAGAACATGAAACTACCTCCAGTCACTCATGCTTTTAGAGAACCAGTAAGAAAGCTCAGGGAGTTGACTCCTTCTCTAGAAAAGTTTATGGAGAACAAGGATGACTTTATCTCTGATATGGAAAGAGGAGGAGGAATCATTATGGACTTTAGGAATCTTTTGCTTCCATTTTTGCATGTAGACAGTACCACCATCATTGTACCTCCAGCTATGCCTGCCTCTACTCAGTCTGCCACCATTCCTCATATGACACCAGCTCAAGAAATCATAAGTCTCTCTCCTATGATTACCCAGAGGGATCCCCATTATAGGACATGCACTATATCAGTAGCTCAGCCTCCCCTCATTATCACTGGTGTTCCCAAGCCTCCACCTACATCTTCCCAGCCTGAATCCTCTTCTGATTCCAAGGGAAAATCCCAATCACATGTTGAGGAGGTGGATTGAATAATGGCTAGGACATTTTATAGGAATCACTTTTACTCTTTTTTCCTCAATTTTGTATTTCTCTGTAATTTTTTCCCCAAGATATATATATGATCTTATTCTCTTTTTACCTTCTGTTACATCTCTCATCCCTTATTTACTACTTTTTTTTCTAATCACAAAGGGGGAGAAATATGAGCATAATATAATTCTATAGTATAATTTTACCTATGGTACATTTGTTGTATAATTGTACCTCTGATACAGTTGTTTCATACCTATGATACATTTTCATGTGATACTCCATTCTCTTATACATTTGAAAATGTCTTTACTCACACTAAGAAGTGAGAACCAATATCTTTTATACTGATATATTAATGATTATTTTTGGATCACAATACCAAAATCTGTGATTATCAAAAAGGGGGAGATTGTTGACCTCACCTGTTTTGCTAATCTAAATTATGTTTTAATATGATTTGATAATCCTATCTATATGTTAAATTATGTTGATAAAAATATCAAAATAATCTTTGGAATATGTTAATAAATGTTTATCTATGTTTATACATGTTTCGAAATAATACTAACTCAATCTGGAAATGATTTTCATAGAACAAATAAGTATTAAGTGGTTGGGTCACTATTACAGACCTACCAATACATAGTCACTGATATAGACATAGTCTACCGAGAAGCAAAGATCCCTGATAGATAGAGTCTACGGATATATCAAGTCTGCCGATACAGACAGACAGACCTACCAATATCAAAGTCTACCGATACAGACAAACAGCTACTGATATGAAGTCCACCGATATAAAGAGAGATCCACTGATACAAGGAGCTACCAATAAGAAGAGTCATCGATACAAGGAGATACCGATAAGAAAAGCAACTGATATAAGAATGATACCTACACAAGAAGAACTACCAATAAGAAGATCACCGATACAGAGTCATTGTCACTGAGACATAGTCTACCGTTATAAATAGTAACAGCTACCGTTACGGATCTACTAACCCAAGTCCACCGATACAAGCTCACTGATACTAGGAGATACCGATGGAAACCAGCCACTATATCTCTAAAACCTACTTATGTTTGTTTATTAACAATGGTCGTATTTGATGTTTTTAATGCAACAACTATTAATTAATTAATGTCTATTGAATTTCAGGAAACTATACCTCGTACCTGCAGAAGTAATCATACTTTTTGTCGGACCTTATGATCTATAAAAGGGAACCTCAAACTACTAAAGAGAGAGATCGATCAGTATTTTCATGCACTTATGAAAAAACCTTCTGAAGATACACAAGGATTTACATGCATAGAATAAGAAGGAAGAATACATTCTAAATTTATAAAACCTGATCATTCAAGGAGTAAAGAGCTTCAACGATTTCACCTATACTCATGCTGATCAAACTGATAAACCTGGACCTGGAAGTCAAATACAAAAATGACACTCTATTTTTCTTGACTAAAAACAAGAGAAGGACTCAAAGCTTCATTTGAATCAATACAAGGATTCCAGAGCTTCACTCAAACCACATAGAGCATTCTAAAATCATTACTATTATTTTAGATCTATTGGGTTTTCATCTATTTACATTTTGAACGGTGTGTGTTCTGTTCCTATATTCTAAACACACCCTGTCTCTTGTGCTAAACTGGAGGATTTATAAATCCTCACTCAATCTTTCCCTTACACTCTTGTATCCAACTGTGGATATTGGTAGAGGTCAAGTGTGACCTGGACACCCTATGAGCAGTTGTTGTTTTTGATTTCCGACGTAGAACTGTGGTAGAGGTCTGAGGACCTATACAGTTTGAGTACTGTTGTAAACCCAACCTAGTGTGTGGATCAAAGTTTTATATAACTATTTTAGAGGACTAAGTCTCGGCTTGAGACTGAACCTATTGGTTAAACTTGTTGTGCATCCTATTTCTTTTTGAACTATATCTTATATTATGCTGCTAATTACTTTGAAATTCAAATCTGTTTTAAAGTAAATCTGATAGTTAAACTATCAAGTGTTTGTAATTTTTCTTACCCAGTAAGTGAGTTTAAAAACTAACTTAATTTTTAGATTAAGTTAACTGAGAAATAATAAATCTTTTAGAAACTAATTTAAACCTTTCAAGATTTATAAATTCACTACAGTTTAATTTTTATTTAACTTGGGGAGATTTTATTGAAAACCTTTTTAACATAAATTTTAATTGGTACTCAATTCACCCCCCCCCCCTCGTGAGTATCCAATCCGACCAACATATCACATATTTCAAAATTAATCCTTTTGAAATCAAATAAAATAGGGTTTTCCCAAATTAATTTCACATGATATTTATAATAAAGAACAAGGGAAAATTACAAAATATAAATATATCTTGTTCTTTAATTGTAGAGTGATAGATAATAAACATACCTCAATTTCATTTGGGACAATAGATATATGATGATCCATAGATCTCACCTTATTATGTTGTTTATCTATTAAAACCCAAGAATTTAACAAATAAAACTCATCCAACTCCCATAAATATGAGTGTCAACAATGATATATGGTTCCACTCATAAAATAATAAAGTGATCAAAGATGAAAATGAATAACAATAACTTAACAATTTATTTCCATAATTTAAGGCCTCGTGTTCTCGTGTAATCAGATTATGTATATAAAAGTTCACAGAAATCACTTTGGGTAGCCCTGAAAGTTGTGAGGGAGATAATAGGAAACCAAATGATTATTTACAACCATAGGCTTGACTAAATATAATGGACCTAAAATAATTCCTAACATGAATTGGGAATTCACATTTCTCATTCCTTTAGCGGTCACATATTTAAAAAATCTTGTAGCCTTTTTTTATTTTTTTAGAAAACACATTCATTTTATAAACATGTTTCACATTATGAACTTCCTCAATTATAAAAAAAGGTAAACCTTTCATGTTATTAAAGAATCTCATCGAATAATCCTATGTTTGATTCACAATGTTAAACCACCATTTATGATGTGAATATTCCCTATAACATTTCTTATTGTTATATTCCAAGTTTTTTTCCACTTTAAACCACTAAATACATTCAGTAAACTAACCCATAGACTATAAACATTAAATAAAATGCATAAAACAATGTAACACCTAAAACCATTTGTTTTACGTTATTTTCATTATTTGGATTTCCATCCTGAGGAGATGGAAGAAATTAGGCCATTATTCTCTCCCAAACTTATTGAATTCCCATGTTTCCTATTGAACCTGACTATGACTCCATAAAACACACACCAACGAAATTGATCTTCCTTATAATTTATTTTCCTACCTATCAAATATTTTTATTGGTTCTTGGATAAAATTCAAATCTAGATCAATAGTATCATGACACCAACTAATAAAATGATTATTTTCAGGGTGATACTAATCTAGTTTAAGAACACGGAAGAAGTAATGGTAAAAACTGAAGCATTTTGGTATGGATAATTGATATGAAATACTTCCAATCCATTCAACAACCTTGAATGATCCCACGTATGAAGGATCTAACTTCACTTATTTCCCAAAATTTCGATGACCAAGTCTCGACGAATCCATAAAGAATATGAGGGAACTCACATTAAATTAAAAGGGATGGAGATGATTATCTACATATGATTTCTATTAGATTCGATCCATATACATCCACTTTTATATCATTTGGATCTTCTCTATAGTATCATGGACAAGACATGGTGTAATCAATGATGTCTCCCCTATTTCCACCCATAATAGTGGAGAATATTAAGGACAATAATACAAATCCTTGAATAGGGTGATTTTCTTAGTCTCATAATAGTGGTAATTAGAGTAGAATTCCACCGATGACATATGGTCTTCCCAAGATACACTTGTAACGTTTCGGTTCCGGGTTCCACTCAACAGGTGCCCCGAACCCGGTTCGCCACGTGACCTCAAGCACATTTCCCCAAACGCCAGAGGCTGCTGACTAGCTACGAGGGCCCAGGTCTGATAGTGGGGAAACTATGCCCTCATTTGTCAAAGTGTAGTGCAGCGGAATAAAATAAAAATGCATATAACAACAATGTAAGTAATAAACCATACACATTTAATATAAAAACTGCAGCAAAATATAACCAACCAGATATATAGATATGATGAAACAGCCAGAACATGTTACACAGCAGTGCAATAAAATACAGAGTACAGCAAAACAAAACAAAACAGTCGGTAGAATCGTGAGCCTAAGCCCAGTCCCATGATCCCCTACTACTCAGTAGTAATCAAGTACCTGTATAAGGACCCTTCACCTTATCCACACCTGCAGAAATGTAATCTGTTTGGGCTGAATACATGACCCAAACAGGGTGTGAGAAATAAATCCCAGTAGGCACCCACCAAAGGCTCAAGCACAACTGTGTGAGAGATGCAACAACAGTGTGCAAAATTAATTGCAATAAACTAAGAAGTACTCAAAAGTAATTAACTTTACCGATTATATTACCATTTAACATTCATTTCATTATTTACTATTAAGAAACCACCACATTGAATTTCTATGTAAACAGTCAGTGTCCTCAGACACGCCAACCCTTACCCTCAGGTAAAGAGAAACTAAACACAAGAATTTTCCAAAAGGCATATCGAATATTTCCCATAGGTGTATGAGGTGTCACCCACAGGCACAGAATCAATTGCACACAGGCATGGAAGAAGATGCCCACAGGCTAAATAGTACAGTGCCCGCAGGCTAATCAAAACACTGCCCTCAGGCTAAAATAGTAATAGGGCCATGCCCAACAGGTAAACAAGCAATACACATGCAACACAAAATGAAATTCCTCTCAAGGAAATTCTACGGTAATTATTATAAAGACATACCCTCGGGTATCCTGGACAAATGGAAAAACAAAGGAACGCACCCCGAGGTGGTCCTGGATCCAAGAAGCGATCCCAAACAGCATTTTAATATCACATTTAATTACCTATGAAATTCTAGGTATTTAAACATCCAAGGCCTTAGCCACACAATACCCCAACATGGGTTTCTGGCACAACAATTCACACAAACGAACAACACCTGGAAAATTAAACACCAAGCCACCTACCTTAAACACCCCTGATCAGTATACTCAAACGATGTTCCACGAATCGTACCAGAACGATGTAGATCTGAGGTGAAAGAAAACTCTCTTAAATGCAAATAACATCCATTAGAGGAAGAATTGGCAAGAATGGTTTAAGAAGAGTGGAGGGATTACTTGTGCGGTCCCAACGAGATCGTCTGAGGTAGAAACGGATTTCCGAAGCTCGGTCTGGAGATCCTCAAAGATTCAGCCATCCCCTCCTGATCTCTCACCCGGTTCTAAGCCTTCCCTGTAAATAGGGTTGTCTACTGCCCATTTTAAGCGAAAAAACAAAGTACACGGTGTGTACTTTTTGAGTACACAGCGTATACTTCCTTCATTTAACTATTCACCTGGTGGCACTGCCAAACTGTTCATTCATCGACATGAGTACACGACATGTATTTCTGACTACACGGCATGTACTGTCACCCAGTTGGTGGCTGGTTTCACCACCTTAATTTTTCATCTGTCGACTGACTACACGGCGTGTAAAGGATCACTACACGGCGTGTATTCGGTTTTTACACCCTTAGTCTCCAACAAGGCTACACACCCTGTGTACTCATCCCATAGGGCCAAAGTACACAGTGTGTGGGAAAGTACATGGTGTGTAGTCCCAAAAATTAAGATTTTTCCCCATTTTCCTTATTTTCTCAAAAAAACTTAAGGAAAAGAGAAAATAAGAAACTCGTACCTCAAAAATAAGAACCGGGTTCTTAAAAACTTCCCCCCTTAAAGCAATTCATCCCCGAATTTCCTTTCCAAGGGTGGAAAAGATATATCTGTGAACAACTCCGACCAATGAGCATGCACATCGGTCTTCCGCTCCCAGGTTTCATCCTGCACTCGGCCATGCTGCCATAGCACCCGTACAAGAGGAACTGACCGGCCTCGGAGAACCTTCGTGCTCCTATCAACGATACGAATCAGATGCTCCTCAAAGGACGCATCTACTTCAAGCTCAACCTCCTCGGGCTGAAAAACGTGAGACGGGTCTGAATGATTGCGGCGCAACTGATATACATGGAAGACATCGTGCATGGCTCAGTACCTCTGTGGTAAATGCAACCGATAGGAAACCAGCCCGACTCTCTCCAGAATCTCAAATGGCCCCACATACCTCGGTGAAAGTTTACTCTGTCTTCTAATCCACCTGTGTCCCAACTTTTGTGAAACACGCAAGAAAACCTGATCCCTAACCAAGAACTCCAAGGGTCTTCTGCGGCGATCAGCATAAGATTTCTAACGAGACTGTGCGGTAGCCATCTACTTCTGAATCAACTAGACCTGCTCAGAAGTCTCCTGCACGAGACGTAGTCCCAATAAAGCTGCCTCACCTGCCTCCAACCAGCATAAGGGTGATCGGAATGGCCTACCATATAAAGCCTCGTATGGTTCCATCTCAATAGTTGCCTGAAAACTATTATTATAGGCAAACTCGACTAGGGGTATATGCTTCTCCCAAGATCCCCCAAAGTATAGGACACATGCACACAGCATGTCCTTAAGCACTTATATCGTACTCTCTGACTGTCCATCGGTCTGAGGGTGGTAAGTTGTTCTCAGAAGCACCTGTGTACCAAGTGAACTCTGAAAACTCTGCTAGAAACGAGAGGTAAAATCAGAGTCCCTATCTGAAACGATAGAACAAGGGACCCCATAAAGATGTACGACCTCCCAGATATACAACTTTCCGACCTCGTCAACTCCGAAGGTATCCCTGATCAGCAAAAAGTGAGCTACCTTTGTGAGCCTGTCAACAACAACCCACATGACATCATTGCCTCGAGGTGACCTCGGCAACCCAGTCACGAAGTCCATCGTGATATCATCCCATTTCCACTTTGGGATGGGTAACTGTTGTAACAGTCCACCTGGCCTCTAATGCTCCAGCTTCACCTGCTGATTGATGGAACATCTCGTTACAAAACCACCTACATATCCCTTCATACTCGGCCACCAGTACTGACATCGCAAGTCACGGTACATCTTGGTAACTCCGAGATGAACAACCCAAGCTGAAGCATGAAACTCTTGCATCATCTCCTCACGTATATCCCCTATAACCCATACTCGTTCATGGAAACGCAAAACTTCATCATCTCATATCGTCCACCCAGGAGGAGGGTCCTCACTTGCCACCAACTCCCCTAGAACTAGGACTTTTGAATCAGATAGATGTCTCATCCTCACTCTATCCAGGAGGGTATAAGTCACAGCTAAAGATGAAAGACATGTTTTCCCCTTCCTGTTGTGAACCTCCAAATGCATCTCAGAGAACAAAGCAATAAGCTTCCATTCACCACTGGCCTCTTGCACTGCCTGTATCTGAGTCTTCCTGCACAGTGCATCAGCTACTGCATTGCCCTTACCAGGTGTATAGGCAAGCTCAAAATCGAAAGACTGAAGGTATTCAACCCACCTTCGTTGTCTCAAGTTCAATTCACGCTGGGTAAAGATGTACTTGAGACTTTTGTGATCTGTGAACACCACAAAATGTTCTCCCAAGAGATAATGTCTCCAACAGCGCAATGCATTAACAACTGCAGCCAACTCGAGATCATGCATCGGGTAATTCCTCTCATGTGGCATCAACTGACGAGACCCGTATGCAACAACTCGGTCTCCCTGCATCAACACAGCTCCCACCCCAATCCCTGATGCATCATAGTAAACTTTATAGCTCTTCCCCTACTCTGGGAGTATTAGGATCGGTGCTGATGTCAACTTTCCCTTCATCTCCTGGAAGGTTGTCTCGCAAGCTTCTAACCAAATGAACTTCACACCCTTCTTAGTAAAACCCATCAACGGCACTACTAAGTGGGAGAAGTCCTCAATAAAATGCTTGTAGTAACCAGTCAGCCCTAAGAAACTCTGTGACTCAAACATGTTATTGGGTTTCTCACAGGAAACTAATGCTCTCACCTTCTCTGGGTCTACTGCAACTCCTTCCTCTGAGAGGATATGACCCAAGAAGTGAATTAGGTTCATCCAAAAGTGGAACTTTGAGAGCGTAGCATATAGTTAATGCTCTCTTAGTGTACTCAATATGATCTCAAGATGGGTGGCATGGTCGTGTCGAGTGTGAGAGTACACCAAGATATTGTCCACGAATACTACCAAAAAAGAGTCCAGATAAGGATAGAACACATGATTCATTAGATCCATAAAGACTGCTAGCACGTTCGTGAGTCCGAACGACATAACCAAGTACTCGTAAAGACTATATCTTCTCCAAAAGGTTGTAAATGGTATATCTGATGGTCTCACGTGTAGCTGATGATATCCTAACCACAAGTCAATCTTCGAGAACACTCGTGCTCTCCGAAGTTGATCAAAAATATCATCCATCCTCATAAAGGGATATCGGTTCTTAACTCTCAACTGGTTCAAATTCCGATAATCCACACAGAGTCTGAGGGTACCATCCTCCTTCTTCGCAAAAAGGACCAGACAACCCCAAGGAGAAGTATTGGGTCAGATAAAACCCTTTGCATGTAACTCCCCTAACTGTATCTTGAGCTCTTTCAACTCTGGTGTCGCCATCCTATAAGGAGGAATGGACACCGGTGCTGCTCCTGTCACAAGCTCAATAGATAAATCCACCTCTCGCTCTGGAGGTAGACCTAAAAATTCATCTTGTAATAAATCCACGAAATGATCAATGACTGGAGGGAAATCCTTCTAACAAGTCCCCTGGTCATCCAGATATATTCTATCAATTTGGGATGTGATACCACATCGCCCATGATGCTCTGGTCCAGCTCAACCCGCCTGAACATCTCACTCGCCCTTGTATAAAAACTCTCTGCCCTCTGGTGACGTGAAACTCAACCTTGCGACGATAGCAATCCACAAAGGCTCGAAATAGAACCAACCAGTCCATCCTGAGAATAATGTAATAAGTTGTCATCTCCAAGACATAGAGGTCCCAAAGGAAGTGATACCCACCAACCTCAAGGGGGCACTCCTTGCACTGACGCACACCAGTCGTTCTAGTTCCCAATGGAGTGTCTAGCATTATAATAGCAGAATAAAAAGAAACACAGAGCCCAAGGCTCTCCATGAAGGGTACAGATATGAAACTATGTATATCACCCATATCAAAAAGTACTGAAGATAAAACAAAAGCAACTAGAATAGTACCTCTGACAGTAGAAGGTTCGGGATCCTACTCTTGCTGGGTCTGTTGCACTGCATATGTCTTCCCAGTGCCGCGGCCCTACGACACAGCCTGGCTACCCTGAGCTATCCCGCCCTGCTGCCTCTAATATCCTGGTGTCTGGATACCATGGCCATGTACATCATCTATTCTTGCACTCCCTGATGTATTCTAGTTCCTCGACTCATAAGAAGTTGTTGGTCCTGCCCCCACACACGGAGTCTGCATAGAACCCCTCTCACTATACCCTGGTGGAAACGCCCTGCAAAAGCATTGCAGATGACACATCATACCGTAAGCCCGGCATTCCACTGGGTCTCGTGGACCCTGAGGTCTCTTCTACCCCTCTTTACCACACTGGTAGCACATGACCTGGACACCTGAAACATTCTTCCGGCTGGTACTACCACCTTGAGAGAAGTTCATCTGTCTCTTCCTCTTTCCCCTAGAAATAGTACCAGAAACTGGTGCTGAACCGCCCTGCCCCACACCACTAGCTTCCGGCAGGTTCCTATCTGTAATCAGCACCTTGTCACAATAGCATGTAGTGAAGGCAACTTGATAACATTCACCAGTGCTCGGATGTCATACCAAAGACCATCCTCGAAGCGACTGGCCCTCAATGTATCATCACCCACCAGAACGGGTGAAAAACATTGAAGCTCAGTGAAACGAGTTGAATAATCCATCACTGACATAGTGCCCTGCTGTAGGTTCATGAACTCTCAAGCTCGATCTGCACTTAGTGTCTCTAGAAAAAAGAAGTCATAAAAAGATGTCTGGAAATATTCCCCCGCCATGTCTCTGTGATGCTCTGACTGGGTGGTCACATCCCACCACCTCTTGGTGGAATCACGCAACATATACGTCGCGAGATTTACCCTCCACCCTGGAGGCGTCTCAAGATGCTCGAAGATAGTATTTATAGACCCCAACCAAGATTCTGTAGCATGTGGTCCACCATCCCCTGAAAACGTAGGCGGATGCTGCTACTAGAAGATACGTGTATGCTTAGTGATAGATGTGGCAGCCGGCGGTGCTCCCTGAAAGGTCTGCATGAACCGCATGAAGCTTTCACGAAACTGCGCCTGCGTGCCTGTGTCTGGTATAACGGTTGAAGCCGCATCTGGCTCTGCTGGAGGATCCACTGGTTGCCCATGGCCCACCATCTCTGGAGTATAATTGTTGCCACTCTCCTGGTGAACAATGCGTGGTCGTCTTGGCGGCATGACTCTACAAGGTCAAACGCACACCTTAGAACAAGGTTATCAATGACTGAAAATGAAGGAAACCAAAAGGGAAACAGGAGGTAGAAGGCATTCAAGATTTGAAAAACAAGACTACACGGCGTGTATACTGACTACACGTTGTGTACTTGACTTCTCTTCCCCTGCACGGGTCCTTCTACACGGCTAATCCACACGACTCCCATTGAACAAAACTACACGGCGTGTATATAATCGACACGGAGTGTATGGTGTTATTTTCCAACTACCCTTGTCATTTGTGACATGTCTGACTACTCAGTTTGATACTACATGGAATGTTACACCCGAACACGGCGTGTTACACCCGAACACGGCGTGTTACACCCGAACACGGCGTGTTACACCTGAACACGGCGTGTACACTATCCCGTTTCCCAGCCACACAGCTATGTCCACACGGTCTGTCCTCGGAAAAGACTACACGGTGTGTCCCACAGGTACAAGGCACGTTTCTAGATGAGCTTACCCAACCCGTGTTGTTAGTTACATGGACGGATACACGGCTCACACTACATGGCATGTTCATCATTGACACGACGTGTACTAGGAAAGATTCCATTGACCTGTGTTTGTTAGTTTCACGGACGGACTCCGGGTCAACACTACACGGCATGTACAGAAGCTACACGGTATGTTCTCCCCAAGAACTTATCTTCCCCGTGTCCCTGCCCACACGGTCTATGACATGGGAAGAGACTACATGGCGTGTACGTAGGGTAAATGGTGTGTACTCAAAAAGTTTTCTTTTCTTCCTAAACAGAAGAACATACACGGCGTTTTTAAGGTACTACACAGCGTGTATACTGGGTTTCCAGATAGTATTCCTCAAAAACTTTCTGGAACCCAGAAAATACTGAAAAACAAAACCTAAGTGTCAAATTATGATCTGTGAGGGCCCATACTCCCCACGAATAAAATTTTTACATCTCATCTGTGTTATAACAAAATAAACAGCTCATGATCCACCAAATTCCGATCAATGAGGGCCCATACTCCCCAAAAACCAAAGTTTGATGTCCATTCTATAAAAAGTCTCACACAATAATACCCTGTCAAATAGTAGGTATCTCTCAAAGCAGCTATCACAACAGCATGCTTTTACTAGCACAACATCTATCACAACAACATGAAATTTCTAATTCACCTACATGGCAAGGAAACTATGCATGGCATGTGATCTCTATCATGTGCCTAAATGATACATGAGATGGAATACCCTCATCTCATCGGGTTGCAACTAAATAGAACCCATGAATAAAATATCAGCAGCACAATACAAGTGCATCACCCAACGGTGAAATCAAATCAATTGTAAAATTGGAAAATCAGAAAAATTACAACATGAGGTAAATTCTCTTTTCCCTGTACATGGGTTTGCTACGGTCGGGCACAACTTATTACAAATTATTGTTCCTGTCCTATCCCTGACTAAGGATCCAAATAGTAAGTCAAAGAAAACAACATTCCTCTGATACCACTTTGTAACATACTGGTTTCGGGTGCCACTCAACAGGTGCCCCGAACCTAGTTCACCACGTGATCTCAAGCGCATTTACCCAAACGCCAGAGGTTGCCGACTAGCAGAGAGGGCCCAGGTCTGATAGTGGGGAAACTATGCCCTCATTTGTCAAAGTGTAGCACAACGGAATACAATAAAAAGCATACAACAACAACGAAAGTAATAAACCATACACATTTAATATAACAACTGCATCAAAAGATAACTAACTAGATATATAGATATGATGCAACATGTCTCTTGTTCTACTATATTAGACAGAACATGTTACACAGTAGTGCAAAAAAATACAGAGTACAGCAAAACAAAACAAAATAGCCGGTATCATCTCGAGCCTAAGCCCGATCTCATGCTCCCCTACTCCTCAACAACAATAAAGTACCTATATAAGGACCCTTTCCCTTATCCACACCTGTAGAAATGTAATCTATTTGGGCCAAATACATGACCCAAACAGGGTGGGAGAAATAAATCCCAGTAGGCACCCACCAAAGGCCTGTGCCCAACTATGTGAGAGATGCAACAACATTGTGCAAAAGTAAATGCAATAAACTAATAAGTACTCAAAAGTAACTAAATTTACTAGTTATATTTCCATTTAACATTCATTTCATTATTTATTATAAAGAAACCACCATAGTGAATTTCTTTGTAAACTGTCAGTGTCCTCAGACACGTAAACCCTTACCCTCAAGAAAAAAAGAACTTAAACACAGGAATCTGCCCACAGGCATGTCGAATATTACCCACAGGCGTATGAGGTGTCACCCACAGGCACAGAATCAATTGCCCAAAGGCACGGAAGAAGTTTCCCATAGGCTAAATAGTACAGTGCATGCAGGCTAATCACAACACTGACCTCAGGATAAACTATTAATCGGGCCATGTCCAATAGGTAGACAAGAAATACACATGCAACAAAAAATGAAATTCCTCTCAAGGAAATTCTACAGTCATTATTATAAAGGCAAACCCTCGGGTATCCTGGCCAAACGGATAAACAGAGGAACGTACCACCGGGGTGGTCCTGGATCCAAGCAGCGATCCCAAACATCATTTTAATATCACATTTAATTACCTATGTAATTATAGGTATTTAAACATCCAAGGCCTCAGCCACATGGTACCCCAACATGGGTTCGTGGCACAACAATTCACACAAACGCACAATAGTTGGAAAATTAAACACCAAGCCACCTACCTTAAACGCCCCTGATCAATATACTTGAATGATGTTCCACGAATCATCCTAGAATGAGGTAGATCTGAGGTGAAAGAAAAATATCTTAAACGCAAATAATTTCCATTAGAGGAATAATTGGAAAGAACAGTTTAAGAAGAGTGGAGGTCTTACCCGTGGGGTCCCAAGGAGATCGTCCAAGGCGGAAACGGATTTCCGACGCTTGATCTAGAGATCCTCGAAGATTCGGCCATCCCCTCCCAAGCTTCCATCTGGTTATAAGCCTTCCCTATGAACAGGGTTAGCTACTTCCCATTTTAAGCGAAAAAACAAAGTACATAGTGTGTACTTTTTGAGTACACGGCGTGTACTTCCTTTATTTAACTGTTCACCTGGCACCACCGCCAAACTGTTCGTCTTTCGACATGAGTACAAGGCGTGTATTTCCAACTACATGGCATGTATTGTCTCCCAGCTGTTGGCTGCTTTCACCACGTTACTTTTTCATCTGCCGACTAACTACACGGCGTGTAAAGGACCACTACACGGCGTGTATTTAGTTTTTACACCCATAGTCGCCAACAGGGCTACACACCCTGTGTACTCATCCCACACGGCCAAAGTACATGGTGTGTGGGAAAGTACACGGCGTGTAGTCCCAAAAATTAAGACTTTTCCCCATTTTCCTTATTTTCTGAAAAACACTTAAGGAAAAGAGAAAAGAAGAAACTTGTACCTCAAAAATAAGAACCAGGTCCTTACAACACTAAATTCCATAATACAAAATCTAAGTATATCCTCTAATGTCTAAATTGTTTTTTCTAACTTCCCATCCATCTGTGGATGATATGTTATGCTCATGATATATTGAATTCTGAGATCTTTTTGTAACAGTCACCAAAATCAAGGAGTGAATCTTGAATATCATTCAGAGTTAATAAAAACTGGAACTCTATGTAACATAACCACTTCGTGGATATAAAACATTGTTAAATTCTTTTCCCTTTCAGGTTCACCTATAGGGAAAATGTTCTCTAACATGGTGAGTCAATCCAAAATCACCCAAATAACATCATTATTTAGTAAAATTCATGGAAGATCCATGATATAGTCCATTTAAATTTGTTCCCAATTCAATATAAATATAGGCATACAGTAAAGCATATCAGGTTTTCATTGATGTATAGCATTATCTATTTACAAGTTAATAATATAATTGTATAATCTGAAATATTATATCTCATACTTGACAAGAAAATATGTTCTTTTATTTCCTTTTACATTTATTGAATATGTATATTAACTTCCAAATTGAAATAGTGATAACAAAAAAATCAGGAAAATACTAAGTAATTACAACCCAATTTAAAAAATATAATAATGAATTTACATACTCATTCCAACCATCAGAAGTCTTCCCTGCCATTTTTGTTGACCTAATAATGATACAATTAGGATATTCTATATATTCCTCCATCACTAATTAAAAAAATTAGGAACATGATTAACTAAAAAAAATTATTGCTCATCATGTATATTGTAATCTAGATGAATGTAATAAATCGTGCTCATCAGCTACCATTGGTCATGAGCCTCTAAGAAAACTTACATATTCGATTTTTTACTCAATTCATATACCATATAATTATCATTTATAAGTGTGTAAAACAAATAAAAAATAAAACATATAGATTTACTCTATCCATATTCATGGCCTTAGGTTAAGTTCACATTGAGATAATATGTACCTCAAACACTTATGGTTAGTGATAACTAAGAAGTTTTATCAAAGGAGGTAATTACCAAAAACATTTAAGGAATGTAAAATAGTAGCTAATTACAAGTCATGTATAGGATATTTATTATCATGTTCTCAAAAATTACTCAAACCATAGGGCCCAACATGGTCTCCATATATGAGAACATAACTAAGATGAGATCTAGATGCATCACAAGATACCATAGAGTCCTTACCTAGTTCTTGAAATATTTGGTTGGGTACTGAAGTGTGATGTGTTTTAATATCATGAAATATATTCTAAAAAAACATTTCATAAGAATGGAATAAAATTTCTTATCAATGTGGTAATGGAGTAAGATACCTTAGATAAATCCCAAATATAGCGACAATAATAGCCTTATAATTCTAGAAAATTGTGTGTCTTAAAAACGTTATTTTATGTCATCCAAGAGACTACTGCTTCTATCATTCTTGGTTCAACTGATATTCCTTCTTCAAAAATATAATTCCCAAGGAAATGTAATTTTCTATCTATAAGGAACAATTAAAAAACATATCATTCAAATTATGGTCCCACAATGTACTCTATAAGATTTCCAAGTGCTCCTAAAGGCCATCCCAACATCATGGGAAAACTATAATATCGTCAATAAATACAAAAAAAAAAGAGTTTAGGTAGTTGTGGAATATATAGTTCATAATGGACATAAATAATATATTATTATTATTTATACCAAATTGAATGATAAAATGTTCATAATGGACATAGAAACTCTGAAATTTTTTCTTTCGAATATCCTCTTTTCCAACTCTAGGATGATGAAATCCTTAGTGTAGTTCAATGTTAGAGAGATATTTGTATCCATTTAAAAGATCAAAAAGTTCATCAATTTGAAGAATATTGTAGCTATTTTTAATATTATCTTGATTCAATTTATGATAATCAACACATAAATTGATTGTACCATCTTCCTTCTTTACAAAAAAACTAGTGAAGCCCAAGCTGATGTTTAAGGTCTGATACAGACTTTAATTTCTAACTCTTCAAAATAAACCTTTAACTATAAAAACACCATTGAATACATTTTTAATGAAGGAAGTGAAATAGAGTTTATTCGAGAATATGGATCAATAGAAAATTTTTATTTATTTTTGGGTGGTTACCCAAATAAATCATTTAAAAAGACATTTGGGTATTGATCCACTATAGTAGTAAGAGACCTATTTTATGTTTTAGGAGAAGATTCTAGGGACACTGATGGTGTCAAACTAGTTGTGGGTATATATAATATCCCAAAAAGCCCTTATATATCATCATTTATAAACCAATACCACCTAAATAATATAATATTTTAATCTGTAGTTGTAAATTCCACTTTTGGAGTTTATAAGAATAGTACCTCACACCATAGAGTAACCTAGTTTATTTCTCATGATATCCTAGACTTATGTATAAATCATAAGATCATATTTCATAGAATAGATATTACTTCTTAGGAGAGGATTTTAATATACAACTAAAGTGTTCCTAGAGGTTTTCTTGTTCACCTGTGTTATTGTATGAAAAATAGACTAATGTAATTGTTTTGTCTGAGTGTAAGAGACCTAAGGCGAAGTAAATTCTATTCCACCTGATGATTTAAAGTGTCTAATACAATATATCATGATATTACATTTATTATAACAGTGTTGGAAATTATTTTTTTGTATCATTTATTCCTTCTTCTTGTATGTAAATGAACTACATTGGAAATGACCTGGTTTGTAATCTGATCCTGTAGGGAAGTTAACTAATTTTGTATTCTTAGTCTAAGGTGTGAGACTTCCTTGAGAATATGTGAAAACAATACAACCCTAGTAGACTAGACTCGATGGTTAATTTATTATTTTGGAATAAGATACAAGGAATCAAATATTGAAGGACTGAATAGTTTAGTAGTATTAGTAACTAGATATATAATTGAATCTCATTTTACAAATAAAAATATAAATTATAAAAAAGTAATTTTTTCAGGGGTATCATAATTTATTCCATAAAAACCCTTCATATCAATCACAATACTCATATTGAAATCCTATGCAATGAAATGTAAAATAGGGTGAGCTTAAATGATCAGTAATTGCATGAGTACTGTGGAACCTAGGATTTAATAAATCAAAATCAATATAGAAATTTAAATAACTAAAAGACGTGTCATTTAATCAATAACTTGACCATAATATACACAAAATAAGTAATTATAAAACAAATTAATATAGTTAATCACATATCATTGAGGTGTTTCCATGTATAATCCAAAAAATATAATCATCACATGGTTATCAATGAATAATCTCATAATGAGGTACTATATAATGTCTAACATCTTAACTATACCATTAGGGACAACTTCAAATAAATCTTACATAAATGGGTAAGGCCTCATCCAAAAACCCAATATAGTTTTTTTATGAGACCTAATGATGAATCAAGGGGTAATATAATGCCCCTCCCATCAAATTCATTCCCTATATAAAAGGTGTGAAAATAATAAACATAAAAATTCATATTGAAAAAAAAACATATGAAATTTAAATAATTACACGAATAAATAAATATAAACAAAAAACATTTAGAGTAATATGGAGAATGATATTATTTTAGTACATCCCAAATCAGACTGATCATAAACCATCCATATAATAATTATGGATTGTGTAATTACAATATATTCCCAATAAATATTAACTAAAATAATTGTTTTGATCGCTGAAGAATAGACTTACTCTAAAAATTTCAATTAAACCATTCTTGAGGAAAATATGATTTCTTTACTTTGAAAATTGATTTTATAGATTAAAAATTTCTAGAATATTAAGAAAATATTTTTCATTTAATATAACCTTTTAAACTTGTAATGGAATATTCATATCAATAATGGTGGAAAATTCTGTTTAGTCTATACATGTTAAAAGAATGATTTCATTCACATTTTCAGTAAAATCCAAATGTCCCTTACTTGAAAAATAATATGATGCTTATTTTCAATGAAAATTTTAAAATTTAAAATATGGGTAAAAATTTCATAGATAAATCATTTTGAGACTGTTTAAAACATTTTTAAAAACATTTTTAGATAACATGGTTTTGGAAGATAATGGATTTTTGATCTAAGAGAAAAATGAAGTCAGGTTTTATTAAAAATCCCAGTAATTTTAAACAAAAAAGAAGGGAAATATGGTGAAATTACAAGAAAAAATCATGAATAATGAATGGAGAAGAAAATATATTTATTTTATGAAATATCAAATAATACCTCTAAGTGAGACTTAAACCAAAATAATCCCAAATAATGATGAGATTGTAAAATTCACTCTTACTAATTTGGTAAAATTTGAATTGTATGCCTTATCAAAAGAATAAATTAAAATTAAACATTAAATACCATAAACATAAATATATTCATGATATAAAATATAAAAATTTTATTATATACACTACACCAATGTAATGTTGTTGAATATGACATATGTCTCACTAAAGTAAAAGTGAGATGTGAAACCCTTACCTCAGGTTTAAATTCCTTCATATACATCCAATCCTGTTATATAATAAATATCTGTTTTTTATAAATCTGTTACATAACCATTAATATATACCATGATTTTAATATTATATATATTAATTATATATGTAATTATATTAATCAATCAAATTTAGAGATAAAAATGGATTATAATATACATGAACATAGTTATTCATACATACACATGAACAAGAATTCCATTTTTTCACAATGGGTAAAATAAAAGGAAAATGAATATTAATTCACCTATAAAGTATAATTTTTATATTAAATATATAATTTATATAAATTATATCCATACTTATTACCATACATGTGAAAATAAAATGAAAAACATTTCACATCACTACATAGAGGTGGTAGTCCACATGTACACATGAACGATGTTAATATTTTGTAACGGATTGGAAGGAATGAAGTTATATGTGATATTATATTTCAAAAAATACTTTTAGTTCATAATTAACACATATATTCATTAATTTTAACCTTATTACCTTCCCTTTAAATCGCAAGATAAAAGATAATCACATCGCATCATGAGGCGGTGGTTTGCCACACACATGAGCGACATTATCGAATCCCACATGATATAGAAAGTAAGAAGGTATATCTGATATCATAATTATATAAGTATATAAATTTCATAAATAACATATAAAAAATTTAAATCTATCATTATTTAAAGCCTTGAAATATTGTGACGGAAGGGAATTACAGCGGTTCGCAAGGAATTAGTTCATTATACGCATGATCGAAGGTTTTATTTATCATTTGATAAAAGTAGAGATGGATCTAGTTTATGAAATTATAATAATAAACTCTTAGTATATATGGAATATTTTTTTAAATATTTTATAATATTTTAATATGATTTTAATGGGGTGAAAGAATAAATGGGACAAATTTCCATGTTTATTAATTTTACCACTTCTTTGGATAACATCTTTATGTATACACATAAAGACTTCATATGAGAGATTACTAATCAATATAATTCCTATAGAATGTGGGGATAAAATTAAAAAACATATTTTGTGTAGTCTTTTTCTAATAAATTGTTTTGGTACATGTGAATATGAGAGGAGACTAGGTGGCCTTTTCTAAGTGGGGGAGAGGACACACATGAAATTATTGAAATAATAATGTGATAGACATGTTTTTCTCAGAAAAAAAGACTCCAAAATGGGTTATTATATAACCTTAAAGGTCATTAGTTCTAAATATGTACATAAAATGGGTTTTTAAAAAAATAAAGTCATTTTAAACATTCGTAGTTTCATGCTTAGTAAACCTATTTTCTCCTTAACTGTGGTAATTAATTGTTTACTGTTTTCAATATTTATTATGGTCAAATATTAAGTAGAACTTATTATGTAATTTAAATTATGATTATTCTGAATATTTATTCCATTTTTTTAAATTCATTTAAAATAAATGGAATAGTTCATTTTAAAATTAAACCCACTAATGCGTTGTAAAAATGGTTCATCTAAAGAAAAGCATTCAAAAGTTTTAAAAATATATTTTATCATAATTAAAAATAAAATTGGACTAAATTACCTAAATAACTTAAATAATAATATATTTCAACTAAATTTAATTTTGAAAAAAATTATAATATGTTTTAACATTGAAAATAATTTAAGAAAATATTTTTTTCAATAAAAATCATAATTTTCAATATTTATAAAAAACCATAAAAATACAAAAAATTATCCAAATTTTTTTTTGAGATACTGATTTTAAAAATTAAGTTTATATTGTCAAATAAATTTTCTAACATTATAAAAAAAATAATTCTAAAGTATGTGCCCTATTCATGACTAAAATACCTTTTAATAAATATAGTTTTTTCAGAAAAAAAAAATTTCAATTTATTTTTATTTTATTTTTAATCAATAGATAACTATTTAATTTATTTTGTAAATGTGTAAACCATATTATTTTCAAAATGTATTCATTCTTATTCATACCCACGAACCTAAGGGATAAGTTATACTGGTCATGTTTAAATGATAATATCTTAAAATAGTATCGTGTTTTGTTTAAACCTAGTGTTTCATGCATCAAAACCTATTTCTAAGATTGAATTTATTTAAAAATAAAATATATCTTAATGTAATGGTCTATTACACTCTTTTATAATATTGATTTTTTGTCATATATTATATCAAAAATTATTTTCTACTTTTGAAATATCAGGGTTCTATATTCTACCCACTTAAATAAATTTTTCCACCCAAATTATATTTCAGTCATCATAGGTATAACCTTTTGGAAAATCCCAAATCATAAAAAGTGTTAATATAAGTTAATCTTGATAAGAGATAATTGGAAGAATTAATGTTATTTAGAATAATCACAAAACTATGTTTCGAAATGGTAGAACATTGATGGTAAGTGAGGACATGGATGTGGAATAAGAGAATAAATAATTATGGATAGTGATAGATATCATTGGTAACAATAATTTAAATCATCTAGAAAATTTTATAACCAAAAATCCAAAAATCATAAATGATATAAAAGGAAATTTTATTTTTAAAAAATGAAGGTACTGGGATAATATTTCTTTTTTAAATATCCCCTTCCTGGTGCTGAGGAATATTTTAACCATCTAGACTATGGAAATAAGAAGATATTCTTACATGATATACTTCTATTAAATTGGCACAATTTCATCATTTTTTTGGGAATCAATCAATTCCAACTTCATTTCATACTCTATGAAATGAATTTCCAAAATTAATTTTTATGCCTAATGTTGAAAAATTAACACTAAATGGATCATATAAATGATGAAAATTCATTCATTATATATCTAAATATCATCCATGAACAAAAATTGTTGTAGGATTTATCCAATAAAAATTTAATCTCTAATAAAATTTTATTAAGTCCTAAAATTCAACATAATCCACTTCATAAATAGTTTACCTTAAGAATCATCCAAAATATGTCTGACCAAATTCAATGTCCAAAAATTTTGATGGAAGATCACTATATCAAAATTATTTTCCTCAAATAATATAAAGTGTCTATTTATGTAAATTTACAAATATGTGAATAAAATTATCACCATAAATCATTAATGAAATAATGACTTGTTCCAAAAAATAAAAAATCCCAGGTTATCAAGTATATTCCATAAATCCAAACACGCGTAAAACTCTAGAAATGATAACATAAACCATCAAATCACTAACTAATTTCAAGGTAACCAATATTATCCCACAAACATGTATTTATCATTAATATCTAAACATAAGTCACATATTAAGGGTTATCTTACCTCAATTATTTTTTTTCAAAAATATCAGCATTCCACTGAATCACTTTTCTTGGTATTATTCAACATGCGTTTTCAAATACTTATAGAAAAACTACTAATTTAAAATCCTTATATGTTACATAATTTATATAAACAAAATACCACTGTTAAAAATAATTCTATAATATAATTCATGAATACATGTACACAATCACTTTAATAATTACACTTATAATTTATTAATAGAATAATATTGACTTTGATCCCTTAGATTTTTCAGACATATATTCCCCTGATTATTTGGGAAATATTTTGGGTAGTGACCCATATCATTATAGATTAAATAATTAATATTATAGGATTCTTTCTCAACCATTCATTTATGTACCTGATGTCCTTTCTCTTCACAAATGAATAAAATTATTGTTCCCTTTAAAAATGTGCAAGGTTTTTTTTCAAAATTCTCAAAAGAGAAAAAAATACATCATTATTTTCTTCTATTTATCTGTCATTTTCTCTATCATCTTATTCTTCTCTTAACCCCCTTCCAGGCCATATGATATGGATAATTATTTCTCAATATTTGTTGAAAAGGATACTATATCCTAACAAAATGAGAATTTTTGGGAGACAAGTTCCCATTGAAGTATTAGATTAATCCCTTAAATAAAATGGTCAGTCACCCTCTATTAATTACATATACATTTAAAAAAATTCTTTTCCAAACATGTAAAGCTATCATTATACTTAGAAACATTTTCCTCTTCCTTTTTTATTAGACTCGTGAATTTTATTTCCATATATTCTTGTTTCTCATGATGAAAATATTTTTCCAAGAATATTATCAAAAAATCATTCCACTCTATTATTGTTAGTTCTTCTTCATTCATAATTATATGAATCAAAAACCACCATTGATATTCATCCTCTATGAGAAGATAAAATATCATGAAAATTTTCCCATTTTCGTTATTTACAAAGCTATAAATATCTTCTCAATGAAACTTATCTATTGTTGAGCTATAAAAGGATTTGAAGTATCATTGAATGATGGATATTATAGATGCATTTAGTATTCTAACAATGTTAAACTTTTTGGTGTATTGGTGGGATAATCCGTATTGGAAATGTTATTTCATGAAACCTAAGTTATTGTCCCTAACACGATTATAATTTTATCAGTTTTAGTCAAAGATCTATCTCCTTGTTTTTTATCTTACTCTAGAGAAATAGCTACATAGAGTTTGTATTGATATAGTTCACATTTCTTCAAATAGGAACCAATTATAAATAGTGTTACACATAATATTGGATAATAAAATTATTAAACATAATATATAATCCTAAAAATTGTGATATACATAGAATAAATTGAATATTTTGCTCATGGAAAATCACATAATAATATTCATTATTTATTTTGGAATGTTTTTAAATAATAATAATATTGTTATATTGTTCACATTTATTTGTAAATAAAATTTGAATTATCCTAATAATATCTCCCGGGAGTGTCAAACTAGGTGTGTAGTAAGACCAATTTCCTTGTATTAGGCAACACACGATTCAAGCTCAATATTCTTTTTTGAGAGTTATTACCCCTTGGTATATTTTTTTCTGAACTATTTTCACCTATATTATCCAAAAAGGATGTATTTCTAGGAAAAACTACTTAATATTTATGTTACAAAACCTTTAGGACTTTCTTCTACATAAATCCTCAATATCTATAATAGGTTTATGTTCCCAAATATATGTCCTCCTAAATATAATTCCCATGGTTTATACTAAACATTATCTGATTCCAACATTAATGACCCCTACCCTAGTAGCCCAAAGTCAGTGGTTACTTTATTTCATTGAAATAATATACATGGAATCAAATCCCAAAGGACGGAATATTTTATTACTCTTGGTACTAGATACATACTTCAATATCATTTTAAAAATTAAAAAATAAAGTGAAAAACATTGTTTTCTTCATGTGAATCATTAGTTCTTCTATCATAACCCTACGTATCATTCATAATACTCAACTTGGAATCCTTTGCAAAGAAAAATAAGAAAGGTGTGAGCTCAAATTATTGGTAAGGGAATGAGTATAATGGAAGAGATGAACAATTAAATCATAACCAATTTGGGAAGGTAAATAACTACATCACATTCTATTTAATCAATAACCTGGGAATAATGTTGAAGGAATAAATAATGATAAAATAATTCCATATATGTAATGACGTGAGCTTGAAAACTTTCCTAGGATATTTAAACTATTATAATAATCTCATGGATAAGAATTAAAAATGAGTGAAATTATAACTATATACATTGTAACCATATCATCAAGGCCTCAAGATAATACATCTTACATAAATAGGAAAGGACTATGCCAAAAACCCATGCTAGTTTGCCTCATGTGACCTACTAATGCATAAAGGGTATATATAGAGATTCAAACATGATATAATATTTCTAATGGATTTATCATATGAAAAGGTGAAACAAAATAAATAGAAACATCTACATGGCACAAGATTGGAGGCCCTCAAAAGCTATATTTGATAATATTGAGGTCAAACTTATGGATTCCTGGGATTAAATACTTTTTTCTAGTTAAAAGAGAAAAATAATTTACCCTCTGAGAAACTTCTTATAATTGAAAGGGATTGCAGGAAATAGTCTTGTTCTTTGAGGCCTAAATAGAGGGAAAATACCTCATTTTGATGCATGTCTTAAGGAGAAAAGGGTGACTAAAATGATTATTCTAAGGATTGAAGATGGAACCTTTATTTTGGATGTGGACATGGTTAGTAAAAGGGATTTGTATTATTTTGAGGATCTTTAGGTAAGACCTAATCAATTTAATAAAGAGATGTCTGATATTCAGATTGGAGAGGTAGATTTCATGGGCTGCATTACATGTTTGGTGAAGTATAGAAACATTGGGGTCTTGATAGCTATTCCGAATGAGGATTAAATTAAAATAAAATCATTCAATATGGGTAGGTAAAGTGGTCCTTGGTTAGATGGTTTCCTGGGGACATTCTTTGTTGAAATGTGGGATATTGTAAAGAGTCGTGTGAGGGAGGATATGCATGATTTATTCGGAGGAGGATCCTTGAATTGGTTTGTGTGTGCTTCTAAGGTAGTTCTCATTCCTAAGGTTATGGATCCCTCCACCTAGAATTAGATTAGACCCATTTTCTTATCTAATTTGGTTTATAAGATTTTTTGCACCCTCCTCAATAGAATACTTGGTAGTATTATTCCAGAAATTATTTTGGTCGGGCAACATGGGATTATGCAAGGTAGAAGCATTAAGGGGGCCATTGGTATTTCCCATGATATGGTTAACGAATTGAATAAAAAACAGTTGGATCCAATATCATGATTATAGTGGATATGGACATGGGTAATGATAAATTGGAATGGAAGTTTATTCTCTGGGTTAGGTGGAGTCTTGGGTTTCGTTAATGGTTTGATGATTTGGTTTTTAGATGATATGAATCCCTATGGATCACAATTTCTCTTATTGTTAAGTATTTTGGGTTATTTAAATCATAAAATGAGTTAGTCAAGGTATAACTTTATCACCCTCTCCTTTCATCATGGATCAATAGTTAGTTAAAAGGAATATTAATTGAATCATTTAGGAAAGGATGATTTTCCATTATCATAATATATTTGTAAATTTCATGGTGTTGCATCTCTTGTTTGATAATGATATGCTATTTTTTAAATGGAAAAAATTAATCTTTTAGTTCTTAAATTTCATTTGTTTATATAGAATGTTTAGTGGTCAATGTAGTAAATAATGAAATATAAAGATTTCCATTTCCAATAGATATTCAGTTAGACGTGAAAATTCCATTCAGTCCATGATGGGTATTCACTGGTGCTATCTTCCTATGGTTTATCTTGGTACCCCTATTTCTAATGGTAGGGTCAAGAAGGTGTTTTTTGATGATATTTTCAATCAGATAATGGGGAGAATTTGCATCTGGAAAAATAAAATAATAACATTTTATGGTAGGATCAGTCTTATTAATAGTTTCCTCATATCGATTCTGATGCATGTGCTTTCTATAATTAAGCCACTGAAAGTAATATGATGGATCTATAAATTGTCTTTTATTCTTTCTTATGGGATGGGAATCATGTGGGATATTTCCATTGTGCATCGCGGAAAAGAATAGTGGATCCAATTGAATAAGGGGGCATCAACCTTAATGATGTGGAGGATTCCATTCAATCTATGCAGGCTAGGTTGGCTTGGTATTTCTGTGAAGAGAGTTCCCTCCGGTCTAAATTCATTATCGAAAGATATGAGGAGGACTAAAGGAGTTAGGATAAGAACTCTAGAATATTATCAGGTCTAGAACAATGATTACTTTGTGACTTGAAAAATATAGATGAAATGATTTTCCATGTGGATGTTTTTGGTGATATCAATATATAGAATAATAATTGGTCAGGTTATATACTCTATTTCTTGGGTTTCCCATCTTCAACCATTTAATTCAAAGAAGCTAGTTTGTATCCAGCTTTTCCCAAGTCCATTCTGAACATGGATCAAAGGGAGGTGTTCATAATCTTTAAGTTGTTTGATAAATAATATAGGTGTAAATTAATTTTATCCTCTTCAAGGTGGTTTCCTTATCATGATTTCAGGAAAATAATTCATTATGATTGCAAACAGAATGTGTGAGCATCAAAATTGTTGTACATGGAGATCCCTGGAAAGATAAAATTCTTAGTTTGGTACATGAGGAACAATGTGATTCCCTTTAATGAGAATGTTCTATGATAAGTATTTTTCCTACCTTCTAACTATCAGTGCTATAGTTCGTCGCACGAGGATATGACTAAAAACATCTTCTTTCACAGTGATTGGGCCATGGGAATCTGAAATTTCCTTCAGCAAGGGATGAATCTCACCATTTCTGGGGGTTTGATGTAGAGAATTCTTGATGACTGGTTCTGGGGGTCAGGCCATCTATGGAAAGAGGTCAGGTTTTGGGGAATATTTTTCTTGTATGGTTATTGGATCCTATTGGAAACCCGTGATAAAGCATGGCATGGTGCCAATATTTCTATCCTACATATTCATGTGCAGGTAATATTATTTGTGCTAGAATTTGGGGTGCTGCTCAAGAACACTAGAAATTCCATCACGCTGAGGTATTTGTTTCCTATATACTAATTTTCTATGGATACAAGGAATCATAAAAATGTTTGATGATTTAGATGGAACCCAATTTACTTGGGGTTTAAGCTGACCATGGATAGGTCCTATTTTCATGGGGAGATGAGACGGGGCTTGATAGTCTGGGATAGTCATGGCTCTATGATTCTTGGGTTTTCATCATTTTTTGGTGTTGGTAACTCTATGGGTGTGAAGTATAAGTATTTGGATACTATTATCTCTTTATGCATTCATTTAAACATACAAATTAAATAGGTGGAAACTGACTCTGCTGTGTTGGTCAAGTTCTTTCTCGAACAAGGTGACGTTCCCTAGGAGCTATTTTACACATTAATTCATTGACAGACTTATGTCAGGCATGGTATTTTGGTCTGACACACATGGAATGAAGCGAATTATGTGGCTGATTTTCTATATAACAAAGGTAATCAGAGATAGATATTGATTGTTAACAAAAAACTAGGGTCCTTGTGTGATGATTGTAGGATTATTATTCTAAATGATGCCCTTGGGATTCATTATTTCCTCTCACTTTGACCCTTTGACTTTGATGCTTATATGATTTTGATTGAATAAAAAGTTAATTTCCAATCAACATACAAACTTTTAATAATTACCCAAATCAATAAACATATAAATAATAAACCATTCAGAGTAATATGGTGAATAGTATCAATATAGTAAATCCTTTATAAACTGATAATAAATCATCTATAGAAATATTGAGGAAGGTATAATAACTACATATTATCAAAGGAGAATAATTAAAATAAGGATTTTTTCATTGGTAAATATAAATATTGTAAACATTACAATAAAAACATTCTTGTGGAAAATATCCTTTCTAATTTGGAAATCAATTTCCAAAATCCAAAAAATATTGAATATCAAGAAAAAATATTATTTAAAAATAACCTTTTTATCCAATAAATGTATCTGAAAATAAATTATTTTATAATATTCCATTCATTTGGTATATGTTTAAACAAAGATTTCTTTTACATTTTTGGTAAAATCCAAACAAACATTTCCTGGAGAAAATATGTAGATTCCTTTAAATAAATTTTTTCAAAAGAAAGAAAATGGATAAAAATTTCTTTGATAAATAATTTTGATAATTTTAGAGACACTTTTTGAAATATTTTATGAAATCGTGGTTTTTGTAGAAAAAAATTTTTTGATAGAAGAGGGAAATGAAGTCATATTTTATTAATAAAGTTTTCTCAGTAGTTTTAAGTAAAAAATATACGAATATGGTACTATTAGTTGAAATAATATGGAATAAATATAAGATATAAAAATATATTTAGTTTAATAAATATGAAATAATTCCCCCAATTAATACCTAAACATAAACAATCCCTAAAATGATGAAATTGTGAAACACGCCCTCATAATTTTGGTAATATTTGAATCGTAAACCCCATGAAAGGAATAACATCAAATGAAACCTTAAATACCATGAAGGGAAATATATAAATTATATAACATATAAAAATGGGTAGTATATACACCACCGCAAAGTAATAAAAGAGTAATATTACATATGTCTTACAAAAGTAAATGTGAGATGAGAAACTTTTACCTCATGTTTGACTTCCTTCATATGTGTATAACCCTCATGTATAAAAAATATAGGTTTATCACAAATACATTAATGAACCATAATAATATATCTCATACCATATATAATTTAATTATGGTCTTGTATCAACCATTTATTAAAAATTCATTGTTTAAATCCCTATTTTTGGTAATAACTTCTTTGTTTTTTAAGAATTTTTTAATTTGAGATTTTAATTCCTTTTACATTGATCAAGGTTCTATACTCTTCATAATATAAAAAATTATTTTTATATCATATATTTTCCTTATTTGTGTGATTAGATTAATCTATAAAATTTATAGATAAAAAATGGATTACATCGTTCGTGGTGATGGTAAACTGTGTGTACATGTGAACAAGATTTCCAATTTTTTCTCAAAGGATGGATCAAAAGAAAAAAAATATTAATTCATCTTTGTAGAATAAATATTATGGTATATATGTAGAATTTATATTTATCAAATATATGATTTTTAGAATTCATTTAAATAGAAAAAGAAAAACATTTCACATCACTCTATAGAGTCGGTAGTCCACACTTACACACAAATGACGTTATTATTTTCCAATGAATTAGAAGGTAATAAGATAGATGTTATATTATATTTTTATAGGTATTTTTATTCCATTAATATCACCTATAGTAATTAATTTCAACCATAATACCTTCTATATAAATTGTACGTGAAAAATGAATCACATCACTTTGTGAGGCGGTAGTCTGCCGTACACACGAGTGACATTATCATGTCACACATGAAATGGAAAGTATGAAGGTGTATATGATATCATAATTCCATAAGTATAATAATTTCATAAATATATATAATATTAAATTTAAATCCATCCTTGAATTGATTTTTAATTAATGATAATTACATAAGTTCACGAAGTTATAGCCCATCATACAGAGGATCTACAATTGTGTTTCCCATTTGATATAATTAGAGATGGATATAATTACTAAATTAAAATAAAAACATCTCTATATATACGGGATAATTATTTATTATTTAATCATATTTTAATATGATTTTATAGAGGTATAAAAATAAATAAAACAATTATGCACATTTAATAATTTTACATATTCTTCAGAGATCCTCATTAAGTTTACAAATAAAGAATTTGTAGGAGGGATTCCTAAAAAAAAGAAGACCTATTGTATGTGGGTAGGGAATTTTGGAAGGTCTTTGGGTAGGTTATTGGTGAAAAAAGGGTTTTTGAAGTGTGAATAGTATAGGATAGAGGGTGTCAATTTATAAGTGTGGAAGAGGAAACACATTGAATTTTTGAAATGATAAAGTGATACAAATTTTTTTCTCCTTCCAAAAGACTCAAAAATGATTAATTATAAAAACCTATAGGTTATAAGGTAAAAATATAGATATATAATGGGTTGATGACAAATTTTGGATCATTTTAACCCTTATCGTCCTTGTTTAACCCCTGGTAATCCTGTTTTCACCATAACTATGCTAATTTATTTCTTACTATTTTCATTATTAACTATTGTAAAAATTTAATTTGACCATATAAGATAATATAAATTATTATGAATCTTAATATGGAAGAAATTTTTATAAATTTACTTCACATATGCCATAGATTCCAATTTAAAATTAAACCTGAAGACGTGTATAAAAAAAGGGTTTTCCAAAGAAAAACATTCAAAAGTTTTGAAAATAATTCATATAATTATTAAATATAAAATTGATTCCAAATATATAAATTAGTCAAATTTTAATAAAACTGAACTAATATAACATTATACAAAATTTAAAATACCATTTAACATTATAAAAAATTTAAATGAAATGGCAGTTTTTAATAAAAAGTAGTGTTTTCACTATTCATCAAAAAATTAAATGTTTCAAAAAAAATCACCTATATATAATTTTGACACATAGATTTCAAAAATAAATTTTATTTTGGAAAATAAATTTTCTAAATTTCATAATAAATAAATTTAATTATTTTTCTCTATGTGTAACTAAACTATATTTTGGAAAAATATAATATTTTTGAAAATAATTCTTTTTTCATCGAATTATTTTTATCTTATTTATAATCAATAGATAACCATTGAATTTATTTTATAAATGTGTAAAAATAATAATATTAATAATCTGTTAAGTCCTATTGAAACCCACCATCTAAATGATAAGGTTGTAATGGACATTTTTAAATAATAATATTTTTCTAGAGTATCATGTTTCATTTAAACATAGTGTCGTGTGCATCACAATCTACCAAAGTGATTTAATTTATTTAAAAATATATATTTTGTAAACTCTTGATATGTTACATTCCATTAAAATCATGTAATTTAATGTCATATATGCTATCACACATGAAGTTCCTCTTTGAAATCATGAGGTGTAATTATAGGTATCCCTCTTCCACCTGTTTCTAGGATTAGATTTCAAACCTATTATCATGGATACAAACACAATTCCACCAGCCAGATTCCCTAAAAGATATTTTTCATCCATTTTTTACCTATTAAACATCTCTGTATAATCTATAATACTTTGGATAGTTATCATTGATTGAATTTTTGGTCACAATATCAACTCAAATATGTCTTTATTGAAGGAAGTTATAACATCCACTTCTGGAGGGACATTAACATGGGTTATAAACATAGATGAGTAATATTTCACATATAGTTTTTATTTTTCAAGCTAATCATGTCTAAATCGCATGATATATTCAATTTGTAGGGATAGAATTTTTTATTTAATAATTAAACAATTCCCTTTCATATAAGTAATTTATTAAAATTGTATTGAAAAACTAAATCCCACCATTGGATTGAAAGATCCTCCAACATATTGGTTTCTAACTGTAACACCCTAAGATTTTGGTGAATTTTTTTTCAAACTAATTTAATATTTTTGGAATGTTTCACTTCACACAACACTAAAAATAAATTTTCACTAACTTAAGGATTCCTTTCACACTAAAATGGATTTTTATATGTTACATGAAACACCGATTTGGCATCCAATTCATGCAACACTAAGTTGGTATACAATACACGCAACACTGAGTTTCTACGAAACATCCCTTTTTATTATTTTAATTATTTAAATAAGATAATTATAACCTAGATGAAAAACTTAGTTATATGAATATTAATAACTACATTTCAAATATTATGTATAATTTTTTTATATAAATAAAATATACTAATAATAAAATATATGATTCTTGGTAAAATCTTTATATGTTTAAAAATATCATTTTCTCAAATAAATTGCTTTTAATATACTTTTAATAAAAATAATTTTAGACACTCAAGGAAATTTATTTTGGTAAAATAGAATAAATGTTTGATTTTTTAATATCAAAATTATATTAGGGTTAATTTTTTGTATTTTTCTAAAAACATTCAATTTTTGATGAATAGTGAAAACACTACATTATTGTTGAAAAACAAATTTTTTCAATTAAATAATTTTTAATTTAAATAGATTTTAAAGTCACAATAGATAAATAATACATATATTAACTCAATTAAGGCCATTTTAATCATTTTTATAATATAATTATATATAAAATTTTATTTCATTTTTTTACCATCTTTTAAACCGCCTTCTAACCATATTTGCATATTAGCATTAAATGTAAACTTACAGCTTCTATAAATTGAATTTAAAAAAACAGACATAAATGATTGTAATGAGTATTAAAAATTTGGTCAAATATGATCAATTTTTTTATTATAAATAGTAACTTTTGAATTTTATTTACAATAGTTAAAGGTAAATAGGTTTCATAAAGGTAAAAATAATATTATAATAATATAAAAGTACCCTAAAATGTTTCCTAATTTCATTGGATAAGTGTGTCTTGACCCAAATAAACTTTAGGTCAAAAATATTATTCTCTTAAAATCATTTGTATAAAATTAAGACATTTTTTATATTTTATTTAAAGAAGAGTTAAAAGAGTCCTATACAAAATTTAATAACTATATCATTTTTTATATAGGGTTATAAATAAGATTAATTTGACTATAATTATTAATTTTATGTATAATAAATTTCTATTCATCATGTTAAATTATTTTTAATTTTTAGAAAATAAATAACTTAATTAAAGGATTGTATAATAATGATGTAGTAATTGTTTAATTAATTGTGATATCAAATAATAGATATTAAAAATGTTAACATAAATATAATTTACATAATTAATTACATCAAAAAAATTTACAGATAACTTAGATATGTTATTGACATTTTTGATGTGTTTTTTTGACGTTAAAATATTGGTTTGATATTTTTAAAACTATAAATACTGAATAGTATCAAAATTGACATAAATGATTCTTTAAAATAAATAATATTTTATTAAATTATATAAAAATTATAAAAATATAAAGTTATTAAAAATAAATTTTATAGTGTCAAATTTTTCATTAATTATCCAATTGGGGTTCTTTTATCATTTTATAATTACTATATTAACCCTATAGTGTAAAAAAAATGTTTTCACGGTAAAAGTTAAATTACTTGACTAAGGGTTGAAGCCAAAAGATACGGTTAATTTTCAAACTAAAAATGTATAAAATTAATTTTTTGATGATATTTCTACCCATATTAATTTCATACTATAGTAAACTCACTTTGGATGCATTTTTAATTTAAAATTAATTCATAATAATTTAATATTTTAAGAGTTTCCTAAAGTGCCCCCCTCCCCTCTTATAAAAGGGAACTTATCCTTCTCTTTAATTCATGCCTCTAAACTGCATTGGATTAGACAAAACCTACCCATTTTCTCTCCCAACATCCCTCACTACATCCAAGAGGCCATAATTTTGGCTAAAATCCATCCTAGGGAGTCCTTTTGTACCAATCAAAATGAGATACCTGAAAAAGAGGAAATTATCTTATCACCTCTTTCAAAGTTCATATATTTATCTAATTCCTCTTTCTATGTTGTTTCCATAACAATGTAATAACTAAATGATATAATATATGATGATATTTTTTATTATTATGGGATAAACATATTATTCCTTTTACTCATCCTAAAAAAATAATATCACCATGTGTGTGTATGTAAGGCTTACTGTCTCCACACCATGGTGTAAACTATTTTTCATGTATACTATATTTTTTGGGTATAACAATAAATATAAAGGATTTAAATAATAAATATGATGTAATATTGTTTCTATATAATTCATATTCAATCCAATTCCCTACCCTTTACTAATATGTAATGATATCATTGCTTGTATGTACGTACAGTTTACCATCTCCATGGCGCGATGGGATTCATCTTCCATGTTCACCATTGAAGGATGATTATATAAATTTATATAGTATTAATAGGTATAAAATATATGATCTAATAATTATATTATATTATATATATATATATATATGTCATTCAATTATTTTCATTCAATACTATAAAAAAACAGAAACATCGTTCATGCATACGTATTACCTACTATCTCCATGAACTGTGCACTCCATTTTTTATATCTATATATATATATATATATTTATATTATGAATATATATATATATATATAATTTTATACATTATAAAATTAATTAAATCATGAACTAAGTAATACAACCAATAATAACAATTCAAAACCCATACGTTAAATAATGTGATTATTACAAAAAATGTTTCTTTAACATGGATATTATAAATAAACATTTAATATTAAGTCATCAAAAAACCATATATGATATCAGAAATATTATTATGATTATTATATAAGTTAATAGTATGTATCAAACCATTATAAAATAATTTTGGACACATGCGGAGTATATAAGGCTTAAGGTAAGAGAATTCCATCACATTTTTAATTTTCATGAGATATAAGCCATGTTCACAGCCAGTTTAATGTGTGTGGTGTATTTACTTCTCCTATAATATTTGATATCGTGAATTTTTTTATCTTCATGATATTTAATGATTAGTTTTAATATTTTGGGTATATTAATTGATATGGGTTTCTTCGAATGTTTAAATAATTATTTATTTCTCCATTTCAATATTCTTATTATTATCATACATATTTAATTATATGTATATAAAGGATTATAATGAAAAATTTATGAATATTTTTAATTTCTTTTAAATGTTTTCAAAAAGAATATTTTTAAGGTTTTATGTAAATGATTTTTTTCTCACCTTTATTTCTAAACACACATGCCTCACACGCAACTTGTTTCTTATATGTGGTGTATATACTTCCCAAGAATAAATTTTATGAGTATTATCTAGAAGATTATGATATTTCCATATTCTTATTATTTTCTTTCACACATGGGTCATATGATTCAATTGATTATAATGTGATGAGTATTGATTTCCCAATCTCTCACATATTTGTGATTATTTCCTTTTAAGACTCCATTGAGGTATATTTATCAACAATGTACAAGTTCTCTAAAAACTATTTTCATAAAATGCTTTAATATTCTCTGATGAATTTTTAAAGTATTTTTTACAAATTTTTGTTGTTTTACTGCATGGTTTAAATGGAATATTTCATTAATTTTTCAAATGAAGTAATTTTTTATATTTTCGGAAAAAGTACGAGAATAATATTTTCAATTTATACGGCATGAATGTATTTTTATGGTTTCTTGATTCCTTATTACCCCGAATCATCCCATAAAATATTATAAGGTTATTTTTGAATAAAATTTTTTCTTTCAAAATTTTATGACATTTTAATAAAAGAAAATTATTTCAACCAAGAATGGATATTTTCTTCATGAACTATTTTAAATTATTTTCAAGATTCCATTATATGTTTTAAAATTGGTTTAAATGAAAAGGGTTTTAAAACGTTTTATGTTTTAAAAAGTTGTTTTTAAGGAAAATTCATGTTCCAGTTTATCATTCAAAATCCTTCCCCGCCTATGATGACATACTTTGTTACAGTTCAAGAATTCCATTCATATTCTTTCTATAAAAGGTTTATCTTTTTATGGAATGATGTTTAATAAACCCACTTCTTTTCATGGGTTGTGATATTGATGAAATGATTATGTAACTTGAATCTATTTCCCCATGTTATGAAATTTTATCATGATTCTGATACCAATTCCATTTCATGGGTTATATTATTATTTTTAATGATCTTTTGGAACATGTATATATGATTTAATTATGATATGGATGGGAACTATATCTCTATCTGGTAAATTAGGTAGAGATTTATATCTCATGAGATAAACTAAGACGGTCTTGGGGTGAGGCTTTACTATTATGATGGCCATGGGATTGAACCATGTATACTAAGATGGTATGAGGAGTAAACGCATAATACTAAGATGGCCATGGGATTTAACCATGAATACTAATATGGTATGGGTAGTGAAAATTTACTACTATTAAGGTCTTGGAAGTGATGGCTTAGCTGCTATGAAAATCAGTATATGCTTATTTTCCTACCACAATTACATGTTTTATTCCGATGTTAGGCTTTCTTGACCTGTGATATTTATTTTATTATGATTCATGTCTTATTAAATACCATTATTTATTCCATGATTCATATATATGATCTTTGTTATGCAGGGTATGATCTTCAATTTTGATGATCATGTTCTTAAACCATTATGCTCATGATTATGCTTATATATCTCTATTTCTTACCCTTATTTAGCATTTGATCTCATCCCATTCTTATGTTTCCTTTCCCTATGTTACAAAAAATGTATTTAGGTAGAATTACTAAAAGTGGAGATATTTATTGGAGATTTTGAATATCTTTCACATGGATATAATAATTTCTTTCATGTTACCGAAGACACAAAAATATTACGGTTCTCAGGCATGTATTATTTTAATGTACTGAATATCCATCTAAAATGATGTAATATCCTTGTATGTCAAGCCTATGTCACTATAGTTGAAATTATAGGAAAGTTTTAGTTGACCATTGGAAACTAGGATGAGAAAACCAGAGTGATATCTATAGGATTATTTCTATGGATATGTCTAGGGGTGTCTTTAAGGATAATTATAGGGATAAATTAAGGTTTAGGAAAATGATCTAGAATTTTGGTAAAGGATAGAGTGAGTGGTTTCTAAGTAATACATCCTTGTATGGATACTACAAGTGGATGCAGCTCTAGGGCAGATGTACCTTGGGGTAACAACTCCAACATGTTGTTTCAGGCTTGGCTCAGGGTAATATGGTACACAACAACTTTCATTGCTTCACACTTGGTTTGGCACACCCAGGGGATATGCTTTTGGATTTTAGAGACTCTTCACAAACTGTAAATAAGGATTCAGAGATCGGTTAGCTGTGAATAAAATAGGATAAACCCATGGTGTCAGATATTATGGAAGTTGTCATGATTTATAAATATTATAAGTAATTATTTTCATGACTATGAGGTTTTCTATTATGATAAGTAATTATCACATTATGATTCTGATTTTACTCAATGGTGGTAGGCTGAAGGAACTAGATTAATGTTGAATGTGATGGATTATTTTTTGATGAGCAGTCAAGTGGGATGATCACTGGAGTAAAACATTTTGTGACCATGCCTAATCAGTTTTCACAGAACATGATTAACTGTGTTTACCTTAACCAACTCTCAGACTCACCATGGAATATAAATAATGAGTTCGCTTAGAGTTTGGGTAGTGGAGACCATGAATAAAAGAAGATTAATTTTCCTTTGTTTCAATAATTCAGAAATAATCACCTAATTTAATGTCTTATAGGAACAAAAAATTGTTCTTACCAAGGAAAGGAATGACACAAAGTTACTGTAAGGGAAACCTAAAGAGTTCAGTTAATAAAATGGAGGGGAATTTTGGCCTTCCTAAGTCTTCATAGAAGTTTAAGTGTTTTATTTGAGGATAAAATGGTTATTATGCTACCCAATGTCCCAAAATGAATGTTCATGAAGGGAATCAGCAAGGTGGCGTGAGTAATGGTTACATTGTGGATGATGACGAGACTAGAGATGGAATGTGAAAGGAAAGAGATATTATTATTAATGGATTAAGGATGAAGTAATAAAAGTATTTATGTATTCAGATTCAAAAGTTATGAATGATGAAATATACTAGTATTTTTTTAATTATGTTTTTTACTTTGTATTTATAAGTTTCTATTGAATGTTCCCTATGGGATGGTGAAGTGATTTAATAATAAGGTTATATTTTGACTAAGGGAAGGTAACCCTTAATATGTTATTTATGTTAACATAATGTTGTATGGATAAAGATATGTGGGATATGAATAAGTAAATTGGAAATTATTTTTTACCATGGAACTAAGTAAGGAATTGTTGTTAGGTGGTTTATTCCATCATTGATAAAGTTTACCTCAGTTTTTGGATTTAAGGAGTTAATCCAAAATTCATTGGAATCGAGATGAATGCATGTTTTCTAAAATGATTTATGGTAATTTAGGTTGTTACCAGGTTTCAAGAGAATATAAAATAAGGTTATTCACATGTTTAGAATTATAAAACTAAGATATACTTTTTGATATACAATTGAATCAATGTTAATCATATTTTGTGACTCTCTTTCTAATGTTTTGGATTTTTTTGTCCATGAGAAGGGTTATAAGGTTAACCATTTATGAAAATTTTAAGTTAAACTTTGGTGGAAGTTTTTGTGCACTGAGTTTGTGTTGAAAAATATGGTTAAAAGGATAGTCAGTGATTAACCGCAATTCAATGATGTCCAACTTATATATTATATTAGTGTGGTTTTAAAAAAAGGACATCATGTATGTCGACTGACAACCAATCATGTCTGGAAAGGCCATGGGACTTGAACCCATGATCGAATGATGATAAGGGTTTCACACCTAACACATGACTACGCAATGTCCTAGTTAATGTATAATTATTATTTTTTGTTACATAAATATTTATTATGAACCAGTCATGTTACTTTTTATTTTTCTAGACTAACGCATGTTACAATTTTTTAAGAGAGAAATAGTTAGAGTTTTTATTATGTTATGGTCCTTAAGATCTATCAAAAGATTATTTTAGTACTTTATTCATCAACATTAATTTCTTTAAATTCATTCCATAAGTTAATGGATGTATTTGGAATTTTTAAAAGCACATCCGAAGAATGAAATTCTATTTATATAAATTTATCAATAATTTCTCAATGTTATGAAAGAGATCAAAAAAATTCTTAGTACCCTAATTTCTGTTGAGTTGTGGCCTTTTAAATCATCAAAGGTTTATTAATTTGAGGCCCAAAATATTCCTTTTATCATTCAATTGTTTGTGATTGATGACCTCAATCACTTCCTAAAAATATTTATACTCTTCCTCTATATCCAATCTTCACTCCCGACCTATATTCTTTTTTGTGGAAACCCATTCATATGTTACTTTGGGTAACCGTTATGATTATAAATTTCCCATTTTAAGAGATGTTTTCATATCCATTTTTTCTATGTGGGTTTATATGAATAAAACTTTCAAGTGTTAACCTTTTGATAACCTAGACGAACTTATAGGGTGAAATTTATTTTAAGGGGGGTAGAATGTTACACCCTGATATTTAGGTGAATTTTTTTTGAATTAATTTAACATTTTGATATTTTTCATTTCACACAACACTAAAAATAGTTACTCACTAAGTCAAATAATCCTTTCACACTAAACTAACTTGTCTTATGTTATACATAACACTGGGTTTGCATCTGATGCATGCAACACTGAGTTGGTGTACGATACACGCAACACTATGTTTCTATGAAACATATCCTTTTATTTTTTTTAATTATTTAAATAAGTTGATTATAACCTAAATGTTAAAAATATTTATATGAATAATAATTAATACTTTAAAATTATTTTTTATAATCTTTTTATATAAATAAAACATATTTATAATAAAAGATATGATTCTTGGTAAAATACTTCTATGTTTAAAAATATCATTTTCTTGAATGAAATGCTTTTAATTTCCTTTTAATAAAGACTATTCTAGAAACAAATGGAAATTTATTTTGGTAAAATATACTTCATTTTAAAAAAATTAATATCAAAATTATCTTGGGGTGAATTTTTGGTATTTTTCTGAAAACATCCAATTTTTGATGAATAGTGAAAAACATTACATTATTGTTAAAAAACCATGTTTTCATTTATATAATTTTTACTTTAAATTGATTTTAAAGTCAAAATAGACAAAAAATACGTATATTAACCCAATTTAGTACATTTTAATCGTTTTTATAATATAATTAGACCTAAAAATTCATTGAACTTTTTTGACGCCTTTTTACTCGCCTTCTAGCTACATTTGAGGATGAGCATTAAACATAATTTTACAACTTCTGTGAATTTAATTTTGAAAAATGGATATACATGGTTGTAATCAGTATAAAAAATTTGGTTTAATAGGCTCAAAATCATTTTTTTTTGAATAGTAACTTTTGAATTTTATTTATCATGGTTAACGGTCAATAAGGTAATTAAAGTAAAAATAATTTTATAATAATACAAAATTACCCTAAAAATTTTCATAATTTAATTGGATAAGTGTATTTCGACCCAAATAAACCTTAGGTAAAAATATTATCCTCTTAAATCCACTTGTGTAATATTATGAAATTTATTATATTTTATTTAAATAGGTGTTAAAAGAGTCATATTCAAAATTTAATAAATAAATCATTTCTTATATAGAGTTATTCATAATAAATTCGACTATAAAAATTCATTTGATATATATGAAATTTTTATTCATCATAAAAGTTTATTTTTAAATTTTATATAATAAATAACTTAATTAAATTCTTGTATAATAACGATGCAGTAATTGTTTAATTAATTGATATAACAAATAAATGATATTAAAAATATTAAAATATATATAATTTTACTTAATTAATTACTTACAAAAAATTTATAGATAACTTAGATATGATAGTGACATTTTTTAAATTTTTTTAGAAGTTATCATGTTCTTTTTGTATTTTTTAAAATGAAAATATTGAATAGTATGAAAATTGAAAAAAAATGATACTTTAAAATAAATAATATTTTATTAAATGTTATCAAATTAAAAAGGAAATAATGTTCGTCCAAAGAACTTTTATAGTGTCAAATATGTCACAACTAATCCAATTTGTGTTCTTTTGGAATTTATAATAACTATATTAACCATATAGTGTAAAAAACAAGTTCTTGTGGTAAAAGTTAAATTACATAACTAAGGGTTAAATCCAAAATATAAGGTTAATTATTTAAACATAAAATGTCTAAAATTCATTGGTTAATGATATTTAAACTCGTACTCATTTAATAGTATAATAAACTAACTTTGGGTCTATTTTTAATTGAAAATTAATTTATATTAATTTAACATTTTAACAGATTCCTAAAATACCTCTCCCCTCTCTTATAAAAGGGAACTTCACCTTCTCTTTAATTAACACCTATAAATCCATTTGGATCAGCCATACCATGTCCATTTTTTAGAGATCCGAAGCTTGACGTACATGGACATTACATTACTTTTTCGGAATACTTAGTACATAACAAAAACACACACCCAAGGACCGTAATAGTTTAGTGTCTTTGAAAACTCGGAATATAATCTTCTAATCGTGGTGAAAGATCTTCAACATCTCCCATAAAGATCTTCTTTTTTTAAAACCTAAATCCTTTATTATATTCTGGGGAAAAGAAAACATAAAAGGGTGAGCTCAAATGCTCAGTAAGGGTAAACAAAAGAAATATCAATCACATCATATTCATAAGAACATAACTTTTGGAAATCTTAACCTGCAAAAGAGAGAGCATAATTTCATAAAATGGGATAAATCATGGAAGTGAAATGTAATCAAAATAATCATAGCTTAAAACATGAAACTTTTTGTCATACACACATAATCATAGAGAATCATTTCTTATTAGTCAAGACTCATTGCCAAGACTATCTTAGTGGACAAAGTCCATTTCTGAACCGAGTTCACTCCTCGTTTCAGTCCTGTTTCACTGAACCGGTATAACCTACCGTTCCAGCCATGTCTATCTCATGAGATATAAAATCTTTACCCAATGCATTGGAGGGAGATATAGGTCCCACCCATCTCATAATGATACCATTCTTATGTGTGCCACAAAATCATAAACCATACATCATAGCATAACCCATGTAATAAAAATGGGAATCTTAAACATCATGACATCATAAAACAATTCATATAAGATAAAGGAATTCATAAAAATATTTCCATCACAACATAATCATATCAATGTAATAATAGGGATAAAAACAGAACCCTTTATTATCTTAGATGGAAAATAATTTTGATAAAACACTTGAACTCCATTCTTGAGGAAAATATCCTTTCTACTTCAAAAACATTTTTCCTTTCTTAACATGTCATACAATTTTAAACTAAAATAATTTGATTAAAAATAAACTTGAAAACTTGTAAAGGAAACTTCTTGGAAATTATGTTTTAAAAATCCATTCATGTCGTATAAGTTAAAAAAACATTCTTCTCGTACTTTTGTCGAAAAAGTCAAAAAAGTACCACGTACGAAAAACGACAAAAGATTCCTTTCATATCTTTTACTAAAAACTCACCAAAGGGTAAAATAGGATTTAAAAAATTGTAGGTAAATGTAAATAATATTACATATTGAGGAAACATGGATGTGGATGATATAATACATCCCATTAAGTTTCAAAGTATAAACAATCTCAGATAAAAATGAGATTGTGATATTTCCCTTACCTTAGGTCAGATTTGCTTCAAAAGTGTCCGAAACTCCTGTATAATGATTTTAATAATGTTATTGACTTATTCCAGAATCATAATTATTGTAATGATATCATATATGGTCATATTATTAGCTTCTTAGTAGTAATATTTCATTGACACTTATTATTCGGGTGTTTATAACTTTTTGTTCTTATGCGTGTTTTGTCGAATAAATTCTTATTATTCTCTTTAGGTTATAGATACCTCATTTACAGAATGGTATTAGTGTAATATATATCATATTAATTCATTCAATTCATTTATATAATCATTATGAAATGAAGATCATGTAGAACGAGTCGCATCACATCATGGAGACGGTATTCTGTACGTACGCACGAGTGATGATATCGTTCCTATGATCGTGGAATTGTATTGGAGTGTATGTATACTATTTAAGAATCAATATCACTTTATAATAGTCATATATAGTCATTATTTACACCATTATACCCATCCAAGTAAGGTGGTGGTGGAAAATAGATTACACCACGGCGTGGAGACGGTATTCCGTACGTACGCACGCGCGGTGATTTCTTTTTCCGTAGGATGGATAGATGGTGAAATAGGGTTGTTTCATACATATAATAACATATCCGTATGTGAGTGATACTGATGTTATTACTTCATAATGAAACAACTAAAGAAGAATAAGTGGAAGAAGAAATAAAGATGAAAGAATCGGTAACAGCCATTACCTCTTCTTTGAAGTACTTCTTTGAGACCTCCTTTTAGGGAACTGAAATAGGTCTTTGAAGAAGACCAGAACCTCTAGGATGTTTCTAGGGAAGTTGAGAGAAGAAATTGGTAGGGTTTGTCCGAGATTGAAGGCTCAAAGTGGTGTGAGGAAGAGGGGGAGGATGTTCCCTTTTATAGGGGAGGAGAGGGGCACCTTTGGAATAACTAAAAATATTATTTTATTATAAAGTCAAATTCGGAGTTTAATTGCTTTAAATTGATATATTTAGAAGCTAAGGTGGGTGGGGGTCGAAAGCCTCTCGTCCAATAGAATTTAGACAAGTTTAGGTATCAATTTTAACCTTATCATTTAGATTTAACTTTAAGTTAGATAATTTAACTTTTACTGTGTCTTCTTGTTTTCTTACACTATAAGGTTAATAAACTTACTATAAGAATCCAAACGAACCCCAAGTTGTTTATTATTAATATATATAACCTTATATAAGTAATTTGGCCGAACCTTATATTTTTAGGAATAAAATAACAATTAATAATATAATATTTGTTTTAAAAACTATTTTATGTCAATTTTTACACTATTTAGTAATTGATTTTTGTGAAAATCATAACAGAAGTATTAGTTCGAAAAAAGTTAATTAAATCAATAATAAAATGTCATATTAACCTATAAAATTAGTTTAATGCATAAAAAGTCTTAAATTACATTTATTTGGGTATTTATAACATCAATTATGTCAATATTTTATTAATAAGACAATTACTGCATCATCTTTGTGTCATAATAAATGATATTTATTTAATCCCTAAAAATTCTAAATAAATTCCTATGATGTATATAATTGTATTATATTTCTTGATACTATTCATGTTATAAGTTTCATGATGTTTATTACTAAATTAAAATTATTATACTTATAAGATTTAAGAAAGTGACATGTTGTCACATTCTTTGGTTTTAATAATAATTAAATTATTTTCATGGAACAAAGTCCATTAAATGAATCTAATCTGACCCTTAAGGGATATGGGTCGACTTTTAGTCATCAAATAGGATTTTTACATGTGTTAGGGTAATTTTATAATATTATATTTACACTTAATTACTCGATTTACCTTTAATTATGGTAAATAAAATTTACCGTAGTTACTATTCATAATTCCCAAAAATAAAAAGTTGCTTATTAACATAATTTGGATCCACTGATTCCAAATATGGAATCCATTTTAACTAATTCAATACACAAAATTTTTATAAATTAAATTAAAAGTAATCCCGTTGTCGAAAGAAAACGGGTTTTTCTTTAAAACATTGCAAAAGATTGAATTGATTTATCCTACGAATTCAAGGTAAAATCAACTCTAATGAAATAAATTATATTAAATGGTAAAAATATATTCTATTTATACTTTAAAACCATTCAGTATTATAATTTAACAACATAAGATATTACAATGAAAAAAGTTGTTTTTAATTAAAATATAGCATGTTTTTACTATTCATTAAAATATGAAAGTCATCAGAATAAAATGAAAAATTTATCCAAAGTAAATTTTCACTTCTTGATTCCAAAGAATAATTTTATTTTGTCGAATGGAACTTATAAACATGTCAAAAACTATATTTAAAGTGGGTGCACCATCAAAAGGCGGCAAAACTGCATTTTTTGAAAAATACTTATTTTACCCGAAAAATTTATTTTGTTCTTAAACCATGTTCTAGAAAATGTGTAAGATGAATAATAATGTTATAAAATTGAAAATTTAGTTAATACTATTCATAACGGCTAGTTAATATTAATATTATAATAATATATCGTTGTTTAGTAAAACCCGGTATTGCGTACAACACACGTTATCGAGGAAGGTCGTGATTGCGTGTAATGAAAGTCAATTCAGGGTTGCGTGTTTTGAAAGAATCCTTCATTGTTTTGTATAACAGAATCCAACCATATTTCATTGATACATTGAATATATATATATATATACTCAATGTTGCGTAGAATAACTATTATCAAAATTTTGTGTAACACGATCCAAGAATAGTGTTGTGTATACTGCAAGCTAATACGGTGTTGCGTATAGCACAAGGTAATATTGGTGTAGCATAAAACAAAAGACATTAATGAAATTAAAAGAATATTTTTCATAAAATCTCAGGGTGTTACATTCTACCCCCCTTAAAATGAATTTCGCCCTCGAAATTCGTCAGGGTTATAAATGGTTTACTACTCGAAAGTTTTTTTAATAGAAACCCACATCGTAAAAAGGAATACCAAAAACTGGCTTTAAAAACTAAAGTATGAAATGTAACGGTTACCCAAATTAACTCATCACTGGGTTTCCACGTATGAGGACATAGGTGAAAATATGGATATGGAAGAGAAATCTAACCATCATGTTCTGATGGAGAGTGGTAGAGAACATGGCTATGGAAAAAGCCAATAATCACAAATCCATAAATTTGTGATGATCTAGGGTACCATCTGATTCATCGGATATAAAGGCACTAGGACAGCATTTTTGGTTTTCAAGATCATTTCCCTAAAGTTGAAGAATTTGAATTAGAATAAATACTTACTTTATGTTGGTACAATCTCACTGTTGTTCGTGCTTTGAACAATTTCCACTTCATCTCTTAAAGAAATGAAGTTGAATTTGTTATTCGTGATGTGTTAAAATATCATGTGATAGAATGATGGGTCATTCCATCTGTTTCAAACAAAATGTTAGCAAAAGTTATCAAATATACATAAGTCTGTCTTTGGTGAGGTTAATCTTATATGAAAATGAACTTATACTTCATCTATCACGTCGCTTAATAAAATAAAACTAGTTTCTACTAACCAGGGACTTCCTGTAGGCCAGTGGTAGGCGATAAAGGCCAGTCGCACTTCGGTTGTGGGTTCGATTCCCACGGCCTTGTCCGACGCGATGGGTTGTCGCCCGTCCTGCAGGTTGTCCTTTTTCTAAAACTATATTACTATAACATCCCATCAATAATATCGAAAAACTTCTATCCTTAAACAATACTAACTTATGTCCAACATAATCCATTCCAATCTTTAGGCTTATCCATAATACTGCAGTCCACTCTCATAATATAGTGAAAACGATTACCAGAGATTTAATACCATCGTTGATCCCCATATATCATAAGATATGTCTTGTTGGTCACATTCCAAACATTCAAAGGCCTTAATCATGTATTTTCTTGAATACCCATTGAACCTTAGTGAAAACATGAATGCGGTTAAAAGTTAACACTTTCCACATACCAAAATCCTCAAAATTCTATATACTCAAACCATGATATCACTTAGTCCTTATATCAATCATGAGCTCAGGAATACTATCAAACATTTAATTTTCTCCTTATCCCTTCATTATGCGCATATCCTCTATATTCCAAAAATATCTGAATAACCTTTCATGGATACTGGTAGCATTAATCATACACTTTCAAAACTCAAGGAAAGAAAACAATGTAACTATCCTTAGATGTCTCTTTATTCCATTGTACCATGAGATTACTTATACAACATTACACTTGATAAACATGTAATCAATCCACTACCTTCTTAAACCATTGACCGAGCTTCAAAAATTCTTTCATCTCACATATCATTTGTAGTCTCTTCATCATCATCAACATAAATACTACCCATACTACCATACTGATTCTCTTCATGAGACTTTCCCTTAGGCCATTGGTTTTCATAATGCCTGTACATTCCACGTTTAAAACATTTAACCATTGTTGATGTCGTAGTAATACCATTATCCTCATCCATGGTGTTAAATGAACCTTTTCCTTTGCACTTATTGGATTTATGTCCTTCCTTTCCACACCCAAAGCATCTTCCAGTTCCTTTGAAACATTCTCCTTGATGCCTCTTCCCACATGACTTACATAGGTGAAATTGAACTTTCTTTCCTCTATGATCATCATGAAACTCCATCTTTCTCTTATTAGCTGAGTCAGGAAACTTACAAAATTTGAGTTTATTGATCATATTATGAGATTGCTGATTCGGAATAATAATGATGTTTGGACTTCCAAATCCAGTTTCATTTGGTTGCTCATGAAGAATATCATTCCATTGTCCGTTATATCCTCCATTATCATGAATCTTCCTATTTCCAGCCATTTTCTAAAACCCAAAAAGAATAGTGTGAGAGGCAAAAATCATGCTAGGGAAAACAACATAGTAAAGGGGGAGTAACCTCAATATCTAACATCTTAGGTTAAATTCTATGATCGTTACCGTAGTTCTAGGACTATATCCTATACGTATACTTATCCTTAGGGACATCCCTAGGCATACCTTAGAAATATCTCTAGGGATCTCACTAACATTTTCGCATCCTAGTTTCCAAAGGTTGACTAAACCTTTCCTCTGATACCAACTGTAGAGACCCGAAGTTTGACGTACATGGACATTACATTACTTTTTCGGAATACTTAGTACATAACAAAAACACACACACAAGGACAGTAATAGTTTAGTGTCTTTGGAAACTCGGAATATAATCTTCTAATCGTGGTGAAAGATCTTCAACATCTCCCATAAAGATCTTCTTCTTTTTAAAACCTAAATCCTTTATTTATATCCTGGGGAAAATAAAACATAAAAGGGTGAGCTCAAATGCTCAGTAAGGGTAAATAAAATAAATATCAATCACATCATATTCATAAGAACATAACTTTTGGAACTCTTAACCTGCAAAAGAGAGAGCATAATTTCATAACATGGGATAAATCATGGCAGTGAAATGTAATCACAATAATCATAACTTACAACATTAAACTTTGTGTCATAAACACATAATCATAGATAATCATTTCTTATTAGTCAAGACTCATTTCTAATACTATCTTAGTGGAGAAAGTCCATTTCTGAACCGAGTTCACTCCTCATTTCAGTCCTGTTTCACTGATACAGTATAACCTACCGTTCAATCCATGTCTATCTCATGAGATATAAAATATTTAACCAATTCATTGGAGGAAGATATAGGTCCCACCCATCTCATAATGATACCATTCTTATGTGTGCCACAAAATCATAAACCATACATCATAGCATAACCCATGTAATAAAAATGGGAATCTTAAACATCATGACATCATAAAACAATTCATATAAGATAAAGGAATTCATCAAAATATTTCCATCACAACATAATCATATCAATTTAATAATAGGGATAAAAATAGAACCCTTTATTATCTTATATGGAAAATAATTTTGATAAAACACTTGAACTCCATTCTTGAGGAAAATATCCTTTCTACTTCAAAAACATTTTTCCTTTCTTAACATGTCATAAAATTTTAAACTAAAAGAATTTGATTAAAAATAACTTGAAAAATTGTAAAGGAAACTTCTTGGAAATAATGTTTTAAAAATCCATTCATGTCGTATAAGTTAAAAAAAACATTCTTCTCGTACTTTTGTCGGAAAAGTCAAAAAAGTACCTCGTATGAAAAACGACAAAAGATTCCTTTCATATCTTTTACTAAAAACTCACCGAAGGGTAAAATAGGATTTAAACAATTGTAGGTGAATGGAAATAATATTAAATATTGAGGAAACATGTATGTGTATGATAAAATACACCCCAGTAAGTGTCAAAGTATAAACAATCTCGGATAAAAATGAGCTTGTGATATTTCCCTTACCTTAGGTCCGATTTGCTTCGAAAGTGTATGAACCTCCTGTATAATGATTTAAATAATGTTATTGACTTATTCAAGAATCATAATTATTGTTATTATATCATATATGGTCATATTCTTAGCTTCTTAGTAGTAATATTTCATTGACACTTGTTATTCGGGTGTTTATAACTTTTTGTTCTTATGCGTGTTTTGTTGAATAAATTCTTATTCTTCTCTTTAGGTTATAGATACCTCATTTCCATAATTCTATTAGTGTAATATATATCATATTAATTCATTCAATTCATTTATATAATCATTATGAAATGAAGATCATGTAGAACGAGTCGCATCACGTCGTGGAGACGGTATTCCGTACGTACGCACGAGTGATGATATCGTTCCTATGGTCGTGGAATTGTATTTGAGTGTATGTATACTATTTCAGAATCAATATCACTTTATAATAGTCATATATAGTAATTATTTACACTATTATACCCATCCAAGTAAGGTGGTGGTGGAAAATAGATTACACCACGGAGTGGAGACGGTATTCCGTACGTACGCACGCGCGGTGATTTCTTTTTCCGTAGGATGGATAGATGGTGAAATAGGTTTGTTTCATACTTATAATAACATATCAGTATGTGAGTGATACTTATTTTATTACTTCATAATTAAACAACTAAAGAAGAACAAGTGGAAGAAGAAATAAAGATGAAAGAATCGGTAACAGGCATTACCTCTTCTTTGAAGTCCTTCTTTGAGACCTCCTTTTAGGGCACTAAAATAGGTCTTTGAAGAAGACCAGAACCTCTAGGATGTTTCTAGGGAAGTGGAGAGAAGAAATTTGTAGGGTTTGGACGAGCATGAAGGCTCAAAGTGGTGTGAGGAAGAGGGGGAGGAGGTGCCCTTTTATAGGGGAGGAGAGGTGCACCTTTGGAATAACTAAAAATATTATTTTATTATAAAGTCAAATTCGGTTTTTAATAGCTCCAAATTGATATATTTCAAATATAAGGTGGGTAGGGGTTGAAATCCTCTCATCCAATAGAATTTAGACAAGTTCAGGTATCAATTTTAACCTTATCAGTTAGATTTAACTTTAAGTTAGATAATTTTACTTTTACCATGTCTTCTTGTTTTCTTACACAATAAGGTTAATAAACTTACTATAAGAATCCAAAAGAACCCCAAGTTGTTTATTATTAATATATATAACCGTATCTAAGTCATTTGGCCGAACCTTAGATTTTTAGGAATAAAATAAAAATTAATAATATAATATTTGTTTTAAAAACTATTTTATGTCAATTTTGACTCTATTTAGTAATTGATTTTTGGGAAAATCATAACAGAAGTATTAGTTCAAAAAAAGTTACTTAAATCAATACTAACATGTCCTATTAACCTATAAAATTAGTTTAATGCATAAATAGTCTTAAATTACATTTATTTGGGTATTTATAACATCAATTATGTCAATATTTCATTAATAAGACAATTACTGCATCATCTTTGTGTCATAATAAATGATAATTATTTAATCCATAAAAATTATAAATAAATTCCTATGATGTAGATAATTGTATTATACTTCTGGATACTATTCATTTAAGAAGTTTCATGAATTTTATTACTAAATTAAAATTATTATACTTATAAGATTTAAGAAAGTGACATGCTGTCACATTATTTGGTTTTAATAATAATTAAATTATTTTCATGGACAAAAGTCCATTAAATGAATATAATCCGACCCTTAAGGGATATGGGTCGACTTTTAGTCATCCAATAGGATTTTGACATGTGTTATAGTAATTTTATAATATTATATTTACCCTTAATTACCCGATTTACCTTTAACTATGGTAAATAAAATTTACCGTAGTTACTATTCAAAATTCCCAAAAATAAAAAGTAGATTATTAACATAATTTGGATCCACTGATTCCAAATATTGAATCCATTTTTTCAAATTCAATACAAAAAATTTGCAGAAATTAAATTAAAATTAATCCCGTTGTCGAAAGAAAACAGGTTTTTCTTTAAAACATTGCAAAAGATTGAATTGATTTATCCTACGAATTCAAGGTAAAATCAATGCTAATGACATACAATATATTAAATGGTAAATATATATTCTATTTATACTTTAAAACAATTAAATATTATAATTTAACCACAAAAGATATTATGATGAAAAAAGTTGTTTTTAATTAAAATATAGCATGTTTTTACTATTCATTAAAATATGAAAGTCATCAGAATAAAATGAAAAATTTATCCAATGTAAATTTTTATTTCTTGATTCCAAAGAATAATTTTATTTTGTAAAATGGAACTTATAAACATGTAAAAAACTATATTTAAAGTGGTTGCACCATCAAAAGGTGGAAAAACTGCATTTTTTAAAAAATACTTATTTTACCCGAAAATTTTATTTTGTTCTTATACCATGTTCTAGAAAATTTTTAAGATGAATAATAATGTTACAAAATTTAAAATTTATTTAATAATATTCATAATGGCTAGTTCATAATAATATTATAATAATATATCGTTGTTCAGTAAAACTCGGTATTGCGTACAACACACGCTATCGAGGAAGGTCGCAATTGCCTGTAATGCAAGCCAAGTCAGGGTTGCGTGTTGTGAAAGAATCCTTCGTTGTTTTGTATAACATAATCCAACCATATTTCATTGATACATTGAATAAACATATATATATACTCAATGTTGCGTAGAATAACTATTATCAAAATTGTGTGTAACACGATCCAAGAATAGTGTTGCGTATACTGCAAGCTAATACGGTGTTGCGTATAGCACAAGGTAATCTTGGTGTAGCATACAACACAAGACATTAATGAAATTAAAATAATATTTTTCATAAAATCTCGGGGTGTTACACATTTCCTCTCATAACTTCCATAACTACATCCTTGAGGCCATAATTTGTTTATAATTTTATCTTATGGAGTCTTTTAGTACAAATCAAATGGAGATACCTGAAAAAGAGGTAATTGTTTTATCATCTCTTTCAAAGTTTTTTTCTTCTTCAACGTTCTCATTCTATGTTGTTTCCATAAAAATGTAATAACTCCATAATATAATATATTATGATATTTATTTATGATTATGGTACAAAAATATTCCTACTTTTACCCATCATACAAAAAAACAATATCACCATGCGTGCATTTGTACGGCTTATTCTCTTAACATTGTGGTGGAAACTGTTTTTAATGTATACATTATTTATACGGGTGCGACGGTGAATATAAAGGATGTAATAATAAATATGACATAATATTGTTTCTGTATAATTCATATTTTATCAAATTCCCTTCCCTTTACCAATATGGAATGGTTTCATCGCTTGTGCATACGTATAGCTTATTGTCTCCACAACAGGGTGAGATTCATCTTCCACGTTCACCATTCAAGAATGATTATAAAAATATATATATTATTAAAAAGTATAAAGTATATGATATAATAATTCTACTGGAATAATATATATATATATACGTATATGTATATATATTTCATTCACTTATTTACATTCAATACAATAAGAAAAAAGAAATAGTGTTCATGCATACGTACGGCCAACTGTCTCCATGAATAGTGTATTCCATTTCATATATATACCAATTATATATATTTATATTATTAATATATATGATATATAAATAATTTTAAAAATTCTAAAATTAAGTAAATTATGATCAATATTGTACGATCAAGAATAAAAAGTCAAAACACGTATGATAAAGAAAGCGACTACTACCCGAAATGTTTCTTTAACTTGAAAATTATTAATAAAATAGTAATATAGATCATTAAATTAATCATATATGATATAATAAATATTATTATTATTATTATATTATAATTTAATAATATGTTTAAACAATTATATTGGAGTTTTGGACACATACAGAGTGTATTGGACTTAAGGTAAGGGAGTTTTGTCTCAAATTTAATCTTTCTGATATATAAGCCATGTTCACCACCAATTGTTTTTGTGGTGTATGTACTTATTCTATTATATTTGATATCATGAATATTTTTCTCTTCATTTTATTTAAATATTCATTTTAAGATATTGGGTATATTATTTAAATTTTCAAAGTGGTATGGGACACTTTGAATGTTTAAATAATTAGTCTTTTCTCCATTTCAATATTCTTGGTAATATCATACATATTTATTTATATGTATATAAAGGATTATAAAAAAATTTATTTTTAATTTCATTAAAAAGTTTTCAAAAGGAATATTTTTACGTTCTTATGTAATGGATTTTTTTATCACCTTTTTTTAGACACATGCCTTATACACTAAGTGTTTCTTCTACGTGGTGTATATAATGTGCATGAATGTTTTTTATAAGTATTATCTAGAAGATTAATATATTTACATATTATTATTATTTTATTTCTTACGTGGGGATTTCAATTATATTGATTATAATTTGATGAGTATTGATTTCACAATCTCTCCCATATTTGGGATTATTTCCTTTTAAGTCTTCATTAGGGAATATTTATCATCCATGTCCATGTATTCTAAAAAATGTTTTCATAAAATGTTTTACTAATATCTTATGGATTTTTAATGAAATTTTTACCCATTTTTGAATTTTTACTAAATTTTTTTAAATAAATCTTTCATTTATTTTTCAAATGACTCTCTTTTTGACATTTTCGAAAAAAGTATGAGAATAATTTTTTTCTAACTTATACAGAATGAACAGATTTTTACACTTTCATGATTCCTTTTTACCTTAAAGTATCCCATTCAATATTAAAAGGTTATTTTCGAATAAAATGTTTTCTTTAAATATCATGTGACACTTTATAAAAAGAAAACTATTTCAACAAAGAATGGATATTTTCCTCAATAACTATTTAACTGATTTTCATGATCCCTTTAAAAAGTTTCAAAACGGTTTAAATGAAAATTTATTTGAAAATTTTTTATGTATTAAAAAGTTATTTTTAATGAAAATTTATGTTCCAAGTGATCTTTTAAAATCCTTCCCCACCTATGATGACATACTTTGTTATATTTGAAGAATACCATTCATATTCATTCTCCAAATTTTTTATGTTTTGATGGAATGATGTTTAAGAAACCCACTTTTTCATGGGTTATGATTCTAGTGAAATGAGTATGATATATGTATCTCATTCCATAGGTTGTGATATGTTTACATGTTTATGATATCTATTATGTTTCATTGGTTATGTTATTATTGTTAATGATCTTGTGGCACATGTATGTGTGATTTAATTATGAGATGGGTGGAGCATATATCTCCATCTAATGCACTAAGTAAAGATCTATATCTCATGAGATAAACTAAGATGGTCTTGGGAGTGGACCTTAACTATTAAAATGGCTATGGGAGTGAAAAATGACTACTAATATGGTTTTAGGAGGGGATTATTTCTACTAATATGGCCATGGGAGTGAATCATGACAACTAAGATGATATGGGGCATGAACCCATAATACTAAGATAGCCTTGGAAGTGATTCCTTAGATACTATGAAAATCTTTATATGCTTATGTGTCTGCCACAATTCCATATTTTATTTTTATGATAGGCTTTTTGACCTATGATCTTTATTTTATTATGATTCATATCTCATGAACTACCATTATTTATTCCATGATTCATGTATATGATCTTTGTTATATAGGGTATGATCTTCTATTTTCATGATCATGTTCTCAGACCATTATGATCATTATTATGCTTACATATCTCCCTAGCTTACACTAACAATTCATTTGAGCTCACCCCTTTCTTATGTTTCATTTCCCAAGATTTTGAAGAAAGGTTTATGGTAGAGTAACTAAAGGGGGAGATCATTATGGGAGATGTTGATGATCTTTCACCTGGATAGAAGAATTTATTTCCATGTTTCCAAAGTCACTAAACTATTATGGTCCTTTGGCATATATTATTGTAATGTACTAAATATTCATCTAAAATGATATAATATCCATGTATGTCAAGCCTCGGTCTCTATACTAACTTTACTTTTATCTCTTCCAGTGTACCAAGAAAATAAAAGATTATACACATTGGGTAGAGACGCACTTCCACTTTTTCATGTTTAGAGTCCCCTTGAAAATATAAGTATTCTACTTCTAAAACTATGATGAATGGTCTACTTTCCTTCGTTCATAATTTTTATTTCCTCAATGATTAACTTGAAAAGATTTCACAATTCATTGTACCAGTTGTTCATTCAACTGTAGCGTTGGTGAAACCACATTTTTTGTATCTTATTCTTGTTGATTTTTATATCATCTACCAGGTTCCAATTCTATAACCAGAACAAAACAAAATTCATCACACTCTATGAACTGAAGGATTGAAAATTTTTAAATCTTAATAAAAAAAATCCTTACAATTTACCCTTCCAAAAATCAACCATGTTAACTATATTAATAATTTTTTCAAAACTCATCAAACAACATATAAATAATTTATTCCTATTGGGATATCATAGCACTAATTAATGACATGATAAACTCATCGGCTAAACCCTTGATGATGTGTATACGATATATATGGATGTGTTTTAGAACACTTTTGTACACAAACAATCCTACTAACTTAATGTTTAGAATAAAGTGGTTAGATACACCTTTCAATGATATATATTTCAAGTTCCAATATTCATATCTCCTAACTATTAACCCAACTCAAAGAATAAATTATACCAATACAATTTTTAACATCCCACCCCAACTCATTTTTCTAAGAGACGAAGTGACACTAACCTTAAGTGACATTCCAAACACAAAAAAAACTTGTAATAAATTCTAAGGGCATAAGAGAATGTTGGGGAATAGTTTTCCCTAAGAACCTAAACAACCTATCAAGAAATAAACAACAAAAATGGTTAATATATGATGAATGATAAAATATCTACATAACCCAATAAAATACTAGTACAAGAACCATGGAAGAGTAATAGTGTAAAAATAAATATGTGTACAAGGATAAGACTCCAATATAGAAATAATTTACTACAAAAGTGCCACCAAACTAATAAAATATATAGAAACTCCCCATATATAGCTCCAACAAGCAAATAAATGATATCAAAGAATACCATTGTTTAAGTAAGATACATTACCCATCTATATATGTTGATAGATTTCCCCCACAAATGAACCAAAGTGCCTATGAAAGGGGTGGGTATGTGACTTAGTAGGCAGTCCCTAGAGACTAACCAACACATCACACTGAGATAAGAACGATTTATAACATTTTATATAAAATATTTTAGGAGAAAAAAAATATTTTAACAAAAAATCCTAAATATGTTCCATAGAAACCGTTAAAAAATTTATATAAAACCATTTCACATTACTTTGCATAATCATTCCAATTCCACATCATTGAACACACAGAACAATTGAAAACATTGACCTCACTATATTCAAAAGGGGTGATCCATCCATTCGTGATGTTATAATATAGTTAACCCTTTTCTTATAGGTGTAATTTTATTCCCTTATTTCAGCCCACTTATGTTGAAATGTTTACACCCTTATTCCAACCCATTTTCACATAAACACGTGCCAACACAATTATTATAATGTACCAGTAAAAACTTTATTTAATAAATATTATATTATAAAAAATTAAACCTCTTTAAATGTAACCATCATGGTAATTATATAATAAATCATTTTAATTTTTTAATTCATAATTAAAAAACTAAGTAATTTTTAAATCAAAACTGAAATAGTTTTAGCTACTCTTTTATTATAAAGTTTTACTAAAAATATTGATTTCAAAATTTTGTAATTTTAATTAGAAAAAATAAATTTAATTTTTTTAATCAATTATATTAAAATTTACTTTTGGTTTAATTTTTAATTTTTTGGAAAATATTGATTTTTCAGTGAATAGGGATAAATATTGATTTTTGTAAAAAAGTTATTTCATTTCTATAATTTTATTATTTTAAAAGTCTAAATATGTTTTGAATATTATTTTATAGAACATAAGTATTATATAGTTATATTTAGTCTAATTAATTACTTTATAATCAAATTTATATAGTTTTTTAGTATAATATTTTTTTGGTTTAAATTAACATATTTTTCTAAAAACTATTTTAAAATGCATAATGTTTCCTGATTGTAATTAATTACGATAATACCTACTAATAGATGATTTAAATGAAATTTTTACATTTTATATCATTAATTATTAATTTTTATTCAAAAAATTAATATTATTAGTCATATATTTAATATAAAATTATCTTTTTCTTGAAAAGTGCACTTCTTAAAAACACCCTTTTTCATCCCTTATGCAGGTTTTGATTTAAATTTAATCTGGAAACATTATTTATTTGAATTTGGTCAAATAGATTCCACATTTGGAATAATAATAATTTATATCATATAATAATATGAACTTATTTTTCACCAAAATTAATAGTGAAAGAAGTGAATTAATTCCCAATATTAAGATAAAAATGGGTTTACTAGGGGTTAATCTTAAAATTCTAGGGTTTAAATGACATAAAAACTTTTATATAATCTATTTAAAGGAAAAATTTTGACCTTATAATGTATAATTATTTATATTATTCCATTTTTACCCTTTTATCATGTGAAAAATGTGGTTACACTATTTTTATTTCTTAAATTAAAAGTGTTCCACTCACCCCACTTATAAAAGGCCACCTTGTCTCATCTCCACTTCACACCTTCAATGACCATTGTTTTGGAAAATAAATACCCAAATCATTTAATGAATTCTATAATATCATCTTAGATACATTTTTTCATTAATCCAACCTAATAATAATTTGTCTACAAACAGGAAAAAGTTTCTCAAAGAAGTGGTAACATTATTTAATAAGCATTTTTATTTTTTTTTCTTCCTCTACCACCTTAAATTATTAATAAACCATTACTAAATAATAAACTAAGAATAATAAACATATTTATATGTATTTTATTTACTTTGATAATCTAAATACATATTCTCTTCCATCAAATGAGTTACAAAATCATCATTCTTGTCTACATAGGACAACCAACTTGGGAACCAATATCTTTAATTTTTTCATTACCACATCTCACGGTAGGTTATAAATATGAATATATATATATATATATATATTATTTAAAAAATATTTATACCTATTTATTCATTAATTTTTATATATATTTTTACCATCCATTCTATAGTCCATATGATAATATCGCTCACCTGTATGATGGGTTATCACCCCACGTAGCAATATGATTCATTTTCACTAACGCTTTACATGGTAGGTAATAAGGCTAAATATAATAAATATATGTGATATATATGAAATATTTTTTATATTAATGACATATTAATCATCATAAAAATATAATTAACCCTTTTATTTCTTACCTTTTCACTTAAGGAAAACTGATATCATCATTCATGTATGTGAGGACTACTGCCTTCATAAAGATATGTGACTCTCTTTTCATAACCACAACACATGGATTATACATATAATTAATAGTTAAAGATATAATATTTCATATATTATAATATTATAATTCTATAAATATGAAATATTACTTACATCCTTTCCATAATGATCATTGAAAATTGGAAATGTTACTCACACATGCATGGCATATCATCTCCATGATTATAATGTACTTTATTTCTCAAAATCCATATTTAATAATTGGTATTAAAAGTATAATTTATGTATATATATTATAATTATTTCAAGATTATTATTCTATATATTTTAAAATAATGACCACTTTGACTATAGTCAACCTACAAAATCATTTCTGAGACAATATCCACATGTCATCGAAACATCCGTTGTAAACATAATTAATTATTATAATTACAAATAACATGGTAATAACTGAAAAAAAGTAATCATCAAATCAAAAATGGTTCTTAAGAAAGTAAATTATTATTAGATTTTTGTTATCAATAAATGTAAAGAATGAGTGTGAGGAATGAAATTCAAGGTAAGAGACTTCTTGTGAATTTCCTTTCATTGAGTCATATTTTTATGTTATAAACTTGTATTCTTTTTCAACATGTATATACATACCATTTTAAATTTTATATCATTAATTTATCTATTCATATGGTATTTATTTATCTTTTTAATGTTATTATTTTAATGGTATTATGATTCAAATATTTCCAAGGTGATAAGGGAATTCTCACTAAAAAATCCTCTTTTAATGCTTTTCGTCCAACTCTTTGTCTTCCCTATCAATTTTTATAAAATGAATATATTAAATTTACTATATGGAAGAAAAAATTATAAATTAAATTTTATATCTCTTATTAATTTATTTTCAATAGTTTTCAAAAAAAAATCTTTTTACGTATTTTATATGGAACATTTTGACAAACTACAAAAGGAATCATCTATTTTTAACGTACATCATGACAAACACTTTTTCCACCACCGTGATCATTATTTGATTTTTTTCTTCCTATGTAAGATTTCATATTTTATTCAGTTAAACCCCTTATTTCCTATTCTGTTTATTTATGTAATGAAATGGTTTTGAAAAAGAAAATGGTATTTTGATATGTGAAGGTGATGTGCATAAAATTTTGAAAGATTATTTCAAATGATTTATGATGAAAAGGTGAAAGAATAAAAAAATTTATTCATGTTGTGGTTCTTAGAAATTATATACAATGGGTGTTCTTATATTTCACTACAATTCATTTATTAATGATTATTTTCCCTAAATAATTATATTATAAGTTGGTCGTATGGTTATTCTAATTTTTAAGGGTTCAATAAGGGTTCTATGAGATTATTTCACAAGGTAGATTTATTATTTTTCTATGATTTATAATTATTTTTCATGAAAATAATTTTATTTAAAAATAAAATATAAATGATCTTTTTAAAATAATTTTAATTCCATGTTTTGGTAAAAAAAAATAATTTTTATGAAATGGTTTTCCATGGGCTTTCATGTTTTTCACTGGACTATTTTTTTTCTTCATTTTATGTCCCTTAATGGTATTTTTTCTTATTTAAATTTTTTAAAAAAAAATTTACTATATTCGAGGATGGGTATGGGAATAGAAGTGTTCATAATTAATGTTGCAAATATTTTTCATAAAATGAAATCATGTTTTGTTTAAAATATTTTATATGGTGTAAGAATGGATACTGAATAGAAGTATCGACATTATATTATAAGTTCTTTCTTATTTATGATTTATGATCTAATTATATAAACCTTATTCATAAAAATATCATAAAATTTATGAGAATAATTGATTAACATAAAACTCATCATTATCTATTTTTAGGGTTGGGTCATCATAGTTGGTATTATATATGGTTTACATAACATAAGAGGCTATGATGTTGTTAATATAATTCCCTATAAATATTTTACCTTATGGATAAGTTGAAATGATGTAGAATTTCAAGATTGACATGTTATGTAATCTAAATCATGTTTTCTCAAAATGGATTTCTTTAGAGGAAACATGGATGTTTTAGTTAGAAGGAACCAACAGGAAAATATCATTCAAAAATCAGTATCCTCATATAATAAGAATTAGAACAGAAATGTTTTTTGGAAATAATGTATTAATTGAAACAAGATATAAATGGTGGTGGTATCCCTATAAGATAGAAACCCTATATATCATGAAGAAAAAATTTTATAGCGGAACATTTCTTGAGGAAACATCCCCCATCATTTAGAGGATCATCTAAACCTATTTTATCTAAAGGATGGATCAATACCCTAGATAAGATATATGAAGTCATGGGCTGTTCAAAACACAAGAAGGTAAATTTTTTCATTTATCATTTTCTAGGTGATGTTGAACTGTGGTGGTCTTTGGTTATGAAAACTTGATATAATTCTAATCTTGATGCCACGGATTGGGAAAATTTTAAGGGCCTTTTCCATGATAAAAATTTCCCTAATGTTATTTGACTCCGAAAAGAAAAAAATATTTTTAGAATTGAGGGGAAAATTTTATGATTTTGTGGCCATGTATGATGCCAATTTTAGAAGACTATCATGGTAAATACTAGATTTTGGTCATGACATTGATAGTAAAATTAATATTTTTTACTTTTGATGAAATCCCTATTGATGATGATAATTTTACACATGATAATTTAAAATCTACGAACATGTTTTTTATTGTGTCAAAAAAGGTGAGATGGGGTTTTTTGAAACTTATGTTCCTTGTGATAATAAAATTAAGTGTTCAGGATGGCAGGTGATGGGGAAACATATATCAAAAAAATATAGAGGTAAGAAAATGAAGTTTTCATCTTATGGTAAGTGTGAAAAAAAATACCTAGATCATGTCTTATAAAATCAAAGAAGATTTACTAATGGGGAATGTTTATCTACATAGTCCATGATTGTAGGGAAAATAATCATAAAGAATGAAATAATGGGGTAATCAATAGACAACCAATGGTGAGGTTTTGTAGTTGTAATGGGTTGTTTCTTTGTGCTAATGTTTTTCTGTAGCTAGTAACTCAAGCTGTAAATTATCAATATGGAACGAAAAAGGATGTGGAAAAATATTTTCCTACTACTGTGGTTGATGTTTGAATGTCAAATGAAGCAGTGATAGGAATATTATAAGTGTTTTCAAACTATGATAATACATTATTTAACTATGGATCATTTCATTTGTTCATTTTGGATATATGTTCATGTAATTGGGAATATCACCTCAATAATGCAAGATAAAACTTTTTATGAAACCTCTAGGTGAATGTATTAAAGAAAAAATGATTTATAGTAATCCTCCTATTATTATAATTGGTATGGTGTTTTCAATAAATATTTTTGAACTATCCATTGTAGAGTTTTATATTATTTTTTTATGGATTATATTTCACTATATAATACTAATATATATTTCATATCCAATAAATTTTTTATCAATTATTTCATTCCTTTGATATTATACGATGAAGGTGAAAAAATGATTAGATATGGAATTGAAAGTTACCTAGATCCTATTATTGAAATAAAAGAAAATATTATAATTTTTGGTGTTCTAGTAGTGGATGAAAACATGGATTTTTTCCCACATGATTTTCCTAGTGTTATTCCAGGTTAGGAGGTTGAGTTTACTATTGACTTAGTGTAAACAGATAATATTATTTTTAAGAACTCTTATCAAAAGGCTCAAGTAGAACTTTTATAATTAGAAACTCAATTTTATGAGTTATTAGATAAAATATTATTTCACCATAGGAAATAACCATGGGGTTCTCTATCCTTTATGTTAAAAAATAAACATTTATCAATTAAACTTTTCATTGATAATAGAGCTATTAATTACATTTCTGTTAAGAACATGTTTAATTTTCCTCACATCGATGATTTTTTTATCAACACCAGGGATTATAGTATATTCAAAGCATGAAAAGATCTCTGGATACCATGAGATGAAGGTGAAGGAGTATAAAATTTCGAACACTTCATTTTGAACTAGATATAGAACTATAAGTTTGTAGTTATGAATTTTGGGTTTTTAAATGCACCTGATTTATTTATAGACCATATCAATAGATTTATTCATGTATTCTTAGAAAAAAAATTATTGTGTTTATTAATGAAATTTTTTTATATTCAAAAAGTTAGGAGGAACATGAATGACCCATATAGAATGTTTTAAAAACCATAAAATAAAACAAATTATATGGAAAATTTAGAATGTTTGAATTCTAGTTGTCAAAAATTGCATTCATTGGGAATATTTTTTCTAAATATGGCGTAAATAATGACCCTCATAAAACAAAAGTTGTTGAATAGTGGATAATACATAAAAATATCGTAGAGATTTGAAGTTTTATTCAATTAATAGGTTTCTTATGCCAGTTTGTTTAAAACATTTCTCATTTTGTCTAGCCCAATGACTAAATTAACATGAAAATGAATTAAACTCGTATGGATAAAAGAATATCATTATTGTATTTATGAACAAAAAATATGATATCTTAATGATCCAATTTTTGGCCCTTCTTTCTAGAAATGTTGAATTAATCATCTACAATGCTTCTTCTTTGAAAGTACTAGGTTATTTCCTGATGTATAATGCAAAATTAATTTTTTTTGCATCATTTATGTAGAAACCTCATGAGTTACATTACCCTACACTTTATTTATAATTATCTGATGTGTTTTTCTCATAAAAATTTTTGAGTAATAATTTTCATGGTTTAAAGTCTAAAATATATGCTGATAAAAAAATAAGTATATATTATCTAAGAAATATTTGAACATCAGACAGAGAATATGGATGGAATTGATCAAGGATTATGATTTCAAGATTTTTCATCATCCTAGGAATGAAAAAAGAAGTGTCCAATTATTTGAGAAAAAAATAATGATACATTAACATTGTTATGTTTGGAACATGACCCTTTATTTATGGATTTGATAAATTTTATCCTTGAAGTTGTGGATGCAAGTATATTCTCTATTTTGATTTAGATTTAAGTATAGTTGACCATGTCAGAAAGCATTAAGAAATCTCAAAACGGTGATCAATATTTGTAAGAAAAGGTAGAGTACCTTAATAATCGTAAGTTTTATGTTTTTAGTATTGATAAAGAAGGTGTTCATCAATTTGGAAAAAATTTATTTGTGTTGTGTGATTCCAAGCTAAAGAGAGTTTTTTTATTAAAGATCATATTTCTCCATTTTATGTTCATCTTGGTAGTATTAAGATATAAAATGGCCATCATAAGATTTATAGGTGGGATGGTATGAAAATAGATATTGCTTACATTACCATGAATTGTTTGACTTGTCATCATAATAAATAAAATAGATAATTATATAAGGGAATGATTCAATTTTTTCATGTACCAAAGTGGAAATGGGAAAATATACAAATAGATTTAATGTCAGGATTACCTAATAATTCTCAATGTAACAATTAAGCATGGGTTATTTTTTAACTTTTAAATAAATCTGAACATTTCCTTAAAATTAAATACATTATTTATTTGGATCAACTTTCTCAACTATATCAAAAGGAGATAGTTTGGTTATATGGAGTTCATATCTCTATTGTATCAGACTATGATCTCAGGTTCACATCTATTTTTTTGAAAAGACATCAGTAGTTGTTGGGTACTGAAATAAATTTAAATATGGATTTTTGATCCTCAATTTTATAGAAAGTTGGAGTAGAAAATTCATAACATGGAAGATCTAAATTTTTCTTGTTCAATGGATTATTAGACAATTTTTTATCAACACATTTATATTCTTGAGTTTTCTTATTATAATTTTTTTCATTCCAATATTCAGGTGGTACTATTTAAGGAATTTTATGTGGTGCTAGAGACTATCTTTTATGGATGATATAGGATAATGGTTGTTTATGGGGATATAGTTTGTAGTGGAAATGTTTGATACCATGTATTTTATTCAAAAATATATGAGTAAATCTCAATAGTGGCATAAATTTTATATAGAGAACCAGAGGAATGATCATTGTTTTGAAGTAGGTGATCATGCCTTTCACAAATATTCTCCCTAGAAAATTGTTATTATTTTTTTAAAAGATAAGATATGTCCTTGGTTAATTTTATAATATTAAATACTATAAAAATTTGTATTATTATCCTACAGAGTGTCTTTACCCCTGAGTTTATCTTGGGTACACAATGTATTTCATGTATTGATGTAAATAAAAAATATCCAAGATTAATCTCATGGTTTGAGAATTGAAGTAGTTAATTTGGAGGAGAATATTTATTTTGAGGAATAGTTAGTTTAGATTTTTGACCATAGAGAACAAGTGTTACGAAATACAGTGATTTTCCAGGTAATGGTTTTATGAAAAACCAGATGGTTGAAGTGGAAACATGGTAATATAAAAAATATTTTGATAGAAATATATTCCCACTTATTTAATAAGTGAATAAAATTTCTAGGATGAAAGTTATAAATTGGGTGATTAATTTAACAATATATTTAATTATAAAATAAATCACATTCATGATTTTATTCATAAAAAAATGTTATATAATTTTTTAATCCAAAAGGAAAGAGTTTTAGCTAAACCCTTTTTAAGTGGTTTTATTTATAAATATTATAATTTTAAATAAATAATAATAATTTCATTTGTTAAATCATAATATCAAATTTTACTTTGCTTAAATTTTTGGATTTTTTATAAAATATGTATTTTTCACTGAATAGTGAAAAATAACATTCTTTGTAAAAAAACATATTTCTCTTCAATAATTCAAGTATTTTAAAAGCATCAATATGTTTAGAATGTGATTTCTAGTATCGTAAGTATTATTTAGTTGTATTCAATACAATTAATTGTTTTTTAATCAATTCTATATTGGTTGTTACTATAAGTTTGTTCTTGGGTTTAGAAAGTAGTTTTTTCAAAAAATTGTTTTTAGAATGTGTAATGTTTATCCATTTTAATTAATTAAGATAATCCCTAATGATAAATGTTTTAAATTAAACATTTAAATTATTTATCAATATATATTAATTTATATTTATAAAATTATTATTTTAAGTCACATAATTAATATAGAATCATATTTTTCTTGACAAATTCACTTATTGAAAACTCAATTTTCTTCATGTATGTAGGTTTTGTTTTAAATTTAATTTTTCCATATATTTGATTTGAATTTGGTAAAATATATTAAATAATAAGAATTAGAAGAATTTATATTATCTCATTTTTTAAACCTAACTGTTAACAAAAATTAATAGTGAATATAGTAAAAATGAATTACCACAGTTAAGATAACAATGGGTTTACTGTGGGGAGAAACAAAAAGATAAGGGTTAAATTAACCTAAACCTATTATAAAATAATTTTTATGTACATATTTAGACATTATAATATATATTTATTAATAATAATAAATTTTGGACCCTATTGAAATATGAAATACTTAGGTACACATTTTTTTTCAATAATTATAGGTCTGCCACTAACCCCACTTATAAAAAGCCACCCAACTCCTCTCCTCTTTACACATTTAAAGACCATTGATTTTGGCAAAAAAATCACAGATAACTTTATAAATTCCATCCAATAATATTATAAGCCATATATTTATAATAAATCCAAACTAATAATATTTTTGATGTAATCCAAAATTGGTTACCCAAAGAATAGGTATTGTTCTTGAATAAGCATTGTTATTTTATTTCTTCTCACACCCCCATAAATTATTATTAAATAATGATTATATAATAAAATAATTATATTAAATATAATTAGTTGATATTATGTTAATTGAAAAACCTAAATCCTTTTTCAATTCTATAAAATGGGTTATTAAATCATCATTCATGTGTACAGAAGACTACCGCCTCACGAACTGATTTTTTTCATTTTTCCATTAATACCTATCACAGTTGGTTATGATGTTGGATATAAAGTATATATATGTTATTTATAAAATAATTATACATCTACTATAATTATTTCATATATATATTAACATTCCATTTATTATGAGATATGATATCATCAATCGTGTGTACGGGAGACCCACACCTAACATAGCGACATGATTTGTTCTTCACTAACACATTACATGGAATGTAATTACGGTAAGGATAGTGAAATATGTTATTTAAATTACATATTTATGATATTAATGATAAATTAATAATTATTAAAATATAATATATCCTTTTAATTCTTACCTTTTCACTCACTAGAAATGATAATGTCGTTCCTGTACTTGTGGACTACTGCATTCACAAAGCGATGTGACTCTCTTTTCATCACCACACCATATAGATGATACATAAAATAAAATACAATGATATAATTTGGTATATATGATATTATTATTATTTTAGAGAGGTAAAATATCACTTACATCCTTTCCATAATGATCAATGAAAAATGGAAACGCCGCTCATACATATACACATCATATTGTCCCCATGATTCAAATGTACATAATTTTTCATAAATCATCTTACATTATTGGTCATAAAAGCATTATTAGTGTATATATATGATAATTATTCCATTAATATTATTTTACAGATGTTTATATAGTAACATATTTGACCATAGTCAACCTACGAAAGTCATTTTCCACAAATAATCCAAATATCATCAAAATATCTTATGTAAATTTAATTAATAAAGTAATCATATATATCATGGTAATAAGTGAAATAAAAGGAATAGTAAACTTGAAAAAGTTTATTAGGAAATTAAATAATTAACATTTGTGTATTATTTATAAATATAAATAACAAGCATGATGTATCAAACTTGGGGTTAGGGAATTCATCTCAATTTCCTTTCATTAAGGAATTTACTGATGTTTTGCACCTATATTCTTTTTCAAGGTGTATATATACTGACCATTTGAAATTTTTTATCATCAATTTCTTTATTATCATGGTATTTAATGTTTTTTAGTGTTATTATTTCATTTCCATTATGACTCAAATATTTACAAGGTGATAAGGGACTTCTATTTAAATGATTACTCTTTTAATGTTATCCTTCCAAATCATTCACTTCTATGACCATGTTTTTAAAATTATTTTTGTAAAGTTTTTATGTTAACATAAAATATTTATATATTTTATTTTATTTATATTTATAATTTATTCTGAAAAGTTTTAAAAAACAATGTTTTTACATGATTTATACAGAACGTTTTTGATAAATGATGAAAGGAATGTCCTATATTTAATGTAGACATAAAAAATATTTTTTTTCCACCATGACTATTTTTTTATTTTTAGAATCCTTTTCATTTTTTTCAAATTTTATTAAAGGATACCCCTACTTTATCCTTTTTTGTATTTTGTTATTGAAAATCATATTTAGAAATATATGATAGTATTAAGATATGTGAAAGTGATGTGCATATGAGTTTAAAAATGATTTCAGAATATTTTATGATGAAAAGGTGAAAGAATAAGAATTTTTATTCATGTTTTAGTTCAAAGACATTATAAATGATGGGTGAATATATATATCGTCAGGTGATCCCATTATTTCTTATAAAAATGGTGTTCTTAGATAGTTCCCAAAATGAATTGGGTAATTATTTCATTCTCTATAGAATTATATTGGATATTGGTTGTATGGTTATTCTAATTTGAAATTATTTTCTTAGGGTTATATAAGGGTTATTTGAGATGATAATCCAAGGTTCCTACATTACATTTCTATTCATTCTAATTATCACACATGAAAATTATTTATTTTCAAAAGGTAATATAAATTTTCTTTTTAAAATAATGATACTTCCCTTTATGAGTAAATAAATATGTTTTTTATGAAAAAAAATTAATGGTTTTTCATTTTTTCCATTACACTAATGGTTTTTTTATTATTATATACCTTATTGAGATTTTTTTTCTCATTTTATGTTTTAAAAATCATAGGATTTAAGGATGGGTGAGGGAAAGGAATTGGTCAAATTGAAATTCATGAAATGTTTTCATGAAATGAAATCATGTTTTGTTTTCAAATTTCTCTATGGTGGGGAAAACATATTCAGAATTTAAGTGACCACTTTTTATTATATGGTTTTATAATTTATGAGATATGAATTAATTATTTAAATATATAAAATTTAAAAGATCCCAAAATGTAAGAGAATAAATTCTATACTTAAAAATCAATATTATATAATGTTTATGTTTTGGTATTTATATAAAATCACATGAAATAGTAGTTTTACAAATTAATTTATTAATACATTAACAATAAACATCAATATAATTTCCCCAAATCTCAATCCATAATTTTCAAAACCAGTATATTAATACACAATCCACTTACTATTAGTTTTTTTGGGATAAAGGATATAATATGATTCCAGTGATCTAACATATTCCTTTCATTCCACTATTAAAACATAAGAAGATATCATCAAAACTCAACCAATTCCCATAGATATGGGTGTCAATATTAATATTTGTTTCTTATCCTGAAATATAAAATATATAAAATATTATAAGTGATAATAATATCTACACCTTTTATTTTTACAATTGAATTACCAATGATCTATTGGAATCAAAACATGAATGTTTAATATCCTTTAAAATCTCCTAGGGTATCCCAAGATGTTTATAGGGGGGTATATGAAAAATGAATGAGTATTTATAACCATATGATGGTCTAATTTATGATGTGAACTTGGAATTTGCATTGTGAATTTCTCAAGAGTTCACTTACACCAAAAAACTCATTGGCTCAATTTTATTTTACAAATAGCATAATTCATGTCATGAACCAATTAAACATCATGGACTACCTCAACCATCCAACTAGTTCAAAATTTCATGCTATGAAAGAATTTGATAGAATAATCCTTGGTTTAATTCATTTCATGAAGTGACCATTAATGATGTTAATATTTCCTACTACTTTCACTTATACTAATTCTTTGTTATTCTCCCCTTTACACCTCTGAACAATTCTAGTAAACTAACCCATAGACTTAAACCTAAATACAAATGCATAAAATGGTGGAATGTCTCAAACTAGGGGTGTTACACTTTTTTATTGGTTATTAAATTTTCTAGATATAGTTTATGGATAATGATCCAATCTATAAAATGGATTTCCATTTTTGACTCTGTCATAGTTGTTGTTTTTCTAAAGGACTCCACAACATTAATCTCATGGCAATGATATATAGAATCATCCTATGAATCCCTTTATTTTTTTGATATCCACTTTGTTCCCAAAAAACAAATTTATATAAATATAATTTTGTGATATTGAATTATTAAGAAAAAAACTATAATTTTTTCATTTGAAATTTCATTTAAGTAGGAAAATATTATTTTACATTATTTCTACCAATTCAAAATTAAAACTAAAAATCGATTGATTATCTATAACACCACTGAAGGTGAGATCAAATCTTCCATATGAAAATACCCAACATAAAATTCATATAACCTTATCAAATTAATTAATTTCATAAACCCATTGGTCTATATAAATATTTACATTGATAATAGTGGTCCTAATAATATAGCTACACTTTTAAACTATTCATGTGTGAGTGTTCCCAAGAATCTGTTAATTATTTAACCATTACTACAATACTAAGGATAGGTTTTAAAATGATGTATAACTTATAAACATAGAATATGATTTAAATCGAAATCATAATTAAACCCAAAACCTATCTATATTTTCAGAATAAAAGTAAATAAATAGAAGAATGGTGTACCTTACACATAGTGATTTGGGAGATCGAAGATCATTGTAAACATTTGATCAATATCACTAAGAAGCACTTCAAAGCCTCCATTATCTAATAGTATCCACAGATCATAAAAAACTATCAATGCATGGGAAGGAATCCTATATCCAAAATTATGTCTGATAACATTAGGTTAAAGCATATAGAGAATAAAAATGATGATAATAATCATGATTTGAGGAGATTTAATAAGATTAGTGAGTTGTAAACTCATAAAACCCTCAAATTGGATCAAAATAGGTTCATATAAGCCATTGTAAACCCAAATGGTCAAATTATAAAGATGATACATTTCATTAATGTATTATAACATTATAACTATTTATAAAAATTGGGTTTGTCCTCCCTTAATTCATTTAATGTCTAAATAAAGATACATGATGGTAAAACCCCTCATTATCATCATCGTATAATGATCATAAATAATTATGATTTCTGGTGTGAAATTTTATGTTTGAACCAAGGATTAAAATATAATATAATAATCTTGTATATAGCCACCATGATATAGAGTCTCAATATTTATTATGTCACATATAAGGACTGACCATGACTTGTTGAAGACTAACATGTCATTTTAATAATCTTTAGTGCATAAATCTATCCTGTAGAGATTCACTAATATCATGAGGAAAGTGTAAAGAAACATATTATCCTTGATGATTCTCATAGTCACACAATATAACATTATATAAGAACTTTCATATCAATGATTATTGATATTATAAATAAACATAATTATAAAGAGGTATATCATTTCTAATTTACATTATATAAAAAAAATTACAATAAATGGAGAAACTTCTAAACTAAAGAATTATTTTTTAAAAAGGATAAATAAAATGGGAAACATAAGTTTGATTCAATAAAATATAAAGGATAAACAAATATATTGAAAATACATGTTAAGGGTGCCATTACCCCCCACAAATTAAATTACTGAATTTATTAACATTACAGGTTTATAGAGAGAATATATTCTAAAATAGAGATTTGACCTACATTAAATTTTGAGAGAGATTTTATGTAGATGTCCTTGATAAGGTTATTTTCCTTGAGAATATAAATTAAATTATTTATCCTGAATGGTTGGGGTCTCAATTGTGAATGTATATATGAGGTACATTTTCATAATTCATTTATCTAATAATTCATGAATTATTTTTATTATACTTTAATACTATTAATATTTTATTTAGGAATATATATCATACCATTTATTATGGAAATACAATTGAATTTTTTAATTATTTATTCATTATATTACCTCTATAGAAAAACTAAAAATTGAAAATAATGAATGTTTATTAAAATAACTAAAAATTATTGTGGTGTTTAAAAATAAAATAACAATTAACATTCTATTATTCACACCTACAATGTATGAGTGAAATTATAAAATCTATTCATATAAAATATATTTTAATTTTTTAAAATTACATATTACATTTTTATTTTTTATTTAGGTGTGCAGGAAGCTCATTGTGATGATTTTGGATTCTCCATAGATACATTTTTTTTATCAAAATTCATGGATATCCAACAAATTGAGAACAAATGATTATTCTATTAATTTTTAATTTTGTATATTCAAAATTTCATAAATAATCATAATGTTATATCTTTATATTATGTATTAACATGTATGTTTTTTAATATAGGGAAATTTATATTTATTTTCAAACACATGAAGTAAGGATATTCAATGTGCATAAGAATATTATATATTTATGCAACTAAATATGTATTAGTGTGTAAATAATAATATTACATTATCAAACCATATATTAAAAAATTGATTATATATCTCAATGTTTTTTTCAGATCTAAAATAAAGTAATCACATCATTTATGGTTATTTAAATTGTAAATTTATAAAATATATCATTTTCAATCCACAAACAAGAATCACCAAAGAGGTATTTTAAATGATAATTAAATTAAATTTAAAATATATATTAAGCATATATTTTTATACATTTTAATAGTACTATCAAGACTATTGATAGTAAACATATTCAAAATAGAAAATATATTTGTTTCGATTTTATTTTCTAGCATACATGGTATTAGAATGTTTGTAGACATCATGAAGAGGTTTTTCCAATCACAATAGTAATTTATTTATTTCATAGAGATATCCAAGTGGTGGTTTATCTACTTATTATTTATATATTATACTTATCATTGAATATATGACTGAAAGTGTGCATCTTCGATTTAATAATGAAATTTTCTTTCAAAAAAAGGTTTCATGTACTAAAAACTATGTAAACACACACAAATTATCATATTACTTTAGGAAAATGATTTATGATTTATTTTTAATGATTATAAATTAGGTACACATCATTATGGCACTTGGTGAAGATCGTATGAATAAAAGTTCATTATTTTTTATTCTTAAATTGGAATTTTAGTTCAACAAATGCATGATATACTCAAAACTAAGAAATTCAACCCATATATTCATGATACTTTTATAAAATGATATATGATCCTTTTTCTAAAAGTAAAAATTAATTTCATTTCATTTCAACATGTGTTTTTTCTGTTATGACTGAAAGTTCTTGTGTTCAATTTAAAAAAGGGTTTTCATGTTTAAAATAGGTTTCACATACTTAAAATAGAGTAAAAACAGTCATACTTTCTAGATAATTTATGAAAATTAATTGGTATTCATTTGGTACATGCATAAATAAACCAAACATCGACTTGATGCATGGTCTCAATAGTTTGAATGAAAGTGATCATTTTTAATCTAAAAATAACATTTTAATTCAAAATTCACTACTGGTGGTCATAAATAAAAAAAGTATCATATTAATGTGATAAATTTGAAAAAAGAAATCTATGATTTATTCATGGTGTATTGGAAGTAATGAATTTTCATTTTACTATTTTTTGCGGCTAGTATTGAAAAAATACCATGTTATTAGTTTAAAATTTAAATTTCTGCTAAAAACATATGTCCAAAAAATAAAAAATTATAATAAAAACTCTAATAGTGATCGTCATTTAGGAAAATGATCAATTATTCATTATTTACACGTTGGAATTAACTACACATCAATATATTTTAGTTTAAAACATATAAAATATTATAAAAAGTAATAAAATTTGCTCAAATTATCATGAAAGATGATGATTATTGATGATTAATTTGTGGTTTTTTATAAAGAATTAGACATCATTCCAACACATGGTATGGCTTGTATGACCATGAGTTATTGTTTTCTATTTAAAAGTGACATTTTAGATACAATTGTGTGTTACACACTTATAAATAAGAAAATATTATCATATTTCTATGATACTTTAGTAAAATTATAGATTACTCATTTATAGCTTGTAGAAATTAACCACATGTTAATCTGACACAATATTTGGATTTTTTAGTATAAATATTATTTATTTTATTTATAAGTTCCATTTTAGTATCTAATTTATATTACATAGTCAAAACTAATAAAATATTCCTAGATTATTGTAACACATTAGAACAATGATTTATGACTCATCTATAATCTGTATAAATTAAACACATTCCAGTTTTACATATGTGGGTTTTCAATTTGAATGTCAAATTTTAGTTTAGAACATTTTACAAAAACACAAAATAAAGAAAACCAATTGGGATTATAATTAGAGTTTCGAAAAATGATTGGTTTTTTATTTTAAAATGTATGGATTAACTACATGAGTATTTTTATCATAGTATCAAAGAATGAATAAGTATTTCACATTATCCACGACCAAATTAAATTATATTTCCTCTATAAAGGATAGAAAGGATATTTTTTGGTTAAATATTTTCTCTACAAACATAGATTCAACTCGAAAGAGTGCATGGTTCATTTTAATATCCTAGGTGCTTTGGACTCAAGAAATAACACCATGTATCATTCTCAGATAAAGGACCATAATATTTTCTATCATTGGATATTTTATTTTATGGATCGATATCTAATATGAACTATGAAGATCAACATGAAGGAGTGCCTAATGAACATGTAGATAGAGGTGGTAGATCGATATAATATGTACTTTTACATATTCTCTCGTTTATTTTGATTGAAATGGTAATTGAAGGTGTTTTATTCCATATTCATGTGTATTCATCAATCATAATCCATTCCTTGATTTGGAACAATTAAAAAAATTCAAATGGGAATAAATTTATTTAATATATAAAACATTTCATTCATTAAATAAAAATTCATCTAACATGGATATATAATGTGTCCTTGAGAAGCTTACATGATTAATCTAATTCAGATCAAAATAGATCAATTGTATTATGAGGGCCTTGAGAGTTATATGAAAGGGAAATAAAGGGAAGTGTTAGAGGGTTTTATTGTAAGGACCCGGGCTTAAACTTTACATAATATTGAATTAAATGAATAATTCACATTGAGGATCTTTTCAGGTTTAGAGTTTTAGAGAATTAGGTCATAACTATTACATCTCAAAAGATTACAAAGAACACACTTCTACACTATCCAATGTTTCACAAAAACAACACTCCTTAAATAAAACCAGAGTAATTTTCTTGATACAAATCTTCTTGAATACTTCCTTTATCTTACTCTTCCTTATAACCTGTGAAAAACATTTCAAAAACATGGGATGATCATAAAAAGCTCAGTAAGGGATACATAAATAAGGAAAACTATTATTTTTTCAATACATCAGGTAAACCATGAATACTTTATCATAAGTAATAATTTTCACCTTTATGAAGTAGTAAATACTCTTCACTGAATAAAAGATCATTACTTACCCTTTTGTAACCAAAATATTACCATAAAACCAATATAAAGAACAAATAACATATAAAAGTAATTTGGGACATTAACATTATTAAGTGGAATAACCATACGATCATCTTCCACACATATCACTAAATGTAATAGCCATACAGTCGACTTCCATACCCAATGCATTGGAGGTTATAACATAACCACCCGTCCTGGTATTCACTGTACCACCCGTCATATGGTTTATCATGTAACCACCCGTCAAATGTCCTAGTACCATTATAACACATAAAATATTTCAAATATAAACATTTCACTAATAACATTTCATTTTCAATCACAAGAAGTAATTTCAAGATATTGAAATTTCAAGATATTGAAATAATCAATCCCTTTTCATAAACCATTTAAAATGAGATTTTTGAATCAAAGTGTCCCATACCACTTTGAAGATTTTAAATGAATTTTCATTGGAAAAATTAATGTCCATATAAATAAATCCTAAAACCAATTTTAAAAACTTGGACATTAAGGAGAAATATTTAGAAGAATAATTCTGTAAAACATTTAAAATGGTATTTTAGTTAAAGAGTTTTTCTAAAAAAAAGAGAGATGCTTGAATACAAATAATTGAGGAATAACATTTAATCATAACTTTATAATATCATGAGAATAAATTCATTCATGATATAATATGTCAAAGGACAGTATATACACCATATAATAGTCAATTGGTGCATAACAATAATGAAGTCTGAATGGAAATGTAAATTGAGATGAAATCCCTTATAAAGATGGTATCCTTAAATTAAGGATAAATAAATCACATAATTATTTGTGAAAAATATAAATACACCCAATGTGAGGGGATATTAAGTGTAAAAAAATCATAGGTCATTCACACATATTCATAGGATGACATATTCAAGAAGTACAAGTTGAACCCAAGGAATTGAAATTGGGTTAAGAAGTTCCCTTGTAAAAAATCGACAGCCTAATGGCGTCACATTAAAATTCAGAAAATTAGTTGATGAGATAAAAAGGATATATTGTCACTTGTACAAAATGTTTACATCAATAAGGATATATAAGAACATATCCCAACATAATAAGATGTAAATTAAAAGACATTACAAAAAAAAGTCTTTTAAAAAGAGGAGGGTGAAAGGTTCCCTTACCGATTTGGTAACTTACAAAACATACGCCAAATGAAAGAAGGATCATAAAATGAAGATTTAAATACTCATAAATGAAAGAATATTACACAAATACTACAATCATGGTGAGTAAATACACTACACAAAAGGAAATAGTGTCCAAAATAGCATGAATCTCATGGGAATAGAAGTGAGATGAAAAACCCTTACTTCGTTGTAGTCAATCGAGTCGTATGACCAAAAGATAATAACAACCAAATTCATCACAGAATACCATGAATATAATTATAATGATGATAATATATATCAAAATCCAGTACACAATACACCACATGAAATGAGTAAGTGGCGAACAATGGAAATTTCACGGAATTAAAAGTGAGATAAGAAAATCCCTTACCTTGTGTCCGACTTGACTCGATCGTTCTTTAATCTCCTGAATAAAAAACTAAATTTTATTTATACTTTCTTAAGAACCTTTTTCAATTATATTTCTCCTTTTATATCACTTATTATCATGTTATAAACATTATTTAATCATTTAATTTAATAATGTTCGTTTTGTTGATATTTGGTACTTGGGTCAATAATGGACTTCTTATAATTACATGTTGTTCATGTGGTCAATGGTTCATTATATTCAGAATGATATTCATGATTTAGATATCATATATATCATATATATATATAGTATATACATGTATTTATAATAGTACATAACATTTAGAGGTAAGAAATGAAATGCACCGTTCATGGAGACCGTAGGCCGTACGTACGCACGAACACTACTTTCATTTCTATTTATTATTTTAATGGAATTAAAACATAATGATAGATAGTTATATTATAATTCCAGTATAATTTCATATATAATTTCATATATAATATCATTAACTTCATCCTTTATATGTCCCACATATGGAATTAACGAGTCATATCACTTTGAGGGGGTGGTAGTCCGCACTTCCTCTAATGAGATTATCATGTTTACCCATAATGGAAACCATAAAGGTATTCTATAAATAGAAAATAAAGAAGCATAAAGAACACATAAAAATAATATATATCATATATAAATATAGTGTCATCATAATTGTAACCATGAGTGGCGGTAAGAGTTAATTGAACAATCATCATTTCGTGAGGCGTTAGTTTGACATCCACAGAAACATTATGTTCTTCACCCATTAGATGGGGGTGTGTGTATGTGTAGTTCGAATACATATCATAAAAAAATCCTAGTATATTTAGGATACTGGTGTTGTTACAAAATAAAGGATTAAAAAGAGTTTAGGGGTTGGAGAAGTAAAATAGAAGAAAAAAATTTAAGAGAAACCTTGACCTTTAATTTGGGTAACTCCCTTTGGTTTGAACCAAAGGACTTTTTGAAGTTCCTTCTGCCTATGGTAAGGCTTTTAAGTGGAGTAGAGGGATGTAGGGAGCTTAATTGGTCAAAGGTTGGACGAGACAAAAGGCTTGAGAGGTGTGAGGAATTGGTTAGAAGTGGTCTCCTTTTATAAGGGGGGGGAGGGGCTCTTTAGGAAAGTGTGAAACTATTATTTTATTATATAATTATATTCGGTTTATAGTAGTCCAAAAATCATTAAAGATGAAGATAAGATGAATCATGGTTGAAATAAAATCATCCAATCAGAATTGGACATGTTTTGTATAATATTTTAATCATTATAATATAATTTATTTAAATCATTTATTAATGAGGTAAATACTGCATCATTATTCTGTCATCAATAATTTAATTTATTTAATGTCTAAAAATTATAGAAAAACTACCATGATGTAGGAAATATATTTATATTTCCAATGAATATTTATAGTCAAATATATTACTTATATAACACCATATAAAAATTAATTACTAAAAGATTTTTGTTTAGGTCATTCTGGCCTTTACTTTAAATTAATTAATCTAAATTGTCATTATCACTCCCAAGTAGCTCAAAGGGGTCCCAAAATAGACCCAAATATTCCAATGGTAGTTAATGACTCAACCAATAAGGTTTGGACAAGTGTTAAGGTAATTTTTATTATTATAATATTCTTTATACCTTGAATTAACCTATTTACCTTTAACTGCGGTAAATAAAAAGTCAAAAGTTAATATTCACCAAAAATTATTTTCATCTTAATGAACCACATTTTACTTCTTGATAACAACCATTTATGTTGGATTTTTGAAATTCAATTCACATAATTGGTAAAATTTCATTTAAATCAAAAATTCAGTTTTTTTAACTACTACTAAGTGGTTTCACTATTCATCAAAAATTGATGTTTTTCGGAAAAATACCAAAAATTCAGCCTAAGATTTATTTGATATTCCAAATTCAGAAATGATGTTTATTTTTCAAAATTAAAAACATAAAAGTGTCATTAATTAATTTTAAAATTAATTCTCGTTGTCAAAACAAATAGCGTGTTTTTAATAATCAATAAGTATCAAAAGATTGACACTTGTTTATGTCCAATTTCAAAGTGAAATTAATTCCAATGACCAAAATTGGATTAAATGGTAAAAATATATTCAATTTACACTTTAAAACCAATTAAAAGTACAATATAACCATATAAATAAATTATATTAAAACATAGTTTTGAATTAAAATACAATATTTACACCATTCATTAAAAAATGAACTTTATCGGAAAAATTCCAAAATTTTACACAATGTAAATTTTGATGTCCCCATTCTAAAGAAGGATTTTATTTGATCAAATATAATTTATTAAAATTACCAAAACTATATTTAAAGAGGGTTCTCCATTAAAAGGTAGTAAATCGACCTTTTAATGTAAATTATTCTTAAAATTAGATTCATTCACATTTTAATCCTCTAACTTTTATTGGATAAATGTAAATACATTTAACAAACATGTATAATCATATTGTAGTTAGTTTTTTTCATTCCCACCAGTACAACGGCTAGGAGTTAACTACCATTTAAAATAATAATATTATATTATTAGTGTGCAATGTAAGATTTCAAAGAAACTTGTTGTTGTGTATCGGGTATGCTATCGAACATAGAATCCCCTTTTAGGTAAAATTAATATTTAATTCAAAAATATTAATAAATATGAAAAAGAATTTATTCTTCATTTTCCTGTGATGTTACATCCTTCCCCCCTTTTGGAAATTGCATCCTCGTAATTTTAAAATTGGGCTCAGGAAATTCATTGAAAGCCCCACATCGAAAAAAAGACAATAAAACTATCACTTTAAAATAAAGGAAGAGAAGTACAAAGGTTACACAAGACAACAGATTCTAGGTTTCCATGAAAACATGGATATTAAATAGGGAACAAACGGTCAAGTTCTGATGGAGAGTGATAGAAAACATGATTAGGAGAAAGTTAACCACCAGAACATCACAAAATTGTGATGGGTTCAACGGTTCTTGATTCCCCAGTAGGAAAAGTTACCAGACCAAGTTTTTGTTTTAAGTAACTTTTCATTGAGTAATCTATTTATGATTTTAACTAAAAACATAAGGAAACACAATTAATTTTCATGTATACTTTTATCCATCACTATATTTCTATCACAAACTCATATTTCCTCCATACAATAAGTATTCAGGATGATTTTTTTACATTAAAAGTGCTATAATCTACTTCAAGAGAATCAAATAATCCACAAAAGATGAACTATATATTTCCCTTGTCTTTAGATATTAACTAAAACCAAAACATTTAGTACAAGATCAAATAATCCCCAAAAAGGATAAACTTTCACATAAATAGAAACTACTCTTAATCTCCAAAATTTGTCTAACAAAACCCAAAGTTCAACAAAGACCATTCAATAAACAATTTTCCCAAAATTTATTCAAAAGTAAACCAAATTGTGATTGTAACCCAAATCTCTGAAGGATTTAATCACATAATCTTCCAAGGTAAATCTTAAAATTTATCTCCAAATAACATTAGTTACTCTTAAATTCTCATACTGAAAAGTAATTAACCTAATCACATATCCTCCATGACAGGTTAATCATTTCCATAGATAACCCAAAATCAACTTATTATTGATTCATAAGATAATATAACTAAAAAGAATTAGTTATACTAACCAGGGACTTCAAGTAGGATAATGGTAGGCAATTCACCCTTGTCTCCCTTCGGTTGTGGTTTCGATTCTTACGGCCTTACCAGATGCGACAGGTTGTCACCCATCCTACGGGTTTTCCTTTTTATAAAACTCAAAAATAACCCTAACATGTTTTGACCTCAATGGTTTCCTTATACCTCTCATATTCATCCAAATTCATTATGATATCAATATATTAATTCATGAAGTCTTATTTCACCACCATATGAGAAAATAAAACAATCCCCAAAATGAAGAACAGCATACCTTGATCATGGTGTCCATTTGGTTTCATCGTCATCTTGTTCACATAAGTATAAGGTCCATGAATTTCAACAATGATTTAGAGATCCTTCAAAATCATTTTCTTCCTCTTTCAAAATACACCTTTTACAACATGGGTCATATGGGTGTTCACATAAAAACAGTTTTGGAAAATAATCATGTATGACATATAATTTCAAAACATTTGATAAAACATGATTTCTATAAAACAGTCGAACCGAATTTGAGTTGAAACTTTCAATTAACGATAATTTTAAAATACCATAAGTATGTGCTGAGAGACTATATTTTAAAATCAAATATAAATAGGTTGTGCAAGGGTCTCCTTCTTTAGCAATTTTTTTAAATCATAATATGCTTCAAAATATTGTGATAAGGTAAAATATTTGAAAATTCCTTGATAATATTTACCTTTCTTGAAAATATTAGAATATTGTGAAAATAGGATTTTCCTAAATACAACCCATGATCCATGATGATAACGAGCTATATTGGAGGTGTTTGATATCCCAAACAACTACTTTCAAGTGATTTGTATGCTAGAAAAAGTTTCAAAATCATTTGAATATGACTTTGCAATAATTATTGCAAGTATGCCATCAGGAAGAGATAGGAATGTCATTTGAGATCCTCCTCCTTCCATTTGTAACTAAATTTCCTTGATCTGAAAAGGTTATAAAACAAGGATTTAACTGAAATAACAGACAAAGGGATTATCCATGTGTTTAACAAAAACTCTTAATCCCTAAAGTTGTCTAAACTGGCCTCTGATACCAACTATAAGGACCCGGCCTTAAACCTTACATAATATTGAATTAAATGAATAATTCACATTGAGGATCTTTTCAGGTTTATATTTTTATAGAATTATTTCATAACTATTACATCTCAAAATATTACAAAGAAGAAACTTCTACTCTATCCAATGTTTCACAAAAACAACACTCCTTAAATAAAACCAGAGTACTTTTCCCGATACAAATCTTCTTGAATATTTCCTTTATCTTACCCTTCCTTATAACCTGTGAAAAACATTTCAAAAACATGGTATGAGAATAAAAAGCTCAGTAAGGGATACACAATGAAAGAAAAACTGTTAGTTTTTCATGACATCAGATAAACCATGAATACTTTATCATAAGTAATACTTTTCACCTTTATGAAGTAGTAAATACTCTTCACTGAATAAAAGATCATTACTTACCCTATTGTAACCAAAAGATTACCCAAAAACCCATATAAATAACACATAACATATAAAGGTAACTTAGGACATAAACATTCTTAAGTGGAATAACCATACAGTCGACTTCCACAAATATCACTAAATGGAATATCCATACAGCCGACTTCCATACACAATGCATTGGAGGTTATAACGTAACCACCCGTCCTAGTAGTCATGGCACCACACGTCATATCGTTTATCATGTAACCACCCATAAAATGTCCTATTACCATTATAACACATAAAATATTTCAAATATAAACATTTCACTAATAAAATTTCATTTTCAATCACACGAAGTAATTTCAAGATATTGAAATAATAAATCCATTTTTATAAACCATTTAAAAAGATATTTTTGAATCAAAGTGTAGCGTACCACTTTGAAGCTTTTAAATGAATTGTCATTTGAAAATATTAATGCTCATATAAATAAATCCTAAAACCCATTTTTAAAACATGGACATTGAGGAGAAATATTTAGAAGAATAAAGCTTTAAAACATTTAAAATGGTATTTTAGTTAAAGAGTTTTTCTAACAAAAATAGAGACGCTTGAATACAAATAATTGAGGAATAAAATTCAATCCAAACTTTATAATATCATGAGAATAAATGGATTCATGATATAATATGTCAAAGGACATTATATACACCATATAAGATTGAATTTGTTTATAACAACAATTAAGTCTCAATGGAAATGGAAATTGAGATGAAATCCTTAATAAAGATGGTATCCTTAAATTAAGGATAAATAAATCACATAATTATGTGTGAAAAATATAAATACACCCAATATAATGTGATATTAAGTGTAAAACAATCAAAGGTCATTCACACATATTCATATGATGACATATCCAAGAAGTACAAGTTGAACCCAAAGAATTGAAATTGGGTTAAGAAGTTCCCTTGTAAAAATTCGACAGCCTAACCGCGTCACATTAAAATTCAGAAAATTAGTTGATGAGATAAAAAGGTTATCTCATCACTTGTACAAAAATTTTACGTCAATAAGGATATATAAGAACATATCCCAACATAATAATATGTAAATTAAAAGTTATAACAAAAAAAACTCCTTTAAAAAGAGGAGGGTGAAAGGTTCCCTTACCAATTTGGTAACTTACAAAACATACGCCACATGAAAGAAGGATCATACAATGAAGATTTAAATACTCATGAAATAAAATATATTACACAAATAGTACAATAATTTTCAGTAAATACACCACACAAAAGGAAATAGTGTCCAAAATAAGATGAATTTCACGGGAATAAAAGTGAGATGAAAAACCCTTACTTCATTGTAATCAATCGAATCGTTTGACCAAAAGATAATAAAAACCAAATGAATCATAGAATACCCTGAATATAATGATAGTCATGATAATATATATCACACACCAGTACACAATACACCAAATGAAATTAATAAGTGGTGAACAATGGAAATTTCACGGAATTAAAAGTGAGATAAGAAAATCTATTACCTCATGTACGACTTGACTCGATCATTATTTAATCACCTGAATAATAAACTAAAGTTAATTTATACTTGATTAAGAACCTTTTAAAGTTTATTATTCCTTTTATATCACTTATTACCTTGTTATAAACATTATTTAATCATTTAAGTTAATAATTTTCGTTTTGTCGATATTTGGTACTTGAGTCAAAAATGGACTTCTTATAATTACATGTTGTTCATGTGGTCAAAGGTTCATTATATCTAGAATTATATTCATGATTTACATATCATATATATCATATATATCCAGTATATACATGTATTTATAATAGTACATAACATTTAGAGGTAAGAAATCAAATGCACTGTGTCATGGAGACGGTAAGCCGTACGTACGCATGAACGCTAATTTCATTTCCATTTCTTATTTTAATGGAATTAAAACATAATGATACATAGGTATATTATAATTCCAGTATTATTTCATATATAATATCATATATAATATCATTAACTTTATCCTTTATACATCCAACATATGGAATTAACGAGTCATATCACTTTGAGGGGGCGGTAGTCTGCACTTCCTCTAATGAGATTATCGTGTTTACCCATAATGGAAACCATAAAGGAATTCTATAAATGGAAAATACAGAAGCATAATGAAAACATAAAAATAATATATATCATATATAAATACAGTGTAATCATAATTGTCACCATGAGTGGCGGTAAGAGTTAATTGAACAATCATCGTTTTGTGAGGCGCTAGTTTTCCATCCACAGAAACATTATGTTCTTCACCCATTAGATGGAGGTGTGTGTATGTGTAGTTCGAATCCATCTCATAAAAAAATCCTGGTATATTGAGTATACTGGTGTTGTTACAAAATAAATGATTAAAAAGAGTTTAGGTGTTGGAGAAGTAAAATAGAAGAAAACAATTTAAGAGAAACCTTGACCATTAATTTGGGTAACACCCTTTGGTTTGAACCAAATGACATTTTGATGTTCCTTCTGCCTAAGGTAAGGCTTATAAGTGGAGAATAGGGATGTATGGAGCTTAATTGGGTAGATTTTGGACGATCCAAAAGGCTTGAGAGGTGTGAGGAATTGGTTAGAAGTGGTCTCCTTTTATAAGGGGGAGGAGGGGCTCTTTAGGAAAGTGTGAAACTATTATTTTATTATATAATTATATTTGGTTTATAATGGCCCAAAAATCATTAAATATGAATATAATATTAATCATGGTTGAAATAAAATCATCCAATCAGAATTGGACATGTTTTTTATAATATTTTAATCATTATAATATTATTTATTTAAATCATTTATTAATGAGGTAAATACTGCATCATTATTCTGTCATAAATAATTTAATTTATTTAATGTCTAAAAATTATAGAAAAACTACCATGATGTAGTAAATATATTTATCTTTCTAATGAATATTTATAGTCAAATATATTACTTATATAACACCATATACAAATTAATTACTAAAAGAGATTTGTTTATGTCATTTTGGCCTTTACTTTAAATTAATTAATCTAAATTGTCATTATCACTCCCAAGTGGCTCAAAGGGGTCCCAAAATCGACCCAAAGATTTACATGGTCTTTAATGACTCAACCAATAAAGTTTTGACAAGTGTTAAGGTAATTTGGATTATTATAATATTCTTTTTACCTTGAATTAACCTATTTACCTTTAACTACGGTAAATAAAAGGTCAAAAGTTACTATTCCCCAAAAATTATTTTCATCTTAATGAACCACATTTTACTTCTTGATAAAAATCATGTATGAATTATTTTTTAAATTCAATTAAAAAAAGTGGTAAAATTTCATTTAAATCAAAAAGTCAATTTTTTTAACTACTACTAAGTGGTTTCACTATTCATCTAAAAATGAAGTTTTTCATAAAAATACCAAAAATTAGGCCTAAGATTTATTTGATATTCCGAATTCAAAAATGATGTTTATTTTTCCAAATTCAAAACATAAAAGTGTCATTAATTAATTTTAAAATTAATTCCCGTTAATAATACAAATAGCATGTTTTTAAGAATCAATAACTATCAAAATATTGACACTTGTTTATGTCCAATTTCAAATTGAAATTAATTCCAGTGACCAAAATTGGATTAAATGGTAAAAATATATTCTAATTAAACTTTAAAATTAATTAAAAAGAGAATATAACCATATAAATAAATTATATTAAAACATAGTTTTGAATTAAAATACAATATTTACATTATTCATTAAAAATGAACTTTATCGAAAAAATTACAAAAAATTAGACAAATTAAATTTTGATGTCCCCATTCTAAAGAAGGATTTTATTTGTTCAAATAGAATGTATTAAAGTTACCAAAACTATATTTAAATATAGTTCTCCATTAAAAGTCTGTAAATCGACCTTTTAATGTAAATTATGCTTAAAATTAGATTCATTCACATTTTAAGCCTCTAACTTTTATTGGATAAATAAAAATACGTTTAACAAACATGTGTAATCATATTTTAGTTATTTTTGTTCATTACCACCAATAAAATGTCTAGGATTTAACTACCATTTAAAATAATAATATTATATTATTAGTGTGCAACGTAATATTTCAAAGAAGCATGTTGTTGCATATCGGGTATGCTATCGAACATAGCATCCCCTTTTTTGTAAAATTAATATTTAATTCAAAAATATTAATAAATATGAAAAATATCTTATTCTTCATTTTCCTAGGATGTTACATTTTTCCTTACATTATTTGTTCCCCATGAAATAAAATTACATTATATTTCATTTCCTTTTTTTATCAAGAAATCACAATAAAAACTTATATTATTATAGTGATACTTTTCAAAAAATATCCATCTATTAATTTGTGAAAAATAGGAATTAACTACAAGTAAATTTGATAAACAGTTTGGCTGATTAGATTGAATGTGTGTTTCTTCAACATAAAAGTGAAATTCTTGTACAAAATATGCATTACCAGGTATAAATTGAAGGAAAATTCTCAGATTGTCATGTAAAATTTTATTTTATTTTTATTTTTTTGTTTTTTATCATATCCATTTTATTTATCTATTTTTATTTATATTTTATTTTATCCTTTTTATTTATCATTTATTTATACTTTATTGTATCTTATTTAAATTTTATTTATTTTTATATGTACTATTAATTAAAAAATAATTGTTTTTTATTACAACTACATGCTTCATTTCAATAGTGGTTGGGTTATCCATAAATATGGTCTCTAATATATAGGATTAATTTTTAGTTATTTATTACTTTATAATTGTTTTTAATGAATTGTATATATCAATTAAATTGTTATTTTTTGATTGATTTGATGTAAATTTATTTATATTAAAATGTTTTAATATAAATACATTGGTTAATGTATGAAAATATTTGAATTGGTAATAAATGATTTTTAAATCATTGTTCGATGTAGTTTGTTTTCCATGTAGCATTGCATAGTTCCAACATATAATATCTTGTTTGGGGAAATAATAAGTGGAAGCCCCAATGAACAGCTTAGGAACACGGAATAATTGACTAGTTTCTATTATTTCTGTAAGATAGAAATAATCTATTAGATAAAGATGAGAAGTATAAGAGGGAAAAAAGTAATCTTTGTGAGTTTATATGAGATAAAATTAGAATTGATAAAAGAATAGATGAAATAATAAAAAAAAGAAATAGTTTATTAAAAATAGTTATTTAATGTGCTTCAAACCTTTGTGATGCTTTCTGTAAAGAAATAACACCACTAAATCATGCATTTTATTTATGGAAGAAACTGATTGTTTATGTAATACAATCCATGATACACATATTATGAATAAAATCACCTTTAGAACAAAAATTCAATTAAATAAAAGAATAAAGTGATATATGTAGGGTCGGGTAGTATATCGCTATCTAAAATTCCTATATGTAGTCTTCAAAGACCAATGTGTTTCTATATCTAGAATCCCCCACTATTTTCATGCATCGCATGGTTCTCCATGGGGATTCTTGATAATTATTTCCTAAACTTCTTGAGGGTGAACAAACATCCTTAAAAAATCAACTATGAAGATTAAAGGTAGCTCAAGAGGATGAACATATTTTGCTTTGATCCCTCTTGAGTATTTATCACTAGAAATCACTTGGTTTTCCCTAATGTAATGAGATCAAAATATGAAAAATACAAAAACTGAATGATTATAGTGAAAGTAATCCCCTATAGGGGTCATAAATTCCCCTTATAGATTTAGTGAATGAACATTTAATCAAATGACCTAGATTAACTCAAAAAAATTTCTTTTTTGGAAGAACATCCCAACTGGTAAGGATCAGATAGGTGGGAGGTGTGGTTGAGGTAGGTAGAAAATGTAATCGATGGATGATACAAGACACTTGCATAAGTATCCTTGATTGATGACATAACATGGAGGTAATTAGGTATCCCAGGCAATGTAATGGGCTAAGTTGGAATCCCAACATGGGCCTAAGTAGGATTCCTAGAACAAATAATCCTAATTGAGAAATCCTGCATAAAAATTTGAGATATAAATAAATAAATAATCATATATGGTAAATAAATCCAATATATATAAATGGAAAATAGATCATTGAAAATTATTTAAAACCAAATTTTTAAAATATCCACCATTTTCATATAAAATTGGTGATGTTATTTCATCAGTGGATATTTAATTTGAACTAGATTTAGTAAATTAAAACAATAGTTGAAATTGGAAAATATAACAAAATTAGTCAAACTGGATGAATTATTTTCAGAGTATATCTTACTGAAAAACACTATTCCAAATTCATGAATTTCTCTAATTAACTATAGTCTAATATCATTTTTTTAGTGCTGCCATGGAAAACTAAATTTTTAGATAGGTGTAAAGTATATTAACTATTATAGTAAACAATTATAAAATAACTACTTAATGAATATTTATAAAGAAAACCAAAAAGCTAGTTAGATTCATTTATATCTAATGTCAAGGAAATATATTAAAACATTTTGGCTGAAAAATCCACCACCGACTGCATATTAGATATTCATGAAATTCTTACTCCATAATAAATAAATAAAATAGACTATAAGGGAGTTTCGAGTGTTAATACTACATGTATAATCACATACAAAAATTACATAAACAATTTTACTTGTATAAATATTTATACCAATGTATATAGAAAATGAAGATGAATGGGAAATGTGTCTATTTATCTATTTAAGGGAATCCCAATGTGGCATTCTTAGGATTTCCATAAATATACTAAGGGTGAAAATTTAAAACGAAACATCAAGTATGGTCCATATCACATCAAGAATGATGCTCGTAATAATTCTATCATATGGGATGTTAGACATGTAATCTATATCTACCCTATTAATATGGAACTAAGTGAGAAATAGTTTGACATTTTTTGAAAAAATCACATTAACCAGTTTCATGGATACAGAAATGATTCTATTTAACACTTTAAAAATTTAAGATGATGAGACAAGTAATGAACTTTCTTACATCTATCCAAAATTATTTCTATACCCACAATTTACCTATAATTAACAAGTTCATTCATTTCTAAATAATTCTTAAAATATTATTTAACAATAGTGATGAGATTCTTACCATTTAATATGTTCAACATATCTTCCAAAAACAATAGTAGATAAGTAATTCAATTTTTGAATGTTTTAAAGTATATAGATAAATCATGTTTACTTCTAGTAAAATAATTATCAATCATGAATGTGCCAAAATTTCTATACCATTCTAGAGAGTCTTTATTTATACAATACAAAGACTTATTTAAATGACATACTTTATGTGATTAAAATCATTAATAAATCCATTATGTGTTATCATGAATATTTCTAATGAATTTCACCATAATGAAAAGAAGTTTTCAAATCATGATTGTCAATATTAAATCCGTGGTATGCTATAAAATCAAACAATAATCGGATAGATGAGTGTTTAACTATTATAGATATGATTTTATAATATCAATTATTTATTTTTGGAGGAATCCTTTATTTACAAGTCTTTCCAAAAAAATCATATCGCCAACATTATATTCCATTCTCTAGAATTTATTCTTACATCCAGTTTCCTTCAAATTAGATGGATTATAAAGTGGGATCATATGTTATTATTTTTTTAAGGAATTCATTTTATCATACAGGGAATAGATCAAATTCATCTAGTATCTATCTTGAATGTATTTCATATAATTTGGGGTCCTTATATTCCTAATCCCAGAAAATGTTGAAAATAATATATACCAAACCACATTAGACAAAATGAGAGGGACACCTGATGAACAACCTAACTCTATATTTTGTTTGTCGATAGTGTCTAGGTATATTATAATGCTCATTGTTCGAATTAATATCTGAGATAGAATAAGTTTGGGTTTTAGGGTGGGTGTTAGGGGGAGAAGGATAAATGGGAACATCAAATTAGACTATCTTATCAGTGTCAACACTCTTATTTTGTGGTCTATGATTAGTATCATCAATGAGAAACTTAGTTTTAGCAGAAAAAAGGATTCATGGACGGTAAAATATCGAATCTTTATACATTTTTTATAATTATGTTTCTCAATCCATAATTTATACCATTTAACCCATTTAGGTTAACCAGTTAAAATGAATTTAATAGTTCTTGGATTAGGTTTATTAATTTTAGCATGTGCATAAGTAATACACCCAAAAAATCTCAAGTAATAATAATAGGGATTAGATTACACTAAAACTGTTCATGAGTCTTAAATGGATTATAATTTTAATGATATATATAAATAAGTTATACGTCTGAAGTTGGAGTCTCAATCCAGAATGATTTGTGAAGCCCTGATCATGCTAGAATGTTATGCAGCCACACTAATATATTGTGGTTCATATGTTCAACCAACCCATTATACTGAGGATTCTATGAAATATTATGGTTTCTAAATATGACCTTAGACTTATTTAAATTTATGATGTTGTATGACAATAATTCTACACCATTAGATATTCTCATATACTTAATTCTACAACTAATTTGATTTTCAAAAAGGTTTTATATGTATTGAATGATTCAATGACATAAGATACATTTTTATAAATATAATTCCAAAATTTTATTGGAAAATCATCTTTGAGGATCACATTCTATAAGGCTCCCCTGTGAGAGGAAATTATACAAGGACCCCATAAGTATGAATGAATATATTCTAACGGATGACTTTCTTTAAAATAAGTCCTATTAAAATTGACTATTTTTTTATTTTACTAGTAAAAAATTCTCAAAAAATGGAATATTTTTACATGTAATGTCATTAAATAATACATGTACACATAATTCTTCTAGACCCATATAGCTGACATTCTCCAACCTCTTATTCTAAATAATATTATAACTGGTATTTGTGACAAGATACTACCTAAAAATCTACACTGGGTATTCCCATCCAAAACAGAGTGCCTACTAACAGGGGATCATTGAATGACTAGACAAGAGCATTTGAAGAATTTAATGTAACCTAATATAGATTTGAATGTATATCATTTGTTTTATAAAACACCTTGGGATATAATATTATTATATATTTTAGAGACCCACCTTACATCATGAATGGTGACAACTAAATGATCGGGGTGCTCTAACTAAAACTATTCTCTAACCTAGACCCAAGAACTCATATTATTTCCAATAATAACCTCTCCTTATACTCTTTTATCCCACTCATGAATGGAATCTATGGCATTCAACATATGGAATGAACCACTAGATTATATCTCCCACTTACTAGACAGATCAAGTGTGGGCACCTTAAGCACCTCAGAGCATTCATAACTAGAATGAGTAAATAATGAAAACTTAATAGGTTCATCGGGTTTTGATTTCTATTTATGTTCTTTCTTGCATCACTATAAACTAGTATTTCAAATATTTTCAAAATTTTTGTAGTTGATGTTTTGGGACTTAGATTTAGATCTAGTATATCTAGGATGATTATTATTCATACTATTACCCTTATTACCATATTTGTTTTTTCCTCAATTCTCATACCTACCTATAATAAATGATCTCTCTACCTTATAATTTTATTTATGTCTATTTTGATTTTCATTACATAGTAAAGTTGATTAAACCTTTTATTGAGTAAAATATCAGTTCTCTTATATCATTCTATTAATAAGAATACTATAAGAATTATCAGGAAGAATAAATAGAATCATGTATTGATATTTATCATCAAACAAGACATTCACATTTGGAAAATCAAGTATAATATTGTCAAATGAAGGTATCGGGGTAGTAGCACAAGTAAGTGGGTTGGAAATTTAAAAAATATATATGTCATCGAGATAATGAAACTTTTCTTCTCTCACAATTTGAAACCCATTATAGTTCTTAGGATCTCACATGAATTAAAAAAAATCATAAAAATAAATATAATGTGTGCCTCATTCCAAAGTGAATCACAAACTACTACAAATCTAATCAGAAATCATTTCTCAAAGGATCCAAAGATGAAACCCTATAGATCAGCCACATATGATTACTGAATAATCTCTCTCTATGCTGGTCAAATTTTGAGTGGTATCATGGAGCTACGATGAATCATTCAGCGTCACATTGATCACTATGATCCCCTACCTTTGATCCATGAAGGTCATCTAAGATAATATACTCAGTTGGAGTGTTTCTTCCTCTAAGAATTGGGAGTATAGTGAAGCTCTCAATTATGAATTCATGAACAGTGCATTGAATGAAGCTCCTCTCATACATAAATAGTGGATTTAAAAATATCTGGATTGGGTCCCTTCCCCCGTATATTTAAAGTACACTAAATAAGTAATAAATAATAATTATGAAAAAATAAACAACATCATAAATAATATTTATATATTATCACATACATATAAAATATATTAAATATATTACATGATAAAATTATGTCATTTAACTCCACTCGTAATTCCCACTATTATTAAATGAACCTAGAATATTAAAATAATATTTCTTTGAATAATATTATTCCTTGTATTTATATAAAAATGTGAAAATACTTTTAATAAAAAAAATTAAACTCAATTATTGTTTACATGAATAATAATGATTTTTTTATTCTTTGGTGATCAATAACATGGACAACACTCAGACCACATGGTGGGGCCCACCATGCCCAATAATCGAATTCACTAGAACATAGAAGATTCTTGAATATTCTATTATTTTTTACCCTCTACAACCTTATCTGGATAGGAATGAATACTATTCATAGACCAAGAGTGGATTCTAAAAATTCATTAAGGTCCCTAAAGAGATAATGAATAGTCATAACAATGAAAACTGACCTACGGACACACACTGTGTAATAGTCTCTTTTTATCTGTATATATTATAAAGCAGGATGAACACTTCTGTCATTAGGATTTATTTATTTATTGTTTACTAATATAACTAGATGGATTTACCTCAAACTACCATGGCCAATGATTTATGAAGGTACTACCATCCTGACCAACTAGGCAAGAGATATATTACTTTCTCAACATTAACAACAAATTCAATCTTCACTATTCAACCAATTTCATACCACCAATGACACACCCAACACAAGATATCACACCAAAATTCCATCATCATGGCTTGTACCTTACATAAAGGTGCCCGATAAAATGGAACACACTAGTAATGATCTTGAGTTTGTAGACCAACGCACTTGTCAATAGATAGAAACAACCAATGACACCTGAAAAAATTTAGTGTTCCTATTAGAAAGATTGTCTTCATGATCTCAACTACTAGAGATCACAGTGTGAACTTCATGAGAAGTAATCTCAATGATTATAATCCCCAAGAAACTAATAGTAAAACATCTACTTTTTCTTGATTATATTATGTATCTAAACCTAAGGATATAAATTTAAGATTAATTTCATATTATATCAAGGTTCTCTTTATAGCATGAGATCTATAATAATATTTTTATATGAAAATTAATATCTAAAAATTACCATTTGAATAGTTGATGAAGAAAAGTCAAAACTATAATTCTAAGTGTACATCATGCATATCTTCTTGTATATATGAAATGGTAATCTAATAGTACTATATAGTTCGGTATAGGGAACCCACTATTACTACACACCCACTTACACTAGAGCCAACTTGATAACTATACTTTTTATCTGTTACATGACAAGGATCATGTTTCTATTAAGTCAGGACTTTATTTGTTGGTCCTTCCATGTCTTCGATGCATGGTTATTCTACTATGTGGGACCTCGCCTCTTTGAGTAAAAGTTATCATGAAATGTAATTACCTAGTATATATATATTAATTTATCTAAACTTGATAACATGGATATTACTAGTAATATAATTATTATAATGATAAAAATTTATAGACTAGGTGTGATTTCATGAACTGGAACAAATCATTACATTTCATTCTCAACTTCATTGTTGCCTTTGAAGCTGTAATGTACTCTATGTTTGTAGGTATGGTAACCAGTAGCTTCAATGAGGTTTTATAACTCATCACCTTATCTAGATTGTGGTATTATATCACATTTATCTATGGATGACTAGTTTATATCCCCTCAAAAATAGCATCCCCTCTTATCCACATTCCAGGTACATATCATTTTTTACTCTCTATAACTATTGGATAGATTTAATAGCTTACCTTTTAGTTCTAATCTATATATCTAATATTTTCCAACTATAAAGTGTATGAAGTAAATATAATTTCATTTAAATATCATGGAATTTCTGATTGTTTCATCATAGATGCGTATAGAATTCAACTCTCCTATTTAATCTCCTCTGATTCCCATACATGTCTTCTGGGAGATATTTATGTCATTTGACATTGGTAACAATTTTCTATAAAATTTCACCATTTTGTATCATTAAATACTATGTAAACACATGTATGATTTATAAGGTATAAGAAACCATTAGATCTACATCAGTATATCATGTTCCCAAGAACTTAGTTTGATACTTTATGTGAACATATATAGAGTTACTTTCATCCTCATATTAACTAATTGTAAGACAAATTTTTTTTCTATATTTCATGAAATATATATCACTTGGAAACCCATTGAAACTCTCACTATGATCTTGTACACACATGGCATCGTTTCATTCAAAATGAATATTCTATGATATTTTTCTTACTTTAATACCAAACTAGAATTGAGTAAATTTTACCCCTTATTAGAATTATTAAGTGTCACCATCCCTTTCTTGTTTGGTTATATAGACAACTTCCCTAAAAAGAGGTCTTTGCATCAAATGTCCAATCAAATGATCATATAAAGTTTCAATGAAAAATAAAATTTAAATGGATTTAGGATTAACAGCATGGTATTACCAATTAATCCTCATTGGTAACTAGTTTGTACCACCCATGTATCATCTCACTTGAATACCACCACAATATTCAAAATTATAACCACCCTTGTAATTGGATACAAAGAATCTGTTATTAAATTTTAATGGATCTTGAGAATATTTAATAATTTTCATATACTTCTTCTATGAAGGATTTATTAACCATAATGAATAATTTATCACCAACCATTGTAATTGGAAACCCATCAATATGGTTTTTACCTTCCTGTGAATTATATGTCTCTAGAACATTCATGTTTCACATGCACTTGTGGAACTAGTTCTTATGACAACTACTTGTGCATCATTATAAATGACTAAACCCAAGTCATTCTAGTTCCCACTATCTCAGATAGATACATGCACAATTTTATATAAATGTAGTATATCACTTGAGAAAATCATTTTACTATTGGTATTTCTATAATATCTTTAAAAAACTTTAGGATATTTACTATATATGCACATTGGGTTTCTATTGATGCAAGTTTGTTTATGTCCTATCAAAAACATTTCATCTAAACACATAATTTTTTGATATAATGGATTTTCATCATACTATGACTCATATGATATCCATTTATCATGATATTTGGCATGTGGTTATGGTATAATGAAATTTTTTAATCCATTACTTGAAAATAAAATGGGTGTATCTATAATGGATAGGTTTTACCATTGATTCCCCTTTTACCTATATCATTACTGTAATGTGAATAATGGAATGTGTGTTTAGGAATTGCTCAATGGTACATTTTTTTATCAGAGTTAACATTTATGACTGATCATTGATCCTACTTATTATCAAGAAATTCTTGATTTATATATTTTAATGTCTACATAGTAATTACTCAACACTACATTTTGTGGGTTGATAAGTACTTGGTTAAGAAATTATTCACTCTAATAGTCTGAAGAATATCATATCTTATGACCATTAATTTACCATACATCATGTTCGCTTTCATTAGCACATGAATGAATCTACTAATGTATATTTTCCACTTTCTTACCATTGGAATAGTTCACACACTCTTGTTGGACTTATTTGAAAGATTTATGGCGCACCTTTATTTCTAAAGGTTTCATTATCCACACTAAATTTGTATATACACTGATAATACCTGATGTGTTTAGATCAATTGATTCATACTAGGTATATCATTGATGTAAAATTTTAGTTTTTACATGATAAAGAATTATCTTTCCAGAACATGGTGTATAATTTTTACATTTTATATTCATGGTGTATCGCCTATGATTCATATCTCACTGAACTATTGATTGAGTATGAAACATGAAAATAAATATTTCTTCATGAACCTGGAATAATGTTTCCTAGTTTCCAAATGAAATATGAGATAACTATTCTAGTTATACTAAATAAATGTTCTAATTGAATCATATACATTGCAATTAGAAATTATGTGCTTCTAATCACTAACAAATGAATCACCATTTCTCAGTCTCTTGGATAATAAATATTACTTCTTGTAATGCTTCTATACATGGTTAGTATATTTCAATACATATATGTGATATAAATATTTTATTTAATACCCAAGAAGTATGTTAGAAACAATGATTAAAATTGATTAATATACCTAAAGAATAAGTGATTACCTCCTTCTCTAATTTAGTTCATTGTGATTAAACGAACATTGAATTATTAAATGATACAGGAAGAAAATAAACCCTTGAAAAATGTTAGACCTCACTTCATTAAAGGACATCGCGAATGTTCCTTTAGAATTTCTCTTTTCATTGCCCTTTTCACCTTTCCTTTTAACTTGATATCCATAATAATTAAAGGTTATACTTTATTTAATTTTTTATTTATGTGGAAAACAACACCCAATAGGTAATGAGGAATTTTTTTTATACTTTTACTTTTGTAATATTGATTGAATTTGGATTATATGGTTCTAAATGAAATTATATTGACTCGTGATCCATATTTCTATTACACAGAGCCAGTGTAATTATCAAAAATTTATATATTTCTTTACTTTCTACTCATAAGCTTATCAAGGATGAGACTACATGTTATATCATCCATATTCAGATGTATTGAGGACAACTGACATTGAACATTGATGATAGAATTAAAAAAACCCTCATATTATTCATAAATTATTCTCATATAATTATTATTACACCCTAACTTATTAAGGTGACTTAAAAGGTGTTGGGGACACCAGCACCATGAATATTTGATATTATTTTATTGTGAGAAAGTTCATATACAACTCTTTTGAAACTCGTTATAGATAGTACATTGAATTTCTCCGTGATTTTCATAGCGTGTATTTTGGTATTACTTTCCATTTTCTACAAAAATAAAATAAAATCTGGCAGATCCTACTTTTATCTTTATTTCTAATTTATAAATTATTGATTAATTAATTAAATGTCTCCCACTATTTTATCAACTACAAGAAACCCTCATAACTAGAATAAGAATACTTTTTCACTTTATTATTCTAGTGGAAAGGATCCTTAAACTATCCTTGTAGTCTAAAAGACTTTGCTATGCCATTACTCAGAGAGTTCATGTTAGCCGTTTGACTAGACAACCACATTAACTCGCACTTCCTTGATCTGTTGAGTGCATACCCTTCTTCAAAAATCATAAACTTGATTTACCCAATGCATTACTATAAAGTTACAACAATCTGAATTTCGATATTATTTTTTTCAACTCAAATAATTCAACCCATAACTCTCATAAGAACTCCCTGGTAGTAAGAGGCTCCCTCAAAACTGGATAACGAGTAACCCAAACACTCAACATTATTCAAATTCAAATAATGGAATGTTTTTAATGAATTAATATTTTTTTGATGGGTTTTATACTTTTTTGACAAATGTAATCCATTTATATTGATCTTGTTCAATCTATATTTTTATTCTCATAACTTAACATTAATATAAAAACAATCATCACATATTTATGAATTTTTCTTGTTTATTATTTTATGTATTTTCCCTATATCATGAAAATGCTTAAAATTATCAACAAATACATAACATAAATAAACTATTTGAATGGTCTTGATCATCTAAATTTTTTTGATCCATTTAAACTCAATGGATCAACCATGACCTAGGGGTATCATATATGAGTCGTAGCTTGATTCATGATATAGCTCACCTCCATCCAATTTTTTCACTTATCATCTAATTTTTTCTCTGAATTAGAATTTTATACATCGCAAACCATCCTAAACTTGGTAGGTTCAACATCGTACATCATCTCCGTCAAAATTACATGTGTACTCACACGTAGGAAAGGGGGACTCGATAGTGCAATGTACATACTTAAAATGATAGACACATGAGCTCCTATACATAATGAATTAAACGAAGATGTGAAAATAATCATAAAATAATTCATTATTTATAATATTAACTTGTAGATTGATAATTAATTAAATAAATAACATACATACACAAGTCAGAAATTTTCTCAAAACCAATCAGCTGGTAATAAAGGAGCGATAAAAAATAAATTGTAATAATTTGAGTATAAGAGTAATTAAATAAATTAAATTAATTAAAAATTAAAATAATTTATTTTATTCATATTTGGTACAATTATATATTTAAATATAATTCCTAATATTAAATTAGTTTATTAGTCCAATTATTACCTAAATTGAATTATTTTTTTTCTGGTATTATAATATTATATTTCTCACTCAAAATTAATATTTCAATTCATTTTGGGTAACCCGAGTCCCAAAAATCTGAATAGTCCTAACATTGGGTGGGTTGTAACCAACAGGCCCATACTAGGCGTAATATTCCCCGTGTAGGGGTGTTTTGAGATAGAATTAACAATCAAGACCCATATCGAGTCAGACTTACCTATATGAGCCCTACGCAGGGTGAGGTACAAAAAAAACTGTGACAGTGGTACCTCACACTTGGTGTCCCTATGGTGGCACCATGATGGATCCAGGATGCACGTCAGTGGAGGGTTGAAGGTACCTATAGGAGGCTGGTGATGATAATGTCTAGTCAGTGGGATGGTTGCAAAGTGGTGGATGATAGGGTGCTTTGGTTAGTGGTGATGGGGAGTGGGAGCCCACAGTGGGGTTGTGCACCAGCTGAAGTTGAGGGATCATGTTGTTGTGGGATTTATAGGATAAGGTAGAAGAATTATAATACAATGATTCTAGATCTAGTAGGAGATATAAAAGTATAACTAATTATCTCAATCTAGCTGATATGGGTGTTGTGGTAATGCTGGTCTAACACCTGAGTAAATCGATTGGTGTGGGAGGTCGGCACGGAGGCACATGGCAGCGACAACGTGGAACCCAATAGAGGATTGATGACTGTTGTGGGCTCCTTACATAGTAGAATCACTCAAGTATACTGGGGAGGGTGGATCTATGTGATCAGTTGGCATCGACTAGAAGAGAAGGCTAGAAGGCTTGAATATTTGGAAGGGGAATAGTGATGGGCATCCAGTTGAGGTCAGAGATGAAGGGATGTTCATTGGCAAGCAGTCCACTCAAACAGGAGGGTGGTGCCAATTTGGGCTCACTATTATGGAGAGATAGTGGTTGAGAGGGACATCCAATAAGTTTTTCCACCCTCCCATCATTTCAGGGGGGGTTTACTTCCAAAAAAATTCCACTCAAGTTGTTGGTTTGTGGAGTTTTTCCATTCAATTTTCAATTCCCATGTTTATAGAAAGACCCTCCATCCATTTGCCTCATCCAATTTTGGATTCTAATTTCAACAATCTAATATGGTTATAATTATTATTTAAATAAATTGTTTTTTTTATTATTATTATAAAAACAATATGATCAGGGGCATAATTTCATAGTTAGAAAAAAATCTCCATGAATCTTCATCCTGTAATTCGAGGTAACAAGAAACTAAAACTCAATAACACATATATAATAAAGGTTTATAATTTAGTACCATAAAATAAAACTCAAATGATCCATACCAAAAACATCATATAGTCATAACCTGGTTGTTCAATATTTGATCATTGAGTGGTTTGTCTTAGTGGGACTGAAATAATACCCTCCACTTAAATTTAAAAATATTTTAATTTCATTAGCTCAGAAAATCATGTGATCACTATATTACCAAATGAAGGTATTAGGGCAGCAACAGAAGTTGGTGGTATGGGAATATAAATAATATTCATCACCGAGATAATGAAACTTTTCATCGCTCAGGATCCAAGCCTCGATATAGTCCCAAGGATCTCATGTGAATTAAATAGAACATGAAAAATAAATGTAACCTATTCCTCATTCTAAAGTGATGTTTTCATGAATGAATATCATCATTGATGATCGTTTCTCAAAGTATTTGAAGTTGAACCCATATAAATCATCCATATACACTTCATGTATTATACCACTAAACATTCTTCATTTTTTGGGTGCTAGTGTTGAGCTTTGAGAAATCCTTTGGCATGTCATCGGTCACCACAGTCCCATGACTTTAATCCAAAAAGGTAATCTTAGATCGTTAGAGTGTTTCTATCTCAAGGAATTTTGAGGAGAGAGAATATATCAAATCTAAATTCATTAATAGTTTATGGAATGGATCCCCTCTCCAACATATATGGTGGATTTCTTAAAATATTCAGATAGGGTTCCCAGCCTTAGTATATTTAATTTCCACTGAAGAAGTAATAAACAATAATTATGATGAACTAAACTATATCATAATTATATTTACATTTTATAAAAAAATATTAATATATATTAACTATAATACTTGATAAAACTGTGTCATTTAACTCTACTTGTAATTATCTCTAATATTAAATGAACCTAGAATATTAAAATAATATCCATTTTAATAATATTATTCTTCTTATTTACTTAAACACTTAGAAATACTATTAATAAATAAATTCAACACAATTATTACTTATATGAATAATAATGAATTTATTTATTCATTCATGATAGATAACTTGGACAACACTCGGACCATGTGGTGGGCCCCATCATGTCTGATATACCTACTCACTAGAACCTGGAAGATACTTGAATATTCTATTTTGTATGACCCTCTAGGGACTGATATCGATAGTAGTGAATACTATTCCAAACCCAAGAGAAGATTCTTGAAACCCATCAAGACACCTAAAGTGATAAGAAATAGTTATAGTAAAAACAACCAACCTACAGACATGCACTGTGTAATATAATCTATTGGTATTTAGAAATCTCATAAATAAGGATGAACACTTGTGTCATCATCCTTTATTGTTTTATTATTTTTTGGTCTATGTGGATGGATTTACCTCCAACTACCATAGCCAATGATTTATGATGGTAATACCATCTTGATCAACCAAGCCCATGATATATATTATCCTCAACATGGAAGCAACAAATTATATCTTGATTATTCAACTGACATTATACCCCTAATAACACTCCCAACACAGGATACCTCACCACCATTTAATTGTCATGTTTTTTCCTTGCATCATTTTATGTGGTCAAATGACACACAACAGTAATTATCTCAATTCAGGAGACCAATATACATGTCGATAGATAGAAACAACCAATGAAAACTAAAAACTTGTTGTGTTCATATTGGTTGGTCTATCCCCATGATATCAACTACTATAGATCATCAAGTGTGATCCTTATGAGAAGAAATGTTAATTATTATGATCACCCAGTATTTGATTTTCGAATATCTACTATGTCCAATCAGTATGATGTATCTAGATGATAGGACATATCTTTAAGATAATTTCCATAGTAACTTGAGGTTATCATTATATCCTGGGACTTTCTATAACAATTTCATATAAATATTTATCTATAGAAATAACCATTTAAATAGTTGACATAAAAATTTATACTCTAAAATGGTAAGTGTACATCATTAATATATTATTATTTACATTAAATGGAAATCTGAAAGTACATTATAGTTGGATCTAGGGAACCCACTATTAAAAAATTAAATTCATCAAGATATACTCTAATAAAACTACCATGGTGAATTTTAAAAGTAAAAAATCTATTATTTTTTACATATGACCAACTAATGATGGAGTCATATATATTTTTTCAGGTTTTGAAAAATTACAGAAGTGGAACACTCAAAATTTACATCCCCAAGAACTTTATAACATAAGGATAATAAATATGATATATTGGATTCATATATTACATTGACTAAGGTATCTTGAAACAAGGTAGTAGTTTGTACATAATCATGTTGACTAATTAACATTTTTTAATTTCCAAGTAATGCATTAATGATCCCCTACCAGATAATAATGTCTCTCATTTTTATTCTCCACTCCATAGAATTTTACTATATCATACTCAGAAGATGACATCATTTATTTTGAATCTCTAATACCATGATTTTTAGCATATTATCAAGTACACACCCCCATGAATGGTATATGAATGTTGTATTCTTGAATGAATTCTATTAAATTGGTTTTATATAAAATAATTGATCAGAAAAATATGAGAATCATATGAATCAACAGAAATCATAGCATATCAAGTTGATTTAGAATCGAAAATGATAAATTAGTACCAGAAACATGAATAATAAAAAATAAGTAATCAAAAATAGTGGTTTAACATGCTTCAGAAGTTTTTTCTTATGTACACACAAAGAAAATAACACACTCACATGTTTCATTTATTCTGAGAACATCCATAGTATGGAATAAAATATATGAAACACAAATCTATAATAAATGGAATTTGAGAATGAAACATTTATTCCATAAAATAATGAAGGGATTCTTCTAGGGATTGAAAATATAAAATTTTATAGCAATCCTTTTCATGGTTTCAAAAGGAAAAAGGATACACTAGTATCCCAAATCATAAACTAATGTTTTGCATCACATGGTTCTCCATTGGGTCTTCATGATCAGGATCTGATGAATTCTTTGTATGTAGTGGAAAATCTTTGAAAACTACACCAGTAAGAGAATAAGATTCTCTAGAGGATGTACATCGTTTTCTCAGATCACTCGATAGAATTTCACATAATAAATCAATAAGGTTTCACCAGATTGAATGAGATCTAAATATATGGAACCTAAAAACTGAATGATTATAGGGGAAAGGGGTAGAGACCCATGATAAATTTGACATCAATATCTCACTAATCTGATTATTTATATTATAAAACTCTTAATAGTTTTACATTATAAATACAAAAAGGTTTCGTTTATTTTAGATTAACTATATAAATATATTAATTTACTACATGTGTGATTATTTATCTATAATATTCATCGTTTATACATTTTATAGAAATACCACATGATATAATCATCTTTATTAATAGAGGATTGAAATTATAAAGAAGTGGTGAGTTCATACAGTTGTTATAGAAAGATATATCATAATTTATTAGATAATGAACATGAATGAAAATATGAGTAATACATAAATATCAAAATAAAATATTGAAATACCTTATATAATAATCATTAAACATGTCATAGTAACATAAGATCATAAAACATCATTATGGAGGCATATAATATATGACATGGGTCAAACACATCTCAATAATTATATAACAAAAGATAATGACATAAAAGTGAAGAATACTATAAAAATAAGTCATAATAATGAAAAAAAAGAATTTTATGGAAATAAAATGAATCTTGAAAATCTAACATAAATTGATTAACATCTTGTATATTTGTAAAAAATATAATCATAAGAATATTATAAGAAACAAAATACATGTAGATTTTTTTGTATAATTCTTCTATGTAAGCATAGGGTTAGGATTAAATCCTTTGAGTTCCCCTTTAGCTTGAGGATAAATCATCCCATGTAGCCTTTTTCATGGGATAAATCCTCCATTATACTATTTGTATTGGGATAAATAATCCTCTGTACCCTTTGGCTTGGGATAAATCATCTCATGTACCTCATTGAAATGGGATAAATCCTCCTGTATACCATAGTAAATTGGGATAAATACTCCCATGTAACATTTGGCTTGGGATTAATCCTCATATGTACCATTTTGTACTCATGGTATCTAAAATTAAAATAATTCATTGGAGGGTGATATAAGACCCCACCTATTATCATCAATACATACTTAGTCCAGAAAAATAATCAATCATAATAATATCTTAATGAACCTGAGGAATATTAATGGGTTTATGAAACAATTAAATGTAAATCATTCTCTTTTCATAAATAACTCATAAAAACAAAATAGGTTTCATAAAATATCAAAATGGTATAAAATGACATCATAAAATAAAGAATTTAAAATATAAAACTAGATCACCTAAAATAATCATATATCATGAGATAACGAAATCATAGGACATAAATACTCATATTTTTAGAAGAATAAATCATATCATAATAAAATAGAGAGGGTGATCAAAACATAACTTTATAAAAGATAAAATTTTGAGTGCAAATAGATGTAAAAATACAAAATCTTTCAATTAACCCTTTAAAAACATTGATGTACACATTCATTGGAAAAAAAATTATGCAGGGAAATATAAGGCTTTTTTAATACCTTATTTCCTAGTATGAAATATTTGAAAATACAGAAAGGTTAAAAAATTATAATATAAAATAATTTGAAAACATTTACATTTAAAAATAATGATGAATTTTAAAAAACATAATGATATCAAAATGGTGAAGTGAAAATAATTTGAATATTTTTACTTTTCAAAGAACCTTCAATAATGTATAATTAAAAATGACATAATTTTTTCAAAAATTAGAAGTAAAAACTTTAGAACTTTATTTTCAAAACAATCATTAACAATGGAACCTTGAAAAAGACATACTTTTTTAAAAATTGTAAGTAAAAATACTTCGAAAACATTTACTTTTAAAGAGAATATATAATAATAGAAACAAGAAAAAAACACATAATGTTTTCAAAAAGGTGATTAAAATTAATTTTAAAACATTTACTTTTTAAAATAATATTAAATAATGAAAATATAAAAAGCATATAAAGTTAAAAACAAGATAAGTGATAGAACTTTTAAAAAAATTGATTTTAACAATAATATTTAATAATGGAAACATGAAAGGGTAAAAAATAATTCAAAACGGGAATGTTAAAATACATTTAAAACTTTTAATTTTAAAAAAAAATTATTAATCAAACCTTGAAAATGATAAAAAAATTATCAATATAAAATGTGTATTGGATTATAAACCCTTCTATTTTGAAGGGGTAGATATGACATTTTGATCATTTCGAAATAACATTATTGAAAACCCACATCACAAAAAATATTTTGAAACATCCAATTTAAAATGATTTGAATAGAATTTTAATTTTACCATTCATATTTAGAGGATAAGGAAGTGAGGGTATCTTTTTAATGAATGATAATAAAAAATTTTCAGATAGATTATATCATTTGAAATATCTCAATTTTTAGAAGGAAGTTGAAAATAAATACATATATATTGATTAACATTAAAATCAAAGCTATTGAACAAGAATTTCCATTAAATTGGAATTATAATACAAAAAATGATGAATAAATTCTTGATATAATATATCTTGTAGGAAGTATTCACATCACTTAAACAAAAATGTGTGTGTAATACGAACATTATCACAGTGAAGGGAAATTAAGATGAAAATATATTACATAGTTTCCTTGAATAGTTGAGAACACTCTAACCTCCTGTAAAAAACATAGTTTATGATAATATTAATTATTATTATTTATCCTAAGTAAATTAATTAGTTGAATCATATTTTGACCATCTGTTCCTAAAAACTTTCATTGTTTTGTGCATATTTAATAATTTTCATATCATTTCCAATCATTTAATATAAATTTCATTAATAATATAAAATTTATGATTATATAATAAATAACATATATTAATTTAAAATGTTATTATTTTATTCCATGTGTTTTTCAGTTTTGTTATGTGAAACCTGAATTGATAGTATCTTATTTTGGAATTTTTAGAGAACAAAATTGTTACATTAATAACAAGTTGAATACATAATATACTATTTCTAGAATAATTTGATAATAATTATTTGATTAATATATAATTATATTACTATTTTTATCATTACCAAATCCATCTATAATCGTATTTTAAATCATTTTTCTTGTAGGTGGCTAAAATAACCAAAATAGAAACATTCTTTTGTTAAGTTAGTGAGTATGGTTAAGGAGGTGTCAATTATGATGTAATATCATTATAGTAGAAAAATATTTTTTATTATTTTATTCTTTTTATCAGTGAACCATATTTTATTTTCTTAGATAATGTATGAAAATCTAAATGAAAAATGAAAAATGTTTCCTTGTGGAGGAAGTAATACGTATATACGCATGATTAGCAATCTTGTTTCTCAACGCGTGATATGAGGTGAAGTTGAAAGTTAAATTAACACATATATATCATATGTATATGATATATATAATATTTATTCATCATTACCAAATTAATTTCATCTATTTAAGTTAGTAATGAAAAAAATGATGTTGTTTTATGGAGGTCCTAGTCCATGTAATGCACTAACGATGTTCTTTTGTTTTTTCCTATGTGAATGAAAGTGATTAAATGTATTTTATAAGATTAATATTATCACATAAATTGTGTTATTTTTAATTAGGTATATTTTATTTTTGATCTTATTTTTATTAAATGGATTTCTTGGGATTTTTCGAGAAAAATGGTAGTTTTCAGGCCTGACATGTGGAGGCGCACTACTGGTGGATGGTTAGTGGAAATTGTGTGCCAATCCAATAAAAATAGTTTTCCTTAGAAATTGGAACTATATAAGAATAATGGACTAGTACATGGGTGTGATCCCACCCCTATGAACAGTATTTCTCCCCTTATCTCTTGAACATATGTGGGGCACAGTTGGCACACAATCCAGTGGACAGTGCAGACAAACTGTGCGACCTACCAGATATTGATAGGTTTCAATATTATTAAACTACCCCCACCTTTATTTTAATACCCAGACACCCCTTTATAATCCCATTAGACCCCTCCAGCCCTATACATTCCTCTTTCTTGTCTTCATATCCTTTTATATTTAATTTTTGGTGGATTTTGGCTTTGATTCATTATAAAATCCTCAAGAAAGTTCCTCATCCCCTTATTTCTATATTTTTTGGTCCCTTATCCCTCCTTCCTTAAGTTAAACTTACTGTAGTAAGGTTTTAGACCTATGTATAGTTATATATATTTTATTTTAGTGGAATCTTATTATTTTTGGTGTGTTATTTCACATATATGATCTCTTCTTGGTGATGTTTGTGGTTTCCACCTATATTTGGGAATAAATCAATGAAAAGGATGGTTTTCTACAATTATATAATGTTTTTGGATTTATATATTTTATATTTTTTCATAAATAATTTCAAAAACTATTTTTGGTATGTTTTTAATTTCCTTTTTTTAGTCTTTTTTGTGTGCTCAGGGTTTGAAAAGGGATAAACCTCCATGTAAATGGTAAATGGGACTTCTTAGTATCTTGTCTTGTGAAGGAAAATTATTTAATGGATTTAAAAGGGGGAATTAACATGGTAATATTGGGTATCTAGGTGGGAAGACTCAGAAAAGTAGGCTAGGTAGGACCCACCCAACCTATCTAGTTCATGATAAAACACTAATGAAACATTTATGATGTGGATTGTTTGGATCAAGTAGGATATTGGAAATTTCGTATGGGTTTTATCACTGAGATTATGAGGAACATAGGTCTCAACTAACTATATTAACTTAATGAGATACCATGTTTCTTATATTATTTCCACTTGTTTTTATTACTTGTTTTCTTATATAACAAAACATTTTTTTAAATAATTTTTTTATTTATTTTAAAAAATATCATGTTTAATTGTCTTATAATGGATATTCATAGAATCATAAAGTGGTATCCTATTGGTAAAGTGATATTGCACCGTACATACACCATTGGTTTTATGTATATCTTGTTTGTTTTCATCCAGGTAAGTAAAGGGAATATTGAGGTGGTGGTGGGGGTTCTTGGGGCTAGTGATATCCTTTTGATGGATGATGGTGGTGGTGGAATGATATCATTGACCCACATGCTGTATGGAGGCTTTTTTTCTAGATATACCCCCTTTCTTTTTAGTTAGTTTGGATTTTTGTTTTAAATGTTAAATTTTGACTCATTCTTATGGCGTTTCATTTGAAATACTTTTAATGGTTAGTGGATATGATGTGATGTAATTATAGTGGATTGTCTAGAGTTAATTGTAAAGGGATAAATCATTCCCAGAAGGTGTTAATCAGTTACAAGAACAAGTTTATAGCCTATGGGGATCAGGAAAACACTTCAGACCATTCCATGGGCAGGGTTGGGTGTTAGGATAGATAGAGGCCTGGACTCGTTCATGACAAAATGGTATTAAAGTAGGTTTGTTACTTTCTTTGGGTTATGTGATTTGAGAGAGATCAGATAGACATGTAGTGGGAATTTTGGGGAATGGGTTTCTAAAGACGAGTGGGGTGTCTAGCGAAGACACCTCATGATAGGCCTTGGTTCACCATGGGATGTTTGAGATTTGTGTTGACTCCTCCTTTAGTCGCGATGCATAGGATGCAGAAAATGCATAGACATCAAGCTAGTGTGTTGTAGTTTAATTAGTTGTTTGTGATTGTTATGTTTTCATTTTTATTTTTAGGAATGTTTAATTATTTTTATTTATGATATTTATTCAAGAGATTTATTGATGCTTTCCCTTTTGTATATTAAATGGTGTAGCCTCATGCCTCCCGGTTGACCTCTCATGAAACCCATAGAAGAAGTTTGAAATAATTCTATATCCCTAGTTAATCATAGATTAGTGGATGTAGTGGTTTAGGTGGTTTGGGATTTTGATCAGGTTGTAGGCTCTAGTCATAGTCAGGATAAGGAAGTCGATAAAAGTATAGAAAATGATAAAGCCTTGTAGTTCCATAGTAATAAACCACCTTCATTCTTGGGTAACATAATCCACCAAGAAGCAAAATATTATATAGAAACTATTGAGAGTATTATTGGGTTTCATGATACTCCTGAATCATTCAAGGTGAGATGTTCTTCATTCATGTTAGAAGAACCCAATAATAGGTGGTGGGACTTAGTGGAAAAATACAGGAAGCATTATCATATGAGTTATAAGTACTTCAATATAACGACCCATACTTTACATACATTGTTAGTACTTCAAAATTGAAGTAAACTTATTACAACATATAACAAAACCATGATAGGACCGTATAGGTATAGTGTCTTTAGAAACTGGGAAACATAAACAACTGGTTCATAAGGCATCTACATTGTCTCCCATTTATTTCATCATATCTATAGTCCCTTTTGGAATATCTTACTTAATAACCTTCTTCCTGACCTGGGGAAATAAAACATACAAAAGGGTGAGTTCAAATGCTCAGTAAGGGTAAACAAAAGAAATATCAATCACATCATATTCATAAGAACATAACATTTTGTAAATCTTACCCTGCAAAAAGATCATAATTTCATAACGTGGGATAAATCATTATAGTGAAATGTAATCACAATAATCATAACTTAAAACATGAAGCTTTGTGTAATACACACATAATCATAGAGAATCAATTCTTATTATTCAAGACTCATTGCCAAGACTATCTTAGTGGAAAAAGTCCATTTCTGAACCGAGTTCATTCCTCGTTTCAGTCCTGTTTCACTGAACCGGTTTAACCTGTCGTTCCAGCCATGTCTATCTCATGAGATATAAAATATTTACCCACTGCATTGGAGTGAGATATAGGTCCAACCCATCTCATAATGATACCATTCTTATGTGTGCCACAAAATCATAAACCATACATCATAGCATAACCCATGTAATAAAAATGGGATTCTTAAACATCGTGACATCATAAAACAATTCATATAAGATAAAGGAATTCATAAAAATAATTCCATCACAACATAATCAAATCAATGTAATAATAGGGATAGAAACAGAACCCTTTATTATCTTAGATGGAAAATAATTTTGATAAAACACTTGAACTCCATTCTTGAGGAAAATATCCTTTCTACTTCAAAAACACATTTCCTTTTTCCTAACATGTCATACAATTCTAAACTAAAAGAAGTTTATTAAAGATAAAAATGAAAACTTGTAAATCAAGATTCTTGGAAATAATTTTTTAAAAATCCATTCATGCCATATAAGTTAAAGAAACATTCTTCTCGTACTTTTGTCGGAAAAGTCAAAAAGTACCTTGTACGAAAAATGACAAAAGATTCCTTTCATATCTTTTACTAAAAACTCATCGAAGGGTAAATTGGATTTAAACAATTTTAGGTGGATGTAAATAATATTACATATTGAGGAAACATGGATGTGGATGATAAAATACACCCCAGTAAATTCCAAAGTATAAACAATCTCGGATAAAAATGAGATTGTGATATTTCCCTTACCTTAGGTCCGATTTGCTTTGTAAGTGTCCGAACCTCCTGTATAATGATTTAAATAATTTCATTGACTTATTCCAGAATCATACTCATTGTTATGATATCATATATAGTCATATTCTTAGCTTATTATTAGTAATATTTCATTGCTACTTGTTATTCGGGTGTTTATTACTTTTTGTTCTTATGCGTGTTTTGTCGAATAAATTCTTATTCTTCTTTTTAGGTTATATATACCGCATTACCAGAATGATATTAGTGTAATATATATCATATTTATTCACTAAATTCATTTATTTAATCATTATGCAATGAAAATCATGTATAATGAGTCGCATCACATCGTGGAGACGGTATTCCGTACGTACGCACGAGCGATGATATCGTTCCCATGATCGTGGAATTGTATTGGAGTGTATGTATACTATTTAAGAATAAATATAACTTTAAAATAATCATATATATTCATTCTTTACACCATTATACCCATCCAAGTAAGGTGGTGGTGGAAAATAGATTACACCACGGCGTGGAGACGGTATTTCGTACGTATTCACGCGCGGTGATTTCGTTTTCCGTAGGATGGATAGATGGTGAAATAGGTTTGTTTCATACTTATAATAACATATCCGTATATGATTGATACTGATGTTATTACTTCATAATGAAACAACTAAAGAAGAAGAAGAGGAAGAATAAATAAAGTTGAAAGAATCGGTAACGGACATTACCTCTTCTTTGAAGCGCTTCTTTGAGACCTCCTTTTGGGGCACTAAAATTGGTCTTTGAAGAATACCAAGACCTCTAGGATGTTTCTAGGGAAGTGGAGAGTAGAAATTTTCAGGGTTTGGCCGAGCTTGAAGGCTCAAAGGGGTGTGAGGAAGAGAGGGAGGAGGCGCCCTTTTATAAGGGAGGAGAGGGGCACCTTTGGAAAAACTAAAAATATTATTTTATTATAAGGCCATATTCGGTTTTAAATAGATCCAAATTGATTTATTTCGAATCTAAGGTGGGGATGGTTCAAAATACTCTCATCCAATATAATTTGGACAAGTTTAGATTACTATTTTAACCTTATCATTTAAATTTAACTTTAAGTTAGATAATTTTACTTTTACCGTGTCTTTTTGTGTTCTTACACTATAAGGTTAATAAAATAACTATAACAAGCCAAACGAACCCCAAGTTGTTTATTATTATTATATATAACCTTATCTAAGTCATTTGGCCGAACCATAGATTTTTAGGAATAAACTAACAATTAATAATATAATTTTTTTAAACGATTTTATGTCAATTTTGACACTATTTAGTAATTGATTTTTTTGAAACTCATAACAGAACGATTAGTTCGAAAAAAGTTAATTAAATAAATAATAACATGTCATATTAACCTATAAAATTATTTTAATTCATAAAAAGTCTAAAATTACATTTATTTGGGTATTTATAACATCAATTATGTCAATATTTCATTAATAGGATAATTACTTTATCATCTTTGTGTCATAAATAAATTAAATTATTTAATGTCTAAAAATTACAAATAAAATACCATTATTTATGAAATATTTTTATATTTCTAATGAATATTTATAGTCTAATTTATCTTATGTATAACCCTATATTAAAAATTATTTACTTATTAAACTTTGATTTTAACTATTTTAACCCTTCTTTAAATAAATTAATAATAAATGTCCTAATCTAATACAAGTGGGCCTAAATGGTCATATTTTATTCCTAAGGTTGTTTTTGGTTGAATTACAATTATCCAATTCAATTATTACATGTGTTAGGGTAATAATAATCTCATTTTTACCCTTAATTACCCAATTTACTTTTAACCGTGGTAAATAAAAGTAAAAAGTTACTATTCACTGAAAATTATTTTCATCTCATTGAACCACATTTTACTTACTGACATCAACCGTGTCTCTCGGATTTTTGAAATTCCACTCACAGAAGCGGTAAAATTAAGTTTTATGTAAATTTGCAAATTCTCCTAGGAGGTGGGTAAAAGACGGTGAAAAGTTCAATAAAATTTTTATATATCTAAAATTATTATAAAATTACTCCAATTAATTACATTGAACTTATATAGGTATTATGTATCAATTTTGACCTAAAATAAATTTAAATAAAATAAATAATTATTTAAATAAAAAGTCTGTTTTTAAATAGTAACCTAGTGTTTTCACTATTCATCAAAAATTGAAAGTTTCTAGAAAAATACAAAAATTTCACCCTAGTCTAATTTCATTATTCCGAATCCAAAAATGAAGTCCATTTTGAAAAATAAGATTTAAAAAATTTCAAAAAGTGGTTATTACTATTCATAATGGCTAGTTTTAATAATGTTTTAATAGCATATCGTTGTTTAGTGAAACTCGATATTGCGTATGACGCAAGCTATCAAGGAAGGTTGAGATTGCATGTAAATCAAGCCAAGCTAGTGTTGTTTGTAGTGAAAGATTCCTTTGATGATTTATATAAAATAAAAACAAAATATTTATTATAAAAGTCTCGGGTGTTACATTCTACCCCCCTTAAAATGAATTTCACCCTCGAAATTCGTCACTTGTAACAAACAGATGAGGATACCTCTCCCTCATCATATCCTCAAGCTCCCATGTAGCTTCTTCTAATTGGTGGTTCCCCCATAAAACTTTCACCAAGCGAGTGGTCTTGTTCCGTAAGACTTTTTCACTACGATCGATAATCTCTATCAGTTGTTCTTCATAAGAAAGATCTTGTTCCAGCGGTACAACTTCTGAGCTGAGTACATGTGAAGGATCAGGTATGTACTTTCTTAAGAGAGATACATGGAACACATCGTGAGCTTGAGAGAGATTCGGTGGAAGGGCCAATCTGTAAGCTGCCTTCCCAACATGATCCAGTATTTCGAAAGGACCGATATACCTAGGGCTCAGCTTTCCCTTCTTTCTAAATCTCATTACTCTCTTCTAAGGAGATATTCGTAAGAACACTTTATCACCCACTTCAAACTCTAAGTATTTTCTTCGGTTTTCGGCATAACTTTTTTTGTCGACTTTGAGCTGCTCTTATGTGTTGCTAAATAGATCAGACATTTTCTTCCATCTCATCAACAAGATCAGGTCCTAATAGCTTTCTTTCCCCAACTTCATCCCAACAAGTTAGAGTACTGCATTTCTTTCCATAGAGAGCTTGATAAGGAGCCATCTGAATACTGGAGTGAAAGCTATTATTATAAGAAAATTCCACCAAATGTAGTTGTTGATCCCAACCACCTTTGAAATCCATAGATAAAGCTCTCAACATATCTTCTAGAGTTTGAATTGTCCTCTCAGACTGACCGTCTGTCTGAGGATGATAAGCAGTGCTGAAACTCAACTTTGTATCCAGAGTATGCTGAAGACTTCGCCAGAACTTTGAGGTAATCCTCAGATCCCGATCAGATATAATATAAAGTGGTACTCCATTCAATCTTACCACTTCCTTTACATATATCCTGGCAAACTGATCCAGAGAGAAATCATCTCTAATAGAAATGGAAGTGTGCATACTTTGTAAGATGATAAACTATGACCCAGATAGCATTATTGCCTTTGGATGTTTTAGGAAGTCCTGTGACAATGTCCATAGTGATGTTTTCCCATTTCCATTCGGGTATGGGTAATGTTTGTAACATCCCCTTAGACTTCTATCTCTCAGCTTTAACTTGCTGACAAACCAATCATCAAGAGACATATTCAGAAACATCTCTTTTCATACCATCCCACCAGATGTACTCTTTCAGGTCCCTATACATCTTCGGGCTTCCAGGATGAATACAGAATGAAGAACTATGAGCCTCATCCAGCAGCTCTTTATTTAATTCGGGGACGGGAGGAACACAAACCTAATTCCTGAACTTTATTATCCCATCACAATCAAGGTTGAATTCAGGAACATTTCTCACCTTCTTTTGTAACTCTACATCTTCTTTCTGTGCCTCTTTAATCTTAACATGTATAGATGGTTGAACATTCATTTGAGAAATATACGATTTTTTCCCTTTCATTATAATTCCAAGATCCATCCTTTGTAAATCTATAAATATTGGATCTTTTGTGATCCTCATCATGGATAAATTGGCATGGTCTTGTCGACTTAATGCATCTGCCACCTTGTTTTCTTTCCCAGGGTGGTAATGAATTGAGAAGTCATAATCTTTAATCAGCTCCAACCATCTTCTTTGGTGCATATTCAGCTCCTTTTGTGTGAAAATATACTTTAAACTTTTATGATCAGTATAAATGTCACACATTTCTCCATAAAGATAATGCCTCCAAATCTTTAATGAAAATATTACCGCAGCTAACTCCAAATCATGAGTTGGGTAATTTTTCTCATGGATTTTCAACTGTCGTGAGGCATAAGCTATCACCATATCATTTTTCATAATAACACACCCCAATCCCTTATTTGATGCATCATTGTAGATCACAAACCTTTCTCCACTACTAGGCAGTGTGAGCATAGGTGCATTGGATAACCTTCTTTTCAACTCCCTGAAATTCTCTTCACATTCCTCCGTCCAAACAAACTAAACTCCTTTCCGAGTCAACCTGGTGAGTGGATTATATAATCATGAAAAATATTTCACAAAATGTCGATAATATCCAGCCAAACCAAGAAAAATTCGGATCTCAGTTACTGTTGTTGGTCTCGACCATCTTTCCATAACCTCTGTTTTTGCTGGATCCACAGATATCCCCTCTTTTGAGATTATGTAACCCAAAAATGAAACTTTTTGTAGCCAAAATTCACACTTGGTAAATTTGGCATAAAGATTCTCCTTTCTCAGGGTCTTCAATATAATTCTCAAGTGATCTTCATGTTCTTCCTTACTCTTTGAATATAAAAGAATATCGTCTATAAAGACTACCACAAACTGATCAAAATAGTCTCTAAAGACTCTATTCATCAGATCCATTAAGATAGCATGGGCATTAGTAAGACCAAATAGCATCACTATAAATTCATAGTGTCCATACCTTGTACAAAAAGTCGTCTTTGGTATATCCTTCCTTTTGACCCTTAATTGATGATACCCTGAACAAAGATCAATCTTGGAAAAGTATTGAGCTCCATGTAGTTGGTCAAATAAGTCATCAATGTGCGGGAGAGGATATTTTTTCTTGATAGTGATCTTATTAAGTTCTCGATAATCAATGCAGAGTTTCATTGATCCATATTTCTTCTAAACAAACAGAACAGGTGCTCCCCAAGGTGACGCACTAGGGCGTATGAACCCCTTATCAAGATTCTCTTGGAGTTGCTTCTTCAATTCCTGCAACTCAATTGGGGCCATTCTATAAGGTGTCTTTGAAATAGGTAAAGCACCCAGTACGAGTTCTATTGAAAACTCAACTTCACAATTTGGTGGAAAACCTAGAAATTTCTCTAGAAAGACATCATCAAACTCTCATACAATGGGCATATTCTTAATCATGAGTGTCTCACAAACCATTTGTGATAAATAACCTTCATTTAGTGGAATCAAGACCCATAATATGGAAGAAATTTCCACTAGAAGGTTATGTTCAACCTTGCATCGATAGACGATCAAAGATTGATCTGGAATATGAAATGTGACTTCCCTTCTTTGGCAACTGATATGAGCTCCATATAGAGAAAGTCAATCCATGCCAAGAATCACATCAAATTCCACTATAGGAATGATCACAAGATTTGCAGGAAGCACTTTCCCGCAAACTTCAATCGGAGAAGAATTATAAACTTTTGATGCGACTATTGTGCCATTAGGGGTTTTCACAGCTAACTCGACATCTAATTGTTGAGGTAATATGGTGATACCTTAGAAAATAATTTATAAATAAAGGATTGGGTGGATCCAGAATCAAATAAAACATTTTCTACTATAGAGTGGATGGTAAGTATACCTTTCACCCCTTCGTTATCATACTCCACATCGCTGATAGAAATTGCATGTGAACTTCCTTTGTCTTTAAACTTAAGAGTTTGTTGACATTGATCATCATAAACAACCCTTGTATTAGGGCATTGATTGGCATAATGCCCCATTTCCTTTCACTTGTAACATTGAAGTGTAGGAGGTGCACTCTGTGTAGCCTTTTCATTGTTCGAATCACTAGACATCTTCTTCCCATCATTGCGGCATTCAAATGCCCGATGACCTTCCTTTCCACATTTGAAACATTTACTTGTCCCTTTAAGAAAACTCCCTCCATGTTTCTTTACACACATGTAGCATAAGGGAAAACTCTTCTTCTTTTCAGTGTGCTCTTTAGATTTTCCGTTGAATTCCATTTTCCTCTTCTTATCAAACCCATATGACTGATGGGTTACTCCAATCTCCATCTCAACTTTGAGAGAACATCGAATGATTTCCTCGTAGCTATTGAAGTCCCTTATGGATAACGCCCTTCGAAGACTTGGTTTTAAGCCACTAAATAACCGATCAATCTTACTCTCAGGTTGGATAATAATACCAGAAGCGCACCTTGCAAGTCTTGTAAAATTTTCTTCATAAGTACCAACAGATTCATCATCCTTTTCCTTTAGTTCAAGAAACTCCTTCTCCATCTTTGTTCAGATAATATGAGGGAAGTACTTATTGAAAAATAAGTTCTTAAACTCATCACATTCCATGGACTAAATTTCATCTCTTGGCCTCGTATTCTTGATAAGATTCCACCATTGATCAGCATCACCTTCCAAATGATACACTACTAAGATGAGTTTATCATGTTCAGAACATTTAAGAACTAAAAATATCTTTTCAGTAGTATTGATCCATTGTTCAGCAACTAATGTATCAGTAGACCCGATGAATGAAGGTGGACGCTGTCTCATGAAGGATTCAATAGAATGTTGCTCCTTACTTTGCTCGTTTGGAAGTCCTGAATGATTCATAGAATGAGAAAGTTGTGTCAACATGCCTACAAGATTTTTCATTCCATCTCCCATAACGTTTGGTTGCTCAGGGGGACAATCATTTCATTTCCCGTCACATTCCGCATTAACACGGTTCCTTCGGGTTCCATCCATTGACTAAAACCAAGAAGAATGGTGTGAGCAGAACTAATTATAATAGGAAAACCACATAATCAAGAATAAAATTTCACACTTAAGGTCTTATCCTAGGTTATTCATGGCCATTTCTAAAACACTAAGATTGTGTTCTATGCTTAGACTTATCCTTAGGATTCTTACTAAGGCTTTCACATCCTATTTTCCAAAGGTTGACTATAACCTTTCCTCTGATACCAACTATAACAAACCATAATTTACATACATTGTTAGTACTTTAAAATTGAAGTACACTTATTACAACATATAACAAAACCATGAAAGGACCGTATAGGTATAGTGTCTTTAGAAACTAGGAAACATAAACAACTAGTTCATAAGGCGTATACACTGTCTCCCATTTATTTCATCATATCTATAGTCCCTTTTGGAATATCTTACTTAATAACCTTCTTCCTGACCTAGGGAAAGAAAACATACAAAAGGGTGAGCTCAAATGATCAGTAAGGGTAAAAAAAATAAATATAAATCACATCATAATCATAAGAACATAAAATTTTGGAAATCTTACCCTGAAAAAGAGATCATAATTTCATAACATGGGATAAATCATTGTAGTGAAATGTAATCACAATAATCATAACTTAAAACATGAAGATTTTTTTCATACACACATAATCATATAGAATCATTTCTTATTAGTCAAGACTCATTTCCAAGACTATCTTAGTGGACAAAGTCCATTTCTGAACCGAGTTCATTCCTCGTTTCAGTCCTGTTTCACTGAACCAGTTTAACCTGCCGTTCCAGCCATGTATATCTCATGAGATATAAAATCTTTACCCAATGCATTGGATGGAGATATATGTCCCAGTCATCTCATAATGATACCATTCTTATGTGTGCCACAAAATCATAAACCATACATCATAGCATAACCCATGTAATAAAAATGGGATTCTTAAACATCGTGACAACATAAAACAAATCATATAAGATAAAGGAATTCAAAAAAATAATTCCATCACAACATAATCAAATCAATTTAATAATAGGGATAGAAACAGAACCCTTTATTATCTTATATGGAAAATAATTTTGATAAAATACTTGAACTCCATTCTTGAGGAAAATATCCTTTCTACTTCAAAAACACATTTCCTTTCTTAACATGCCACACAATTCTAAACTAAAAGAAGTTGATTAAAAATAAATTTGAAAACTTGTAAAGGAAGATTCTTGGAAATAATTTTTTAAAAATCCTTTCATGTCGTATAAGTTAAAAAAACATTCTTCTCATACTTTTGTCGGAAAAGTCAAAAAGTACCTCGTACGAAAAACGACAAAAGATTCCTTTCATATCTTTTACTAAAAACTCACCGAAGGGTACAATTGGATTTAAAAAATTGTAGGTGGATGTAAATAATATTACATATTGAGGAAACATGGATGTGGATGATAAAATACACCCCAGTAAATTCCAAAGTATAAACAATCTCGGATAAAAATGAGATTGTGATATTTCCCTTACCTTAAGTCTGATTTGCTTCGTAAGTGTCTGAACCTCCTGTATAATGATTTAAATAATGTCATTGACTTATTCCAGAATCATACTCATTTTTATTATATCATATATGGTCATATTCTTAGCTTATTATTAGTAATATTTCATTGCTACTTGTTATTCGGGTGTTTATTACTTTTTGTTCTTATGCGTGTTTTGTCGAATAAATTCTTATTCTTCTTTTTGGGTTATAGATACCTCATTTACAGAATGTTATTAGTGTAATAAATATAATATTTATTCACTAAATTCATTTATGTAATCATTATGCAATGAAAATCATGTAGAACGAGTCGCATCACATCGTGGAGATGGTATTCCGTACGTACGCACGAGCGATGATATAGTTTCCATGATCGTGGAATTGTATTGGACTATATGTATACTATTTCAGAATCAATATAACTTTATAATAATCATATATATTCATTCTTTACACCATTATACCCATCCAAGTAAGGTGGTGGTGGAAAATAGATTACACCACGGCGTGGAGACGGTATTTTGTACGTACGCACGCGCGGTGATTTCGTTTTTCGTAGGATGGATAGATGGTGAAATAGGGTTGTTTCATAATTATAATAACATATCAGAATATGAGTGATACTGATTTTATTACTTCATAATGAAACAACTAAAGAAGAAGAAATGGAAGAAGAAATAAAGTTGAAAGAATCGGTAACGGACATTACCTCTTCTTTGAAGCCCTTCTTTGAGACCTCCTTTTAGGGAACTAAAATTGGTCTTTGAAGAATACCAGGACCACTAAGATGTTTCTAGGGAAGTGGAGAGGAGAAATTTTCAGTTTTTGGCCGAGCTTTATGCTCAAAGTGGTGTGAGGAAGAGAGGGAGGAGGTTCCCTTTTATAAGGGAGGAGAGGGGCACCTTTGGAAAAACTAAAAATATTATTTTATTATAAAGCCATATTCGGTTTTAAATAGCTATAAATTGATTTATTTCGAATCTAAGGTGGGTATGGGTCGAAATCATCTCATCCAATAGAATTTTTACAAGTTTAGTTTACTATTTAAACCTTATCATTTAGATTTAACTTTAAGTTAGATAATTTTACTTTTACCGTGTCTTTTTGTGTTCTTACACTATAAGGTTAATAAAATTACTATAACAAGTCTAACGAACCCCAAGTTGTTTATTATTAATATATATAATCTTATATAAGTCATTTGCCCGAACCTTAGATTTTTATAAATAAAATAACAATTAATAATATAATATTTTTTTCAAAAACTATTTTATGTCAATTTTGACACTATTTAGTAATTGATTTTTGTAAAAATCATAGCAGAATGATTAGTTAGAAAAAAGTTTATTAAATCAATAATAACATGTCATATTAACCTATAAAATTAGTTTAATTCATAAAAAGTCTAAAATTACATTTATTTGGGTATTTATAACATCAATTATGTCAATATTTTATTAATAAGATAATTAATCCATCATCTTTGTGTCATAAATAAATTAAATTATTTAATGTCTAAAAATTAAAAATAAAATACCATTATGTAGGAAATGTTTTTAGATTTCTAATGAATATTTATAGTCAAATTTATCTTATGTATAACCCTATATTAAAAATTATTTACTTATTAAACTTTGATTTTAACTATTTTAACCCTTCTTTAAATAAATTAATAATAAATGTCCTAATCTAATCCAAGTGGGCCTAAATGGTCATATGTTATTCCTAAGTTTGTTTCCGGTCGAATTACACTTATCCAATAGAATTAGGACATGTGTTAGGGTAATAATAATATCATTTTTACCCTTAATTACCCTATTTACTTTTAACTGTGGTAAATAAAAGTAAAAGGTTACTATTCACCAAAAATTATTTTCATCTCATTGAACCACATTTTACTTACTGACATCAACTGTGTCTCTAGGATTTTTGAAATTCCACTCATAGAAGAGGTAAAATTAAGTTTTATGTAAATTTGCAAATTATCCTAGGAGGTGGGTAAAAGACGGTGAAAAGTTCAATAAAATTTTTATATATCTAAAATTATTATAAAATTACTCAAATGAATTACATTGAACATATATAGGTATTATGTATCAATTTTTACCTAAAAAATATTTAAATAAAATAAATAATTATTTAAATAAAAAGTCTGTTTTAAATAGTAACCCAGTGTTTTCACTATTAATCAAAAATTGAAAGTTTCCAGAAAAATACAAAAATTTCACCCTAGGCTAATTTCATTATTCCGAATCCAAAAATGAAGTCCATTTTGAAAAATAAGATTTAAAAATTTTCAAAAAGTGGTTATTACTATTCATAACGGCTAGTTTTAATAATGTTTTAATAGCATATCGTTGTTTAGTGAAACTCGGTATTGCGTACTACGCAAGCTATCAAGGAAGGTCGTGATTGCGTGTAAAGCAAGCCAAGCTAGTGTTGTGTGTAGTGAAAGATTCATTTTATGATTTATATAAAATAAAAACAAAATATTTATTATAAAAGTATCGGGTGTTACATTCAAGGTTTCATTCAATGACAAATATTTCCTTGATAATCAGGTCCTTTCCATGACCCAGGTGTTTTTTGACCTCCATCAGGGGGATCTCACCATGTTAGAATATTCCAACCATTTTTTAGAATTGGTATGTTTTCACCTGATGTGGTTTCTAATGATTATATAAAGGTTCATTGATTTGATATGGGGTTCTGACCAGATATTCTATCTCAGTATTCCTATTTCAACGGAATACATATGATGAGGTGGTGGATCAGGATCTGATAGTGGAAAATGACCAAGAATGTATGTCATGTTTTTCCAGTACAACACTACCTATTTTCTAGTTTGGTAGTGTCATGTTTGAGAAGAAAATAATGCTTCAATGGTAGGGAAAGAATAACGGGTTCATCTCAGGATACCCCTCCAGATTTCCCATGTCAACAAGTTTGGGTGGTGGATATATCGTGTGCCACTTGTGTGGGAGATAAGGGAATATGTGATATTTGTGTCTAACATAACCTAAACCCTTTCATCAGTTTGGGAATTTGGGTCACTTGAAAATGTTTTATAAGATTATAACACCCAATCAAGGTGGCGTAGGCTCCTTAATGAATATGTAATTTCCATCTTTGTCTGCTGCATCAAGAGCTATGGTTCATCGAACTGCTAGACCGTGTGGAAATTCTTATTCTCCCTACAAAAGGATTCATGTAAAGGAATATAAAAAGGTTAATTATTCACCAAATATATTAATGGATATGAATAACATTCATTAGATATGGATCCTATAGAATTATATGCAAGACTTGTAATAGTTTGAGCTGTTGTTTTTATTGCATCATCCATAGTCATTACTATATTTCATATAGGTTCTTCTAACTCATTTATTTATACTCATCTTTTGTAACTTCTAAAATTACCAAATGATATTATTCCCTATTCTATAGTTTTGGTTACACCCCTGGGAAATGAGAGAGAATAGGATTTCAAATTTCCATCTTTCACTGTCACTCAGCCAGGGGTCGAATTAAAATTGTACATCTTAGTTCTTGGAATCGACATCATTTACATGATTTTGGTCTTGAATTTGATGATTTTTTTCAAGGTTCATATTTTTTTTACTACCATTTAGTAACTTTAATGGAACCTAATGGGAGTAATCGGGTATTCTAAGGTGAATGGGATCCCCATTTTGGGTGAGTTGGACCTCCACTTCCAGAGTTAGGTAGCCTCATTTTTCAAGTCTCTTCCATTATACTAAAGGATTTTGTTACATGTTCTAAAAGGGGTTTCCTACTATAGTATATGAGTTTCCATAGGTGTTTGTAAATGATTTATCATGGTTACCACAGATGAGGGACGTGGATTTTACCACTAACTTGGAACCAGAATCACAGTCGATATAACTTTTCTCATTTTGTATGGAATCCACTAATTTAATTGAATTAATGATATTTGGATTATTTTCAATCCAAAGAATTCATTTTCTGATCATCTCACAATGGGATCACCTAATTCTATTTTCTAAAAAGGTTGATATATTCCTTCTGTTGTTCATTGATTAATAAATTGAATAGGGTCACAATCAAAATCTAATACCCAGTGCCCTTCATTGGTCACCTATTTGATCAGAATAAGGGGGAAGTTTGTTTTCTATGACTAACCTATGCTTTGGGTGTCATCGGGTCAGGGTCAAATTGACAAACGTTCCTAATATATCATTTTATGTAGGTATGTTGACATAGATTTTTTGGTAATGTCATTCAGGTTGAAAAATGATATGGTGGTTTTAATGGGACTTATGAATTGGTTGTTCCATCAGTACATAGAATCCTTTGTTATGGTGTTTTTGGAAGACATCATGGTATAATTTATGATAGATAAAGAGAATGGAAAAAACTTGAGTACCATGTTAAGAACTTATCTACACCAATGTTTTTATGATAAACATTCTAGCTGAACTTTATAGATCTTAGAAGTCATGTTTCTAGGACATGTAGTCTCAAAGAATTAGATTTCAGGGGACCAATAGAAAATAGAATAAATGACTTTGTAGGGAGAAATGGAGGAATGTCTTCTTGGTTAGGATCTTCTTGCTTCTGGATTATTAATAAAGATTATTCTTCAGATATTTCTCTTTTCTTTCTTCACCCATGATCTCACTTATCCAAAATTGGTTATGGTCTACTTAGATCCATGAATTCTAGGCATATTTTGTGTATCTCAAGTGGTGATTGACCACTTCCCTTATTTTAAAATTTCCATAATCTATAAAGGGATACCTGGTCAATTAGGATTCTCCAGGTTTGGTCTAGGGTGTGTGTTAATGCAGGATTACCATGTACTGTCATATGGATCTTTCCATATATGACAACATGAAAATAATTACCCAACTTATGTCCTGGAAATAGAAGAAGTGATTCATACATTAAATATATTTCATCACAATCTCTTTAGGGATAAATGAGTAGTTAACTTAGACCATAATATATTAGGCTACATTTCCTCCCATAAAAACTTAAATCTGAGGCATCGCTTATGAGTTGTGTGCCTTCATGGGTTTATATTGATATTTTCTACTCATCGTGAAATTGGAACATAGTATCATTCTCCCTAATAGATAATATGCATGATAAGGATGTAAAATATTCAAGTGATGAATGGAATTTAATTATCCTTTTTTTCAAGATGCACCTAAAAAATTATGAGAATAGTGGAGGTACATTCCTAGCCAGAATTCAGTTAGATCCCTATGTTCTAGGGTAGATTCAAGAAGATCAACCTAATGATTATTTGTTCTGGAACTCTAGAAAGATTCTAAATAGTGGGGAGGTATCCAGAGAGTTTTATTTATCTCCAGATGGAATTATTTGTCTCAACAATCATTTCACAATATCATTATCCTTGTGTAAAGTGGTGATGCAAGATAGACACTAGTCTCATTAATCCATTCATCATAGAACCACCAAGATGTTTTAAAATGTGTGATTCTAGTTTTGGTGGTTGTGTATGACGCTTGATATAGGTAACTTTTTATCCATAATCTATAATTTTTATCAGATTAAAGATGAGCATCATAGGACCTCAAGAATGCATTATAAACTCCACATTCCTACCTAGAATTGGGACATGATATCCATCGATTTTATCATTGGGTTACCTCATAAGTCTTGGGGGAGGAATTCCATTTCAGTAGTTATTAGTCATATAACCATGTCTTCCCATTTCACCTTGATCTGGTATTCAACCAAGGTGGATGATTTGGCCCAAATGTATCTTCAGGATATTTTGAGGCTTCATGGTGTTCTATCAGATATTGTCTCTGATAGGGACCCCCACTTTACCTCCCTACTTTTTGAAGGCCTTTATAAGGGAATGGGGTCATAGTTTAAACTCAGTATGGAACACCATCCTCAAATAGATGGTCATACTGAGTGGAAAACCCAAATTTTGGAATATATTCTATATGCATGCATTCTCGATTTCATTTGATTCTGGGATAATCATTTGGGATTAGTAGAATTTATATATAATTATATTTATCAATGCTCGATCCAAATGACTCCCTTTATGGGATTTATGGTCATCCATGTTGGCCAATTTTATGCTAAGAGGACATGGGAATGACTTAATGTACCTTTTCTAGAGACGTCTAATAAAGTTAGAGTGATCAGTTAGCATTTATTGATAAAACAGATCAACCATATGTCTTATGCTGATCAGTGGCACTATGCATTGGAATTATTAGTGGATAACTATGTTTTTATAATGGTGGAACCTCTCCTAGAGCTTTTTGGGTTTCCATGTATGTCGGCCAAGAGCTTCTAGGGTTTCCATGGCCTTCGTATTCCCCAGTGTCTAGAGACGTGGTGACTTAGGTATCTAGGGGTCATTGAGGGTAGATTTCATCGGTATTTCACTCTTGTCGGTGTCTTTGGGCTTGGTGGTGACTCAGGCTACTACGTTTCACCTTAATGGTGTTTCAAACCTGGTCCAGATCTGGTTTCATACCAGATTTGGTTGAATTTTTGTGGAATTTGGTTAGAGTCGGTGGCTATAGGGGCTTTTGCAACGTGATGTGTTTTTACAATGGGGATGTTCCAAGAGTGGTGATGCAAGATTTTGTGGTAGGCTTCTTGAGAAATGACGATGGAAGGCATGGTGACAGATCGGAATGGTGGTAGGGATTTTTTTTCCTGATTAGTGGGCATATGTTGTTAGGGGTTTCTGATCTGTTAAATCTGATAGATAAGGCCCATCTCCATCAGTATAATGATGGTGGCGTCTTGTGGGGGATGGTGCTATGAGGCCGGATGATGATGAGTTGACTATAGCCATAGAGTACAAGAGTATTCATGATTCTCGATGATGAGCAGCAACATCAGGGTTCACTAGTGACATTGTGGTGTAGATATAGGGTTAGTCGGGTTTCCTATAGTATTGGGTTTTTTCACTAGGTTATTAATCATTTTCAGGTCATCAGGTAGGGTCCTCTTGGTCATGTATGTGGGAATCATGTTTTTTGGGATTTTGAATCATGATCTGGCCTTTGGGTATGTAATGGGTTCTCCCTATCACCATCCCAAAGGGATCTAGCCTCTGACCATGTAATGGGTTCTCCCTAACCCCTTCAAAAGGGGTGTCTATTTTTAGTTTTATTTTTTTAATATAGGGTTTGGTCCCCAACCTATTTTAATAGGGTGAAAACATCTTGATAAGTAGGGTATGGTCGTGATAATGTATATCTGGTTGTTTGATAACACCAAAATTATGTGGTATGGTGGCATACCGATTGGTTTTTCAATACTAGTTTATGTTGATTCCTAATGTGTTTCATGTATCACAATTGAGAAATAATAACCTAGACCCATCTCATGTGCTGAAATAATAATAGCTGGAGTTGGAATATGATTTTTCTATAACTAAGTGTCCAATACATATTGTCGATTCCCATGTCAAATTTCTTTAGTAGAAATATATACCTTAGGTTAATGTCTTTTGGAATCATGAAAATGAAAATCATGATATATAAGAATGGAAATAATGTGTGTAGTATAATTATCCACATTTATTATCTAATTAGACTTTAGTGATACTTCTTGAGGGAATAAAGTTTTCATGGTGGGGATAATTTACACATCCATGGTGTTCTTTTCAGGTATTTTACATTTTATTTTTGGTTTTACCTTAATTACATGGATTTATATTTTTTTTCTATACAAATGGTGGTTTTTGACCCAAATAGGATGTGGTACATAGTTGGAAAACAATTATAATAAATTGGGTTCCATCCTAGTGAAAACCATGTACCCACCCCCAGAAAACCATGAGTCCCCCCTTACCTATTAGACATCGTTATCCCATTGTTTTCACATGGTTTTCACATGGTATAGAAGACTATACAGCCAAACCATGTGGCCGTTCATATCATTAAAAATTTTAAAATTACTAAACTAACACTCCATAATTTTAATACCCCAACACTAAACCATTTCCCCATTTGATCCTTCCATCCCAAGTTTCCCCTACCTCTCCTCTTCATCTCAATCCTGCTTTAATTTTTTTGTAGAGTTTGGATTTTATACTTCAAGAAATCCTCAAGTAAGATCATTATCACCTTCTATATTCACTACTTTTTGTATCTTCACCCTCCTTATATAGGTCTCATTTCCACCATCAAGAGTTTCAACCTATGTTAGGTTAAGTATCTTTTCATTGGGTTGAATCATGTTAGTTTTGGTGTGCGCTTTCCCGTATAACATCTCCTCTTGGTGAGGTTTTTCATTTCCACCCATATTTTTGAAGATATCAAGAAAAATGTATGTTTTTATGTTTTTATAAATTTTTTGATGATTTATATGTGCTTTCTTATTCCTTAAATAATTTCAAAATTTAATTTAGTGTGTATGTAAATGGATATTTTGGTATTTTTGGTGTGTGTGTGTAGTTTTAATGTGGATAAACCCACTTATAAATTACATGTTTTATTGTGTGATGGTGTCTCTTGTGAATGAAAATGATTTCAATGTTCAAAAAATGGTAAAATTACATGGGAATCTTGGGTATCTTTGTGGGAATACAAGGTCAAGTACACTAGGAATGATCTATCCTTCCTAGTTGGTTCACAGTAAGACAATAAAAATGAATTTATGATGTGGATTGGTTGGATCAATTAGAACATAGTTCTTCACATCTAGGTTTTAACAATGAGAGTATGGGGATATCAAGTCCCCACTAAGAATAGTTAATTAGAGATTTCCCATGGTTCTTATAATTTTTTTCCTGTTTCTTTTACATGTATTAAAAAATAATGTATCATGTTTTCAGATAAATTATTTTATTTATGTTAAAAAAATGATGTTTGATTATATTATAATGTCTATTCTTGGAATCATCTGGTGGTATCTTATTGGTCAAGTGATCTTAAACCTTATATACACCCTTCGGGGTATGTAGACATTGTTCTATTTGAATCTGGTAAGGGAAGGTATTCTTATGGTGGTTATGGTGGTTATATGAGAAATTCATCTTCTTTGGTTATGTGTTGTTGGTGGTCACATGAGGGAATCAACCCACGTGTTTCATGGAATCTTGGTTTTTAATACTTCCCCACTTCCTTTTTGGTTATTTTGGATTTTGGTTGTACAATTAAATGATGAATCATTCTGGTAGGGTTTCCTATGATATTTTTTGTTATGGTTATTGGTTATGATGTGATCTAGTTAATTTTGATTGTATGGAGTTGATTATAAAGGAAAAAATCATTCCCAAAATGTGTTACTCGATGCCAGACACTAGTTTCCAGCCTTTTGGGATTGTGAACGCCCTTCGGGACATGCCACATGCCAAACCAAGTGTCTGGTTGGATTGAAGCCAAGATTGATTCCCAAAAAATATAACAACATGTCAATATAATAATGATACTGAATTAACATTACTATTATATTGATATTATATTTGTAAGATTATGATTATGAAGAAAATACTAGTAAGGATATAATACTTACTTTTGACACTTTATTTTTTCATAGAAGTTCCCCTAAAATTGAAGGTATGATGCTAGCAATGAATGAACAAGGAATTATGTTTGGGGGAGTGGGTTCTAGGTAGAGTGAATGGGAATATTTCCAAGGGGGAAATAAGATTATATTATTAACATTTAATGGGTGGTAGTGATATCCATTTATAAGATGAGAAAATCAAACTTTTGGAAACACTCGTCATTTTTCAATAATATTATGGCACAATTCAATGTTCAATGGCTCAAAAGTGGAAAACATTTGTTTATGGGAAAACATAAAGCTGAAAATAATCACAAAAACGTATTTTAAAACATTTTTTTAAAATGTTTTCCCTATTTACCATAAGAATAAATCATTTTACAATTTTTACTTTTTATCGGGGTAACTATTTTTTTAATGATAGTAATTAATTTTGCTAAATAAAGTTAAAATTTACTATATTATATAGTTTTTAATATCTAGTTTCAAATTTTAAAATAATTTTATCATATCATATTTTTGAATATGTGGAATGTTAATTTTCAATTAAACACAATTAACTGTGTAAAAAATGTTTTCAGAAAAATGAAATTTCTCATATGTAAATTTATATAAAAGATAAATTTATTATAATTACTTATTTTAATGACATAAATTGATTTAATATAAATAAAATAAAAGATATGATGTTTTCTTTGGGAGCCAAAACTGAATCTCTATTTTAAAATACATACTCTAAAGAGAACATTGAAATCAATTTTTTTAAACTAACATTTTTTATGCAAAAAAAATAGACATCATACAGATAAGAAAAAATAATATATTGAAATTCATAATGTTATACCTTAAATATTATATTTTATTATTTTAATTTTTTTTATTCATCTATGATATACTCACATTTTGATAAATCCATAAAATCTATATTTTCGACTAAAATACTATCTTTTCATAAAAAATAAAATATTTACCCTATATAAATTTTCATTAATGGAGTTCATTAATGAAATTTATATTATAATATATAAATTTTTAAATATATAAATTTATTTTTTAAAATAAGATTTAGTATAAATAAAATAACTTTTATTATAACCTTTTTTAATATTAACTTATATTAATTATTAATCTATTAAAGTTAATAGCTATTACTGGTATAACATCATAGTGTTTATTTTAGATTTATTAATAATTTATTATTAATATATTGATGTTTTTTTACATTGGTTGTAGATTGTGACACTAGTAATAGAACATAATATTTATTTTAAAGGATCAAAAATCTAGGGATGCTACATTCCCCCCTTAAAAAATTGTATCTTCATAATTTTAATTTTTATTTACTAAAAGAATAAGCTAATGTATCTCTTAAAAACTCAAAATATACCATATACTAAGATATCCACATCATTACCCAAGTTGATACTAGGAAACTAATTATCCAAAATATGATTCTTAAGAATTATTAGGGATATACCTTTTATAATTTCATTTACTTGATCAAGATTCAGCAAAATAATCAATCCAAAAAATTTATGATAATATCCAAATGAATTAGTAAATATTAATATGAAATAAAAATACAAGGATGAAATCACAAATGAAATAATCATTTCAAACTATGATACTTTCATGTCGACTATGCCAAGCATGGTTAATCCTGTAAATATCTTGTTTCTACCTAAGTTACTTTATGTTGTTCTCTCTCATAATTCTCAAACTAATTCACTAATGTAAAAAGAAAATAAATCCTTCATAGTGCTTTGTAAATAAAATATTTTCAATTAAATAATATCCCATGGGAGATTCAAACTAAGTGTGTAATTAGGTAAATTTTCTATGGACTAGCTTATGATCAATTTTATACACAATATGCCATCTTTGAGGTTACTACCCATAGGTACACATGGAATAGAGCCTAAATCATATTTTAGTATCTAGAAAGGTTTTAATTTTTTAGAGAACCACATAATATATAGATCACCAAAACATTGGGGTGTTATCCTATACTTAGACTCATCCCTTATACTCTTCCCTAGGGATTTCCCTAAATATCTCTAAAATGATCTCTAAAAAAGACCAAAATAATATCCAAAATAACTAAACCATCATATGATACAAACTATAGTGACCCATGAGGAACTTAATTTAAATATTACATTAATATATTTAATTATCTTATATATCCTACAAAATCACACATTCCATGGACCAAAAATTTTAGTGTCTTGGATATTGTTGAGAATGTGTGGATCCGACAATTTCATTAATTTATTTCCAATTTTGATTCTCACAAATACCCACATTTGTGTTACTAATTAAGATCATTTATATAGGTTTTATAAAATTGATTATTGGTATAATTATTTTGATTATATAATTATTTTTTATTATAATCCAGTGGAATATTTTTTTATTTCAAAAAGTATATTTATTTTAGATGTTTTCATAAGAAGTTTAGAAACACTATTTACACCCTACATTTTTAAGAATAACATATTGTTTATGAACCGTACTTTTGGAAGTGAACCATACTTCGGTACCCTGTGTTTGAAGTAAAAAATTCAAATCAAGTACCCTAATTTTCAATGAAGCCCTATATATAAAGAGATAACATATGGTTTTTCAACCCTAATTTCAGATGCAACCCTACATTAGCATAGATAATGTATGGTGTAAACCCTAATTTTGAATTTTATCACTATACAAAGAAACCTGATGTTTGACTTTTTCAACATTGGAGATTGAAATTATGAATTATTATCATGATTTATATAACTATCTCTCTAGAATAAATATCTCATTTAAATCTATTTAAAGAAAAATTAAAAGGCGCATCTTTAATGAATTAAATCATTCATATTTATAAGTTAAGTTATGATTTTCTCTAAGAGTTCAAATTTAAATTCAAATCATTATGTTTTTTTAATATCATGGTTATTCATGAAAAAATTATGGATTAATTTAACTTAATCAATTCATGCATCTTGTTAAATATATAGAGTTTCTTCCTCTAAAAATGAGATATATTATATTTTGAGAATAATATTATGTCATTTTCTCTATGTATATGAATAGATGCACTTTGGAGACATGTATGTTATGTTTATTATTTGTTGGCAAATGTGTTGTTGTAGAAAATATATCAAATTATTAATCTTCTACTATAGTTTAAAAAAACCTATCAGGTCTACACTTTTGAGGCATACATAGTTGATCATCTGATCGATGTTTTCTCTACTACTGTTAAAAGGAAAAAATGATGGCTCATTGTTTAAGATTATTATTTTTTGTATTTTATTGAGAATATTTTCATCTTCCAATTATTTCTCCAACTGAAAGCTGAAACTATTAAATAATAATATACACCTAATCTTTTTTATGGTAAACTATCGACTACTCATACTCAATCATGGTGGAGTTTTAACTTCACATTCTATATTGTGGATATCATGGTTCCCAAAAAAATAACCAAAACCCTTATCAAAAGACTTGTTATAAAGGTTTCAACAACTTCCACTCAATTTAAGAGGACTTTGGATAAGAAGAAATGCAATTGAAAATAAACATGCTCATAGGAGAGCATTGGTGGAGTGGACTAGGGGATTTCTATTCCCTAAACCCCCATAAATTGTTATGTGTTGTTATTTTCCTTATTTATTTCCACAAATAAAATATATTTTAGAGATAAGTAATGAATCACTTTAAACCAAATAGGGTTTTTTTGAATTTATAGAGATTTTAAAATTACACAGTTCACCCCTACCATCTTATGTCATTGTCTTTTCCGTTCTGACCCAACAATTATTATCAATGGAATTGATCAATTGGATATATTTATTTTCAAAAATAACATAATATTCAAATTTTTCTATTCAATACCAAAAAGAATCAAGGTAAGGGATCTATTACTGTATTTCTATTTCTAATAACCCTTGATGATTTTATCATTTCTGTCATATACAAAGAATATGTATCATTGTATGGGATCTAGTGAATAATTATTTTTTCTCAAATAATCTAGAGTTAAATTATCTATATGTTGATAAATTGCAATGGTTGATCCTAGAGAAGGAATTTTGATAATCTATGTACATTATTTTAATCCTGATAATTATGGATGATGGATAGTGTGCATGATTATTTATTTAAAAATTCATATAATAAAATATTACTTAAAATTTATTAATTCCAATGAAATTAAAAACGAAGATCTAGAGAAGTTTAATGGTACTCAGGAGGAGGATTAAAATTTCAATTCAAGAGATATCAATTCCATTATCTACAGATAAGGATCTAATGAATTTTACCAATTTTCTTAGTCTGTGAGTACATATGATATGTGGAAGACCATTTCTATTTCCTATAAAGGAATTGAAAATTGTACAGAGCTATTAAAATACACTATATAATTAAAATTTGATACATTAAATATTAAAGAATACAAAATCATCACTCATATGAGTGGAATAATTCCAAGTGTTTTCAAAAAAATTGTTCCCTTATAAGAACATATTCTATAACCAGATTAGGCATTAAACATACTTAGAGTTTTACCATCTAAGTGGAATATAATATATTCTATTATTTTATAATCCCAGTAGCTAAATAGTTGAATATGAATGTGATTATTATCACCTAGATGATATATTAAGCTGATATGAAAGCTAAAGAGGAAAAAAATTATTAAAAAGTTAAAATGATACAATTAATGTTTTGATTGATGAATGTTCTGGTTCAATTCATTAAGATTCAAGTAAATAGCAGCCAGATCTTGCAAAAAATAGAAACTATTCAAAAATATAAAAGGTATGTTAATGATGAATAAATAAAAATATGTGAGCTGGTATGGATAAAAAAAAGGGTCATATGAGATCTGATTGTTCTGTTCTTAAATCTTAAAGGAAATGTAATTACAAATAGAATGGATGGAATGTCATGAAGTATAACTGGAGTTCCTATGATGATTTATGTTATGAATCTACTATAATATATAAAGCTAGCGATGAAAATAAAATGGTAAATCTATGTCTTATAAATCATGATGATGAGGTATAATATTCTTACTATCAATGTTTTAATTTTGAAAAGCACTCTTATTATGAACTAAAAAATATTTATTTATTCTATAAGAAAAATGTGAATATTTAAATTAAGATCATATAAATCATAAAAAATATTATGTTGTTATTTCTACTGATAATGAATTTCTGGAAAAAAAATACTGATTTATGATCAAATTATTCCAAAAGGTCATTTAATTTACATGAAAATAAAATCAAGGAACTATTGGATGATGTTAAGACTTTAAAGTAAGTCTATATCATACTTATAAAGGGAGAAAACTATTTGAATCAAATTAATATTAAAATTAAAGATAATAATAAATGTAATATTAGGATTGGTAGTAATGGAGAAACCCACAAATTATATAGGAATTATTTTGTTTTTGGTTCAAAAATCAAGATAATATAAACTATTAAATTTTTTCATTGTATAAGGAATGAGCATTATGTTAATGAATGTTATTTTAGAAAAACTCAATTTTGTGGTGTTATAGATTCTCATTATTTGAAATCATTATCAATCTTTAAATATAGAGTCTCTTTTCAAAACAAACAAATTTGGTCACTAAAATCATTAGTTTCTAAAACTACCAGATCCAAAAGCATATGGGTACCAAAAGACACCAATATTTGATATTTTTCAAATATATTCCAACAAAAAACATTTTTATTTTTATGATTGGTTATTTAGAAAAATTATTATTTATTATATTTTTGAACAAATTTGTGATGGTTCATTATTTAAAAGGAATATAATAACCCGATATTGTCATACATTAACATTACATAACTTTTTTGGAATAAAAGAAACATAATACAAACAGACATCCAAAGACCATACTTGTCAAGCACCTTTGAAAAAATGAAACATAAACAAGATACATTATCTCATATAAGGTTCTTCATGACTAGAACCCTTATTAGATGCATCAAACATAAATACATATATTCATAACCTGGGGAAGGAAACATAAAAAAATTGGTGAGATCAGATGCTTAATAATGTAAAATAAGGGAGAAATGTAAGCATAAACAAGATCATAGGGGTATGATAACATGATAAAAATATTTGAAGATCATAAGCTAGATATTGAATATCATAAAAATTTATCATGGAATAAGTATTGATATTCAATTATGCATTAATCGTAAGTAAATAAATAACATAAGCCATGAAATTATAACATAGGAATAAAACATGGAATTGTGACAATCATATAAGCATATAATATCATTTCCATAGTACCCAAGGAATTGCTAGAAATATCATATTAGTAGTATGGGTTCACTCACCATATCATATTGGTAGTAATTTTTCACCTCCATGCCCATCTTAGTATCATGAGTTCACTCCTCATACCATCTTGGTAGTCATGGTTTACTCCCATGTCTATCTTAGTAGTCATGGTTCACTCCAAAGACCATCTTTATCTATATCATTAGATATAAATCATTAACCAATGCATTGGAGAGATATTTAGGTCCCACCCATCTCATAATGAAATCATACTTACATTTTCCACAAAATAATAAACAATCATATCATAACCCATGAAATTAAATGGGTATCATAAACATGGAATCATATCATAACATGTGGAAAAAATACAATTTTCATATTCATTCCATCAAAAACATAACATGTGAAAGAAATAAACATATAACCAATGATAGAGAAATGGTTTTCATAAATACCATGACACCAAAGAATAAACCATTTAGAGAAATAATATTAATGGAACCTTTACATCATTTCCAAGAAAGGAATGAGTAACATCAACAGATTCTATCATATATGGGAAATAATATTGAAAAATATTTTAAAAACATTTCTTGAGGAAAATATCATTATTATTTGAAAATTGTTTTGGAGAACAAAAAACATTTTAAAAAATAATTTCATTATCAAAATACTTGAAAAATTGTAAATGAATAAATAAAACATTTTTAAAACCTTATTCCTTTTAACTTATAAATAATCTTGTAAACCATTTCAAAACAGTTTTCCTAGAAAACTTATAAAAGAATATTAAAACATATTTTTAGAACATAAATCCAAATATAGAAATATCATAGAAATGGGTATGTAAATACTAATATATTTAAGTATAATAGTCATAAAATACATTTAATGGAATTAAATACACCATAAAAAATAAGTGAATGGTGAATAAGGCATGTATCTCCTATAAATAAAGAGTGAGGTGAAATTCCCATACTGTGTGTCTTTAAACTTGTAGTACTCATTCAAAACTATTATATAATAAATATAGATTTATTATACATCTATCACATAACCATATTATTAATTCCAATACCATATATGGTTTTATTATTGATTTATATTTCCCTCTTGTTAAATATTTTATGTTAAGGTTTCATTTCAGGTAATATCCTCATTATTTTTTACATGTGTCTTAATTTGTTATATTGCTGATCCTTATACTTATATCACAATTTCCAGATTATGAAAAATTATTTAAATATAATTTATATTCAGTATATTTTTATTATAATTAAGCATATAGTGTACATGTATGAAATGGGATACACTATTCATGGATATGGCAAGTTGTACGTATGCATGAATGTTATTTTCGTTTAATTTGAGTGTTGGAAGAAAGAAAGTAAATATATATATAATTATTATTATTATAATATATTTATTATATCATATATAATCACTAAATACATCATTAATTCATTTTATGTAGTGTATGAAGGAATCACATCACTTGGAGCGGGTGGTAGTCCGCAATTCCTCAAACAAATTAATCGGATTAACAGAAAATAGAATGTATAAAGACATGTTTGGTAAAATAATTAAAAAAAATCATAAATACATAAAAAAAATTATATATAACATATATAAATATATTTTCCATCATAATTTCTTCCATTATAGGTGGTAAATGAAAAATTAATAATTTTCGTTTAGTGTGGCAGTAGTCTGTCATACATGAAAATAGTATGTTCATTAACCATTAGATAGAATTATATGTAAGTGAATGTCAAACCCATAATATTAAAACATCATATTATATTGATTATATTTTTTTTATAAAATAATTTAATAATAATATTTTAGTGAGTAGAGAAATAAAATTAAATAATGGAGTTTTAGGGTGGGTGTTACCTCTTAATCAGGTAACTCCTTTTTGGTTGCATAAAAGAGATTACTTGGAAGGATTCATACCCAAATAAAGATTCAATTATGAGGTGAGGTATTTTTGGGAGCTATTTTGGATGAGTTTTTTTATCAAAAGTGTCTTGAGAGGTGTACAAAAGTGGGAGGAGGGTAGGCTTTTTATAACGGAGGAGGGCCGGTAGTCATATAATATTTTAAATGAAAGGAAACCCACCCATGTTTTGTTATTTAAAGTGGTTATATAATATTAAATTTTATTTTCAAGGTTGTATAGGGTCTAAATATGGCCATACAATGTATTTTAGACAAGTTTATAGGTCATTTTTTCCTTAAGGTTATGGTTTAGTTCCTTATTAAGAATAATTTAACATTAATCATTGAAATTAATTTAAATTACTTCAATAATCAATTTTATAAAATAATAAGTCAACCATATTAGACATTATAAATTATAAATATTCTATTTATTGAATAAATTTTTCAAAATTCCAAGCACCGAAGTGGTATAAATTAATTTAATTTTAATCCCACAGTCAGCTCAACAATTCAGGTTTTTAAAGTAAAAGGTTCAAAAGTTTGCTATGTTTTTATATTCAATTTCAAAGTGAAATTTATTATAATTACCTAAATTACATTAATCATTGAAATATATTATATAATTAAACATTTAAACCAATTTAAAATGTAATTTAACCTTATAATTAAGTTAGATAAAAAAGTTGTTTCGAATTAAAATCCAGTATTTTTAACTATTCATGAAAAAATGAAACCATACTGAAAAATACAAAAATATGCCCTAAACTAATTTTTAAGATTATATTCCAAATATAAAACTTATCTATACTTATTAAATCTATAAATGTTCCAAAAATTAGATTTAAAAGGGTTTTTTAATTAAAATGCGACAAAAATACATTAATAAACATATAGGTTTTATTGTGTAAAATTGGGTTTTGTATAACACTATGACTATAAAATATATTAGATGAATATAAAAAATATTTTATTGGATATATATTGTCTATATATTTTATTAATATCACACAAAAAATTAATTAATTTGATTTATTTGGATAAAGCTGCTTTGTGGGCATGAAAGTAGCTTTCTAAAAAAATAGTCCCTTTATAATCAATTGGTTCATTATAAATAATGAATTAAATTTATATTTGTGTAAAATATAGTTTTTCTTAAATTAGTTATTACTATTCATAATTTCTAACTTAATTGTTAGGCTATGTCTTAATATAATATTTTAATAATAAATTGTTCTTTGGTAATGCTCGGTGTTGCGTGTAATGCATGCTATGTTGGTGTCGTGTGAATGGAATGTTTAAGTTACTAAATTACAAAAATTCAATGAAAACTAATTCAATTGAAAAATAATTTCCACAAAAACATATGGTTTTACAAATAAATACAGATAAATCTAGAGCTATTAAATTCTATAAAGTATTTCATTTTATGCATTAACTGTTTTATTTAAGGGAGAAAAACTATTAAATGTTTTATCTTTTTCCACTACAATAATTTATCAATATTTTAAAACAATTAAATATTTTCTCAATCTATTATTTCATTTTATGATTAAATTTTTTTAACTATTTTTATAACATCATTCCTACTATTGAAACATTTTATAATAACCACATAATTTAATTTCATGTACTAGAATGATATATTAAGATCAATGATAAATATGATAAAATATTTTAATATGTGTATCAATTTTAAAAACCTTTTATTATTTTAAAATGCATTAAAATTTCATTAAATATTTATATATATATATATATATTATGACTATTTTTCTACAATAAACTATAATTAAGGGGAGCGTGACATTTTTCTTATATTAATTTGAATCACATAAAGAAATATATGTTTATTGAATTTTAATGAAAATATATATTAATAATTAATCTCTTATTTCATGAAACTTTTTTTATTTGAGAATTTTATTTCCTCGAAAATATTATTCAATTATTTGATGTTATTTTTACAAAAATATTTTTTTATATAAAACTATCTTTTATAATGTAAAATATGAAATGATTACACCGCTTTTTTGTATTGATAAATCAATGTGTCACATAAAAAATCAAAATAAAACTATTATTCTTCCTTAAAACCCCAATCCTACCTCATTCCCAACACTTTTAAACCATTCACTGTCCTTATTTTTAATGTCAATATTAAAAAAAACTGATGAATCTAGTACAAGATTCCATAAGAAACTAAATCTCTCTAGATCTGAAATATTTCATCTTAAAATGCTAATAATTCGAGGTATGTATGATTTATTACATGACAATTATTTTTATAATTTATTTAGAGAACAGTTAGTCTTTTTAATAGAAGATTATGTAATAACATTTTCATGAAAAGGTACAGAAATCCTTGGATTTCATAAACAAGAAATTCGATCTACTAAAATATCTAAAGAAGAAATTCCTTCTAAAAAGTCTCCATCAAATGATGATGCATAATTATGTAGAAACTGTTCTCTTTCGGGTGTTGTATAGTTGGTTTCTATGTTTAATCATATGAGAAGGGAAGTAGTTAAGATATATGAATATCTATAACGTTTTATGAAGTCAATTTAAAAGCTTGAAAACTTATCTATTTCAAAAATTGAATTTCAATATCTTCAAATTATGTATCAATGTTTATAGGAAAGATAAATTTAAATAGATGGTTTTAATACTTTTAAAGTGTAGATGGTAAGAATAATGGAGCAGATCTGTATCACCCTTAGTTTTTGTGACTTTTTTCTAAATAAATTAAAATTATTTGGTATAATTAGTTGAAAAAACACCAATTTATTATTTTTTACATGAAATACCAAGTTATTATTTTTTCAATATGCAAAACAAGGTTAGATTACATTATACAAGGCATTTTGTTTTAACAAACCCACATATATTATTAATATAGTTATTAAAAATTAATTTTTATAACATAGAAATAATAAATAGTGATGTGAATATAAATTAAAAATGTTTAATTATTTATTATAATTCTTTTACATAAATGAAACATATTGAAATAAAATGTACTTAATTTCTCGTAATGTCTTTATTTCTTTTGAAAACCCTATTTTCTCAAACTTTTCTATTTCATTTCAAACCCACCTTATCGTTTAATTTATTTAAAAAGTTAAATTATATTTTAATTTAATTGTAAAATATATTTTTTTAATTATACATATAATAATACAATTTATTTCATTTGAATTAATTTTTATATGGAATTTTTATATAAAATCTTTGTAATATTTTTAAAAAAAATTAAAAACCTACATTTTCGTTGCATTTATGGGATTAATATAAAATTAAATTTTTTTTAATTATGTGAATTATTCCCTCTTTTAAATCATAATAATTTATATTATTTAATAATTTCAACTTAACTATTTTCCAAAATGAATAGTAAAATAAATAAAAATTATTTTCTGTTGTTTATTTAAAAAGGGGTTTACCGAGGAGTAAAACTAGAAACAAAAGAGATAAAATAAACTATAAACTTGACTAAAATATATTTTCTATCAATATTTCGACCTTATCTTGTCTAAATTTTTAATTTGATTCATTTTTAACCATTTGGTATGTGAAAAACGTGGGTATAATTTCCCTTTCAAAAAATTAAAAGTGATCCACCCACCTCACTTATAAAAGGACACCTCTCCTCTCTTATTTACACCTTCAAACCCATTTGTTTCATCCAATAAATTTTTAATTCACTTCCCAAATTCCCTCCTATCATCCTAGAATCCTTATTTTTTGTAGAAATTCATCCATGGAAATATTTTGGTGTAAACTTAATGAGGTTACCTGAAGAAGAGGTAATGTTCATCAACGAGGGTTTTTTTATTTCTTAATAAACCTCATTTAATTATTATTCTACCATGATTATATGATAACATTTTAATCTATTATATACAATTTTTTAATGTTAATTTAATGACCTACAACTATCTCCACTTCCATCGTATGGGTTATCAAATCATCGTCTATATGAATGGTGAATTACCTCCACATGAATCAATATCACCTTTTCCATTTACGCATATTAATTCTATAGAAAATTATGGATTTATTATTTATATATGATCATTATGGTATTATTATGCTTCTTGAATAATTATATCACACATAACTTCATGATTTCTATTTTTGGGAATATGATAGCGTCGCTTGTGTGTATGGAGGACTACCACCTTCCAAAGCAATGTGATTCATTCACACATTACATTAAAGGTAATAAGGTTGTATTTAATGAATATATATGATATATACGATATTAAACTTATTTTTTAATGATAATATATCATTTACCAGTATTAATTTCAATACAATGAGAAAATCGAAATACAGTTCATGCGTACGTACAGTCTACCGTCTCCATGAATGGTGTATTTCAATTTCTATCACAAAATGTATGGGTTAATATAAATGAATATTTAATAAAAATATAATATATATATATATATCATGTTTAAAATTATGTAAATTTTTAAATCATGATAAAAGAAAGAGGACAAAAAATAATAAATCAAAACATATATGAAAAACAAAGCAGTTATTACCTGAAATGTAAAATTATCATGAAATTGTTAATAAATAGGTAAAAAATGTCATAATAATATCATATATGATATGATATATATAATTATTATTCGATAAAATATTAATAATAAACTTATATTTTTTAAATAGGAGTTTTTAACATGTATGATGAAATTTAAGACTTTATGAAAGGGATCTTTGTTACAATTTTCCTTCTTTGAGACATATGTTATGTAGTGAACCTATATCCTTTTATGAGGTGTATATACATCCCATATGAAATTTAATATCATTAATTAATTTACATTTATGAAATTTTATGCTTTATTTAATTATATTCCTTCATGGGGATTCTGATTCAATGTTACCAAACTGGTAATGATTTCATGTTACAATCTAATCATTTATCAGGACTATTTATGATTTTTTCTATAATGATGAAATAATATGACTAATATCTCAATAAAATTATGAAATTACTATCCTCTGTTTATTCATCTTATTTTCATGTAATATAACTATTTTTCACTCTTTGGTACTTAAAATAATTGAGAAATTATTTTTAATAAAATCTATCTTTATTTCTATCTTTGGTTGGAAATCTATTTTTTCTAAGACCATGTTTTCTAAAAATGTTTTCAAATTTGTTTTATTAATATCCTATGGTTTTTAAAATACATTTTTACCGATGAATTTCTATTTATAAAAAAAATTAATGGAATATTCATGTCATTCTCCAAACAAATATCATTTGGATTTCACCGAAAATGTGAAAGGAATCGTTGTTTTAACATGTGCAATATGAATGAAACTTCCCATAACCATGATCATTATTTTCTTTTAATCTTACATTATAATATTTCAAATATATTTTTAAATAATAATATTTAAAAAAATATATATGTTTCAAAAAAAAATTATAATAAGAAAGGATGTTTCTCTTAATAAATGTTTTAAATGATCGATAAAAATCATTTTCCATCTAATATGACAAGTAATGATGTTACCTATGACATACTAGGAATATGAGCCAATGATACCATTATTATTATTTCTCTTAATGGTTTATATTTATGACGGTGTGATGTTTATGAAAACCATTCTCTTCCATGGGTTATACCAAGTTAAAATTCTTATAAAACTCGATTATTTTTTCATGGGTTATGATATGATGTAATGGTTAAATGATTACAAAACATGTCTCTTTTATATAGCTTATGATACTATGAAATGTTTATGAAAACCGTTTCATTTCAGGAGTAATGATACAAATAATTTTTTTTATAATGTGGTACACATAAATATGGTATTCATTATTAAATTGGTGGGACCTATATCTCCCTCAAATGAATTACATAAATATTTATATCTCATGAGATAAACAATACTGGAATGGGGAGTAAAATGGTTTAGTAAGGTACATTATCCACTAATATGATCTTGGGAGTGAACCTTGACTATTGTGATGGTTTAGGGAGTGAACTCATTCCACTATTATATCCTTGGAAGTAATCCTTGACTATTATGGAAATGATTTTCTAAGCTTATGTGTATTCCAAAAATCTAGGTCTTATTCCAATGTTATGAACTCATGGATCAGGTTCTTTGATTACCTTATGATTCAAGTATTATAAACTAACAATCTTTATTTCATGACTCAATATTATGATATTTGATATGAATTTTATTGTTTTCAAATGTTATGATCATGTTCTAATACCTTTATGTTCTTGTTATAATTATGTGTCTCCTTTTTTTACACTTATGGAGCATATAATATTAACATTTATTTTGATTAATTTCCATAGGTTATGGTGAAATTTTTTATGTATGATATGTCTAATAATGGTGGTAGTTATGAAGAACATATTGTTTGATGACTTAGTTTACCTATGGACCAATCATTTGTGTTTCCATGTTTCTGAATACAATGTACTACTTTGGTCATCAGGCATGTGTATATGTAATGTAATGAATATTATTCTAAACCGATGCGATAGCTATGTATGTTGAACTGGGTCACAATAGTTGTTATCATAAGATATTTTTAGTTATCCATTGGAAACTAGTACAAAAAAAACCTTAGTGATGTCCTTAAGGAAATGTATAAGGATAAGTATAAGGATGAGTTAAAGTATCAGACAATGAGATGGAATTTTTTTAAAGGATAGAGAAACTAGTTTTCAAGAAATTTCATCCTTTTCTAGATACTAGAAGTGTATTTTGATCTGGAACATAGGTAATTATGGGTTATTAATCCAAAAATAGATCATATAGACAGACTTTATTGTCACCTAGTATAGGATAGTTGACCTCACTGCACACTTAGTTTGACACTCCCAGGGTATATTCTTTTGAAATTAACAGACTCTTCATGAACAATCATGAATTATTTAAATATATGATGAATATAAATGACCTATTATAAACCTAATGTGTCATATATTAAATAAGGTTTCAATATTTAGACAACATATAAGTTATTTTCAATGATTATAAGGTACCCGATCATGATTATTATTTCTTACATTATATTGGTTTTAGTTAATGTTCAGAACCCAAAAAAACCATGTTTATTATGAGTGCAATGAAAAATTCATTTACTGTACTCATAACCATCGAATATTTATGTTATACGGAATGAAAAATATTTTTTCTTAGCTCATTCAACTTTCTAAATTTTTTATTCCTGCTGGACATCCAAACATACAAGTGGGGAACAATATTATATTGAGTCCTTCATAAGGTAATTTCCACCTTCATTTAGTTATTATTTTAATCTAATAGTTTTTTTAACAATGTATCTGCACCATGGAAAATATATTTTTCTTTCTCTAGTGTTTGAAACAAGAAAAAGTCAGTTTTGCTATATACTGTTTGGAACGTGAAGTGGATCAATTGTGGACTCCTATCAAGAATATGAGAAAACAATATGAGATTAACTCTATGGATTAGGATGAGTTCCAGAAAATATTTTTCAATAAGTAATTTCCTCATAGTCTTTGTATGAATATTGAGATGGAGTTCCTTGAGCTAAAGAAATATGATGATGAATCTGTTGGTTCCTATGAGTAAAATTTTACAAGGCTTGTGAGGTATGCATCTAATATTATCAAAATATATGAAATTAAGGTGATTGATTCTTTAGTGTCTTAAAACAATTTCTTCTAATGGGTTTATCCACAATATACTTCATTATTAAATAATATATTGTTCTATGTTCTATAAATGTAAAAATTTGGGTTTATGGTATGTACGAATATCATGGTTTTGATAAGAATATAAAAATTGAATTCAGAGGAAAATATAATAACCATGGAGGGAAGAATATGAGTTTCCCTTTTTGATAAAATTATTGGAAGAATCCTAGATGAAATTAACTTAAGGGGAATATTAAATTTTTTATGTATTGAAGGGGATAATAATAGGAAATTTATTTTTGAAGTGATGGGAAGAAATTATCAAATGATACAAATAGAGATAAAGTTAAATAGAATAAACTACCCATTATCTTGTTTTTTAAATGCATGGAATATGGGAATTATGTTATACAACATCCCAATATAAAGCATAATTATAATGATCAATCACTGCAACTCTTGATCTTAGTGAAAAATTGAAATCTCATGTGATCCTTGTTTCTAATGATGGGTGCAATAATGATATGGTGAAAGGTAAAAATATCATCTTCTCTAAAACTACTAATCTCTTAATTAAATCTGGATCTACCCATTCATTAATATATAAATATTTTTATAAGGGTGTCAATATTCCACCAAAATTATTAGATATAGAATTATCAGTGAAACACCATATTGGTATGATGATCAAATCTAAAGTCTGTGATTCCTCTATAATTGATGTTGGATGGAATGTGATTCCTAAAAATCATGTCATTATTTCTTTGGATTAATTTGATGTTATAATGGGCATGGATTGAATTTATATATATAAATATCACATCAGTTTTTGTGGAAGGTAATTCACATTTGATATTCCAAACTAACTTATGATCATCTATCAATGTGTCGATATGTACGAAATTCTCATGGAGATCACATCCATTGTATGGGTCTCAATTTCTATTCAGAAGGGGTTTTATCTATGAGGGTTGGGGAGAAATTTAAAATTGATTGTATGATTATTATGTATTAATCTATTAATGTATTTATAGATGATTCTCCTGGCCTTCAAAAAATGGGAATTCGAGTTCTCAATATAACTCATACTTGGTTCTATACAAATTTCATATACTCTATATTGAATGTCCTCGATTGATTTGTAGGAATTGAAGAAGTAACTCTAGGAAAACCTTGAAAAGAGATTCATTCAAGTAATTGTATTTTCATGGGGAGTGCATGATATTTTTTGTTAAAAATAAATATGGATCAATGTGACTCTACATTGATTATTGGGAGTTGAGAAAGGTAATAATTAAGAACAAGTATCTTATTCCCAATATTGATGACTTTTTGGATCAACTGTGTTGTGATTAATACTTTTCCAATATTGAACTTCATTATGAATATCATTAATTGAGGGACAAGAAGGAGGATATATCCATGAAATTATTCTATATATGGTATAGGCACTATGAACATATAGTGATTCCATTTGGTCTTCTTAATTCCCATCTTATCTTTTTGGATTTAATGAATATATTCATCATAGATTACCTTGATCATTTTTTGTTGCCTTTATAGATGATATTCTTATCAATAAAAAGAGTAATAATGATAATGAAGGCAGTATGAGAAGTTTACTAAAGACCCTAAGGAAGGATAAAATATATGAAAATTTACAAAATGTGAATTTTGGATGAAAAATGTTTCATTTTTTGGGTTATATAATCTCAAGAGAGGTTATATCTGTAGATCCATCAAAGATGGAGGCTATTGAATTTTGGCCTAGACCAACAATGGTGAATGAGATATGTAGTTTTCTTGGCTTCACATGATATTATTAAAAAAAATTGTATAATTTCTCATTAATATATAATCCTTTAACCAAGTTGACTCTAAAGGAAGACAAGATCCTCTAGATAGATGAATGTGAGGAAACTTTCAAGGAACTAAAGAGAAGATTTGTCAGCACACATGTGCATACATTAACCTGTAGTGGAAAATGGTTTTTAATTTATATTGATTCATCCAAGAATGGATTAAGATGTGTTCTAATGCATAATGAATTTTTATAGCTTATGCCTCATAGAAATTAAAATATTTGTGATAAAAATTACCCAACTCGTGATTTTGAGTTAGATGTTGTCATTTTTTTATTAATGATATGGGGTAATTATATTTATGTAGAAAGGATTGATATATATACAGATCATAAAATTTTAAAGTATATATTCCAAAAGAATGAGTATTATATGAGAAAAATAATATGGTTATATATGATTAATGATTCTGACTGCTCAAAACATTACCACCCAAGTAAAGAGAACCAGGTGGCTAATTCATTGAGTCAAAAGGATCATACTAGATCTTCCATGATAGGTGGTTAAAAAAGATCTGATTTTTCTCGATTAAAAAAGATGGTTCTATAAACTATATAGTAATTTAAAAAATCTTGACTTTTTCAATTGAATGTTAAACTATTTATTCATATGAAAATTAAAGAGGCATGGGGGGAATATGTATAGATATAAAAGAATTTTATAAATTTACCTAATTTTAACCTTAATCGTGATGGAATGACAAGGTTTAGGTATGTATGTATGTGTTTTTCCTATTCTATATTTGAAGAATCATTTGTTAGAGTAATCTCCTAGATATTAAATATCTATCATCCGAGATGTATAAAAATGTATACATATTTGAAAGTTTATTTTTGGTGGGATGAAATTAAGTGGGATATCACATAGCTTATATATTGATTCTTGGTATGTTAGAAAGTGATGGATAAAAGATAACAGTCTAAGGGAATGTTACATCCAATACCCATACTAGAATAGAAATTGGAAAACATCACCATGAATTTTTTTCATTTTATTCCCCAAATATTCTAAAGGTAATAATTCTATATGGATTTTAATTAATCACCTTACAAATTCAACACACTTCATCACTATTAGATAAAACTTCTCCCATGATCGTCTTTCTATAATATACATTAAATAAGTGTTATGGTTCTATGGATTACCACATTCCATTAATCTAATCAAGATCTATGGTTTAGTATCCGCGCTATGTATCATACTCAAATTGATGTTCATTGAGAGAGAACAAATCAATCCCTGTAGGATATGTTGAGATATTTTTGTTTGGATTTCAAAGGTTGTTGGGATAAAAACCTTTATCAAGTTTAGTTTTCATAAAATAATAACTTTAACTCAAGCATTCACATGGCTCCTTATGAATCCCACTATTTAAATAATTATTGATCTCCATTGTTCTCGAATTAATTTGAAGAAATAAAGAAATTGGGGCCTAATATAGATATAAAAATGGAATAGAATATTTTACCCATTTAGAGAAAAAATACAAGAAGTTTAGAGATGGAACAAAAGTTATTCCGAAAATCAAAGTACTGATCATGAATTTAAGTTAGTGACAATTTATTTTCAATAATTCCTCCCTAGAATAATGTTATGATATTTTGGAATAAAAGGAAACTAATACCTTGGTATATTAGTCCCTTGTTTATCATATTAGAACCGTATCTTATCAATTTTCACTTAACCAAACCTTTCTCAAATACATGATGGGTTTTATGTATCCATCCTGAGGATGTATATATGTAAACCTTCAAATGTGTTGAACTTAGAGGTCATATCTCTTGAGTAATACCATTCTTATGGGGAACAACCAATAGAAATTTTTAACCATACAAATAAAGTTCTATGAAACAAGACCACTCACATGATCAAAGTTTTGTGGAAAAACCACCAGTTTAAGGATGATATGTTGGAATATGAAAATATTATGGAGCCAATGTATCCTTATTATTTTGTATTAGTGTGATGAATTTCTATGGGGGAAATTGTTTTTAAAGGGGATAAAATTTTGCACCCTTGGTTTTTTAAAGAAAATTATTAAATAAATTAAATTCATTTTATAGACTTTTTTACACACAGAAACATGTTAAGATTGTGTTACATGTTACACCAATTTAATCTTTCATTAAATGTAACACCATGTTAGGTTTCTTCTGTATGAAACACTAGGTTAGCTTTTGTTATTAACAACACAGAGTTTTAACAAAACCATAATATATTACTAATATAGTTATTAAAACACACAAGTTATAACCTAGACATTAAACATAGAAATATGAAAAGAAAAAAATATTTTAAATTAAAATTTTAATGGTTTAACATAAAGGAAACACATTGACATAAAAAGTACATAATTTTCAGAAATGTATTTATATGTTTCGATAATACTATTTTATCAAAAAATTATTATTATTTATTTTTGTGAACATTAATAAAATTATTTTTTGACAAAATTAGATAATGAATTTAATAAAATAAAATTCATATTTTGAATCATAATTTCAAAATTATCTAAGGGTGAATTTTTGGGATTTTTCTAAACAATTTCAATTTTTTGATGAATAGTGAAGAAACTAAATTTTAAATGAAAACTATTTTTTCATTTAATTTATTAATAAATATAATTACACTATAATTTTGTTTCAAATTAAATATTTTTCAATATTAAATATAAAAATATAATTTATATCATTGGAATCAATTTCATATTGAATTTTTAAACAAAAATTTGTAAACATTTGAACATTATCTCTTTTAAAACTTGTTTTCTCATAGCATCTCCATGATTAATTTTAAATTAAATTTTTCTAATTCGGTGAATGGAATTTGGAAAAATAGAATCTATATTTTTAATCATAAAAATTTAAATTCTATAAAAATTTTAACATAATTCTTTAACAAAAATAATAATAATACAGTAAAAAATATTTACAATGGTTAAGGTAAAAATGGGCTTATCAAGTGTCTAAAACAAGAAAGAAAATGGTTCAAATGACCTATAAACCTATCAAAAATATATTTAATGGATATATTTAGAAATAATAATATCTAAATTTCCAAATCGAGTCATTTTTTACCATTTTGGATTGTAGAAATTTCAGTACACCTTTTATTTCAAAAAATTACAAGTGTTCCACTCACCTCACTTATAAAAGGCCACCCCCTCTCTTCTATTCATCACACCCTAAAACCCTATATATATGGAAAAAGCATACCCAAATAACTTCCAAAATTCCACACTCTCATAATATAATCCTTTTGGATATAAATCCAATCATGTAAGTATTTTTGGTGAAAATCTAAGGAGGATCCATGTAGAAGAGGTAACATTCATTAACAGGTGTTTTTGTTTCATTTCATCCTCTAGCTCCTTCAATAATTCTAAAAAATTATGATATAATATAAATATTATATTAAATGTAATAATATTTTTTTATGTTAAGGTTTTGACCTATGACCATCTCCACTTCGATCGAATGGGTTATAAAATCATTGTTCGTGTGTACAATGGAATACCTCCTCATAAACAAATGTCATTTGTTTTTTACATTACCACCTCCCAAGGATATAAATAATGATGGATTTATTATTTATATATGATATTTTTGATATTATTATTCTTTTAGAATTATTATATCAATCATACCTTTATGATTTTCATTTTTTGAAATATGATTACGTCGCTCGTGTGTATGATAGACTACCGCCTCTTGGAGCGATGTGATTCCTTCATGAAATAAATGGAATGTAATAAGGTTTATTTTAATGAAAATATGTGATATAAATTAAATAAAACTGATTATTAAATGATAATTTATAATTTAAATTTCATTCTTTCAATCCAATATGTAAAGGGAAATAGCATTAATGCTTACATATGACTTACAATTTCCACGAATGGTGTTTTTCATTTTATATCACTAAATTTAATGGGTTACTATAAATACATATATAATGATTATATATGATATTTATATCATGGATAACATTATGGATATGGTTAAATAATGATAAAATTATGAGTTCCAAATATAACTAATTAAAATAATTATGAGAAAATATTGATTATTACCTGAAACATAAATTTTACAAGGAATTTTCAATAAATAAGTAATAAAATGCCATAATAAAATAATATATGGTATTATATATATGTTTTTTATTTAATATATGTATAGTAAATTTATTTTTTTTATACATGAGTTATGAACATGTACAATAGAATTCAAGACTTCAGGTAAGGGATCTTTGCCTCAATTTTTCATCTTCGAGACATTTGATATGTAATGAAACTAGACTCTTAAGATTTTTATATATAGACCCATTGAAAATTAAAATAATCAAATTATTTATCCTTATTATATTTTATTTTTCATTTAATTTTCTTCCTTCACAAGGATTATGATTCAATGTTACTAATGTTTTAAAAATATTATCTTATAATCTCTTTAATTTTCGGGATTATTTATGATTATGTTTCCAATGATAAAATATGACGATACATCCCTCATGAAACATATTAAGAGTATTATCATCTGTTTATTCATAAAATTTTCTATTAATAGTACCATTTTTTCACACTTTGGTACATGAAATAATAGATAAAATGTTCTTAATAAAATCTAACTTTATTTCTCTCTTCACTCAAGAATCCATTTTCTTCCAAACCCATGTTTTATTAATGTTTTTTTATTATAATATTATTTTTAGAAGATATTTTAACCCATTTTTGAATTTTAAAAAATGATAGTAATATTCATGTCATTTTCCAAACCACACACGTTTGGAGTTTACTGAAAATGTGAAAGGAATCTTTCTTTTAACATATACGACATGAATGAAACTTCATGTCTTAAGGAAAATTATTTTCATTGAAGCTTAATTTTTATGTTTTCAAGGTCATTTTAAAAGAAAAATATATTCAAATTTTTTTATGCTTTAAAAAGTTTTTTTCAATTTAAAAAGTATGTTTTATTCATGAAATGTTTGATATGATCGATCAGAATTATTTTCCATCTAAAATGAAATATATAGATTTTTCCTATAACTTAATGGGGATATCAGACAAGGATACCATTATTATTATTTCTATGAATGGTTTATGTTTTTAATGGCATGATTTTTAGGAAATCAATTTCTATTCCTTAGTTTATACCATGATAAAATTCATATGAAATTGTATTATTTTTACATTGGATATACTATGATGAAGTGATGAAATAATTATGAAACCTGTCTCTTTTATATAGGTATATATGATGAAATGTTTATTAAACCACTTTCATTTCATGGTTATGAGATTATAAATGTATTATGATCTTATAGTGTATAAAAATATGGTTTTCATTCTAAGATGGGTGGGACTCGTATCTCCCTCTAATGTATTGTGTAATGATTTATATTTCATTAGATATATTGGACTAGAATGGGGAGTGAAAATGATTTAATGAGGGATTTTTTCCGCTATAATGCTCTTGGAAGTGATCCTTGATAAATATTATGGTTTGAGGAGTAAACTTGTTCCACTATGATTCCCTTGGAAGTAAGACATAACTATAATGAAAATGATTTTCTAGGATTATTTGTATTCCAAAAATCTATGTCATATACCAATGTTATGATTTCAACGCTCATGTCCTTTAATTATATTATGATTCTTATCTTATAAACTACCAATCTTTATTCCATGACTCAAAATTATGATCTTTGATATGCAGGGTATGATTTTCAAATATTATTTTTATGTTGTCATACCATTATGTTCATGTTAGGCTTACTTATCTCCCGTGTTTACCCATATTGGGAATCTAATATCACCTTTTATTATGTTTCCTATCTCCAAGTTATGAAGAAATTTATTATGTGTGATATTTCTATAAAGGGTTTAGTTTAAGAAGATCATAGTGGGAGATGATTTAGTTTAACTATGGACTAGTTGATTATGTTTATTTATTTCTAAATATGGTAAAATATTAAGGTCCTCATGTGTGTGTTTGTATAATACAATTAATATGTCATGACCTGCCTTCACCAAGATGAGGGAAGGGATAGCAGATTTCCAAACCCTTCCTTCTTCAAGTTGAAGGAGAGATCCGAGACCCGCCTTCAATAATTCCCGGAGTGGCGACTAGCACCAAGGGTATAATATCACACACTAAATGTAAGTCATTACCCTTTTTATTTTAATAGGATCGGGAGATAAGATAGTAAATCCCACAACACCAAACTGAAAGTAAAAGCAAATCCAAGAACCATTCCAAATGCATGTTACAAAAGTAAAACCCACAATGTATAAAGTGACTACAAATTGAAAATACCAAAAGAAAGAACAACGACAACTTCGATGATCTGTCACAAGGTCCGAGCTAGTACGGTCCAGCACGATCCCTGAAGTCCTCCTGGAAACCTGAAAACAGTTTTACCTATGTAGGGTGAGCATACAAGTATACTCAGAAGGGAAAACCAAATACTCTCATGCACAAGTGGGGAGGAATGCTAAGGCCCCGTGGAAAAAGAGAAAACCAAGCACCTAGCAAGGAAACTAACCACCCAATCCTCACTAAGGCACACTCCCCAAATAACGCAAGTAAAGTAAAGTATAGTAATATCACATCAATGTTTGGGTACCCCGTGCCACTTTCCCACTGGTTATTGAAGACATCCTATGCATTGAACCAATCCTGCCATTCTCACCGCAGTCCCACTACCACACCCCACCCGCAAAGACCTGGGCCATAACCACTAACCCGCCTGCCAAAACCTGGTCCACAATTGTCACATGTAACCATGTCTGCAAACACCTAGGCTAGAACAACCACAGCCACGCACGAAGACACCTGGGATAGAAGATCCACTGGCACGCCCGAAGACATCTGGGCCTTATCCCGAAGACACTTGGGAAACCACCTTCCCACACACACCTGGGCCAACCACCACACTACCCCGCCCAAAGCTTCTTGGGCTAATAATGGACTTCAGGCCATCACAGCCTGCCCGAAGATACTTGGGCTATCTGGGAAAGGGACCAGAAAGGAGCTAATAACCAGCCACTAATAGAAGTGTTGGAAAAAACACCATCCCCCTTGAAGTGGGGGTGTTCGGCACTAAGTTCTCGACTTGGGTGGGGCGTGAACAAGAAACATAAAACTATAAGTATATGTATAGGTAGCAAGAACTCACCCAGTTTTGGTTTTTCTTCAGCCATCCTAAAGAACACAATCAGTACCATGTCCAAGTCACAAATCACACCAAACCAAAACACATTTGTCCCATCCTGGTTTACATGTTTAGTAATAATGTTTAAATAAGTTTTTGCACCTACTTGGGCAACTAGAAAGCGTAAGCACAAGACAAGGAAAGAGTACAGTCAAACATCAACTTAAACATCCACACCTGATTCTCTTGTAAAGTCACAATAGCAAAGGGATAAGTGAGATCCCTCAAAGTACTGGAACAAAAGAAAACCTCAAGGTACATCCCCATGTCCCCAGGAGCCAATAGTTTCTCAACAACAGAGGATCCCACCCCAATTCGTGATATAATCAAGGTAACCACCCGGCCTCAAATTTACAACCAGCGATATCATAAAAACAGGAGATCCCATCCCCACCCACATCACCCAGCAATCGGCCGTGAATTAAAAACAATCAAACCACTACCACCAAAGCAAAGCAGGACCATGCCAGTATTTTTAGATTTAAACGATTTAACACACTCCGTGATTCCAATTCTGATGTACTTTAACCGGGGCTATCACAGAAAAGGGTTGATCCAGGTACTTTAAATTTATTTATCTGGATTTACGTAATTAACCAAATTCCTTTACACGTCAAGGGTTCACAACCACAATAAAAACCATTTAAACATCACCAGAGGTAAGGGTTCGTTAGTTCATAGAGAAAGACCACCAACGGCCATGATTTGCAATAGGCATAAGCCCGTACAATTCAAAAGTCATTAATCATGGAAGATCATAAAACAAAGCAGCATCATCGATCACACCCATCCCCCTTCATTATTAGAATCCAGTTATTATCTTCATTAAGGTTTGGTTAATCCAATTCCACAGAAGCAATAACATACCCACCCCGCAAGATACACAGAAAGGAGAGATGAAGGTGAAACCCTACCTAATTGATCAACGATTGAAGTTTATCTTCAAGCACCAGGAATAGACGATGTGAGATTTGCAGGGGGCTCGGTAACTCAAGGACGAGCAGATTAATCAATGGGAGGGTGATCGAGAAAAAGAAACCCAGGGAGGACCCTTTAGTTTATAAGGGTCAGGGACGGTTGAGATAAGAATGTGAAACCACATAAGGAGCGGGGTCGTGGGTTGAACATGCGGCCCCACACGTCATTAAAGAGGTCCTTGCCTTTAGGGGCGGTTTAAACCGACGCACACCAGGGTATCTCACTTAATCAACCACATTAATTGGAGTTAATGGGCTTTAAAATAGGGGGTCAAAATAGGGTTTAAAACCCAATTTTCACAAAAAGGAGGCGCTACTGGAAAACCCATGGGGGTAGGCTAGAGTTACTGGTAACCGAGAGCTACCGATGGCTGACAACTACCGGTAGCCAAGATACCGGTAGGCTACAGCTACCGGTAGACCGAGCTACTGGTAGTCGAGCTACCGGTAGGATGCAGCTACTGGTAGACCAAGCTACTGGTAGGCCGAGCTACTGGTAGGCTGCGGCTACCAGTAGACCGAGCTACCGGTAGGCCTGCTACCGATAGGCTAAGGCTACCGGTAGGCCTACCGTGGGTCAAAGTTCACTGAGAAGTTGGGATGGCCTCCCAGACCACCCAGGACACCTCAAGCATCAGATTTTTACTAAGTAATGGACCTCCAACAACCCGGGCCATTACATTAGATACCTCTCAAACTATTCTCGCCCTCGAGAATCAAAACAACCCACAAGGAAAGAGAGGGTCCGAACAACCACCTCGAAAGATACCTCTCAAGATAGAACCCCATTGTTAACTAAAAACACCTTTCTCTTAAGAACCAAACAATATACCATGTCAGACTGCCCAGTCTGTGGGTTGGGGAGTCTCTTCCCCCATGTCAAGATACTATCTGCTTTGGGTGGAACTGACTCACCTACACAGGTTTAATCGTATCCACCTTAATGCGTATTGATTAGGGGTCTGATTATCCCCTACCCATAGCCAGGACTTTCACACACATTCAGAGAGGAAAGAAAAATCACATATTTCATAGCCAACAAGGTAAAACGATCCACCACAACAAGTATAAAAAGAACATCACAAAACTCAAAACAACTCTGGGTACTGGGAACACATTTGTGCTTCCCTCTCCCACGTTCTCTCCTGAAGCCCACCGTGTCTCCATAACACATGAACCAAGGGAATGGTTCTCCCACGAAGCACCTTCTCCTCACGATCCTCAATCATCACTGGTCTTTCCACTAAGGTCGCGTCGTCCTCGATGTCTAGCTCTCTCCATTCAAGGACGAGTGAATCATCGTGCAGATAATGATGGAGCTGGGACACATGGAAGACGTCATTTATCCTCAGTAGCGACGGTGGTAATGCTAGCTGATAAGCTACTTCGCCGACCTGCCGCAACACTTCGAAGGGTCCGATGAACCTGGGAGAAAGCTTACTCCCCTTGTCAAACCTCTGTTGTCTATGTCGAGGGGAGACCTTCAAGAACATGTGGTCTCTAACCTCAAACTCCAAAGGCCTCCTCTTGGTATCAGCATATGACTTCTGTCGGTCCTGGGCCGCCTTCATACTTTCCCATATAATCTAAACCTTCTATGTCGTGATCTGTACCACCTCCGAGCCAAGGATGCCCGCCTCTCCGACTTCAGTCCAACACACAGGTGAACGGCATGGTCTCCCGTACAAGGATTCGAACGGGGCCATACCAATAGTAGAGTGATAACTATTATTGTAGGTGAAGTCTACCAGAGGCAATTGTTGCACCCAAGATCCTCCTGAGTCCAGAACACATTCCCGCAGCATATCCTCCATGGTCTGGATGGTGCACTTTGTCTGCCCATCTGTCTGTGGATAGAAAGCAGTGCTAAGACGTAGTTGGGTGCCAAAATCATGCTTAAATCCTCTCCAGACTCATGAGGTAAACTGTGCATCCCTATCTGAGACTATGGACCTTAGAACCCCATGCAACTGCACCACCTCATCCACGTACCTTGGTGAAAAAGCATCCACTTCACTTGACTCCTTAATCGCCAGAAAGTGAGCCAATTTCATCAACCAGTCCACTACTACCTATATGGAATCGTATCCCCCTTGAACCTTGGTTAGTCCTGTGACGAAATCCATCAAGATGTCCTCCCATTTACACTCAGGAACATCCAGAGACTGCAGCAGGCCACCTGGAACACGGTGTTCAGCCTTCACCTGCTGACACACTAGTCACTTGGCCACAAACTCTGCCACTGCTCACTTTACTCTGGGCCACCAGAACTATCTCCTCAGGCCCTAGTACATCTTGGAAACTCTTGGGTGTACCACTAGGGGTGATTTGTGGAACTCACTGAGAACCTTGTCGTGCATCGCCTCTGGAACAAACAGCTTCCCCTAGAAAAACATCTGGTTTTGACCATCCTCCGTCCATCCTTCTGGAGCATTGCTCTGGTCAACTCGGTCACGCATCACTTCACACTCTGGGTCTCCTCACTGAGACTCCTCCACTTGATAAAATAGATATGATTGCACTGTCATCTGATATAGGCAACCTCTACCACCATCCATCCTTGCTTCCAGGTGTAAGACAACCAACTCCTCTACTTCCTTCTAGGTGTCTACTGACTCTCAGACCGCATCCTTCTTTGATCTCCTGCTTAAGTCATCGGCCACTACATTGCCCTTCTCGGAAGTGTAGAAAATATTGAAGTTGTAATCCTGGAGGAACTCCACCCACCTTCACTGCAGCAAGTTTAGGTCCCGCTGGGAGAAGATATACATCAAACTTTTTTTGATCTGTAAAGACCACAAAGTGATCTCGGATGAGGTAATGCCGCCATAACTTTAGGGAAAAAACGACCGCCGAAATATCCAGGTCGTGGGTGGAATAATTATGCTCATGAGGGCTTAGTTACCTAGACCCATAAGTGATCACCCCTTGTCATTGCATAAACACACATCTGAGGCCTTTTTCTAAAGCATCATAGAACACCTCATACGTCGCCCCTTCTTCTGGTAATCTCAGCACTGGGGCACTAACCAACTTCTCCTTCAGATAGCTGAAGGATTCCTCGAACTGCTCACTCCATATGAAAACCTGGTCTTTCTTGGTCAAGGCTGTCAAAGGGGATGAAACTCAGGAGAATTTGGGTATGAACCTCTGATAGTAACCTGCCAGCTCGAGGAAGCTACGAACCTCTACCACATTCTTGGGTGCTGCCCAGGAAACAACTGCTTCAACCTTTGATGGGTCCACCGCTACCCCTTGCTCGGACACTACGTGCCCAAGGAAATTCACTTCTCGCATCCAGAACTTTCATTTCGATAACTTCCCATAGAGCTGGTGGTGTCAGAGGACCTCCAAAACCATCCTCAGGTACTCCGCGTGTTCCTCCTCTGATCTTGAATAGATCAGGATGTCGTCAATGAACACAACTACAAACCGATCCAGGTACTCCTAGAAGACGGAGTTCATAAGCCCCGTGAACACAACTGGGGCGTTTTTAACCCCAAAGGGCATGACTACGAACTCGAAGTGTCCATATCTGCACATGAATGTTGTCTTTGGGATGTCGCACTCTTTCACTCTCAACTGGTGATACCCAGACCACAGGTCAATCTTTGAGAACCATTCATCCCCTTTCATCTGGTTGAAAAGATCCTCTATCCTCGAAAGAGGGTAGAGATTATTAATCATCACCTGATTTAGCCTCCTGTAGTCTATGCACAACCTGAGACCACCATCTACCTTCTTTGTGAACAAGACTGGAGCACCCCACAGTGATGCACTTGGTCGAACATAACCCCTCTTCATTAGATCGTAAATCTTAATCAGCATCTCCCGTTGCTCCGAAGGTTCCATCTGGTAAGGATCCATCGAGAGCGGACGAGCACTAGGCTGCAAGTCTATTTGAAACTCGATATCCCGTCGAGGGGGTAGAGTCGTCACCTCCTCAGTAAATACATCCATAACCTCACTGACGATCTCTAGCACCTCCACCATTTCAGCATCTACTGACTCTACTGATAGATCAACTAACAAGGAGAGGAGGGGTTCCTCTCACCCCCTGCCCTTCTGACTACTCCGCTCACCGGTGAAGGTAACACACTGGCCGCCCAAGTCTGAGAACACAACCCTTCCTCAGAAGCAGTCGATGACAGCACACACAGATAATAGTCAGTTGATTCCTAGGATGAAATCGTACGGCTATATCTGTAGCAGTAGTAGATCTCTGACCGACTGATGTGGCCCTATCATCATTCTGCATCCTCGAAAAACATATAACAAGTCGGTCTGACCTCCGATTGGTGTGCTCAGCACCAGGGCCACTGGAAGTCTCTCAGCATCTAGGCCCAAATCATGGTCTAGAATAGGTGCAACGAAGGAGTGCAAAGCTCTGATATCGAACAAGGCATAAACAAGAGTGCTAAACAAACTAATCGTACCTCGAACGACCTTCGGTCCCGCTGGGAGTGCTACCTCCGTGGTGTAAAACTGCCCACGCCCAGCTCCTATGCCTCTCGGTTGTCATCCACATCCCTGAACATGCCCTGGTCGAGGTCCCTAAGGTGCTCCATGAGGTCGGACTCCTCCTACAATGCCTTCCCCCGGAGGAGTGGGAGCTCGTTACCCTTGCTGCTGCTGTTGGAAGGGCCTAGCTGGAAGCTGCTGCTGTGGCGGGTGCTGGGCCTGTCCGCCACCACCGTACTGTACCCAGTTCGGGCACTGATTTCGAAGATTTCCATGGCTCCCATAGATGAAACACCTCGATCCTGGTCCTGAAAGAAAAGGGTGAGGACCGGGGGACCGAAACTGGAACTATTGTGGCCTTCTCCCTGCTGGTCGGAACCTGGAGGGTCCCGACGCTGGTGGTCTGGTGCTGACAGCCTTCCCATTTGATGATCATAGTTAGATCCCCTCTCATGACACACCTCCTAGAGCGTGCATCCTCTCCACCACTTCGGACATCTTCTAGACCTCCAAGTATGTCGGCAAGTTGAAGGGGGTAACAGCGTACTGAAGGGAGGGTCAGAACGCCTCCTCTAAACGTCTTTCCCGAGACTCCTCATATAGAAAGAGGTCCGGAGAAAAACCTAGGAGGCCCTTGAACTTGATTCCTAGCTCCCTTAATGACATACTCCCCTTCTAGAGGGAGAGTAGCTCCTGCCTCTTCTCCACCTTCATTTTAGAAGAGAGGAATCCAGCCCGGAACTCCTTCTCGAAATCAGCCCATACCACCTCAGCCTCTCTCCTCTCTCCCAGGTAAAGTGTCCACCACTGACAAACTGCTCCTTGCATCTTGCTGACGGCTAGAGGAACCCAGTACTTGGCCGTAGCCCGGATCAGACTGAAGGCTATCACCAGCTCCTCTATACAGCTCTTCGTCTTCATATTAGAGGTGTTTCCCTCATACTTCTCGAGGGTCTGTCGCTGGAAGGACCGAAGTGTCTTCTGCCACTGGTTGTCCTCCTCCTCTCGATCATCTCTCTGGAAATAGGCCAAGGTATCCTCCTAGGCCTCGATCTCCCGCACCACACGTGGTCGTCTCCCAGGTTCCATAGTTTCAAGGTAAATAAGGAATGCCTAAGCTCAAGTGGTGCAGAATATTGTTCTTAAAATTTCTTAACTCCTTATTTATTTCAATTCCCAAAACACCCATGAAACACTCGAACACAAGTCATTATGATGCATGTACCTTTCCTAGGGTCTCTACCCTACAATCAGTGTTGCCTCACTTGGTCGTTTGGTAGGTCCAGAGTCCTTGCATCGGATCACAGGGGGCCCTAAAATCTCATGTCCTAGCTGGTCTTCCCCAGCCTAATTCACGCACCAAGGTCCCCCAACACTGTTGCCTTACAATCCCATGCAATCCTCACTATGCCTAACTCCAGACTCCATCCTATCTCTCAACCATCCTCTGATACCATTCTGTCACGACCTGCCTTCACCAAGATGAGGGAAGGGACATAAGATTGTCATACCCTTCCTTCTTCAAGTTGAAGGATAGATAATGACCCCCGAGACCCACCTTCAATAAGTCGTGGAGTGGTGAATAGAACCAAGGGTATAATATCACACACTAAATGGAAGGCATTACCCTTTTTATTTTAATAGGATTGGGAGATAAGACAGTAAATCCCACAAAACCAAACTGAAAGTAAAATCAAAGCCAAGAACCATTCCCAATGCATGTTACAAAAGTAAAACCCATAATGTATAAAGTGACTACAAATAGAAAATACCAAAAGAAAGAACAATGGAAACTGTGATGATCCATCATAATGTTCGAGCTAGTACGGTCCAGCACGATCCCCAAAGTCCTCCTGGAAACCTAAAAACAGTTTTACATACGTAGGGTGAGCATACAAGTATACTCAGTAGGGAAAACCAAAGACTCACGTGCACAAGTGGGGAGGCATGCTAAGGCCCCATGGAAAAAAGATAAACCCAATCACCTAGAAAGGAAACTAACCACCCAAGCCTCACTAAGGCACACTCCCCAAATAATGAAATTCAAGTAAAGTATAGTAATATCACATCGATGTTTGGGTACCCCGCGCCACTTTCCCACTGGTTATTGAAGACATCCTATGCATCGAACCAATCCTTCCATTCTCACCGTAGTCCCACTTCCACACCCCGCCCGCAAAAACCTGGGCCACAACCACTAACCCGCCCACAGACACCTAGACCACAAGTGTCACGCGTAACCATGCCTGCAAACACCTAGGCCAGAACAACCAATGCCACGCCCGAAGACACCTGGGCTAGAAGATCCACTACCACGCCCGAAGACACCTGGGCCTCATCCCGAAGACACTTGGGAAACCACATGCCCGCACACACATGGGGCAACCACCACACTACCCCGCTCGAAGGTTCTTGGGTAAATAATGGATTTCAGGCCATCACAGCCTGCTCAAAGATACTTGGGCTATCCAGGAAAGGGAGCAGAAATGATCTAATAACCAGCCACTAATAGAAGTGTTGGGAAAAACACCCTCCCCCATGAAGTGGGGGTGTTCGGCACTAAGTGCTCGACTTGGGTGGGGCGCGAACAAGAAACATAAAACTACAAGTATATGTATAGGTAGAAAGCACTCACCCAGTTTAGGTTTCTCTTCAGCCAGCCTAAAGAACACAATCAGTACCATGTCCAAGTCACAACTCACACCAAACCAAAACCCATTTGTCCCATCCTGGTTTACATGTTTAGTAATAATGTTTAAATAAGTTTCTGCACCTACTTGGGCAACTAGCAAGTGTAAGAACAAGCCAAGGAAAGAGTACAATCAAACATAAACTTAAACATCCACACCCGGTTCTCTTGTAAAGTCACAACAGCAAAGGGATAAGTGAGATCCCTCAAAGTACTGGAACCAAAGAAAACCCCAAGGTACAGCCCCATGTCCCCAGAAGCCAACGGTTTCTCAACAATAGAGGATCCCACCCCAATTCATGATGTAATCAAGGTAACCACCCAGCCTCAAATTTACAACCAGCGATATCATAACAATAGGGGATCCCATCCCCACCCAAATCACCCAGCAATCGGTCGTGAATGAAAAACAATCAAACCACTACCACCAAAGAAAAGCAGGCCCATGCCGGTATTTTCATATTTAAACGATTTAATACACTCCATGATTCCAATTCCGATGTACTTTAACCGGGGTTATCACATAAAAGGGTTGATCCTGGTGCTTTAAATTTATTTAGTTGGATTTACGTAATTAACCAAATTCCTTTACACGGCAAGGGTTCACAACCATAATACAATCCATTTAAACATCACCAGAGTTAAGGGTTCGTTATTGCATAGAGTAAGACCACCAACGACCATGATTTTCAGTAGGCATAATCCTGTACAATTCAGAATTCATTAATCATGGAAGATCATAAAACAAAGCAGCATCATCGAACACACCCCTCCCCCTTCATTCTTAGAATCCGGTTATTATCTTCATTAAGGTTTGGTTAATCCAATTCTACAGAAGCAATATCATACCCACCCCGCAAGATACACAAAAAGAAGAGATGAAGGTGAAACCATACCTGATTGATCAACAATTGAAGTTTATCTTCAAGCTCTAGGAACAGACGATGCGCGATTTGCAGGGGGGACCTCGGGAACTCAAGGACGAGCAGACGAATCGATTGGAGGGCGATTGAGAAAAAGAAACCCAGGGAGGACCCTTTAGTTTATAAGGGCCAGGGACGGTTGAGATAAGAACGTGAAACCGCCTAAGGATCGGGGTCATGGGTTGACCACGCAGCCTCACATGTCATTAAAGAGGGCATCGCCTTTAGGGGTGGTTTAAACCGACTCACACCAGGGTATCTCACTTAATCAACCCCATTAATTGGCGTTAATGGGATTTAAAACAGGGGGTTAAAATAGGGTTTAAAACCCAATTTTCACAAAAAGGAGGCGTTAATAGAAAACCCGTGGGGGTAGGCTAGAGTTACCGGTAACCGAGAGCTACCGGTGGCTGACAGTGACCGGCAGTTGAGCTACCGGTAGGTTGCCGTTACCGGTAGTCGAGATCTACTGGTGGCTGATAGCTACCGATAACCGAGCTACTGGTAGGCTGCAACTACCGGTAGGCCGAGCTACTGGTAGGCTGCGGCTACCGGTAGACCGAGCTACCGGTAGGATGTGGCTACCGGTAGACTGATCTACCGGTAGGCCTGCTACCGGTAGGCTAAGGCTACCGGTAGGCCTACCGTGGGTCAAACTTCACCGAGAAGTTGGGATGGCCTCCCAGACCACCCAGGACACCTCAAGCATCAGATTTTTACTAAGTAATGGACCTCCACCAACCCGGGCTATTACATAATATTCATAAAAAATGATTTAATATCTATGTATGATAATCATGGTCCACTATAATATAATACAAAAATTTATTTCTAAATCACATCATAATGAGCTAAAGGAGTATTTAGTTAAACGGTTCTACTCTTATTCGATGGATAAAAGATATGTAGATATTCAAAAAATAATAGAATAGTATTTAGGAGTTATAGTTTCTATGGGAAAATATTTTAATGTTTGGAGTTTGAGGGTGAACCATTTAACCTTTCTAATAAAAATAGTCATTCTCATACATTTCATCTTATCTTAAATTTATGACAAAAATATATTTTTTATATCATGGTTTTTTTAAATAAAAAAATGATCTATTTTTTTTTACTTATTTTTTTTTCTCAGTTTAATGTCATTATTTACTAAAAATGAAAATACATAATAATATATTTCTTAATTTCATTTTTATATCACAAAAATGTGCTGGAAATGAGAGAATAAAGAGGATAAATTTAAAAAATATATATCTTTGTAACATTTTTTCATGAGAGAGATATGATATATAACCATCATTTTTCTACACATTTCAATAATTGTTTTATATAACTTTAATATTATTATATGATACTTCATTTTGGATAATTTTTTAAAAAACAATTATTCCTTCAAATTTTTGTAAAATTTTATTTTTATTTTATAAATATAGATAAAACTATTGTTTATATCTTGACGTTCATAATTATTTTATCTATATTTTTTTGTTTATGTTTATATTGGATTTATAGGTTTTTGTGATCATCATAAAGAGGGATATTTTTGGGCATGTGTTGATTCAAAAATCTCATTAATTTATTTTTTATTTTGATGCTCACAAACACCATCATTGTGTTACTAATGAAGTTAATTTAAGTGTATTTTAGGATAATGATCATTGGAATTGTTATTTTTATTCTGAAATTATTTGAGATTTTAATTCAGTAGAATATTTTTTGATTTATCAATGTATAAGTATTATAGAAATGTTTATAAAATTCCTATAAACATTGTTTATCCCCTATGTTTTTAATTAGAATGTATGGTGTGAGAACCCTACATTTTATAAGTAACCACAATTTTGTACCCTACATTTGATGCAAACGTATAGATGAAGAACCCTAATTTTTTAAGTAGTATTACATTTGAAGACATAAAATATGGTGTTTCATCCCTAATTTTTTATGCAACCATATGTTTTAAAAGATAGTTTACGGTTTTTCAACCCTAATTTTCAATTTTATTTATATGCAAAGAAAAAAAATGTTTGACTCAGTAAACTATAGAGTTTAAAATTATAGATTATTTATATGTTTTCTATAATGGTCTCACCTGATTAAATTTCTCTTCTAAGGCTATTTAAATACAGATTCAAATGAACTGTTTTAATAGATTAAATCATTCCAATTTATATGGGATGTTTGGATTTTCTCTAAGTGTTTAAGTTCAAATTAAAATCAAGATCTATGGTTTTATAATTATGATCATTCATGTGATATTTCTCAAATTGTTTTACTAGAAGAAGTTAGAGAATATTTTTAAATACCAATATTGTATTCATCAAGAAAAGATAAATGCACATTTGAAAAGAATATTGTGTCATCAACTCTAGTTCTATAAAGAGATACACTTTAGATATATAATTTGTGCATATTTTATTGATAGGATGTTGTTGCTGTTGTATCTCTTTTTTATATTTGGTTTCATTTCCACAAAGAACCTATCAAACCTACCCATTGGATATATACATGTTTAATAGTATATTTACTATTTTATATAATATAGTTTAATGAAAAAGAGAGCATGATCATTATTGAATATTATTTTGTTGCTACTATTATTTATTATATATATTTTCATTTATTAGTTTCTATTATAACTACAATGTTACCCAATTATACAACAATATACATCTCATATATTTTCTATTTAAGTGTTGAAAACTCATATTTAGTTATTGTGGAGTGTCTGCCTCTCTCATAAATCTATGGATATATTCACTATAAAAGAACTAGAAGGCCCTATAAAAGCCTTGTTTTAATGGTTTCAAGTATCTACACTTAGTTTTAGAGGTCTCTAAATAAGAGGACATTCTTGTTAAAATCACCAATCACAAAGAGATAGAAATGGTGGAGTGTACTAGGGTATTTATGTGCCCCAAACCACTATACATTCTTTTTTCATGATTCTTAATTATTTATTTCTACTACTCACTCATATTGAAGATAGATGAAAGAATCCATTTAAACTCAAGATTTCTATTTTAAGTTCATGGAGATTTTAAAATAACACAAGTCACCCCCCCCCCCTCTTATGTCTTCATCTTTTCTATCCTTACCCAATAGACATTTTTAATATAAGCATATTATTTTACTAAATTTTAGAAACATTATTATTACTCATGTTCCTTTATACCTTTTCTGGACATCTCACATGATAAAATAATTTTTATATCCTAGGGATTTAAAACATAATAAATGAGTGAGCTAAAATTTATAGTAGGGGAAAGACATATAATAAAGTATTGGATCATTAACATTAAAGATAAAATGAGATAGAAAAAAATCATAATAAAAGATCAAAAGGCCTTATATGATAATCCTAAATCATGTTAGAGTAACATATGATCATAAAAACATCATTACTGAATCATAAAATATATAACATGGCTCAAACACATCTTAATAATTATAAAAAATATGAGATTATATAAAATTATGAAGTACTTTAAAAATTAGTCATATTAATGAAAGCATTTCATTTTATAGAAATTAAATTCCTCTTTAAAATTAATCATAATTTGATGAAAAACATGGAAATGTTGGAAAACCATAATATTAGTAAAATTATAATAAACAAAATACATATACCTTCATTGGATTTGGATTATCCTCCCATATACCATTGAGAATAGGATAAAAATATTGGAACCACATCTATTCTATACAGGAAATGGAATTTGGTTTGTGTTTGTTGTCAATCATTTTTGGAGGTTCATAATGTTTTCCAGGAAAGGGATTATACAATTTAATCGGAGAATAGTACTGAAGGGGGCATTATCTTCCAGTGTTTTCCAAATTTTTGGGCCTAAAAATCAGAAAATGGAGAAAAGTGTGTTTGGAAAAGGAAGTTGTGCACAAAATTGTAGGTTTTATGGAAACTTGTTCACAAGGAATGTTCCGGGATCAGAATATCGAAGAAAATCAAAGGCATGAGCTGTGCAAAAAAATCTGGAGTTGTGCATGGAAAATTGTTTCTGCATGAAAATATTGTGCACAGAATGAGGGGTTTTGTGTAACATGGTGTATTTTACAAGTAAGGGTCAGTGATGACTATAAATAATAAGTAACCCCCCTCATTCGAGTTGAGATGAATAATTAGAGAGGATTTGAGTTCTGATGCGTGTAATTAATTCATGAAAAGGGAGGTGCATGGAAAAGTTATAGTTGCATAGAAAATTTACAGCTATGCGGAAAAGATAACATTGCGTGGAAAATTACTATTGCATGAAAATATTAAAGATATGTGAAAAAAGTTACACTTGCACATAAAGGTTGTAGTTGTGCAAAAGTTTTTCATATGAAAAGAAAATCTTGCACACAAAAGCATGATCTTACATGCACATGGTATGTTTTTGCGTGCAATTTTTAGTATAAGATAAATACGTGCTTTGAGTATCTGGTTTGTGTGTTCAATGCTTTCAATTTCATCAATTCTAGACTTCAATGCAAGTAGTGTCTCGTGCTGAACAGTGAAAATTACTTCAATGAAAATCTATTGAAGCGACCTTCATGTCGATAAACTGAGTTTGACTTCTCTCAAGGTAGTGAGCTAGGGGAGTCAAGGGAAGTGATCCAAGGGACATAGTGAGCCATCCCTGAACCATTGTAAAGGAAGTGTTCCTGGCACAGAGTGACTGTGACCTAATCTTTCAATCCTCAAACTAGTAATGATTATTGGATTTAGGTAAAAATAACACACTGTCGGTGTATTCTCCTTGGGCATAGCTCATAGTCATGAACCAAGTAAAAGTATTATGTGGTCTCTATGCATGTGATTGTTTTATTTATGTTCTCATTAGTCTTAAGGTTTAATGAGTTCCTATCAATGTGGGAACAATATCCTTGTTATAAAAGAAAAATTTGACACTCTGATTCACCCCACCCCTCTCAGGGTGTCTCGGGGTCCAACAAGAGGTATCAAAGGGTAAATGTAACTGGTGTTAGATCTGTCCTTTGTCATCATGTAGAATGGATCCAATTCTATTGGAACCCCACTCTTCGATGGAAGTAATTTCTAGATTTGAAAGAATAGAATGAGATCACATCTAAGATATCTTAGAATAGAATTACTCCTTACTACTGTGCAAGGAATATAAGTTACTGATCCAACATGGTATTTCTATTACCGATACAGACAAGAAAGTTCTCGATGTAGATGCTAAAGCTCAGAATGATATCACTACAGATCTTTCTAGTCATATCTATCTGAAGGTGATGAGTTTCACCTCAACAAAGTCTATATGGCATAAACTTGAAATTATTTATGAAGTATATAGAAAAGTGAAGGAGGAAAATATTCATGTCATGTATAACATGTTTGATTATTGGAAGATGCATCCTGATGAGAATGAAAATTCCATCTTCAATCAAATTACTGATTTAGTGGAAGAAATTCAAGGTTTTAGAGAGAAAATGAATGACATTGATATCATAAAGAAAATATTGAAAAGAATTATTCCTATATACAATGCAAATGTGTAATCTCTTGATGAAATAGATTTATCTAAACTATCTCTAGATGATCTTCTAAGTAGTATAGTGGCATATGAGATGAGAATCAAGCCAGAAGATGCTATGAATTATGTTAGTAAGAAAATGGAGTTCAAAACCATAGACAAAATGAAAATTTTAGGACATAGTGGTGCTGAAGATGAGGAAAAAAAATAAATTCATTCTCTCATTTCCAAGAAGCTTAAGAAGGGAAAAGGTAAATTTAATGGTAAGTTACCCCTCACATGTTTTCATTGTGAAAGAGTTGGGCACATTGCCCTCAGTTCCAAAGAAATTTTGATGATGAAGAGAGTGAAGCGTAAGACATTTAGAAGCATCGGAAAAGGTTTTTCAAAAATGGAGACTTAAAATCTAGAAAGAAATTACAAAATAAGAGATTTTTCTACGAAGATAAAGATGATGATATTGAATTCTGTGAAGAATAAGAACCAGAATTTAAAACTGGAAACAATGCTTCCATGATGGCTACCATTGAAAAGTAAAAACCTTTGATCAATAAAGACAGATATAATCAGATGAATCCTAATGCTAATCCCAATTTTAAAATCAAGGATTCATTTTACAATCATGATAATAAATGTAATATATGCAATAATTGGAAATAAATGGTGGAGGAATCATCATAATGTGTTAATGATATTGAAGCTAAAATTAAATGGCTAGAAGAACTAGTGGGAGTATAGTCTTCAATACTTGAAAGCATAGATGGAGTTGTGGAACTAAATCATAAAATTTAAGAATACGAAAAGGTCATCAATGACCTTACATCCAGATAGGAAGAGAATTCCAAGACTTTCAAGGGTCTTGAGGAAGAATTTTTTACTCTAAGGAGGAAACTTGAGTGTCAATCAGCCAAAAAAGTGGGAAAGAATAAAATTCATTTTTAAAGATTCTCAATGCAAAATTACTGGTAACAACCATGTGTGGTTCATATGGGGTTGAAAAATCGTAAGTGATCAATGACCCACATGCATGGGAAACAGTGTAATTGGTTGTGAAACTGAGACATCAATTGCTATAAGTAAAGAGATCTAATAGATAAAAAAGATGAAAGTTGGACGCATTGAAAAGTTTCCAAAAGTGCTGAAAAAGAAACCCTCAATCCAAAATAAAATAAGAACTAAAGATTATCCTAAAAAATTCATAAATGATATGGAGTCCAACTATTCTCCCTAGAAATAAGTCATGAGGAGAAATATAAGTGAGAAGACATTTCCTCTCATGAAGTGCTAGTTTTGTGCCTATCTGGGCCATTCCATGTCATATTGTGAAGAGGAAAGGAGCTACTTAAATGGGGAAGATCTAGAAAGTAAACAAAGGAGACTGATTTTATATCCTTCATCTTATAGAAGAAATAGTTTCCATGGATACTATTTTCTCTATTGAAACTTCAGCCATAAATCTATGTATTGCAGGTAGAGGAATGACAGGATAAATTAATACAACTCTCAAAGACGGGTCAATACTCACCCTCCCAACGGTATTGTTTTTACAGACAGTGTTTCTCCTCTGGAAGAAGAGTATGTGTATAAAGAATCTGATAATCTAGAAGAAATAATTAGAATTCCATCAGTGTCCTATGCTCAATCGAATATCTCATGGAATGAGAAGAAGAAAATTGAGAAATTCAATCTTGCAGAATTAGCTATCAAAGTAACAAAAAGTAATAGCACCTGGATTCTTGATAGTGCATGCTCTTCCCATATGTAATACCCCGACCCTAGATGCCTAGATCCAGTGCATTATTTTAATACATTGTCATGATTACAAGGAATCAAGTCCCGAAGAACCGATCAGTTTAGTAGTCTTGGAAAATAGATTACATACATGAACGTTACATTACTCATTCAAAAATAAAACACAACAATAATAATCCATTTAGAATTCCATTATTCCCTTAGCTTAACCCTATATATCAAAAATAATACACTTCTTTGAATCCTGGGAAAACAAAACATAATAAAGGGGTGATCTTAGATGCTCAGTAAGGGTAAATAATTTAGTAAAAGCAATAAACTTTTAAGTAAAGATGTGTAATAAAAAATACAACCTTTTAAATATAAACATGAACATAATATTAATAAAATAAATCAAACATTACCATATAAACATGCACATGGATATTCTACTAGTCGAATAATCACATGTAATAATTAATTTCATAATGAGGGAATGCCAAACACTGGACATCATTACCACATAGTCAAGGCCTCGTTCCAAGAATACAAATAAAAATTTTGTCAAAGCCTTGTTCGAAGACACTAGTTTGTCTCATGAGACCTAATGATGCATTTAGGGGCTATAACGAGCCCCATCCACCACTTACTAAGTCCACTACATTCCTCATATGAAAATATTGAAACATAACATAAATAGTCATATTAAAACTAGCATACGAAATGTCAATACTTCAATGATAAACCACGAAGGGTATAAAAATAGCACATCCATAGTCAAACAAATCATAAATAATTAGATACAATATGGGATATTTTATTATAATATATAAACCTTAATCAAGAATAATATCCAGCAAAGAATGTTGACTTAGTTGAAACTGATCAGTAAAACTTTTTGAGAGAAATATCTCTTTTGTGAAATCATTTAAAAGTCACACATTTATAAAGGAATTCATTTAAAAGATATTTTTGAATCAATGTGTCCCATACCACTTTGATACTTTTTAAAGGAATTAACATTTTAAATCAATCATGCCTATATAAATAAATCCTTACCATTTTGAAAGCATGGACATTAATAAGAAATATTTAGAAGAATAGTTATTTAAAACATTTAAAATGATATTTTAGTTAAAGAGTACATTAAAAGAATCATTTTAAAAAAAATTATGAAACAAGGACATGGATAAAAAATATTTCCCAAAAAATACTTACACATAAACAATCTCAGATAATAATGAGATTGAGGACGTAACTCTTACCTTGCACTTTCCTTTGGTTGAGGGTACGTTTAACCTTTGGTATAATGACCATAGTATGTTATTAAATTATACCAGAACCATATTCATATTTATTATATCATACATGATTTATTTATGACTTTATACTACCATTTTAATAATTATATCTATGTTAAATTAACATTTCATGTAATAATCTCTTTTTTTATCGTATGTGTTTTAACATGTTATTATTTTTCGTATCATTTAGATCATGATTTAAATACTTCAAGAATATAAAACATGATTTATATATCATATATATTGAGAATATAAATATGTATAATAGATTTATATATGAAATTTAAATACCATTTATGGAGACGGTAGGTCGTACGTACGCATAAACGGTGTTTCTATTTTCATAACGTATTGAACAGAAGTAAGTGAATAAGATATATGTAAGTAAAAACATATATATATATATATATATATATATATCTAGTATCATTATTATGTCATATATTACATACTTATTAATAATATATATTTTTATAATCATCTTTGAATGGTGAATGTGGAAATGAACCTCATTGCGTCGTGGAGATGGTAAGTTGTACGTACACACGAATGACGATATCATTTCCTTAAGGATTAAAAGTTGTAGAATTTGATGTTATATTAATTTTATAGGGAAATCATAATTTTATTTTTATTATTTATATACATATTACACATCATTATATCCATACAAATAATATAGTGTTGAATAAAAAATTACACCACATCGTGGAGACGGTAAGTCCTACGTACGCACACATGGTGACATTATCATTCATAGGATGGATAGAATAATTATTACGGTTGTAGAATATTTATAATAACATCACAGTATGTATAAGGTACTATATTTATTATTTTGGTATGAAAATAGCAAAGAAAGAGAAAGTGGAAGAAGAAAAGAACTTTGAAAAAGGTGATAAAATAATTACCTCTTCTTTAGGTGTTTCCTATTGATTTGAAAAAAAAGGGCTCCATAGGATGGATTTATGCTCATGGTAAGTCCTCTAGGTTGATTTAAGGGAAGTTGGGAGGATATTTTTATGGGGTTTGGTTGTGCCAAATGTCTTTGGAGGTGTGATTTTTAGAGAAGGGGAAGTACCCTTTTATAAGAGAGGTGAGGGTCACTTTAGGAAAAGTTTGAAATATTATTTTATTATAAAATCATTTTCGGTTTCTAATGGCTCCAAATTGATTTCTTTCGAAGATAAGGTGGGGATGGGTCAAAACCCGTTCAACCAATATGTTTTAGACACGTTTAGGTCACCATATTAATATTATCTTTTAGATTTAACTCTTAGTTAAATAGTTTAACTTTTACCATATCATCTTGTATTATTTAAATAAATGGTTAATAAAATTACTATAAAAAATCCAAGAGAACCCAAAGTGGTTAATTAATGACATATTTATCATTATATAAGTTTTTTATGAACATTATATTTTTTGGAATATTATATCATTTAATAATATAGTATTTGTTTTAAAACTCATTTATGTCAATTTTGACACTATTTAGTATTTGGTTTTTTTGAAAGTTATAACAACATGATTATTTGGAAAAAAAATAATTTAATAAACCCTAAAATGTCATATTAATCTAGAAAATGTGTGGAAGGCATCAAAAGTCTCAATTTATATTTATTTGTAAATTTTTTACATCAATTATTTTAACCATTCATTAAAAAGGTAATTACTACATCTTTTTTATATCATAAATAAATTTAATTATTTGATGTCTAAAATTTATAAACAAAATAAAATTACATAGAAAATATTTTTATATTTCTAATAAATATTTATAGTCTAATTTATCTTATGTATAACCCTATAATAAAAATGTTTTAGTTATTAAAATTTTAATTTAACACTTTTAACCCTTCTTTAAATAAAATAATAATAAATGTACTAATCTAATTAAAGTGGACAAAAAGGATAATATTTTATTCATAAGGTTTGTTTTGGTCGAAATACACTTATCTAATAGAATTAGGACATGTGTTAGGGTAATTATAATATCATTTTTACCTTTAATTAACCCATTTACTTTTAACTGTGGTAAATAAAAGTCAAAAGTTACTACTCACCAAAAAATATTTTCATCATATTGAACCAAATTTTACTTAATGATATCAACTATGTCTCCCAAATTTTTGAAATTTAATCCATAGAAGTGGTAAAATTACATTTTATGCAAATTTGGAAATGTTCCTAAAAGGTGGGTAAAAGATGTTAAAAAGATCGATAAAATTTTAAACATATAATATTATTATAAAATGACTCCAATTAATTACATTGAACTTATATAGGTATTATATTTATCTTTTGACTTAAAATAAATTTAAATAAAATAAATAATTATTTAAATAAAAAGTCGGTTTTAAACAATAACGTAGTGTTTTTTCACTATTCATCAAAAATTTAATGTTTTCTAAAAAATACCAAAAGTTTACCCTAAGTTAATTTTGATATTCAGAATTCAAAAATAAATTCTATTTTACCAAATTTAAAACATAAAAGTTGAATTAATTAATTTAAAATTAATTCTAGTCGTCAAAACTGAGAAGCGGGTTTTTAAAATATAAAAAAAACTATCAAAAGATTGACAGGTGTTTATGTCAAATTTAATTGTGAAATTACTTATAATGACCTAAATTGTATTAAATTATAAAAATATAATCTAATTATACTTCAAAAGAATTAAAATTTATAATTTAACACTATAAATTATTTTTATTAACAAATTTGTTTTCAATTAAAATTTAGTATTTTCCACTATTCACCAAAATATGAAAGTTATCAAAAAAACACCAAAAATTTATCCGTACTAAATTTTTATGTCCTGATTCTAAATAAAAAGTTTATTTTGTAAAATTTAAAATATAAAAGTATCAAATATAGGATTTAAAAATGGTTCTCCATTAAAAGGTGGTAAAATTGCATTTTCTAAAAAATACTTCCTTTATCTGAAAAATTGAATTTGTTCTTATATTATGTCAAAAAAACACATAATATGGCTGTTAAAATTATATGGAGTATATAAAATTCAAATTTTAGTTAATACTATTCATTACTGCTTTTTGAACGGCTAGTTTGGTAAGTCATGGTGCACTCGAACTTGATGTTGTGTGTAGCGCAAGTTATTGAATTACTTTGAAGAGATAACGTAGTATGAAATATTGGGGTGTTACATTCTCATCTCCTTCAATAAATTATGTCCTCACAATTGGAAATTTTTCTTCAAAAATAAAAGGTTAAAAATAGAAAAATACATTTGTGGGAAACCCACATTGGAAATTGGGTTAATAAAATTTAGTCTTAATAAGAGGGAAAGGGAAATGAAAAATTCGCCGCTAAATTATGATCTTGATTAGGATGACATTACTAGAAATTAGAGACACATAATTGGAGAAAAAACATAAATATTTATAGGGAGTTATTGAATTCATCAATCACAGACAAGTGTAAAATTGAGTGCCTCAAATCCATCAATCTATGATGATTTAAAATATCACTGGTTCAACAAAACATAAGTTATTGGGATAACACATTTTTGGTTTTAAGATCCCTTACCTAAAGTTTGGGAATTAATTTATTCATAGAATAAGAGGAAAAAAATATAATTGAAAAGTAGAGTTTCATCTTTTAACTAACTCCTACCACAAACTCATCTTTCACTCCAAAAGATAATAGAATTCAAAAATATTATATTTATCCTAATCCTATAGGGTTCCAAAAATAATGAATTTTTAATTCATTTGTCAAACTATTTAAAAAACTAAATTATAAAAACTAGTACATCACATAGGTCATTGGTAGGTGATACACCCTTGTCTCCCTTCGGTAGTGGGTTCAAGTCTGGCGGCCTTGCCTGACGCGACGGGTTGTCGCCCGACCTCCGAGTTTCCCTTTTTATAACAATCCAAAAATACTCTTAAAAATGATTTAACTGTAATAATAGTATCCAATGTCAAACTTAATCCATTCAAACCTTTAGACTTATCCAAAATACTTATGTCAAAACTCACAGTCCAAAATTTATAAGGAAGGTAAAAACAATGAATATCTTTTTTGCCACGTAATAACATGTGAATACCTTTATCATGTATTCTTTTAAAACACGATAACACCCTAAATTACCATAAAATCTTATTGACTACATTCATTGTACTTTATTCCTTATAGTATACTAGATATAATCCTTGTATCCAAAAATGTTTTAAACTCCAATAATAATGGAATAAGCAAACAATTAATTAGTTTCAAAGTAGTCAAGAATATCGAATATGATTTATCCAAATCAATCATATCTTATTCCAAAATCAATACCTCTATTTCAGAACCATATTAAGTTTTATCTTTCCTTCAACCATGTATTTTCAAAAAATATATCTTGTTATTGATTCACTTCTCTTAGAACCATATAATCTCAAATCCTCAATGAAGTAGTACTGCAGTAAAATCCTTATTTATTTTCATAATTCATATAACCAGTACATAGTTGATATAAAACTCAAATGAAATGATTCTTTAATAAAAAAATAATAAAAGTAGTCATTCGTCTCCATTTGTGGTAGTATCATAACTTTATTATTATCCAATAGCATCATTTGGGGAATACTCAGATGATTTGGATATTGATTTGCATAGTGTCCCAACTCCTTGAAGATGAAGCATTATACACTTGAAACCTTTTTCTTACCCTTACAATCATGTAACTGGTGTCCTTTTTCTCCACACTTATAATAAACTCACATTCTCTTCAAGAATTTACCAAGGTGATTCCATCCATAGTTATCACATATATGAAAATATTTCTTTCCTCCTTCCCTTTATCCATCTATCTCTCTACCATCCTTTTCTTCTCTTTCTTCCCTTAAAATCCATAGGACTCAGAGAATTCTATACTTATCTTATTAATTCATGATATTATTTCTTTATATGATGAGAATATGTGGGATGTTTTTTCCCTTATAAATGTTGGCTTAATACCATGAAAGATATGATCCTTATTACTTTTTGGATCATGTGTATTGTTGGAGTTCTCATTCCTTCTACTCGGAACCATTTCTAAACAATGGTACACACTAGGTTATTTTATGAATCGCAATACATAATTCCAAACTTATAAAATACCTAACGTAAATAGAAAATATTATTCATATAATATATAATCATAAAAAAATGCTTTCTTTGAGGAATTATTTAATCCTAAATCCTTCATAATGTCTTTTAAAGAAAATTTGAATTATCATAAGCATATCCCCCAAGAGTATTGTAACCAAGAGTGTAGCAAGACCCGTTGTCATGTACCAGGATTCCCCGGGTCAAGCCCGAAACTCCTTATCAAATTTTTCACTCCTAGTTACATATGTGCCAGAGCCGCATCTACTTGCTCGTATCCAGACAGGGATGTATTTCTTGGAAAACTTAAAAAATCTCTACATTACCAAAATTCAAAGAAGTTCTTATATACTAATCCTCAAAGTCTATCTTAGGGTAATGCTCTCTGATCAGAGTTTTTCTAAATCTAGTTTCCACGGTTTGTATTGAACTTCCTCTGATAGTAACTGTAACACCTCAACCCCAGAATCTTGGAGATGGTGCATTATTTTAATACATTGTCATGATTACAAGGAATCAAGTCCTGAAGGGCTGATCAGTTTAGTAGTATTGGAAAATAGATTACATAAATGAATGTTACATTACACATTAAAACATAAAACACAACATAAATAATCCATTGATAATTCTATTATTCCCCTATCTAAACCCTGCATATCAAACATAATACACTTCTTGGAATCCCAGGAAAACAAAACATAAGAAAGGGGTGAGCTCAGATTCTCAGTAAGGGTAAATAATTTAGTAGAAGTTATAAACTTTTAAGGAAATATTTGTAATAAAAACAATAACCTTTTAAACATAAACTTGTACATAATATGCAAAAAATAAATCAAAAATTACCATATAAACATTCACATGGATATTTTACAACTTGAATAATCACATGTAATAATTAATTTCATAAAGAGAGAATTCCTAACACCAGACATCATTACCACATAGTCAAGGCCTCGTGCCAAGACTACAAATAAAATTTTTTTTCAAGGCCTTATGCCAAGACAGTGGTTTATCTCATGAGACCTACCAATGCATCTAGGGGCTATAGCGGGCCCCACCCGTCATTTACTATATCAACTACATTCCACATATAAAAATATTGAAACATAACATAAACATTCGTATTAAAACTAGCATACAAAATGTTAATACTTAAACCACAAACCATGAAGGGTATAAAAATAGCACATCCATAGTCAAACATATCATAACTAATTTGATACAAAATGGAATATTTTATTACAATAAATCAACCTTAATCAAGAATAATATCGAGTAAACAATATTGTCATAATTGAAAATGATCAATAAAACTTTTTGAGAGAAATAACCCTTTTTGTGAAATCATTTAAAAGTCACACATTTATAAAGGAATTCATTTACAATATATTTTTTAATCAAAGATCCCATACCACTTTGAAACATTTAAAAGTAATTAACAATTTAAAACAATCATGTCACTATAAATAAATCCTTAAAACCATCTTGAAAACATGAACATTAATGAGAATGATTTAGAAGAATAATTATTTAAAAAGTTTAAAATTATGTTTTAGATAATGTGTACCTTAAAAAATCATCTTTTATAAAACATGGACATGGATAATAAATATGTCCCAGAAAATACTTATACATAAAAAATCTTAGATAATTATGAGATTGAGGAATTAACCCTTACCTTGCACTTTCCTTTGGTCAAGGGTACATTTACCCTCTTATATAATGACCATTGTATGTTATTAAATTATACTAGAACCATATTAATATTTATTATATCATACTTTATTCATTTATGACTTTATACTTCCCATTTAATAATTATTTCCATGTTAAATTAACATTTTGGGGAATAATCGCTTTCTTTATCATATGTGTTTTAACTTGTTATTCTTATTCATATCATTTAGATCATGATTTAAATACTTAAAAAATATAAAACATTGTTTATATATCATATATATTTAGAATATAAATATTTATAGTACATAGATATATGAAATGTAAAACAACGTTTATGGAGATGGTAGGTCGTACGTACGTATAAACACTGTTTCCGTTTTCATAACGTATTGAACAGAAGTAAGTGAATAAGATATATATAAGTACATACATATATATATATATATATATATATATCCAATAGAATTATTATGTCATATATTACATACTTATTAATAATATATATTTTTATAATCATATTTGAATGGTGAATGTGGAAATGAATCTCATCACGTCGTGGAGACGGTAAGCCGTACGTACACATGAGCGACGATATCATTTGATTAATGATTAGAAGGTGTAGAATTGGATGGTATATTAATTATAAAGAGAAATTATCATGTTATTTTAATTATTTATATACATATTACTCATCATTATATCCATCCAAATAATATAGTGCTGAATAACAAATTACACTACGGCGTGGAGATGGTAAGTCGTACGTACGCACGTATGGTGACATTATCATTCATAGGATGGATAGAATAATGAGTATGGTTTTACAATATTTATAATAACATAATATTATGTAGAACGTACTGGATTTATTATTTTGGTATGAAAATAACAAAGAAAAAGAAATTGTAAGAAGAAAAGAACTTTGAAAGAGGTGATAAAATAATTACTTCTTCTTTGGGTGTTTCCTTTTGATTTGAACAAAAGGGATCCATAGGTTGGATTTCTGATCAAGGTAAGGAATATAGGTTGAATTAAGGGAATTTGGGAGGATATTTTGGTAGGTTTTGGCCGAGCCAAATGGCTTTGGAGGTGTGATTTGGAGAGAAGGAGAAGTACCCTTTTATAAGAGAGGTGACTGTCACTTTAGGAAAAGTTTGAAATATTATTTTATTATAAAATCCTTCATGGTTTTTAATGGATCCAAATTTATTTATTTATAATTTAAGTTGGGAATGGGTAGAAATAATCTCAACCAATAGGTTTTAGGAAATTTTAGGTCACCGTATTAACCCTATCATTTAGATTTAACTCTTAGTTAAATAGTTTAACTTTTACAATGTCCTCTTGTATTATTATAATAAATGATTAATAAATTTACTATAAAAAATCAAGGGAAACCCAAGTGGTTAATTAATGACATATTTATAATTATATAATTCCTTTTTAATAACCTTATATTTTTTTTATATTATATCATTTAATAATACAGAATTTGTTTTAAAAAGTCATTTATGTCAATTTTGACACTATTTTGTATTTAGTTTTTTTGAAAGTTATAACAGCATGATTATATTGAAAAAAAATTCATTAAATAAACCCTATTATGTAATATTAATCTATAAAATACTTTTATGGCAAAAAAAAGTCTCAATTTTCATTTATTTGGATATTTTTAACATCAATTATTTTAACCTTTCATTAAAAGGGTAATTAAAGCTTCATCATTGTGTCATAAATAAATTTAATTATTTAATGTATAAAAATTATAAATAAAATAAAATTATGTAGGAAATAATTTTATCTTTATAATTAATATTTATAGTCGAATTTAACTTATGTATAACCCTATATTAAATATCTTTTAGTGATGAAAAATTTGAATTTAACAATTTTAACTCTTCTTTAAATATAATAATAATAAATGTCCTAATATAATCTAAGTAGACCTAAAGGATCATATTTTATTATTAAGGTTTTATTTGGTTGAAATAAACTTATCCAATAGAATTAGGACATGTGTTAGGGTAATTATAATATCATTTTTACCTTTAATTACCCTATTTACTTTTAACTATGGAAAATAAGTCAAAAATTAATATCCAGCAAAAATTATTTTCATCTTATTGAACCAAATTTTACATAATGATGTCAAACGTGTCTCTTGGATTTTTGATATTCAATTCACCGAAGCGTTAAAATTACATTTTATGCAAATTTGTAAATGTGCCTAGAAGGTGGGTAAAAGATGTTAAAAAGTTCAATAAAATTGTATACATCTAATTTTATTATAAAATGAATCCAATGAATTACATTGAACTTATATATGTATTATATATATTTTTTGACATAAAATAAATTTTAATAAAATAAATAATTATTTAAATAAAAGGTTGGTTTTAAACAATAACAGACTGTTTTTTCACTATTCATCAAAAATTGAAAGTTTTCTGAAAAATACCAAAAGTTCACCCTGAGCTAATTTTGATATTCCGAATTCAAAAATGAATTATATTTTACCAAAATAAAAACATAGAAGTTTCATTAATTAATTTAAAATTAATTCCCATCATTAAAACCAAAAGGCGGTTTTTTAAAAAGGAAAAACTATCAAAAGATTGACATGTGTTTATATCAAATTTAAACGTGAAATTACTTATAATGACCTAAATTTTATTAAATGATAAAAATATAATCTAATTATACTTCCAAACTATTCAAATTTATAATTTAACACTATAAATTATTTTGATTAAAAAAGTTGTTTTCAATTAAAATTTTGTATTTTTCACTATTAACCAAAATATGAAAGTTATCATAAAAAGACCAAAAAAATTTTGAAACTAAATTTTTATGTCCCGATTATAATTAAGAAGTTTATTTTATCTAATGTAATATATTTAAAAGTGTCAAATATTGGATTTAGAAAGCGTGCTCCATTAAAAGGCGGTAAAATTTCATTTTCTGAAAAAATAATTCCTTTATCTGAAAAATTTAATTTGTTCTTATATTATGTATAAGAAACAAATAATATGTATTTTAAAATTATAAGGAGTATATAAAATTCAAAATGCAGTTTATACTATTCATAACCTCTTTTTGAAAGACTATTTTGGTAAATCTTGGTGCGCTCGAACTCAGTGTTGCGTGTAGCACAAGTTATTGAATTACTTCGAAGATATAACGTACAATGAAATATTGGGGTATTACACCATATGATAGGAAATGATGACCTTTTAAATAACATTAAGAATAATCTTGATGGAACAGTGAGGTTTGGTAATAATGGTTCTTTGAAGAATAAAGGTAGTGGAAATACTGCTCTGGCCAATGGAGAGTTGAAGATGACTGAAGTTCTTTATGTGGATGGTCTATGTCACAATATTATCAGTGTGAGTCAACTCTGTGAACCAGGGATCATAGTAAATTTCAATCAAAAAGATTGCACTATAAAGGGAAAAAATAGGGAATTATCTCATGAGAGGCTGCAGAACAGATGGAAACTTATATCAGGTTGATAATAAAGATAACACTTTCTATATGTCTATTGAAAAAGAAAACAACCTGTGGTATTGAAGGTTGGGGCACATTAACCAACAATACATGGAAAATATATCTAATATGTAGATAGTTATAGATATACCCATTCTGAAATGTGAACAGGAAAAGTCTTGTGATGCTTGCATATTGGGGAATCTAGTCTGTAATTCATATCGACCAAAGATGAAAAGGGCATCACACCTTCTTGATCTCATCCATACAGGCGTATGTAGCCCGATAAACATTTATAGAACACATGTAGAGAGGTACTTCATCCTTTTAATAGATGATTTTATTATAATGGCTTATGTAATGGTTATTCATAGAAATCAGAAAGTACTTTATTGCATGAAAACATATCACCGAAGTACCAAGAACAATACTGGAGGGAAAATCAAAGTGTTGTGATCCGATAATGGAGGGGAATACATATCCATTGAGTTTGATAATTACCTAGAAAAACATGGAATATGTCATGAGGTAGCTACAGTGAGAACTTCCCAAAAAAATAGATTTTTTGAATTCCAGAATCGACATGTCAACAACATGGCTAGGAATATGCTAATTGAGATTTTTATCTTACTTCATTACTGGAAAGAAGGTGTTGAAGCTATAGTGTACATTCAAAATTGAACATAACATTATATGGGAAAAATGAAGACACCATATGAATTGTGGCATGGAAGGAAGCCTTCTTTGAAATACTTTCATGTTTTCAGAAGAAAATGCTTCATCTGAAATAAAGAAATAAATCAAGGGAAGTTTGGTGATAATGTAGATGATGGAATATTTCTTGGATATCTAATGAAGAGAAAATCTTACAAGTGTTTCAATATGTACTTGGTGAGGATTGTGGAAAGAAGTTGTGATTTGATTATTGAAGAAAAAAACCAAAATTCTTTAATTAATTTATATGCTGATGAGATAGAAGATGAGGAAGAATGTGAACATGTAGTAAATGAAAATATAGAAATAGAGGAATGTGTACAAAACTCCTAGGAGTCGCATCTTGATTTTGACTCAGAAGAAGAATATGAAGTTGAAACTATGGATTGAAAGAATTCAGTTGAACCTCGGAGGAGGAATCAAAGAGTGAAATTGATCAATCCAACATCATTGGGGATTAGACTACACCCACACAAACAAGTATAATGAGGAGTAATGCACAATATTCATTCTTATTTGTCATGGAACCATCCTCAGTTGAAGAATCTGTAAAGAATGAAACATGGGTGAAATCCATGAATGAAGAGTTAGATCAGATTGACAAGAATCAGACATGGGATCTATTCAAGAGAAATGAAGGTCATAATGTGATTGGTACAAAGTGTATTTTCAAGATCAAGTTTGATGAGAATAAAATTTTTATCATAAAAAATGCATGATGGGTATGTAAAGGATATTCACAAATTAAAGGTGTCTGTGTTGAAGAAACCTTTGCACCAGTGTCTAGACTGGAGTCAATTGGGCTTTTTCCTGCTGTGGAAATCCAAAGAGTATATAAATTATATCAAATGGATGTCAAGATATAATTATTGAATGGTGTTCTCGAATAAGAAGTCTAAATCGAACAAACAGTGGGTTTTCTTCTTGGTACTGATGAAACAAAGGTTTGTAAACTAAAGAAGGCGCTCTATGGATTGATACAGGCACCAAGAGAATGGTATTCCTAATTGGATTCTTATCTCAAGAAGTTGGAATTCAAAATATTATGAGTAGATAAAAATCTTTATGTGAAGAATTATCTAGAAGATCAATTCATGGTTCTAGATTACGTTGATGATGTTATTTTTTGTGCCAGTAGGCAGAAATCAGTGGATAAATTTTCCAATCACATGAAATAAAAATTTGAAATTTCAATGATTGTGGAGATCACAAATTTCTTGGGGGTTGAAGGTGATTCAAAAGAACAATTACACATTCATCTCTAAAGAAAATTATGCGAGAGAGTTGCTGAAGAAATTTAATATGCATGACTCCAAACCAATGTCAACTCTAATTACAGTTGGAACCAAACTTGGAAAGCATGACGATGGGACCACTGTAGACCCCATCATGTACAGGAGGATCATTGGGTGCATATTATACCTAACAGAGACATGGATAGATATAGTCTTTGTAACATTCCTAGCGGCCCACTTTTAGAGTAATCCAAAGGAGGAACATATATTGGCAATGAAAATAATCATGAGGTATATTTACGGTACTCATTGTCATGGGTTATACTTTGCTGCAGAAAGAGGCAATGATCTATTAACTTTTTCTGATGCTAACTGGGTTGGAGATATAGTGGAAAGAAAGTCCACCAGTGGTGGAGCATTATATATTGGGCAGAAATGTGTTGGTTGGTTGAGCAAGAAACAATAAAGTACTTCCCTTAGTATTATTGAAGCTGAGTATATATCATCTAAAAAGGCATTTACTCAACTACTATGGATGACGAAATAACTGATAGATATTGGTGATTTGGTGAAACAACCAATGGTGATTTACTATGATAACAAGAGTGAAATTGATCTTACAAATAATCTTGTTCAGCATTCTCTTACAAAACATATTGAAATCAGATATCATTTTATCAAGGAAAAAGTTGAACAAGGTGTGATTAAAATGGATCAAGTGGGAAGTGATGAGAAAGTGGTTGATATCTTGACCAAGACACTATTTTCGGTTGTGTTTGAGAAGTATCGGTTGAATCTCAGTGTTCTACCTCCTCCCAGTGCATAAGGAGGTTACATGATACCCCTCTCTCAAGTTATGTTAACTATTTTTAATCTGTTTATGTATGTGATTCAGGTTTATGGGGGAGATACTATCCAGGGGTGTTTTGAGATATTCAATGAACATTTACTGGTTTTTGGGTTTATTTTCAATGGGGAAAAAGGAATAAATTAAGGATTCAGGATTCAGGACATGTACTTCTAATGATCATTTAATGCTTCTATGACACGATGAGAATTCGGTGTTAGGAAGAGAAAGAATACATTCAGGATATATAATGCAACTATGGCACAGTAAGATAATATCTTGGGTGGTGCCTTTAATAATTCCAAAACACAGGATCCCAATTCATGATTTCTCTATTGCTTTCTACACTGATCATTTCTCACGTAGACAGAGAGTGTTGGCTGAGTTGATTCTTGTGTTTTAGGTTTTCTTGTGGCTGGTGCTCTATTGAATTTATCTGGTGATTTCCAAAAAAACCCAAGGGGGAGATTGTTGGAACCACATTTGTTCTATGCAATAAATGGAATTTTGTTTTTGTTTTTTGCCAAACCTTTTTATAAGTTCATAATGTTTTCCAGTAAAGGGATCATAAAGTTCAAGTGGACAACAGTACTGAAGGTGGCGTCATCTTCCAGTGTTCGTCAAATTTTTGGGGATGAAAATCGAAAAATGGGGAAAAGTGTGTCTGGAAAAGGGAGTTTTGTGCAAAATTGTAGGTGTTATAGAAAATTTCATGCAAGGCATGTTTCGTGATTAGAAGGTTGAAAAATATCAAAGGCATGAGTTGTGTGAAAAATCTGGAGTTTTGCGTGGAAAATGGTTCCTGTGCAAAAAATATTGCACGCAGAAGGAGGGGTTTTGTGCAATATAGTGGATTTTACATGTGGGGGTCAGTAATGCCTATAAATAAGAGGTTACCCCACTCATTCACTATCAGATGAATACTTAGAGAAGATTCAAGTTCTAATGTGCGTAAATAATCTGTAAAAAGGGAGGTGCACAAAAAAGTTAGAGTTTAACTAAAAATTTATGGATGTGCAGAAAAGATAGTGTTGCATGGAAAATTATTGTTTCATGGAAAATATTAAAGTTGCATGAAAAAAAGTTACAGTTCCACGTAAAGGTTGTATTTGTGAAAAAGTTTTCCACACAAAAAAAAAATCTTGCACGAAAAAGAAAGATCTTAGGTCCCCATGGTATGTATTGCGTGCAATTTTCAGTATAAGTTGATTACATTCTTTGAGTATCCAGTTTGTGTGTTCACTACTTTCAAGTGCAACAATTCTGGACTTCGATGCAAGTAGTGTCTCATGTTGAACATAGATAATGACTTCAATGAAAATCTATTGAAGTGACCTTCAAGTTGATAAACTGAGTTTGACTTCTCTCAAGGTAGTGACTTAGGGGGTCAAGGGAAGTGATCTGAGGGATGCAGTGAGCCATCCCTGAACCATTGTAAAGTTATTATTCCTGGCACAGAGTGACTATGATAGAGTCTTTTAATTATCAAACTAGTAAATACACTATTGGTGTATACTCCTTGGATGTATCCCTTAGTGGTGAACCAAGTAAAAGTGTTGTGTGGTCTCTATTAATGTTATTGTTTTCTTTCTGTTATCATCAGTCTTATAGGTTTAATGAGTTCCTAACAATGTGGGAACAAGATCCTTGTTATAAAAAAAAGATTACACCCTTATTCACCCCTCCCCTCTTAGGGTGTCTCGGGGTCCTAAAAAACATTTCATTAACCCATTTATCTTGGGGATAGATCCTCCCTTGTACCCTACGGCTTGAGATAAATCATCTTATATAGCCTTGAGATTGGGATAAATCCTCCTTTTTACCATTTGTCTTGGTTTAAGTCCTCTCATATACCCTTTAATTTGGGATAAATCCTCTAGTGTCCAGAATGTCTTGGGATAAATCCTCTAATGTACATTATTTACTTGAGATAAATCATCCCATGTAGCTTTTATCTTGGGATAAAACCTCACATGTAAACTTTTTGGCTCACAAGAAATAAACATAAAACATTACGTTCGAGGGTGATATAGAACCCCACCCATCATCATCCAGACATATGTGTACCCTAAAAATATTCAATCATAAATATATATTAATTAATTCAAGGCAATATAATGGATTTATGAAATATCTATATAATATTAATTAAATATTCAAAAGGAACCCAAAAATAAAATGGGTTTCATAAAACAAAAAAATGGTATAAAATAACATCATGACTTAAATCATTTGAAACCAAAAACCTAATCACCCAAAAAAATCACATAAAATCAACTAAAGAAATCATAGGACATCAAAACTCTCATTTTCAAAAATAAATCACATCTTATTAACATATAGAGGGTGATCAAAACATCACTTTATAAAAGATAAATCTTGGTGATTAAATAGAAGTGAGAATACAAAAAAATCAAAAAAAAACTTGTAAAAAATTAATGTACAAATTACTTTCCAAAAAACATTTTTGTGAAGGGAAATTGAAGACATTTTAAAAATTATGTCTAAATAAATTATTATTTAAAATACATAGTGGTTTCAAAAAGAAGAAGTTAAAACAATCTGAAAAAAAAATAATTTTAAAATAATATTTAATAATAATAACATAAAAAATACATAATGATTTCAAAAATGGGAAGTGAAAATACTATGAAAAAATTTAATTTCAAAATATCCTTTAATAATAGAGACTTGAAAAATACATATTGTTTTTTAAATGGAATTGAAAATACATTGAAAACCTTTAATTTTATAAATAATTATTAATGATGCAACATTAAAAAGTATATAATGTTTTTAAAAAAGTGAAAATGCATTGAAAAATATTACTTTTAAAATTAATATTTAATAATTGAAACATTAAAAATAGATTACATACATGAATGTTACATTACACTTTATAACATACAAAACAACATAAATAATCCTTTATGAATTCCATTATTCCCTTCACTTAAACCTGCATATCAATCACAATACACATCTTGGAATCTTCGGAAAAATAAAACATAAAAAGGGGTGAGCTCAGATGCTCAGTAAGGATAACAATACAGCGAAAACTTTCCTAAATAAGCATAAACATTTAAGGAAATGTATAACTAAAACAAAATCCTTTTAAACTTTAACTTAATCATAATATGGAAAAAGTAAAATGTAATAATTCCATTTACTTATTCACATGGATATTCTACTAGTCGAATAATCACATGCAATATCAATAACCACTTTCATAATGACGGAATTCATAATGCCAGACTATCATAACCACGTAGCCAAGGACTCGTGCAAATACTACAAATAAGATTTTGTCAAGGCCTCGGTCCAAGACACAATTTTGTCTCATGAGACCTACCGATGCATCGAAGATCTATATCAGGCTCCACCCATCACTTACTAAGTCCAATGCATTCCTCATATGAACAGGTTTAAACATAACATAAACATTCGTATTAAAACTAGCATACGAAATGTAAATACTTTCTCCATAAACCATGAATGGTATAAAAATAACACATCCACAGTCAAAAATATCACAAAACCTTCAATAAAATATGGATGTTTTGTATCATAATAAATCAACTTCAAATAAGCTTAAAATTCATCAAAGGATGTTGACATAGATGAAATCAAAACTATTTGAGAGAAATATCTCTTTTTTTGAAATAATGTAAAAGTCACAAAATTATAAAATAAAACATTTACTTTTAAAATATTCTTATAAGCTTTTAAGGGAAGCTTTGAAGATTTTACAATTGTGGAAAATAGCCGCACCCGCCGTATAAGTTAAAAAAAGACATTCTTAGCTTAATTTTGTCGAAAAGGTTAAAAAGGACCTTGTTTGGAAAGCGATGGAAAGATTCCTTTATAAAAATCTTATAAAAAGTCAAAAAGGGTATAAATTACTTTAACACATAGTCAATAAAATATTAAGAATGATTTGAAATACATTTTTATGATAAAGATGTCCCAGTAGATAATTATGTATAAACAACCTCGGATAATGAAGTGATTGCGAAATAAACCATTACCTTGTACTTTTCCTTGGTTTAGGGTAGGTTAACCTCCTGTATAATGGTGAAATAATTGTTATTAAATTATAAAATAATCATATACATTAATATTATATCATATATGATCTTTTAACATTGATTTGTTAATAATATCTTAATATTATCATCGTTTCGGGTGTTAACGGATTCATATTTCTTTATATTCTTTGTCATGTGAGTCATATTTGTTATTGATGGGATATATATTATTCATATACAGAATGATATAAAGTCCTTAAACATTATTTTTAATCATCCAATTATAATTAGACTTGAATGGATACGATGGGGAATGAATCTCATCACGTTCATGGAGACGGTAGTCCGTACGTACGCACGAGCGACAATATCATTATTTTGATATTAAAATAATATATAATTGGATGTTATATCATATATAAAGAATAATTATCATTTTATATTTATTATTTAAATGAATTAAACATAATTATTATACCCATCTAAATAATAATATATTGAATAACAATTGCACCATGACGTGGAGACGGTAGGACGTACGTACGCACGTATGGTGACATGTCATTCAAGGGATGGATAGAATAACGAATTTGGTTGTTCCATATTTATAATAACATCACAGTATATAGAAGATACTGGAGTTATTATTTTAGAATGGAAATAACAAGTAAAGAAGAAGTTGAATAAGAAAGGAACTTGAAAGAGGGTGGTGAAATCATTACCTCTTCTTCGGGTTCTTCCTTTTGATATGATCAAAAGGGATATTTAGGATGGATTTATGACTAAAGGAAGGCCTCTAGGATTAATGGAGGATAGTTTAGAGGGTATTTGTGCAGAGTTTGGCTGAACCAAAAGGATTTTAAGTTATGAATTTGAGATAAGGGGGAGTGCCCTTTTATAAGAGGGGTGAAGGGTACCTTTAGAAAAGCTAGAAATATTATTTTATAATAAATTCATATTCGGTTTATAATCGCTCCAAAGTGGATTATTTAAATTTTAAGGTGTGTATGGGTCGAAATAATTTAAAAAATATATATTTTAGATAGTTTTGGGTCATTATATTGACCTTATCTTTTAGTTTTAACTCTTAGTTAATTAGTTTGACATTTCCCATGTCACTTTGTATTTTTATATTATATTGTTAATAAACTTACTATATACATTTAAGAGACCCACAAGTTATCCATTAATGATACTCCTATCATGATATAATTATTTTAGCCGAATTTTAGTTTTTTAGGAATAGAATATCAATTAATAATATAATATTTGTTTTAAAAACTCATTTATGTCAATTTTGACACTATTAAATAATTGATTTTTGTTAAAGTCTTAACGTCTTTATTAATTCAAAACAAATTCATTTAATAAATACTAACATTTCATATTAACCAATAAAATTCGTGTATGTCATCAAAACATTCAAATTATATTTATTTTAATATTTATAGTACAACTTATTTGATTCTTTCATTAATAAGGAAAATATTGCATCATTATTATGTCATAAATATATGTAATTATTAAATATCTAAAAATTATAAATAAAATAAAATGATGTAGGAAATAGTTTTATCTTTCTAATGAATATTTATACTCCAAAATATAACATATATAACTCTATGTAAAAATTGTTTTTCTAAAAGATATATGCTTATGTCATTTTTGTATTTACTTTAACTTAATTAATATAAAGTGTCATTATCACTTACAAGTGGCTCCATGGGGTCTGAAAACCGACACAAAGATTCCCATGGTCTTACATGTATCAACCAATAGGTTTAGGACATGTTTTAGGGTAATTTAGTATTATTATAATATTATTTTTTACCCTTATTTAAAGGATTTACCCTTTAACCATGGTAAATAAAATATTTACTGAAGTAATTATTCAAAATGTCTAAAAAAAGTTACCTATTTATAAAATTTGGACCTCATGATTCTAAATATGTAACCCATTTTCCTAAATTCAAATCACATACGTGTCAGAAATTAATTTAAAATTAATTCTCGTTGTCGAAACAAAACGCGTGTTTTTAACAAATAATAACTATCAAAAGATTGACACTTTCTTATGTCCAGTTAAAATATGAAATTATGTCCAATGACCAGATTTGGATTAAATGGTAAAATTTTAATATAATCATACTTTAAAATCACTCAAATTAATAATCTATCACTATTAATTATTTCTATTAAAAAAGTTGTATTTAATTAAAATTTAGTAATTTTCACTATTCATCAAAATATGAAAGTTATCAAAAAAGTACCAAAATTTTACCCTAAGATAATTTAGATATTCATAATCCAAAAATGAAGTATATTTTACCAAATTCAAATCATAAAAGTTGAATTTATTAATTTAAAATTAATTCCCGCTATTAAAACCAAAAGGCATATTTTTAAGAAATAATAACTATCAAAAGTTTGACACTTGTTTATGTCCAATTTCAAAGAGAAATTACTTACAATGACCATAATTGGATTAAATGGTAAAAATATAATCTATTTATACTTCCAAACCATTAAAATGTATAATTTAATCATATAAATTATTTTTATTAAAAAAGTTCCTTTCAGTTAAAATATAGTATTTTTCACTATTCACCCAAATATGAAAGTCATCAGAAAAACCCCAAAACTTTATTGAAACTAAATTTTTATGTCCCGATTCTAAATAAGAAGTTCATTTTGTCAAATTTAATATATAAAAGTTTCAAATATTGGATTTAAAAAGGCTTCGCCATTAAAAGGCGGTAAAATTGCATTTTTTGAAAAATATTTCTTTTATCTGAAAAAAAAAAGAATTTGTTCTTAAATTATGTCTTAGAAACTCATAATATGGATTCTAAAATTATAAGGATAATATAAAATTTAAAATTCAGTTAATACTATTCATAACTTCTTTTGAACGGCTAGTTTGGTAAGTCGTGGTGTGCTTGAACTCAGTGTTGCATACAACACACGCTATTGTATTATTGAAAGAGAAGCATATCGTGGAAGCTTGGGGTGTTAAATTCTCCCCTCCTTCAATAAACTGAGTCCTCACAATTTGAAATTTTTCTTTGAAAATAAAAGTTTAAAAATAGAAAATACCTTTTTGGAAAACTCACATTAGAGATTAGGTTAATAAAATTTTGTCTTAATAAGAGGAAAAGGGAAATGAAAGGGTCACCACCAAATTATGATCTCGATTAGGAGAACATTGGTGGAAATTAGAGACATGTAATTGGAGGAAAAATGTAAATATTAATAGGTTGTGATTGAGGTCATCAATCAAAAACAAGTATAAAATTGAGGGCCTTAAATTCATCAAAATATGATGATTTAAAATACCATCGGTTCAACAAAACATATGGTATTAGGATAACACATTTTTTGTTTTAATATCCCTTCACTAAAGTATATGAATTAATTTCTTAAATGAATAAGAGAAGAAGAAAAATATATACTTGACAAGTAGAGTCCAATCCTTTAACTAAGTTCTACCACAAACTCATCTTTTACTCTAAAAGATAATATAACTTAAAAATAATATTCTATTTATCCTATTCATGTAGGGTTCAAAAATAAAATGAATTTATAATTCATCAAGCAGAACCACTAAAAAACAACATTATTTAATCCAGGACATCAAGTGGGTCAGTTGTAGGTGATACACCCTTGTCGCCCTTCGGTTGTGGGTTCAAGTCTCGCAGCCTTGCCAGACGAGACGGGTTGTCGCCCGACCTCCGGGTTGTCCTTTTTATAGAAATCCAAAAATAATCTCAAACTGGACTTATCCAAAATACTTTTGTCCAAACTCATAGTCCAAAATTTATAAGGTAGGTAAACACAATGAAGATCCTTTTTTCCACGTAATAGCATGTGAACACCTTCATCATGTTTTCTTTTAAAACACTGCAACATCCTAAAATACCATAAAACCTTATTGATTACATTCATGATCCTTTATTACTTATAGAATACTATATATACTCCTTCTATCCAAAAATTTTGTCAACTCCAACAATTATGGAATATAAAAATCATTAATCAGCTTCAAGGTAGTCAAGAATATCCAATATAATTTATCTAAATCAATCATATATTATTCAAAAATCATTACCTCGGTATCAGAACCATATTATGGTTTATCTTTCTCTCAACCATATATTCTCCAAAAAATTAACCTATTATTGAGTCACTTTTCTTTGTTCCAAAAAATCTCAAGTCCTTAATGAAATAGTACTACAGTACAATCCTTATATACTCCATAATTATTATAACCAGTATATTGTAGATACAACACTCAAATGACATAATTCTCTAATAATAACATATGAACTATAATCATTCCTCCTCATCTGTGGTAGTATCATAACTTTATTATTATCCAATAGCATCATTTGGGGCATACTATGATGATTTGGACATTGGTTTGCGTAGTGTCCCAACTCCTTGAAGATGAAGCATTGTACATTTGAAACCTTTTTCTTACCCTTACAGTCACGTACATGGTGTCCTTTTTCTCCAAACTTATAACAAACTCACATTCCTTTCAGGAAAGTTCCAGGGTGTTTCTTCCCATAGTTATCACATATGGGAAATTCTTCTTTTCCCTCTTCCCTTTATCCATCTTTCCCTCTTACATCCTTTTCTTCTCTTTCTTCCCTTCAAATCCATAGGACTCAGAGAATTCTTTACTTATATTATTAAAACATGATACTATTTATTCATATGTTGAGAATACATGGGAGACTATTTCCCTTCTAAATTTTGGCTTAATACCGTGAAAGATATGATCCTTCTTACTCTTTGGATCATGCGTATTGCTAGAGTTCTCATTCCTTCTACTGGGTGCCGTTTCTAAACAATGGCATACACTAGCTTATTTTATTAATAGTAATACCTAATCCCAAACTTGTAAAAAACTTAACATAAATTAAATAGTTTATGGATATAATCCATAATCATAAAAATTTATTCTTTGAGGAATTATATACTCATAAACCCTTCATAATGCTTTGTAAAGAAAATGAGAATTATCCTAAGCATATCCCCTAGGAGTGTCTTAACCAAGAGTGCAGCAAGGCCCGTTGTCATGCACCAGTTCCCATTCAAGTCTAGCTCAAAGCAGTGTTTTCGGGTTTTACCATGAGGTATATCTATGCCAGAGCCACCTCTACCTTCTCTGTAACGACCCAAAATTTTTAAATAAATTTTGTTTCCTAATTTTATGTGTTATTGTTATACTCAACAAAAATGTTTTATTTGATAAACATGATTATAATTAAAATGAGATCAGTGGGTTTTGACTATTATATAACCATCGGTCATCATGACCACTGTGAACAAAATGTTTTGATTATTGTCTCTAAATTTAAGTAATCTTGGTTAATTATTATAGAAAGAAGATTTGATGGCCTCACCTAGTAGCCTTGGGCCGATCGAAGCCCATCTAACAGAGATTGGGAAGGAGGTAGCACCATTGGCCTTTGCTCTGGACTAAACCCAAGCCGAACTTCATCATGTGAAGCTAGAACGGAATCGCCTTCGCGAGAAGTTCAAACTGATAGAAATTACTACTCGGGCAATGTTGACCGAGCCGCCCCAAGATTCTATCACCCTAGCACACCTTACTCTTAGGTCCTATGCTGGTATTATAAGGGGCTATGTAACGAGACCGTAATTGCCTTGTGTAATCCTTGTTTTAAATAAAAATTGGGATTTCTTCTTATGATGAAGTTTATGAATTTTCAAATGACTGGATAAAAATAGTATGCATATTTTTGATGAATTTTCAAAAGGATATTTTAAAAAAAAATGTTTGTGTAAACCTTAAATAATTTAAAATGTGTAATGATTCTCAAAAAATGGTCTTCTACAATTATGTTCAGTACGAAATTTAGAGTCTAACAAGATCAACATGATTTTTGATGAATAGTAAATTATGAATAGTGATTTTATGATTAGGATTAGTAATATGACCAAATGGATTAGTAATCTTACTTAAATAAAGTTTTAAAATAATCTAGGCACCTTGATTAAGTAATGTGATTCAATAAAATGGTTAAATAACGGTTTCATAAATTATTATTCAAGTATTAGTTTTTTCGGATGAATAGTGTTTTTTAATTAAAAATTTAATTAAAAATATTTAGAAAATTATTTTTATAAAAATGACTTTATTTTTGAACTCAGAGCATCGATATTATGTTATGGTAATTTTTGGGGATTTTTCTGAAAAAAATGAATTTTCGATGAATAGTGTATTTATTTAAAAATAAAATTAAAAATATTTAGAAAATTATTTTTATAAAATGGAGTTCATTTTTGAAATCATAGCATTGATATTTGGTTAAGGTGAAATTTTGGGATTATTCTGAGAAAGTTGAATTTTCGGTGAATAGTGAAAGTATAGTTTTTAAGTTACGGGTTTTTAATGACATCATCAAATGATGTATTAAGTATATATTCAATATGGTCGAATTATGAATAGTAAGATAAGGTGTGAGGTGTCCCAAGTGGCCAATACCATGGGAAAATACCATGGGCAAGCCCATGGTTTTTCCAAAACCACTAGTGAGGTGTCCCTTGGCCATTAATGCCTTGTCCCCTCACTTTCCCTATAAATACCAAGCCCTCCTCTCATCCATTCGACTCCCCACTCATTCCCAATGAATTTCTGGTCTCATTACCTCCCAAGGAGTCCTCCCAAGGTGCCCCCAAGCCCTCAAGGTCCCAACCATTGAGGTTTAAGAGTTACATTTTAAGGTAAGGGATCCGACCCCTCTCTTTCTTTTCAAGTGATCTCTTTTATGTCATTCATTTTATGCTCCATGTTCTTATTTTGGAGGATGTTCTTTTATACTCCTCTTACTGCCCTTTTTATGTTCATATGATGAAAGACCCCCCTCTTACTCTCATCATTTCGTTTTAAGAAAGTTTAAGTGGCGCCGTTAGGCTGCCGAATTTTCAAGGGATTCATTCACCTCTCTCTTTTTCAAAGTTCTACTTTCATGTCAAGTCTTTCAAGTTCATTTTTATTATGTTGGGGTATGATCTCTATATTTATCATACTGGTCTTTTATGATCACATGATGAGAGACCCCATTTGATCTCTTCAATTCAGTATTTTGATGTCTTAAGTGGCGCCGTTAGGTTGCCGAATTTTTAAGTGGTTCTTCACCCTTCTCGTTTTGAAGTTCTACTTTCATGTCAATTCTTTCAAGTTCCTTTATATTATGTTGGGGTATGATCTCTATATCTATCATACTGGACTCTTATGTTCATATTATGAGAGACCCTATTTGACCTTGTCAATTCAATTTTGTTGAAGTTTAAGTGATGCCGTTAGGCTGCCGAATTTTTAAGTGGTTCTTCACCCTTCTCGTTTTGAAGTTCTACTTTCATGTCAATTCTTTCAAGTTCCTTTATATTATGTTGGGGTATGATATCTATATCTATCATACTGGACTCTTATGTTCATATGATGAGAGACCCTATTTGACCTTGTCAATTCAATTTTGTTGAAGTTTAAGTGATGTCGTTAGGCTGCCGAATTTTCACAAGAGAAATCCTGTTTTGTTTTCTTCCTTTCATGTTCTTCATTTCATATGGTATATTTTCAAATTTCATTACCATGTTCATAAATCCCTTATATTTTGTCCCTCTACTGTTTTATGGGTCATTTATTAATGTTTTACCCATGTCCCCTCTCTTCTCAATGTTTTCTAAAACCTTGTAACATAGCCGTTATGCTGCAGAATTTTCCCGTCAAAATGCCTCTCTCTTTTCTCAAAAATTATTTTATGTTATAAAGTGAATACTCAAAGCTCTTATTTCTACAAGTGTATTCACATATATATCAAAATTTTCCATTTTAAATTCTGGGATTTACATACATGAGACCCGCTTCCCTTTCCGTGGGTTTAAAGTGCCGTAAAGATCATGTCATTAAAGCAGTTTTTAAAATGTTATGATTATGAAATGAAACCCATTTATTTTATTCTATATGGGTTATTTATGAAATGTTTGATGATGATATATGTGGCTCACATGATAATAAAGGCAAATTTAAGGGTGCGCCCTGATAGCGCTCCAATGCATTGGGTAAAGACTTAATCTCTAGAGATGACCATTTTAACGACGCCTTGGTGAATAACCTTGGTAATTTTTAACGACACCTTGGGGATGGACCTTGGTGAAACGAAATGATTGTCAATATTAAATGTTGCAGCCACATCTTCAAGTTATGAAAAAGTTTTATTTTTATTATGATATGCCTCATGATTTCATTTTCATGCCTTAAAGTTCTTTTCATGACTTTATTGATGTATCCCAAGTTCATATGTAAAATGTTTCACTTGTTTCCCTTGCTGGGCCTTCTGCTCACCCTTTCTTTTGATGTATGTCCCCAGGTTATGAGATTCAGTAATGAGCCTAGGGTGAACATGAGGAGAAGCCTTCAAGTGTTTAAGAAGAATTCTTTATGTTGTTTTCATGTTTTAAGTTCCTGGTTTCCAAGACACTAAACCTTAAAGATCCTCGGTTTTGTAAAATGTAATTAATGTTTATGTGATAAAAAGGTGGGATGCTATAGTTGGTATCAAAGGATGGTTTAGTTATTTGTGGAAATTAGGATATGAAAACTCTAGGAGGAACCCTATAGAAAAGTTTAATATAGGAAATCTTCCTGGTATTTTGGTGAGTATTGAGTAAGGGGTTGCCAAGCAAATACATCCCTGTCTGGATACGAGCAAGTAGAGGTGGCTCTGGAACAGATGTACATAGGGGTAAAACCCGAAAACACCGCTTTGAGCTAGACTCGAACGGGAACTGGTACACGAAAACGGGTCTTGCTGCACTCTTGGTTACGACACTCCCGGGGGATATGCTTTGGTAAATTCATAAGCTTGGTATGAACCATTATTAAAGGAACAAAGATAAAATAAAATAAAGATTCACATAAGAATATATGATCATGGATAACCTAGATGGGAACCTAGGGGATCACAAGTTAGGGTATACTTTTCTTCTACAAGTTATCCTTATACGCTTTAAGTTCCTTTTCATGATTATTGGTTAAGTATTTAAGCCTCTAATTATACTTTATCTTCTTAGTTAATGGTGGGAAATGGAATAACGTGTCCCAACAACCAATGTGATAGGAAATGCGACAATTTCCGTATTAATATGTCAGAGATGATTAGGGGATTAAAAGATGATTATTATTTTGGAAGGCGTTCACTATTTTGAGGACCCTATATGATCGAGGTAAATAGATTACTATAGTATTTTCATTGAGGAGTAAGGTTGACTTATATTTTGAAGAATTGATGAATTTAAGGTGGACTTATAGTAATTTAGGTTACTTTTGGGAATGATTAACCTATCTTGGGTAAAATATGTTTAGGTTAGCTACTTTTGTTATAAGATGTTAGGAGTGGTTGATGTTGTCTGGAGATGAACAATGAAGTTGTTTTGGAAGACTATGTTATCAAATCCTTCTTGTATTTGGGTTTCAATTTTAGTTTGGTTTATTTTGAGGAATTTTAAGGACCGTTATTTATGGAGTGGTCTATGATGAACGTTGGGTAGTACCATGGAACTTTGAAGATTTAAAAGTAGGTTCTATTCCTATGGGATTCTTTCTTTTTGAAGAGTTGTTTTACCTTAACCTTTCTGTTTTTGGGATAATGTTTAATGATAGAAGAAATAGATAGTTAATATTTTGTAGATTATGTGATTCTATAGAAGATGATTCTTGTACTTTTATGAGACCAAGTGTTTTTGAATTCTCATCATTTGGCGAAAAGATTAGTGTTGGTAGGGACTTGTTAAAGGATGAAACTCTACTTGAAGGTAGGTATATTTTCTTATGTTTTTGTTCTATGTAGTAAATGAAATCCTCAAAATTATGAAAAGAAACGTAAAACAAAAATGTTGTTGGTTTACGTTTCCTACTAGGTAATCAAAGACCGTTTACACACATCATAAGTTTGGGATTTTCTCATGGTTAACTTTCTCCTAATCATGTTCTCTATCACTCTCTCTCAGAACTGACCCTTTTTTTTCCTCCATGTCCATGTTTTCCTACATGGAACCCGAGTGTGGGTTAACTGGGGTGGCCTATGTACTTCCTTTTCTTTCTTTTAAAGTAATGGTGTTACTGACTCTTTTTCCGATGTGGGACTTTCAATGAAATTTCAAAACCCAATTTTAAAATTGCGAGGACGCAATTTCTTAAGGGGGGAAGATTGTAACGACCCAAAATTTTTAAATAAATTTTGTTTCCTAATTTTATGTGTTATTGTTATACTCAACAAAAATGTTTTATTTGATAAACATGATTATAATTAAAATGAGATCAGTGGGTTTTGACTATTATATAACCATCGGTCATCATGACCACTGTGAACAAAATGTTTTGATTATTGTCTCTAAATTTAAGTAATCTTGGTTAATTATTATAGAAAGAAGATTTGATGGCCTCACCTAGTAGCCTTGGGCCGATCGAAGCCCATCTAACAGAGATTGGGAAGGAGGTAGCACCATTGGCCTTTGCTCTGGACCAAACCCAAGCCGAACTTCATCATGTGAAGCTAGAATGGAATCGCCTTCGCGAGAAGTTCAAACTGATAGAAATTACTACTCGGGCAATGTTGACCGAGCCGCCCCAAGATTCTATCACCCTAGCACACCTTACTCTTAGGTCCTATGCTGGTATTATAAGGGGCTATGTAACGAGACCGTAATTGCCTTGTGTAATCCTTGTTTTAAATAAAAATTGGGATTTCTTCTTATGATGAAGTTTATGAATTTTCAAATGACTGGATAAAAATAGTATGCATATTTTTGATGAATTTTCAAAAGGATATTTTAAAAAAAAATGTTTGTGTAAACCTTAAATAATTTAAAATGTGTAATGATTCTCAAAAAATGGTCTTCTACAATTATGTTCAGTACGAAATTTAGAGTCTAACAAGATCAACATGATTTTTGATGAATAGTAAATTATGAATAGTGATTTTATGATTAGGATTAGTAATATGACCAAATGGATTAGTAATCTTACTTAAATAAAGTTTTAAAATAATCTAGGCACCTTGATTAAGTAATGTGATTCAATAAAATGGTTAAATAACGGTTTCATAAATTATTATTCAAGTATTAGTTTTTTCGGATGAATAGTGTTTTTTAATTAAAAATTTAATTAAAAATATTTAGAAAATTATTTTTATAAAAATGACTTTATTTTTGAACTCAGAGCATCGATATTATGTTATGGTAATTTTTGGGGATTTTTCTGAAAAAAATGAATTTTCGATGAATAGTGTATTTATTTAAAAATAAAATTAAAAATATTTAGAAAATTATTTTTATAAAATGGAGTTCATTTTTGAAATCATAGCATTGATATTTGGTTAAGGTGAAATTTTGGGATTATTCTGAGAAAGTTGAATTTTCGGTGAATAGTGAAAGTATAGTTTTTAAGTTACGGGTTTTTAATGACATCATCAAATGATGTATTAAGTATATATTCAATATGGTCGAATTATGAATAGTAAGATAAGGTGTGAGGTGTCCCAAGTGGCCAATACCATGGGAAAATACCATGGGCAAGCCCATGGTTTTTCCAAAACCACTAGTGAGGTGTCCCTTGGCCATTAATGCCTTGTCCCCTCACTTTCCCTATAAATACCAAGCCCTCCTCTCATCCATTCGACTCCCCACTCATTCCCAATGAATTTCTGGTCTCATTACCTCCCAAGGAGTCCTCCCAAGGTGCCCCCAAGCCCTCAAGGTCCCAACCATTGAGGTTTAAGAGTTACATTTTAAGGTAAGGGATCCGACCCCTCTCTTTCTTTTCAAGTGATCTCTTTTATGTCATTCCTTTTATGCTCCATGTTCTTATTTTGGAGGATGTTCTTTTATACTCCTCTTACTGCCCTTTTTATGTTCATATGATGAAAGACCCCCCTCTTACTCTCATCATTTCGTTTTAAGAAAGTTTAAGTGGCGCCGTTAGGCTGCCGAATTTTCAAGGGATTCATTCACCTCTCTCTTTTTCAAAGTTCTACTTTCATGTCAAGTCTTTCAAGTTCATTTTTATTATGTTGGGGTATGATCTCTATATTTATCATACTGGTCTTTTATGATCACATGATGAGAGACCCCATTTGATCTCTTCAATTCAGTATTTTGATGTCTTAAGTGGCGCCGTTAGGTTGCCGAATTTTTAAGTGGTTCTTCACCCTTCTCGTTTTGAAGTTCTACTTTCATGTCAATTCTTTCAAGTTCCTTTATATTATGTTGGGGTATGATCTCTATATCTATCATACTGGACTCTTATGTTCATATTATGAGAGACCCTATTTGACCTTGTCAATTCAATTTTGTTGAAGTTTAAGTGATGCCGTTAGGCTGCCGAATTTTTAAGTGGTTCTTCACCCTTCTCGTTTTGAAGTTCTACTTTCATGTCAATTCTTTCAAGTTCCTTTATATTATGTTGGGGTATGATATCTATATCTATCATACTGGACTCTTATGTTCATATGATGAGAGACCCTATTTGACCTTGTCAATTCAATTTTGTTGAAGTTTAAGTGATGTCGTTAGGCTGCCGAATTTTCACAAGAGAAATCCTGTTTTGTTTTCTTCCTTTCATGTTCTTCATTTCATATGGTATATTTTCAAATTTCATTACCATGTTCATAAATCCCTTATATTTTGTCCCTCTACTGTTTTATGGGTCATTTATTAATGTTTTACCCATGTCCCCTCTCTTCTCAATGTTTTCTAAAACCTTGTAACATAGCCGTTATGCTGCAGAATTTTCCCGTCAAAATGCCTCTCTCTTTTCTCAAAAATTATTTTATGTTATAAAGTGAATACTCAAAGCTCTTATTTCTACAAGTGTATTCACATATATATCAAAATTTTCCATTTTAAATTCTGGGATTTACATACATGAGACCCGCTTCCCTTTCCGTGGGTTTAAAGTGCCGTAAAGATCATGTCATTAAAGCAGTTTTTAAAATGTTATGATTATGAAATGAAACCCATTTATTTTATTCTATATGGGTTATTTATGAAATGTTTGATGATGATATATGTGGCTCACATGATAATAAAGGCAAATTTAAGGGTGCGCCCTGATAGCGCTCCAATGCATTGGGTAAAGACTTAATCTCTAGAGATGACCATTTTAACGACGCCTTGGTGAATAACCTTGGTAATTTTTAACGACACCTTGGGGATGGACCTTGGTGAAACGAAATGATTGTCAATATTAAATGTTGCAGCCACATCTTCAAGTTATGAAAAAGTTTTATTTTTATTATGATATGCCTCATGATTTCATTTTCATGCCTTAAAGTTCTTTTCATGACTTTATTGATGTATCCCAAGTTCATATGTAAAATGTTTCACTTGTTTCCCTTGCTGGGCCTTCTGCTCACCCTTTCTTTTGATGTATGTCCCCAGGTTATGAGATTCAGTAATGAGCCTAGGGTGAACATGAGGAGAAGCCTTCAAGTGTTTAAGAAGAATTCTTTATGTTGTTTTCATGTTTTAAGTTCCTGGTTTCCAAGACACTAAACCTTAAAGATCCTCGGTTTTGTAAAATGTAATTAATGTTTATGTGATAAAAAGGTGGGATGCTATAGTTGGTATCAAAGGATGGTTTAGTTATTTGTGGAAATTAGGATATGAAAACTCTAGGAGGAACCCTATAGAAAAGTTTAATATAGGAAATCTTCCTGGTATTTTGGTGAGTATTGAGTAAGGGGTTGCCAAGCAAATACATCCCTGTCTGGATACGAGCAAGTAGAGGTGGCTCTGGAACAGATGTACATAGGGGTAAAACCCGAAAACACCGCTTTGAGCTAGACTCGAACGGGAACTGGTACACGAAAACGGGCCTTGCTGCACTCTTGGTTACGACACTCCCGGGGGATATGCTTTGGTAAATTCATAAGCTTGGTATGAACCATTATTAAAGGAACAAAGATAAAATAAAATAAAGATTCACATAAGAATATATGATCATGGATAACCTATATGGGAACCTAGGGGATCACAAGTTAGGGTATACTTTTCTTCTACAAGTTATCCTTATACGCTTTAAGTTCCTTTTCATGATTATTGGTTAAGTATTTAAGCCTCTAATTATACTTTATCTTCTTAGTTAATGGTGGGAAATGGAATAACGTGTCCCAACAACCAATGTGATAGGAAATGCGACAATTTCCGTATTAATATGTCAGAGATGATTAGGGGATTAAAAGATGATTATTATTTTGGAAGGCGTTCACTATTTTGAGGACCCTATATGATCGAGGTAAATAGATTACTATAGTATTTTCATTGAGGAGTAAGGTTGACTTATATTTTGAAGAATTGATGAATTTAAGGTGGACTTATAGTAATTTAGGTTACTTTTGGGAATGATTAACCTATCTTGGGTAAAATATGTTTAGGTTAGCTACTTTTGTTATAAGATGTTAGGAGTGGTTGATGTTGTCTGGAGATGAACAATGAAGTTGTTTTGGAAGACTATGTTATCAAATCCTTCTTGTATTTGGGTTTCAATTTTAGTTTGGTTTATTTTGAGGAATTTTAAGGACCGTTATTTATGGAGTGGTCTATGATGAACATTGGGTAGTACCATGGAACTTTGAAGATTTAAAAGTAGGTTCTATTCCTATGGGATTCTTTCTTTTTGAAGAGTTGTTTTACCTTAACCTTTCTGTTTTTGGGATAATGTTTAATGATAGAAGAAATAGATAGTTAATATTTTGTAGATTATGTGATTCTATAGAAGATGATTCTTGTACTTTTATGAGACCAAGTGTTTTTGAATTCTCATCATTTGGCGAAAAGATTAGTGTTGGTAGGGACTTGTTAAAGGATGAAACTCTACTTGAAGGTAGGTATATTTTCTTATGTTTTTGTTCTATGTAGTAAATGAAATCCTCAAAATTATGAAAAGAAACGTAAAACAAAAATGTTGTTGGTTTACGTTTCCTACTAGGTAATCAAAGACCGTTTACACACATCATAAGTTTGGGATTTTCTCATGGTTAACTTTCTCCTAATCATGTTCTCTATCACTCTCTCTCAGAACTGACCCTTTTTTTTTCCTCCATGTCCATGTTTTCCTACATGGAACCCGAGTGTGGGTTAACTGGGGTGGCCTATGTACTTCCTTTTCTTTCTTTTAAAGTAATGGTGTTACTGACTCTTTTTCCGATGTGGGACTTTCAATGAAATTTCAAAACCCAATTTTAAAATTGCGAGGACGCAATTTCTTAAGGGGGGAAGATTGTAACGACCCAAAATTTTTAAATAAATTTTGTTTCCTAATTTTATGTGTTATTGTTATACTCAACAAAAATGTTTTATTTGATAAACATGATTATAATTAAAATGAGATCAGTGGGTTTTGACTATTATATAACCATCGGTCATCATGACCACTGTGAACAAAATGTTTTGATTATTGTCTCTAAATTTAAGTAATCTTGGTTAATTATTATAGAAAGAAGATTTGATGGCCTCACCTAGTAGCCTTGGGCCGATCGAAGCCCATCTAACAGAGATTGGGAAGGAGGTAGCACCATTGGCCTTTGCTCTGGACCAAACCCAAGCCGAACTTCATCATGTGAAGCTAGAATGGAATCGCCTTCGCGAGAAGTTCAAACTGATAGAAATTACTACTCGGGCAATGTTGACCGAGCCGCCCCAAGATTCTATCACCCTAGCACACCTTACTCTTAGGTCCTATGCTGGTATTATAAGGGGCTATGTAACGAGACCGTAATTGCCTTGTGTAATCCTTGTTTTAAATAAAAATTGGGATTTCTTCTTATGATGAAGTTTATGAATTTTCAAATGACTGGATTAAAATAGTATGCATATTTTTTATGAATTTTCAAAAGGATATTTTAAAAAAAATGTTTGTGTAAACCTTAAATAATTTAAAATGTGTAATGATTCTCAAAAAATGGTCTTCTACAATTATGTTCAGTACGAAATTTAGAGTCTAACAAGATCAACATGATTTTTGATGAATAGTAAATTATGAATAGTGATTTTATGATTAGGATTAGTAATATGACCAAATGGATTAGTAATCTTACTTAAATAAAGTTTTAAAATAATCTAGGCACCTTGATTAAGTAATGTGATTCAATAAAATGGTTAAATAACGGTTTCATAAATTATTATTCAAGTATTAGTTTTTTCGGATGAATAGTGTTTTTTATTTAAAAATTTAATTAAAAATAATTAGAAAATTATTTTTATAAAAATGACTTTATTTTTGAACTCAGAGCATCGATATTATGTTATGGTAATTTTTGGGGATTTTTCTGAAAAAAATGAATTTTCGATGAATAGTGTATTTATTTAAAAATAAAATTAAAAATATTTAGAAAATTATTTTTATAAAATGGAGTTCATTTTTGAAATCATAGCATTGATATTTGGTTAAGGTGAAATTTTGGGATTATTCTGAGAAAGTTGAATTTTCGGTGAATAGTGAAAGTATAGTTTTTAAGTTACGGGTTTTTAATGACATCATCAAATGATGTATTAAGTATATATTCAATATGGTCGAATTATGAATAGTAAGATAAGGTGTGAGGTGTCCCAAGTGGCCAATACCATGGGCAAATACCATGGGCAAGCCCATGGTTTTGCCAAAACCACTAGTGAGGTGTCCCTTGGCCATTAATGCCTTGTCCCCTCACTTTCCCTATAAATACCAAGCCCTCCTCTCATCCATTCGACTCCCCACTCATTCCCAATGAATTTCTGGTCTCATTACCTCCCAAGGAGTCCTCCCAAGGTGCCCCCAAGCCCTCAAGGTCCCAACCATTGAGGTTTAAGAGTTACATTTTAAGGTAAGGGATCCGACCCCTCTCTTTCTTTTCAAGTGATCTCTTTTATGTCATTCCTTTTATGCTCCATGTTCTTATTTTGGAGGATGTTCTTTTATACTCCTCTTACTGCCCTTTTTATGTTCATATGATGGAAGACCCCCCTCTTACTCTCATCATTTCGTTTTAAGAAAGTTTAAGTGGCGCCGTTAGGCTGCCGAATTTTCAAGGGATTCATTCACCTCTCTCTTTTTCAAAGTTCTACTTTCATGTCAAGTCTTTCAAGTTCATTTTTATTATGTTGGGGTATGATCTCTATATTTATCATACTGGTCTTTTATGATCACATGATGAGAGACCCCATTTGATCTCTTCAATTCAGTATTTTGATGTCTTAAGTGGCGCCGTTAGGTTGCCGAATTTTTAAGTGGTTCTTCACCCTTCTCGTTTTGAAGTTCTACTTTCATGTCAATTCTTTCAAGTTCCTTAATATTATGTTGGGGTATGATCTCTATATCTATCATACTGGAATCTTATGTTCATATTATGAGAGACCCTATTTGACCTTGTCAATTCAATTTTGTTGAAGTTTAAGTGATGCCGTTAGGCTGCCGAATTTTTAAGTGGTTCTTCACCCTTCTCGTTTTGAAGTTCTACTTTCATGTCAATTCTTTCAAGTTCCTTTATATTATGTTGGGGTATGATATCTATATCTATCATACTGGACTCTTATGTTCATATGATGAGAGACCCTATTTGACCTTGTCAATTCAATTTTGTTGAAGTTTAAGTGATGTCGTTAGGCTGCCGAATTTTCACAAGAGAAATCCTGTTTTGTTTTCTTCCTTTCATGTTCTTCATTTCATATGGTATATTTTCAAATTTCATTACCATGTTCATAAATCCCTTATATTTTGTCCCTCTACTGTTTTATGGGTCATTTATTAATGTTTTACCCATGTCCCCTCTCTTCTCAATGTTTTCTAAAACCTTGTAACATAGCCGTTATGCTGCAGAATTTTCCCCTCAAAATGCCTCTCTCTTTTCTCAAAAATTATTTTATGTTATAAAGTGAATACTCAAAGCTCTTATTTCTACAAGTGTATTCACATATATATCAAAATTTTCCATTTTAAATTCTGGGATTTACATACATGAGACCCGCTTCCCTTTCCGTGGGTTTAAAGTGCCGTAAAGATCATGTCATTAAAGCAGTTTTTAAAATGTTATGATTATGAAATGAAACCCATTTATTTTATTCTATATGGGTTATTTATGAAATTTTTGATGATGATATATGTGGCTCACATGATAATAAAGGCAAATTTAAGGGTGTGCCCTGATAGCGCTCCAATGCATTGGGTAAAGACTTAATCTCTAGAGATGACCATTTTAACGACGCCTTGGTGAATAACCTTGGTAGTTTTTAACGACACCTTGGGGATGGACCTTAGTGAAACGAAACGATTGTCAATATTAAATGTTGCAGCCACATCTTCAAGTTATGAAAAAGTTTTATTTTTATTATGATATGCCTCATGATTTCATTTTCATGCCTTAAAGTTCTTTTCATGACTTTATTGATGTATCCCAAGTTCATTTGTAAAATGTTTCACTTGTTTCCCTTGCTGGGCCTTCTGCTCACCCTTTCTTTTGATGTATGTCCCCAGGTTATGAGATTCAGTAATGAGCCTAGGGTGAACATGAGGAGAAGCCTTCAAGTGTTTAAGAAGAATTCTTTATGTTGTTTTCATGTTTTAAGTTCCTGGTTTCCAAGACACTAAACCTTAAAGATCCTCGGTTTTGTAAAATGTAATTAATGTTTATGTGATAAAAAGGTGGGATGCTATAGTTGGTATCAAAGGATGGTTTAGTTATTTGTGGAAATTAGGATATGAAAACTCTAGGAGGAACCCTATAGAAAAGTTTAATATAGGAAATCTTCCTGGTATTTTGGTGAGTATTGAGTAAGGGGTTGCCAAGCAAATACATCCATGTCTGGATACGAGCAAGTAGAGGTGGCTCTGGAACAGATGTACATAGGGGTAAAACCCGAAAACACCGCTTTGAGCTAGACTCGAATGGGAACTGGTACACGAAAATGGGCCTTGCTGCACTCTTGGTTACGACACTCCCAGGGGATATGCTTTGGTAAATTCATAAGCTTGGTATGAACCATTATTAAAGGAACAAAGATAAAATAAAATAAAGATTCACATAAGAATATATGATCATGGATAACCTAGATGGGAACCTAGGGGATCACAAGTTAGGGTATACTTTTCTTCTACAAGTTATCCTTATACGCTTTAAGTTCCTTTTCATGATTATTGGTTAAGTATTTAAGCCTCTAATTATACTTTATCTTCTTAGTTAATGGTGGGAAATGGAATAACGTGTCCCAACAACCAATGTGATAGGAAATGCGACAATTTCCGTATTAATATGTCAGAGATGATTAGGGGATTAAAAGATGATTATTATTTTGGAAGGCGTTCACTATTTTGAGGACCCTATATGATCGAGGTAAATAGATTACTATAGTATTTTCATTGAGGAGTAAGGTTGACTTATATTTTGAAGAATTGATGAATTTAAGGTGGACTTATAGTAATTTAGGTTACTTTTGGGAATGATTAACCTATCTTGGGTAAAATATGTTTAGGTTAGCTACTTTTGTTATAAGATGTTAGGAGTGGTTGATGTTGTCTGGAGATGAACAATGAAGTTGTTTTGGAAGACTATGTTATCAAATCCTTCTTGTATTTGGGTTTCAATTTTAGTTTGCTTTATTTTGAGGAATTTTAAGGACCGTTATTTATGGAGTGGTCTATGATGAACGTTGGGTAGTACCATGGAACTTTGAAGATTTAAAAGTAGGTTCTATTCCTATGGGATTCTTTCTTTTTGAAGAGTTGTTTTACCTTAACCTTTCTGTTTTTGGGATAATGTTTAATGATAGAAGAAATAGATAGTTAATATTTTGTAGATTATGTGATTCTATAGAAGATGATTCTTGTACTTTTATGAGACCAAGTGTTTTTGAATTCTCATCATTTGGCGAAAATATTAGTGTTGGTAGGGACTTGTTAAAGGATGAAACTCTACTTGAAGGTAGGTATATTTTCTTATGTTTTTGTTCTATGTAGTAAATGAAATCCTCAAAATTATGAAAAGAAACGTAAAACAAAAATGTTGTTGGTTTACGTTTCCTACTAGGTAATCAAAGACCGTTTACACACATCATAAGTTTGGGATTTTCTCATGGTTAACTTTCTCCTAATCATGTTCTCTATCACTCTCTCTCAGAACTGACCCTTTTTTTTCCTCCATGTCCATGTTTTCCTACATGGAACCCGAGTGTGGGTTAACTGGGGTGGCCTATGTACTTCCTTTTCTTTCTTTTAAAGTAATGGTGTTACTGACTCTTTTTCTGATGTGGGACTTTCAATGAAATTTCAAAACCCAATTTTAAAATTGCGAGGACGCAATTTCTTAAGGGGGGAAGATTGTAACGACCCAAAATTTTTAAATAAATTTTGTTTCCTAATTTTATGTGTTATTGTTATACTCAACAAAAATGTTTTATTTGATAAACATGATTATAATTAAAATGAGATCAGTGGGTTTTGACTATTATATAACCATCGGTCATCATGACCACTGTGAACAAAATGTTTTGATTATTGTCTCTAAATTTAAGTAATCTTGGTTAATTATTATAGAAAGAAGATTTGATGGCCTCACCTAGTAGCCTTGGGCCGATCGAAGCCCATCTAACAGAGATTGGGAAGGAGGTAGCACCATTGGCCTTTGCTCTGGACCAAACCCAAGCCGAACTTCATCATGTGAAGCTAGAACGGAATCGCCTTCGCGAGAAGTTCAAACTGATAGAAATTACTACTCGGGCAATGTTGACCGAGCCGCCCCAAGATTCTATCACCCTAGCACACCTTACTCTTAGGTCCTATGCTGGTATTATAAGGGGCTATGTAACGAGACCGTAATTGCCTTGTGTAATCCTTGTTTTAAATAAAAATTGGGATTTCTTCTTATGATGAAGTTTATGAATTTTCAAATGACTGGATTAAAATAGTATGCATATTTTTGATGAATTTTCAAAAGGATATTTAAAAAAAAAATGTTTGTGTAAACCTTAAATAATTTAAAATGTGTAATGATTCTCAAAAAATGGTCTTCTACAATTATGTTCAGTACGAAATTTAGAGTCTAACAAGATCAACATGATTTTTGATGAATAGTAAATTATGAATAGTGATTTTATGATTAGGATTAGTAATATGACCAAATGGATTAGTAATCTTACTTAAATAAAGTTTTAAAATAATCTAGGCACCTTGATTAAGTAATGTGATTCAATAAAATGGTTAAATAACGGTTTCATAAATTATTATTCAAGTATTAGTTTTTTCGGATGAATAGTGTTTTTTAATTAAAAATTTAATTAAAAATAATTAGAAAATTATTTTTATAAAAATGACTTTATTTTTGAACTCAGAGCATCGATATTATGTTATGGTAATTTTTGGGGATTTTTCTGAAAAAAATGAATTTTCGATGAATAGTGTATTTATTTAAAAATAAAATTAAAAATATTTAGAAAATTATTTTTATAAAATGGAGTTCATTTTTGAAATCATAGCATTGATATTTGGTTAAGGTGAAATTTTGGGATTATTCTGAGAAAGTTGAATTTTCGGTGAATAGTGAAAGTATAGTTTTTAAGTTACGGGTTTTTAATGACATCATCAAATGATGTATTAAGTATATATTCAATATGGTCGAATTATGAATAGTAAGATAAGGTGTGAGGTGTCCCAAGTGGCCAATACCATGGGCAAATACCATGGGCAAGCCCATGGTTTTGCCAAAACCACTAGTGAGGTGTCCCTTGGCCATTAATGCCTTGTCCCCTCACTTTCCCTATAAATACCAAGCCCTCCTCTCATCCATTCGACTCCCCACTCATTCCCAATGAATTTCTGGTCTCATTACCTCCCAAGTAGTCCTCCCAAGGTGCCCCCAAGCCCTCAAGGTCCCAACCATTGAGGTTTAAGAGTTACATTTTAAGGTAAGGGATCCGACCCCTCTCTTTCTTTTCAAGTGATCTCTTTTATGTCATTCCTTTTATGCTCCATGTTCTTATTTTGGAGGATGTTCTTTTATACTCCTCTTACTGCCCTTTTTATGTTCATATGATGGAAGACCCCCCTCTTACTCTCATCATTTCGTTTTAAGAAAGTTTAAGTGGCGCCGTTAGGCTGCCGAATTTTCAAGGGATTCATTCACCTCTCTCTTTTTCAAAGTTCTACTTTCATGTCAAGTCTTTCAAGTTCATTTTTATTATGTTGGGGTATGATCTCTATATTTATCATACTGGTCTTTTATGATCACATGATGAGAGACCCCATTTGATCTCTTCAATTCAGTATTTTGATGTCTTAAGTGGCGCCGTTAGGTTGCCGAATTTTTAAGTGGTTCTTCACCCTTCTCGTTTTGAAGTTCTACTTTCATGTCAATTCTTTCAAGTTCCTTTATATTATGTTGGGGTATGATCTCTATATCTATCATACTGGAATCTTATGTTCATATTATGAGAGACCCTATTTGACCTTGTCAATTCAATTTTGTTGAAGTTTAAGTGATGCCGTTAGGCTGCCGAATTTTTAAGTGGTTCTTCACCCTTCTCGTTTTGAAGTTCTACTTTCATGTCAATTCTTTCAAGTTCCTTTATATTATGTTGCGGTATGATATCTATATCTATCCTACTGGACTCTTATGTTCATATGATGAGAGACCCTATTTGACCTTGTCAATTCAATTTTGTTGAAGTTTAAGTGATGTCGTTAGGCTGCCGAATTTTCACAAGAGAAATCCTGTTTTGTTTTCTTCCTTTCATGTTCTTCATTTCATATGGTATATTTTCAAATTTAATTACCATGTTCATAAATCCCTTATATTTTGTCCCTCTACTGTTTTATGGGTCATTTATTAATGTTTTACCCATGTCCCCTCTCTTCTCAATGTTTTCTAAAACCTTGTAACATAGCCGTTATGCTGCAGAATTTTCCCCTCAAAATGCCTCTCTCTTTTCTCAAAAATTATTTTATGTTATAAAGTGAATACTCAAAGCTCTTATTTCTACAAGTGTATTCACATATATATCAAAATTTTACATTTTAAATTCTGGGATTTACATACATGAGACCCGCTTCCTTTTCCGTGGGTTTAAAGTGCCGTAAAGATCATGTCATTAAAGCAGTTTTTAAAATGTTATGATTATGAAATGAAACCCATTTTATTTTATTCTATATGGGTTATTTATGAAATGTTTGATGATGATATATGTGGCTCACATGATAATAAAGGCAAATTTAAGGGTGCGCCCTGATAGCGCTCCAATGCATTGGGTAAAGACTTAATCTCTAGAGATGACCATTTTAACGACGCCTTGGTGAATAACCTTGGTAATTTTTAACGACACCTTGGGGATGGACCTTGGTGAAACGAAACGATTGTCAATATTAAATGTTGCAGCCACATCTTCAAGTTATGAAAAAGTTTTATTTTTATTATGATATGCCTCATGATTTCATTTTCATGCCTTAAAGTTCTTTTCATGACTTTATTGATGTATCCCAAGTTCATATGTAAAATGTTTCACTTGTTTCCCTTGCTGGGCCTTCTGCTCACCCTTTCTTTTGATGTATGTCCCCAGGTTATGAGATTCAGTAATGGGCCTAGGGTGAACATGAGGAGAAGCCTTCAAGTGTTTAAGAAGAATTCTTTATGTTGTTTTCATGTTTTAAGTTCCTGGTTTCCAAGACACTAAACCTTAAAGATCCTCGGTTTTGTAAAATGTAATTAATGTTTATGTGATAAAAAGGTGGGATGCTATAGTTGGTATCAAAGGATGGTTTAGTTATTTGTGGAAATTAGGATATGAAAACTCTAGGAGGAACCCTATAGAAAAGTTTAATATAGGAAATCTTCCTGGTATTTTGGTGAGTATTGAGTAAGGGGTTGCCAAGCAAATACATCCCTGTCTGGATACGAGCAAGTAGAGGTGGCTCTGGAACAGATGTACATAGGGGTAAAACCCGAAAACACCGCTTTGAGCTAGACTCGAACGGGAACTGGTACACGAAAACGGGCCTTGCTGCACTCTTGGTTACGACACTCTCGGGGGATATGCTTTGGTAAATTCATAAGCTTGGTATGAACCATTATTAAAGGAACAAAGATAAAATAAAATAAAGATTCACATAAGAATATATGATCATGGATAACCTAGATGGGAACCTAGGGGATCACAAGTTAGGGTATACTTTTCTTCTACAAGTTATCCTTATACGCTTTAAGTTCCTTTTCATGATTATTGGTTAAGTATTTAAGCCTCTAATTATACTTTATCTTCTTAGTTAATGGTGGGAAATGGAATAACGTGTCCCAACAACCAATGTGATAGGAAATGCGACAATTTCCGTATTAATATGTCAGAGATGATTAGGGGATTAAAAGATGATTATTATTTTGGAAGGCGTTCACTATTTTGAGGACCCTATATGATCGAGGTAAATAGATTACTATAGTATTTTCATTGAGGAGTAAGGTTGACTTATATTTTGAAGAATTGATGAATTTAAGGTGGACTTATAGTAATTTAGGTTACTTTTGGGAATGATTAACCTATCTTGGGTAAAATATGTTTAGGTTAGCTACTTTTGTTATAAGATGTTAGGAGTGGTTGATGTTGTCTGGAGATGAACAATGAAGTTGTTTTGGAAGACTATGTTATCAAATCCTTCTTGTATTTGGGTTTCAATTTTAGTTTGCTTTATTTTGAGGAATTTTAAGGACCGTTATTTATGGAGTGGTCTATGAGGAACGTTGGGTAGTACCATGGAACTTTGAAGATTTAAAAGTAGGTTCTATTCCTATGGGATTCTTTCTTTTTGAAGAGTTGTTTTACCTTAACCTTTCTGTTTTTGGGATAATGTTTAATGATAGAAGAAATAGATAGTTAATATTTTGTAGATTATGTGATTCTATAGAAGATGATTCTTGTGCTTTTATGAGACCAAGTGTTTTTGAATTCTCATCATTTGGCGAAAAGATTAGTGTTGGTAGGGACTTGTTAAAGGATGAAACTCTACTTGAAGGTAGGTATATTTTCTTATGTTTTTGTTCTATGTAGTAAATGAAATCCTCAAAATTATGAAAAGAAACGTAAAACAAAAATGTTGTTGGTTTACGTTTCCTACTAGGTAATCAAAGACCGTTTACACACATCATAAGTTTGGGATTTTCTCATGGTTAACTTTCTCCTAATCATGTTCTCTATCACTCTCTCTCAGAACTGACCCTTTTTTTTTCCTCCATGTCCATGTTTTCCTACATGGAACCCGAGTGTGGGTTAACTGGGGTGGCCTATGTACTTCCTTTTCTTTCTTTTAAGGTAATGGTGTTACTGACTCTTTTTCCGATGTGGGACTTTCAATGAAATTTCAAAACCCAATTTTAAAATTGCGAGGACGCAATTTCTTAAGGGGGGAAGATTGTAACGACCCAAAATTTTGAAATAAATTTTGTTTCCTAATTTTATGTGTTATTGTTATACTCAACAAAAATGTTTTATTTGATAAACATGATTATAATTAAAATGAGATCAGTGGGTTTTGACTATTATATAACCATCGGTCATCATGACCACTGTGAACAAAATGTTTTGATTATTGTCTCTAAATTTAAGTAATCTTGGTTAATTATTATAGAAAGAAGATTTGATGGCCTCACCTAGTAGCCTTGGGCCGATCGAAGCCCATCTAACAGAGATTGGGAAGGAGGTAGCACCATTGGCCTTTGCTCTGGACCAAACCCAAGCCGAACTTCATCATGTGAAGCTAGAACGGAATCGCCTTCGCGAGAAGTTCAAACTGATAGAAATTACTACTCGGGCAATGTTGACCGAGCCGCCCCAAGATTCTATCACCCTAGCACACCTTACTCTTAGGTCCTATGCTGGTATTATAAGGGGCTATGTAACGAGACAGTAATTGCCTTGTGTAATCCTTGTTTTAAATAAAAATTGGGATTTCTTCTTATGATGAAGTTTATGAATTTTCAAATGACTGGATTAAAATAGTATGCATATTTTTGATGAATTTTCAAAAGGATATTTTAAAAAAAAAATGTTTGTGTAAACCTTAAATAATTTAAAATGTGTAATGATTCTCAAAAAATGGTCTTCTACAATTATGTTCAGTACGAAATTTAGAGTCTAACAAGATCAACATGATTTTTGATGAATAGTAAATTATGAATAGTGATTTTATGATTAGGATTAGTAATATGACCAAATGGATTAGTAATCTTACTTAAATAAAGTTTTAAAATAATCTAGGCACCTTGATTAAGTAATGTGATTCAATAAAATGGTTAAATAACGGTTTCATAAATTATTATTCAAGTATTAGTTTTTTCGGATGAATAGTGTTTTTTAATTAAAAATTTAATTAAAAATAATTAGAAAATTATTTTTATAAAAATGACTTTATTTTTGAACTCAGAGCATCGATATTATGTTATGGTAATTTTTGGGGATTTTTCTGAAAAAAATGAATTTTCGATGAATAGTGTATTTATTTAAAAATAAAATTAAAAATATTTAGAAAATTATTTTTATAAAATGGAGTTCATTTTTGAAATCATAGCATTGATATTTGGTTAAGGTGAAATTTTGGGATTATTCTGAGAAAGTTGAATTTTCGGTGAATAGTGAAAGTATAGTTTTTAAGTTACGGGTTTTTAATGACATCATCAAATGATGTATTAAGTATATATTCAATATGGTCGAATTATGAATAGTAAGATAAGGTGTGAGGTGTCCCAAGTGGCCAATACCATGGGCAAATACCATGGGCAAGCCCATGGTTTTGCCAAAACCACTAGTGAGGTGTCCCTTGGCCATTAATGCCTTGTCCCCTCACTTTCCCTATAAATACCAAGCCCTCCTCTCATCCATTCGACTCCCCACTCATTCCCAATGAATTTCTGGTCTCATTACCTCCCAAGGAGTCCTCCCAAGGTGCCCCCAAGCCCTCAAGGTCCCAACCATTGAGGTTTAAGAGTTACATTTTAAGGTAAGGGATCCGACCCCTCTCTTTCTTTTCAAGTGATCTCTTTTATGTCATTCCTTTTATGCTCCATGTTCTTATTTTGGAGGATGTTCTTTTATACTCCTCTTAATGCCCTTTTTATGTTCATATGATGAAAGACCCCCCTCTTACTCTGATCATTTCGTTTTAAGAAAGTTTAAGTGGCGCCGTTAGGCTGCCGAATTTTCAAGGGATTCATTCACCTCTCTCTTTTTCAAAGTTCTACTTTCATGTCAAGTCTTTCAAGTTCATTTTTATTATGTTGGGGTATGATCTCTATATTTATCATACTGGTCTTTTATGATCACATGATGAGAGACCCCATTTGATCTCTTCAATTCAGTATTTTGATGTCTTAAGTGGCGCCGTTAGGTTGCCGAATTTTTAAGTGGTTCTTCACCCTTCTCGTTTTGAAGTTCTACTTTCATGTCAATTCTTTCAAGTTCCTTTATATTATGTTGGGGTATGATCTCTATATCTATCATACTGGACTCTTATTTTCATATGATGAGAGACCCTATTTGACCTTGTCAATTCAATTTTGTTGAAGTTTAAGTGATGCCGTTAGGCTGCCGAATTTTTAAGTGGTTCTTCACCCTTCTCGTTTTGAAGTTCTACTTTCATGTCAATTCTTTCAAGTTCATTTATATTATGTTGGGGTATGATATCTATATCTATCATACTGGACTCTTATGTTCATATGATGAGAGACCCTATTTGACCTTTTCAATTCAATTTTGTTGAAGTTTAAGTGATGTCGTTAGGCTGCCGAATTTTCACAAGAGAAATCCTGTTTTGTTTTCTTCCTTTCATGTTCTTCATTTCATATGGTATATTTTCAAATTTCATTACCATGTTCATAAATCCCTTATATTTTGTCCCTCTACTGTTTTATGGGTCATTTATTAATGTTTTACCCATGTCCCCTCTCTTCTCAATGTTTTCTAAAACCTTGTAACATAGCCGTTATGCTGCAGAATTTTCCCCTCAAAATGCCTCTCTCTTTTCTCAAAAATTATTTTATGTTATAAAGTGAATACTCAAAGATCTTATTTCTACAAGTTTATTCACATATATATCAAAATGTTCCATTTTAAATTCTGGGATTTACAGACATGAGACCCGCTTCCCTTTCCGTGGGTTTAAAGTGCCGTAAAGATCATGTCATTAAAGCAGTTTTTAAAATGTTATGATTATGAAATGAAACCCATTTATTTTATGCTATATGGGTTATTTATGAAATGTTTGATGATGATATATGTGGCTCACATGATAATAAAGGCAAATTTAAGGGTGCTCCCTGATAGCGCTCCAATGCATTGGGTAAAGACTTAATCTCTAGAGATGACCATTTTAACGACGCCTTGGTGAATAACCTTGGTAATTTTTAACGACACCTTGGGGATGGACCTTGGTGAAACGAAACGATTGTCAATATTAAATGTTGCAGCCACATCTTCAAGTTATGAAAAAGTTTTATTTTTATTATGATATGCCTCATGATTTCATTTTCATGCCTTAAAGTTCTTTTCATGACTTTATTGATGTATCCCAAGTTCATATGTAAAATGTTTCACTTGTTTCCCTTGCTGGGCCTTCTGCTCACCCTTTCTTTTGATGTATGTCCCCAGGTTATGAGATTCAGTAATGAGCCTAGGGTGAACATGAGGAGAAGCCTTCAAGTGTTTAAGAAGAATTCTTTATGTTGTTTTCATGTTTTAAGTTCCTGGTTTCCAAGACACTAAACCTTAAAGATCCTCGGTTTTGTAAAATGTAATTAATGTTTATGTGATAAAAAGGTGGGATGCTATATTCTCATATCCAGACAGGGATGTATTGCTCAGAAAACTCAAAAAAATCTATACATTACCAAAATTCTAGGAAATTCTTCTATACTAATACTCAATGTCTATCTTAGGTCTATGTGCTCTAATAAGAGTTTATTTAAATCTAGCTTCCAAGATTATTGCTAAACTTCCTCTGATACCAACTGTAACGCCCCGACCCCAGTTACCCAGATTCGGTGCATTATTTTAATACATTGGAATAATTACAAGGAATCTAGTCTCGAAGGGCCAATCAGTTTAGCAGTCTTGGAAAATAGATTACATACATGAATGTTACATTACACTTTATAACATAAAAAACAACATAAATAATCCTTTATGAACACCATTATTACCTTGACTTAACCCTTCATATCAATCACAATACACTTCTTGGAATCCTGGGAAAAATAAAACATAGAAAGGGGTGAGCTCAGATGCTGAGTAAGGATAACAATACAATGGAAACTTTCATAAATAAGCATAAACATTTAAGGCAATATATAACTAAAACAAAATCTTTTTAAACTTGAACATCAGCATAATATGGAAAGAATAAAATGAAATAATTCCATTTACTTATTCACATGGATATTCTACTAGTCGAATAATCACATGTAATATCAATAACCACTTTAATAATGATGGAATGCATAATGCCAGACTATCATAACCATGTAGCCAAGGTCTTGTGCCAAGACTACAAATAATATTTTTTCAAGGCCTCGTGCCAATACACTAGTTTGTCTCATGAGACCTACCGATGCATCTAGGAGCTATAGTGGGCTCCACCCGTCACTTACTAAGTCCAATGCATTCCTCATATGAACAGTTTTAAACATAATATAAACATTCGTATTAAAACTAGCATACGAAATGTAAATATTTTCTCCATAAACCTTGAATGGTATAAAAATAACACATCCACAGTCAAAAATATCACAAAACCTTCAATACAATATGGAAGTTTTGTATCATAATAAATCAACTTCAAATAAGCTTAAAATCCATCAAAGGATGTTGACATAGATGAAATCAAAACTATTTGAGAGAAATATCTCTTTTTTTGAAATCATTTAAAAGTCACATAATTATAAAATAAAACATTTACTTTGAAAATATTCTTATAATCTTGTAAGGTATGCTTCTAAGATTTTACAACGGTGGAAAATATCCGCACCCGCCGTATAAGTTAAAAAAAGACATTCTTACCTTAATTTTGTCAAAAAGGTTAAAAAGGACCTTGTTTGGAAAGCGACGGAAATATTCCTTTATAAAAATCTTATAAAAAGTCAACAAGGGTATAAATGACTTTAACACATAGTCTTTAAAATAGTAATAAGGATTTGAAATACTTTTTTAAGATAAAGAGGTCCCAGTAGATAATTACGTATAAACAACCTCGGATAATGAAGAGATTGTGAAATAAACCCTTACCTTGTACTTTTCCTTGGTTGAGGTTAGGTTAACTTCCTTTATAATGGTGAAATAATTGTTATTAAATTATACAAGAATCATATACATAAATATGATATCATATATGATCTTTTAACATTGATTTGTTAATAATATCTTAGTATTATCATCGTTTCGGGTGTTAACGGATTTGTATTTCTTTATATTATTTGTTATGTGAGCCATATATTTTATGGATGGGATATATATTATTCATATACATAATTATATCAAGTCCTTAAACATTATTTTTAATCATCAAATGAGAATTATACTTGAATGGATACGATGGGGAATGAATCTCATCGCGTTCGTGGAGACGGTAGTCCGTACGTACGCACAAGCGACAATATCATTATTTTGATATTAAAATAATATATAATTGGATGGTATATCATATATAAAGAATAATTATAATGTTATATTTATTATTTACATGAATTACACATCATTATTATACCCATATAAATAATAATATATTGAATAACAATTACACCACGACGTGGAGATGGTAGGTCGTACGTACGCACGTATGGTGACATGTCATTCAAGGGATGGATAGAATAATGAATTTGGTTGTTCCATATTTATAATAACATCACATTATATAGATGATACTGTAGTTATTATTTTAGAATAGAAATAACAAGGAAAGAAGAAGTTGAATAAGAAAGGAACTTGAAAGAGGGTGGTGAAATCATTACCTTTTCTTCAGGTTCTTCCTTTTGATATGATCAAAAGGGATCCTTAGGATGGTTTTATGACTAAAGTAATGCCTCTAGGATTAAGGTAGGATATTTGGGAGGGTATTTGGGCAGATTTTGGCCGAACCAAAAGGCTTTGAAGGTATGAATTTGAGAGAAGGGGGAGTGCCCTTTTATAAGAGGGGTGAGGGGTACCTTTGGAAAAGCTAGAAATATTATTTTATAATAAATTCATATTCGGTTTATAATGGCTAAAAAGTGTAATATTTAAATTTTAAGGTTGTTATGGGTCATAATCCTTTCAACCAATAGATTTTATACTGGTTTGGGTCATTATATTAACCTTATATTTTAGGTTTAACTCTCAGTTAATTAGTTTGACATTTACCATGTTACTTTGTATTTTTATATTATATAGTTAATAAACTTACTATATACAACCAAGAGACTCTCAAGTGGTCCATTAATGATACACCTATCATGATATAAGTTTTTTGGCCTAATATTAGATTTTTAGGAATATAATTTAAATTAATAATATAATATTTTTTTTTTAAAAACTCATTTAGGTCAATTTTGGCACTATTCAATAATTGATTTTTGTTAAAGTATTAAAATCTTTATTAATTAGAAAAAAATTCATTTAAACAATAAAAAAAATGTCATATTAACTAATAAAATTCATTTATGTCATCAAAACTTTCAAATTATATTTATTTTAACATTTATAATACCAATTATTTGATTCTTTCATTAATAAGGAAAATACTGCATCATTATTGTGTCATAAATATATTTAATTATTCAATGTCTAAAAATTATAAATAAAATACCATGATGTAGGAAATAATTTTATCTTTCTAATTAATATTTATAGTTGAAAAGATAACATATATAACCCTATGTAAAAAAATATTTTCTAAAAGATATATGCTTATGTCATTTTTGTATTTACTTTAACTTAATTAATATAAAGTGTCATTATCACTTACAAGTGGCTCCATGGAGTCCCAAAATAGACCCAAATATGCCCATGGTCGGAAATTTAACAACCAATAGGTTTAGTACACGTTTTAGGGTAATTTAGTATTATTATAATATTATGTTTTACCCTTATTTACTAGATTTACCCTTTAACCATGGTAAATAAAATATTTACTGAAGTAATTATTCAAAATGTCTAAAAATAAAATTTACCTATTTACACAATTTGTACCTCCTGATTCTAAATATGGAATCCATTTTTCTATATTGAAAACACATAAGTGGAAGAAATTAATTTAAAATTAATTCTCGTTGTCCAAACAAGAAGCGTGTTTTTAACAAATAATAACTATTAAAAGATTGACACTTTCTTATGTCCAGTTTAAATATGAAATTAAACCCAATGACCAAAATTGGATTAAATGGTAAAATTATAATATAATTATACTTTAAAATTACTCAAATTCATAATCTATCACTATTAATTATTTCATTTAAAAAGTTGTTTTTAATTAAAATTTAGTAATTTTCACTATTCATCAAAATATAAAAGTTATCAGAAAAGTACCAAAATTTCACTCTAAGATAATTTAGATATTAAAAATCCAAAAATGAAGTCTATTTTACTAAATTAAAAACATAAAAGTTTCATTTATTAATTTAAAATTAATACCCGCTATTAAAACCAAAAGGCGTATTTTTAAGAAATAATAACTATCAAAAGTTTGACACATATTTATGTCCAATTTCAAAGTGAAATTACTTACAATGAAAATAATCGGATTAAATGGTAAAAATATAATCTATTTATACTTCCAAACCATTAAAATTTATAATTTAACCATATAAATTATTTTTATTAAAAAAGTTGTTTTCAGTTAAAATATAGTATTTTTCACTATTCACCCAAATATGAAAGTCATCAGAAAAACACCAAAACTTTATTGAAAATAAATTCTTATGTCCCGATTATAAATAATAAGTTCATTTTTTAAAATTTAATATATAAAAGTTTCAAATATTGGATTTAAAAAGGCTTCTCCATTAAAAGGCGGTAAAATTTCATTTTTTGAAAAAGACTTCCTTTATCTGAAAAAATGAATTTGTTCTTAAATTATGTCTTAGAAACTCATAATATGGATTCTAAAATTATAAGGATAATATAAAATTTAAAATTCAGTTAATAATATTCATAACCACTTTTGAACAGCTAGTTTGGTAAGTCATGGTGCGCTTGAACTCAGTGTTGCGTACAACACATGCTATTGTATTAATGAAAGAGAAGCGTACAATGGAATCTTGGGGTGTTATAGGATGGGAGGTCAGTCTCATCACACCCTTTTGGGGGGAATTATTACCTACTATATAACTCTCTTATATATTTATGATATATTCATTAATCCTTCATTAATTCCAATGTATGCCATGGATTACCATTTAATTGACAAAAACAATTTAGTATATGTGAAACTTAGAATCATCTATATGTATCTAAGGTCCTCCATCAACAGATATATCTATATGTATCTTAGGTTATCCATAGATGGTATTTTATTATGTACTAATAATATATTCATTGGTTGTTATTATGATGATGTTCGTTTTCTAGACACACAGTGGGGTGCTCTATAGTGTATATTCTTCCAGGGAGACAAGAGTTATTTTAATGTTGGGATTGAACCCATGAATGTGTTTCCTATATATCCGTATGAAAGTAATCAGAACCCATGTTTTTCAATTCCACTTAATGGGGTACATAATAACTTTTAAGTTCATGTGATAAGGACCTAATCATGTAGTTATGTATCATGCAGCAAGGATGTTTAGGTGGAAGGTTCTCATACAATGTTTTGGTGTGGGACTTATGCTGAATAATCCTAGGGAACCAGGAAAGGGTATGGATTCCTATGTTTAATTAAGACCTACTAGGAATGTGGACCATAGAGAATAGGGTGGATTTGGGGTGTAGGTTTTGGACCTCAAAGAGTTTTCCTATCTTTCTCATTTGGATGGGAATCAAATCCCATGTAGTTCGGTGGTGAGGTAGGGATTACTCCTAAGATAGATTCCCATTGATCTCATACCATAGGTAGGAATCCTATGTAAATTGACTATAAAAGGAATTAAAGCTCTCAAAGTTAAATATTTTATGGCTTACAGACTAATTCTACCTTGGATAGGTTTGATTGGTTCTTACTCCTAAGAAGGATTCCCATATATGTTGGTTGGGGCTTACTTCTAATGAGGATATCCTTGATTGGTTGGGGCTTACACTTATAATTAGTTCCATGGACAAATATTGTTGGGACTTACACTTGAATAGGATTCCCATTGATTGATTTGGGATCATTTTTATGTCATGGCCAACATCAACCTCTAAGACCACATGAGTTAGGATTTGTTTGAGAAACAAGAGGAATCATAAGATCTAAGAAATCACACAATCTAATTTTCCCTGATATCAGATGCATGAACTTGAGGAACTGCTCATATCGAGGAACTCTGTAGGAAGGTGTGATAAAGATTCAAAGGATGATTCTCTACCAAAAGAAGCATTTTTGTGTGTGGGTGTAGTGACCATGGATATCCTCTAATCCCAAAACTCAATATTAGTGATTCTTGAATGAGAGAAAAAAGAGGAAGTGGAAGATATAGTAAACCACACACTTATCCTTCTCTACTATTGGTAGTGGCATGGGCTATGTAACTTCCTTCCTATAACCTTACCCTATAAATGATTCAGGGCATCGAGACAGAGGAAGGAATAAAGTAGGGGAAGAGAGGAGATAACTTTGGTGCCCATCCCCTCTATGAACCAGTTGACATGGGGTGAGGAGGAGCAGTAATTCAACATCCTATAAGAAAGTCTAAGGGCTTAGTCCATGTGGCTTTCCCTAATATTTATTCTGCAACAAGGGAGGCTGATCTCATTCGATGTTGAATGGAAAATAAAGATTTATACTCACCCTCCCTACTTGGAACTGGAGGATATGGGTCTTAGATAAAAAAATGGTAGGACATGGTCCCAACCCTAGTATCTGAGACTGGGAACTCCCTAGAACCATTCCCAGGGTTTGGGACCTTGTGACCATGGTAATACAAATCCACATGTTCCCTAACGATCCTAACTATTATGGGTGATAAGTGTGGTAATCCTATTACCATACATATACAGTTCCAAGTAGGAGAAATGTTTGTGTTCCCCTCTTTATGGTATTCCATATCTGAAGGCTTCAATTGAGGTTACATATGGGTCCCTTTTAGATAAGGGAGACATAGGAATAGGAGTCCTACTATTAGAGGCTTGTAAAAGGACTCAAATGGGGGATCATGCAGGTCTTGGATCAGATGGAAGATGTGCCTTGCACAGAGCCTGGGAGGAACCAGAAGTGCTTCATGAAGGGGGGATAGGCCTGGACGATTTAGTGTTTCATTGAACAATGGACCTCCTTGGAAAAATACATAGGGATGGATTTATCCTAGGCACCATGGGTCTCCATAGGTGTCCCTAGAAAGGTTACACATAGGTCCCTTATTAAGGAAAGGGGACTCACATAGTTGTTTCTCACTAGGTGAGAACAATTCCTCATGCGAGTGACTTGTGTTTAAATAATTGAAGGGACTATGATTTCACTTATCCCCTTTAATTATCTCTTATTTAGGATTTTGGAGAGCTACGAGAGAGATTTTAGTTGACATGGGTGAAGGTGTTATACAACTAGAGGTCATGGAATTCTTTTAGATTTCCACTTCTTCAAATGAAGATCAAATGAGCCCTATTTATAAGAAAATGGGGGACCCTAGTAAAATTAGTTACCCTAAATAGGTACACAACACAGGTACCCAGAGTAAGTGCATGGCATAGCTATGTCCTGTCCTTTGGTTTCCTGCATGGGGTGTTACACGGGCCTTCTAATGCGTATGGGTATGCATGCACAAGACAACATTGGAATGTCCATTTGATCCTTATTGAGGGTATCTGGTTCTTAAACATGCTTCAGTTATGCTTCATAATCATTTCACTTCCCTTGATAAGATAGAGTTTCAACAAAATCCCCACCTCATAATTGGATCTAATCAAAAGAGGAGGGTCTAGTACTGAGGTAAAATGGGGAAAAGTTTAAAAAGCGTTCTTTCGATGAATCGTGTACATCAATAGTGCAGGGTTTCGGTGTAGGTCTCATGTGTAGGTACATGATATAAACCAAGTGTATATATACTTATCACAAGATAGATGAGTATATAAATATTGTTTTCCCCTTTCTTATATTCCTTGAATTTTTGGTTTTAGATTTTTTCTATCACCATGCAGGTATTTCACTTAAATCGTTCAAGCTCATATTTTTTATAAGGCTTCCAAATATAATTCCAATGGTAAAACCCTTTACATAAAGGTGTTATGTGTGTTTTCTAGTCAAAGTGGCTACACACAGGTCCTTGTTTAAGGGGTTATGCATAATCCATCATCTAAGGGCTATGTTTAGGGGCTTGTTAAAGGGGTTGTATGAGTTCTTTTCTTTTCAAAAAGTTGAATTATTTTAAGTAAAAAAATTAATTGTTTTTTTTCAATATCATATCTTATTAGGAGAACAAAGTGAACTATTTAAAAATTTTCAAAGGATTTCTCAAGGATAGCTATTGATAAATTTGTTTCATACTCTGTATAGATGATCAAAGATATCGAAAAAAAACTATTATAACATAGTTGAGTTTTATCTCCAATATATGGTGAAATATTAGGCACAGTACCAACACGAGTACCTATGAAGTGATTACTACCATTATATGAACATGGAATTATGAGGGAAAACTTTATCCCTTGGGTTAATAATTACTTCTTGACATCCTGGTTTGTGAATCATATAAATTTCCCTTCTGCCAACATCTCCGTCAAGGGTACTTTTATTAAACAAGGAGTGGTTCCCATTGGTTTTATTATTCATTATTGTGACTTTACTCCATATTTGAAACCGCATATCCAAGTTTTAATTCCTAATTTTTATGATTCATCATTCTATTATTCATAGACAGATGAAACATAAGGATGGAAGGACTAGGATTTTTTATTTGGAGGGGGAGTTAAGCCCGAGTGGATGTGGGTGTACTGGGTGCTCCTAACTTGTGCATAATTAAAAAGGGGGATACAAGACATCCAAATCTATTATGCTATTTGGGAAGGGTATACCTATTTCTATAATAACTAGGATATCATCCCCAATCTATTGGGATGATGGAGTCTGCAAACATATTCCTTCCCCTTGACGCATAGTGAGGTTGGAATTATCTGATGGAATGTATACCAAATTTATGGGGACCCCATTCTTAATGAAATGTATGACTAATTCATCTAACTGAATACACCATTTGATGATTTTAAAATAATTCCCCTATTTCCATTGATATTTTCAATATGGTGATGAAATTACAAAATAATAATGATCCTCTCCCCATGGCTAACATCTATCTAAGAATGTGGATGAGGGATTTTTGAGAACCGATAGAGGAATGTCCCACGTGAGGTCCTCCAACCATATGTCTGACTGAAGAGAATTGGGGTGCTCCTGACATATTCTGGCCTACAATGTAAATGTTACTTTATACCCATTGTGGTTAAGAGTTAAATCCCATTATTTATATAAATACTTTCCTGGATGGCTTCCTTGCAACCTCCACCAGCATTAGTAGGTGTAGACAAGGTTATTTTGGAGGGAGTGGAACATGTAAGACCATTGAGTGTACTAATATCAAATTATGTATATCCTTTTTAAATAGGCTCTAAGTCTAATCCTAAGATGCAAAAGGCTTTTCTATATATATGTATTCTGGTTTGGTGAGATATCTAGAAGACAATTTGGGAGATGCCTCTTGAGGAAATTTCATTAGGACTTCACCAAATTCCATTCAATATTTCCATGTTGTGATATAGTGGATTTAATTTCCATAAAATCCAAGATATGATTTAGTTGATCATCCAACAAACGGAAGAGGATCGAAGGATGCAACAGTATAAGGTGTAGTAGGTGGGGTAGTTTGAAGAACTCAAAACTACTATAATCTAAGATGAATTCAACCACTCCATAGATGTGGAGGAGTATCAATATCACATCGATGAAAAGTATCTCAAAATAATTTTCCTCAAATAATAGTTAAACGTTTTAAGGGAATAGATATTCCAACTCTACCAATCCCTTGTAGGGGATTTGGAATAAAGGAGAGATTTTATCCGTATAGAGTAGGTGAAGCTTCGTAATACTGAGGAGGCATCTTCTACACCAACAGCTAAGATTTGGGAAGCTGTGATAGTTTCTTTGGGTAAAAATAAAATCATCAAATACAATATTGAGGAAAAATTGTAAAACATGGAAGAGAGGATTCAGTGTTTGGAAGTTCCCCTACATTGCGGAACATAAATGAAAGTGATTTTTTTGGTCCCAATCACTTGTGTCTTCATCCATGTTTTCTTTCTTTGATCGTCACATAACCTTGATGTTGATTTGTGTAACAAGACATCTTTGAATTATCTAGTTGTAACCACATAGATAAGTATGGGGAAAATGATTTAATTTATTCCTTATCCATTGGTCCATGTGAGCTAGATTTATCTTTTTCTTAAACCTCTCTTTTCAGGTTATCATCCTAACAAGTTTTGTGCCTTTTTTATTTTAATTTTTCAATTTTTTCCTAAACCGTTTAGTTTATAGGTCTAGAGAGTTGAGACTCGACTTTTTTATAGAGTTCCCTTTATGTTTTTTTGAACTGAGGAGTATTGTTTCACACTTTTTGGGTAGTTTAATGTCATGTATATGAGACTAATAAGGCTAGTTTTTTAGGTCAAATAGCATTGACCATAATGTTTTGAAATTATAATTCAAAAAATGTATTAATTTCCATGAATGTTTTGAAATTATTTCAATAATACAAAGGGGAATCTTGACCCACTATTTTGTTCTTTTAAAATATAAAAAAGGATATTCAGGAATAGATGAGGTAGCTCCTAAGGGATATATTTCCACTAGTCAAAAAACTATTTACGAGGGTTATTTTTTTGCAAGGACCACTAGGGCGAGTACTTCATAGTCATGTAGCTGTATTCTTAGGAAAACAGACTCATTTAGTGGGTTACTTATGCAATGCCAACATGGGAATGTTATAGAATAGTTTTGTGAATGATTTATCAAGAATTATGACATTCTATTTCCCAGGGACGAAGGATTATTTTAGTGATTAAAATTTCTAAAGACCATGATCAGTTTGTTTTCCAAGGTAATGTGTCTAACAATGAAAAAAACATCTATATTAGCATTATAAATTAATGGGAAACTACACCTTCATAGATTTGGCTTGTGCGAAGGAGGGAAAATTTTGTTATATGGTCAATGTTAGGGGGAATTCCCCTTTCTGGAATGAGAAAAATTATCAATAATTTTAATGTCATGTAACTAGAACATTGAAAATGTAGATTAACATCTTATAGAAAGGATTATTTTTATACAGTTTAATATTTAGGGACTAGAACGTTATGTTATGCAGTTTTAAAGGCATACAGTATGATTATTATACTATATAGTTTAAATCCATATATGAAAAACATTATAAGCCTATAATTTAAGGTTATTATCTTTGACTAAATGGTTGATGGTTCTCTTATTCTTGGTAATATTTTAGGAAATGTTCTTACATATTCATGTGTGAGAGGAGAAAGATGTAAGCTATGATTCAAGGATCCCCAGATCCGAAAAGTGGTATGGGAAAAAAGGTATTATGTCGTTAGAGGAGGCATCTCCCAAGGAATAAGTTTACATTGATTGAAAAAACTATTTTGTGGGGTGGTTTTATGCAAATAAAAATAGGTCATATTACAACATACTCAATAGATGCATCCATTGGTTGAGAAACCCGTTTCACGGGATACTTTATGAAAATACATCTAGGGTGTGTTACATCATAGTTAGGAAAAAATCCTAAGAAATTATAAAATTATATCTCTAAAAGCTGATATATGTTTATGTAGATTAAAATTTCCTTAGGCATAGATTTTGGTTTGCGGGAGGAAAGTACCTAAATATGGAAGGGGTACTTCAAGTCAATATTTAAAATAATCAGAGGAATATGTTTTCTATGTAGGTATAATACAAGTGTATGGGATTCGTTTCTTGTATTTTTGGGTCAAACAACTATGGTTGTAATACTATGGAAAAGATAGATGACATGTGGCATATCAGACCTAGATCACTCCTACATACTTCGAACATGAAAGTGGAAATTTTAAACCACGGGCTTAGATATTTTCATATCATGGAAGGGGGTATATGAAAAATATGTAGGGGATGATTGCAAACTAAATCTTAATTGTTTATTATAGTATATTATCATCAATTATTATGATGACAAAAGTGGATTATTCCAAGGGTGAAGTTACCGCTTGTTGGAAAATTCATTTTGTGTGAGGTTTTATGTAAATACGACTAGGGAATATTATTTCATTTTCAAATAGTTGAATAATTTTGATAAAACCCCCATTTTTGTGGTTTTTTTATGAAATTCCAACTTTGGAATGTTACATCATAGTCAGGAAAAATATTCCTCGAGTATCATACATTCTTCCACTAGGAACCGAATGAAGCTTATGAAGATACAAAGGTGTCCAAGATTAGGAGTATGATGTGCAGAAGAGATATTTCCAAGCACAAAGGAAGAATTTTGGCAGATATTGGCCATGATTTTGGAGTCCCTTTGATTTATCTAACCTGTATATAGAAGGATGACATCTCTATTTCCTTGGAGGTCACCTTTATAATGGGATTTATATTTAAATCTCCCACGTAGATATTTGTTTGTATGTTGAAGAGGGGGAATTTTCATTACTCTTTAGCAAGGATTGTGACTTAAGGACTAGGAACCACTATGTAGCTCAGTTATATATGGATAAATATAAACATATTTCTAACATAATGGATTCTTATAATGATAGAATTTATGTGTAGAGGAAATGGGGGGTTTTATACATGTTCATGTATAGAGTGACAACTCAGGTTGGATCCCCTCCTTTAGATCAGACTTATATATGAGAGTATGGGGACAGTTCACATATTGTATGGAATATAGGCCCGGAATTTAAGATTTCAATGTCACTACGTATCATATTGGAGTGATACTAATACCATATACAGATCTGTAGGAAATCATGTAGTTTATTCTCATGCCATAAGGACATCTGGTGCGCCTTTTAGGATCTTGCTTCCAAGACCAAGATATCCCAAATGTAAGTTGATATTCCTTACATGTATGGGGAACTCTTTCTCCAAAAATCTTAATCCCATGTGAGTTATTCTTTGTGTGATAAACATGGATTATTGAAGGATTCTTCCATTAAACAAGGTCAATACAAGGGAAGGATAGGGTCGTTTAGATTTTGTAGTTTCTAGGAAATGAGGAATAATCTAGGTGTCGCTAAAGATATAATTAGGATGAGAATCAATCCATATGTAGTTCTTAAATTTTCATATAGTTTAATAACATATGTTCAGGGAATTAGTCATTCAGATTTACATCATGCGGTAAGGACGAAGAGGAACAACCATGAAAACAGAAAAATGTTGTGGTTGGGTCCAAGGTTGGAAACCTAAGCATCACTACATATCTTATTGGGATGGGATAATCAAGTCACATGTAGTTTATAGAAGAACCATTCAATTTGATGTAATGTATAAAGGTCTTATTTTACTTATATTGACCAGATTTTTTAAAATAAAATAAAAATTATGTTCAATAGCCAATGTAATACACAACATTGAACCTAAAAAAAATAAAAATTATTTAAATATGATCATTTTAACCTTTACATTAAATTTTACAATATTATTAGTATTATCTAATTTATCAAATATGTATATCATAAATATATTAGTAAATGATTATTGATAATTCAATCAAATTTTGGTAATGTCTTTTTATGTTTTAAAATATATTTTCATTAAAAATGATTTTTATTTATTTGTTGTAGTTATTTTCTAGAAAATATTTAAAATTTATTTGATAATTAAACTAAATTTTTTGTCTCATAATATCAAAATTAACTTACTTTAATAATTTGGTATTTTTTTGGAAAATATAGATTTTTTGTGAATAGTAAAAATATAGTTTTTACGTAAAATTGTCATATCTTTTAATAAATGAAATAACTTTATTTCAAGGTATTATAATTATTATTTTATTATATTAAATTAAATTAATTACTTATAAATCATATTTATACTGGATTTTATTATAAGTTTATTTTTAGGACTATAATTTCATTTTTCTGAAATCTGGTTTAATATGCATAATGTATCTCCATTTTTAATTAATAAAAATAACCCATAATGATAAATTAAAGAAATGAAATATTTATATTATATATCTATATTTATGAATTGAGAATAATACAATTAATATTAGTAGTTATAGTGTTAAATTAAACTCATATTTTCTTTAAAAATGTATTTTTCATAAAACTGTTTTCCATAATATTTGTGGATTTTATATAAATAAAATTGATTTTTGGTAAAATTTATTCCATATTTTAAATAATAATAATTAATATTAGCTAATAATTTTAATTTAATATATGAACAATATGATTAATAATGATAGTAAATATAAATTGTCACGATAAAAGCAAAAATAGGGTAATTAACGGTAAAAATATAATTGGACAAAAAATAGAATCAAAGTAACCCTAATAGTGTAGATATATATATATAATTTCAATTTAAATTATTAATATATTTATTATTTTTTTTACTTTATAATTTGTTAATTAATCATTTTGGAAAAAAATTATTTTTTCATACGATAAAGCAAAAGGAGTATATATGTGTAATATACAATTTCAATTAAGAAATATATTTTGATGAATTAATGTATTTTTGAAAAAAATAATAATTTAATAAAATTTTATTATTAAATAAATTTTATTAATTTTAAATTATCATATAATTTTTATGAAGTCAAAAGTAATTTTTATTAAGATTCAAAAACTATTTTTACCAAAACCCATCAATTTTCAGGAAATGTTTGTTTTTATTTTAAATAAGAAAATTCACATATTTAGAAAATTATTTTGATAAAATGAATATTATTTTTTGAATCTGGATGTTTAAATTATCCAATGATGAATTTTTCATAATTTTCTGAGACATTCGAATTTTTTGGTAAAAATTAAATACCGTATAAATATACAATGTGTTTTATGAAATCATAATGACCAAATAGTGATGTAATAAAACACTATAAAATATATATTAGGAAAAATATATGTTTTTTATTTAAAATAATGTAATTTTAGGTACATTTGATTTATTTTATAAAGCCTTAGTGAATCCTCCAAGACATATAAAGTATTTTTGGATTTTAAAATAATTTCCTTGAAAGTGTGACTCACCTCCACATTAAAAAGGAAAATATTTTAATATATTCATCCCTTATCCTTTTAATATAATTTATATCACTCCCCTTTTATATAAACCATGGGAAAAACCATGGTATGGTTTTTGGTTTTGAATATTTTAGTGTGTAGGGTTCAAAAAAAATAACGAATTCCCCCACCTTTCCTATATAAACCCACCCAAGAAACCATTCCTCTTCACTCAATATAGTTAATGATCAGAAAACCTCTTCAGCCTACTTCTTAGAGTCCTCCCAAGGCACCCCCAATCTCCCAAGTATCCTCTCCCAATCCTTTGGGATCACACATCCAAGTAAGGGATTCCTCTCCTCTTTGAATTCAAGTACCTTCTTTGAGAGTAGTTATTTTAATTTAAATATATTGTATTGAAATTCGTTTGAAATCATTAACTTAATATAAAATTAGTGTTATTTAAAATATTTATCATTTATAATTACCCATTTGGACCTTTACCTATGCTATTACTATGCCGAAATTTCATAAGGGATCTCCCTCTCCCTCTTTTCTTCAATCACCACTTCTATGTCATGCCTTTGAATTTCCTTTTTATTTATTTGGGATATGTTATTTCATACCTATTTACTGTACATTTTATTTATATATTATGTTATATTTCTTTAACTCCCATAAATACCCCCTATGATCCTTAAACAAACCCGTTACTATGCTGAAATTCTGTAAGGGATTTCTCTCTTCTCATTCCCATTATAGAACTACTTTTATATTATGTATCTTAAATTCCCTTTAATATATAATAATATTATGACCCATGATCCTTTTATTGTCCATATCTTATATAAATGATGATAGGCCCATTTCTCTCTCATTAACTCATTTTAAAATCTTCTATTTGATGTCATTATGCTGCCGAAATTGCACCATGATTTTCCATGCCAAAATCATCGTATAGTGAATACCATACTCATTCCTCTATCAACGGTATTCACTTTTATGCACATATACTTATCAAGTGGCGAATTACATGTATTTATTCCACATTCATTGATTGTGTAATAAATGATGATGTTGAATTAATCCATGTTATATGATCTATGTGGCACACTTAAGCATGAGATTGAAATGATTATGAAGGTGTTCCATGATAGCGCTCCAATGCATTGGGTAATGTTTAGTATCACGATACATCATTTCGAGATATGGGTTTACTTAATTACTTTTAGGAAATTTGTCCACCATGTTGGGATAGGGGTTTACCTGATTCATTGATGTTAATTATGTAGGGTTTTAAGTTGTTTCCACATTTCCATGTTAGGATAATCGTGTTATATCATGCCTTTATGTTCATGTTTCTCTTGTGCTCCATTGATATGCCTATTGCCTAACATGTATTTTATTCTCCATGTTATTCCATATTTACTCCCTTACTAGGCTTTATATCTCACCTTTTTCTTATGTATATCCTCAGGTTACCCGATGCAATGCTAAGTATGAAGAAATGTTGTGGTCATGTAATAGAATTTTTCAATAAAGAAGTTTTATTTTATGTCTTAAGTTGTCATGTAGTGCTCCTAATCCCCAAATACACTAGACCTCTTGATATTATGGGTTGTATTAAGTGCTAGTTTATGTACTAAATCATGTTTATTTGTGTAATAAAGACCATGGTCATTATAGTTGGTATTAGAGGGAGGTTTAGTTGTTTTTGGAATTAGGATTAAAATCCCTAGTGAAATCCTTAGGGATAAGACTAAGTATATGAAAAGAATCACTAAATTTTGGTGATTATAGAGTAAGTGGTTTATCAAGAAAATAAATCACTGTCTGGATATGAACAAGTAGAGGTGGCTCTGGCAGAGATGTATGTAGGGGTAAAACCTGAAAACACTGCTTTGAGATAGACTCGAACGGGAATTGGTTCACGACAATGGGCTCTGGTGTACTCTTGGTTCGACACTCCCAGGAGATATACTTTGGTAAATTCATAATCTTGGTATGAACCATTATTAAGGGAATGATAAAAAATCCCATAAGAATATATGTTAGGAATTAGATCATTGATAACTTAGATTGAAGCCTAGAAATTCATAACTTAAAGAGATAAATATAATTTATAAGTTATCCCTTGAATTTCATTAGATTCCCGTTTAATTTTTTAATAGTTTAAAAATACTCAACCTTAAATTTTTTCCAATTATTCTAGATAATATATTGAAATAAGAAGAACATAGTTAATTTCTAAATTGTGAGAATGAAATTTATTAAAGGGGTGAAGAATGTAATGACCCAAGTTTTTAAAATAAAAGAAAATGTATGTCTGACAGCCAATACAATACACAACACTGAACCTAAAAATAATAATGATTATTTAAATATGACCATTTTAACCTTTACATTAAATTATTTGATATGATTAGTATTATATAATTTATCAAATATATATGTCATAAATATATTAATAAATTATTATTGATTATTCAATCAAATATTGGTAATGTCCTTTTATTTTTCAAAATATGTTTTCATTAAAAATGATTTTTATTAATTTATTATAAATATTTTCTTGAACATATATAAAATTTATTTGATAAATGAAATCAATTTGCGGTCTCATCATATCAAAATTAACATAGGGTATTAATTTTGTATTTTTGAAAAAATATATTTTTTTACGTAAAATTGTCATTTCTTTTGATAAATGAATTAATTTGATTTCAAGGTATTATAATTATTGTTTAATTATATTTAATTCAATTAATTACAAGTGAATCATATTTATACTTGATTTTATTATAATTCTATTTTTATGATTAAAATTACATTTTTCTGAAAACTGGTTCTAAAATGCATAATCACTACAGGAAAAATGGCCTTTTGCTATGGGTTATTTGCGACGGGAATAGATCTTGTCGCAAATAGTCTATCGAAGAGATTATTCGTGATGGGTACCCTAATCCCATCGCAAATAATTAGTTTTTTGCGACGGGATTAGGGGTATCGTTGCAAAAGGTTTGGCGTGGTGTGGCGTGGATTGCGGGCCAAACCGCGAGAGGGGTATTTGCGATGGGAGGGGCTACCCGGCGGCGGTAAATACTATTTGCGACGGGATATAACCACATCGCAAATAGTGTGTCGGCAGGTAACTATTTGTGACAGGACATATCGCAAATACCCTTTTAACTGCCGACAGTAATTAATGTTGTTGAAGGTATTTGCGATCAGTCTCGTCGCAAATAGTATCATCACAAATAATCTAACCTATATATACCCCATGTTTGTTTCTTTAATTCCTCCTCTCAATTACTCCTTTCTCTCTCACTAAACTCTAATTTTAGAGCTAAAATTTCTCTGAGTTGAATTTTTTTATGACCATGTTTTAAAACCGTCTACACATATAAAAGATCAAGTTTAAAGGTATTTATGTTTTATTTTATTTAATATTTATTTCAATTTTTTATATTAATTTTAATTATTGTTTATTAGTTGTAATTAAATTAGATTTAGATTGTTTTTTCATTAGTATTTGTTTTTAATAATAAATTAAAATTAGTAGTACTAATTGTTAACAATTAGTATTAATTAAGAATTATTAACGATAACTCGTAATAAATATGAATAATTAGCAGTAATTAGTAATTAGTAGCTATAATTTGCGGCAATTTGCATTAACTAATAGTAATTAACACTTATTAGTAATAATTAGCGGTGATTAGTAATAATTAAGAATAAATAGTAATAATTAGTAAAAAATAGTAAAAAAGACTAATAATTAGTAATAAATACTATCAAATACTAATAATTAGTAATAAATACTAATAAATACTAATAAGTAGTAACAAATACTAATAAATACTAATAACTAGTAATAATTACAAATAATTATGAATAATTACTAATAATTACTAATAATTACTAATAATTACTAATAATTACTAATAATTAGTAATAAATAGTAATAATTGGTAATAATTTGTAATAAATAGTAATAATGAGTAATAATGAGTAATAATTACTAATAATTAGTAATAATTAGTATGAATTACTAAATGATTAGCAATAATTAGCAATAATTAGCAATAATTAGGAATAAATACTAATAAACGCTAATAATCAAGAATAAATACTAATAAATACTAATAATTAGTAATAATTTGTAATAATTGGTAATAATTAGTAATAATTGATAATAATTAGTTATAATTAGTACTAATTAGAAATAATTAGCAGTAATTAGCAGTAATTAGCAATAATTAGCAATAATTACCAACAATTAGCAATAATTAGCAACAATTCGCAATAATTAGCAATAATTAGCAATAAATACGAATAAATACTAACAAATACTACTAAATACTAATAAATACTAATAAATACTAATAAATATTAATAAAAACTAATAATTAGTAATAATTAGTAATAAATACTAATAACTAGTAATAATTAGTAATAAATAGTAATAAATAGTAGTAATTTGTAAAAATTAGTAATAATTAATGGCAATTAGTAATAATTAGTAATAATTAGTAATAATTAGTAATAATTAGTAATAATTAGTAATAATTAGTAATAATTAGTATTAATGAGTATTAATTACTAATAATTAGTATTAATTGGTATTAATTAGTATTAATTAGTATTAATTGGTAATAATTATTAATAATTAATAATAATTAGGAATAATTAGGAATAATTAATAATATTTTGTAATATTTAGTATTAATAAGGATTAATTGTGATTAATTAGGATTAATTAATATTAGTTAGGAATAATTAGGAATAATTAAGTGTAATTAGTAATAATTAGTAATAATTAGTAATAATTAGTAATAATAAGTAATAATTAGTAATAATTAGTAATAATTAATAATAATTAGTAATAATTAGTAATAATTAGTAATAATTAGTAATAATTTGTCATCATTAAGGATAATTATTAATGATTAGGGATAATTAGTAATAATTAGTCATCATTAGGGATAATTAGTCATCGTTAGGGATAATTAGTCATCATTGGGGATAAACAGGGATCATTAGGGATAATTAGGGACTATTAGGGATCATTAGGGATGATTAGGGATAATTAGGGACAATTAGGGATCATTAGGGATAATTAGGGATAATTAGGGATAATTAGGGACAATTAGGGATCATTAGGGATCATTAGGGACCATTAGGGATCATTAGGGATTATTAGGGATAATTAGGGATAATTAGCAATAATTATTAATAAATAGGGATAATTAGTAATAATTAGTAATAAATAGGGATAATTAGGGATAATTAACAATAATTAGTAATAAATTGGGAAAATTAGGGATAATTAGAAATAATTAGTAATAAATAGGGATAATTAGTAATAATTAGAAATAATTAGAAATAAATAGGGATAATTATCAATAATTAGAAATAATTAGTAAAAAATAGGGATAATTTTAATAAATTGTATGAACGTGGCATAATTTCCAGTGGATTTATGGCACTCCTTTTGCTTAATGGCTCTTCTCCTTTTAACTCTCACCAACTCAAAACATTATGAAAAAAATGCTTATATGTATGCATATCCAATCCCGTATGGATGTGATTGGATATGCATTCGTATGACCACATTTTTTTATAATATTTTCAGGAGGTGATAGTTGCAAGAAGATGATTCGTCGATGAAAAGGGGACTCTTTTGTCTGATGGATCATTTATTTGCATCTTTCTCACACTGAAATCACAATGAAGAATCTAGTCAGAGGTATTCATATGCATTCTCGTATGCACTGGAATGGATATGAATACCTTTGAGTATATTCTTCATTGTGATTTCAGCGTGAGAAAATTACAAGTAAATGAGCCGTCATAAAAATGAGTAGCCGCCAATCCACTGAAAATTGTGTCGCCCATAATTAGTGGTAATTAGTAAGAAGTAACTGTAATTATTTATCTTCTCTTTTTTGGATGGTTTTTTTCTTATTTAAAATTCTTCAAAAATAGTAATGATTTTATATTTTGTAGAAAATTATAGAAAAGGATGTTGACAACAGTCATTATTAGATGATCACGCTTAGATAAATTAGCATAGAAATCTGAATGGTTCTGGTTTAAATATTTTATATATTGAGTGTGTTAAAGCTTTCTTATCATTTTCATTATCAAAACTAGATTTTTTTTCAAAATTTACAATTATGTATCCTTGTAAAAAATGTTCTCTGAGAACGTTTGACACATTTGAAAATATTGGGGGGACATCTCTTGCATTTTGGTTTTCAACTAGATTGTGTTTATTTATAGGTTATATGATAATCATATTATGAAACATCTTCCAAAAATTACAGTAGTTGTTCTTGAAGAACGCCGACAAAAAAAAATTCTCAATGGTTTCAAAAAATGGTAACAAAAATTATTAATGGTTTAACATATCAATTAAGTTTGTTATTTATTATATTGATAATTGTTTTAAAAAAAAATTAGGTGTCTCAACATACTGATAAAATTGATAAGCGACTGTGTATATTGAGTAACCCACCATACAAAATGGTAAAATATTATAATGCATATGTGGTGAATGGTTTTCGATTTCATACACGTGCATACGGGGAATCAAAAAAACAATGAATAGTGGAGTTTGATTAAGAGTATCTCATCATAGAGAAACTGAAGTTGATTTTTATAGCATGCAGAATGAAATTATTGAACTGTGTTTTCTAGGAAAAAACTACATAATGATGTTTAAATATCGATGGTTGGATACTGAGAGAGGCTTGTGTGTTCATCTAACACATGGAATCATTGATATTAAATGTAAAATTCCTCTTGTAGTAAATGAACCATTTTTACTGGCTCAACAGTTACATCAAATTTATTACACAAGAGACCTGAGTGATTGGTGGAGCATAATAAAAATTAAATATCAGGAAAACCAGTTTTCTAAAACTAAATGTTGTTTTTCTGAAGTGAAAGGAATTGAAATTTGTTAAGAGACTACTCAAAATCTATATTTTTTCATAAAGAGACATGAATATCGATGATGACGCCCCAAAATTAAGGGTCAATGGTGATAATGATGTTAATTATGTTATAAATGAATTTGAAATGGAAAGAGATGATGAAATTGAAACTCCTATAGATATTGATAATGATGAGGAGGAATATGAAGACATTGACATCATCAGATATGAAGATGATGGTGATAGTGAAAATTGACATAGTTAAATGATGGTTATAATCATAACTAATATATATCTATATATAATAGTTATTTTCAACTATTTTCTAACAACAATAATTTTGTGTTTTATATGGATGATGATCTATTTCATGAGTTACAGTAGGCTGAGCTACCTTTGGATGAGAAGGTTTTGGGATCATCTGAACCTCAGCCTACTGGCGGTTCAGGGGTACTCGGAGGGGGCATGGTCTTGTGCGACTAATGATTCCTAACACCATCCCCAAGTGACATCCATGTCTTGTCTTCGATCCACACACACAGAGGTATGGTAATCTGTGTATTTTAGTTAACTTGCATTAATTTATTTATATAATAATTGTTTGATTATTTTTTTCTTTTTTACAGTTTTTCACATATATCTGTTGTATAGTGAATCTCTATCTTACGCAATTACATTTCTCATCCATGTATCACATAGGAACAGATTCTCGTTGATGTGCAGCTCGGCATATTCAATCATTGGCTAGTACGTAAATAAAAAATATTTATTTTGAAATTTTTATCATTAATAACATGATATTATAAACTATTTGTAGGTTTTATAGTATCTCATCGATGATAGAATGTGTGATGTTATCCACGTGGCATGGGAGGTGTCTATGCGTGATCATTTCTGTTAGTTTTTTTATAATTTGAGAAGGATGGCCATGAAGAAAGTAGGAGTGGTAGTATTTGATGAGTCGTGTAGATACCACTAACCAGAGTACATTTCATCACACGTTTGGGATGGATTATGTTCACATTGGTTGGGTGGTGTATTTCAGAGGTGATCGTCATTGGGCCGATAGAACCGGTGGAGATAGGAGGTGACGCATCGATTTAGTAAACATACATTCAGTGAGCATAGAGAGCATATGGTAAATAATTTTTTAAAATATTTTATATATCTTTAAATACAAAAAGTTTATTTTATATTCATATAGGCAGTCGAGAAGCCCAATATTACGGAGTACAATGTTTATTGGAGGATGTACAGTGATACAGCCACTAGAGAGATTAGAGGTGATCGTCAACGTTGGATTGTGGTCAGTATTATTTCTTTTTTAGTTTGACAGTTAACTGCATCTAATATTTTCACTATTTTAATTTCAAATTTGAACTGAAGGAGTCATATGAGGTCCTACCTCTCAAACACATGCTAAGAGTCAGGTTGAGACGGTTGATCATACTAGTCTGCACCATTTTTATGAGGCGGTATAGATGCAGGCAACCCAACATGGCTTCGAGAAGGGCCGAGTAGTTGGTATCGGCTCTCATTTGACTCCTAGAACTTATTATGGTACTGTTGTGATGTCGGAATCCAGATCGAGATAAGCTTATGGAGAGGCATCATCTTATAGCTCACAATATCAGGAGCAACTACAAGCTCAGAGTGAGCTTATAGAGTGTTTACATAAGCTGCAGGAAGAGATGCATCAGCAGCACCAGTAGCACGAGGAGGAGATGCGTCGATGGCAGCAGCAGCATTACGAGTAGATTGAGTACATGTGTCGTTTGACTCGTAGTTTAGGGATGAAGTTTCATTCACCATCTCCTCCAGCTCATCCACCTCCTCAACAAGACTATGCCCCCATTGACTTTTTTTAATGTTAAAAACATTTGAATTCAATGTTTGTTGTAATATTAACTATTTACAGTTTCTGTCTTTTATATTGGTGTAAGTATTGCATAATTTAAATTTTTTATTATTTTTAACATTTTATTATTTTATTATTTTATTATTTATTATTAGTATTATATTTATTAATGTTTATTTATTTTACTACTAATAATAATAATATTTTATTTTTTATTTTTTATTTTTTTTGAATATTAAGAATTTTATTATTTTATAAGCTTTTTATTATATTAATAATATTAATATTATTTTTTCATAAATATTAATAACAATATTAACATTATTACATTATTAGTATTATTTTATTATTAATATTATAATACTATAATTTTTTATATTATTATTATTTTTATTATATAATATTATATTAATTATATTAATAATATTGATATTATTATTATTTTCTAATATTAATTTATCATAATTTTATTATATATATATATATTATTAAGTATTTGTGATGGGTCTTTTTACGATGGGACCCAATTGCAAATAGTTTATATATTTTGTAAATAAGTATTTGCTAAAGGAAAAATAGACCATCACAAATAATTATTTGTGATGGGCCTATCGCAACATGTTTTTATATATATAATATATATAATCAGAAAACTATTTGTGACGAGACGATTTCCCATCATAAAAATTACTATTTTTGATGTTGTTTTCTCCAACGGGATTTTTACGATGGGACCCCGCCATAGAAGCTCATTTGCGACGGGATCTCGTCGCAAATACATTAAATTCCAATAGTGGATGTATCACCATTTTTAATTTATTAAAATAACCCATAATGATAGATGAACTCAATGAAATATTTATATTATATGTATCTATGAATTTAAAAAAATAAATTTAATATTAGTAGATATTGAGTTAAAATAAACTCATATTTTTCTTAAAAATTTATTTTTTGGAAAACAATTTCCCATAATACTTGTGGATTTAATATTAAATAAAATTAATTTTAATAAAATTTATTCCATATTTTAAATCATCATAATTAATATTATCTAATAATTTCAACTTAATATTTGAAAAATATGATTAGTAACTGTAGTAAATATAAATTATCACGGTAAAAGGAAAATAGAATAATTAACGGTAAAAAAATTAAAAAAGAAGAATAAAAGTAACCCTAGTAGTATGAATAGTTATATTTTATTTTCATTTAAATTATTAATATATTTATTATTTTCTTTTCATTATAATTTGTTAAGTAATTAGTTTTGAAAAAAAATTATATTTTAATACGATAAAGAAAAAATAGTATATTTTCTAAATATTAAAATTCAATTAAAAAATTATTTTGATGAATTAATGTATTTTTGAAACAAATAATATTTTAATAAAATATTATTCTTAAATAAAATTAATTAAATATAAATGATCATATAATTTTTATGAAGTCAAAAATAATTTTTATTAAGGTTTGAAAACTGTTTTTATCAAAACCCATTAATTTCCAATAAATGTCAATTTTTATTTTAAATTTAAAATTTCATGTATTTAGAAATATATTTAGATAAAATGAATATTGTTTTTGGAATCAAGATTCTGAAATTATCTAATAAATAACTTTTCATAATTTTTTGAGAAAGTGGAATTTTTGGGTAAAAATTAAATACTGTATAAATATATAATGTATTTTATGACATCATAATGACCCAATAGTGATGTAATAAAATACTATAAAATATATATTTGGAAATATATATATTTTTTACTTTCAAATAATTTAATTTTAGGTTTATTTTATTTATTTAATAAAGCCTTAGTGAATCCTCCAAGACATATAAAATATTTTAAGATTTTAAAATCATTTCCTTTAAAGTGTGACTCACCTCCGCATAAGAAAGGGTAATATTTTAATATCTTCATCCCTTTGACATTTAAAATAATTTATACTACTCCCCTTTTCCAGAAACCTTGGGATGGTGTGTGGTTTTTAATATTTTAATGTGTAGGGGCCAAAACCAAAATAATAAAGAATTCCCCCACATTTCCTATATAAACCAGACCAAGATTCCATTTATCTTCACTCAAGATCTTTTAAGATCTACCACCCCATTCCCCCTACTCCCTAGAGTCCTCCCAAGTCTCCCCAAATCTCCCAAGAAGCCTCTCCCAAGCCTATAGGAACACACATCCAAGTAAGGGATTCCTCTCTTCTTTGAATTCAAGCACATTCTTTGAGAGTAGTTCCTTTAATTTCAATTTATGGTAATGAAATTCATTTGTAATCATTACCTTACTATCCAATTGATTTTATTTCAATTATGGATCATTTATACTCCCCCATTTGGACCCTTACCTGATTCGTTGTTATGCTAAAATTCTGTAAGGGATCTCCCTCTCTCTATTTTCATCAAGCACCTCTTTTATATCAGGCCTTTTAATTTCAATTTGATTGTTTTGGGATATGTTATTTCGTACCTCCTTAAAATTAATTTTATGTATACATTATGGGATCTTTTTTTCACTCCCATTAATTCCCCCTAGGATCCTTGAACCCACCCGTTACTATGCCAAAATTCTGTAAGGGATTTCTCTCTCCCCATTACCATTCAAGAAGTTATTTTATATTATATATCTTAAATTCCATTTAATATATTGGAATATTATGTCCCATGATCCCCATACTATCCATTTCATGTATAAATTATTACAGACCCATTTCACTCTCATTAACGCATTTTACGATCATCAATTTGATGTCATTATGCTTCTGAAATAGCTCCATGATTTTCCATGCCAAAATCAACTTGTAGTGAATATCATGACCATTACTCTATCAAAGGTATTCACCTTTATGAATATATACATAGAAAATGTTGAATTATATGTATTTATTCAACATTATTTGATTAATGAATAAATAATGATGTTGAATGAGTCCATGTTTTATGATCTATGTGGCACACTTAAGCTTGAGATTGAAATGGTTATAAAGGGTTCACCCTGATAGAGCTCCAATGCATTGGGTAATGTTTAGTATCATGATACTTCATGTTGGAACAATGTTTTACCTGATTCTTTTTAGTAAATTTTTCCACTATGTTGGGATATGTATTTACCTGATTCCTTTATGTTAATGATGTAGTGTTTTAATTTTTTTCCATATGTTCATGTTATATTAATCAAGCTATATCATTCCTTTATGTTCATGTTTCTCTTGTGCTCCATTGATATGCCTATTTCCTAATGTATATTGTATTATTCATGTTATTCCTTTTTTACTCCCTTACTGGGCTTTATACCTCACCTTTTTCTTATGTATGTCCTCAAGTTATCCCATGCAATGTTAAGTACAAAGGAATTTTGTGGTTATGTAAAACAAGCTTTCAATAAAGAAGTCTTATTTTATGTATTAAGTTTTCATGTAATGTTCCTAAGATAAAAAGACACTAGACCTCTTGATATTCTAGGTTGTATTAAGTGAATGTTTATGTAATAAATCATGTTTAAGTGTGTAATAAAGATCAGTGCCACTATATTTCCTGACATGAAAATGAGAGAAGGAAAATTGTGGTTGGTCCAGGGTGTAGGACACAGGCATCATGGTCTATCTTTATATGGAAATAATCAATACACACATTCTTCTTAGAAGATTACTCCCAATATTTATCAGGATTTAATATGTTGAAAAGGGGATTAGATATATATATTTATTTATTTATTTAAAATTTTAATTGGTCCTAGGATATGAGTTTTGTGTGTCACCATATATCTCATCGGAATGAGATTCAAGATGCACATAGTTCTTGAAATGTTCCCTATGCATGTTTATCCCATACACATAAGAAGTGAAGGGGCTAGTTGTTTAATTGTGGTTGAACCTAGGAATGGAGACTTAGGCATCACTATGTATCTAATCATAATGTGAATCAAGACATGCATAGTTTTCAAGGATTTGGGTAGTTTAAGATAATGTGTTCAGGACATTGGTCACTAGTCATGAAAGAAATACTATAGTTAGACTAGAGGATATGACCCAAGTGTCACTGCATATCTTTCTAGGGAAATAATAAAGCCACACATAGTTCATGAAAAGATTCCCAATTTCTTTCTAATTCATACATTTGGAAAAGGGGTATTTTTATGGAATCTAGACATGGGATAGGATTTCTAAGTGTCACTACATATCTCATTTTAATGAGAATCAAGTCACACATAGATCCTGAATTGATCATGCAGTTATATTGGCATGAGATATGGATGAGATAAAATTTTGGATTATACCTATAAAGGGGACCAAGCACCACAATAGAGTGTATGTGATGTGAGTGCAGATAATGAATGGGAGCTTCCCATCCTTTTTTTCTCATGTCCGGCTGAGAGGGAATATCGACCCATTGAGGGGCAAGAAGGATTTGATTGGGACTTACAACTGATATGGAGTCCCGTATTTGAGAGACCATGAGTAGTGTTAATTCATGGTATTTTGGGGGTTTCTTAATATCAAATGAGGGAGACATTAACCATGTTGTTTAATGTCATGTGTTGAGGATGAATGGTGTCTTGCAGTTTTGGTTCTTATGACTAGGACCATATGGCATGTGGTTTATAATCATGAGACAAAGATGATGACGCCACATAGTTTAATGCCTTGTGGCATGGAGTATGTTTCTTCCCAATTTGTTTTAATTTTCAGAATCTTATTTCATTGTATCATTGATGTTCTTGGGACCAACACCATGTCTCCTTGTAGGAATGAGTGTAGGAGTAAATTTTTTTAAAGGCTCACGCTATCTGCTTTTGAAAGACCTACAAGTGATGCACTGTGTGAAATATTTTTTCATCGAGTAACTCTAATTCATCAACTCATTTCTAGGATTTCTCATCTCTATAAAGGTGGTCATAGAAGGATGTGTTGAGAAATGGAAATTGAACCTCAATGTGAAAGAGTTCTTCTGTTCTATATACCAGTGAGTATGAGGTCACCCATGTGGCAGTACAGGTTGTAGTCTCATAATCCCATAAATCTTGACAGATTTTTTCATGTCATGACTTTTTTATTTTTCCACTGTCTTATGGAGTACATTTTACTAATTCTTTTTGAAGGCCTCTATTTTCCCATTTTTTTCACTTCATGACAGTGGAATGAATGGTTGGATTTGATATTGTGCTCCTGATATATATTTTTCACCTTGGAAGAACAAAAATTGGTGATTTTGTTGCCCAATAATGTATGTGGGACACCCAATATAGTAATAATGTTAGATTTTATGAATCTGCCAATGATTTTGGATCTAAATTCTTTAAGGGGTATTGTCTCTACCGATTTGGAGAAGAAATCAATAGAATTTGAGATGTATTCGAGCTACATGTTCATTGATGGAGGTTATGGTCCCACAACATGCATTCCCCATATGGGGAATGGAAAAGAGTTTTGGGTTGTATGTTTCAAATCTAGGGGTTTATGGATAAAGTTGGCATTCATTTGTAAGGAATGACATTTCTTAGTAAATTCTTTGCAATACTGGGTCATTAATGGCCAGAAGTATCCCAGCCTTCAAATTTCATTATAAATCATGTACCCTAACTAGTGGTAACCATAGGCTCCTACATGTACTTCTTCCATAATATCTACAGTGTCTTATCTATTAACACATATGAGAATGATTCAATAAAATCCTCATTTATAGAGAACTTTTTGGTGGTTTATCCCATTATAAATAGTCAAATTAACTTCTCACCTCTAGATTTTCATTCCCAACTCTATCTAGTGGGATCACTCCATCCTAAATATATTCCATGATTAGCATCATCCACCCAGTTGTAGGACCACATGGCATAGGGATGGGACTGACTTTTTTAATCTCTTTCATTTTGATTCGAACCGAAGGTGAGAAGATTCTATGATGGGAAATTTGGATGACCATTTTTTTCTATTTTATATATTCTAGATTTGTGGATACATTTGTAAATTTATTTTCCTGGGAATTCTACAGTCGCAGGATGTTGATCAATGTTGGTTATGGGGGGAACTATTCCATTAGCATACATACATATTCAAGAAGGGGGATTAATTCTTCTTTTTTGATGGAATAATCCTCATTGATCTATTTGATTACCATATCTGAATCACCTATCACCTCCAGGTGGTTCCCCATTATTTAGATTTCCAATTCCAGTCCTATAATGAGGGCCAGATATTTTGCCTCATTTATAGTACAGTCATTTGATAACAGGAAGGAGTAATTTAAGACTACCTTTAATGGGGAGATAAACACAATCTAACTGAATTTTTTTGAACATAGGGTCTTCCATTATCTTTCCTTTATGGTTCTTGGATGCACCATCAAATTAAACTTCCCATGTTTGGGTGGTGTCTTGAATAGAAAAGATCTCTTTGTTTGTAAATTCAGTATTTAATGACATCGCATCTACAGATGGGTTCTCTACAAGGAATTTTGTTAGGTCCTAACCTTTCACTGCTTTCTGAGGCATGAACTATATGTCAAACTACTAAAAAATAACTTCCCATAATTCAATAAAACATGTCAACATAGGGTAAATGAGGATAAATTTTAGCTGGTTATTGCGAGATTCCAATTGGACCTCGTGGTTTTGTATGTAGTGCCTCAATTTCTAAACTATAAATATTAATTCCATGAAGATCTTCTTGATAACTGAATAATGAAATTCATTGTCACGCATGGTTGGTTGAGATAATAAATGTTTTTTACATTCCCAACATCATTATTTTACACAATTTGCCCAGTTATTGCTCCATGTTCATCACATATAGAATTAGATTATTTCCTTCAACAGGTGGAACTAATACCAGTTGGCTCAATAGGTATTTATTGAGGTTTTCATATTCTTCTTGGCAGTCATTGGACCACTGATATGTGACTCTCTTCTTCATCAGTTTGGTGAAGGGAAAAGAAATTCATGCAAGGTTGGCTATGAAGTTCCATATGTAGACCAAGTGTACTCAAAGTCCTCTCAAATTTTTAAGGGTTTGATGAGGTGACACTCTAATTATAGAATTATTTTTATTAGGATAAAATTCAATTCCAAAATTTCATATAGTGAAGCTAAGAAACATTCTTATGTTTACCCTAAAATCACATTTTGAGGGGTTTGTATTCAAGATATATTTTCATAGCTTGTTGGAGATTATCTCCAAGTAATCTAAGTTTTCAAAACATTGTTGGTACCTAACCACTATATCATCAAATTAGCATTTGACCAAATTCCACAAGATGGGTTTAATGATGGGATCTATGGGACGTTGGTATGTAGTGCTTGTGTTCTTCAAGCCATAGAGAATTACCAAATAGTAGAATACTCTGTGAGGGGCCCTGAATGTGGTGAATTATTCATCTTATTGGGCCATCCATATTAGGATATACACTGAATATCCATCCATGATTTAGAGAATTTGATAACCAATTATCATGTCAATCAATAGTTCTATGATTTGAACCAGTAAGCCATCTTTCAGACAGTGGCAGTTGAGATCCCTGAAGTCGACACAATCATTGATTTTTCTATTCTTCTATTTTATCAATACAACATTTTAATTCCATTTCAGATATTGTACCTCTAAAATTAATTCTTCATTTATTATATTATCCACATCAACCTCAATCTTGGTGGTGTGGGTTGGGTGTGTCTGTTTGGATATTTTCCTGTATCCTTGATGGTCTTCTATAAATCCAAACTGATGGATGGCCACCTCAGGGTAAAGGACTGGAATCTCTATGCAATTCTAGGAAACTACATCCCAATGTTTTTTTATGATGGAATTATATATTTCCTATTCATCAAAAGACATGGACGCACTGATAAAAATAGTTCATGGATCTTCATTGGTACCATGATTTATCTCTCTGAGTTTGTCAAAAGTGGTGGATAAACCATCATCAAATGCTAGAGGAGTATCCTTGTGGTCCTCATATTCTTCCTCTTCCCCATACTTACTTCACCTCTACCTAGGATGTAGGTGATGAATCATGTCCCTTAGAGGGGGAAGGGGAGTTTCTATTTCGACATTCATAAGATAAGGCAACTATTTCAGGCTCGGTTCCTAGAATGAATCATTCATGGTGTTTTAAAGGGGAAATGGGGGACTGAGAATGGGACCCTTTATTTTATCCAATTTTCATCACAACTTTTACCATACTAGCTAATAGATATAGGATTTTTTGGAGCCTAGGGGATGAAATGAACACATTTTCACCTAGTCTTTCATGATTACTCAGAGAGTTGAAAAACTTATATAGTGCCAATAGGATCATATTTCATAATTGAAATCACCAATGTTACTAAATGTGTGCCTGAATTTGACCTCACCTCTTCAATTTTGTTTATGGGGATCATGTAATCCACAATGAGTTGTTTGAAATGATTGGTTGGAATCTTCTCCAAAACATTTTGGGAAATGATCTAAGCAACACTATCATTCATGGATTATTTAAATTCCTAATGATAGAATGTTGTGTAAATGTATTTTGATTCTCATGATTTTAATGGGTCCTTTTCACCATATAATGTACAAATTTTACCATTGAAACAATATTTGAGGAATTAGTGGTACGTTGATGGAATAGTCACATACTGATATATCCAAGGTATTCCCAAAAGAATGTTGAAAGTTGTACTCTAACAGCAATAAATTATGAATCAGACACAATGAACCCTAACAGAGTCCTAAGCACTGTTTTTTGAGATGGTTTTTCTCATTCTTATCATAACCCAATAACATTAGGGTGGAGGGGGAAAAGTGAGATCATTAAAACCCATATATAAAAGTGTTTAGATCAGGATGACTTTGATTCCTAATCCATTGTCGATGAAGGATCACCGAATATCAATGTCATTTATCCTTCCAGATATACACAAGGGAATGATTTTTCCTTGTATGATAGTATCCTCATCCTGGTCTATGAAAGTGATGACTGTATGGAATTATATAGGATCATTCTCTTCATAATATACCTCAACAGTAGAAACCACCACATCAAATTTCTGAGGGCTTGAAAAGGCCTCTATAATAGCTACCTAAAGATATTTCAATAAACTCAAAGTATCCAGGATTGATAACATAGCTGGGGCTAGGGATAGATTCTTCAAAACAAAATATTTCAAGTCTAGAGGTTTGCACTTCCTATTATGGGGTGTTATTTTATTGTAACCCTAGGATATGATGTTCCTGATAAAGGTGGATTATCCCTTGGAATAAGAGATGAAAGTGAGTATTCCCTTAGTGTATTAATTCGACCAGGTATTCCTACACACTGGGGTTAATTAGGTGATCAAATATCCTCTAATCGATCCTCCAATTTGATTGTGTCATGTCAGACTCTATTTGGTGTGGGGGAATTACCTTGTTCCTTTTGATCTCATTGGAGATTTATCCCATGATTTTCATCCATCTAGATAGTTCGAACATGGGAATGGTTAAAGTAGTGACTCATGGCATGAATGCGTTCCCTCATACCCTCAAATTTTATGACCACTTTCCCTAGTTCCCCCAATAAAATGTAGGGAATTTGGGTTCATAACCATGATCATAATTAGTAAAGGGATCAATTAACTAACTCACATTAATGTAATTGAAAATAATATCCTCATCAAATGAAGATTCTTTCTGATGGGTTGACTCTCATTGTACCATTTAGCAGGGTGGTGGATATGATTTTTGGACTGTAGGCATGAATTGTACTAAAGTTAAGGAAAACATCAGATTTAGTACAATCTCTTCATCCTATGTTTACTACTTTCCCTTCTAAACATGTTTATTTTTCTAAGACTGACATTTAGAGGAATGAAATTTCAATGAAGTTGGTTGTTTTGTAGTGGAAGTGGTCAACAACATAGTTGGAAATTTCAGAAGTGCTTAGAGGATAGAATGAGTTTACTTCACTATTTTACTAACCATCCAATCACTAAAATTCTAGGTATTCTTCCTCTTAATTTCATTTTATTCATTTACCTTCTCTGTATTAGTGGAAGAAACATTCACAACCTGAGCAGGAAAATTTTTCAACATCACTTTCCCAACAGTCACCATCTTTTATAGTATGTATTTGAAAACAATGAAATCAATGATGTGGTTCCCCAGCATTTAATATAAAGGGAAATAGTTTGGTAGATCTTTGTCACCTTCATTGATGGGATTCTAGGTATTTGGAAACTTTACTATGTTGTTTTCTAATGCTGAGATTATGTATCCATGGACTTGGTCATTATGAAAATAATAGGCCTTTTTTTTATCTCCTAAAACTATTTTCTCCTCTCTTTGCTTTGATCGTCCTGACAAGGTGGTCATGGTTGCTGATGCTCAAGAGTTTGAGCCACATGATATGGTGAGGTCATTAAAGTGGGAATGGGTACAGGGGCTTTCTTTAGTGTAATTGTAGCAACCCATTATTTCCCTACTCTATTTCACTGAGTTGATAAAATTACTCAAGACTTGTATTTAGTCTTCGTGATGAAGTTATCTGCTCTTTTAGTAGTTTCAAGAACGTCTTGAAACCATCTTATGTATTTAATATGTATTTTTGGTGTTCCTAACTCATCATGATGATTCATTATATAGATGGGAAAGAACTCTACTTGAGGGAGTGGTGGGTTGAAGGGCTATGTTAATAATTTCCACTAAGTAATGAAATATGAGACAATTTCATTCTCCCACTGAATATAGATTGAGAGGTCAAAGCCTGTTTTCTTTTATAGTGTTGAGAAAAAATAGAAGAGAAACTTCTAACGGAGGTCATCCCATCTAGTAATTGATCGAAACTACAAGCTAGTGTACTACCATATAAAATATAGTGTTTGTAGTGATTGCATGAATCAATTGAGTTTCACCACCTCCTATTGTTCAGAAGTACCCATCATGGGATTAAAAAATGAGACAAAATGCATCATGTGCTGATCTAGGTCTCCTAACCCAATGAATATTGGAAATAAGGGATTCCCAAAGATTGGTGGAGGAATAGTCGGATCAACCCATTTAAGATAGGTCTTCTTTCTTGCTATATTGGAGTGAACAATTATTCCATGGATTCAATTTGAACTGTTAGAGACTCAATATTATTTATAAGAATTCAAGGAATTTTTTCTAGCTTGGAACTTGAATAGGAGTGGCAGCCATAACATGAATAGGTACGACAGCTGGTAGTGCCATTGGTAGTGGCACTGCTAGTATGTGTCATGGGTAACATATAGGGGTGAACCTATAATGTTGTTCATGAGACTACTTTTGTTATGCATCTGATGTAGATAATTCTAAATTTGTGTCTATGGGATCCAAATATATTGTCGGTTGGTATCCCACATTGAGCGGATGTTCCAAATCTGCTTCAGTCACTTTGGAAAACCCTCTTTGTTGACATCCTCCAACTGAATGTTTGAGATGATGATCTATGTGTGGAACATATATATCTAGATGTATGACTTAGTGTAGATATGCATCAACTCTCCTTAATTCATTCATCTCTTCCTCTTACTGAGAAAACATTTCCTCAAGTGAAATGTGCTTAACCTCTCTAGAAGGGAGGTGAGTCGCGATTTGACCTTTACCTTTTTTATTATTGGGTTCCTTTCAAGGAGGTGATAAATAGATTGTTTTTAGAAATTCCTAAATTCAACATAGGACTATGGTTCTGAGTAATCACACCTCCTTCATTTGATTAGTTGTGGACCACATTAATAACCCGAACTTCCTCTTTTGACTCCTCTGAATTAGCCTCATGTTCTGGAAAATATATGATGTTAGCATTGATTAAATTTACTAACGCAAATTGGATTAAAAGATTCAATCAGTGTCTTTGTGAGACTACCTTTTTCTATGACCTCCATGAATTTTTTATCTCCCCTATGATGATTCTATGGGAAATTCTTGTTGGATAATAATTCAAAGGTAATCTCCAGACAGTTTATTAATTTGTGTACCTAGTGAAAGTACTAGATCAAGGAATGATTAAAATTTGGAGGATCCATTCTATTATACATTCCCCAATCAAGATAATAATGATTCACATAGAAGAGGTCAATTCTTGAGGTGAAAAACCCTCATCCCTGAGGGATCGGGCTATTCCAATTCTGTTTTATCAACCCTTCATGCATGGTTCGCTAAACTTGAGGGTTGGGTTAAAAATATCCCCCGTAACTATGGGATATGGTTACTCATATACTATTGTAGCTACTACAACTTTGGTTTCCCTTAGTATCAATAGATATTTTTTCAGACATGGGCTAGGTTCATCATTAAGAATGCAATTAAATCAACCATTTCTGAAGACCATTGTTCTAATTTTAACATTTTTTATCTAATAAAGAATTTTCCCTAACTGGGAGGCTTTCCCAATATTCCCATATGCTTGACACAAGTGTTTTTTAATAGATTACTCTCTTTTGGCTTGATGTTGATGATTGTCCATTGGGACCTATTTTTGTTGAGCATGTATTTAGTTACAAATAGATTCTGTCTGTTTAAGCTAGTCAAAGGTTATAAATTTTCATGATACACCATTTAGATATATTTTCTAATGAGGGAGTGTGGTGAAATGTACTGATTCATGTTCACCACATCATCCAATACCTACAGTAGATGGGGTATCTATGATCAGTTGTTGAAATATCATTAATGCAATAAGGCTTATGTGTTGAAGGTCTCCTTTCCACTTCTTGATCATTGGATGTCGTCAAGATAGGATACCTTCCATGTCAATTTGGTGTTTCAACCCTTATATTACATTATCATGACTTTGATACTCATCATAAGGTAATATATTTTAGTTCACAAGACTGAGAGTTTTCCATATGTTGAGGCAAATTTCATGCACACAATATTTATAAAACACCTCTAGAATGATGTACTGAGGGGTTCCAAATTCTAGAACATGACTGGTATGTCATCTTAATCTAACTATATCCTAATGTTTATAATGTCTTCTTTATCTTTCACTAGAGGTTCCTCTACCTGGTCTGACCAGAGTGGTAGTTTTCCTATAGTTTTCCCATAGGTGGTCAGATCAATGGGGATTTCCTTTCTTTCACTGGAAGGTAAGAGGCCCAATGGTAGATCATATAATGATCATCAACTTGGGTTACCATATTGTTGAGAAATGATTTCACCTATAAATTAAAAAGTTATCATACATGACTATCCTTGTATTCTCAAGTGCCCCATGGTTGGAGGGATTTTTGATCACAACATTACAAATTGGATAATTCTCTTGACATTGTGAAACACTACTAAAAAAAGAACTATCATGGTGAACTCTTTCATGGGGAGTCCCACCATGGGGAAATATAGTAATGGGAAGACCCTCTTTCTTCATGATATTCTAGTCATATAGAGGGATTTCATGACTCTCATCAAGATATGGAATCTTGAGATCAATTGGATTGTGTTTATGAAGAAATCCTTCATGATTAAGTGTCCCAATTTGACCATTGAAATTACTATTACTTTCCCCATAATCTGGTAGTAGTGGGGTAGGATCTTTGTCCATCATAGATAAGCATCTGAGAGATTCAAGAACTCCAATTTTGAGTATGGTGGGATCATGGATCGTCTATCTCTTTTCCATTTGTCTTTAGTGAGTCTTCTTCTAAGATTCCTTCTTTTGGGATAATGGGGACACTTACTGGGAGATGTTCTTTTCAAGGGTAGGTGTTTGTGCCTACCTTGGAGTGTCTATTGGGATAGGCTGATGACATAGAGTTGGAGTGTGTGTATGTTTCAATCCTGTTATCGGTATAATATTAGGGATTTTTTACTATTACCCTCTTGAATGGGAGCAGATGTTTGTATATTATTAAGGGTAACATGATGAAGAGACACTCCACTTGTGGGGACATAGTTATGTTTTCATCCCTCAGGAACTACTATCATCACCATTATAATGTTCGGGAAAGTATGTAGGATGTGTGTAGATATTTTTTTCATCCCCTTCACCATTTTTAGGATATTCTTGGTGACTTTAGTGACTGGAATGGGGATATATAGAAACTCTGTATATAGAGTTGGCCTATGTTCCTACTCATGTACTATATTTCCTACCAGTGGATTCTGAAATTACTCATGTGGGGGGGAATAAAGTTATGTCTACCCCATTCTTGTAATCAGGACTTTCCAACTAACTTCTCTTGATACTTCTAGACAAAACTACTGGTATGATTGATGAATATAGGAAGGTGTGTGTGCCTGCTCATGTATTTCCACCAAACATGGTTGGAGGGTTTATTTGAGTGCTTTTTGATGTGTCTAATAGCATTCTTGGTGGTTAAAGGAAGATTTTTATTCTTGCATATTGTATTCCATTTGATTTGAATAGTGATATTCCTTGGATGTCTCTAGGCATGTCTACTGGTGAGTTGAATTAAAGAGATAGGTGTATGTGGCCGCTTTCATTTTTCCACTAAATTGGGTAGGTGGGATTCTTTGGTGGGGGAAGAGGTTTTACCTTACTACCTATTGGACGGTTTTTCTCCCCAGTGGGATTTCATACATTCCTGGTCTAAAGGACCTGATCTAGAGAGCTGAGGACAGCACCATCGTCATATTAAGGGCTTAATGTTGTGCAATATTGGTGGCAGCGATTGCTGGAAATAACTATTGAGGACCCCTATGTCTCGTGTATGAGCTTGTATGTGGCCTCTTGATCCACCTCTTAGAGGTATAGGAGGGACTTGTTGTTGTGTTTTGGGGATACCTCCTGAAATTGTTGAAGATGGCAATCAGTGTTGTCTATGTCAGGACAACTGGTCGTCATAGGCCAAATGATTAGTGGGGCTTAGTGAACTGGATGGATTTTCAGGAAGACTCTAAGGTCAGGATTGTACCATTTTTAAGGTACTTTGGAACCAGTGCGTTTTAGACCAAACATTGAGGATGTTGGGTTGGTGTTGGTGTCTTCTACATGGATGAATATATGGCCTTAACGGTAGTCAAGGCACACATCGATGAGAGTTGATACAATGCCATTTGATTTAGGATGGTTCTGAAAAGAAGTTCCTAATATATACAAAATACACAAAGAAGAAAAGTCTATTATATAATCAACTCATTTGATTAAACACATGAATGATTGATTTTCTTATCCATCCCTCCTTAATATTAAAGGCGAAAGAGGACTAATAGATGGCTGACACTATAATCATGGTTAAAGATTAATTTATGTTTTTTCCCTTATAATGATGTTGCTCGATGGTCAATTACAGGTGGTTGAATTTGTGTCCAGTCATTCATGTCAGGTCCAATATTTCTGAATGGATTACAATGGGTTTATTCATGGAACCTGAAACACCCAAGGGTTTATATCAAAAGTTACCATCATTACAAAGGTAGGCGATTGTTAGGTATTTTTTCCAATGATGCTTATGAACACACATTGGTTGAGAGGATGGGAGTTCAAGATCATAACACCCTTTTGGGGGGGATTATAGCCTACTCTGGGACTCTCTTATATATTTAATATATGTTCATGAGTCCTTTAATAATTCAAATGTATGATGTGAATTACCCTTGAATTAATAATTAATTATTAGCATATGTGAACTTAGAATCATCTATATGTATCTAAGGCTCTTCATCAATGGATATATCTATATGCATTCGAGGTTCTCCATTAATGGAATCCTATTATGTACTAATTAGAGACTCTTTAGTTATTATTATGAAGATTCTATTTTTCTAGCCACACAGTGGGGAGCTCTAGAGTGTATCATCATCCAATGAGACATGAGTCATTTTTATGTTGCAATCATACCCATGAATGGGTTTCGTATGTATCCTTTTCAAACAAATCAAAACCCACATAGTTTGGTACTGTATAATGGGGCATGTCATACCTTATAAGGTCATGTGATAAGGACCTAACCATGTAGTTTAGCATTATGTATAAAGGAAGTATATGTGGTGGGTTTCTAGTCAATGTTTTGGTGTAGGACTTATGTTGAAGCATCCTAGGGAACCTGAAAGGGGTATGGATTCCCAGGTCGAATTAGAGCCTACCTATGATGTGGCCCAGATATAATAGGGGTTATTTGGGTTGTTGTGTTTGGACCTCAGGGAGGCTTCCTATGTATCCCATTTGGATTGTAATCAAATCCCACATAGTTCAACGGTGAGGACCCATGCTTATGGAGGCCCCCAAATTTGTCTCGCAATGGAGTATGGACCTTTGAGCAGATTAATTTGGGGCTTATTCCTAAGAAAGATTCCCTTTGGAGATTTGCATGTTTTTATTTGGTCTTTCTCTTCATAGGGATTCCCATTGAACTCAGGCCTTAGGTAGGCATCCTATATATCTTGGTTATAATATGAATAAGAGTTCTCATAGATCAATATTTTAGGGCTCACAAACTAAGGCAGTCTTCGATAGGTTTGATTGGGGGATTATCTTGATAAGGATTCTCATATAGGTTGGGTTGGGGCTTTTGCCTAAGAATTATTTCCTTGATTGGTTTGGTCTTAAACTTAGAATGAGTCCCATGGACTTATAAAGTATGTGATTACTTTGGAGGTGGATTCACATAGATTTATTTGGGATCATGTGGATGTGATGACCACTGTCAACATCTAATACCATGTGAGTTATGATTGGTGTGAGAAACCAGAGGAAGAGGAAGATCCATGAAACCACACAATCTACTTTTCTCGATGATATGATACCTGAACTTTAAAAAATGTTCATATGGGGGAACTCTATAGGATGGTGAGAGAAAGTTTCAAAGGATGATTCTCTTCCAAAATAAGTATTTGAGTGTGCGGGTGTTATGATCATCGATATCCTCTAATACCACAAGTCATGATAAGTCATTATTGGAAATTAGAAACAAGATAAACTAGAAGATCCATCAAACCACACACTTCTCCCTATCTGCTAGTGAAATTGGTTGGGGCTACATAACCTCCTTCCCATCGCTTTACCCAGACTAGTTTTAGGGTATGGATACTGATGAAGGAATGAAGTGGGGGAAGAGAGGATTGTACTTTTGTGTCCATCCCCTCTGTGACCTAGTATCCAAGTGGGTATGGATGAGTAAGAATCCAACCTCATACATTAAATTAAGGGGATTTCTCTTGGATTGATGCCATGAAAATAATTATATATAAAGAGAGTAGGATCTCATAACATTTTTAATAAAGAATAAAGAATTATCCTTACCATCCCTACATGGAGTTGGAGGATTTTTATTTTAGAGACTAAAAGGGTAGGAAATGGTCCTAACCCTAGTATCAGAGATTTAGAACTCCCTAAAAATGTTCCTAGGGTCAGTATCCTTATGAATATGTGAATTAAAATTCATATGAACCCTAAGGATCCTAATTGTATGGTAAGACAAGTGTGTAAAACCTATGACCATGGGAATACAAATACAAATGGGAGACATGATGGTGTGCCAATTTTCATGGTATTGGATGTCTAAAAGATTCAGTTAAGGTTTCAACTTGGTCCCTTTCAGATAAGTGAGCTAGAGGGAGAAGGCATTCTTCCATTGGAGGATTGGAAAATGACTCAAAGGGGGGATCACCTAGGTCCTGGATCATAGGTAATAGGTGCCTCACATAGAGCATGGGAGGAACAGGAAGTGTTTCATGTAGGGGGATAGGCATGTCCAATCTAGGTGTTCCTTTGAACGGTATACAACCTAAGAAACAACACTTGAGAAATGATTTGGCCTAGGAACAATGGTTCTTCTCAAGTGTCCCTAGAAGGGTGTCACATAGGTCCATTGTTAAGAAAAGGGGCCTCACATAGGTGGTGATCATTATGATAGAAAAATTACTCATGTGGGTTTCTTGATTTTGAAACCATGAAGGGACTTTGATTTCACTTATCCTATTTAATTCTCATTTCTCTCGGGTTTTGGAGAGAAACCAATGATATTTTGGAAGACCAGGGCCAAGGGATTTCATGACCAGAGTTTGGGGGATTCTTCTAGATTTTTAGTTCTTATAATGAGGATCCCAAGGTTCTTTTTTATATAAAAACATGGGACCCCGGTCAAAGTAGTTACCACACACATGTACACGGTGTAGGTACCCAGTATGGGTTCTTGGCATAGGGGTTTACTTCCCTTTGGTGCTGTAAAGGGGGTATTGCATGGGCCTTCCAATGCACAGGGGTATGCATGTGCAAGTCAACTTAGGAAAGTCAATTTGATCCTATTTAGGGTAATTTGTTGCTTAAAATGATTAAGGTGTGTTTCATTGTCTTCTCAATACACTTGAAAAAATGGAGTATCAATATTTATAAACCCCACTACTACAAAACGGGGTAAGGGAAGCACTACCCCTTTAACAGTGCTAGTAAAAAAGCACTGATAAAGGGGTACCACTATCATTGCTAAAAAAGCACTCCCAAAATTTCCCCTTTATCAACACTTTTTTACTATCATTATTAAAGGTGACCCCCTTTATCAGCGCTTTTATAAAATCACAGATAAAGGGTAAATTTAAAAAAAACATTAAAAATAAGATATTAATATATAAATCTATAAATCTATTTTATATTGATATAAATATAATATATATTTTTTACATATGTTTTATAAGAGGATATATAAGGCTCTATCCTTAAACCTTACTTAATCTTGAGTTATTACAAGATTACACATTGAGGATCTTTTTCAGGTTTAGAGTTTTAGAGAATTAGATCATAAAACTTTCATTACATTCTACATTTAAACAAAGTGGTTACATAAAAGATAATATTCTTTTTTCCCATCAGCGGAAACATATTTAAAATAAAACATGGATTCTTTCATGACACTTCTTTGACACTATCATCATATCATGTACCATTCCCTTGACCTGTGAAAAACATTTCAAAAACTTGGGATGAGAATAAAAAGCTCAGTAAGGGTTACAAAAATATGGAAAGAAAACATGAGTACATATATACATAAGAATGAAATCATACTTTACCCATAAAACATAATCACTTTAACATACCTCATCAAATCATGAATAAATCATAGAAATCATAAGACATAAAGGTAACTTGAGGCATTCATAACATTCTTACGTAGGGAGTAACCCTCTAGGTTACGTTTGGAATACCCATCACAGTATATTCCCTAAATCTCTTAGAAGAAACCTTAATGTTCAACTCCTTCACGTTACCCAATGCATTAGAGAGCTATATCAGGCTCACCCTCCCTTAGTTTATGACGAAACCACCCGTCTTCATAACAATTCCCAAGAACCATAACATAATTGTATCACGTAAAACATGCATAAAGAAAACATAACATTTCCACATTTCCATCACAAGATATCAATACAACACATTGATATAATAAAAACATTATGAAAACTATTTTCAATACCAAAATAAAATAAAAGTAATACATGGTATTTATTTTTCATTTTAAAATAAAGTTAGGTTATGGCTTGTAGAGGAAGCCGAAACTCAAATAATGGTCACGGTGGCAGAGAAATCGTTGTCGCCACATACGTATGACAAAAAAAACATTCCCTTTTGTCATTTAGTAAACGCTTCGTATAAAAATATTCCTTTTGAATAATCGTAAAATTCAAAGGGGTTTATACACCGTATAAAATAAAGTTTTATATAAAACAAAATATGCCTCAATGAAAGGATATTGAGACAGATTCCCTTACAAAGATCATTTTTAAATAAAATAGATCTATTATGTGTATTCACTATAAGTACACATAATGAAAGTAAAAATAAAAGATAGGATATAATAATATCATGGCATAATTTGAAAGCAGGAGATTAACCCAAAGAATGGAAATTGGGTTAAGAAGTTCCCTTACCTCGGGTCCGACTTGACTCGATCGTTCTTTAATGTCCTGAATAATAAACTTGAGTTAATTTCTACTTTCTTAAGAACCTTTTTCAAGTTAATTATTCCTTTTGTATCACTTATTACCATGTTATGAACATTATGTAGTCATTTAAGTTAATAACAGTCGTTTTGTCGATATTTGGTACTTGAGTCAAAAGTGAACTTCTTATATTTACAAGTTGTTCACGTAGTCAAATATCCATTATCTCTAGAATGATATTCATGATGTAGATGCCATATGTATCATATATATCCAGTATATACATGCATTTATAATATTACATAATCATTTAGAGATAAGAAATGAAATGCACCGTTCATGGAGACGGTAAGCCGTACGTACGCATGAACGCTACTTTCATTTCTATGTCATATTAATGGAATTAAAACATAATGATACATAATATTATTATAATTCCAATATGGTGTCATATATAATATCATTAAATCTATCCTTTATACATACCACATATGGTATTAACGAATCAAATTACTTTGAGGGGGCGGTAGTTCGCACTTCCTAAAATGAAGATATCACGTTTACCCATAATGGAAACCATAAAGGTATACCATAAATGAAAAATACAGAAGCTTAAGTAAAAAAAATAAACATATTATATATCATATATAAATATAGTTACATCTTAATGGCCACCTTTGAAGGTGTTAAAAGAATATTGAACAATCATCATTTCGTGAGGCAGAAATTCACCATCCATAGAAACAGTATGTTCTTTAACCATTAGATGTAGGTGTGTGTAAGTGTAGCTCGAATCCTTCTTATAACAACATCCTATTATATTGAAGATACTGGATTTGTTACAAAATAAATTAATAAAAAAAGAGTTTAGGGGGTTGGAGAAGCAAAATAAAACAAAAGAACACAAGTGAAGACATTGCCTTAAAATCGGGTAACTCCCTTTGGTTTGAACCAAAAGGGTTTCTTGAAGAGTTTACTGCCTAAGGTAAGGCTTCTAGGAGTAAGAGAGGGATGTGGAAAGACAAAATGAGCAGGGTTTTCCCGAGCCAAATGCTTGAGAGGTGTGGGTAAGGTGGTAGAGGTGGGGGCCTTTTATAAGAGGAGAGCAGGGGCACTCTTTGAAAGGTATAAAATGTTACTTTATTTTCAAATGAGTTTCAGATTTTAAAGGTCCCACGTTGAATTATTTTGAGGATAAAGTGATAAGGGTTGGAAATATACTCATACAATAGGTTTTTGACATGTTTAGGTCTTAGATTTTATATTATCTTTTCATTTTATTTAAATCATTAAATAATGAGGTAATTGTTGCATCATCATGATGTCATAAATAATTTAATTTATTTAATGTCTAAAATTTAAAAAAAAAATACTATGATGTAGGAAATAGTTTTATCTTTCCAATGACTATTTATATTCCAATAGATCATTTATGTAGACAAAATTAAAAAAGTTTTACTCAGGTGATACATTCTTTGTTATATTTAACTTTCTTTAAAAATAAAAAGAAAAAAAGTCACTTTCACACAAAAGTGATTCTATGGGGTCCCCAAGTTTTGCACAAGGCATACCATGGTCGGCCATGAGACAACCATTAGAATTAAGACACATTTTGGGGTCATTTTTTATTATTATGATATTATTTTATTATCCTTAACTACCTGATTACTCATTAATCAAGATAATTAAAGATAATTACCGTCGTTACTATTCATAATGTCCAAAAACAAAAGAGTCTTGATTACATAATTTGAACCTTCTGATTCCAAATATGTAATCCATTTTACCAAATTCCAAACACATAAATTTTAATAATTAATTTAAAAATAATTCCCGTTGTCAAAACAAATAGCATGTTTTTATGAAACAATATGTATCAAAAGATTGACATTAGTTTAAGTCCAATTTCAAAGTGAAATTAATTCCATCGACCGCTATTGGATTAAATGGTCAAAATATATTCTAATTTCACTTTATAACCAATTCAAAAGATAATCTAATCATATAAATAAATTATATTAAAAAGAGGTTTTGAATTAAAATACAACATTTTTGACTATTCATTAAAAAATGAACTTTATCGGAAAAATATCAAAAATTTACACAAAGTAAATTTTGATGTACCGATTCAAAAGAATAATTTTATTTGGTCCAATAAAATGTTTAAGAGTGACCAAAACTATATTTATAGATGGTTCTCCATCAAAAGGTGATAAGTTGACCTTTAGTGAATGTTAGAGTATATATGCCTAAAATTGAATTCTTTTCGTATTTTAAGCCTTTATCTTTTATTGGATAAATGTAAAAACATTTAAAAAAACATATATAATCATATTTTAGTTATTTCTATTCATTCCCGCCAATACAACGGCTGCGTATTAACTACCATTTAAAATAATATTATTTTATTACTAGTGTGCAACGTAAGATTTCAAAGAATCTCTTTGTTGCGTATCGGGTACGCTATCGAACATAGAAACCCCTTTAAAGTAAAATTAATATTTAATTCGAAAATATTAATAAATATGAAAATGATTTTTTCTTTATTTACCTAGGATGTTACAACCTTCCCCCCTTTTGGGAATTCTGTCCTCACAATTTTATTCACTTATCAAAATAAGTGGGGGTATTTATCCCTCATAGCATTTTCAGATTCCCATGTTGCCTCTTCAACCATATGGTTTTTCCACAAAACATTTACCTGGTGAATTGCCTTATTTCACAACACTTGCTCTCTTCGGTCAAGAATCCGGACTGGTTGTTCTTCATAAGAGAGATTCTCTTCCAACTGAACTACCTTTGGGCACAAAACACAATATGGATCTAGCATATACTTTCTCAACATCGAAACATGAAAAACATTGTGTACCTGAGATAAAATCGGAGGTAAAGCCACTCAGTAAGCAACTAATCCAACTCTCTCCAGAATTTCATATGGTATAATGAACCTTGGACTCAGCTTTCCTTTCTTACCAAATCACATCACACTTTTCCACGGTGAAACTTTTAGAAAAACATGATCACCTACCTCGAAAGATAGATCCTTCTTCCTGTTATCCGCATAACTCTTCTGCCTGCTCTGAGCTGTTCTCATGTGTTTCTGAATCAACTGAACTTTTTCTACCATCTCTTCTACCAATTCTGGTCCCATCAGCTTCCTTTCAACCACTTCATCCCAAAAAGCTGTAGTTTTACACCGTTTACCATATAATGCTTCAAACGGAGCCATCTATATACTGGAATGTAAACTGTTATTATATGAAAATTCAACGAAAGAAAGATGTTGGTCCCAACTTCCCTGATAATCCATCGAACAAGCACGTAGAATATCCTGCAAAGTCTAAATTTTTTGTTCTAACTGCCCATCTGATTGGGGATGAAAAGATATACTAAAATTTAATTCAGTACCCAACGACTTCTGAAAGCCTTTCCAAAAGTTAGAAGTAAACCTGGGATCACGATCAGATACAATAGAGAGGGGAACTCCATGTAACCTAAATATCTCTTTAAGATACAAACGAGAAAGTTGATCTAGGGAAAAAGTATCTTGTATAGCAAGGAAATGAGAAGATTTAGTCAAGTGATCAATGATAACCCAGATTGTATTATTACCTCGAGGTGTCTTCGGCAATCCCACAACGAAGTCTATGGATATATTCTCCCATTTCCACTCTGCTACTGGTAAAGGCCGAAGCATCCCTTTCAGTAACTGCCGCTCTGCTTTTACCTATTGACAAGTCAAACACTTCACAGTAAAATCAGTAATATCCCTTTTCATTCTGTCCCACCAGTAATACTCCTGCAGATCTCTATACATCTTAGTACTGCCAGGATGAACTGAAAACGGAGAACTATGAGCTTCACATAACAAGTCTCTCTGCAACTGTGAATCACAAGGCACACACAATCTCTTCCCAAATCTCAAAACACAATCATTATCAATTTTGAATTCAGGCAACTTACCCTTCTGAACCAGCTCTACCTTTTTCTGCAACTCACTATCTTGCTTCTATGCTTGCTTAATTCTATCTGATAGAGAATATTTCATTGATACCTGAAACAAAACAGAAGGACATCCTTCACCAACAACTTCTATGCCAAATTTCATCAAATCCTTAACCAAAGGATTATGTTTCAAACGCAACATTTTTAATGAATCATTACTTTTTCGACTCAAATCATCAGCCACTTTATTTGCTTTTCCCGGATGGTAATGAATTGTACAATCATAATCCTTTATTAATTCTAGCCATCTCATATGTCTCATGTTCAATTATTTCTGAGTGAATATATACTTTAAACTTTTTTGATCGGTATATATTTCACACTTTACTCTTTAAAAATGATGCTTCCAAATTTTTAAAGTGAAAACAACAGCAGCTAATTCCAAATCATGTGTAGGGTAATTTACCTCATGAGTTTTCAACTGACGTGAAGCATAAGCAATTACCTGATCATTCTGCATTAGGAAACAACCAAGTCCTTTCAATGAAGCATCACTATAGATAAAAAACTCACCATTCCTAGAAGGTAGTGCCAAAACTAGATCATTCACCAATCTTCTTTTCAACTCTTTAAAACAATCATCACATTCTTTTGTCCAGATAAACTTAACACCCTTCTGAGTTAGCTTAGTCATTGGACTAGATAACTATGAAAAATTTCTAACAAACCTTCGGTAATATCCTTCCAAACCAAGGAAGATAGAAATCTCAGTTACATTTTCGAGTCTTGGCCATTTTTCAAAAACCTTTGTTTTTGCAGGATCAACAGTTATCCCATCTTTAGAAACAATGTAACCAAGGAAAGAAATTCGCTGCAACCAAAACTCACACTTTTTGAATTTCCCATATAATTTATTTTCTTTTAAGGTTTTTAAAATAACCCTTAAATGTATTTCATGCTCCGCTTTAATTTTAGAAAACACCAAAATATCATCAATAAACACAACCACCATTTATCACCTGGTTCAACTAAGCCATCAGTACAGTAAACTGCTCAATTCTGATTCCGACCATCTCTGGTTGCTGATTCGAAAGGTCATTATACTCTTTATTCCTTCCTAGAAAAGTTGTTATGTTTCCTCTATGGAAAACCATTCTTATCATAGAAATATCTTAGGTGAAGCAACATTGTAATCTGTAAATGCTATATCATTTTCAATTTGACCATAAAAAAAATATTTTTGGATAATCATTTAATAGAATTATAACTCCTAAAGTTATCTAAACCGACCTCTGATACGAACTATAAGGCCCCATCCATAAACCTTACTTAATCTTGAGTTATTACAAGATTACACAATGAGGATCCTTTCAGGTTTAGAGTTTTAGAGAATTAAATCATAAAACTTTCATTACATTCCACATTTAAACAAAGTGGTTACATAAAAGATAATATTCTTTTTTCCCATCAGCGGAAACATATTTAAAATAAAAAATGGATTCTTTTTTGACACTTCCTTGAAACTATCATCATATCATGTACCATTCCCTTGACCTGTGAAAAACATTTCAAAAACTTGGGATGAGCATAAAAAGCTCAGTAAGGGTTACAAAAATATGGAAAGGAAACATGAGTACATATATACATAAGAATGAAATCATACTTTACCCATAAAACATAATCACTTTAACATACCTCATCAAATCATGAATAAATCATAGAAATAATAAGACATAAAGGTAACTTGAGGCATTCATAACATTCTTACGTAGGGAGTAACCCTCTTGGTTACGTTTGGAATACCCATCACAGTATATTCCCTAAATCTCTTCGGAGAAACCTTAACGTTTAACTCCTTTTCATTACCCAATGCATTGGAGAGCTATATCGGGCTCACCCGCCCTTAGTTTATCACGGAACCACCCGTCTTCATAACAATTCCCAATAACCATAACATAATTGTATCATGTAAAACATGCATAAAGGAAACATAACATTTCCACATTTCAATCACAAGATATCAATACAACACATTGATATAATAAAAAAATTATGAAAACCATTTTCAATACCAAAAGAAAAGAAAAGTAATACATGGTATTTATTTTTCATTTTAAAATAAAGTTAGGTTATGGCTTGTAGAGGAAGCCGAAACTCAAATAATGGTCACGGCGGCGGAGAAGTCGTTGTCGCCACATACATACGACAAAAAAACATTCCCTTTTTTTGTTTAGTAAACTCTTCTTATAAAAGGATTCCTTTTGAATAATCATAAAATCCAAAGGGGTTTATACACCGTATAAAAGAAAGTTGTATATAAAACAAAATATGCCTCAATGAAAGGAGATTGAGATAGATTCCCTTACAAATATCATTTTTAAATAAAATAGATATATTATGTGTATTCACTATAAGTACACATAAAGAAAGTAAAAATACAAGATAGGACATAATAATATCATGACATAATTTGAAAGTAGGAGATTAACCCAAAGAACGGAAATTGGGCTAAGAAGTTCCCTTACCTCGGGTCCGACTTGACTCGATCATTCTTTAATGTCCTGAATAATAAACTTGAGTTAATTTATACTTGATTAAGAACCTTTTTCAAGTTCATTATTCCTTTTATATCACTTATTACCATGTTATGAACATTATGTAGTCATTTAAGTTAATAATAGTCGTTTTGTCGATATTTGGTACTTGAGTCAAAAGTGAACTTCTTATATTTACAAGTTGTTCACATAGTAAAATATCCATTATCTCAAGAATGATATTCATGATGTAGATGCCATATATATCATATATATCCAGTATATACATGCATTTATAACATTACATAATCATTTAGATGTAATAAATCAAATGCACTGTTCATGGAGACGGTAAGTCGTACGTACGCATGAATGCTACTTTCATTTCTATGTCATATTAATGGAATTAAAACATAATGATACATAATATTATTATAATTCCAATATGGTATCATATATAATATCATTAAATATATCCCTTATATGTACCACATATGGTATTAACGAATCAAATCACTTTGAGGGGGTGGTAGTCCGCACTTCCTAAAATGAAGATATCGTGTTTACCCATAATGGAAACCATAAAGGTATTCCATAAATGAAAAATACAGAATCTTAAGTAAAACATAAACATATTATATATCATATATAAATATAGTGACATCATAATTTCCACCTTTTAAGGTGTTAAAAGAATATTGAACAATCATCGTTTCATGAGGCAGAAATTCACCATCCACAGAATTAGTATGTTCTTTAACCATTAGATGTAGGTGTGTGTAAGTGTAGCTCGAATACTTCTTTTAAAAACATCCTAGTATATTGAAGATACTGGAGTTGTTACAAAATAAATGAATAAAAAGAGTTTAGGGGGTTGGAGAAGCAAAATAAAACAAAAGAACACAAGTGAATACATTACCTTAAAATCGGGTAACTCCCTTTGGTTTGAACCAAAAGGGTTTCATGAAGAGCTTCCTGCCTAAGGTAAGGCTTCTAGGAGTACGGGAGGGATATGGAGAGTAAAAATGAGTAGGTTTTGGAAGAGCCAAATGCCTGAGAGGTGTGGGTAAGGTGGTAGAGGTGGGGGCCTTTTATAAGAGGAGAGGAGGGGCACTCTTGGAAAGGTATAAAATGTTACTTTATTTTCAAATGAGTTTTGGATTTTAAAGGTCCCACATTGATTTATTTTGAGGATAAGGTGATAAGTGTTATAAATATACTCATCCAATAGGTTTTTGACATGTGTAGGTGTTATATTTTATATTATCTTTTCATTTTATTTAAATCGTTAAATAATGAGGTAATCGTTGCATCATCATGATGTCATAAATAATTTAATTTATTTAATGTCTAAAAATTACAAAAAAAATACTATGATGTAGGAAATATTTTTATCTTTCCAATGACTATTTATATTCCAATAGATCATTTATGTAGACAAAATTAAAAAAAATACTCAGGTGATACATTCTTTGTTATATTTAACTTTCTTTAAAAATAAAAAGATAAAAAGTCACTTTCACACAAAAGTGATTCCATGGGGTCCCCAAGTTTTTCACAAGGCATCCCATGGTCGGCCATGAGACAACCAGTATCATTAGGACACATTTTGGGTCATTTTTTATTATTATGATATTATTTTATTATCCTTAAATACCCGATTACTCATTAATCAAGATAATTAAAGATAATTACCGTCGTTACTATTCATAATGTCCAAAAACAAGAGTCTTGATTACATAATTTGGACCTTCTGATTCCAAATATGTAATCCATTTTACCAAATTCCAAAAACATAAATTGCAATAATTAATTTAAAAATAATTCCCGTTGTAAAAACAAATAGCGTGTTTTTATGAAACAATATGTATCAAAAGATTGACATTAGTTTAAGTCCAATTTCAAAGTGAAATTAATTCCAATGACAACTATAAGATTAAATGGTAAAAATATATTCTAATTTAACTTTAGAACCAATTAAAAAGATAATCTAATCATATAAATAAATTATATTAAAAAGAGTTTTTGAATTAAAATACAACATTTTTCACTATTCATTAAAAATGAACTTTATCGGAAAAATATCAAAAAATTACACAAAGTAAATTTTGATGTCCCGATTCTAAAGAATAATTTTATTTGGTCCAATAGAATGTGTAAGAGTGACAAAAACTATATTTATAGACGGTTCGCCATCAAATGGCGATAAGTCGACCTTTAATGAATGTTAGAGTATATATGCCTAAAATTGAATTCTTTTCATATTTTAAGCCTTTATCTTTTATTGGATAAATTTAAAAACATTTAAAAAAACATATATAATCATATTTTAGTTATTTCTATTCATTCCCGCCAATACAACGGCTACGTGTTAACTACAATTTAAAATAATATTATTTTATTACTAGTGTGCAACGTAAGATTTCAAATAATCTCTTTATTGCGTATCGGGTACGCTATCGAACATAGAAACCCCTTTAAAGTAAAATTAATATTTAATTCTCAAATATTAATAAATATGTAAATGATTTATTCTTTATTTACTTGGGATGTTACAAGATAAATGGAAATCTAAAATTAATGTATAAGATATTTAGTAAAAGAGTCTCATAAAATAATTTTAAAAATATTTTTAATTAATAATTTTGTAATTTTTATTGAGTAATAGTAATTTAATAATAGTTTGAATATAAAAAAATAAAAACCATTAATAAAAATTAAGATGAAAATGAATCTCAAACTTTAAACAGCCATAAATTTTGTTTCGGGTGTCTGTTTGAGTTCTACAACATTTAAAATTCAACCTTGTGATGAGATCTATGTGCTAGTGACCGAAGGAAACCTATAGCCACATTTTTTTAGGCCAAAGAAATCCTATAAGGCCTCAAAAACTGATTTTTTAATCGGGATACCCCGATTTTTTAACATTTAAATAGCTATAACTTCTGATCTGATTGTCTGTTAGGCATGTACCACAAATCATATCAAATATTATTTCATGTTCTTCGATTTGACTAGTTTTAGAGTTGAAACAGACTTCTGGATTAGAAGTTATGGTTGTTTTAACATTCTATGGCTTTTTAGATACACATATATATGTATTTATTCCTATATGTGTGTGTGTGTGTGTCTGTTTGTGTGTGTGTGTGTGTTGTATATATGTATATATCTATATATGATTTATTTATTTATTTATTTATAAACACACATAGGTTAACATATTTTATTGATGTATTTAAAACTAATCTTATAAATATATATTAATATACAAATAAATATACAGATAAAAAATTATAACTAAAAATATATTAATATATATTAATATATGAATAAATAAATATATATTTATATAACTAAATATATTTATATTAATATGAGTCAATATTAATATACGAATAAATATAACTATATATATATATAAATAGATATATCATTAAATGAAAAAAAAACTAAATGGCTTAGTGGTAATGGTGTAGGTGTGAAAGGGGAGAGGTCTGGGGTTCGAGTTCTAGTGGAAGCAGGGTCACGCGCAGGTGGGGGATATCACTATTAAAGGGAGGGTGTTGCACGGGAAAACTAGAGTGTGTAGTGAGAGGGTGGGGGCTCCCCTTAACACTGATAAAGGGGGGAAGCACAGATAAAAGTGGGGGCAATCACTGATAAAAGCTCCTCGGATTATATATTCTTTTTAATTTTTTTTACTTTTATCAGTGCTTTTTTTAGCGCTGATAAAAGGTTCCTTTTATCCGCGCTTTTGTTTAGCACTGATAAATGGTGCCCCCCCCCCCCTCCCCCCCGTATTTTTTTTATGATTAACTGTGATTTTCTATCATTGTTAAAAGAGGTTTATAGCATTGATAAAACCCTATTTTTTAGTAGTGCCCCTTTATTTTTGAATCGATTGAAAACCCCTTTTGATAATTTTAAAATAACCTTTTTGATTACTCACATCACATAAAAGAATTTATGAAACCAAATTTAAAATCTTATAAAGGTAATTTAAAGTTTAACATATATACCCAATGAAGAAGAAAATGATATATGCTTTAAAATTAATGAGTACACAATTTCCCCATATGAATTATAACATTTTAGATATCTCAGTTTTTAGAAGGAAGTTGAAAATAACACCTTTCATCTAGAGTAATATTTAAATAAAAACTATTAAATGATAATGACCATAAAATTTAACTTTCAATATTATTAATTAATAATTAAGTCACAATATATTATATCATATAGAAGGTATACACACAAATTAAATAATAATAGGTGTGTAATATGAACAATGTATTAATAAAGGGAAATTGAGATGAAAATCCATTACCTTGTTTCCTAGTATAGTTAATAACACTATAACCTATTGTAAATCAAATATATCCAACATAATAACATATTTCATAAACTTACTCATACATATTACCCTTTTATAATTCTTATTATAATTATTTATAATGAGTACATTAATTAGTTATAGCTATTATGACCATCAAGTGTTAATAACTTTAACTATTTTGTGCATGTTTAAAAATTTTGATATCATTTCCCATCATTGACACCAAGATCATTATTTTTATATAAATTATTATTCAATAATATAATAATTTTATAGATTAAAAAATTTCGTATTTCATTCCATATCTATTTTTGTTACATTATGTGAAAACTGAATTGATAACCACTTATTTCGGTAATTTTAGAGAAGGAAAATGTTACTTTAATAAAATGTTAAATATATAATATAACATTTCCATAAGAATATAATATTGATTAATTAATTAATATATAATATTAATATTATTTTTCAGGTTTCCATAGTCATTCATAATGATATTTTAAATCACCTTTTATAAATGTGGTTAAACAAATGCAAACTTGAACATAATTTAACGTGGTTTGAGAGTATGGTTAAGGATGTGTTTATTTTGACATAATATCATTATAATAGAATAATAATTATTTTATTCTTATATTTTATTATTTTAAATCCAATAGGAATATGTTCAGATAATGTATGAAAATCGAAATTAAAAATGAAAAACATTTCATCATGGAGGCGGCAATCCGCACATACACACGATTAGTGATTCTATTTCTCAACGCATGAGATGGGGTGAAAGTAGTTATTAAATTTACATTTAAGAATAATAATAATATGATATATATAATATTAATTCATCATTACCATCATTAATACTAGATATCATAGTCATTAATAAAACACAAATGGTGTCTCTCTGTGGACGTGGTTGTCCACGCAATGCACTAACGATGTTGTTTTATTCTAAGTGGATGGAAATAAATAAATTAGGGTTATAAAATTAAAATAAAAAAATATCAGTATAATAGTGATATTTAGGTCAACATATTATTATGGTTATATTATATTTGGATGATTAAAATTAATAATAAAAGATTAAGAAGGAGATAACACTTATATTGTGGACTTCATTTTTCCTTGGAAGTTCCCTTGAAATTGAAGGAATGAGGCCAAATGTGAGTGAATTTGGGATTATTTTTGTGGTATAGGGTTTTATTGAGACTAAGAAGGCATATTTTAAATGATAAAATCAATTTTTAATGGTATCTTTGAAAGTTTGGAGGTGATATTTTTTATAAGAATAGAAAAGGGTGTTTTGGGAAACACTCATCATTTTTCAATAATGCTATGAAACTATTCAAGTTTCATTGGATAAAAAGTGGATTTTATGACAATAAAAAATAGAAAATAATCTCATCCGTGTATTTGAAAACATGTTTGAACATATTTTTTAAATTTAACCTAATTAAAGCATATTTTACCATTTTTACTTTTTTACTTGGGAAACTAATTTTTAACTATAGTAGTTAATTTTGTTAACTTAAATTAAAATTACCATTATGAAAATATTTGAACCTTAAAAATATAAATTTTATAATCATTTTATCATATCAAATGTCTAAATTTCTGAAATTTTAATTTTAAAATGACCATAGTTAATTGATCAAAAAATGTTTTTAGAAAAATGATGTTTTTCATCAAAAATTTATATATGTGGTAAAATTATCATTATTCATAACTTTAATCAGATAAATTTATTTATTATAAATTTAATTAAAGGTATTATTCTTTCAATTAAATTCAATGTTGAATAAAACATTGAAAATACTTCATTCAATGAAAATAAAAAAAATCAATTTTTATTAAACTAGTATTTTCATTTAGTTCTAAAAATGATGGTCATAGTATTTATAAGATGAAATAACATATTAAAATTAATAATTTTATTCAATAAATATTTATTTTATTTATTCAAACATTTTTAAAACTTATTTGATTTGAGTACATAGTGATAAAATCTAAAAATTCATGCTTTCGGTTAAAGATCAATCTTTTTAGCCAAAATATTCAAAAACATATACTAAGTAAATTTTCATTAAAATAGTTAAAAATGAATTTTATTTTATCAAATTAACATTTTAAAAAAATTTAAAATATTTTTTTGAAAGATGGAACAGTATAATAAAAATGGTTTTTATTATAACCTTTTACAATATTAACTTGTATTAATTACTTATATGCCGATGGTAATAGTAATTAATGGTTTTCCATCATAGAATTTATTATATATTTATTAAAACTTTCATATTAATATGTCATTTTTTTATGTTTTTATATCATGTAATAGAAGATATAGAACATAGTATGTATTTTAAGTGATAAAAAATCTAATCTAGTTACAAAAGAGGCCCCTTCAAGGTTCATCTATAAAATACATGTTGAGGAACATCTCTTTATTAAATTTAAGAGGTTACATTTTGGGTTCAAGAGGTGGAATAGGTGAATCAGTGTAATTTTAATGTAATATGGATGTAATGGTGGTTACATAATGCCACCATCCATCTGGTGGCATGCTAGAAGATTAAAATTCCTACAGTAATCTTACCAACTAGTCAGGGGTGTTTCAACTGGTATGATTATTTTTTCTAGTTAAAAATACATGCCTATAGAATCTAGTAGTTATGTGGTGTTTTGGGATCACTATAACAAATTCATAGTTTAGTAGCGGTTTATTAAACCGCTTCAAAAACATTGTGAGGATTTAGTGGTGATTTTTTAAAAATCGCTGTCAAATATTATCCATTTACTAAAAAGAAAACTCTTTCTACAAATATCCCCCCCCTGAGAACCCCCTCCCCCTAATATACCACGAGCACCCCCTTTCCCCAAGACCTTTCCACCGTAGTCATCAGTGCTCCATTCGTTTCCCCCTCATCGGAACTCCTATTTCCCCTGAGCCCCCCTAAACCATCATGGTCATCAGTTATTCAGTTGTTTCCCCCTACCCATCACTCATGTTTCCCCCTAAGCCCCCAAACCCTCACCATCACCAGCACTTGAGCCCTACTAGCCCTCACCCTCATCAGTTCTCTTTGGAACTTCATTTTATTCTGGTTCACCTCATCTCTCTTTTTTTCCCAATTTGTCTCTACTACAGGGTTAGGGTTTAACCTCATTCCTTGTTATTAGTGATTTATAGGGTTTTAATATGCTCTTCTAGTTTATTTTATCTAATATTAAAAGTTCTATATTTTTCACCTATGGTTTGAAGTAGGTTTCCCCCTTTATTAATTCTAAAATTTTAGAACCATGGCTACTTTCCTATTTTAATTTATTTTCTAGATATAAAATGATAGTAATAAAATGTTTGATTAGTATTAGAATGAAAATTTGTTTTTTTTACTTACTTTTCATGGAACATGATGGTCCCTTCGTTATTTTCAAATTTATAATGTTTATTTTACCTTAATCAACACACCTAATATTTTATAGACTACCCAAATGGATTTTAAAATTGAATTTTTAAATTTCAAATGGATTTTTGGTTTTCTAATGGGTTTTAAAATGTTCTTCCAAAATTAAGAAAGGTCATCTTGGTTCATTAATGATTTTTTACCAAGAATATTTTACACATTTGAAGAGTATTGTTCTTAATGAAATCACCCTTATAATATACCACTAATTTGATTTATTTTAAAATGGATGATAGAATCCAGAGTATAAGAAACATTTATAATTTTTTTGATTAAGGGGTTATTCCTAAGAGGGGCTCTCAAAGGTGAGTATTTATTATTATTATTCTTTTGTATAACATGTGTCTATTTTTATGCTGTTATTGGTCACTACTTGTTGAATCACCCCCATTTTATATACCACCAGAACCAAGATGGCTAGTAAAACTTCCCAGGGCACATGTTGTACTATTTTAGGATCATGGTATCAATAGTGATTCTTAATATGAATATTCCATTATTTGATATTCTTTCCCTTATCTGGGCTAGACTGATCATTATAATAATCATATTGCATCAAACACTTTGATATGGAGGAACATTTTTGGTATATTATAGGAATTCCCATAAGATTTTAGGCACTCCCATAATAACTATTACATGAATTTATGATATGATTTATGTTTCTATTATTCTATGACAGTTGGTTACTGCTCAAGTTTCCCTTATTTTACATCACCATTGATGAAATTTTTTTTACTCTTATAATCATTATCTATTTCTTCCACCATATTCAATGATATAGGGTTGTACTTTTAAATTTATTGTCAAATGTTTTGGAATAGATCATAAATATTTTTCAACAATTTCACATATTTATTTTAAATTAAAACTCTTTTGAAAATTATTTAAACTTATCCTTTTAAAAGTCAAAGTTTCAAATAAAAATGTTAACAAATTGTGGTTGTTTTTAAAAATTAAATGTGAAAAACCTATATTTCTAAATTTTATATCAAGCCAAAATTATTTAGATATTTTATTTATATTTAATACATAAGATGTTTGTTCTCTATGTTATACATACTGAGGTTCATTATCACACATATCATTATCATTCCAACTTAAACATAAATTTACGGTTTAACATTTGTACACTCATAGAGTGTTTGTGGTTATAAGGTAGGATGGTGACTTATAGTGTCACCTGGAGACCTTTTTTGGATTTTTTTTATTTTCCTTCTATGATTTAGTCGTATTAACCAAGAAACCCGTCATTTATAAACAAATTAACCGTATGTTGGGCTATGTTTATAGGATTTAATCATACCCTATAGAGATGGTTATGTTTGATTAAATTACTATATTTTCTCATTAATACAGTGAGAGTCATCCACTAATGTTTAATGGTTATATTTTTATTCTTTGATTGAATTGTTTAACCTTATAAAAATTATCTCTATTTTGAAAATTAATAGTTAATGGTTTTTTTTATTTTCATTAATCTATATAACATATATAAATGTATTTTCTTATTTTTTTTAAACTAGAATATATGGTTTATCATATCACTGAAAAGTGGGTTCTTAACATCATTTGACTTAATTTAAAGAGGGGTTTCTTTCCTTCAAAATTATTTTTATAGAAATAATTATATTTCTAAAATTATTTTCAATGTGTGGTATGTTAAATTATTTTCAAAAATTTTTAAATAATTTTTCTTAATGATTGTATGATTTTTCTCCTGATTCTATTATACATAATACCATCCATGATTTATTTCCTTTTATACATTGAATTTTGAACTACTTATATTACTCTTCTTATTATAACTACTTGGGTTGTTTATTTTTCAAATCCATTTTTCTCTTTTCCTATTTACTAATGCTTATTTTTTATATTTTTTTATAAAGTTTAGGAATATTGTTATATATATGGATAAAATATGGATCACATTACTGAGGAAAACACCTCAATCTGCTAAGGGTTTGGAGGATTTTTTTAGATTTTTCAATTTCTAATAAATCCATTGAAGGGAAAATAATATTTCTATGACCTAAATGTAAATTTGGATGATGTTTAATGAGACATGAAATTTATGAACACTTAATATTGAAACAATCCCATTATCTATATTTTTGTTGGATTTGGCATGAACAATCAATTGTTACAGAAATATTGAATATAGATTTCAATCAATATAATGGTCTCCCAACTTCATCAAAAAATTAAAATGAAATGAAAAAACCTTAAAAAAATCCTTTCAGTATTGAAAGACAACCACATAAACACAAAAACATATCAGAACAATAAGTGGATGGTTTAAATATGAACTATTTCATTGACATTTTAGGAGGGTAAACTTTCCCTAAAACCAAGAAAATCTTCACTAAAAACTTCAACGACAGTTCCTAGAAAATTTCACTAAATGGACGGAACCGAAACGAGTAGGATTTTGGTTCCTACATTAGTGGCGGTTTTTGAAAACCATCACAAAACCATATGAATGTTTTTTAAACCATAATGAAATAAAAAAACCACTTCTATCATTTGATTTTGTTATTGTGGATGGGTCAGTTAAGTGAGTGTTTTTAGTCTTTTTAGGCCACTAAAACCATGTTTTAACTCCTTAATCCATCTTTCCCAAAACTATTCTAAATATGTATCATAGAGAGTATTTCCTTTTTTGTTCTTAGCTCCGTAAAAATTCAATGATTTTTATTTTGATCTCAGTTCTATGATTTGTCATTGAATTGGTAAGTTTGACATGATTTCATCGATTCATTATTGATTTATTGGATTGGCAGTGGATATATGTTGTGTTGATCTAGTCATTCAATCTTGTGATGATTCCTCTTTTTTCTCATAGATCTATCATGTTATTGGGTCCCAGTGCTGGTATCTTGTATGGTTGGGTGAGGAACTCATGTTCTATAAGGTATGTGATATTCTATCTTCTATGAAGACCATGTGTTATAGAAACCTGAATCAAGTAGTTTGAATTGATCTATTAGGAATCCTATTAATTTATTATATGTTTCCTTTACATCTAGTGTATAAGTCCCATCATTTTTATTGTATGAACCCAAGTCAGAATTACGTGGTTCCATCACTAGTCTTTATTTGGTGAACCACATATTATCAAGTTTTCTAAATTGTTTTCTAAATGATTACTTTCATAATACATGATCTTATTGATATGTGTGAATAAATGGACTATGATCAAATATGGGTTTCCCCTTATTTGGATAAATAAAAAAAATTGTTGTGCCATTAAATGCATTGTGGCATTGGTTTTCAAAGAATGATTTTTATGGTAAATGGTTGTTTGTAAATTTTTTGTAAAATTTAAAAAGTACTTATAAAATTTTTGGACTTACAAATCATATGGGGGCCTTCAGTACCTTGGAGGGGTTTTAGTATTATGTATTGTCATTTATTATGTAGGGGGTTCACTCATGTGGTGTTCCACTATTCCTTAAACCATGTTCATCTATGGACTTGATTCACTAACATCATAGGGAGTTCATCTAAGGGGAGTTCTTTTGTTCTCAAGGGAAAAAAATTAGTTAGTTATTTAGTATATGATAATAATTTTTTAGGACCTTTATGTTTCCAATAAACCAAGAATGTTTAGAAAAAATTTCAAGAGTAAACAATTATATTAACCAAATGAAAATAAGGGTCTCTTTGAAAAAGGAAATGAAACCTCATATCCATTAGCATGTTACACATAGGATGTAAAATTTTATGAGGAACTGAATCATTCGAATAAAACTCATCCTGCAAACAAAAAACTTTTTTTTTAGGATAAGGTTTTCATTATTCACCCTCTACATAGAATATGATATTATACATGACATAATATTTAGAGAAGAAACATTCCTTGTGCTGTATATAAATTCATGATTATCATTAAATGTGGGAGGAAATATAACCTCGAGATGAAGATAAAGGAGAAAGGTTGTTAGAGAAATCAAGAAATTTCCATTTTTTCAATCTCAAGACTTTTATCTCACCACAAGACATAGGTAACTAACTCACTACAAAGGAAAATAAAAGTCCCAACAATGGAGTCCTTCAAAAAAATATTATTCATAATGGCCATCCTTCCTGAAAGGGTACGCTTGACTAGTCATTCACAAAGGATATCCTATATTTCACAAAGGAATGCCTTTTTTAAGGAACAACATTTACAGAGGACCCCCATTATGATTCCCCTTATATCACATAGTGAAACTTTTATATAAAATGTGGTATCCATATGGTATTTTTATACATGATATCTATACACTAGAACATATATTCAACATCTACCCTCTAAGAAGTATCCAAATTATTCTCTCTCATTTACACAAAAACCAAGGGATGGGAAATTTAAGACCACATTAGAGGCCACCAGACCTATATTATCTGGATATCAGGCACACCTACATGACACTTTTTTATCATAAATTTACATGGAAAAGGATGTACCCCTCTTAACCTCCCTAACAAGTGGTTCCCTTATGATGTTTTCAATATTACATCCCCTTTAGTATCGAGGACCCCAATCCTAGAGGTAGTGGTTGGAATCTTCTGAGTTTAGGCTATAGAACTTACCTCTCACATATTGGTAGAAACATGATTTGAATTAGAAGGTATCTACACCTTTTGTTTTATAATCAACGGATTTTTAAATCCCAACCCAGGGTTTATAAACAAACAATAAGATGAAGCTATAAATCCCACCTTGAGTTAAACAATGATATTTCTTTCTAGATACCCCATCGTATCCCCACCATCATTCCTCAATGGATGAGGAAAATAATCCTATGGTAATTACCTAGGGAGTGACCCCCTATCATTTTTTATAGGATTCTAGATCACTCCTACCTTCTGTAACCCTCTCCCTTATCCATGAGTGGGCAACGATGGAAATTCAACAATGGGCTTCCAAATTTGGTTTAATTACTATTTAAACACAATTATGAATTATGAATAATCCTCTAGTATTCATTGTTTCTCAAAATGAGCATGAATCGCATACTCTTAGAGAATCAAGTCAACAATGTCCCAAGAATAATCAAAATTACATCATTGGTACTCATTCATAGGTGTAAGACCTGACCATACTATCATCTTTATTAGGTAATATTCTTGATAAGATCATCCCCATCTGAAGGATAGTACCCCTACCAGATCCTTTAATATCTTTCTCATTAGTCCATATTTCTTGTGGGATTCATCTTCATAGGTATATTCTCCTTGTAAGATCAATATAATCTCTTAGGGATACATACCCTATAAATTCAATCATATAGTGCCTCTCAATTTGTAATTCTCACGCTAATCATTATAAAGAATCTCTCACCTAATATTCCTTACTTCCTAACATTACACTACATAGATTAGTCCTTTTTACAAAACCTTAAAAAGGTACGACATGTCTCATTATGTGGCACTAAACTATGTGGTTTATAATTCCTTTAATGAGGATACATAAGAAGGCCTCTCATGGTTCTAGTCTCACCATTGAAATTTCCATCATCCTTCGGGAAGTATGTATATTATAGAATTTCTATATCTATAGATTTAAAACATAGTTATTAAAATTTAAAAATCTGAAAAGAATAATAGAAAAATTATGGAGGACCTATGATATATAAAAATGTTTTGATTGATGGGGAACCAGTGATACATAATGATGTTTAAATTTTCACATGTTAAAAACTGAATGCTAACATGGGGGTGACCCATCCCATACTAGTATTTTAAAATGATTCATGAACAAGTATAAAATATATAATAGTGTCTTAGAGTATGAAATTTTTTCACTCAACATGGTATGATGATCCTGACATCCCATCCTCTTGACCAATTTGTGTTCAAAAGAATCATTGGAAAAATTCAACTACAATTGCCTACCTTTAAAAATAAGGTTTGTATCCAACCATATATATGGGAACCTTTGTGTGTTTTTGGTTAAATGAATAGACCATGTTGGAAACCATTTGAAAAAAAAATGATGAAGTCTATGTTAATCTTATATTAACTAAAATAACTCAGTAACCCACACATCAGACAATTTTCTCTTTTTTATTTTTACAAAAAATAATTACCCTGGTATTGATACTGTAATGAAATCATTTATGAATGTGTTTGTTTAATTGTGATAATAATTTGATTTATTTCCTCATTTGTTATTTCTTTTTCATAGAATTTCATCCACCATAACTCTCTTCAGTCTAAATGGGTTCTTCTCAATCATGTTAGAATTATGAATTGGTAGTTTTAGGAGTTGGGTCCTCATCAAACTAAAGGACACAATTTCATTCTCATATCCTTCAAACCTAGGTGGAAAATAAACTAATTATATAGTATAATCTAAATGGTATTATACTAACATTGTTTGTTATAAAAAAATTACTCTAGGACATGAATCCCCACTAATCATATGCCCAAATCTGAGTGGTAAATAAGAAGAAAATAGAACATGTTTACATTTTAAATTTTAGAGTATCTCCCTGGAAAATAGTAATAAATATAACCCTTAACTCAAGGAGGTATATAAATAGGTCAAGATAAGCCTTATTACAAAACATGATTCACCCTAAGGGGCTCCTTCTAGAAAACATCACCACAAATGTCATGCAATCTCTATCCCTCAACCCACTAAGGATGCCACCCCATTGGTCCAAGCTCAGTTCACCCAAACCCGAGCACTCAGGACATCCCATCACAAGAAGAAAACTATAAAAAACTAAGAGGAAAAACATATTACCATATACAAAAATGATCTTTACCAATATACTATTGTGGTAACCTATTAGTGGGGACACATTCCTTCCTACACACAATAATCCTGCAAGTACATTCTAGAAGCACCTGAAGAATATTATTAATATATCCCGAAATTGAACTAGGGGTGGAACACATTCCCAACCTAGCACATGAAAACATTTGATATATTATAATAGGAAATATAGGATAGTGTATGGTATATATCCATTCTCAAAATAAGGAATATAATCACATTCTGGTTCTTGTTGTGGGATCCCATCAACACATCCTAGATTTAATGGAGGTATAGGCTTACATACCTTCCCACATTATATATATATAGGCCAGAAATTTTCATTAAATAACTATTGAAATATTTTGAAGATAAATAACATATTAGGAATACATTCCATGATAGAAAGGGAGAGTATATTGGGTAAATTAGTCTCAATCATCACATTTATAAAAAAATAAAAATAAAATATTTAGTTACTTATTATCTATCCTCATAGTGGATCTCACATTTTCCTTAGTACGGGTAATCACTTGAGGATATACATCAATGAAATGGGTGAGCTTAAATCCCAAAAAGGGGAGGTAAAACTTTGGGTGAATAAAGGACTAGAATCAAAAGTAAATGGGAGACCATAATCATATCATATTTATTATATAATCATAATAGTTATTATGTAATCATTTTATAATGTCATGGAACATGGAATATTAATAAAATGAAGCATCATGTCTTAGTGGTCCAAAAAAACATGGTTTTGAATAAAGATAAAATATGGTTCACGCATATTATATGTGCATAAATCATAACATCATCATTATGAAAAAATATAGAATCAAATTCATGTATATTCAACATAATCTCATCAGATACATCACGTTACCTAATGCATTGGAGGGATATATAATTTTGGGCCCACCCATCACATCATAAATTCTCATAATAATGCATGTCACATAGTGCATATAACAATCATAGTTATGAAATAAAACTAAGAATGAGAATGGTTTTAGTAAGGATTTAATAAATTATAATTTAATGAATAAAAATTTTGGTTCCCAAATGAATAAGGTAAATCATATATGGACCTAAAACATCCATATTATTTAGTGGATAAGAATCATTTCAAGTGGAATAAAATATGATTTTTTGGAAATTGAAAACACTTTGAAAAAAATATTTTCTTTGAAAAAACATTGATATAGTAGGAAAATGAATATCCATAAACAAAAAAGGAAATGACACTGGATGGAAAAAATTTAACATTCATAATGTGGAAGTGAAAATAACCCAATTAAAGGAATTGGGATCGAGAATCCACTTACCTTAAATCCCTCTTTATTTTGTCTATTTTCCACCTATAGAATAATAAACATAGGTTTATTAAAACATAGATCCAAAAGTTAATTATGTTAATTTCTTCGACTAATTATCTATTATAATTATTGGATTCTATTTGATAACACTCTTTATTGAACATGAATTGTTTTGATATCATGTTTTCATTAAATATTCACATTTTGTTTCAATTAAACTAATGTCATTCAATGTCATTTATACATAAGTATAATTAAGTATAAAATATAAGAATATATGTAATTTCACACATGTATATATATATATATTATAATTATCACTATCCATCCATGACAGTTCTTATAATCATTGACCTGGCAATGTCTCGGTAGGTGGTTAACCAACCTTTTATTGGACATTGTCTAAAGAGAAGGAAAGAGAATATCAAGCTTTATATATATGACATTAATATGATTATTATAGTAGAAGAAAATCATTAATATAATTTTAACATATTTCCTAATTAATTTTTTATGATTTTGATTTGAAAGGGGTGGAGAAAAAATAAATAGAAGAATAAAAAGAGAGAAGGGTTGATCAAAACTTAATATTTACTCAATGTAGCTTCTCAAGTATAACACTAAAAATATCATGATGTTTAGATTTTAATTACTCTAAAACATCCCTAAGGATTGTAAGGGGTTTTAGTGGAATGATTTTTTCATAGTTTAGTATTTTTAAAGTTATGTATGAGTGGTTTTCTATGGGGAGGGAGAGGGTTTATTTATACTTGATGGGAAGAATTCTTTTCGTATAAAATATTAAATAAAATAATATATCAATGATGAAAATTGGAACTGTTAATTTTTAAAAATATAAATCAAATATAAATATAATATAATGGTTTTTAATACTTTAAACCTCTTATTAATTTGAATTCTTAGTTTATTAAAAATATATGTGGAAAAGAGGAAAATTTGTTATTTTAAGGGAACTCTTTTGACATTAGGTTTTGGAATGTTTATTTGTGGATTATAAATTAAATTTTCTATATTTATTTATATCATTTATGAAATTAAATATATCGGCATATCCCATGTTGAAAATTTCCTAATACTACATTCACTGTTTATATTGTGTATCAAATAAAAAGAATTAATTATGATGATTTTGTGTTGAGATGATCGTGAGTGTTTGAATAATCACAAAGGGGTTTGTGATTCTAGAAGGAAGAAGGATAAGAAGAATCAGTATAGTATATTTTCAATTAAGACACTGATATAAACTATTGTATATATTTTTTTTAAAATAGATCAAAGGGAGACCAATAAGTGACTGACCAAGTTGATATCAGTTGATTATCATTTGGGTCAGAGAGAATTCAGTTCATAAATCCACAAAAAATAATATCATTATGACTAATATAAGAATAATAAGATAGTTTAGTTTTCATTTTTCTACTGAAGATAAATAATAAGTGTTGTTTTCTTGTTTTAGTGCAAGTCGCAAAGTGGAGAAGAAATTTGTGGAAGAACTAAATAGCACTGTGACATCAAACTGTAGTCTCAATAGGTGTAATAACTTCTTATAGTTACAAAGAACATATCAAAAGGAGTGGAGTATCTTTATATGAATTATAAATATCTATTCAAGTGATGAAAAACATGTACTTGCGATTTCATATAGTTCATTGCAATTGAAAGGGTATTTACTACTTACTTTAACCATATTTAAAGGATTAATTGCTAGTAGTTGTCTAGTTAGGATTATTTATATAATAATACCAGTACTAGATACTATTATTATGTAGTGAAACTTGTAAAAATATCATGTGTTTTATTTACTACTATCATATAATTTCAAGAGATAGGAAAAATAGAATAATATAATCAATATCCTAATAGGTCTAACAGGTAAAGGTATAAAATTTTGTGATTGGTTTAAAAAGTCCCTAATACTGATTCACCCACCCACCCCCCACCCCCCCCCCCCCCTCATTCATTGTTTGGTATATCCCCAACTTATCCTTTTAAAATGCATCAAATCCAAGGTTCACCTACGTTAGATTATCTACAGTAATTCTAGTATCTTTTTATTATTTGATTTTCATTCCAATGTAAAAAATGAAGTTCAATTTTTGTGAATATTTAGTTATCTATGAGAAGAGGTTTATATATATGAAGACCATTATTAAGAGAAAAAAGAATGATAAAATAATGTTAATGAATAAAGTCCCTCTCATCTAAATAATATGACGTATATGTTTCACTGTTCCTTGGAAACAATTAGGACATATCATGTTTGTAAATTAATGAGGTGGTAGCTCATGTTTCAACAAAGAGAATGGATAACCAACCTACCTCTAGTGATCAGGAGGTATGTGTTAGTACATTTGAAAACTATCCTCATGTAAAGATGCCATCACAAGTGGTGGTAGTGATCAATATACAACCTCCCAAGAATTATCAATTGATAAATTATGAGTTTTTTTATGGTATTTCAAAAGAAACAGAATCCTCTATTTGTAGAGTCTTTCAATGTATGGAGGAATATATCACCACATTGGAAGGATAAACTGACATTTTGGATAATATCTTGCAAGAAAAAATTAAAAAATGTTTAAATATTACTAAAAAGGTTCAAACCTTTGAGTTAATAAATAGGTAACATGAAATATGTTCTTCAATATACCTTAATGATGTTTAAGAGAATGTGATAGTCAAATAGACTCTTCAAGAAAATAACCATTCACATGAAGAGAAATTGAAAAAAACATCCAGGTCAAGAATTCACACTTGGAAAAAATTCCTAAAAGCTCAAGGAATAAGACTCTTGGATTCAGAACCAAGATAAGATTCATGACTCCAATGGCCCGAAGGCCTTCATTTTTTATTGATTTTTTATAATCCACCTTTCAAGGGGTGAGGTGGAACCCTTATAAGGCCCATAGGTGGAAGTATTACATGACCCGTAGGCCTTAGAGGAATTCATTGCCCGTAGGCTTCAAACATTACATACAACCCAGACTAACTACTTGGAACTGTTCCTCCCCAGCATCTTCATCGTGAAATCATCTCTCCGCCTTCACATGGTTGTTCGGCTAGGATTTCCCGTGCATGCACAGGCTTGTCCCGATGGCAGGTGTCATACCCTCTCATTATTTCAATCTGATTAGCTTCTTCAGTGGTGAAAGCTCCTTGCTCATCCTCCTTGTAGATCTTGTTCCTTGTAGGTTGTCTGGTTTTCATCTACACTTAAGGTGGCCCGAAGGCCTTAAGGGGGCCAAAGGACTTACTGACCCGAAGGCCTGGGTGGCCCGAAGGCCTTACAGGACTCAGGGACTAAATAAGTGGCCCGAAGGCCCAAACGGGGGCATATTCCCGGCTGCTACAGTGCCAAACAGTGCCTGCTATAGTTCCAGCTACAGTATCTACTACAGTACTGCACAGTTCCCACTACAGTACTGCTACAATACTGCTACAGTAACCCAGAAATTCTGCCTCCGCCTGGATTTGATCCCTGGTCTCTTGGATGCACTTACGGAGTCCTTACCAACCGGGCTAAGGCTCATGTGAAGATTCATCAAGATGAAGTCGAATGAATTAAGAAATAATGTGAATATATGATGATTATGATTAATGGTCAAAACATGATCCTCAATATGAAATGTCTATATTTGGAAGTTCAGTTTTCCAATCTCGAGAATACACATATTAATACTTCACAATAAAAGGTAATAGTTGTTTTCATTTCTCAATTCTCACTGGATAATTCTATAGTCAAAAAAATCTCAAACTAGTGATAAGAAGGTTAAGACATATTTTATGATCTATCATAAGTAGCTGTGAAAAAAAATGTACCATCCAAACCATCTTGTATTAATATTTATAAATCTATTTCCACAAACAGTGTTATATATGGAAACTAGATTTTGAACATTTATAGCTGAAGGAAGGTGATTAGAAACATACCACCAATACTAAGGTGGATAGGAAATAAAGTGTGGAATCTATTTCCTAATAGAGATCACAACCAATCATGAATAAGACCGACCAATATTATGAAAAAGTTATCAGGAACTCATGATTTTTGGGTCAATGTTGGTATTTCAATAGATTTGGTCATTGTGCCTTAAATATTTTGTACAATCATAATAATTTAAAAGAAAAAAAGGAAACCTATGTTGAAGGGATAAATCCAGAGAAGAAGAAGCAACATCTACAGGTGTAGAATAATCTTTATACAGCAAACAGATTTTGAATTCTTGATAATATCTTTTATGAACAACATTTTCATGCTCACGTGGATGGTACATTTATATCTTGACATATATACAAGGTCAATAAGAAAATTATATCACAAAATATAGATAGTCATAAAGAAGTTACCTTCAGAAGAAATCAGATCAATGTTGTAAACAAAAATCCTCCCAATAAGGTATCAAAGAAGAATAGTGTGAAGAACTTTGATTCTAAATCCAAGAAGTTGATCTGTAGTGCATCCAAAGAACTACCAAAATGTATGATACACAGAAGAACCCATGTAGAAGACACAATATTGTTTTCACAGTTTGTAATGAAATGTTATTTATCAGGACAGAATATTTAGAAGAATAGAGGAAACTTAAATATGAACTAGCTAAGGATATTGAAAAAAATATATATTCCACATGATTAATAAAGAGTTCATTAGATTTTATCAATAAATGTCAATAATTATTTTAAAGAAGTTCAATGTGAGATATTTAATATAGCTGGTCATATTCCTGAATGTTTTTATACTTTCTACCATAACAAGAAGTACACATTGAGAGGAGTAAGAGTGTATCATCTATGAATTCTATTAAGAAGAAAATTTCTCCACATAAAGAAGAAGAGGATTATAATCGATCCATGATTCCACAAAATACATCATAACATATTTTTAGATGTGTAAGCATGAAGGTTGGGATATATGGAGCAACCTAGTTGGGAAAATAACTTCAACCTTTTTGTTCATATTAATGAAACAAGAAGGATCAACCTTATTCCCTTAATATTTCTGTATTGTATTTGTGATTATAATGAAGCTAATTGAAGTTGAATCAATTTCTTAGAGGGAGGGAACCTGAGAACCAATGAGCACTACCAATTATTGATAGAATAGATGAAGAAGATACCATATATGAATGATTCCTCAATTGATATCCAAATTAAAATATGATGGAGGATGATCTTTGATGAATTTGAATAATGTGATGTCCTATTCTTGATATCCATGAAAAATTAGATACCATATTATATTGATCTTATTTTTGGTATCAATGAATATGTGTTCATGAAGATCATACTTGGTGAAGTTGTAAAAAAATTCAATATAGAAAATCATAAGATGAAGATCCATTTTGTTTTTCTATGCAAATGAAACTTCTTGAAATCTATTCTTGAAGATATATAGAATTATGAATATGTTTTTAAGTGTTTACCTTAAGAGTGAGACAAAATTAAGAAATATTAAGAAGCATCTAGAATCATTATTTCAATTGATATCATACTTTATTATTTAAATTCCTTGAAGATCATGACAATATAAAATGTATGTATCTCTTAATCTATGATCTTTGATTATCAAAAATAACTAACTATTTAAAAATGGGGAAAATTGAATTAATCAATAGAATAAGAAATTTGGAAGTTCCCCATGGCTACATATCCTTACTATTGCACTTGAATGTTTTTATCTATTTTTTGAAGTGAGTAGATGAGTTTTAGGTTGATTCTTATTAAAATGGTTCATCTCACATTTAGTATCATCACACTAGAATAAAATTTAATGAATCTTGAAGATGAGTATATGAGTTCCCATTGCCTGAGGTATCATGATCCATTGATAAGGGACAACTTTGTTGTCTAAGTCAAATCCTCTAGTTTTATACTCCTAACACAGGTCATGTTGACAAAGAATAAAATAATATATGGCATATTGCTTAAGTGTGGACTGATATCCTTTTCCCATGAACTTTTTTTTTCATGTCAATAAGGTGTATATAGAGTTAAATTAATTATTAGAAAAGTAAGGGGAGTGAAAATAGAATGATTTGGTATATCCACCCATACCCTTGGAACTAACTTTAATGGTATTTCCAAAATATAAAAAGGGGAGATTGAAGAGCCCACTTTGTGTATGATTTGAATTTTATGATTATTATTGATGGAAAATGGTGATAAATGAGATAGTAATATTTCATTTATTTCAATATGATGAATATGTTATAAATTTAATGGATCTTTTTTGGAGTCCCCGTGTCTTTATATTTGAAGAAACATTTGTTGAATACATTGAGTTTCATGGTGATTCTTGGAGAATAGTTATGGATTAAATAAATGAAATTGGATTCTATGATTTAATAATTATACTAATAAATTTAATGATTATTGGAATGATCTTCATGGAGAAAACATGTATCAATAGTGATTCATTGTTTTCAACAAAAAAGAGAGTTGTTTTGATGTTAAGAAACTATTTGTAATTTCTATTCAAAATAGAATAGAAGAAGAGTTGAAGAAGGTAGTACAATATGTGCTTATTTCATGAGAACAATGAAATACCTTGATGAAAATTTGGATTCATATTTTCTTTAGGAAAGTGATGTAGAACTATGAAATATTATTATCATTGCATGAAGGATTATTTGAAGATTTGGTGAAGATAAATTTGATGGAATAAATAATTATATACTTAGTTAACTAATTATAAAGGTGGACATAATCTTTAATTCCATTCAATACTTTTTATTTTACTAATTATTATTTTTGGGCATTTATAAAAAATTATAAAACCACTCTTAGTAGCCATGCCAGCCTCAACTAAGGCAGATGTGGGACTCAAGAGTCAACCACTCCCATGAGAGGCCAGCTCAAGCCACCAAGTTGGGTGGTATAGGAGAATAGTGAATATAAAAGGTATTAGGGACCATGTGTAAGGGTTGTGAAGCACAAAACCATGTATGTACAAATGTTTGGGCCAATATTCCATAGGAGAAGTGGCACCACTGCGAGGGGCAGCACAATGGTAGGGGGAGGGAGATTTCTACCTCCTTCAGGTAGTAGTTGATTATTATAATGTGGAACCTAAATTAGGATTATTATATTTGGTACACAAAATCACACTTACTATTCTTCTATACATTACTGATATGAAAATAATTTTGGTCATCCTATGAATTTGGTCTCAACTGCATGATCATTTTATATGATTTTCTTCATCCTGCAGCCTTCATTAGAGATAAAAATGGTAGTAATTTTCATGTTGTATTGATGGATCAATTAGAATGAGGATTTATCTAATTATGAAGCTTTTATTGACACATCAAAATTATTTTTATGATAAATTCATGAAATTTTCACTTGCATTCATGAAAATTGAATAAAGGATAAAAACAAATGATTTTTTTCCAAACTGGAAACAAAATTGTTAAATGCCTTCTGGATTTTTGGAAAATAAGTTTCATGCTATTATAATCACATGAACATGATGAAAACACTGAAAGTATTAACATTATCATCAAGAAAAATGTCTTTTTTCTATCTTAATCCATGCTTTGAATAATTAAAATACGATATATTTAGCAATTCAAGATGTCGATTTACGTGGTATAAAAACTAGGATTCAAGTTATTTATTTAAGGAGGAAGTGTCAAGGAAATTCTGCCTATAAATATCAATTCATATTGATGAGGTAAAGTGATCCCAATCTATATTATTTGAGGTCTCTCATTTTCTCTATAAAATAGAGCCTCTTCGATATTACATATTCGTGAAGGGAATATAATCAACTAGGAACATTCTAGAATTTATGAAAAAAAGTTATTTAAAGCTTTATACATTCATGAAGAGGAAGACCCTATGGAAATGTGACTATTTTTCATTCACCCACATCATGATTCATAAATAATAGCATCCCATGAAGAAATAGGTACTGCATAAACACATCTCCATAGCTTTCATGAAATTTTGTGATCTATGAAGCCTTCCTGGTTTATGAATGATCTTGAGACATCTTAAAACCAATTATTGAGATGAGTACATCAATTATGCATTGAAAACAACCAGTTATGTGAATATTTATCAATATTTAGTGAAGAATAAGGTTAATGTATCAACTTGGTTGTGTGAAGAAGAAGAACCATCACCGAATTCACATGAGGAAATAAACATACAAAAGGGAAGTGTATGTGCATATTTTATTATGTGAATAGAAAGGACAGTGTGTGAACAAAAGAATATAAAAGGATACAGTGAGTAAATATACCCGTGTGCATGAAGAGAAAAACAATAAAATGAAAATTTCAAGCATTATTATAGGTACAAATGAAGCGGAATGCACAATTAAATACAAAAATCATATTGGTAACCTGAAAAAAATTGAAGAATGCCCATGAAATATCAATAATAAATAAATGCATGAAGTTCATGTGATCTAACTTGGTTTTAATTCAAGAAGTGACTATTTTTTATGTAAAATATCATTCTTTCATGATATAACCTTGAAATTAAGATATAATCTAGTTGAATAAATATCTACTACACTAAAAATAACAATTAACTTATACTACATTCACTATTGATACTATGTATCAAAGGATAATAATTAATTGTGATGATTTTGTGTTGATCTGTTATTTAGTATATCAATAATCACAAATTAGTTTTTGAATATATCAATAAGAATGAGAAGAACAATTAACAGAGTATGTTTTTTATGGTAGACACTGCAATACATTATTTCTTATATTTGTGTGTCACTAGACAAAATTATAAGAAGAGGTGACTGAACATGTTGATATTAGTGGATTGTCATTTGGTTTAGGGAGAATTCAGTTCATCGGTACACAACACATTAATATAATTGTTATTAATAAAAGATAAATAATAAATTTTATCTTTTAGTTTACTACTGGTAAGAAAGAAAAAGTGTTTCTTGCCTGCTATTGTGCAAGTAACAAAGTGAAGAAGAAATTATTCTATGAAATAAACAACACTATGACATCCTATATTAGTCTCAACTAGTGGAAGGTTTTCTTGTTATTATAATTGACCTTAACAAATATGAGAAGACTATCTTCAAAGGCAATATAAATATCTATCCAAGTGTTTTAAAACATGCACATTCAATTGAATATAGTACATTATAGGTGATACGGTATTTCTTAATTTTTGTAACAACATTCAATGTATTACTTTCTAGGGGTTTTGTAGTTAGGATTATTTCCATAGAATGCTAAGGACTAGATACACTTATTGAGTAGTGAACATTGTAAAAATATTATGTTCTATCTTTATTGCTTTAATATACTTGCATGCGAGAGGGAAAAGAGAATAAGAGAATCAAGATCATAATAGGTCTAAGAGATAAAGGGATATAAAGTTGATATTGGTTTAAAATGAATCCAAAACTGATTCACCCCCTCCCCCTTCAGTGTTAGTCATATCCAAAACTCATCCTTTCATAATTTACTACAAAACTTTCAAGATATAAATGAATTTTTTGGACTTTAATCAAATAAAACTCTTTACATTCTTGATTGAATATAAATTGTACCTTATATGAATTCATTTTCTTAGTCCGCTTCAGTGGTAGTGATGGAATAATATTTCACATTATAATTTGACATTAGTGGTTGTTGAAACTGATTTCCCTCAAGGGGTCATTGTTTAGTGAACCGGCATGCATAGTTCCCTTGATCCCAATAGTTGAAGCAATGAACCATGGTGGTTCTTTCCTTTCTTCCACCATATTGTCTAGATTATTCATGTCTCTTTGATATTCATGAGTTTTGTGTCACTCTCTCCCACATTTTTAGAATTTCATTATCCATTTATGTCAGTTCATGTGATTCTTCTTACAAATTTTTTGAAATATGGGTGCTTTATCCTTCATTCCACCTTTTCATTATATCCTATATCTTGAAACTCTTTATTTCATTTCATATCTTCATATCCATAGGACCAATATCCAAACTCCATCACTACTCTGAGAGAACATCAAACAACCTCTCCATAATTACCAAATTCTTATATATCTAGAACCATTTAGGGTTATGGTTTTAATCCACTGAAGAATATATCAATTTTTCTATCATTTTTACTAACAAAACATGAGGCATATATTCAAATCCTTGTAAAATTTTCTTTATAATAATTTATAGATTCTAAATCATTTTTCTTAAGATCTATAAAATATCTCTCCATTTTTTCTAAAAGTTCAAGGGAAATACCTATTAAGATATAACTTCTTAAAGTCATCCCACTCTATTTTTTTATTTCATCTTTTGGCTTATTATTCTTTATGAGTTCCCACCATTGATCAAAATCTCCATCTAAATGATAGAACAATAATGTACCCTTATCCTTCTTGGAACAATGGATAATAGAGAAGGTCTTCTATACTTTGGTAACCCAATATTCCAAAATAAGTGGATTGTAAAATCCACTAAACTTTGGTGGTTATTCCCACATAAAGGATTTGATAGCAAGTTTCTCCATCGGAGGTGGTGGTAGATGCTCCAAATTTTTTGGGTTATTTTTCATTTCCTAAGATAGATGGGTGTTTATCTCTATGAATTTTTGAAATCTACATATCATTTCAATAGAAGTATCATTCATGATCTCATTTCATTATCCCTCACATAGCTTATTAGCCGAGTCTCTCCTAGTTCCCTCTATTTTCTAAAATAGAAAAGGCATGAAATAATTTAGAAAAGAAAGAATAAATAATTTATTCTATTGAAAAATTAATTATAAAGTCTCATCTTATGGGATCTCTAGGATTAGCCTTATACATTAACAATAATTCTAGGATCATATACATTAACAATTTTATAGATTTAAATGGAATAATTACTTTTTCTATATATCTGTCATAATGGTTTGTATGAGAGTTTGTGATTAACTGAGGCATATCCCCTTGGAGTTTCAAACCAAACATACAACAAGGCCAATTATCTTATTCCAATTCCTAGTTAAGTCCATATCAATATAGTTTTTTTAGGGTTTTTACCCTTATGTACATCTCTTCTAGATCCACATCCATTTGTAGTATCCAAATATGTATTTCATTTCTCAAAAACCACACACTATTATACTTTACCAAAACATAGGATATTTAGCTATAGTGGGAGTTATACTTATGATTTTCCACTAAAATTTTCTAATACAAAATCTCAAATTAACTAAACCATGCTCTAATACCAACTATAGTGGAAATAGTTTTTTATTACATAACTATTACTTCATTTTTAAGATAATCAACATAATATTGATACGATTCAATATCCAAAGGTTTAATATCTTGTGTAAATTATGATCAAACATAACTTTAACATAATAATGATAAAAAATTTATTTAATTCCTTCTTATCTATCCCCTTATTGAATCTCACACTCTTATTATTACAAGTAATCACATGAGGATATACATCAATGAATGGGGTGATCCAAAAGCCCAATAAGGGGGTATAACATGGGGTGAAAAGTGACCTGAAGAAAAATAACATGAGTAGGAATAATCATATCATAATAATATTATCATCATCATCATAATGAATGAAATATTAGATTAATTCATGGAATGTGGTTTATTAAAAAAATAAAACATCATGCCTTTGTGGTCAAACACCACTCTTAGTTATGAACAAAGGTATCATCATGTTCACAGATAAGTTATGTGAATAAAAAATAAAATCATCATTCTAAAAAAATATAGAATAATTTTCATGTATATTTTACATATTATAGTGAGATACATTACATTACCCATTGCATTGGAGGGCTATATATTTTTGGGCCCCCTGTCACATCATAAATGATCATAATCATTCATGCCACATATATTGTATAGCAATCATAGTTATGAAGTAAACACAAGGATGTGAATGGGTTTCATAAGGATATCAAAAGGGATACTCTAATGAATAAAATTATAGGTACCAAAATGAATAATGGAAATCATACTAGGACATAAAACATCATTATTATTGAGTAGACAAGAATCATTTAAAGTGGACTAAAATATGATGTTTTTAAAATTGAAGTTAATTTGGAAAAAAAATCCTTTCTTAGAAAACACTTTGACATGGTAGGATCATGTATATCCATGAATGAAAAGGTAAATGAAATTAAAAGGACATAATATAAACATTCATACTGTAGAATATAAAATAATCTGAAGAATGGAATTGGGTTCATGAATCCCATTACATTAAGTCGTGATTTATTTTTTCACTTTTTTGTCTCATGAATAATAAATTTAGGATTATTAAAAGATAGTACCAAAACTAAATTATGTTCATTTTTTATACTATTAATACATTATAATTATTGGATTATATTATATAACAATATTTTATAAACATGATTTTTTTTATCGTGTTTTCATTATATTTTCCCATTTTGTTTTGATTTCACTGTTTTCAATCAATGTCATTTATTCATAAGTATAATTAACTCCCAAATCCTGAAATATATGTAATTACATATTTATATATTATATATAATTTTTACTATCCACCCATAATAGTTTTATAATAATTTACTTGAAATTTATGTATAGGTGGTTAACCCATCTTTGATGGAACATTATTGAAAGAGCAGGAAAGAGAACATTGAAATTTATATATGTCTCAAATATAATACATCCAATAAGTTAATATAACTAATATAATATTAAAAAATTTCATAATTAATTTTATATTATTTTTTTCTAATGGCATGGAAAAAAATAATGATTAGAAGAAAATGAGATAAGAGTTAATCAAAACATATCCTTTCCTTGATATAGCTTCTCTTGTACGATGCTAAAAATCCCTTGATGTTTGGAGTTGGATTACTCCAGAACATCCCTATGGATTATAAGGGTCTTAATAGAAAATATTTTCCTAGAATTTAGGATTTTTAAAGTGTGGGTTGAGTGGTTTTCTAAGGGGATTGAGAGGGGTTATTTGTACATGAGGACAAGAGTATTTTTTGAATAAAATATTAAATAAAATAATGTATTAAAGGTAAAACTAGTAATAGTGAATTTTTGAAAATATGATCCCTATATAAATATAATATAAGGTTTTTTAAGACTTTAAACCTTTTTATAATTTTATTTTATTAGTTTATTAAAATGTTAACTGAAAAAAAAAATTATTATTTTAAAGGAATAGTATTGACTTTTGGTTTTGTAAAGTGGTTTTTAGGATTGGAAATTATGTTTATTATATTTTAATGAATCATTTATAAAATTAGATATATCATTGAAAAAATTAATGTTCTAGAAATTATTAGTTCATTATTAAATCATGAATGATGTAATTTAGGATATACCGGTTATGAGAAAAACTATATTTTTACTATTCACCTGAAAATTGAAGTATTTCAGAAAATTACCAAAAAAACCCTTGGAAAATTTTGATGAGATGATTTCAACAATAGAATTTATTTTATCAAAATAAATCTCTAATAAAGTTAATTTTAAAAATAATTATTTTTATGAAATAATATAAAATACAGTTTATTAAAAATATTCTTATATTTTCTTTGAGTTATTTAAAAATGATATTTATTTTTTGTCATTATAAAATTTATATTTAATTAAATTAATCATTATAAATATTATTTATATTAAAATATATAATTTTGAGTTTACATTACTATTCCAAAAGTACTGTTACTATTCCTAATGGTCTGGAAACTATTCCCAATGGTCATGTTACTATCTCAATGATCATATTACCACCCACTTCATTCATTAACTCAATATTCAATAAAATTCTTCCCATTGTTATATATTTTCATTTTCTAATATTTTTATTGGTTTAATAATATTTTGTATCATTTATACAGTGTTTTTGTGGGGTCGAGGATTCTAGTAGATTGGGGTGATCCATATTTTCCTATTTTATATTTTCTATTATATATTTTATCAATTGTAATGTTTTGAATTATAATTAGTATCATAGATGACTAATGTAATGATATTTATTAATTATATAATTTATTTTTGGTTTCTATATATTTTTTATGTGTATAATATTATATGACACAATATAACAAACATTTATTCAGGAACTAAATATTACTAATAAAAATTGGGTCATTACAGTATAAACATGTCAATATATCTTGGTAGTGGAAAAAATATAGGGTAAATTACATATCCCCATCCCAAACACTAGATTAGTTCATAAATATAATTTGAATACTACTTAGGAACAAACCATGCCCTTGTTCTCATCTAGGAGTGTCATTGGCATGCTACCGCTATAAATTGACTAAAGGATCAGGCATAGATTCCTGTACAAACTATATATTATCATATCATTCTAATGAAAACTTCTATGAAGCTATAAGATCCTTCCAGAACCACCTAAAATTGTTGGAATATCTAAAAAAAGAGGGGAGTCTCTGAAGCTATCTATAATACTTGATAGTCACTGATCGCAATAAGAAACTCAAACTACCCGATAGATAACATATATGAAGAAATATAACCAAGGGAAATCTAAACTCTAGAAAAATTCCCACATACATGATCTAATTAAGTATGGTGTTCATGAGGCCCTATAACATCTATTAATAGTATCCCAAGATTCTATTGATTCATTTTCAGGCCAAGGAAGTGTCATTTTTAGTTTTGAAGGTCCTCCATGAAATATTTCTACCAACATCTCTAAATGTCCTCCTTGAAAAGTATACCATGAAGACCTCCATCATTAAAAGACAAAGAGAGGTCATGATAACTTTTCCCATGATTATTATCATGAAATACATCCTTGTGTTAAGAATATAAAATAAAAAAGAATGTTCTCCCCTATCCATTATCCACCAAAAAGTTCTTCACTATGGAATATGTTGCAGCACTCCCCCTTTTGTCAGATATTTAGCAAAGATATTATTCCTCGCATTTATAGTGTTTTCTATGATGTAAATTTCCTTTCTAAATAAACTATGATAAATCCCTCATATCATGAGAAATTTTATTAGATGAATCTATCCATGTGTGATGCCTTTAATTTTACAAGAAACATTCTTTCTCATACATAAGACTACCTAAGGGAGGATTCATTCTCCAAACTACCCTTAGGATACATAGATTCCATTATAATAGAGAATATTACAGCCAACCCTTCATCCTAAAATAATATAGTCATGAAAAAACTATATTAATTAGAATAAGTAAAGAATTTTCTCACATAATATGAATATAATACATTGACTATGAGGAAACAACTGGAAAGAGATAACATATTGGTCATATTATATCCCATGCCCACTCCTCTGTATAGAATTCTATAGACATTTTCAAACGAATTTGTATAGCATATTCATTTAAATATATGGTTGAATCTTTTATGCATAAAATATATATTTCTTCCTTACCAAGGATATGAAAATAATGTTAAGGAAATATAATAATTTAACTACCATATTGACTTGGTTGCCCTATCTGTCAAATGATACACAAAATTGGTAAAGTAGTGTGAAGGAATCAAACACACATTACTCTATACTCTATATAATCTAAATAATTCAATCATTGTTTCCCCAACTGGTGTTTATATTAGAGTATGGTGTGAACATAGAACATTTTATCTTACTTCAATAGTTGGTTCATAAGTCCCTCCAAAAGTGCCATCATCTAATTTCATCACTCTAGGAAGAATCACAAAATTGAGATTTACATATCAAATTTGGTATACTCAAAAAGCATTATTCATGAAAAATCTCATAAGGGTAGAATATTATGAGATAAATACATTGAATGGATCTTACAAAATTTCTTATAAAATATTGACCAAGAATCTCATTTGAGGAAATCCAAACGTCAAGTGATGATATTTCCTTCGGTAGTAAGATACCCATGTTAAGAACATGTGTTTCACCTGATTCATTTGTAGAAAAATATATACAAATTAAAAATGGTATTATCAGTAGTGAAAATCTTGGAGTAGTGAAACCCATGTGGTTTAGGGTGTTTTACCTCAACCTCCCCCCGTATAGATCAGTATTTTCTCATTTAGGAGTGCACTGTCAAAATATTCTCCATGGTGTTTCTCATCATGCAACCAATTATTATCCTATGGAATAAATATAATGATATAATTTTAGAAAATATCTCTAGATTACCCTCTATAAAATAACACTGAGAAATTACTTGAATGAAATGATAAAGCCTCATATAGGTTGGAGTCCAAGGTGACCCATCAAAAAGGTAACCACTCATGATGTTCGTGACCTTTCACTCAGCAGATAACCCAAGGGTAACTAAACCACTTAACATTTATATATTTATTTAATGACTAAAATAAACTATATATTGGTAAATATCATCATCACTATCCCAATAGATGATACCAAACAAGAATAAAGTGAAGGAGAATTAGAGGAGTATTTTTTTTTTCGAAACACGATCCAAATCGAAATGATTGAATAAGGTGTGCATACCAGAAATAAAAAGCTAGATGAAAATTTGATAACTTCATATAATGTTCATCTACAACCACTTTAGTAGGTTTTAAAAAAAAGAAATTATAAAAGTTATTACTACATCCCACCTGTTACCTGAAGAACATGAAACTATTATAATTGAGGAATGGTTCACTCAATTTCAATAAGAAACAAAGGATGTAAAAAGTATCAATGTTGAATTATGTATAATCAATATCCCTTATAGGTGTGTTATTTAGGAATAGCCTCTTCATGGTCTTTAAAAAAATCTCCCTTAACAGGAAGATCATGTCCTTCCAAAAAAGGTAGATCTAGTTCAATGACTCAAACTATGATATAAGAAAAAAAAAATAGTTAGATACAATAAAGGTATGATGTTAGGAGTTCCATCCATTAAGATAGAATCCAATAATATGCTAAGTGAAATACCCTAGGCTATACCATACTAGATATCAAACAAAACAGTAGGTGGGCCCACCATGTCATACTCTACTCATCACTATCCTTATTCATGTTTTTTTCAACCAACTTTCCCATTAAATCTCATTGACCCCATTGGGTCATTAATTATCTAACTGGAAGCTATGGATGGGTGACATGAACCAATGCAATGGGAGACAATACCTTACCCTAAATGGGAAGATGTAACTCTTTCCCCAACCAATTTTAGGAGTCCTACATTCTTAACATTAAATGGAATAGCGGATCTATAACAACCCGTAACAAATTTAATATCTCTGTGAAATACTTTTTTTGGAACCATTGAGCAATAAGAAGCAGTAAAACTCTTATACACCATACATACTATGGAGATACTATCTTTAGTTTGGTATACCAGTTTACCAATCATGTAAATCACCAGATGGAAAGACCTATACTGAAAATTTAATTTTTAATTTATCTATACACAATGAAAGACAGTGATCTATAACCTCTCAAATTGAAAAAACATGAGAATGAAGGAGTCTTAGAATTCATTTATAGGTGGAATGGTTTGACCAAATCTGTAAATCTATAGATTCCCCATTAAGAATTGTTAGGTCTCAATATTGAGAACTTCTATGATGATCTATAAACTATAATCATTATAGTGAAATTTCTTAGGAGTTTTAAAGGTGCATAGAATTTTGATAATTGGATGATCAAAAGGTCAATCTAATGAACTCATAATATCATTATGTCATAGCTAGACCAACTAGTTTTAACCATAATTTATTCTACTATAGTGAGACCACCCACATCAATATTACAATCCTCTAAGATTTCATCTTCAAAAAGTTATCATAACCAGAATTTCAAGGGTAAAATGTTAGAAGATGAACCCATATTGATTACCAAGATTGTATGAACCCTCTTAGATTTCATGTCTTCATTACTGAAAGAACATTCCCTGCCCTGCCAAATGGAACCCTCATCAGATAAAGAATTACACTTTTGTTTATTTAATTTAATTCAAATAACAGACCCCTTCTAAGATGATGAATGTCCTTATGAACCTATGATCCCCATGCCTTAATGGGGATTCAGAGCCTAGAGCCAAAAAAATATGAGCGGAAAGGGAAGTAAAAATCATGTTAAATAAAATATACAACTAAAATATATGTAGAATCAACATAAAAAGTTGATAATTATAGGTAGGAAGGTCATTTATCCCATCAAGGGAATAAAGAAACTCTAGAATCTTTGAAGAATCATCAAAAACCAATTATTTTGGAAGACCAACTGGTAGATGCACAACCTTCCAACTATCCTTGAGAAGTGGGAAGACTATTTTAATCGAATCTAAATGTGATAGGCATGCCTTCAAATCCTATCCAGGTGCCTGATCCAACTACTTCAACCACTCTATACCCTATGTTACATTCTAAGGAATAACCCAACATCTAGAAAAAATAGACCTCTTGCTTAGAAATATGTCATGTTGAAATTTTGGGTGGTAGTTCCAGCCAATTTCTCAATCCTCAACACCCTTAATTAATTAAAGGATATCCTAGAGGAACTTATGGAGTTTCTCTTGATCCTTCAAGAGTTTTAATTCAATGTTACATATACAAAAATGTATCATGCAGAGATTGATTATGTGGAATGTCATGCAGTAATCTCTTTCATAGAGAATAATATGTATGTTTTCACAAAAGGACACATAAAAACCTTGTGTGTATATAGAGAACAAGATTAAATTTTCATACAATGAGATTTTATTGATAGTGGATCAGGAATTAGCATCATTCTAGTCTAGATGATTTTTCAGTTGGGTTATAGAAAATATAATTTTTTCCTTATGCATTAACACATTAGGGATATGAAAAATGTGAGAAAAAACCACTTTGTTGAATCAAGAGGAGAGCCCAATTTGGGGATTATATTTGATTCTGAATTCTCGGTTTTTTAAGAAGATACATCATTAAATGACTGATTAATGATACATTTATTGAATTATCATGTGATATTTCCCTCATCATTCCATCAATGTCTAAAATACTATGTTAATAGAAAAATTAGGACATTTCATGGTGAAAATGATCTATTTGAATCATATGAGTCCTAATATAAAGATACAGGGTTCTACGAAAGAGAATAAAAACAACCCATGATTGATGATGTCACTTGGGTTACTACTCTAAATGGTTTGTAAATGACCCCCATCTAACCCATTTAAATTTATTTGTGATGAATATGTATTACCTCTTAATCAAATCGAAGAAATGAGTTTAGATTTAGGTATGCATTCATCAACTCTCAAGATCTGGGTAAATTCATTAAAATTTGATAAAAATAAATAACTATATGATATCTATACCAGTGGAATATCCCTAAGGGTAAATTAACTCTCTTTTCTTCAAAATATTTGAATGACCATACATCATTGACTGAATCAAGATATACTATCACATCACAAATAAATAATGGGAACAACCTTAATTAATCTTCAAAAAGGTCATGATATTGACACCTCTTATAACCATAATGACTCTAGAGTGGAGAGATAAGAATGTGTAATAAGTGGAAGAGGAGGAGATCTTAGAGATTCACTCCAATATTTTAGGAGCATGTCTCTACTATAATTGATGAGCTCTAAAAAATAAATTAGGGCATAGAGTCACACCCATCACACACATTGTTCATTATTTCCTTGTATTATTATGAAAAATAGGTGTACAACTCTTTTCTAATGTATCATCATGATGTGTTCACCTGTAATTATTCCAAAACAGCAAGAATTTATTCTAATGCATTCACCCACCACTTAGTATTTCTAGAGGATCATCTTGGTTAAAAACGGGTAGCCAAAAGAATGAATCCAACTCATGATGAAAATGTTTAAGATGATTTTGATAAAATTATCAATGAAAATTTAATTCAGGAGACCCAATAACTGAAATTTCTCACCAATATTAATAATAATGATAATATTAAATATTACATCAATTTTAGGGATCTCAACTAAAATTATCTAAAATTTGATTTCTAAGTCCCATTTACAGAAATTCTGATCAATGAAAAAACATTTATCGAGCCTTATTATTCATGGATTGCTATTGAGGTTGCAAAAAAATCTAAATTTCCCCTAAAGATGAATAATTCACTATATTTAGATAACCATAAGGAATATAATATTATCAGATAGTTCCTTGTGGTTTTAAGAATATTGGCATAATATAACAACGTTCTATGAACCATATTTTAAAACCATTCTTAGGAAACTTGATTTAATGTTACATTGATGATTCTGTGCTAAAATGCCCACATTGTTCCCACCATTTTTCTAATCTTCACATTGTTTTCAAAAAGATACTATAACATAGTCTGATGATTAACCATTTGAAGTGTTTGGTTAGGGCTTCCTCAGAAAAATTCCTTATCTTCAGAGTATATCATTAGGTAATTTAATTTGATCTAGATAAAACCAAGGTTATGCTTAACATGTTACCTCCTAAAAACCACAAATAGTTGAAAGGTCTCTAAGGATTACTTACTTACATTCAGTGTTTCATAGTGAACCTTATAGGAAAATGTTTACCCTTCACCAATCTGATGCTGAATGGAATTACCTATCAGTGGGATGATGATTTTCAGGAATATTTTGAAAGTCTCATTAAATATCTTTTGAACACATTGATAATGATTCCCCTTTTTTGAGGAAAGACACTCATTATATATGATAAATCCTTAGAGAAATCACTAAGTTATTTTCTTTTTTATAATAATGAATCAAGGAATGAAAATAGTCTCTATTATCTCAAAATATCTATTCTTAGTATAGAGATTCGATCTTCAGATATCGAGAAAAATTTCCAAGATTTAATCTTTGTTGCTCAGAAACTATGGCACTACCTATAGCACCATGAGATCCACTTGGTCCCTCACAATGTCCCACTCAGGTATATTTTCAATAATATTATGTTGATTGGATGTTTGGAATGGTGGGTAGTAAGTTTATTGTGGGTTCACATTTGGTTCATATCATAAAAGTTAATAGAGGGATTCACACAAGAATATTTTCTTTTGGAGAATAATTTTACATAAAATAAACCACTGGAAACCATGTTACCAAATGATGATATATTCTTTATATGGGAATTCCCCAAAACTTGAGAGATATACTTGGATGATGCTTCCAGAATCTAAATAGGGAATAGATTAGAATGCCCCAAACTCAATAGGGTCAGTCTATGAGTCATCTTTGTCTCACTATCCAAGTAAGTTATACCTTATTACTTCTTATTATGATAAGTTAGACAAAAAATGAGTCAAAATGCCAATACCTTATTATAGGTTTGGAATTGGCACTGAAAATAATAGTATCCCACTTAAAATTAAAGAGTGATTTAGATTTTGTGATCAAACATATTTATGGAGACTATGTCATCATAAATTATAATAAATTCCCCTTCTGGAATTCACTTGAGGATCAATGTTGGAATTACCCTCAAGACCATCACTAACTCACATCATACAGTAACATAATTCCCATATAAATGCATTATCTAATGTGGCTATATCCATGGAAAATCCATACCAGGATTAAATAGTCATCAATATTTTATATCAAGAAATTGTATCACAATTCATTGCAAACAGCATGGAAGAGATCAATGAGGTCAATTCCTTCCATAAAAAGATAATTTTTTTAAAGAATGGATGTATCCAATATTTGAATACCTCCAAATAAGGATTTTTCTATTAGATGTAGAAATAAAAGAGAAAATATAAAGATAATCATCCAACTTTACACATTATGAATGTTCAAAATCTAAAAAAATCCTTTATAAGTGAGGATTTGATAGAGTCATCCTTATATTCATTGAATGAGGGGAAACTCTCAATGTCATGAACGAAGCCCATATAGGTGCATATAGTGCTTATCACTCAAGGATAATTATTTGCTATCAAATAATGAGGATTATGTATTTTTTCCTTCAATGAAATAGGACACTATAGAATTCATAAATAAATTTAATTCTTATAAAATTCATACCAACTTCATTCATTAAGCCCCAAAATTGTTTCTTGCTGTTAAATATTCTGGACCATTTTTTATTTGGGAGATATATTTCATGAGGTTATATACCCCAGTAATATCTATGTTGTTCAAGTATATTCTTACTACCATAGACTCCTTTTCTATGTGGGCCAAGTCTATATCCCTCAAGGAATTTGGAACATAGGCTATCATTAGTATTGTGAAGACACAATTATTAAAATATTTAGTGTCCCTCATAAAATACAAGTGGGTAATGGAACCAACTTATTCTCTTAAAAATAGAAATGGATGTTTCATTTATATGATATGTAGTCTAATCACTCATCCCACTACTATAAAGTAGAAAATGAATACATAAAGGTTTAAAACAAATATCTATCAAATATAAACCAGAATATGGTGGATAAAGTTAAGAAATATTGTCCTAAAAACTATTTCATTATTTTTAGACATATCACACTACAATCTACACTACAACACAAGAAACCTAGTATACACTTGTATATAAAACAAAGGCAGTACTACCCATCGAGATACAAATACATCTATTCTACATTTCTATTTATGATCATCTATCTATGGATGAACAATATAAAAAGACATTGGATCAGTTGGGATAAATGGATGAAAGGATTGTGTGTAACATACACCATTTGGAGGTTCACCAAAATCTAGTAGTGATATCTTTCAAAATAATAGATTTCATTCATTAATTCCTTTAAGGGGATCTGGTATTGGATCTCGTAACCCCAATTATTAAAGGGAAGAAACCACCAATGCATGAGGCGAAGTGGGATGGACCTTATTCTATACATAAGGTCTATTCAAATAGAGAATATTCCTTGATCATAATGGATGGTGAGAATATCACTACCCCTACCAATGTAGGTTCTCTCAATAAATACATCAAATAATCTAAACCAATGGTATGATCACCATGGCCTTAAACTATGTGAAAATACTTAGTGAAATATATATGAACATAAACTGTAACATCCATTATATTGAGATTCGTGACATTAAATTTTCTAATAATATCCATCATGGTAGAATATTAAACTATATAGAATCAAATTATGAGTTTTATGAAGTAAAATTATAAGAAAACATCTATAGAAAAATATCAAATCATATGGTGTGAGTGGAAAAAAATCATTGGATGGTGACTTAATACAATCTAGGTAAATTTCATATTCCCTTTTTTTTCTCACATCAAGAATGACTCACATGATCTTAGATATTTGAGATTATTATTCCAATTTTCATGAATCATATATGACCTGACTAAGTTCAAGGATCTTTTGGTCAATTCTACTTGACGTTGAACTGCTTAGAGTGGCCTCCCTTATATTTCCTTCTCTTTCCTTTCATATTATCAAGATCTATACAAAGATGTCTCTTAGAACTACATGGGGATTTATTCTCATTTTATTGAATATTTAGTGCCTCTTGGATCTCTCATCATAGGCCCATCCATGGAAAAAAAGAAATTTCATCTTTCCTTAAAGGTGATCTATATCTATATAAGGAAAATCCTTAGAACTGCATATTTCTTTCTTCTTGTTCCAACAAGATACATAGTAATGTTAGGACTTATTATCATAGGTATAGCTACAAAATAAAAATTCCCACCTCTATTATGTATGATTTGTAAATAAATAAGATATTTTAACATGGTTCCTCCCATTTAAAGTCTTTTTATCATAATTAAATCCCTCTCTCCTTTGAATACAAGTTAAATATTTGTTGAGTAATTTTCATTACAAGAACTATGTGTGGCTTGATTCTCGTCCCAATGAGATATGTAGAGACACGTTAATTACTTGTTCTAATCATATATATAAATAAAAAAATATGCCTTCCTCCTTGCATATGAGATAGATCTATGTGGGGAGTTACTCATAGAGAACTATGTAAAACTTGATTCTCATTTAAATAAGATATTCAATGATGTCGAGATCCATTATTCTATGCCAATCCACAAAAAAAATGAATATTCTACTTTCCTTGTATATTAGCTATATCTATGTAAGGCAATGTTTATGAGAGCCATATAGTTTTTATTCTCTACTTCTTGATAAGATAACAATCACCCAGTCATGGAAATACTGATTTTAAATGCCTCCATAATTTTTTCTATAGATATTCATTTGATAAACCACACTTCATGTATTGAGGAAATCAAATTGTCAAAAACCTTCTGTTTATATTAGTACCAATAGTGTATAACTCCAAGGGAAACCTTTTTTTGGAATGTGTATACTATTCCCCTTGATATTTCTATGTATATACACCAACCAACATGGCCTATCATCCAGAGGTATCTACATCCTAAAGAGAAAATCCACTTATATTTGTATGCCCTGATAGCATTGCAATGTAATTCACCTATCAATAATAGTCCATTATTATTACTTATGTAACTATCATATAGATCCTTTTCATGTTAATAAACCTTAAACTACGATATAGAATATATCTCTTCATGTTTAAGAAGGTGTTGGACCGTTCTTGGTCAATATTCCTTAATTTAGGTCATTATTCTTGTTTCATTTGTCCAAGAACTATGACCTTAAACTATGTTCATACCTTCATGGAATTTGTATCTATTAATATCTACCCATAATGAATATGTGTTCCATTTATAGTGATTTAATTACTAGGTTTTTTGAATTATTTCTGAATAATCTTGTCTCCATAAACCATATACATGAAAAAAAAATGTTAAAATCCTCACAAACCAATCATGGTTATCAGTGATATGAATTTCTGACTCTAAGGGATACCACTATTTTGATTGTGTATACTACTCCCTTGATTTGGATCTGTATATGAGACCCTAACTTGGACCACTGAGTTTAGAAATCTGTATACTAAAGATAAGGTCATCTTATATATGTACACCTTAGTGTCATCATAGTAGGATCCTTCTTTCATACATGGTCCACAATCATCCCCATATTATGTTTCCCACCCCATCACTATTGATTTAATATTATCGATTTGTGAGTGACATAATCCATAGTCTGAATATTTAGTTAGATTCATCAACTTGGATGTTACACACTTCTATATCTCACCCTTTTTTACTATAAATATTGGATATTCCACATGTATGATCCTCATCATGAGACCATAAACCACATGACACAATGGTGTGAGCTTTATTACCATAAATTGAATTCCCCTTCCTATTTTATTGACTATATTTAGATCATTGCCGCCACCTAAGATGGCACCATCAATCATTGGATTAATTTTAGTTAATACTTGTTCATCTTTAATGATAACTATGGTCACTTTTATAGGGTTAGTGCAACTATAGACTATATATGCTTATTCATGAGTCTACCCTCAAGAGTAACATTGGAATTCTCCAATTAAAATAGGTTTTATAAAAATATTATCATTTATTTAGTAACCTCAAACCCTTGGTCAAATTTATATGACCATAAACTACAACAACCATTGATCAATGTTGTCAGAGCATAAATAGTAGTAATATTGATCTAACGTCTATAACCATAACATTAATAATTAAAGAGACATATAAATCATCAGAATGAAATCCCACAACATGAATTTTTGTAAAAATTTAATCCTTTTCTCACTAATAATTTTATTTTCGTGATCTAAAAAAATTGCACCTGAAATTTGAAATTCTCAAAACATGTTTGGATGAAACCCCATAAAGGGTGGGTGAAGAAAAATCCAAGTATTTCCCACTACGTCCCCAGTGTGTAAAGCTTATGAAAAAGTTAAAGAAATGAAAAAAAAAAGACACTGAATTTTTGGGGACCATTCCACGACTATAGAAAAAGTAAAAATTATGATCACTAAGTCCCTTGAACTCAAAACAAGTTTAAGAATTATTTTTTTCTATACATTTTACATCAAATATTTCTATAAAATATTTCAAAATCATGATACCATATTATTCATCCAAATAGACTAAAACTAGTGTTATGGTGATTGAAAATTATACCAATACCTATTCATGAGAAATTCCCAAGAATAAATAATTTAAACTCAAGTATTAATAATTATGACCCACATTATTATTCATTCAAAGAACTAAAAGTTATTATGAAATGGTGATCGAGATGAGACAAAAGATAGATAACTATGAACAACTATGATTTCATTTATTCAACAAAATATGGCTATGGGGAACATCCACAACCTAGAGTCTCCCCAAATAAGGAAATATTTTTATTATTGAGCATTCATAGTAGATTATTGAAGTTTATTTATTTCTTAATCAAAATATTCTACAGATTAGCATAAATGTTTCAATTATTGTTTTTATATCTATCATTAGTGATTATTCACTCTTAGTGGAATCTAAAATCACCTTCTCGACCTCCTCTATTAGTCACTTCCACTCATCATACACCTCTTTAATGTTGAATAATTCTATGTTGATCCAATGCAACTCCTAATAAAGCTAGTCAGACTCTTGATGATGTCACTCCACCTAGGATCTCATTTTTGAAATTTAACTTTGACAATGTGAATCCACTCAAGCCTACTAAGAGGCTTCACTAAGTATTATATTTTTAGTTTTAAAAATTTTTTCAATATAATATGTATTATCAAGGATTTATTAGAGTGCACTCACCTTCTATCAAGTGTAAATCATTTCTTTCACCATAGAATGTATTATATGATATTAGAATCCTACATATCTATGTAGGAATAAATTGTGACATAACTTAGGAAATTTATCTATTAATATTACCAGGGGAGTTTTATAGTTAAATTTTCATGTATCTCTCCATGTGGTTCACTAACAAATGATCAAGGTGTCAAGAGTTTCTTGATTTTTTTTAATGTTTCTCTCAGATGGAAGAATATATTCAAGGATAATCTTTACTAGAGAATATCTATCCTAAAAACATTTAGATTTAAATTATATATATAATTCTATTTCCTCAAAATCATAGAAAACCTTGTTGTTGAAATGATATTTGAACATTAGATATTTATACCAGTGTTCCTAAAAATTCACATTCAGATCAATTAATGCAAAAAATGGATAGAAACACATTTACCAAAAAGTCATAAGACTCACTTTTACCCACTATATTACAATCTCCAACAGTTGTTTCCACATTATTAGTTTCATATTCAATTATATTTTTGACATCTGAAAGATCACTTATCAGTAATAAACTTTTAAGGATGAATTCTAGTGAACTTATATCAACCATTGAGCTTGACTCTCCATGAAATTGGGATATCACTTCCTCTATAGTTGTGAATTCTAGAAGAATGTGGTTGGTTCACCTAGAGGAAGTTGTTATTTATAAATATTAATCCCATAAAAGTTTATATGTCATCATCAGCTCAATAAGGGAATGATTTAGCATAATAGAATCCATTTTATCATACCCTTAATTGGAATAAAACCTCTATTACCCCTTTATATTCACATATCTAGGTCTTTCAAGACATTATTCATCGACGTATTATCAATATAAATAATGGGTAATACAATTTGGTTTGAAATACTTTGGTAATCATCCATTGTTTCTTATATAGTAGTTCTATCAAGAATGGAAGACACCATGATTCATTAGAATGTATACATATTTGGATCCACCATTTCTCTAGTTTCAGTCAAATTACATGGATATATATGAGAAATTATTGATATAACTAAATCCAAAATACAACATAATATATCCAAAAAATTACCATCATTGCATCCTTTTTAAAAAAGATAATGATTTGTGTGATCTTGGGTAATCAATGCTCTTGGGAATATAGAACTGATTCCAACATCTATATAGGCCAACTCATCCAGTACATACTATTAAAACATTTTTAAGATTTTATGATAATGTATAATAATCGTCTGGTATTCTAGATTGTATGTGAATCATGAACCTCTTCATTTACCTTCACCTTATGATTTCCCATGAATATGGTCTCATGGGAGTAACAATTGGAGGTGGTGGAGGTTGGAAACATCTAACATGATTAATAATACCTTCTTGAATATGTTATTCTATGTCAAGAGAGCCTTCATTTATTATCCTTTTATTGGAAGTAATGACTACTCCCCCCATTTTTACCCCTTTAGTATATTTTGTAGAAGGAATTGGTGATTACTCGCCACAATCATCCTAAAAAGGAGTGGTTTATAATCATAATAATAGTGAAATAAATAATTTGAATGATAATATTTTCTAAATATTCCATAAATTCAATTTTTTCTAATCTTGTTGATAGTATCTCTCATAGTCAATTATAGAAGTAAATTATATCATTGAAAGATTGGATTGAAGTGTCTATATCTTCTTGATAGGTGTTGGATTCCATAGGTTGTTCATTAAAAGAAATATGGTCGGGAGAAGTTATATGACCAAATCCAGTCAAACAAATTTCCTCTACCTAAATTAATTCTACAATTTATTTAGTAGATAAATTCCATATACAAGTATTCCATACCTTCCAAAACTATTTAAATTTTACCATGATAGGAATCGATAATGATTATGGCTCTACTTTCATTACTGTAATAGAATCTAAACATCTCACCAACTTCCTTGGAATCCCTAATACCAATGTGTTCCTTGGAGTATGGTGTTTATATGTTCCCTATTTTTTAGGATAACCTTCAAACCTAGGTTTATATATAATAAAAGAATATAATTCATTCATCTAATATAAAACAAACAATATAAGGGAGGTTTTAGTTACCTAATAAAATACAGAATATATTTTGAATATGTAATGAATGAAATCATCTAATTTTATATTCTTGAGAAGTGTTTCCACTATGTTATCCCTCTTCAATATCACTCTCTTAAGGTTTAAACAATTCAAGTAATTGTCTTTAATATATATTTGGACTATGAAGTTAGTGTTTTGAGTAATAGAGGCCCCAAATATAGTCTTACATCATCCCAAGATGATTTCCTTTCCGTGGAGAAAACACCATATACACCTAATGGGAATATGGTATTTCTAGTTATCCCACTCCCTTCATGCCATTGGATATAAAGCCTCTATATGTATAGAGATTGGGGAGGTGATTCAGTAGTTTTTGTTTAAGGAATGGAACCCATATTTTGGGGAGTTGAACCCTAAATCATTAACCTATATCATAGAATCGGAGAAATTATAGTTTTTCTTGGTGTAATTCCTTATCCCAACCTAAATAACTCAATGGTTTTCTCTCTTCTTCCTAATATCTAGTCACTAGTGGACTCTCAATTATAGTTACTAATTTATCGAATTTTCCATTTGTATATGAATGAATACAAGCCTCAACATATTATATCACAAGTCTTGTAATAGATCTAGAAGATAGACGATCGATTTGAAGTCTCATATCCTCATGTGTGAACATCATCCAAAAATAATGGGAGATCAAGAAGTTTTTTCCCTTATTTAACTATTCGTAGATATAGGATATATTTTATAGACACAAAGAAATTTTCAACAAAATCTAAAAGGTGAATATCCTTCTTAAATTATCTCCCCATAGATCCATGCATTCAAACCACCTCCACTTAAAAAAATAAGGTGCACCATCATTCAAGACCACCTGATGCATCATTTACCAAGGTATGAGTTGGAAGTGTATATGGAGAATAAAAAAAAGTTCATAGCGGTTAACCATAAAATTCATGTCATTAGTCTCTAGAATCAATGGATTAATACTAAAAATATATTGAAAATATGCATTAAATCAAGAATTTGGGATTAGTTTATCATTGAAAAATTCATAACCCCATATGAGTTAATATCCAACCCAATAGTATCTGAAATAGTCCAATGAATCGGTAATGTGAATTCCCCCTAATGATTTATACCATTAGATAATAATTTTTCTCTAGTATTGGACTCATATAATATAAATAATCATCCACATAATAACATGGAAAATAATTATATCAGTAAGTCAATCTGGTCTAACCTAGGTATAACTTTCCAAGCCCCTTGGTTAAATTTTCCCTCCTTTGATGTTGGAAAAAAACACCAGTGAGCCTCAATGTTCTATGGGTTGGGAAAGTTCTAAGTCTTCTTGTACATAGATCATGACTATTTGATGTGAAACATTCCTAAATCCAATTAATGAAGGGGACATGTATCTTGGGATGAGGATATATTTCTAAAAGAATGTGTGTTATAGAAATTATCTCTTTCATGAGTCGAGGTGTCATCTCTAATTGTCCCATACAAAGTAATAAGGTAGAAATTCATCATACATATCTCCCATGATTGGAACATTTTATATTATTCAGATATCCCAAAGGTTTATAAAAACCCCTCCATATACCAAATGGAATGTGTTGGTTTCTAGACTACATCTTCTAGTAATATCTGGAAGAATAAAACTATTAAGATAGGAGAAAGTCTCAATGATACCCAGATGGGTTTGAAAATGTAATGCCTCAACCCTAGTTACCCAGAGCTGGTGCATTATTACATAACATTGGCATGGTCACAAGAGATCAAGTCTTGAAAGACCGATTAGTTTAGTATCCATGGAAGTACTAGATACATACATAAGTTTTTAATTACATCATGAAATAAATAAAAAGAATATTGTGTGCCCTTTGAACACACTCATATCCTTTGGCCTATCCCTACAGGTAAATCATAATATACTTATTCACATCCTAGTAAAAAGAAAAAATAATAAAGGGGTGATCTCAGATGCTCATTAGGGATAACAATATATCAGAAACTATCATAAATAAGAATAAACATTTAAGGAAATATATAAGACTTAAACACAAGGATTTTAAACTTAAACATCAGCATATTATGGTAAAGATAAATAAAATAATTCCATTTACTTATTCACATGGATATTCTACTAGTCTAATAATCACATGTAATATCAATAGATAATTTCATAATGATTAAATTCATAATGGCGGACATCATAACCACATAATCAAGGCCTCGTTCCAAGACTACAAATAATATTTTTTCAAGGCCTTCTTCCAAGACACTAGTTTGTCTCATGAGACCTATCGATGCATCAAGGATCTATAGCAGGATCCACCCATCACTTATTAAGTCCAATGCATTCCTCATATGAAATGTTTGGAACATAATCTAAACATTTTTATTAAAACTAGAATATGAAATGTCAATATTTTAACCACAAAGCATGAATGGTATAAAAATAGCACATTCACAGTCAAACATAACTCATTAAATACAATATGGAAGATTCTATTATAATAAATAAACCTTATTCAATAATAATAAAGGATATTGACATAAATGAAAATAATCAGTAAAATTATTTGAGAGAAATATCCTTTTTTTCTTGAAAACATTTAAAAGTTTCACTATTATCAAGAAGCGGTTCAAAATAGATTTTTGAATAAAATTTTACCATACCACTTTGAAAATTTTAAAATGAATTTTAACTTTAAAATATTAATTTCTATATAAATAAATCCTTATAACCATTTTTAAAACATGTACATTAATGATAAATATTTAGAAGAATAAATCTTTAAAACATTTAAAATGATATTTTAGTTAGAGTTCCTAACGAAATGAGAAACGCTTAAATAAAAATAATTGAGGTAATAAAAAACTTTTAATATCATGAGAATAAAGGGATTCATGATATAATATGTCAAAGTACAGTATATACACCATATAAAATTGAATTGGCGCATAACAAAAAATAAGTCTCAATGGAATGTAAATTGAGATGAAATCCCTTATAAATACCATATTCTTAAGTTAAGGATAAATCAATGACATAATTATGTGTGAAAATATTAATACACTCAATATGATTGGATATTTAGTGTAAATCAATCAGATTACATTCACATATATTCTTGTAAAAACAACACCAATGACATGGATGTCTAACACAATGAATGGAAATTGAGTTAAGATTACTCTTATCAAGTTCATATCGATGACTTGAGAATTTATCAATGGAGTGATTATGTGTATAAAAAGTATATCCACACAAAGGGGAGTGTAAATTACAACATAAATAAATAAATAGTGATTTCACACATAATCATGGAGTAAAATAATTAATGAAGTTTGCGTAAAACCCAATGAGTGGAAATCGAAATCAGAAATTCCCTTACCGATTTGGTAACATACGAAACATACACCCCATGAAATAAGGATCATAAAATAAAGATATAAATACCCATAAATTAAATCATATTACACAAATAATACAATCACGGGCATTACATATACCATACAAAAGAAAATAGTGGCAATATAGCATGAATCACATGGGAATAAGAAGTGAGATGAAAACTCCTTGCCTTGTACTTTTTCTTAGTAGAGGGTAGTTTAACCTCATGTATAATGGTGAAATTATTTTTATTAAATTATACAATAACCAAATACATAAATATGATATCATATATGATCATCTAATATTTCTTTGTTATTGATATTTCACTAGTATCATTGTTTTGGGTGTTAACTGGTTTGTTTTCCTTTATATGTTTTGTTAGGAAAGTCATGTTTGTTATGGATAGGATGTATTTGATTAATATACAGAATGATATTAAGTTCTTAAAAATTATTTTTAATCATTAAATGAAAATAAATTTTTAATGGTTATGATGGGGAATGAAATCTCATCAGGTCAGGGAGACGATAAGTCGTACATACACACAAGTGAAAATATCATTATATTAGTGGTGAAATCATATGTAATCAGATGGTATATTATATATACATAATCATTAACATATTATATTTATTATTTACATCATTTATACACATTACTATACCCATCCAAATAATGAATTGTTGAATAACAAACTACACCACAACGTGGAGACGGTAAGTCGTACGTACGCACGTATGGTGACTTTGTCATTCATAGGATTGATAGAATAATGAATATGGTTGTACCATATTTATAATAACATCATAGTATGTATAAGGTATTGGAGTTATTATTTTTTTATGAAAAAAACAATGAAATATAATGTGGAATAAGAAATAAACTTTGAAAGAGGTGATAAAATTATTACCTCTTCTTCGGGTTCTTCCTTTTGATTTGATCAAAAGGGCTCCCTAGGTTGGTTTTATGATCAAATTAATGTCTCTAGGTACAAGTGAGAGTAGTTGGAAGGATATTTTAGCAGGTTTTTTCTGATCCAAATGGAATTTTAGGTGTTATTTTGAGGGAAGGGGAAGTACCTTTTTATAAGAGAGGTGAGGGTCACTTTAAGAAAAGATTGAAATATTATTTTATTATAAAATCATTTTCAGTTTATAATGGCTTCAAATGGATTTATTTCTAGGATAAGGTTGGTATGGGTCGAAATTATCTCAACAAATAGGTTTTAGATAATTTTAAGTCACTATATTAACCTTATATTTTAGATTTAATTCATTGTTAAATAGTTTATCTTTTACCATGTCTTCTTGTATTTTTATATTACATGGTTAATAATCTTACTATAAATTGACAAGGGAACCTAGAGTGTTTAATTAATGACATATATATCATTATATAAGTCCTTTGGCTGAACCTTATATTTTTAAGAATATTATATCATATAATAATATAGTATTTGTTTTAAATACTCATTTATGTCAATTTTGAAACTATTTAGTATTTGGTTTTTGGGAAAGTAAAAAAATATTACTTCAAAAAAATACATTAAATAAACCCTAACATTTCATATTAACATATAAAATTCATGGAATGCATCAAAAGTCTCAATTTACATTTATTTTTATATTTATAATATCAATTAGTTTAATCTTTCATTAATAAGGTAATTACTGCATCATCATTGTGTCATAAAAAAATTAATTATTTAATAGTTAAAAATTATAAATAAAATACCATGATGTAGGAAATATTTTTTATATTTCTAATGAATATTTATAGTTGAATTTTTCTTATGTATAACTCTATATTAAAAACAATTTGAGTTATTAAACTTTGAATTTAACACTTTTAACTCTTTTTAAATAAAATAATAATAAATGTACTAATTTATTCTAAGTGTGGATCAAAAGGATAATATTTTATTCCTAAGGTTGATTTTTGTTGAAATACACTTATCCAATAGAATTATTACATGTGTTAGGGTAATTATAATATCATTTTTTACCTTTAATTACCCTATTAACTTTTAACCATGGTAAATAAAATTCAAAAGCTACTATTCACCAAAAATTATTTTCATTCTATTGAACCAAATTTTACTTACTGATGTCAACCCTGGCTCACATATTTTTGAAATTTCATTCACATAAGTGGTAAAATTGTGTTTTATGCAAATTATCAAATGTGACTAGAAGGTGAGTAAAATATGGTAAAAAGTTCAATAAAATTTTATAATTGTAATATTATTATAAAATGACTTCAATGAATTAAATTGGAATAATATAGGTATTATTTATCTATTTTGACTTTAAACTAAAATTAAATTAAAAATAATTATTTAAATAAAAATTCGGCTTTAAATAATAATGCAGTGTTTTTCACTATTCATCAAAAATTGAATGTTTTTAGAAAAATACCAAAAATTAACCCAAAGCTAATTTTGATATTCCAAATTCAAAAATGATGTCTATTTTACCAAATTAAAAATATATAATTTTTATTAATTAATTTAAAAAAATATTCCTGTTGTCAAAACCAGAAAGCGGGTTTTTGAGAAGTAATAACTATCAAAAGGTTGATATGTGTTTATATTCAATTTAAATTTAAAATTACATCCAATTACCAATATTGGATTAAAAGATAAAAATATAATCTAATTATACTTCAAAACCATTCAAATTTATAATTTAACAATATAAATTATTTTGATTAAAAATTTTGTTTTAAATTAAAATTTAATATTTTTCACTATTCATCAAAATATGAAAGTTATCGAAAAAGCACTGAAAATTTATCAAAAATTAAATTTTTATGTTCTGATTCTAAATAAGAAGTTCATTTTTTCAAACTGAATATATAAAAGTGTCAAATAATGGATTTAAAAAGGGTTCACCATTAAAAGGTGGTAAAATTGCATTTTTTGAAAAATACTTCTTTTATCTGAAAAAATTGAATTTGTTCTTATATTATGTCTAAGAAACACATAATATGGATGTAAAAATTATATTGAGTATATAAAATTCAAAATCCAATTAATACTATTCATAACTGTTTTTTGAACGGCTAGTTTGGTTAGTCATGGTGCGCTCGAACTCAGTGTTGTGTGTAAAGCAAGCTATTGAATTACTTTAAAAAATAAATAACTATGAAATCTTGGGGTGTTACATTATTTTCTCCTTTTGGAAATTGCATCCTTGAAATTTTAAAATTGGTCTTGGGAAACTCATTGAAAGTCCCACATTAGAAAAAGAGTCAATAAAACTATCACTTTAAAAGAATGAAAGGGAAGTACAAAGGTCACCTAACATAAACCATACTAGGATTCCATGTAGGAAAACATGGATATGTAAGATAAAATAAGTTTCAAGTACTGATGGAGAGTTATAGAAAACAAGATCAAGAGAATGTTAACAACAAGAAAACCACAAACTTGTGATGGGTCAAACGGTCATTGGTTTCTCAGTAGGAAAAGTAAACGGACAATGTTTTTTGTTTTAAGTTACTTTTAATAAAGATGAGGAATTTATTATGAAATTGACTAAGAAAATAAATAGATATACTCAATTTTTATGTATATTTTCATCCTTTAATAAATTTCTACCACTAACTCATCTTTTCTCCAAATGATGAGTATTCAAGAAGACATGGTCACACCTAAAGCGCTAGAATCAACTTCTAGAGAATAACATAATCCACAATGGATGAACTATATATTTCCCTTGTATTTATAGTTTAACCAAATCCAAATTATTAGTACAAGATTAGATGATCCCAAAATTAGATAATCCATTATAGAAAGAAATACTAATCTTAATTTTCAAAATTAAACAAACAATACCCAAAGTTTAATAAAGACCATTCAATAAACAATTTCCCTTAAAATAATTCTATATTATCCAAACTAATATTGAAACCCAAAACTAAAAATAATTTAATCACATAATCTTTCATAGTAAATCTTAACATTTATCTCCAAATAACATAAACTACTCTTAAAGTCTCATACAGAAGTGTAATTAACCAAATCACATATTCTCTATGATAGGTCAATCATTTCCATTAATAACATGAATCTCTATAAAAAAATATAGATTATTCAAAAATAAAAAAATACACCATTACTAATCAAATTAAATCTCATAGTATTCTATTTTCCTTAGTCATATAGTGTTCCCAACAGAGTGAACATCTTCTAAAATAACATTTATCACTTAATCACAAAATCATTTTCCTATACTAAGGATATCCATTTGATAAAACATAAGATCCCAAATCAACTTATTGTTGATCAATAAAATCATTTAACTAAAAATAATTAGTCACACTAACTAGGTACTTCACGTAGTCTAATGGTAGGTGATAAATCACAGTCACACTTTGGTTGTGGGTTCAATTTCTATAGCTTTGTCCAACACGACGGGTTGTCACACTATCTGTGTGTTGTCATTTTTCCAAAACTATATTTTATAACATTCCCAAAATGAGATAAATTCCTCAAAATAACCATAACATAATTTAACCACAAATTTTATCTCATACCTCTCATTTTCATCCCAAAAATTAATAACTTTTAATTGCCTCAAATTCAAGGATCATATAAACCCAAATGGTTCTTTACAAATATATCCATAAAAGAAAAGATAATTCTTCCTCAAATTTAATTTTTACAAAAAAAATATAGGGTTACACATACAAGAGAAAATTATTTCAAAGTAATCACATCAAAAAAGAGCATTAATACTTTAAAACATTTCTCCATACATTTATTTCCACATAGGTTCTTCCTTGACCTAGTGGTTATCCTATAGAATATAGAATTGACTTATGTAATGCCCAGGTCCCATAAATTTAAGGCGAATAACTGTAAATGGATTATTATGATCATTTTAATTTTCCTCCATGGTACTCTTCATTTTTCCTCATCAATTCTTTACTTTATGTCCTTCTTTTTGACATATAAATCATTTATTTTTTCTATTGAGACACTTTCTTGGGTGTCTCCTTCCACATTTCTAGCATAATGGAAATTAATCTTTATTTTATCCATGGTCACCATTGCTGGAGCTCTTATCATTCTCCACCTTTCTCTTCTTTGATGAGTTTGGGAGTTGGTTAATGTATATTTTGTTGATCATATTTTTGGAAACTTGCTTCAGCATGAACATGATATCTTTTACACCTAGAAACATTCCATTTAGTTTATCATTTCTACCATTGTTCCCTCCTTGTACATCATGTTTAATGTCACTATAAATTCTATGGAATCCATCCATTGACTAAAACCAGAAAGCATAGCGTGAGTAACAATAGTCATAAAATAATTTAGAGAATATCGTGAAAACTTATTTTCAATCTAAAACACCTTAGGATTAACCAAGGTTATTTATTCTCATCTTATTTTAATATCCTTAAAATTATTTTGTAATTAAAATGTGAATTTTCCTAAGAATATCCCCTATGAGTGTTGTAACCAGAGTGAAGTAAGCCATGTTGTGGCGCACTAGTTTTCGTTCGAGTCTAGATTAAAGTGTTGTTTTTGGGTTTTACCCCTAGGTACATCAGTGCCAAAGTCGCCTATACCTTCTCATATCCAAACAAGGATGTATTTCTTGAAAACCCCACATAATATTTACATTACCAAAAATTGTTGATGATCTTCTATACTAATCCTCAAAGTCTATCTTAGGGTAGTGTTTTCTAATCAGAATTTTTCTAAATCTAGCTTCCAAAGTTTGTACTAAACTTCCTCTAATACCAACTATAATTCCCCAACCCTAGTTACCCAGAGTCTATGCATTATTACATAACATTGGAATGACCACAAGAGATCAAGTCTCTAAAGAACGATTAATTTAGTATGCATGTAATTCCTAGATACATACATAAATTTTTCATTACATCATGAAATAAAGAAAAAAAATATTGTGTCCCCTTTGAACACACTCATATCCTTTGGCCTATCCCTATAGGTTAATCATTATATACTTCTTCACATCTTGGGAAAAAGAAAACATAAGAAAGGGGTGAGCTCTAATCCTCAGTATGGATAAAAATATAGCGAAAACTATCATAAATAAGAATAAACATTTAAGACAATATATAAGACTGAAACACAATCCTTTTAAACATAAACATCACCATAATATGGAAAAGATAAATCAAATAATTTAATTTAATTATTCACATATATATTATACTAGTCAAATAATCAAATATATTATCAATATCTAATTTCATAAAGATGGAATTCATAATACTGGACATAATAACCACATAGTCAAGGCATCGTGCCAAGACTACAAATAATATTTTGTCAAATCCTTGTTCCAATACACTAGTTTGTCTCATGAGACCTACCAATGCATCGACGAGTTATAGCGAGCTCCACCCGTCACTTACTAAGTCCAATTCTTTCTTCATATGAAATGGTTCAAACATAATCTAAAAATTTGTATTAAAACTAGCATATAAAATGTAAATATTTTAACCACAAACCATGAATGTTATAAAAATAGCACATCCACAGTCAAACATAACTCATTCAATACAATATGGAAGATTGTATTTGTAAGGACCCTACCCCAATTGCCCGAAGTCGATGCCTTATTGATTACATTGGCATAAAAACAAGGAATAAGCATCCCAAAGGACCAAGTAGTTTTTTATTATTGGAAATAAGATACATAAATAAGCTCATCATTACAACTTGACATGAAAAACAACATAGAAACTCCTTTGAGAACTTCCATAAATCCATGGTTATTTCAGCATGTTATTAATAATAAAATTATTCTTTCCCTATGGAAATGAAAAATAATAAAAAGGTGAGCTCAAACACTAAGTAAGGGTAAGAAATATAGCAGAAGATAACATAAACATTAGACATGGTGAATAATTGAAGACACGAGCCTTTCAAAATAAACATGAACATAATATGGAAGAAATATGAGCTCAGTAAATATTGTCATAACATAACATAATCATGGGTATTCTAATAGTAGAATAACCAAATGAACCATGAATACTATATTCATAATGAGGGAATGTATAATGCGGGACAACATAACCATACTATCAAGGCCTCGTTCCAAGATTATAAATAATCATTTTGTCAAGGCCTTGTACCAAGACCATTGTTTGTCTCTTGAGGCCTACCAATGCACTGAGGGGATTTAGCATTCCCCACATAACAATTAATATATCCAATGCATTCCTCATAATAATGGGGATAAATATAAAAAAATGTACATTCATATTGAAATTAATATATGAAATGAAAATAACTTTCCCCAAACATTAATCATAAACACTAACCATTCGTGGTAAATTGGTGAATGGATTAAAGATAGCACATCCACAGCCAAAATAATCATAAGCCATTAAATTGAATATTTTATATTATAACATGAATTATTAATCCCAATAATATATAAGAATCAGCAAGAGTGTTTAAATAGAGGAAGGTACTCTTATAAAATTTTCGAGTAATTCTTGAGATAAATACTCTTTTATTTAGAAAATAAGATTTATTTTGGGAAAATATTTGTATAATATCATAAGTGAAGTAATATCGTATTTTCACAACAAAATTAGTTATTTTATAAAGATAATGGTTTCCAATAAGATATTATAGAGTGCCTTTAAAATAGGTAAGAATTAGAGAAATTCCCTTAGATCGGGCTTGTATTTCAGAAACAATTTCGAAAGTTCCTTTTAAAATGTGTAATCGTCCATAAAATAAGGAACAATTCTGGTTTTTAAACATATATATAACCCAAAAACATAATTTTTGAGGAGTACATAATAATACAAAAGAGTTTCATTGAGGTAATGGACAATAAAAGTAACCCGAATGAAAATGGAAGTTCGGGTGGAACAACCCTTACCTTAACTCTGAAAGTGTTCCCCTCATGAACATAAGCTCCTGTAAGATGAAATTATTCTTATTAATAACTTATTTAAGAACCTATTATACATGTATTTATTTTTTCATGATTCATTTTAGTTCATTTATTCCCTTATTGATAAGTGATTATATTGAATTTTTTCATTTCGTAGCGTTCGTTTCCCTTATTTTCATAATTGGTTCACTTGTTCTTAAGTAATTGAGTTCATTTAAATATCCAGAATTGAATTCAAATGTTATTTATGATCATACATAGCTGTTATTGTTCATTTATATAACTTGGTTACATGGAATGAGGATGAATTATTATATAGAACTTTAATGATAACTATTTTGGTTAATTTGTGGGTTTGGATTACAATGAACTCATTTTTCTTTATAACATAATAAAATTTATAAAAAGGGATTAAAGAATCTTAAATAGGTTATATTACATATATAATAATATGTTTAAACCATAATAATAATGTTTTCATGACCATAATTGAGAATGATAATAGAAATCAGAAGCCCATCATCCTTGAATGTGGAAAATTGACACATCTCGGATGGTGTTCTTGCTACTAGTATAAAAGAAGGTAAAAGGGAGAGATTATGATAACTTATTCCACTATAAATAAAAAATTCCAGTAAATATAAGGTACTGGAGTCATCACAAAATTTTTAAAATTATAGGTAATATAAAAAGAAAACAAATGAACTTGAAAAAAAGACAAAGAATCGAAAAGATGAATTTAAATCTTGAACCAAACTTTCTTGAGAGCCTCTTTAAGGGAGAGGTTTTGGTATTTTTATGAGACCAAGGATTTTTTAACATGTGAGAGGATGTTGGGAGGATATTTGGACAGAATTTGGAGAAGGCACAAGGCTTGAGAGGATTGAAGAGAAGGGGGGTGAGTGGGGGTTTTATAGTTGAAGAGAGGGGATTTCTTAATATAAAAGTCATTAATTTATTACTTCCCCACAAGACAAGGAATATTGAGTCTTAATTGACCAAGAATAGTAATTTTATCATGTGAGTTTGAACCAAGTGGGATACATCACTTTTGATGTTATGAATAGTGTATTTAAATGATATATAGTATTTTACCATATTTCACTATTCATCAAAAAATCATGTATTTCAGAAAAATCCCAAAAATTCACCCCAACCATTTTTCAACATGTAGAATCCAAAAATAAATTCCATTTTTCAAAAATAATTTTTAAAATATTATTAATTTAATATTTAATTAAACTCATAATTTATTCTAAAAACGACAGTTTTAAAACATTCTTTTACTTATTCCAAAGCATAGGTATATCGTACTTTTACTTGAATATTATTTATATACTATCATATGTAAATATACTATTCATTAGGGTATATTACTATTCATAAGGGTATGTTACTATTTATAACGGTAGGTTACTATTCACCAAAAATTAAGTTTTCTTTATTGGACACCAAATAACTTACTAATCGCAACCGTGTATGTCATATTTTTGAAATTCACATCACAGAAGTGAAAAAATTATGTTTTAAGGGTCACATAGCACATAGTAGTTAATTATGTTGAGATTTCATGTGATTATGAAATATTTATAAGAAAGGAATTTCCATTGAAAAATATTGGGTCGTTTCATTCTTCCCCCCTTCAGAAATTTCACCCTTAAAATTTCATTTTACAAACTAGGACAAAAATAGGTGGGGGTAATTTTATTTGATTACTTCCTCCAGTTTCCATGTAGCCCCTTCGTACTTACGGTTTCGCCATAATACCTTGACCAGATGAGTAGTATTGTTGTGTAGAACTTTGTCTCTATGATCCGAGATTTTCACTGGATGCTCCTCATAGGAAAGATCATCCTCCAACTGTACCACCTCTGAAGAGAGTATATGTGAAGGGTCTGGTATGTACTTCCTTTGGAGGGATACATGAAATACATCATGTACTTTATACATGGTAGGTGTAAGTTCCAGTCGATAGGCCACAGCTCTGACTTGATCAAGGATCTCAAAGGGGCTTATATACCTGGGACTTAGCTTTCCTTTCTTCCCAAACCACATGACCTTCTTCCATGGAGATATGTGTAGAAATAGTAGGTCTCAAACTTTGAATTTTAGGTCTCATCGATGATTATCCGCATAACTCTTCTGTCAACTTTGGGCTGCCATGATATGTTGTTGAATGGTTTTCACCTTCTCCACCATTTCTTTAAAAATTTCAGGTCCTAACAGCTTATGCTCACCTACTTCATCCCAACACTCCAGTGTTCTGCACCTTTTCCCATAAAGGGATTCATATGGTGTTATTCGGATGCTCAAGTGGAAACTGTTTTTGTAAGAGAATTCAACCAGTGGAATATGTTGGTTCCATCCTCCTTTGAATTCCATAGAACATGCTCTCAAAATTTCTTCCAGTTCCTGAATAGTCCTCTCAGAGTGGCCATCAGTTTGAGGATGATAGGCCATACTGAAGTTCAGTTCAGTTCTTAGAGCATGTTGGATACTTTTCTAAAACATCGAGGTGAATCTAGTATCATGGTCGGATACAATATATAGTGGTACTCCATGTAGCCTTACCACTTCTTTGATGTAAATCCACACAAGTTGATCCCATTAGAAGTCCTCTTGAATCGCAAAAAAGTTAGTTGTCTTTGTAAGACGATCCAGAACGACCCATATATCATTGTTTCCTTTGGATGTCCTTGGAAGTCCAGTGAAAATGTTCATGGTAATGTTCTCTCACTTCCATGTTGGTAAGGATAGTGGTTGCATCATCCCCTTAGACTTTTGCCTCTTAGCCTTCACTTGTTGAAATACAAGGCACTTTGATGTATGTTCAGTAATATTCCTTTTCATATTGTCCCACCAAAAGTTTTCTTGAAGATCTTGATACATCTTTGTGCTACCAGGGTGTATAGAGAAATTAGAGCTATGAGCATCATCCAGTAGTTCCCTCTTTAGTGCAGGAATAGCAGGAACACAAAGCCTCTTCCTGAATTTCAAAATGTCACCTTCATATGTGAATTCAATCAACATTCCATCATTTATAGCTTTAATTTTCTTTTGAAACTCCTCATCATCATCCTGATAACTTTTTATCCTTTTCAGTAAAGAAGGTTTGGAAATCATTTGAAAAAGTAGTGATGTGTTACCTTCCTTGATAATTCCCATATCCATGTTCACTAGATCCATGATCATAGGATCCCTTTAAACTCTCATCTTATTTATAATTCCATAGTCCTTTCTACTCAAAGAATCTTCTACCTTATTTTCTTTCCCTGGGTGGTAGTGTATTGTGAAATCATAGTCTTTGAGTAGCTCAATCCATCTCCTTTGTCTCATGTTGAGTTCTTTTTTTGAAAATATGTATTTCAAACTCTTATGATCTCAATATATCCCACATTTTTAACCATAGAGGTAATGTCTCCAAATATTCAAAGAAAATATTACCACTACTAACTCAAGGTCATGATTTTCATAGTTTTTTTCATGAATTTGTATCTTCCTAGATGCATAGACAATCACTCGATCATTCTGTATAAGTACACAACCAATTCCTTTCTTTGATTCATCGCTATAGATAACAAACCCACCATTCCTTGATAGTAGGGTTAGTATCAAAGCAATCACTAAAATCCTCTTAAATTCTTCAAAACATTCATCATGTTCCTTTTTCTATACGAACTTATCCCCTTTTCATGTGATCTTGGTCATTGGGTTGGCTAAACGGGAGATGTTCAGAATGAAACACCGATAATAACCTGCTAATCCAATAAAACAACGTACCTCAGCTACGTATGTTGGAGTAGGCCCATTCATACATAGCTTTTTTCTTTGATGGATCTACATATATTCCATCCTTAGAGATAATGTATCCCAGAAAGGAAACTGATTGGAGCCAAAAATCGCACTTGCTAAACTTCCCATATAATTTATTTCTTCTAAGTTTCTTTAGAATAGTGCGCAAGTGATTTTCATGAACTTCATGTCTTTTAGAGTATACCTAGATATCATCAATAAAAACCACTAAATTTCATCAAGATAATCCTTGAAAACTCAGTTCATTAGATCCATGATGACATGTGGTGCATTAGTTATTCCAAAAGGCATTACTGTGAACTCATAATGCTCATACCTGGTTCAAAATACTGTTTTTGGAATGTCTTCCTTCCTCATAAGCAACTGATGATATTCAAATCGAAGATCAATCATAGAAAAATATGGTTCTCCATGATGTTGATCAAATAAATCATCAATTCATGGCAGAGGATTCTTATTCTTTATTGTAATAGCATTGATCTCCTTGTAGTCAATGCACAACCTCATAGACCCATCATTATTCTTAACGAAAAGAACCGGGGCTCCCCATGGAGAAACACTTGGTCAAATAAATCCTTTATCACTCACTTCCTCTATTTGTTTCTTTAGTTCCACTAACTTCACAGTGGCCATTACATAAGGGGTATTTGATATGGTCCTTGAACCAGGAATTAAGTCAATGGAAAACTCCATTTCCCACTCTGGAGGATGTCCAGGTAAATCCTCTGAAAAGACATCAACATATTCTTGCATAATAGGTATGTCCTCTATCAGTACATTCTTATCCTAACCCCCATTTATTTCATTACCTTCCACCCCAATAACTAAATTTAGTAGAGCTACTGGGGGTGGATCTAGATGAGAATCAAATGGTGAGTTTTCATCTCTAAAAATAACACTATAACAAAAATGGCCCCTAGCGGCGGTTTTTTTTCATTTGGCGGCGGTTTAAACCGCCGCTATAGGGTTTGGAGGCGGTTTACAAAAACCTCTGCGAAAATGGGCGTCGGCAATCTATTAGCGGCGGTTTTTACTATTTCGCGGCAGTTTAAGAAAAGTGTTGTAGATGCCTCTTTTCGCGACGGTTTTTCTCCATTTCACGGCGGTTTTATGCGTAGATGATACCTTTTTTTTCGCGGCGGTTTTAACCGCCGCTATATTCTGGCGTTTGATGTGCCTATGTCGCGGCGGTGAAAGCCGCCGCTAAATTTAAACATAATACATTTAGTGGCGGTTATAACCACCGCTAAATGCTGACCAGTAAGGCATTAGTGGTGGTTAAAACCACCGTGAAATGTTGACCTGGAAAAAAAATAATTCTGCTCCTACCACGCCACTGTCCTGAAAAACAAATCAAACCAGAATATTGAACAGGAGACACCATACAAACAAATAACATGGTAGTATTCATTGAAAAATAGGATATGAGAAAATGTTGTATGTTATGGAGTCCAACCTAAGGAAAGGTATGTATCACAATTTGGTGAGTAACCAATCCATGTGACCCCCAAGATGTATATGTGTTTTTAGCTTCTTTAATTTCTTATGTGTTTTAAGAAGGGTTGATTTATATTATATGGATACTAATACTCTATATAATAAATGGTTATGAATTTTGATACAATTTATGTGATCATGCTAACCATGGTGATGTGTAATGATATGTAATTGGTTATGCTCTAAGTTGGCCGATATAACATCCATGGGTGGATTGTGATATGGGTTGGGTTTTTTTAACAATGGATTTGTGTTATGGGATAGAACAAATTATGTTTATATGGGTATAGAATTTGTTCCAAAGATGGATGTTTGAGTAGTTATAGAATGTATGTTATGGTATGGTTTGTTGTGTGTTTTGGGTTGGTTGTTAATGCCTACTATAGAAAATGGGTAACTTGTGAATTGGCGTGTGTTTTAGGTTGGACAACACGCTAATCGTGCATGGTGCTTGAGAGAGTATGGTTTATGATCTTGTAGGTTATACATGATTCCTATTGAGGATTTGAGTTATGTCATTGGATATGAGATAAGAGTTTCATGTATACATCCCAAGATGGTCATCATGTTGCAGGTTGGATGGGATGCATCATGATATAGTTGTTATTGACTTCATTAAAGAAAATAGGTTTGAGTTTTTTAAAATTTCAACAACAACTTATCTAATGTTTTCCTAAATACCTTATTGGTGGAATTATACTTAACCAAACCAAATGATATTGATTTTTCACAATAGTTATTATCATAAGATAATGTCATTAATATATATGTGCATGTATGTGATCTTTATCCTTCAGGGGAAGTATGGTGTGTCGATTTCTAGTTAGGATTAGCAACCTAGATTTCATAGTTGGATTGGGTATGGGATTTGTGATATGCATGAGAACCCTCGAGTGGGTATATTGGCCTATGATTTTCCTCGTGGTATTTGAGATGGGTTCATAGATGCTTCTCCATGGGTTGTATCCTATATAGGATGTGACATGTGAACTAGGGTTGAGAGAGACTAGTAATATTGAGATGTATCTTGGGATATTGGTGATTGGAGTGTTCTAATCAAGTGAAATAGTGATTATCATTTCCACCTGATGAGGGTTTTCTTGTATGTATGTAATCCAAGAGAGGACTTATCCTAGGTCTATGAGTTCATTAAATAAATGAAAGTAAGTTTAGACACTTTGTTCTATAGTGATGGTATATAGGTGGATTGTGGTTTGGTATTCAGTTAGTAATATCATTGTATTTGGTATTGTGAATGTAAAATCATGGGTAGTGCTTGTGTTTTGTTAAGTCTAACATGAATAATTGACATGGTTATTTGGGGGATAAGTTAAGTTAAACTATGATTATTTGGATGTTATTGTAATGATGCATATTAGATATTTTAATAGAGTGTATACATGCTTAGATTCATGTTATACTGATAACGGTTAAATTTAGGTATTGTGGGAGGCTTCCAAGATACACTCTTTCCATGTCAGTAAGAGCATGAGTTCTTTATCAGCATAATTGCTATGTTGGTAGTATAGTCTAAGATTAGCCTTTCAGGTGGGGATTTGGGTAGTTATTAGGTGTAGTTTTACTTGGTTAACATGTGGTTTATAATAATTGTTGTATTTTTATAGATCTCATAGATAGAGAGATTTAGTGATGAAGGTAATGTGACTATTGGGAATTTGGTCATGGGGACATTATCAATCCATGGTTGTTTCATGTGATGCTTTCCTAATGTATGGGTTTGTTCAATTGCGGAGATTCCAGGTTTCTCAAGATGGTTAGTGCATTGGGATACCAAATGACACATATTTTGATGCATTTTTTATTACAATTAGATGGTCCTTGAACATTCTTCCTATGGTTTATACATTATTCTATGATACATGTGATATGTGGTCTCATCGCTTGTTTTATATCAACCTTAAACTAAAAACAAATTGGTATTCCTTGACCCATTTGAGTGGTGTAAAAATTTTAAGGCCATGACAGAGCCTATTATCATTAACCTTTCATGCCTTAGACATTTATGGTCATGGGATTGGCCTTTTAGTGTGATACATATTGGATATGGATCCAATAGGGGTATGTATATACTAAACTAAAACATATTGGGCCATCAGATAGGTGCTTTATCTTCCACTTAGTAAGGAAATTGATTGAAAAGGGGAGTATCTAGTAAAAATTGGTATATATAAAACCAATATGTTACCTAATAACTTCTGCCTTGTTGAGTGTTACATGGGGTGACTGTTCCTCCCTCCTGAGATTTTATTCTAAGGGGATATACTTTGGTTGTGATTATGGATATAGGTTGGGCATGTGTAGACCAACCTAGCATAGACCTAAGGATGTGTTAGAATTTATGGAAGCCCTTCAGTGAGATTTTTATCTTCTATTGTTTTGGTTGTCTTTATACCATTGAATGTTTGGGGATTTGGTATGTGATAGAATTTCTTCATGCCTGTGTAATGTGTTGTGGCTCATTGGGCCTTGATAGTGATGGTATGAATTGGGCTTACACAGTTAGGATACCCAGGTGCTGCTATGGAGCAACAATGATATGAATGGGACTTACACAGTTGGACTGCCTAGGTACTTCTATGAATCAGTTATGGTATGAATCGAGCTTACACAATGGGGCTACCCGAATGCTGCTATATAGTAGAAATGGTATGAATATGGGTTACATATATGGTATTCTCATTGGATGTGGTACCAATTCAAACACAGGCCTAAATGGAATGATGTATACCACACTCGAGAAATCAAGACATAAAATGAAACATCATAAATAAATAAATGCATAGAAGGAAACATGAGAAATCAAGAAAATGTTAGGACATGAAAATTTTTGGTGGCAACTATGTGCCATACATGTTACATATACAAACCAACCGTTCTCATACTTTTTCAACACATCAACAACACTACTACTCATCATCTGATGATGCATCATCACCCTCTCTACCTTTATCTCCACTACCTGCTACCACCTATAAGAACATTATATTGAAAATTAAATATTGTTTCATATTTATAATTAAACTTAAAACCAATAAAAGTGTGAAAACTAAATGATTTTTATTTTTTTGTGATTTATCTGCTCACCACTAGCCGATGCACTACCAACAGGGGCATATCTACTCATATGCTGACGTATTTCAAGCAACTCTTTCTGCAAAGCAGATATCTGATCCCCCTGCTGGTGAACTGTGTTTCGTAGAGAAGTCATATCCCTCTGAGTATCTTCAGGTATGAAATGACTATAACTAGGAGTAGATGTAGCCGAAATCCCTGATGGCCTGCCAAAGACCTCAGATAGTACGAGTCCCAAACCCATCCCGCGCACTCTACCAGGATGCTCCTTCCCAAGGACTTTACCAACTGGGTCATCCTGGGAGACTGAGTAGGATTTCCCAGGATTTACATCCCATATTTCTTTAATTTTTACCTATAAATCAAATATCAATATATATTAACACAGTAAAAACTGATAATAATTTATTATAATAAATAATTGACTTCATACCCCAACTTCTCTGGCAGGTTCATTAACAAAACTTCCATCTATTTTTTTATGAACATCCATCCACAGTTCTGTTCGGGATGCTTCATGCCCTAAACTCTGTGACTGCATTAAACAAAGATAAATCAACAATTAAATATGTTAAATAGATAATATTGTCTTATAAATATTTAAACTAATTAAAATATTACCAATGACATTCGGCTTCTAGCAAAGCTTTTTGAGCCCGCAGTGTGCAGGATGACTTGCTTTGCCCGGTTTGATGCATTCTGTCTTGAGAGATCCTGAAATAAATAAAATTCAATTTAACAGTAATGTATTCAATGTCTATCTCCTCTTCATGTACATGTATAAATGTAAAATGAGGATAATATAATAATATATATTTCAATACCATCTGCTTCTCATCACGATGTCTATCGACAAAAACTTTCCACTATTCTTTCGGTACCCCACTGGGTAGCTTCTCATACATCTGCTGCACGGTCAATGAAGTATCATTGATATCACACCACAACCTCCATTTGAAATCTTTCCATTTTTTTCCAAGATTTTTCAATGTCCACTTTCGTGCTATCACATCAGCAACGGTAAAGTGGAAGAACATCTGTATACAGAAATTCATTTTGAATATATTAGTAACATGACATTCAATTAAACCATAAATTAATAAAATTACCTTTATCTGAGAATCAAAAACATCATTTTTCCAGTTTGGAGGCATATGCCTCCAATCATCATATGAAATAGGTAGGGAAATGGGATCCACTGCCAGCTGACCTATAATCTGACCAAGTAAACCTGCGGCGTCATCCGTCGGGACCCCATAAGAATCAAATGGCACCACTATCTTCTCGCCATTCATGTTCCAAACATCAGAACTTTTTAAGTGTTTTTCCACGGTTGCATTTTTTTCATCTGCAATTAGCAAACAATTACTATAAACAAAATGCAATAAATTAATTTAATTAAAAATTTTACCTATGACTGTGACCCTCCAGAATGTCCGTGATGAACTGGAAGGGGCGTGTCGCTGCCCCACTACTAAGGCTCCTGTAGGGGGAGGCGATGACTCATCCTCTAATGATACATCCACTGACGGTGTCAGAGATGGTGCAGGGGGAGATGATGCAGGGATGTAGGCAGCTGCTGCCTCAGATACTGTGGGGACAGACGGATCGTCATCTGTCGCAGAAGTAGATGAAATGGTGTACCGCTTCTTCCTTGGCAATCCTGTCATTTAATCAAATAAAATTAAGTTCAGAATATATATTTCAAAAAAATTATGCATAAAAAAATTAAAAATGATAATAGATGCCCAATACTAACAAACAAAATATATATAACAATGATAATGAATGACTACAGAAATGAAACAAGTGGTTGCTGAATGAATAAATAATTGTACATACAATCATTTTCTCCTTCAATCATGTCGGTTTCCTGCTCCATTGCTTCATCCACTTCATCCATCCTTGCTAGACTAATATTTTCAATATCATGATGGACAAATAATTCTGCTTCATGTTGTTGATGAAATTCAATTGTAGAGGTCAAATCTTCCACTTCATCACCCATATCCTACAAATCTCTTTGTATTACGTGAGTAACTACACTCCACCCTTCATCCACAACATCATTCACATAATATACCATTTTTTCCTGCGATTCTAAGATATATGGATTATACAGTTCACGATCATCAACATCCATCAAGCGAGAGAAGTTTACAGAAGTAAATTGCAAGGAATCTCTTTTAACACCTCTGATAATATCGACCCATTTGCATTTGAATAAAACAACAGAAAAATGCTCGTGGTAGTTTAATTCAATAATATCATGCAACTTTACATAGTATTCCACTTCAGCAAATGTAAATATACCACTATTCTGTGTTTTCAAACCCACTTCTCGATCGACTGTACGATATCTAAAACCATTCACATTATAAGCGTCGAACTTTCTAACCTATTTTATAGGACCTCTAGCAAGAAACATCAAATCTTCTAACAAGTCTGCTCGAGTATCAGTATTCATGATCTGAAGAATAAAAATATAATTTAATATATTTGCAAATTTTATGTGTCAAACTAATATTAGTATTTATTGCAATATTTATAAACTTACACATCGTGAAAACCATTCTACCAGCTCTTTATTCATAGCTTTCATTATATCTTTTTCATTTTGTGTTCGGCCTCTCATTCGTCTCTTTGTTTGTATCCTCAACTCTTCAATAAATGGATCTGCAATTTCACTATTCAGCATCACATATCTATGTGCCTGTAATAACTTCAATTCTGTTAGTGTCGCGTATGAGGTCCTCCCAACTGATTGGCCAATAGCAGGAAATATTTTTGATTTCTGATGCATTTGAGATTGAGTTGATGTGTCGTCAACACATCCAACTCGATTAAATCTTGTCTCAATATCATCCAAATATCTGGAACAAAAGGTGAGACACTCCTCAGCCAAATAGCCTTCAGCAATAGAGCCTTCTGGTTGAGCTTTATTTCTCACGTATGCTTTCAAATGCCCAAGATATCTGTGAAAAATAATAATAATATTATGCATTTATTTAAATTCCAAATATTGTTTACTTAACTGGAAACATATAAATAAAATAACTCTCAATTGGATACATCCATTGATAATGAACGGGGCCTCCTAATTTAGCTTCTTCAACCAAATGCATAGTTAAATGCATCATGACAGTAAAAAACGATGGAGGAAAGATCATCTCCATTGCACAAAGGGTCAATACAAACCTCTCATGTAGGTTGTCAAGCTGTAATGGATGTAGAGTTTTCTCACATAATTGCCTGAAAAATGTGCAGAATTGCAGTACAACAGCAGTAACATTTTCAGGTAATAATGTACGCAATGCCAATGGTAGTAACTGTTGTAACAAAACATGTGAATCGTGACTTTTCAATCCATATAACTTACGATTCTTCAAATCAACACACCTCGAGATGTTACTCGAATACCCATCAGATACCTTCACATTCTTTAAAATTCGAAGGAACGCATCTTTATCCCTATTTTTCATTGAAAAAATGGCCAGAGCATACTTTTGATTCTCATCTGGCCAGAGATCACGTTTTATGTTCATTACTTGTAAGTTTTTGCGAGCATTGAGATGATCCTTCGACCTTCCATGCTCATTAAGTAATGTGAAAATAAAATTATCACATACATTCTTCTCAATATGCATAACATCAAGATTGTGGTGCAAAGAATTAAATTCCTAATACTGAAGTTTGAAGAATATATTTTTTTTCTTCCATTGTTGTGTTCTGATTTCACTTGACGATGCACTTTGCACTCGTTTTCCGCTATCAGTCAAATGATGAATCTTCCCAAATTATGTTTTAACATTTTCAAGCTGTGTCAATATTTCAGAACCAGTTAACAACTTTGAAGGTGGTCTACGATCAATGGAACCATTAAATTTTGATTTGTTCAGCCGAAATCTATGAGATGCATCAAGAAATCTTCGATGGCACAAGAAGCACCATTTTCTACTGTGAGGTAGCCGTTTGGGCTCGAAATCAAAGTTACAAACGGGACAAGCCAAACCCGTATAAGTGTTCCAACCAGATAAATTCCCAAGCCTAGGGAAGTCACTAATGGTCCACATTAAAGCAGCATGCATTTTGAACATTGTTTTAGAAGAAACATCAAATGTCTCAACACCGTTGCTCCATAACTCCTGCAATTCTTCAATCAAAGGCCGCAAGTATACATCAATATCATTTCCAGGCATTTTTTTTCCAGGAATAATCATCGAAATGATAAAAGATTTTTGTTGCATACACATCCACAGAGGCAGATTATAAGGGATCAAAACAACTGGCCAAATGCTATAACTCGTACTCAAAGCCCCAAATGGGTTGAATCCATCGGCAGCCAATCCCAATCGAACATTCCTAGGATCAGCTGAGAAATCTGGATGTAATGAATCAAATGTCTTCCATGATTGGGAATCTCGTGGATGTCTCATTAACCCATCATTGTTATTATCTACAGAATGCCACTTCATGTGTTCGGCGGTTTTTGATGACCTGAATAATCTTTGCAATCGAGGCTTCAAAGGAAAGTAACGCAAAACTTTTGCAGGTGTGTTCCTTTTCTTCTTCTCCATGAAATTATGTTCAGTCATACTTCCAACATCACCTTTTGACTGCCATCTAGAAGAAGAACATTTCTTACAATTCTGTCTACTTGAATCCTCTCCCCAGTAAAGCATACAATCATTGGGACACGCATGTATTTTTGTATAATTCAGACCAAGCTTGTTTACAACTTTTTTCATCTCATAAAATGATTCTGGGATTTTTGCTTTAGGAAATGCATCAGGAATCAATTCCAATAACATGGACATTGTGTAACACCCCGAGCTTCCACGATACGCCTCTCTTTCAATAATGCAATAGCTTGCATTGTACGCAAATTCGAGTTTTAAAACACCGCGACTAATCAAAGTAGCCGTTATGAATAGTAGTAACCACTTTTTGAAATTATAGAAAATTTATATTTCAAAATGGAATTCAATTTTGTATTCCAAATATTAAAATTAGCCTATGTTGAATTTTTTGTAATTTTCGGAGAACTTCAAAATTTTTATGAATAGTGAAAAATACTTAAAACAACTTTTTTAATCAAAATAATTTATTGTGATAAATTATACTATTTAGTGGCCTTAAAGTATAATTAGAATATATTTTTACCATTTTATCCAATGGTGGTCATTAGAATTAATTTAACATTGAAATTGGACATAAACAATTGCCAATATTTTGATATAAATTGTTTCTTAAAAACACGCTATTTGTTGTGACAGCGGGAATTAATTATAAAATTAATTAATGAAACTTATATGTTTGGAATTTTGTAAAATAGACATCATTTTTGAATTCGGAATATCAATTATAGCTTAGGGTGAAATTTTGGCATTGTTCTGAAAAACTTCAATTTTTGATGAATAGTGAAACCACTAAGTGGTAGTTAAATAACTAATTTTTCGTTTAAATGAAATATTACCACTTCTGTGATTTGATTTTCAAAAATCCGACATACATGGTTTTCATTAAGAAGTAAAATGTGGTTCAATAAGATTAAAATAATTTTTTGGTGAATAGTAACTTTTAAGTTCTTAATCGCGATTAGAGGTAATTAGTGTAGTTTAAGGTACAAATAATGTCTTAATAATATGAGATGAGCATGACACTTGTCCTACTCCTATTGTATGAGTCATGGCCGACCAAGACAACTCATGGGTCAACTTGGGGACCCCATGGAGCCACTTTGGTTGGAAAATGACATTAATATATATTTATTTAATGTTAAAATTAAATTGACACAAACATGAGTTATCTTAATAAAACAGTTTTTAAGTGGGGTTACACAAGTCCAAATTTTGACTATAAATATTCATTAGAAAGATAAAAAGATTTCCTACATCATAGTATTTTTTTATAATTTTTATACATTAAATAAATTAAATTATTTATGACATCATTATGATGTAGCGATGACCTCATTATTTAACGATTTAAATAAAATGAGAATATAATGCAAAATCCAAGGCTTACACTTGTCCAAAGACTATTGGATGAGGCGATTTAGAAACCTTATCACCTTAGGCTCGAATTATATAAGTTTGGGACCTTTATAATCCGAAAAGCATTGTGAAATAATGTAACATTTCAATCTTTCCAAAAGTTCCCCTCCTCTCCACTTATAAAAGGCCCCCACCTATCCCACCTTATTCACACCTTCAAGACATTTGGCTAGGCCAACCTCTGCCCAAATACTCTCCCAACTTCCCCCTATTACTCCTAGAATCCTCACTTTGGGCAGAACTCTTCTCAAGGAAGCCTTTGGCTCAAATCAAAAAGAGTTACCCGATTTTGAGGTAATGTCTTCTCTAATGTTGTTTTGTTTTATTTTTCTTCTCAAACCCCCTAAACTCTTTTTATTCATTTCTTTTGTAACAACACCAGTATCCTCAATATACTAGGATGTTGTTATAAGAAGTATTCGAGCTACACTTACACACACATACATCTAATGGTTAATGAACATACGGTTTCTGTGGATGGCGAATTTCTGCCTCACGAAACGATGATTGTTCAACACTCATATAACACCTTCAAAGGTGGCCATTAAGATGTCACTATTTTTATATATGATATATAATATGTTTAGGTTTTACTTATGCTTCTGTATTTCTCATTTATGTCATACTTTATGATTTCCATTATGGGTAAAACGCGATAATCTCATTTTAGGAAGTGCGGACTACCGCCCCCTCAAAGTGATTTGAATCGTTAATGCCATATGTGGGATGTATAAAGGATGGAGTAAATGGTATTATACACTATATTATAATGGAATTATATTATACATTTATATCATTATGATTTAGTTCCATTAAATATGAAATTGAAATGAAAGTAGCGTTCATGCGTACGTACGGCTTACCGTCTCCATGAACGGTGCATTTCATTTCTTACCTCTAAATGTTACGTAATATTATAAATGAATGTATATACTGGATATATAAGATATATGTGACATCTAAATCATGAATATAATTCTGGATATAATGGATATTCTACCACATGAACAACTTGTAATTATAAGAAGTTTATTGTTGACTCAAGTACCAAAGATCGACAAAACGACCGTTATTAACTTAAATAATTACATAATGTTCATAACATTGTAATAAGTGATATAAAAAGGATAATGAAATTTAAAATGGTTCTTAATAAGGTAGATATTAACTCTAGTTTATTATTCAGGAGGTTAAAGAACGGTTGAGTCAAGTCGGACACAAGGTAAGGGAATTTCTTAACCCAATTTCCATTCTTTGGGTTAATCTCCTACTTTCAAATTATGTCATGATATTATTATGTCCTATTTTGTATTTTTACTTTATTTATGTGTACCTATAGTGAATACACATAATAGATCTATTTTATTTAAAAAAAATGATCTTTGTAAGGGAACTTCTTAACCCAATTTCCATTCTTTGGGTTAATCTCCTACTTTCAAATTATGTCATGATATTATTATGTCCTATCTTGTATTTGTACTTTCTTATGTGTGTACTTATAGTGAATACACATAATAGACCTATTCTATTTTAAAAATGATCTTTTTAAGGACTTCGTCTCAATCGCCTTTCATTGAGGCATATTTGGTTTTATACACAACTTTCTTTTATACGGTGTATAAACCCCTTTGACTTTTACGTTTATTCAAAAGGAATCTTTTTTATACAAAGTGTTTTACTAAATGACAAAAAGGGAATGTTTTTCTTTCCGTACTTATGCGGCGACAATGACTTCTCTGCCTCCGTGACCATTATTTGAGTTTTGGCTTCCTCTATAAGCCATCATTTTTTTTAATGAAAAATAAATACAAAGTTTTAACTTTCTTTTATTTTGGTATTGAAAATGGTTTTGAAAGCGTTTTTATTATATCAATGTGCTTTATTGATATCTTGTGATTGAAATTTGGAAATGTTATGTTTCCTTTATGCATGTTTTATGTGATACGATTATGTTATGGTTTATGAAATGTTTAAACCTATTCATATGAGGAATGCATTGGACTTAATAAGTGACGGGTGGAGCCCGCTATAGCTCCTCGATGCATCGGCAGGTCTCATGAGACAAACTAGTGTCTTGGCACGAGGCCTTGACAAAATCTTATTTGTGGTCTTGGCACGAGGCCTTGGCTACGTGGTTATGATAGTCTGGCATTATGCATTCCATCATTATGAAAGTGGTTATTGATATTGCATGTGATTATTCGACCAGTAGAATATCCATGTGAAGAAGTAAATGGCATTATCTCATTTTACTTTTGTCATATTATGTTGAAGTTCAAGTTTAAAAGGCTTTTGTTTTAGTTATACATTGCTTTAAATGTTAATGTTTATTTATGAAAGCTTCCGCTATATTGTTAACCTTACTGAGCATCTGAGCTCACCCCTTTCAATATTTTAATATTTTTCCAGGATGTGAAGAAGTAATTTACGAGTGACCTGCAGGGGTAGTCAGAAAGGGATATGATTGTGGACTATGAAGACCATGTTGTTGTAGTTTGTTTACTTTTTTGATGTAATGAAAGACTTATGAACGTATCTAGTGTTTCCAAGGCTACTAAACTAATCGGTCTTTAGAGACTTGATCTTTTGTGATCATGCCAATGTTACGAAGTAATGCACCGGCTCTGGGTAGCTGGGGTCGGGGCGTTACAGTTGGTATCAGAGGCAGTTTAGTACTAACCTTGGAAGATAGATTTAGATAAACTCTGATTAGAGCACATAGCCCAAGGATAGACTTTGAGGATTGGTATAGAATAACTTCCTAGAATTTTGTTATTGTAGAGATTTTGTGAGTTTTCCGAGCAATACATCCCTGTCTGGATACGAGCAGGTAGAGGTGACTCTGGCACAGATGTACCTAGGGGTAAAACCCAAAAACACCACTTTGAGATAGACTCAAACGGGAACTGGTGCACGACAACGGGCCTTGCTGCACTCTTGGTTACGACACTCCCGGGGGATATGCTTAGGATAATTCTCGTTTTCTTTACAAACCACTATGAACGGTTATGAGTATATACTTACTCAAAGAAAACCTTTTTATGATTATGGATTATATCCATAAATAGTTCAATTTATCTTAAGTATTTTATAAGTATGGAATTATGTATTTTGATTCATAAACTAATCTAGTTTATGCCATTGTATAGAAATGGCGCCCAGTAGAAGGAATGTGAACTCCAGCAGTACGTATGATCGAAAGAGTAAGAAGGATCATATCTTTCACGGTATTAAGCCAACATTTCGAAGGTAAATAGTCACCCATGTTTTCTCAACATATGAAGAAATAGTATCATGTGTTAATAAGATAAGTAAAGAATTCTCTGAGTCCTATGGATTTGAAGCGAAGCAAGAGACGAAAGGGATGGAAGAGAGAATGATGGATAAAGGGATGAGGGGAAAGAAGAATTTTCCAATATGAGGTAATTGTGGGAAGAAACATCATGGAACTTGCCTAAAGGGAATGGGAGTTTGTTATAAGTGTAGAGAAAAAGGACACAAAGTGCGTGACTGCAAGGGTAAGAAAATGGTTTCAAATGTACAATGCTTCTTCTGCAAGGATTGGGGACACTACGCAAACCAATGTCCAAATCATCAGAGTATGCCCCAAATGATGTTATTGGATAATAATCAAGTTATGATACTACCACAGATGAGGATTAATGATTAGAGTTCTTATGTTGTTATTAAATAATTTTGTAATTTGAGTGTTGTATCAATGATGTACTGGTTATAATAATTATGGAGTATATAAGGATTGTACTGCAGTACTATTTCATCAAGGACTTGAGATTGTGTGGAACCAAGAAAAGTGACTCCACGGTAGGTTAAATTTTTGGAAAATATATGGTTGAGAGAAAGATAGACCATAATATGGTTCTGATACTGAGATTGTGATTTTGGAATAAGACGTGATTGATTTGGATAAATTATATTGGATATACTTATCTTCCTTGAAACTGATTGATGTTTTGTATACATTTTCAGATAGAAGGAGTATATCTAGTATTCTATAAGGAATAAGGGATCATGGTAATTCAGTATGTTTAAAAATAATACATGATGAAGGTGTTCACATGTTATTACATGGGAAAAAGGATCTTCATTATGTTTACCTTCCTTGTAAAATTTGGACTGTGAGTTGGACGGAGGTATTTTGGATAACTATTAAGTTGGAATGGATTAAGTTGAACCATGGATAGTATTGTTTAAGGTTAAAGCATTTCTGAAGATTATTTTTGGAATATTATAATACTATAGTTTTAGGAAAAAGGACAACCTGCAGGGTGGGGCATAACCCGTCGCGTCAGACAAAGCTGCAGGAATCGAACCCACAATCATAGTGCGACAGGCCTTTATTTCCTACCACTAGCCTACAGGAAGTCCCTGGTTATTAAAAAATAATTTTACTAATCTAAATGGTATGTGTTAACATTTGGAACCTTATACAATTAGGATAAGTATAATATTTTTGAGTTCTATTATCTTTTTGAGTGAAAGATGAGTTGAAGGTTGAAACTCTAATTGTCAAGCATAAATATATATATACCTATCTCTTATTCAATGAATAAATTAATTCTTAAACTTTAGTAAAGGGATATTAAAACAAAAAAATGTGTTATCCTAATACCTTATGTCTTGTTGAACTGATGATATTTTAAATCAACATAGATTGAAGGCTTTGAGGCCCTCAATTTGACAGTTGATTGTGATTGATGACCTCAATCGCTCCCTACAAATATTTACGTTTTTCCTCCAATTATATGTCTCTAATTTCCACCAATGTTCTCCTAATCGAGATCATAATTGGGTGGTGACTTTTTCATTTCCCTTTCCCTCTTATTAAGGATAAATTTTACTAATCTTATTTCCGATGTGGGTTTTCCTCAAAGGTATTTTCTATTTTCAACCTTTTATTTTCCAAGAAAAATTTCAAATTGCGAGGACGCAATTAATTGAAGGAGGGGATAATGTAACACCCCGAGCTTCCACGATATGCCTCTCTTTCAATAATGCAACAGCTTGCATTGTACGCAAATTCGAGTTTTAAAACACCGCGACTAATCAAAGTAGCCGTTATGAATAGTAGTAACCACTTTTTGAAATTATAGAAAATTTATATTTCAAAATGGAATTAATTTTTGTATTCCAAATATTGAAATTATCCTATGTTGAATTTTTTGTAATTTTCGGAGAACTTCAAAATTTTTATGAATAGTGAAAAATACTTAAAACAACTTTTTTAATCAAAATAATTTATTGTGATAAATTATACTATTTAGTGGCCTTAAAGTATAATTAGAATATATTTTTACCATTTTATCCAATGGAGGTCATTAGAATTAATTTAACATTGAAATTGGACATAAACAATTGCCAATCTTTTGATATAAATTGTTTCTTAAAAACACGCTATTTGTTGTGACAGCGGGAATTAATTATAAAATTAATTAATACAACTTATATGTTTGGAATTTTGTAAAATAGACATCATTTTTGAATTCGGAATATCAATTATAGCTTAGGGTGAAATTTTGGCATTGTTCTGAAAAACTTCAATTTTTGATGAATAGTGAAACCACTAAGTGGTAGTTAAATAACTGATTTTTCGTTTAAATGAAATATTACCACTTCTGTGATTTGTTTTTCAAAAATCCGACATACATGGTTGTCATTAAGAAGTTAAATGTGGTTCAATAAGATTAAAATAATTTTTTGGTGAATAGTAACTTTTAAGTTCTTAATCGCGATTAGAGGTAATTAGTGTAGTTTAATGTACAAATAATGTCTTAATAATATGAGATGAGCATGACACTTGTCCTACTCCTATTGGATGAGTCATGGCCGACCAAGACAACTCATGGGTCAACTTGAGGACCCCATGAAGCCACTTTGGTTGGAAAATGACATTAATATATATTTATTTAATGTTAAAATTAAATTGACACAAACATGAGTTATCTTACTAAAACAGTTTTTAAGTGGGGTTACACAAGTCTAAATTTTGACTATAAATATTCATTAGAAAGATAAAAAAATTTCCTACATCATAGTATTTTTTTTATAATTTTTAGACATTAAATAAATTAAATTATTTATGACATCATTATGATGCAGCGATGACCTCATTATTTAACGATTTAAATAAAATGAGAAGATAATGCAAAATCCAAGGCTTAAACTTGTCCAAAGACTATTGGATGAGAAGATTTCGAAACCTTATCACCTTAGCCTCGAATTATATAAGTGTCGGACATTTAGAATCCGAAAAGCATTGTGAAATAATGTAACATTTCAATCTTTCCAAAAGTGCCCCTCCTCTCCACTTATAAAAGGCCCCCACCTCTCCCACCTTATTCACACCTTAAAGCCATTTGGCTCGGCCAACCTCTGCCCAAATACTCTCCCAACTTCCCCCTATTACTCCTAGAAGCCTCACTTTGGGCAGAACTCTTCTCAAGGAAGCCTTTGTCTCAAATCAAAAAGAGTTACCCGATTTTGAGGTAATGTCTTCTCTAATGTTGTTTTGTTTTATTTTTCTTCTCAAACCCCCTAAACTCTTTTTATTCATTTCTTTTGTAACAACACCAGTATCCTCAATATACTAGGATGTTGTTATATGAAGTATTCGAGCTACAATTACACACACATACATCTAATGGTTAATGAACATATGGTTTCTGTGGATGGCGAATTTCTGCCTCACGAAACGATGATTGTTCAACACTCATATAACACCTTCAAAGGTGGCCATTAAGATGTAACTATTTTTATATATGATATATAATATGCTTATGTTTTACTTATGCTTCTGTATTTCTCATTTATGGCATAATTTATGATTTCCATTATGGGTAAAACGTGATAATCTCATTTTAGGAAGTGTGGACTACCGCCCCCTCAAAGTGATTTGAATCGTTAATGCCATATGTGGGATGTATAAAGGATGGAGTAAATGGTATTATACACTATATTATACTGGAATTATATTATACATTTATATCATTATGATTTAGTTCCATTAAATATGAAATTGAAATGAAAGTAGCGTTCATGCGTACGTACGGCTTACCGTCTCCATGAACGGTGCATTTCATTTCTTACCTCTAAATGTTACGTAATATTATAAATGAATGTATATACTGGATATATAAGATATATATGACATCTAAATCATGAATATAATTCTGGATATAATGGATATTCTACCACATGAACAACTTGTAATTATAAGAAGTTTATTGTTGACTCAAGTACCAAAGATCGACAAAACGACCGTTATTAACTTAAATAATTACATAATGTTCATAACATTGTAATAAGTGATATAAAAAGGATAATGAAATTGAAAATTGTTCTTAATAAGGTAGATATTAACTCTAGTTTATTATTCAGGAGGTTAAAGAACGGTTGAGTCAAGTCGGACACAAGGTAAGGGAATTTCTTAACCCAATTTCCATTCTTTGGGTTAATCTCCTACTTTCAAATTATGTCATGATATTATTATGTCCTATTTTGTATTTTTACTTTATTTATGTGTACCTATATTGAATACACATAATAGATCTATTTTATTTAAAAAAAATGATCTTTGTAAGGGAACTTCTTAACCCAATTTCCATTCTTTGGGTTAATCTCCTACTTTCAAATTATGTCATGATATTATTATGTCGTATCTTGTATTTGTACTTTCTTATGTGTGTACTTATAGTGAATACACATAATAGACCTATTCTATTTTAAAAATGATCTTTTTAAGGACTTCGTCTCAATCGCCTTTCATTGAGGCATATTTGGTTTTATACACAACTTTCTTTTATACGGTGTATAAACCCCTTTGACTTTTACGTTTATTCAAAAGGAATCTTTTTTATACAAAGCGTTTTACTAAACGAAAAAAAGGGAATGTTTTTCTTTCCGTACTTATGCGGCGACAATGACTTCTCCGCCGCCGTGACCATTATTTGAGTTTTGGCTTCCTCTACAAGCCATCATTTTTTTTAATGAAAAATAAATACAAATTTTTAACTTTCTTTTATTTTGGTATTGAAAATGGTTTTGAAAGCGTTTTTATTATATCAATGTGCTTTATTGATATCTTGTGATTGAAATTTGGAAATGTTATGTTTACTTTATGCATGTTTTATGTGATACGATTATGTTATGGTTTATGAAATGTTTAAACCTATTCATATGAGGAATGCATTGGACTTAATAAGTGACGGGTGGAGCCCGCTATAGCTCCTCGATGCATCGGCAGGTCTCATGAGACAAACTAGTGTCTTGGCACGAGGCCTTGACAAAATCTTATTTGTGGTCTTGGCACGAGGCCTTGGCTACGTGGTTATGATAGTCTGGCATTATGCATTCCATCATTATGAAAGTGGTTATTGATATTTCATGTGATTATTCGACAAGTAGAATATCCATGTGAAGAAGTAAATGGAATTATCTCATTTTACTTTTGCCATATTATGTTGAAGTTCAAGTTTAAAAGGCTTTTGTTTTAGTTATACATTGCCTTAAATGTTAATGTTTATTTATGAAAGCTTCCGCTATATTGTTAACCTTACTGAGCATCTGAGCTCACCCCTTTCAATGTTTTAATATTTTTCCAGGATGTGAAGAAGTAATTTACGAGTGACCTGCAGGGGTAGTCAGAAAGGGATATGATTGTGGACTATGAAGACCATGTTATTGTAGTTTGTTTACTTTTTTGATGTAATGAAAGACTTATGAACGTATCTAGTGTTTCCAAGGCTACTAAACTAATCGGTCTTTCGAGACTTGATCTTTTGTGATCATGCCAATGTTACGAAGTAATGCACTGGCTCTGGGTAGCTGGGGTCGGGGCGTTACACATTTCCTTATTTGTAATTCCACATAGACATTTGATATGGTACAACTTCAGCAGAAATGAAAGCTTTGAATATTTCAAACACCCACTATACAACTCTTGATTTCCATCGTCAAATAAATCATGAAACGCATTTTCCTCACTAAAGTTTTCCCTTACATTTGGCTCCACAGAATCAAGAGGAGGATCCAATGATATGTTACAATCTTGATCTACTTGTGTTACAGTCTCAAAAACATCACTTGTCACATTGCAATTTGTAGCACCCTCTTCTGGTTGTTCTGATATGTTTTGATGCTCATAGTGGTGTCTTGCAGTGCCAAATGCATCATTTATGAGGTTTTTCATTTCATTTTCCATTGGCGACAAACTTGGGACCTCATTCTGTGGATTAACATCAGTCCTCAATCTTTCTGTATTGTTTGATTCTCCATGCCAAATCCAACACAAATATTGATCAGGGAATTGCTTCAGTATTAAATGTTCATAAACATCATCTCTCTTCAACCATGTTCTAAATTTACATTTAGGACATGGACATCTTATTCTCCCTTCAACGGATCGATTAGAAATTTCAAAATCTAAAAACTCATTCAAACCCTTAACATATTGAGGTGTGTTCCTCGGTAATGTGATCCAGCTTTTATCCATGTATATCACAATGTGCCTACACAAAATATACGATAGTGTAAGATTACAGAAACATAATATAATAAATATGAACCATTGATCATAAAGTATGCATAATATAATAAAGATGATTCATTGATCACATTTACCACTTCAGACCAACCAAACAAGTCTGGTCCATAGGAGACAGCGTCAACACCTCATTGAGGAGCAATAAGAATATCGGGTTACACACTTATCATAACACTATCGATCACACATTTATGTTGCCTCAAACAACACCCCATTGATGTGTGATCGAAACTGATCATAATGCATTTTAAACCTGAGACATTATGTGATTGTTTAGGCTTGACCTTAGATGTCCTCCAAGAGGAATGATGTTTCTCAATGGTTTCATACACAACCAACCATATCAAAGTCATATTTCTTATGACAAAGAAGACTATCTGGGTACCAATCCATGTACTGAATATGGTGTGAGGTAAATTAAGTAGGCCACCACTAATGGTTTCTAATGCATAATCTAGTCCATGAATATAAAACAAACAATAGTGTGAAGGTATATCAAAATTAAGTGTCACTATAAATATAAATCCATGTCACACTCAGGTTTCTTAGGAGACACTTGGCACAATCTCAAACCTTAGAGATTTCATGTAAACATTGGTAATAATATCCACTTTGAAATGCACCAACCTAGAAAAGTTAGTGGAATACACTATAACAATACATTCCCATTTTTATAATGTTAGAAAGTATTAGGTCTTTTCCACATGTAACATTTTAGGATAAAACTATAGTTTATATATTTTCTTGAAGGATTCCCACGTAAGATCCTCATAAAATATAGCATGCACAACTGAGCCTCACCATTTCCTTCCCAATCCATTAAGAATATATGTTGACCCCCACCCCTTAGATTCCTTGGGAATCTTTATAATTTTAAATCTCCTACCAATCTACTCAATCCTCTCCTCATATTTCTAGATTCCATTATCACCATGAAAGATAGGTGGATTCTTGTTAGTAAACTATGAGTCATGATCCACTACTCCTCCTGGGTTTTTAATACCTTCATAACCAAAGTATGAATAGTGCATATTATAACTTCCACTAAAGAAGATACCACTAAGGGATTATCCTATTAAACCTGTCTCACAAATCTATCACTTAGATTCATAAGACCTCTTCTAGTAGGAATCGTCTAACAAATACAAGATGAAGACCCCTTTAGTCATGAGAAAATTCCCAAATCATAGAACAAATTCCATAATCCATATTAATGATTTAAAATAATAATAATTTTATGAATTTATGAATTTTATTAATGAAATATAAAACATAAGAAAGGAATAGTTTTTTTAAATAGACACCAAATCTAGTTTATTCAATCAACAACAAAGACCAAGTGACAATATTTTCAAAAATAACTAACCACCCATAGTAACTTGAATTCATACATGGAGGTGAGATGTCTAGGCACCATCCCACACATATTAACTAAATTCTAGTGCTACTAAATCTAGTCTACCAATGAAATTAAACCAAAACTAGGAAGTGTCGTAACATTCCAGGCTCAATATTCCTTTTGATATTAATTTATAAAGAACCGACTAGGGAAAACTAGGCAAGTCTCCCAAGAGGGTCTTATACATGGAGATGTGTAATAAAGAGACATAAAAGTAGTATCTTGTTTTAGAGAATAAAGTTATGAAACCAAATTAAAATAAAAAATAAATATAAACATCCATTAGTATAAAAAATTCAATCTAAATAGGCCAAACCATAAAGAATTTAGTCAACCACTTTTTGTGAGAAAAATCATTTTTGAAGAAAGACCTCTTTAAATACATGTATATTTTCCATAAAATCCATTTAAATCCATCAATTTCATGAAACAATCCAAAGAAATTAATAAGAATATAAGGAAATTTTAAATTAGAACCGCTTGTATAGATACACCTACCTTATAAACATAAGGAACCTAAGATCCTTCGACAACATAAATTGGAAACAAGCAGATATTCCTCAAATAGAAAAGGAATGAGGGAAAACCACAATGGATTGATTGATAACACATATTATTTATGAAACCATCGAAACCATATCACACAACACTACCAAACCAAGAACATAAATGATAAAGAGAGTGAATGATATTACACGTACCCAAAGGAAGACAACCCACCACACTAGTGAACAAATGCTCCAAGAAAAGAAATCTGGTAGAGGAAGATACCCAATATTATCTAAAATCTTTCTAGGATTTATGAGGGAGGTCTTCACATTGAATGGAAGAAGGGTAATATGTAAATCATGATAAAAACCATTGGTTCTAAATAATTAATGTCATGAACCCCTTTCATGGTGTGAATTCCATGATTTATAAAAATACCCAAAAAAGTATCCTTAGTTTGAATTAATCCTAATCAACCCATTAAAAACTTGAAAATGTTTTATGACTTATAATTCTTCAAGCTCTAAACCAAACTCATAGTATCTACCCTGCAGTAGATTCACATTGTGTAACAAATTCATGATTCGAATCAAAGAACCAAGAAATAACTAAAAATTACCAAAATAGAAGGTGGTCGTGGGGGGTGTGGGGGTCGATGGAGGCCGCGGGGGGTGCGGGGGTCGCCGGAGGGCGCGGGGGGCACGGGGGAGTGGGGGGAGCGCAGTGCACAGGGGTCGCTGGGGGTCGAGGGGGGCGCCGGGGGGTGCGGGTTTCGCCGAAGGGTGTGGGGGGCGCGGGGGGGTGCGGGGGTCTTCGGAGGCCGCAGGGGGTGCGGGGGTCACCGGAGGGCGTGGGGGGCGCGGGAGCGTGGGGGGCGTGCAGGGCACGGGGTCGCTGGGGGTCGAGGGGGCATCGGGAGTGTGCGGGGTTCACCGGAGGGCATGGGGGGCGCGGGGGTGCGGGGGTCGCCGGAGGGCGCGGGGGGCGCGGGTGTCGTCGGGGCTGGGGGGATCGGGGAAGAGGGGGGATCGGGGAAGAGGGGCGAGGGTTTGTGGGGGAACCGCGGCAGGGGTAGGGGAAAGGGTCGTGGTTTTTTAAATAAAATAGGGTTTCGTGGCGGTTTATTAAAAACCGCCGCGAAACCTTTCACTGAAAACGTTTAGCAGCGGTTTTGTGAACTGCCGCCACAAAACCGCCGCTAAACCCAGTTTTTTTTTGTAGTGTAAGGAATTCTACACCATTCTCAAAAATTGTAACTTCCTTCTTCATGCAATAGATCATCGCATCATAATTTTATATCCAATTAATACCCAAAATTATATCATAGTCAACCATTGGTATGATTATAGGGTTAGTAATTAAAGCACATTTATGTGTCATGAGGGGTACTAATCGACACGCCTTGGTTACAATGATACATTCACCAGGGTTTTTGACTGATAACTCCTTTATTAAATAAAATTGGACATATCTAAATTTCATGGAAAACTGGGAAGATATAAATGAATGCGATGATCCAGAATCAAATAAAGTATTGTCTAAGTTGGGTTAAACAATCAATGTACCTGCCAAAACTTCTTTAGGAACTTCAACCTCCGCAGTTGTGACCATATAAGCTTGGCCTTTCTCCCTTGGCCTTCTTCGGGGAACATTTCCCTGACACTTAGGACATTCATGTGAGTAATGTCCCATCTCCCTGCAATTGTATCATAAAACATTGGTATCTTATTTCTTCCCCTTACAATCCTGATATTGGTGGCCTTTTTCTCCACACTTGTAACAGGCTCACATCCTCTTCAAGCAAGTTCCAGGGTGTTTCTTCCCACAAAAACTACATGATGGAAATTAAAATCTTCCTTTCTTCCCCATTTCATTATTTTCTTTCCTAGAGTTTTCATCTACCCTCTTCTTCACTTTATTTCCCTTAAAGTCATAAGATATAGAGAATTCCTTTTCTATCTTGATATAACTTGAGACTATATCTTTATATGATGGGAAACTTTGGGAGACTAGAGCCCTTCAGAGGAATGGTTTTAAACCATCAAAGAATCGATCAATTTTAATCCATAGATTATGTATGTAGTCCGCATCATGCCTTTACAGCCTTTTAAAGTTGGCTTCATACTTGGAAACTTTTTCATTCTCCTTCTGCCTCAAATTCAAGAATTTCCTCTCTATATCTTCTCACTATTCACGAGGGAAATATTTTTCTAAGAATATTTCCTTAAAATCACTCCATTACATCTCTTATATTTCTTCCTCCTCCTTTGTGTTTTGGATTAATTACCACCATTGATTCACATCTCCCATTAGACGATAAACTACCATGACAACCTTCTCTCTTTCATTACATCCCAAAGTGAGAAATATATTCTCAAGGGAACATATCCACTTCTCTGCTACAAATGGGTTTGTAGTCCAATTGAATGGTGGAAATTATTGTCGTATAAAGTGATCTAACATAGATCCTCCACGTGGTGGATCCAGATGCTCCATATGGGTAAGGTTATTATTCATAACCTGAGTAAGTTTTCCCAGAATAGTTAGGAGTTTCTCACCACCAGTCATAGCACCAGAGCCAAAATCATTATGTGGAATTGAATGGAAATCCCTACGGGGGACACATGCGTTCGTGTGGTTTCCATTCCTTCCACTAGGAACCATCTCTAGATAATGGCATACACTACATTAGGTTATGAACCATAATGTATAATCTTAAAAAAATACTTATCACAAATTTAAATTTTATGCATGGTTAATCCCATAATCACAAAAATGGTTTCTTTGAGGAAAATTTTACATTTAAATCCTTTATAATGGCTTGTAAATAAAATGTGAATTATCCTATGAATATCCCCTGAGAGTGTCATAATTAAGAGTGTAGTAAGGACCATTTTCATGTACCAGGATACCCCAGGTCAAGCCCAAAACTCCTTGTCGAAACTTTCACAACTAGGTACATCTGTGTCAGATCCACCTCTACCTGCTCATATCCATACAAGGATGTATTTCTTGAAAGATACTTATAATCTATTTATTACCAAAATACCAGTATTTTATTGTATATTTATCCTCAATGACTATCTTAGGGACTCTTCCCTAGTCTACATTTTCTAAATCTAGTTTCCATGTTTTTTATTAAACTTCCTCTGATACCAACTGTAAGGACCCGACCACAGTTGCTCGGAGCCGGTGCCTTATTAATTAGATTGGCATACAAACAATGAATAAGTATCCCAAAGGACCGAGTAGTTTATTATTATTTTAAATAAGATATATACATAAGCTCATCATTAAAACCTGACATGAAAAACAACATAGAAACTCCTAAGACAACTTCCATAACTCCGAGGTTATTTCATCATTTCATTCATAATAAAATTCTTCTTGCCCTTCGGAAATGAAACATAAGAAAGGGTTGAGATCAAACACTCATTAAGGGTAATAAATATAGTGGAAGATAACGTAATCATTATACATGGTGAATAATTGAAGACACATGCCTTTTAAAATAAACTTGAACATAATATAGCAGAAATTTTAGCTTAGTAAATATTTCCATAACATAACATAGTCATGGGTATTCTAATAGTAGAATAACTACATGAACCATCAATACTATATTCATAATGAGGGAATGCATAATGCTGGACAACATAACCATACTTTCAAGGCCTCCTGCCAAGACCATAAATGATCATTTTTTCAAGGTCTTATGCCAAGACCATAGTTTTTCTCATTAGACCTATTGATGCACCGAGGGGCTATAGCGGGCCCCACCCAAAACTTACTATAACAAATTCATTCCTCATATGAATGGGTATAAACATAAAAAACATGTACATTCATATTGAAATTAATATTTGAAATGCATATAACTTTCCCCGAACATTAATCATAAACACTAACCATTCAGGGTAAATTGGTGAATGGTTTAAAGATAGCACATCCACAGCCAAAATAATCATAAGTCATTAAATTGAATATGGTATATGATACCATGAATTATTAATCAGAATAATGCATAAGAATCAACATGATTGTTTAAATAGAGGAAGGTTCTCTTATAAAATCTTTGAGTAATTCTTGAGATAAATACTCTTTTACTCGGAAATGAAGAGTTCTTTTGGAAAAATGTTTTTATAAAACCAAAAGTGAAGTAAGATAATATTTTCACAATAAAATTATTTATTTTATAATGATAATGCTTTTCAAAAATAGATTATAGAGTGCCTTTGAAAATATGTAAGAATTATAGAAATTCCCTTGGATCGGGCTTGAATTTTGGAAACAATTTCTAAAGTTACTTTTAAAACGTGTAACCATCCATAAAATAAGGAAATATTCTGGTTTGTAAACATATATATAACCCACAGACTTAATTTTTTAGGAGTACATAATAATACAAAAGATTTTCATTGAGGTAATAGACAATAAAAGTAACCCAAATGAAAATAGATGTTCGGGTGGAAAAACCCTTACCTTAACTCCGAACGTGTTCCGCTCTTGAACATAATCACCTGGAAGATGAAATTATACTTATTAATAACTTATTTCATAACCTATTATACATGTATTTAGTTTTTCATAATTATTTTTAGTTCATTTATACCCTTATTGATAAGTTATTATATTGAATTTTGTCGTTCTGTAGCGTTCTTTTCCTTTATTTTCATAATCGGTTCACTTGTTCTTAAGTAATGGAGTTCAAGTAAATCTATATAATTGAATTAAAATATTATTTATGATCATATATAGGTGTTATTGGTAATTTATAAAACTTCTTTAAATGGCATGAGGATGAATTATTATATAGAACATTAATGATAACTCTTTTGGTTAATTTGTGGGTTTTGATTACAACGAAATCATTTTTCTTTATAACATAATACCATTTGTAAAAAGGGATTAAAAATATTACATAGGTTATATTAAATATATAATAATCTGGTTCAACCATAAAAATATTAGTTTCATGAACAAAATTGAAAATGACAATAGAAATCAGATGCCCATCATCCTTGAATGTTGAAAATTGACACATCTCAGATGGTGTTCTTGCTACTAGTATAAAAGAATGTAAAAGCAAGGGATGATGATAAATTATTACACTATCATGACAATATTCCAGTACATATAAGGTACTAGAGTCATCACAAAATTTGGATAAGGATAGGTAATAGAAAAACAAAACAAATGAACTTGAAAGGAAATACAATGAATTGAAAAAAGGAATTTACCTCTTGAACCAAAATTCCTTGAGAGCCTCTTTAAGGGAGAGTTTTTGGTCTTTTTATGAGACCAAGGCTTGATAGAAGTTGGAGAGGAGGTTGGGAGGATATTTTTACAGAATTAGGAGAAGGCACATGGCTTGAGAGTAGTGAAGTGAAGGGGGGGTGAGAGGGGGTTTTTATAATGGAGGAGAGAGGGGATTTCATAATATAAAATTCATTAATTTATTATTTTCCCCCAAAATAAGGAATAGTGAGTCTTCTTTAACCAATAATATTAATTTTATCATGTGAGTTCGAACCAAGTGGGTTACATCACTTGCGATGTCATGAATAGTGTATTTAACTGATATACGGTATTTTATCGTATTTCATTATCCATCAAAAATTCAAGTATTTCAGAAAAATCCCAAAAATTCACCCCAACTAATTATCGACGTGTAGAATACAAAAATGAAGTCCATTTTTCAAAAATAATTTTCTAAATATGATTAATTTAATATTTAATTAAAAACATAATTTATTCTAAAAATGATAGTTTTAAAACATTCTTTTACTTATTCCAAAGCATAGGTATATCGTACATTCACTTGAATATTATTTATATGCTATCACAGGTAAGCTTACTATTCATTAGTGTATATTACTATTTATAAGGTTATGTTACTCTTCATAAGGGTAGGTTACTATTCACCAAAAATTAAGTTTTCCTTATTAGACTACAAATAACTTACTGATCGCAACCGTGTATGTCAGATTTTTGAAATTCACATCACAAAAGTGACCAACTTATGTTTTAAGGGTCACATAGCACTTAGTAGTTAATTATGTTTTGATTTCATGTGATTATGAAATATTTATAATAAATGGATTTCCATTGAAAAATATTGGGTTATTGCAGAATTATAATAAATCAACCTCAATCAAGAATAATGAAGGATATTTACATAGATGAAAATAATCAGTAAAACTATTTGAGAGAAATAACCTTTTTTTCTTGAAAAAATTTAAAAGTGTCACTTTTATCAAGAAGATGTTTAAAATATATTTTTCAATAAAAGTGTCCCATAGCACTTTGATACTTTTAAAATTAATTTTAATTTAAAAACATTTAGGTCCATATAAATAAATCCTTAAACCCGTTTTTAAAACATGGACATTAATGAGAATGATTTAGAAGAATAAATATTTAAAACATTTAAAATGATATTTTTGTTATAGTTCCTAAAAAAATGAGAGATTCTTGAATAAAAACAATTGAGGTAATAAAAAATTTATAATATCATGAGAGCAAAGGGATTCATGATATACTATGGAAATTTACAGTATATACATCATATAGAAGTGAATTGGTGGATAATAACAAAGAAGTATTAATGGAATGTAAATTGAGATGAAATATCTTATAAAGACCATATCCTTAGGTTAAGGATAAATAAATGACATAATTATGTTTGAAAAATATTAATACACTCAATATTATTTGATATTCAGTGTAAATCAATGGGAGTACATTCACTCATATTCTTTTAAAAATAACACCAATGACTTGGATGTGTAACTCAATGAATGGAAATTGAGTTAATATTACTCTTCTCAAGTTCGTATTGATGAATTGAGAATTTATTAATGGAGTGATTATGTGTATCAACATTATATCCACACAAAGGGTAGTGTAAATTTCAACTTAAATAAATAAATAGTTATTTCACACATAATCATGGAGTAAAATAATCAATGAAGTTTGCATAAAACCCAATGAGTGAAAATCAAAATTAGAAATTCCTTTACTAATTTGGTAACTTAACAAACATACACCCCAATAATGAAGGATCATACAATTAATATTTAAATACCCATAAATTAAATTATATTAAACAAATAATACAATCATGGGTAATACACACACCACACAAAAGGAAATAGTGGCAATATAGCATGAATCTCATGGGAATAAGAAGTGAGATGAAAACCATTACATTTTACTTTTCCTTATTAGAGTGTATTTTAACCTCCTTTATAATGGTTAAATCATTTTTATTAAATTATAAAATAACCACACACATAGATATGTTATTATATATGATCTTCTAATATTGCTTTGTTAATGATATTTCAGTAATATTATTGTTTTGGGTGTTAACTGATTCGTTTCTATTTATATGTATTGTTACATAAGTCATGTTTGTTATGTATAGGATTTATTTGATTCATATACTGAAATATTTAGTTCTTAAAAATTATTTTTAATCATCGAATGAAAATTATTCTTGAATGGTTACGACGGGAAATGAAATCTCATTGCATTGTGGAGACGGTAAGCCATACGTATGCCCAAGTGACAATATCATTCTATTAGTGGTAAAATCGTATGTAATTGGATGTTATATTATATATACAGAATAATTAACATGTTATATTTATTATTTACATTATTTATACTCATTATTATACCAATCCAAATAATGAAGTGTTGAATAACAAACTACACCACGACGTGGAGACAGTAAGCCGTACGTACGCATGTATGGTAACATTGTCAATCATATTATGGATAGAATAATGAATATGGTTCTACCATATTTATAATAACATCATATTATGTAGAATTTACTGGATTTATTATTTTGGTATGGAAACAACAATGAAAGATTAAGTGGAATAAGAAAAGAACTTTGAAAGATGTGATGAAATTATTACCTCTTCTTCGGGTGCTTTCTTTTGATTTGATCAAAAGCGCTCATTAGGATGGTTTTATGGTCAAATTATGCCCTCTATGTTCAATTTAGGGTATTTTGGATGATATTTTATCAGGGTTTGGCCGAGACAAATGGATTTGGAGTTGTGATTTTGAGAGAAGGGGAAGGAACCTTTTATAAGAGAGGTGAGGGTCACTTTAGGAAAAGCTTGAAATATTATTTTATTATAAAATAATTTTTAGTTTATAATGGCTCCAAATTGATTTATTTCTAGGATAAGGTGGTGAAGGATCTAAACCCTCTCAACCAATAGGTTTTATAAATGTTTAGTTCACCATATTAACCTTATATTTTAGATTTAATTCTTAGTTAAATAGTTTAACTTTTACCATGTCTTCTTGTATTTTTATATTAAATGGTTAATTAACATGCTATAAAATAAAACTAAAACCTCAAGAGGTTAATTAATGAAATATATATGATTATATAAGTCCTTTTTCTGAAGCATATATTTTTCGAAATATTATATCATTTAATAATATATTATTTGTTTTAAATATTCATTTAAGTCAATTTTGACACTATTTGGTATTTGGTTTTCAAGAAAGTCAAAACAACTTGATTACATTACAAAAAATACATTAAATAAACCCTAAAATGTCATATTAACATATAAAATTCGTTTAATTCATCAAAAGTCTCAATTTACATTTATTTTTATATTTATAATATCAATTATTTAAATCTTTCATTAATAAGGTAGTCACTACATCATCATTGTGTCATAAATTAATTTAATTATTTAATGTCCAAAAATTATAAATAAAATAACATAATGTAGGAACATTTTTTATCTTTCTAATTAATATTTATAGTCGAATTTATCTTATGTATAACCATATATTTAAAATGTTTTAGTTATTAAACATTGAATTTAACACTATTAACTCTTTTTTAAATAAAATAATAATAAATGTCCTAATCTATTAAAAGTGGATAAAAAGGATCATATTTTATTTATAAGGTTGATTTTGGTAGAAATACACTTATCCAATAGAATTAAGACATGTTTTAGGGTAATTATAATATTATTTTTACCTTTAAATACCCTATTTACTTTTAACCGTGGTAAATAAATTCAAAAATTACTATTCACCAAAAATTATTATCATCTTATTGAATCAAATTTTACTTAATGACTTCAACTATGTCTCTCTTATTTTTTAAATTCAATCCCCATAAGCGGTAAAATTATGTTTTATGCAAATTTTCAAATGTGCCTAGAAGGTTAGTAAAAGACGGTAAAATGTTCAATAAAATTTTATATATATAATCTTATTATAAAATGACTTCAAAGAATTAAATTGGACTAATATATTTATTATGTATATATTTTTAAATTAAAATAAATTTAAATTAAAAATAATTATTTAAATAAAAAGTCGGCTTTAAATAATAATGGAATGTTTTTCACTATTCTTCAAAAAATGAATGTTTTTAGAAAAATACAAAAAAATCACCCAAATATAATTTTGATATTCCAAATTCAAAAATGATGTCTATTTTACCAAATTCAAAACAAATATGTTTTATTAGTTAATTTAAAAATATATTCCCATTTTCAAAAACAGAAAGTGGGTTTTTGAGAGGTAAGAACTATCAAAAGATTGATATGTGTTTCTGTCCAATTTAAATGTAAATTTATATCCAATGACTAAAATTGGATTAAATTATAAAAATATAATATAATTATACTTCAAAACCATTCAAATTTATAATTTAACACTATAAATTATTTGGATTTAAATTTTTTTCAATTAAAATTAATTATTTTTCACTATTCATCAAAATATGAAAGTTTTCAGAAAATCACCGAAAATTTATCCAAACTAAATTTTTATGTCCCAATTCTAATAAAGAAGTTTATTTTGTCAAATTGAATATATAAAAGTGTCAAATATTAGATTTTAAAATTGTTCTCCATTAAAAGGCGGTAAAATTTTATTTTTTGATAAATACTTCTTTTATCTAAAAAATTGAATTTGTTCTTACATTATGTCTAAGAAACACATAATATGGATGTTAAAATTATATGGAGTATATAAAATTCAAAATCCAGTTAATACTATTCATAATTGTTTTTTGAACGGCTAGTTTGGTAAGTCGTGGTGCGCTCGAACTTGGTGTGGCGGTTAGCCCAAGCTATTAAATAACTTTAAAGAAAATAATGTAACACCCCGAGATTTTATGAAAAATATTCTTTTTAATTTCAATAATGTCTTATGTTGTACGCTACACCAAAAGGAGCTTGCACAACACGCATCCTTGATTTTCCTTGCATTACACGCAATCGCGACCTTCCTCGATAGCGTGGGTAGTACGCAATAACGAGTTTCACTAAACAACAATATGCTATTAAAATATTATTAAAACTAGCCGTTATGAATAGTAATAACCAACTTTTGAAATTTTTTAATTTTATTTTTCAAAATGGAATTCATTTTTGGATTCGTAATATCGAAATTAGCTTAGGGTGAAATTTTGGTGATTTTCGGATAACTTTCATATTTTGATGAATAGTGAAAATTACTAAATTTTAATTAAAAACAACTTTTTCAATCGAAATAATTAATAGTGATAAATTATTAATTTGAGTGGTTTTAAAGTATATTTAGAATATATTTTTACAATTTAATACAATGTTGGTCATTGGATGTAATTTCACATTTAAACCAGACATAAACAAATGTCAATCTTTTGATAGTTATTATCTCTTAAGAACACGCTATTTGTTTTGAGGACGAGAATTAATTTTTAAATTAATTAATGCAACTGATATTTTTTGAATTTGGTAAAATAGAAATCATTTTTGAGTTCATAATATCAAATATATCTTAGGCCTAATTTTTGGTATTTTTCTGAAAACTTTCAATTTTTGATGAATAGTGAAACCACTAAGTGGTAGTTAAAAAAACTGAATTTTTCATAAAACTTAATTTTACAGCTTCTGTGACTGGAATTTCAAAAATCCGAGAGACACGGTTGATGTCAGTAAGTAAAATGTGGTTCAATGAGATGAAAATAATTTTTTGTGAATAGTAACTTTTTACTTTTATTTTCCACAGTTAAAAGTAAATAGGGTAATTAAGGGTAGAAATGATATTATTATTACCCTAACACATGTCCCAATTCTATTGGACAAGTGTAATTCGACCAAAAACAAACATAGGAAAAAAATATGGCCATTTAGGCCCACTTGGATTAGATTAGGACATTTATTATTAATTTATTTAAAGAAGGGTTAAAAGAGTTAAAATCAAAGTTTATTTACTAAAACATTTTTAATATAGAGTTATACATAAGATAAATTCGATTGTAAATATTCATTAGAAAGATAAAAATATTTCCTACATAATGGTATTTTATTTTTAATTTTTATACATCAAATAATTTAATTTATTTATGACACAAAGATGATGGAGTAATTATCTTATTAATGAAATATTCACATAATTGATGTTATAAATACCAAAATAAATGTAATTTAAGACTTTTTATGAATTACACTAATTTTCTAGGTTAATATGACATGTTAGTATTGATTTAATTAACTTTTTTCTAACTTATCGTTCTCTTATGATTTTCACAAAAATCAATTACTAAATAGTGTCAAAATTGACATAAAATAGTTTTTAAAACAAATATTATATTATTAATTGTTATTTTATTTCAAAAAATCTAAGGTTCGGCCAAATTAATTTTATAAGGTTATACATATTAATAATAAAAAATTTGGGGTTCGTTTGGCTTCTTATAGTAAGTTTATTAACCTTATAGTATAAGAACACAAGAAGACACGGTAAAAGTAAAATTATTTAACTTAATGTTAAATCTAAATGATAAGGTTAAAATAGGAACCTAAACTTGTCTAAATTCTATTGGATGAGAGGATTTCGACCCATCCCCACCTTATCATCGAAATAAATCAATTTGGAGCTATTTAAAACCGAACTTGACTTTATAATAAAATAATATTTTTAGTTATTCCAAAGGTGCCCCTCTCCTCCCTTATAAAAGGGCACCTACTCCCTCTCTTCCTCACACAACTTTGAGCCTTCAAGCTCAGCCAAACCCTGTAAAATTCTCCTCTTCACTTCCCTAGAAACATCCTAGAGGTTCTGGTCTTCCTCAAAGACCAATTTTGGTACCCTAAGAGGACGTCTCAAAGAGGCGCTTCAAAGAAGAGGTAATTTCCGTTACCAATTCTTTCACCTTTATTTCTTCTTCCACTTCTTCTTCTAAGGTTGTTTCATTATGAAGTAATAACATCAGTATCACTCATATACTGATATGTTATTATAAATATGAAACAACTCTAATTAACCTTCTATCCAACCTACGGAAAAAGGAAATCATCGCGCGTGCGTACGTACGGAATACCGTCTCCACGCCGTGGTGTAATCTGCTTTTCCACCAACACCTTACATGGATGGGTATTATGGTGTAAAAAATAACTATACATAGTTATTATAACATAATAATGATTCTTATATATTGTATCATCCACTCCAATTCAATTCAATAATTATGGAAATGATATCATCGCTCGTGCGTACGTACGGACTACCGTCTCCACGACGCGATGAGATTCATTCTCCATGTTAACCATTTAAGAATGATTATAAAGTATATATAAGCAATAATAATGAAATATATGACATTATAAAGCTACTGTATTTATGTGTATATATATGTATGTCATCTACTTAATTCCATTCAACTCAATAAGGAAACGAAAACAGCATTCATGCGTACGAACGGTCTACCGTCTCCATGAACGGTGTATTTGTTTCCATTTACTGATTTATTATATATATATATATTCTGAATATATATATATAAATCATGTTTTATGTTCTGTAATTAAGTAATCATGATCTAAGTAATCATATGAATAATTACAAGTCAAAACACGGACGACAAATGATACAATTTTACCCAAAACGCTCTTTAACATGGAATTTACAAAAGAACGGGTAATATAAAGTCATAAGTGAACCATATATGATATCATAACAATGAATATGATTCTGTAATAAGTCAATAACATTATTTAAATCATTATATAGGAGGTTCGGACACTTACAAAGCAAGTCGGACCTAAGGTAAGGGAAATATCACAATCTCATTTTTATCCGAGATTGTTTATACTTTGGTATTTACTGGGGTGTATTTTATCATCCACATCCATGTTTCTTCAATATGTAATTTTATTTCCATCCACCTACAATTGTTTAAATCCAATTTTACCCTTCGGTGAGTTTTTAGTAAAGGATATGAAAGGAATCTTTTGTCGTTTTTTTTCGTACAAGGTACTTTTTGACTTTCCGAAAAAAGTACGAGAAGAATGTTTTTTTTAACTTATATGACATGAATGGATTTTTAATACATTATTTCCAAGAAGCTTCCTTTACATGTTTTCAAGTTTATTTTTAATCAACTTCTTTTAGTTTATAATTTTACGACATGTTAAGAAAGGAAAAGTGTTTTTGAAGTAGAAAGGATATTTTCCTCAAGAATGAAGTTCAAGAGTTTTATCAAAATTATTTTCCATCTAAGATAATATAGGGTTATGTTTCTATACCTATTATTACATGGATTTGATTATGTTGTGATGGAAATAGTTTTATGAATTCCTTTATCTTATATGAATTGTTTTATGATGTCATGATGTTTAAGATTCCCATTTTTATTACATGGGTTATGCAATGATGTATGATTTATGATTTTGTGGCACACATAAGAATGGTATCATTATGAGATGGGTGGGACCTATATCTCCCTCCAATGAATTGGGTAAAGATTTTATATCTCATGAGATAGACATGGCTGGAACGGTAGGTTATATCGGTTCAGTGAAACAGGACTGAAACGAGGGTGACTCGGTTCAGAAAGGGACTTTTTCCACTAAGATAGTCTTGGAAATGAGTCTTGAATAACAAGAAATGATTCTCTATGATTATGTGTGTACGCCACAAAGTTTCATGTTTTAAGTTATGATTATTGTGATTACATTTCACTACCATGATTTATCCCATGTTATGAAATTATGATCTCTTTTGCAGGTTACGATTTCCAAAAGTTATGTGCTTGTGTATACGATGTGATTGATATTTCTTTTGTTTACCCTTACTGAGCATTTGAGCTCACCCTTTTATGTTTACTTTTCCCCAGGATATAAAGAAAGGTTTTAGGTATAAAAAAAAAAGAGGAATATCTTTATGGGAGATGTTGAAGATCTTTCACCAGGATTAGAAGATTATATTCCGAGTTTCCAAAGAAACTAAACTATTACGATCCTTGTGTGCGTGTTTTTGTTATGTACTAAGTATTCCGCAAATGTAATGTAATATCAATGTACGTCAAGCTTCGGGTCTCTACAGTTGGTATCAGAGGAAAGGTTTAGTCAACCTTTGGAAACTAGGATGCGAAAACGTTAGTGAGATCCCTAGAGATATTTCTAAGGTATGTCTAGGGATGTCCCTAAGGTTAAGTATAGGTATAGGTTATAGTACTAGAATTACGCTAACGATCATAGAATTAAACCTAAGATGTTAGATATTGAAGGTACTCCCCCTTTATTATGTTGTTTTCCCTAGCATGATTTTTTCCTCTCACACTATTCTTTTTGGGTTTTAGACGATGGCTGGAACCCGAAGGAACCGTGTTGATCAATGCAATGGACAATGCAATGATTGCCCTCCTGAACAAACAAATGTTATGGGAGATGGAGTGAAAAATCTTATTGCTATACTTACACAATCTATGAATCATTCTGGACTTCCAAATGAGCAGAGAAGGGAACAATATTCTATTGAGTCCTTCATGAGGCAACGTCCACCTTCTTTCAGTGGGTCTTCCGATCCACTTGTTGCTGAACAATGGATCAGTACCACTAAAAAGATATTTTCAGTTCTTCAATGTTCTGAGCATGATAAAGTCATCTTAGCAGTATATCGTTTGGAAGGTGAAGCTGATCAATGGTGGAATATTATCAAGAATACGAGGCCAAGAGATGAAATTGAGTCCATGGAATGGGACGAGTTCAAGAACTTGTTTTTCAGTAAGTACTTCCCTCGTATTCTTCAAACAAAGATGGAAAAGGAGTTTCTTGAGCTGAAGCAGAAGGATGATGAATCTGTTGGTATATACGAAGCGAATTTTACAAGACTTGCAAGGTATGCATATGGCATTATCATCCAACCTGAAAGTAAAGTTGATCGATTTTTCAGTGGCTTAAAACCAAGTCTTCGAAGGGCATTAGCTATAAGAGACTTCAGTAGCTATGAAGAAATTGTGCGTTGTGCTATCAAGGTAGAAATGGAAGTTGGTGTTACATATCCATCTCGTGGTTTTGACAAGAAACGAAAGATGGAGTTCAAGGAGAAATCTCAGAATAATGGTGAAAAGAAGATGAATGTTTCCTTATGCACAAAGTGTGGAAAGAAGCATGGTGGAGATTGTCTTAAAGGGACTAGAAAATGTTTTAAGTGTGGAAAAGAAGGTTATCGAGCAGCTGAGTGTCGAAGTAATGGAAAAAGGGTTTCTAATGATGTGAACAAAGCAAACACTACAGAGAACGCACCACCAACACTTCAATGCTTCAAGTGCAAGGAAATGGGGCATTATGCTAATAAATGCCCTAATCCAAGGGTTAGTGATAATCGACATGAGCAACCGCTTAAGGCAAAGGACAGAGGGAAGTCACATGCAATCACTATTGGCGATGTTGAATATGACAACGATGTGGTGGAATGATTAAGTGTTTATGTAATGGGATTCCAAAATAATGTTGTATCATGGAGTATTGGAATATTTATGTATTGGTCTAATGTGGTATTCAAAGTGATTGAGATATTTTTGGAAATAAGATGATATGCGCATAATGAAGGGAAAATGAGAAAATGAAATGTTTAACAGTATTCATGAGCTCATGATTGATATAAGGACTAAGTGATATCATGGTTTGAGTATATAGAATTTTGAGGATTTTGGTATGTGGAAAGTGTTAACTTTTAACTGCATTCATGTTTTCACTAAGGTTCAATGGGTATTCATTCTTCAAGAGAATACATGATTAAGGTATTCACATGTTTGTAATTTGACCAGCAAGATATATCTTATGATATATGGGGATAAATGATGGCATTCACGTGATTGTTCTGTGACATTTCAAGTAACCATTTTCTTTATACTATGAGCTTGGACCGAAGTATTTTAGATAATCTTAGAATGGATTATGTTGGACAGAAGTTAGGATAAAACGTTTTTCGATATTATTGATGGGATGTTATAGTAATATAGCTTTAGAAAAAGGACAACCTGCAGGACGGGCGACAGCCCATCGCGTCGGACAAGGCTGTGGGAATCGAACCCACAATTGAAGTGCGACTGGCCTTTATCGCCTACCACTGGCCTACAGGAAGTCCCTATTTAGTAGAAACTAGTTTTATTATATTAAGCAGTATGATATATGAAGTATAAGTCCATTTTAGGAACCATATATGATTAATCTCACTATAGAATGACTTATGTATATTTAATAACTTTTGCTAACCTTTTGTTTGAGACAGATGGAATGACCCGTCATTCTATCACATGATCTGCTAACACTTCACGAATAACAAATTCAACTTCATTTATTTAAGAGATGAAGTGGAAATTGTTCAAGGCACAAACAACAGTGAGATTGTACCAAAATAAAGTAAGTATTTATTCTAATTCAAATTCTTCAACTTTAGGGAAACGATCTTGAAAACCAAAAATGTTGTCCTAGTACTCTTATATCTGATTAATAGGATGGTACCTTAGATCTTCACAAATTTATGGATTTGTGATTGTTGGCTTTTCCATATCCATGTTCTCTACCACTCTCCATCAGAACATGATGGTTAGATTTTTCTTCCATATCCATATTTTCACCTATGTGGAAACCCAGTGATTAGTTTATTTGGGTAACTGTTACGTTTCATACTTTCGTTTTTAAAGATTGGTTTTGGTATTCCTTTTTATGATGTGGGTTTCTATTAAAGAAACTTTCGAATAGTAAACCATTTAGAACCCCGACGAATTTCGAGGGCGAACTTCATTTTAAGGGGGGTAGAATGTAACACCCCGAGATTTTATGAAAAATATTCTTTTTAATTTCACTAATATCTTGTGTTGTACGCTACACCAAAAGGAGCTTGCACAACACGCATCCTTGATTTTCCTTGCATTACACGCAATCGCGACCTTCCTCGATAGCGTGTGTAGTACGCAATAACGAGTTTCACTAAACAACAATATGCTATTAAAATATTATTAAAACTAGTCGTTATGAATAGTAATAACCACCTTTTGAAATTTTGTAATTTTATTTTTCAAAATGGAATTCATTTTTGGATTCGTAATATCGAAATTAGCTTAGGGTGAAATTTTGGTGATTTTCGGATAACTTTCATATTTTGATGAATAGTGAAAATTACTAAATTTTAATTAAAAACAAATTTTTCCATCGAAATAATTAATAGTGATAAATTATTAATTTGAGTGGTTTTAAAGTATATTTAGAATATATTTTTACAATTTAATACAATGTTGTTCATTGGATGTAATTTCACATTTAAACCAGACATAAACAAATGTCAATCTTTTGATGGTTATTATCTCTTAAGAACGCGCTATTTGTTTTGACGACGGGAATTAATTTTTAAATTAATTAATGCAACTGATATGTTTTTAATTTGGTAAAATAGAAATCATTTTTGAGTTCATAATATCAAATATAGCTTAGGCCTAATTTTTGGTATTTTTCTGAAAACTTTCAATTTTTGATGAATAGTGAAACCACTAAGTGGTAGTTAAAAAAACTGAATTTTTCATAAAACTTAATTTTACCGCTTCTGTGAGAGGAATTTCAAAAATCCTAGAGACACGGTTGATGTCAGTAAGTAAAATGTGGTTCAATGAGATGAAAATAATTTTTGGTGAATAGTAACTTTTTACTTTTATTTACCACGGTTAAAAGTAAATAGGGTAATTACGGGTAGAAATGATATTATTATTACCCTAACACATGTCCTAATTCTATTGGACAAGTGTAATTAGACCAAAAACAAACTTAGGAATAAAATATGACCATTTAGGCCCACTTGGATTAGATTAGGACATTTATTATTAATTTATTTAAAGAAGGGTTAAAAGAGTTAAAATCAAAGTTTATTTACTAAAACATTTTTAATATAGAGTTATACATAAGATAAATTATATTGTAAATATTCATTAGAAATATAAAAAGATTTACTACATAATGGTATTTTATTTGTAATTTTTATACATCAAATAATTTAATTTATTTATGACACAAAGATGATGCGGTAATTATCTTATTAATGAAATATTCACATAATTGATGTTATAAATACCAAAATAAATGTAATTTAAGACTTTTTATGAATTAAACTAATTTTATAGGTTAATATGACATGTTAGTATTGATTTAATTAACTTTGTTCGAACGTATCATTCTGTTATGATTTTCACAAAAATCAATTACTAAATAGTGTCAAAATTGACATAAAATAGTTTTTAAAACAAATATTATATTATTAATTGTTATTTTATTTCTAAAAATCTAAGGTTCAGCCAAATGACTTAGATAAGGTTATATATATTAATAATAAATAATTTGGGGTTCGTTTGGCTTCTTATAGTAATTTTATTAACCTTATAGTATAAGAACACAAGAAGACATGGTAAAAGTAAAATTATTTAACTTAATGTTAAATCTAAATGATAAGGTTAAAATAGGAACCTAAACTTGTCTAAATTCTATTGGATGAGAGTATTTAGACCCATCCTCACCTTATCATCTAAATAAATCAATTTGGAGCTATTTAAAACTGAACTTGACTTTATAATAAAATAATATTTTTAGTTATTCCAAAGGTGCCCCTCTCCTCCCTTATAAAAGGGCATCTCCTCCCTCTCTTCCCCACGCAACTTTGAGCCTTCAAGATCGGCCAACCCCTGTAAAATTCTCCTATCCACTTCCCTAGAAACATCCTAGAGGTTCTGGTCTTCCTCAAAGACCAATTTTGGTACCCTAAGAGGAGGTCTCAAAGAGGCGCTTCAAAGAAGAGGTAATTTACGTTACCAATTCTTTCACCTTTATTTCTTCTTCCACTTCTTCTTCTAAGGTTGTTTCATTATGAAGTAATAACATAAGTATCACTCATATACTGATATTTTATTATAAATATGAAACAACTCTAATTAACCTTCTATCCATCCTACGGAAAAAGGAAATCACCGCGCGTGCGTACGTACGGAATACCGTCTCCACGACGTGGTGTAATCTGCTTTTCCACCAACACCTTACATGGATGGGTATTATGGTGTAAAAAATAACTATACATAGTTATTATAACATAATAATGATTCTTATATATTGTATCATCCACTCCAATTCAATTCAATAATTATGGAAATGATATCATCGCTCGTGCGTACGTACGGACTACCGTCTCCACGACGCGATGAGATTCATTCTCTATGTTAACCATTTAAGAATGATTATAAAGTATATATAAGCAATAATAATGAAATATATGAAATTATAAAGCTACTGGATTTATGTTTATATATATATATATGTCATCTACTTAATTCCATTCAACTCAATAAGGAAACGAAAACAGCGTTCATGCGTACGAACGGTCTACCGTCTCCATAAACGGTGTATTTCTTTCCATTTACTGATTTATTATATATATATATTCTGAATATATATATATAAATCATGTTTTATATTCTGGAATTAAGTAATCATGATCTAAGTAATCATATGAATAATTACAAGTCAAAACACGGACGACAAATGATACAATTTTACCCGAAACGCTCTTTAACATGGAATTTACAAAAGAACGGGTAATATAAAGTCATAAGTGAACCATATATGATATCATAACAATGAATATGATTCTGGAATAAGTCAATAACATTATTTAAATCATTATACAGGAGGTTCGGACACTTACAAAGCAAGTCGGGCCTAAGGTAAGGGAAATATCACAATCTCATTTTTATCTGAGATTGTTTATACTTTGGTATTTACTGGGGTGTATTTTATCATCCACATCCATGTTTCTTCAATATGTAATTTTATTTCCATCCACCTAGAATTGTTTAAATCCAATTTTACCCTTCGGTGAGTTTTTAGTAAAGGATATGAAAGGAATCTTTTGTCGTTTTTTTTTCGTACAAGGTACTTTTTGACTTTCCGACAAAAGTACGAGAAGAATGTTTTTTTTAACTTATACGACATGAATGGATTTTTAATACATTATTTCCAAGAAGCTTCCTTTACACATTTTCAAGTTTATTTTTAATCAACTTATTTTAGTTTATAATTTTACGACATGTTAAGAAAAGAAAAGTGTTTTTGAAGTAGAAAGGATATTTTCCTCAAGAATGAAGTTCAAGAGTTTTATCAAAATTATTTTCCATCTAAGATAATATAGGGTTATGTTTCTATACCTATTATTACATGGATTTGATTATGTTGTTATGGAAATATTTTTATGAATTCCTTTATCTTATATGAATTGTTTTATGATGTCATGATGTTTAAGATTCCCATTTTTATTACATGGGTTATGCAATGATGTATGATTTATGATTTTGTGGCACACATAAGAATGGTATAATTATGAGATGGGTGGGACCTATATATCCCTCTAATTCATTGGGTAAAGATTTTATATCTCATGAGATAGACATGGCTGGAACGGTAGGTTATACCGGTTCAATGAAACGGGACTGAAACGAGGGTGACTCGGTTCAGAAAGGGACTTTGTCCACTAAGATAGTCTTGGAAATGAGTCTTGACTAACAAGAAATGATTCTCTATGATTATGTGTGTATGACACAAAGTTTCATGTTTTAAGTTATGACTATTGTGATTACATTTTACTGCCATGATTTATCCCATGTTATGAAATTATGATCTCTTTTGCAGGTTACGATTTCCAAAAGTTATGTGCTTGTGTATACGATGTGATTGATATTTCTTTTGTTTACCCTTACTGAGAATTTGAGCTCACCCTTTTATGTTTACTTTTCCCCAGGATATAAAGAAAGGTTTTAGGTATAAAAAAAAAGAGGAAGATCTTTATGGGAGATGTTGAAGATCTTTCACCAGGATTAGAAGATTATATTCTGAGTTTCCAAAGACACTAAACTATTACGATCCTTGTGTGCGTGTTTTTGTTATGTACTAAGTATTCTGCAAATTTAATTTAATTTCAATGTTTTTCAAGCTTCGGGTCTCTACAAATAACATACTATAAAATCTTGGGGTGTTACAAAAAATTACTACATCTTTCATCTCATGTTTTAATTCATCACAAAATTGATGAACCTAAAAGTTCCAACCCCAATAAAAGCTTAAATAACCTCCTGGATAAAGATCCCATTTTGGTAACCAGCCTAGCTTATCGTCAATTGTATCTATTCTTATAATGGATTGATAATAGTGGATATATAACTTTGGAACCCATAGTTCATCCTATAATCACAATGGAGTGTACCACAAAATGAATGCTTTTGGATAAGCTTCTCTAATATGTGTTCCATTTGCTAAGATGGTTTCTCAAGGTGCATGATTATAGTTATTTATCAAAGTAACGAGTTGATTTTTATGTTAAGGTGTTGGAAAAGGAACATCATAAAATAGTCCAAACCCATAAATGGGAAGAATATCAGAGTTAGGTAAATCCTATACGTCAGTACCCATAAGCTTTTATAAGAATCGTTGGTTTGTGTGAACACTCCACATTGCATCACCCTCTACACTATTGATCATAGTGACTCTCCTATCATCAGTAATGAAAAAAAAGTTGTGTGTGAACTATTTATTTTCCCTATAAGAGGATAGATTGTTAGATTCAGATAAACATTGTTATAGATTTGGTAAACATAAATATTCCACATCGTATATTAGGTTTAATGTGGACTGCATAGAATCCTAATTACTATGTAGGTTCTAAAATTTCTTTGTGGGAATATTTTGAAGATATTGTTTGGAATTTGGTTTGAAAATTTACCAGTTTTTTAATACCTATAATTTATTATATAGAAAATATTGATGATAAAGGGATCTTTCTATATGAATTGAAATGATTGAGGATGACCTAAGAGCTGACTTCAATGAAATTTTTCTCAATACGTTCTAAATGAATTCACCTGAAAACCATTATATAGGGGCGGACCCAATTCCCAATAAATCATTATACATAAAACATGATATATGTGGGCCAATTTTATACCTTGTAACAGAATCCTTTTCACACCGACCTAACCCCATTCTAGCATGGGCCATTTGTTGGGGCTTATATGCTTTCAATATGCTGAGAAAGGTATTGAAAAAAAATCAGGATATGACAATGTGATCGACCAAATAAAAATAAATTTTGATTTTAATAATTAAATAAATATGCATAGCCATCAAATTGTTCTTAAAAATATATAAGATTCTATTTGGAACCTTCCCATTCACATAGTTCCCACCCTACAAACAAAATTTTTTTATGGAGTGATGCAGAATCTCTATGCCCCTCACAAATCAAATTTGTTTATAAAGTGAGGTGATTACTCTAATTCCCCAAAAATGGAAATTAATTTTAGGCTTAAAGAAATATATATGTTACCCCCATAAATTATAGTAACACTATCCTTTTACACACATCATTTCATGATTTTATGCATAACTAAACATCAAATTACATGACAAGGATCGTAAATTTTAGTGTCTTGGATAACCATAAACATAAAACTTACAACATGGGACTAAATAAAACATTTCTTTATTTGAAATCCATTATAATCTCCTAACATCCTTTGAGCCCTTACATCTGTATAGGATAACTTTGGGATCACATGAACAAAGTGATGATCTAAAAATCCCAGTAATGGAATGAACATTAAAATAAATCTTAGCACATGGGTTATAAGGAATAATATAAGGATATAAAAAGGAATGTAACATGATTAAAAATAAGTAATATTAACATGGGATCATAAAATCATGGATTCAAAGTAATGTGGAAGCAACATAAAACATGAATTTAGCATGATTCAAATATCATTACACATAGAGGAGCACTAGTCATTGCTCGTTGCACATAAAGGAGCACGAGTCAAGGTCAACCACAAAGACAATAGCACATAAAATCTTCTGAGACTAATATTTACCCAATTAATTTGAGAACTATCTGGGTTCACCCATACTAACATTTTCATGAATATTTTTTCTACATAAATTATCATATATAAGAAATCGAACATAAACATAAGGGTTTCCCATGGAAAGAATTGGGTATCATTATTATGTAAAAAGACATATCAAAAGGTAATTTCATAGAGGTGTTCATGAATGGATGGATTAAATAATACATGGAAATTAATAAGGGAATATATGAATATATCATGATAATTTATGTCAAACTAAAGTGAAAATAGTGTTTAAGAAACTTTATAAATAAAACATTTTAATACGTTTTAATGGAAAACTTTCAAGATTCTTTAAAATAGAAAAGGAATAATTATTTGTATAAAACCAAAAATGAAACAAGTTAGTTTTTCATTATAAAATGATATATTTTATATATATAATGGTGGCTTAAAATAGATTATGGATGACACTTGAAAATGGGTAAGAATTTGGAAAGTTCCCTCAAATCGGGCTTCCTTGTCGAGAAGAATTGAGTACGGAACCTTTTAAAAAATGTATAACCCCGAAGAAGAAGGATTAATGGATATTTATACATGATTTCGGAACATATACAAAAAATTTAGAAGATTTACATAAAGATAATTTCATTTGGGTGAAAAACAGAGAAAGAGTAACCTGATGGAATAATGGTGGTTCAGGTAGAATCCCTTACATTATGTCCAAAATGATTCTACACTCAATCATAATATACTGAATAATCAAATTGGACTCATTAATTAATAATTATATAACAATTTATACATTTATTTTATTTGTTATACTTTTATTATGTTCATTTTTGTCCCATTTGGTGGGTTATGAAATTCAATTTCATCGTTTGGGAACGTTGATTTCCTTGGGTTTCATTATCAGTTTACTTGTATATGAGTATGGAAAATAATGTATAATGAGGATAGTTTTACAAAACTGAAATTTTAGGTTATTAATAGAATTATGGAATATTTAAATACCATTTTTCCATTATTTAGGATGATTCATTAGATATATCATTAATGATAATCGTTTAGTTTAATTTATCTTTTTTTATCACAACAAACTCGTATTATTTTATATAATATTATCATTTGTACAAAATGATTAAATAAAATTAAATAAGATAAAATACATATATTATAATATGGTTCAAACATAAAAATGGTTTCATTACTAGACTTGAATATGTAATTAAAAGATAAAATCATGCCATCCAAGAAGGTGGTAAATCGGCCCCTCACGGACGATTTTTTCATTCTTAAAGTAAAAGAGAAAAGAGAAGAGATTTGATGAAGAATTATTACATAATCATGATAAAATTATAGTATATTAAATATATTTGACTTTTAATTCCCTTTGGATGAGGGGAGGTGAGGATAGAAAAAAGAAATAATAGAACGTGAAAAGAAATTGAAAGAAAACAGAAGAGGGTTTTACCTATTTATTCCTTCGTCTTGAGAACAACCTTAGGGAATTTATTTTGGTATTTTGTTAAGACCAAAATCTCATGGACATGGGGGAGATATTTGGGAAGATTATTGGAAGGAATATATACAAGTCTCAATTCTTGAGATCTGTGAGGAGAAGTGGTGGTGAGGGGTGGCATTTATAGTGGAGGAGGGGGTGTTTTCTCATTATTTTATTCTATATTTTATTATTTTTCTCAAGACAATAAATTGTGATTATTATTGATAATAAATATATTATTTCATCAAGTTAATTATAAAAAATGGTCACTTACATAATCCATGACTCAAGCATGACTCCAAAATTCACTTATTTACATATACTGTAAATTACTATATTTCGTTATTCCCCAAAAATTGAATTGTTTTAAAAAAATCCAAAAAAATGACCATAACTATTTTTTGACCTATATAATTAAAAAATTAAATTGATTTTATGATAATAATTTTCTAAATATGATAAATTAAATCTTTAATTAAAATGATTATTTACTTAGAAAATACAAATTATAAAATTAAAACTACTTTTCTAACACTTTGAAAATTTTATTAAGGCCCATAAAATTATATTATAATAATAAGACATATAAACAATAAATTATGAATAAATTTTATAAAAATACATTTTCTTTTAAATTATTAAATTAGTCATAAAATTGCAATTAAATTTTCATGACTTGTAAAAATACTAACACTTTATTAATAATTTTTAGAATATTTATTTACTTATACTATGATATAAATATATCATATAGTAACTTATAATATAGATAAATTTTATTTATACATCCATTGGTGAGGTTACTATTCAATTGGAAAATTTACTATTCAAAAGGGTCACATTAATATTTTAATGGTCAAGTAATATTTCATCGATGTAGTTTCCTTAACATCTAGAAATTCCTTTTATTTCATTAATTCTTCATTTATAATGTTTTTATTGTGTTATTAATGTGATTTTATGTGATTCAATTGTATAGAATAATTATAAGAAGTGGATTTCATTCATAAAAGTTTTGGGTCATTACATTTGGTCCCCCTTATGAAATTTCACCCTTGAAATTTTGATTAACATTCTATGTTGAAAATAGGTAAGGGTACTTCTCTTTCATTACATGCTTTGGTTCCCATGGTTCCTCTTCATACATATAGTTACACCAAAGTACTTTCACTTGGTGAGTAGTCTTGTTTTATAGAACTTTATCTCTATGATATAATATATTCACTCACTACTCCTCATAAGAAATATCATTCTTCAATTGTACCACCTCTGAAGTTAGTTCAACTAAAGGATCTAGTATGTACTTACTTAAGAGGGATATGTGGAATACATCATGTACTTGAGGCATGGTTAGTGGATGTTCTGGTCAATAGGATATAGCTCAGACATAATAAATGATCTCAAAGGGGCTGATGTACCTTGGACTTAGCTTCCCTTTCTTCCAAAATCACATGATCCTCTTCCACAATGATATGCAGAGGAATACCTTGTCTCTGACCTTAAACTCGAGGTCTCGTTGATGATTTTCTGCATAACTCTTCTATTGAATTTCGGCTTCCTTTATGTGATGCTACATGGTTTTCTCCTTCTCCACCATTTCTTCAACCATTTCTGGTACAAGTATCTTACATTCACTGACCTCATCCCATCATGTTGGTGTTATGCACCTTTTCACAAAAAGGGATTCATATGGATCCATTTGGATGCTCGAGTGGAAACTATTGTTGTAAGTGAATTTGACCAGTTCTAGATGTTGGTCTCAACCTCCATTAAAGTCCATAGAACATTATATCAACATTTCTTCCAATGTATGAATAGTTTTATTAGATCGTCCATTAGTTTGGGGATGATAGGTCATACTGAAGTTTATCTCAGTACTTAGAGAATGTTGGAGAATTTTCCAGAACATAGAGTTGAATCTCAGATCTCGATCAAATATAATAGATAGTGGTACTCCATGTAGCCTTACCACTTCTTTTATGTATATGCATACAAGATAATTCAGTGATAAGTCCTCTCAAATTGTGATAAAGTGAGATATCTTTGTTAGATGATCCACAATATCCCATATAGAATTTTTCCAATAGATGTATTTGGAAGTCCAGTGACAAAGTCCATGGTGATGTTTTAAAATTTCCATGTTGGTATAGGAAATGGTTTCATCATGCCCTTATAATTTTTCCTTTAATCCTTCACTTTCTAATATACCAGGCACTTTGATATATATTCAGTGATCTCCTTTTTCATATTGTCATACCAAAAGTTCTCCTGAATATCTTGATATAACTTTTGTGCTCCCTGGGTGAATAGAGAAGGTTGACTAATTTGAGTCATTCATAAGCTCTTTTTTTATCTCTATATTGGATGGTGCACATACTCATGACCCATATATTATGACTCCATCCTCATAGATGTTGAACTCAAAGGATTTCCCATTCTTGATAGCTTCCACCTTTTTCTGAATTTCCACATCATTTATTTGAGTATCGTTTTTTATCCATATTGGATGGATGAGAAATCATTTGAGAAAGGATTGGTGATATTCCTCCCTTAATGTTTCCCATGTCAATAAATTTTAAATATAAGATGATTAGACCCCTCTCAAATCAAATAATTGATAAAGATGAAGGATCCTTTCTACTTAGAGCATCCTCTACCTTATTTACCTTATTAGGGTGGTAGTGGATTGAGAAGTCATAATCCTTGATGAGCTCTAACTATCTTCACTGACGCATATTAAGCTCCTTCTGTGTGAATATATATTTGGGACTATTGTGATCAGTATATATCTCACACTTCTCCCTATATATATAATTCCTTCATACTTTCAATTCCAAGATCACAACAGCCAACTCTATATCCTTCGTAGGATAGTTTTTATTAAGAATTTTTAACTACCTTCGATCATAGGCTATCACATTATCATTTTTCATCAATAAGTGTCTTATTCCTTTCTTCAAAGGATCGTTTTACACCACAAAGAGTTATCCACTTTTCATGAGTGTGAGTACTAGAGCAGTGATAATCCTCTTTTTGATCTCTTTAAAGCTTTCATCACATTCTTGAGTCCAGAAAAACATCACTCCCTTCTGTTTTAGATTGATTATTGGGTTTTAAAATCATGATAAGTTCTTTAAAAAACATTGGTAATACCCAACTAGACCAATAAAGCTGTAGATCTCTGTTACCGATGTTAGCTTAGGCCACACTTTGATTGCCTTTGTCTTGTAAGGGTCCACAAATATTCTTTTCTGGAGATTACATGACACAAGAATGATACTTTACCTATCCAAAACTCGCATTTATTATACATTACATAAATTTTATCCCTTTTCAAATTCTTCAACGTAGTATTCAAATTCTCCTCATGTTCCTTCATGCCCTTGGAGTATATCATCATATCATCGATAAAGACTACCAAATATTTTTCAAGGTTATATATAAAGATTATATTCATTAAATACATGAAAATTGTTAGAGAATTAGTGATTCTAAAGGGAATCACTATGAACTCATAGTTTCCATACCTCATTCTAATAGAAGTCATGGGAATATCATCCATACAAACCTTTAATTAGTGATATCCCATCTAAAGATCCACCTTAGAGAAATAAATAGACCCACATTACTGATCAAACAAGTCATATAGCCATGGTAGGGGATACTTGTTCTTTAACATGATTTTATTGAGCTCGTGATAATCAATGCAGAGGTGCATTTATCCATCCTTCATCTTAATGAAGAGGACTAGTGCACCTCATGGTGAAGTACGTGGGCATATAAAACCCATGTCCCGATTCTCATGTAACTGCTTCTTCAAATCTTCCAGCTTTATTGTGTCTATTCAATAAGGTGTCTTTGATATAGGTACAGATCTATGAATAAGTTCAATTGAGAACCCAACCTCTCATTCAGGTGAAAGACCGGACAATTATTTAGGGAATACATTAGTGTAATCCATCACGATGGTCATATCTTTGAGCAATATAATCTACTTTGTCTCAATATTTTGAGAGATATTTTCTTTCTCATAAGGTAGTAATATCAAAACTTGAGACGATGATTATGAAGAAGATTCATCTTCCTACATACACTTTTATATAAATGGAGGATTCTTTGAGATTGGAAGAGTGATCTCTCTTTACTAATAGTTGATGTCATATTTGTATAAAGATATCCAATAAATTCCCAAAATAAGATCAAACTCCACCAATGTAAGTAAGATAAGATTTTATAATAGGTCCAATCCACAAAAATTAACTAGGGAGAAGTATGTACTTTTGATACAATAATATCACCATTATATATTCTCAAATATAAATCAATCTCAAAATTTTGAGTTGGTGCTTAAATAGTTGTACTAAACTTGCAGGATATGATTGAATTCATAGAACTATAATCAAATAGTACATTCATTATTCTTAAATGAATAACCAGTGTACCTGACACCACATCATTATCGTGATCCACATCCTTAGTAGTGGTATCATAATCCCTTCCTTGTTTCCTTGTAGGTAGTTGTTGATTTCCTCTAAAAACCCTGGACTTAGGCAATTGGTTTTTAAAATTCCCAAGTTCCTTGTAGTTGAAACATTACACTACTAGCTGAGCATTGTTATGAACCTTCCTTTCTTCTTCAAAATTTGTGGGATTCTTTATATCCCTTTGATAGTTCTTATCCAAATGACCCATTCCTCCACATTTTAAGCATTTTTAGTTCCCTTTATATAGTTCCCAGGATGCTTCATCCCCAAATTTTGACACATGGGATATTCAGTTTTTTCCATCATGGTATTTATTTTCTGATCCACTCATATTAGACTCTATTTTCCTTTTTTTCACCAAACCCATGAGACCTTTGAGAGTCTCTGATCTCTATTTCAACCTTTAGGGAACAAAATACAATATCCTCATAACTATCAAAGTCTCAAATCTCCAACACTTTTCGTAGACACAACATTATTCCACTAAAGAGGTGATCCAACTTACATTCAATGTTCATGACAAAGCTAGATGTGCATCTTGAAGGCCTTATAAATTTTTCTTCATACGCCCTAATATGCTCATCTTCCTTCTACTTAAATCCCAGGAACTCTATTTTTCTCTTTATATGGAGGGTTCAAGGAAAATATTTATTAAAAACCATTTTCTTGAATTCCTTCCAATCCATGGAATCATTTTCCTCCTTGTATTTCATATTTTTATCAGTTTCCACCACTAATTAACATCCCCATTAAAACAATGGACCGCCAGCACAACTTTCTCTTTTTCTGAGAACTAAAGGATAGAGAATATCATTTTAATGGAGTTAATCCACTGTTCTAGGAGTAGGGGATTGGAAGATCCACAAAACATGGGTGGTCATTCCCACATGAAGGATTTGATGGAAACTTTATCTTTACTTGGATAATGAGGGTGTTCCACATGATTCAAGATATTATTCATAACTTTATCCAACTGAGCAAGTAATTTCATAACGTTTTGAGCAACCATTCCCATAATATATATAATTTCATTAGGACATTCATCACATTGACTATCACATTTATTGTTGGAACATGTTCTTCTATTTCCCACCATTATCTAAGAAAAATAATGTGCAATTAGGGGGATTGAATACTTAGACAATAATAATAAAAAATGAAACTTTAATCATAAAATGATAAAATATTAAGGGAAAAGTATATCCAAACTTATGATTCTCTAAGTTTCAATCTAGGTTATCCATGATCTATTTCTTAACATATATTTTTATGGGCATTTTCTTTACTCCCTTAATAATGGTTTGTAATGAGCTTACAAATTTACCAAAGCATATCCCCTTGAAGTGTCAAAATAGGTGTGCAGTAAACCCAATTGTCATGTACCAGGTTACCCTGATTCCATCCTAGAACACCTTTTTAGAGTTTTTATTCCCAGTTACATCTATTCCAGAACAATATCCACTTGTATTATCCATAAAGGGGTTTATTTTCTTCATAGACGACTTACTCTATACTAATCAAAATTTAGGGATGTTTTCTTATACTTAGTCTTATACATAGGATTCGTACTAATGTGATCTATTCCTAGTCTCCAAGAATAACTAAAATTTTCCTATAATATAAATTATAGATATTTTATCCTTTTACACACATCATTACATGATTTTTAGGATAATTAAACATTAAATTATAAGATAAGGATCATAAAGTCTAGTGTCTTGGAAAACTAGGTACATAAAACTGAAAACATGAGACTAAATAAAAAATTTCTTTATTTAAAATCCATTATGATATCTTAACATACATTGGGCCCTAAAATATGAATTGGATAACCTATGGATAAAATGAAAAAAGGGTTGAGCTAAAAATCCCAGTAAGGGGATAAACATTAAAATAAATCTTAGCACATGGGTTAGAAGGAATAACATAATGATATAAAATGACATGGAACATGATTAAACATAAGGAATCATAATATGTGATCATATAATCATGGATTTATAGTAATTTTTTAGCAACATAAAACATTAATTTAGAACGAGTCAAATCTTGTTTCACATAGAGGAGCACAAGTCAAGGCTTGTTGCACATAGAGGAGCACAAGTCAAGGCTAACAACCACGACCGTAGCACATAACACATCATGAGACTAAAAATTACCCAATTAATTGGAGTGATATCTAGTCACACCCATCATAACATGTTCACAAATAATTTTTTCATGTAGATAATCATACACAAGAAATAAATCATATACATAAAGGATACCCATGGAAGGAATTTTGTATCATAATTATGTAAAAAGTCTTATCAAAAGAGAATATCATAGTGGTTCCACTGAAAGGATGGAATTAAATCATAAATAGAAATTAATAAGGGAATATAGGCATATATCATGATAAGTGATGTCAAATTGATGTGAAAACAGTGTTGAAGAAACTTTAGAAATAAAACATTTTAGCATGGTTTATGGGAAAACTTACAAGATTCTTTAAATTGGAAAAGGCATAATTGTTTGTATAAAACCAGAATTTAACCAAGGTGTTTTTTCCTGATTAAATTATTGATTTTAGAAAAATAATGGTATCTTGAAATAGATTTTGGAGCACATAAGAAAATGGGTAAAAATTCGGAAAGTTGCCTTAAATCGGGCTTGTGTATCAGGAAGAATAGAGTAGGGAACCTTATAAAAATATGTATGTCCACAATAAGAAGTATGAATAAATCTTTATAAATGATTCTGGAACATATAAACATTATTTAAAATATGTACACAAAGATAATTTTATTTATGTAAAAAGATATAATGAGTAACCTGAAGGAATAATGGAAGTTTGGGTAGAATCCCTTACCTTATGTCCAAAATAATTACGAACTCGAGTTTAATGTCTGTAATAATCAAATTATATTTATTAATCAATAAGTCCAAAACAATTTATACATTTATTTTATTTTATATACTTTTATTAAGTTCATTTATGTCTCTTTTGGTGGGTTATTAAATTCAATTTCATCGTTTGGTAGCGTTGATTTCTTTGGTTTTCATTATCATTTTACTTGTATATGAGTATGGAAAATTATGTAAAATGAGGATAGTTGACTAGAAATGAACTTATATATTATTAATGGACTTATAGAATATTAAAATACCATTTTTTACATAAGTTAGTCTGATTAATTAGGCAAATCATTAATTATAATCGTTTTAATTAATTTATAATTTTTGTATTCCAATGAACTCGTCTTATTTTATAAATTATTATCATGTGTAAAAAATGATTACATAACATTAAATAATATATGATATATATATTATAATATTTTAAAAAATAAAAATGGTTTCATGACCAGCCTTGAATATGTAATTGAATGATGAAATCACATCATTCACAAAGGTGGTAAATCGGCACCTCACGGATGATGTTTTCATTCTTAAAGTAAAAGTGAGAGAAGAAGAGATTTGATGAATAATTATTCCATAAACATTATAAAATTGTAGTACATGTAAGATAATGGATATTTAATTCCCTTTGTATTAGGGTATGTGAGTAGATAAAAATAAAAGAAAGGAACATGAAATGAAATTGAAAGAGAACATAAGAGGGTTTTACCTCTTGATTCCTTCTTCTTGAGAACCTCCTTAGGGGATTGGTTTTGATCTTTTGTTAAGATAAAAATCTCCTAGACATGGGGGAGATTATTGGGATGAGTATTGGATATAATATAGGTAAGAATCAAGACTTTATAGGTTTGAGGAGAATAGGTGGTGAGGGGTGGTATTTATAGTAGAGGGGGGTGTTTTCTCATTATTTTATTCAATATTTTATTATTTTGCTCAAGACAATAAATAGTGAGTATTATTGAGACTAAATAAAGTAATTTTTGCATTTTAATTATAAAAAATGGTCAATTACATCATCCATGACTCATTAATGACTCAAAAAATCGATTATTTACATATACTGTAAATTACCATATTTCACTATTCCCCAAAAATTCACATATTTCAGAAAATTCCCAAAAATTCACCCTAAAAATTTTTGATGTATAATTTTAAAAGAAGACCTCCATTTTTTGAAAATAATTTTCTAAATATGTTAAATTTAATTTTTAATTGAAATACTTATTTACATTTAAATTAAAAAAATTAAAAATTAAACTAATTTTCTAACACTTAAATAAATTTATTAAGGTCCAATAAAATATATTATAATCATAGGACATAAAAAAATAACATATGAATAAATTTATGAAAATAATTTTTTTAAAATTATTAAATTAGACATAAAATTATAACAAAATTTTTATGACTTATAAAAATACAAACACTTAATTAATAATTTTTAAAATATTTATTTTCTTATACTATGATATAATTATACCATATTGTCACTTATAAGATGGGTAAATTTTATTTATACTTATATTGGTGATGTTATTATTAAATTTGCTTGATTACACTTCATAAGGGCCAAATTACTATTCCCAATGTGAAGTTTCTATTTCATAAGTGTAGGTTCCTTAACTTCAATAAATTCCTTTAATTTCATTAATTATTCACTAATAAAGTTTTCATTGTGTTATTAATGTGATTTTATGTGATTATATTGCATGAAATAATTATAATATGGGGATTGCATTCATAAAATTTTTAGGTTGTTACATAAAAAAAATTGTTTGTGGGATAAGGACTTGATTTTTCTCCCTCTACATAGTATCTGATATGTTACATGACCCACTATTTCAAGAAAGTAGTTTTCATTGTTCCACTAATAAATACCTAATTATACCCCAAAGTAGGAAACATAATAAATGTGGAGAGATAGATAAAGGATAAATACCAATAGAGAAAATAATAAATATACACTTTTGTAAGATCAAGACTTTGATCTCACCACAAACCACAGGGAACCCATTCAACAAAAATGAAGAGAAAACTCGCCACAAAGGATTAATTTATAAAAAATCCTCATATAAAAAGGAAATCATTCATGAAATGTGATATTTCCTAGTCATATAAAAAGTATATACTCTCATTCATGAAGGAATCCCTTCATGAAGGAATATCTTTTACAGAGGATCCCCCCAGTGATTCTCCCTATCTCACATAGTGAAACCTCTATGTGAAATGGGGTAACCCAAGGGTATTTATCTCCCTACTATCAACACTATAATTCCACATAGGACTTGGATTTATCATATCCCATTCATGTAGTATCAATATGGTTCTATATCATCAATTTCAGAGCCTAATTAAGTCCAAATTAAGACATCTATTAAGGGCACCAAACCTGTATGGTCAGGATATCATTCACACCAGTATCCCCTCCCCCTTTATATCATACATTTACTTGGTAAAGGATTTACCCCATTTAACCTTACTAACATGTGGGATCTTGAATATTCTTTCAATCTTGGATCCCCTTGTTAATAAAGACCCCAATCCTAGAGGTAGTGGTATAACTCTTTCCAGTTCATGTTATGGTGGTTACCTCCTTTATAATTTCCAAAACATTAAGTAAATTGGGAAACTTACACATATTATATTTTCTAATAAATGGATGTGTAAGACCTAATATGGGGTTTTTAAATAGATAATAATATAAATGTTGGAATCCCTCATAGAGTAATCCCATAGTTTTTATTTATATCAACCCCATCATAGCCCCTCCTGCATCTATCAATGGATATAGAGTAGACTCCAAAGGATATCCCTCATGGAGAAAGAACCTTAAATTTCTTATAAGAATCCATATCACTCTTACTTTCTATAATCCCCTCCCTCATCCATCAATAAATAGAGAAAAAAATAGTCTATAGTATTCTATTTCAAGTGTATGTCCCATTTGAAACCAATTATGAAATGTGAAGGACCTACTAGTATTCCTTATTTCTCACACTAAAAATGACTCATGTGAATGTAGGGGAATGAGTCGATCATGTCACTAGATAATCAAAATTCCATAATTGGGCATCCTTATTCGTTGTAATCCCCAACCATACAATCATATTTATTTGGATATATTCATGATATGATCTTTCCCCCATATGATGGAATAAATCCCTTCTGTATCCATTCATCTCATCCTCATTGGACCATACTCCCAGTAGGATCCATATTCATAGGGAAAAGTTCCTTATTGGATCAATATAATATAATAGGGACACGTCCCATTTAGGATCAATCACATAGGGCCTCTCAATGTGTAATTTCCACATCAAACACTTCTAGAAACATTTTTCCTAATAGTTCTTACAACATAATGTTAAAATTTATAGATCGACCATTATCTCATGACCTTAAAAGGTATGATGTGATCCATTAAGTGTCACCAAAATATGTGGTTTCAGAATCTTTTCATGATGATATATAGGATTTCATATCATATTCTTGGTCCCAACTTCAAAATTATTATTTTCTTCTAGGATAGATAAATTCTAGAATTCAAAATGGTGTGGCATTAAACCATATTTATGTAATGTCCTGAATCAAAAAAACAAAAAAAGATAGAGAACATCAAATACAAAAAATATAGTTCAATTTATGGAAATCCATTGATAAATATATATATTTTTACATCATTTTGTGTTGATAACTGATTACTAACATGGGCGATGATCATTCCCATACTGTGAATTGGTAAGTATTCAATAACATGTATTAAATATAAATATATAATAGAGCCTCAGAGAAGGAAATAATTCACCCAAACAGATTATGATGAGCTTGACCTACCATCCCCTTGACCAATGTGAGTTCTTATGTGTCATTAGAAAAATACCTCAATATCTCCTACCTTTGGAAAGTCGGTTCATATCCTACCATGGATATGGGATCCATTGGGTGTTTTCGGTTCTATGAATAATTCTCTTTGGAAACCATCTAAAATAGTCTTGACGTGATTGATTATGTACAAGATACCTAGATATCCCTAACCTATGTTATCTTATGGGTAATCTCTAATATTCTCTTCATTGTTTTTCATTGCTTTTATTATGTACATTATATTCAAAATGATGCATGATTTGATAAATAGTTTATTTGACAATGTGATTTAACCTATGTTATATGGAGTGTTCTTTAGAATAATGAAAAGGGGAAAATGCTTACAATGATTTTGATGTAAATGTGAAATATGTTTTATCATTCCATGTTTTTAATATATTGATCATATTGGTATTATTTGACAACAACTTGATATGTAACACTTTGGTGGATTCCTATAGAGATTTTTTTCTCATAGCCTATGTACTCCCATGGGGGTATAAAGACCTTATTTTTTTTATATAGGAAAGGCCAAGGCATTTTAGGGAGATGGTGGAGCTCCATGTTAGCTAGGAAATGGTAGCTAGTTGTGAAACAGTGGGATATTCCCTATATATTTCATGGAGTAGTTTTCAGTGGTTTGATTTTTTTCTCTAATTTTGTTTATAGAAATGTACTTTGGTTTTGTCTTGTTTCATTAGTCATTTTTCAACTGAAGCTTATTTATGGTCATGGAATATTAACTTTATTGTTATCTTTATCTATATATACCATGCTATCCTTTTCAGGTTGGTATATCATCTCCCTAGTTGTTTTTAGATGTTTGGGTGGTAGTATCTAGCCTGTAGTGATTGGGAACCCCCTTTGTGTCTTTTCGTGGTATGGTTTAGATCTTAGTTTAATTGGTTTTCCGATATGGATTGTGACATTATCAATTACCCTTATAGGTGTAGTGAATTAATAGGTGGTCAAATGACTAAGATGAACTAGTAAATTTTGCATGGGGTGCTTCAAAACCCCATAAGGAGAGGACAAAACAGGTGGATGATAAGTTGAGGTGGGTGGAAAATGTAATTAAAAATTGATATAATCCACATGTATAAGTAACATGGATTGATGAAATGAAATAAGGGGTCTAGAGTCCCATGAAAATGGGATAACATGCAATCCAAACATGGTTCTATGTGGGAGGCCTTAGAAAAAAACCTAATCGATAAATCTGGCATACAAATTTTATTATAAACAAATAAAACAATTTTACATGCATGTAAAATAAACATAACATATGTAAATAACATAGCATATATGGAAATTTATATATAAATAAAATTTCACATAACATTAATGGGTTCTATATATAATGATAATAAAGCCCACTTTTATCAGTGCTAAAGTGGAGCTAACAAAATAAGGCTTTTATTGGCACTTTTTTAGAAATGATAAAACCTGAAATCCATTATTATTGATTATGATATTTGGGTTGAAAAATCATTTTTTTCAAGATTTTAAATAATTAGTTCCATTTTAATATAATTGTAAAAATAATAATGATAAAAAAATTAAAATATTAATTTCGTATATTGAATTAGTTTTTTAATTCATATTTTAATGTCTAAAATTTTCATTTTTCATTTAAAAAAATAATTTAAAATATATAATATCATGTTATTTAATATCAAAAAATATATATTCTTAGATATATTAATTTACATTCACTCTCTATCTATATTTAGGTTGAGTAGCTAAGTTATTGGTTTTTTTGCATCAACTCAAGTCTGATGAAACAAGTCAAATTCATAAATATTCTATAGTGTAAACTTAGTCATCAGAAGGTGATCCTGATACTCAAACTATTCTATTCCAAAGTGGTTGGGAAATATTTGGTCCATTGTGGTTGTCCATGGAAATGGTGAAACAGACTCTACTTTGTTGATGATAGGAAATAATTTTTGATGGTGGGATTATTGTGGGTTCCCCTTGATCCTATTTATCTTTTCCCTAACATCCAGTCATTTTTTGTGGATTGAGAATCTTAGATGCATGAATCCCTCACCGTCCAGCAGATCCAAGGCATCTTATTTAGGGATGTCATTGGGGGTGGTTGTAGGTGTAGTGTTTTTGACTCCATGTCTATTGGTTGTTTATCAAAAGTTCGAACCCATGGATGACTGTGGGTTTTTTATATGAGGATGGCCCTAAAAACATCAGTATTAGCCTCTTCTAGCTTTATGTAATCACAAAAATACAATATAAAATCTTTTAATAAAATAAAATAATCATAAAAAGATGTTAAAATAATAGTATCTATTTATCATTTTCATTTAAATATAGTTGATAAGGGTTTTGGTCATATATATATATATTTATTTATTTAATATTCAACAATATTGCCTTATCAATAGTTTCTTGGAAACGTCATGAAGAACATTGTCTCCTAAGTATAAGAGTAACGCATAGTGATCATTTTCTAAAAAACTGGGTTCGATATCTACAAATGTTATCATAGACTAACAATTAGGAGAAATAGTAAGTATAAATTCTTTAGGTCCATTACAGGCATCTTCAATTCATTTTTGGACTAGCAGTGCACACATATTAACTCTCCACATACTAAAATCATTTTCATAGTCAGACTTCTTGACTTTTAACTTAGCAAAAGACAAATTTTAGACAAATTACAGGCTTTGATACCAATTGTAAAGGTCAAATAAGATCTAATTAAGGCATTCTGACTCTCATATAAGATAATAAGGGAATAATATTTAAAGATATGAATGTTGAGGTGTAATAAAACCTAAATACAGCTCATGATGATTAATGAATATTAAAGAAAATGCATAAAAAAATAATACATGATATTTATCTAGTTTAGACCGGTTTGGTCCTCCTCTAAGAAAAAACACCACTATAAAATTTTATTATTATGAGAACACAAAATAAATTTATACAATAGATAAAGTGATAAATAGATAAAAACACATGTGATTCAAGAAAACTATTTGTGAATGTAACCCTTGTCACTCCAAGGACTCACAATAAACTTGATCTGAGGATGGTAACATATATTTCATGACAGGATGGACTCATGTATTCTAAACCCAATAGAAACCATAAAGAAAAAAATAAATACAATCTAAATCCAAACATAAAAGTAATAATATCAAAAATTTAGATCCTTAATCCATTAATGGAGAATTATCACAACCATGGTTGTATAATCTTGAAGAGGATATGGTCCAGAAAGATCTTGCAAGTACCGAGAACTCCACTAGAGATGATGATTGATATATGGGGGGCTGTGAAGGAATAGAAGAAGTGGTTTTTTGTTTCTTCGTATCTTTCAAAATATCTTCTCTCTGAATAGAAACTAAAGGAACTGCATGATCTCTCAACCATAAAATGAACACACAACAAAATAAATGGATTTTTGCAGAAGAAATAATGGCACAACAAGTGGAAAGGATACATTTGTTAGAAATAGTAACTGATGGATGACTTGCGGATGGTTGAGTTCATGAGAAAGGATCACGAAGATCAAAATAAAATAATAGATCAAAAAAATCATATTACACACAGCAATAGATGAATGTAAAGGAGGCAGATGATTCTAATTTCTGGGTAAACAAGAATCAAAAAACCAACAATTGGGAGTCATAGAATCGGTGGTAATCAATAGATAGCAACACAACATAGAGTACCCTATGAATCAAGCTAGAAAACCAATTCACCTCAAGTAAAAAATAATTCTAGAATAATTGTAATCCCATATGGAGGCCCACAAACAAAATCCCACAAATGAAAATCAAATTGTACAAAAATAATAAACTCAAATTAAATTTCATGGAAAATTTAAATCAAGTTTTTAAATTTTAAAACCAAATAAAAAGATATATAAAAATTAACCACACACTAAAATGATACATAATTTTTGTATGGTTTTATTAAAAGTCCATGTTTTGAATTTAAAAGTGACATTCTAGTTAAAAGTTCTCAACATTTAGTCAAAAACAAAAGAAACATGGTCGAGTAGTCATGATGTAATACCCTGATAATTTTTATGAAATTTTTCTCTTTAAATAATTTTATTTCTTCAATAGCTTATGTTACACATAATACTGAGTTTAAAGAAATTACGATATACTATAAAAATATTATTATTTAAAATGATATTTATCGCATATTTTTTGGATTGATGGGTAGCACTAACTAAATTATTAAAAATTTATGGTTATATATGTATAAGATTAATTCATTGGTTATTAATTTATTATAAATGAAAATGAAAATCATTTTAATGAAAAATAAATATTTTTATGAAAAATAGTTTTTATGTGTGTGATGTACTTTTATTTTAATAAATTAAATTAATCCCTATTTTTGAATTATTTAAATGATATATATGAATTATTTATGTTTTAAAATATTTTAAATATTCAAAAACTATTTCTTTATACATAAGATATGAATAAATCATTTTCATGCATAAAAATGTATTTTTTCTAAACTACAGTTCTTGTCACATTTTGTAAATTTAAATTAAAATTAATTTATTCCATTTATATATATTGAATTAGATAAAATTGATTACAAATTTATAATTAAATGGTTCAAATTTTTTTAGTAGGCACTATTTATTATTTTTCAATCTAAATAGTAGCTATTATAAAATATATCACCTCGGTAAAGGGCTAAATATGGTTAATCTAGATTAAAAATAAGTTATAACACAATATTTTTTCATTATAATTCTTATTGGATGAAGTAAATTAGTAATATATAACCTTATTCTATAATTGTTTTATATTAATGGACACGTGTCACTAAAAATGATTATATATTATTTTAATTAAAGAATGTTAAAAAATATCATTTTGTTAGTTTTAAATATCATTTATGTGTTCACACAGGGAAAAACTAGTTATGAACAAATATAATTAGCTATTTTTTGAATGATTAAATTTTATTCATGATGGTAATTATTTAATAATTTTTAGGTATTATATAATTACCATAAATGATTACACAATTTTAAAATAGTATATATTCAATTAATGGAAAAATATAATAATTGATTTTGAAAATATTAAATGTGATATAATTTGAGTAATTTATTTTGTTCCTTGATTTTTAATGGTAAATTTAACATATTAATGTTTTTTAAAAGATTATATTCAAATTTAAAATTCTCTTTTAAGACTTTTATGTCAAATTAAATGAATAGGAAAAATTTCTCAATAATGATATTTTATCTGGATAATATTTTATTAAATTATTTAAAAATAAAAAATATATATAAATAACACAATTTGGATATGATGTGGTCAAAATGTCAAAAAACCCCATTTATGGACCAATTTTAACCTTATAAGTTACAATTACAACGCTTTAATATTAAAAAATTGTTTTCGTGGTTAAAATTAAAATTGTTTAACTAAGGGTTAATCAAAATGGTAAGGTTTACAATGACACTAAAACAAGTATAAATTCTATTTTTTGAGGATATTAAAACCCTTTCCAATCTTATCTTCATATACAAGGCCATTTGGAGTAATTTTTCTTGAGAATTAATTTATTATAATTTAATCTTTTGAGAAATTCTAAAAGTCTCGTCAACTCAATTATAAAAGCACACATCATCCCTTATTTCCTTACACCACATTTAGAATTATAGATCTATTATACTCTATAAAATTATATTATAAAAATCCTTATACACATTATAGAGGTTATTTGTTTATCAAAATACCAACCCTAGAACCCTGTAGAGAAGATATAAAGAAATTGTTGCAAAGAAGTGGTAGTCAACTTAACCGATCACTTTCATTTATACTCTTCTTGACCTATTATATATATATATATGTTATTTATAATAAAATTATAAATTTATTATACTAAATATTTTTAAATGTTATTCTGATTATTAATATGCTAGTATATGCCCTCTTCCCCATGAAATGAGAAGTGAATGTATTGCTCAACTGTACATAAAGCTTACTGTCTCCACATAGTGATTCAAATAATTTTCATCACCATATTTTATTGATGGGTATTATGATAGGTTAAATATTTATATATTATATTTATAAAAAATTATACTTTTGAAATGATAATATCATGTCTACCTTCTTACCAGGAAATGCTAAAGTCGATCGCGTGTAGATGTGAACTACCACCATCACGAAACGATGTGACTCATTTTTCATTTGTATTTTACATGAATGGTCATGATAATTAATTTTATTATTATGTATTATATTTATGATATAATACTAATCTTATAAAATTTAATTAATTTTTATATTTCTTTCTTTCTATCCATTGAAAAATGATAATAGCGTTTATACACATGCCCAACCTACCATCTCCATGAACGGTGTAATTCATTAATCTATCTCTATATTTTGTGGATGAAAATAAATGTGTATATAATTAATATATATGAAATTTATATAATTATTAATATTTTTTATATGATTCAACCATGATGATTATACAGGGACTTGAACAACAGAACTGAAATACTCATGATAAATAAAACAGTTATCACCCAGAAATAACAATTTCAATAAGGAATTACTGTTAAAAGGGGGTGTTGAAATGTTATAATGGGATCATATATGATATTATAAACATTAAAATGACTCTTTTATATAATTATAATAAATTTAAATTTATTATACATGAGTTTAAAGTGATTCTTAAGCAAATAAAACTTGAGGTAAGGGATCTGTGTATCACTTTTATTTCTATAGGACACATGACTTATATGCTATTTGTTTCTTTTGTGTGATATATATAATACCCATTAATTTATTTTATTATTTTTATCATGGAAATTGTGAGATATAAATATCCATTTAAGGTATTTATTTTCTGTGGGTTATGATTTAAATGTTACCAAACTAGTAAGGGTTATATGTTACAATCTCACTATTTATCAAGATTGTTTATGGTTAAGTTTACAATGATGAAATACTATGATATATCTCTCAATAAACTCATGAATTATCTTTTTATATAGTTTTTTAATGAAAATACATGTTTTATTTCATTTTTCTCACCTTGTATATCCAATATACTAAATAAATATTTTTTAAGTAAAATCAACTTCATTTCGGTCTTCAGACAAAAAATCCATTTTCTTCTATATCCATGATTTCTAAAAATGTTTTAAAGGATATTTTTAATATTATCATATGGTTTTTTAATGTTATTTTTAACCATGATTTAATTTTTAAAAAATATTTTGAAAGGAATATTCTTGTTGATTTCTGATGAGTTACTTAGTTAATTTTTTGACAAAATTTTTAAAGGAATGTTTTTTAACATATATGGCATGAATATATTTTTCCACCATAATGAATAATTTTTTAATTGAATATTCCTTTAAAATATTACATGTTTATTTTGAAATAAAATATTTCCCTTTATATTTGGGAGGTACTTTTATATAACCGACTTCAAACTAGAATGTTTATTTTCCTCGAAAACATTTTAATGGTATTTAAATGGTATTTCTATTCATCGAAGATAAAAAACATTTATTTGACTTTTTATTTACTAGGTATATGATCCTAGGATACCATATCTATTAATTCTATGGATATTTTATTAATATTATGATATAATGATTATAACTTGTTTCTTTTCCATGGGTTGTTCTATAATGAAATAATGAAATATTTATAAAACTTATTTCTTTTCCATGGGTTTTTCTATGATGAAATAATAAAACATTTATGAAAACCGTTTATTTTAATGGGATCTAATATAATGAATGGTTTATGATCTTTTGGCACACAAATATAATGTTTTTATTATAGATGGTTGTGACTTATATCTCCCTCCAATGCATTGGGTAAAAAATGATATCTTGTGAGATAAATAGGATCATAATAGGTAGTAAACATAGTTTACAAAGGTACTATATCCCTATGATAGTATTGGGAGTGAACCTAAACTACTATGATAGTTTATATATTGAACCCATCCCACTATGATCTCCTTGTAAATAAACCTTTACTACTAAGAAAATGATTTTCTATGCTTATTTGTGTTCCAGAAATCAATGTCTTATGACTATGTTAAACATTAATGGTTAATTTTCCTTGGTTCCCAATTGATTCATGTATGATGAATTGAAATTTATTTCCCATTACTTATGATTCTGATCATTGATATGTAGGTTATGGTTTTCAAATGTTATGATCTTGTTTTTAGAGCCATATTCTCATGTTATGCTTATGTGATAATTTATATCTCCCTTTTTACCCTTATTGAACATTTGAGATCACACTTTTGTTATGTTTCCTTTCCACAGGTTATGAAGAAATGTATTAAATATGATATTTCTAATAAGGGTGGTATTTAATAAGAAATAAGTAGGTGATTATATAGATATTTTATGAACCAGTTGTTTATGTTTCAATGTTTCCAAAGATACTAGCCTTCAATGTTTCCAATGATATTAGCCTTAAATGATTCTAGCATAGATCAGAATGTTATATAACAAATATTCATCTATTAAGTTGTAATATCTATGTTTGAAAAGAATGGTTTTTTATAGTTGGTATCAGATAAAGGTTTAGTTAACCATTGGAAAATAGGATGATAATAAATTAGAAATAACCCTATAGATAAGTCTATGTATAGGATAAAATCATAAGGTTTTGGTATTGATCATGAATGACCTAGGTTAAACCTAAGGTGTCATATAAGAATGTTTTATAATTTATACATTATATAAATGTTTTTTCATGATTATGTGGTTTCCCACAATGATTATTGTTTCTCACACTATTTTTTTTTAGTCAATGGCTGGAACCTGAAAGAATAATTTTAATACTTAATTTAAGGGAAAACATAATGATTTTCATCAATATAAACTAAATTTTATGGGAGATGGAATGAAAAATCTTATTGTTATTTTCACACAACTTTCTCAATCTATGAATCATGTTGAGCTTCTAAATGAGAAATAAAGGGAACAATGTTATATTGGATACTTTATGAGGAAATGTCCACCAAATTTTATTGGGTCCCCTAATCCACTATTATTTGAGCAATGGGTCATTACCATGAAAAAGATATATTATTTTCTTTAGTATTATAAACATGAGAATATTTTTCTAGTTGTTTATAATTTAGAAGGCTAAGGATATCAGTTGTTAACTCTTAATAAGAACATAAGAGAAAAAGAATAAATCGAATCTATAGAGTGATATGATTTTAAAATCATATTTTTAACAAGTAAATTACTCATATTATTAATAAAAAAATGGTGAAATAATTTCGTTGGTTATAGCATAATGATGATGATTTTTCTGGTACTTATGTGGAAAACTTCACTAGACATGTGAGGAACACTTCTGATAGTATAATCCAACCTAAAAGTATGGTTGATCGATTATTCAGTGGATTAATACTAATTCCCTAAATTTAATTATCCATAAGGGACTTCAATGGTTATGAATAAATTATTCAATGTGTTCTCAAGGTGGAGATGGATATTTTAATTACCCATCAATCTTGTGGTTTTGATAAGAAAATAAAAAAATAATTCAAATATAGTTTTATAAACCATAAATATAATAATATGATCCTTACTTTATGATTAATGTGTGAAACTAAACATGGGGAAATTTTTCTAAGGGAACTGGTAAATGTTTTAATTTATCAAAGGAAGGTCATTGGGAAATTTAATGTTGATGTGATGGGAAGAATTTGTCTTAAGATTTTAATAGAGATAAATCTCTACAGAATGAAACACCCTCACTCCAGTGTATTAAATGAAATTTTTATTGGAATTATGATAATAAGTGACTAAATACAAATGTTAATGATGATGATCTATGTCAAAAACCTATTAATCCCATAGATAAATGTAAATATCATGCGATCATTATTTTTAATGAGTAATAAGATAACGACATGGTGAAAGGTATAGTTATATTCTACTTTATAATTACTAGTGTCTTATTTGTTTTTAGATCTATCCAATCCTTTATATCCTTTTTAAGGGTATCAAAATATCACCATGAATTTTAGATGTTGTTTTAGAAGTGAAAACCCCTAATGGTATAATGATATCATCCCAATACTATGATTTTATTTGGTAGAAGTTAGTGGGAATGTGTTTCATAAAAATATTATCATTTTTTCTATAGTTGAATTTTATAGAATATTTTTCTTAGATTGAATGTATTTACATAAATTCTACGTCAATTTCTAAGTAAATAAAGTTTATTTTGATAATTTGATCTATCCTATGATTTTTATCAGTGTGATGAAAAAAATGAACTTTTTATGGAAATTACATCAATTTTATGGGTCATGATACCTATTCAAAAGTGGTTTTTATCTCAGATGGTTGGGGAGAAACTCAAAAAAAAATATGTTCCTATTATTTGGGAGTTTATTGATTTATTTTTAGAAGATTTTTCTTGTCTTATACTGAATTTTGAAGTTGATTGTTCAATAGAAATTGTACCTAGTACTACACCTATTAGGATGAATACATATAGAATGGCTCCAATTGAGTTGCAATAACTGAATAAGAAACTCTAGGATAATATTGAAAATGGATTCATTGTTCCAAGTGCATCACATTAAGTTGAGCCGAAGCTATTTGTTAAGAATAATAATGGATCAATGAAAATAAGCATTCATTATTAAGAACATAATATGATAACTATCAAGAAAAATTATCATCTGCCCTGTATTGATGACTTGTTTGATCAACTATGCAGAGATCAATACATTTCAAGATATATCTTCATTCTAGATATCATTAATTGAGGGTCATGAAGAAAGATATACCCTAGTTATCATTGTGAACAAGTTATAGACACTATTAAAATATAATGATTATATTTAGTCTTACTAATTCCCCTTATATATTCATGGATTTAACGAATAGAGTCTTTAGAGATTACCTTGATCAGATTTTTAGTCATTATAGAATATATTCTTATTTAATCAAATATAAAGGGATAGAATTAAGATCAATTTATAATTTTTCTAAATACCCTAAGGAAGTATAATCTTTATGAAAATTTATGAAGTGTAAATTTTTTCCATGTAGAATTCATTTATTGGGTCATATAATCTCAAGTGTGGGTATATTAGTAGACCCTTAAAAATAGTTTTTATTGAAAATTATCCTAAACCTAACACTGTGAATGAGATATATAGTTTTATTATTTTGGATGGAAATTATTGATTCTTTACAATGAATTTTACCTGGTTATATAATCTACTGAAAAAGTTAACTTTTAAGGGAGCTATGTTCCTTTGGATAGATGAATTTGAGGGATGTATTAAGGAACTAAAGAGAAGTATTGTTAGTGCACCTATTCTTGCACTAACTTATAGTGGATAAGGGTTTGTAATATATAGGTATGCATCAATGAATATATTTTTATATTTCATCATATATAATGATATGGTTATATTTTATGACACATGGAAATTGATGTTCTATAAGAAAAATTTCCCAACTAAGGATTTGGAGTTAGCTGTGGATATTTTTTCCTTAAAGATATAGAGGCAATATCTCTATGTAGAAAGGTGTGACATCTATAATGATCATATGTAGGATCGAAATATAATGTAGATTCTCAAAATTCAAGAGGGGTGAATTATATCCTTTAAAAATTCCTTTGGAACCTTTAAATTTGGTATAAAAATTTCATTTTTAACCTTAAGGAAAACTATGTTTAACAAGGTTAAACAAGGTAAATTCACAAGACCTCTTAGTTCTAAAAACTTGCTAGGTTCTGAAAAAAATGGATCTAGAAATGAAACTTAAGAAAGTTTACAAGGAAAAAGATTCAACCATAAATCATATATAATCTTACTAATCAGAGTATACAAATACAAGAAAGTATAAGACAATTATGCTTTCCTTATTAATCAGAATGCAGTGGAAAATAAAATTGAAACAATACAAGTAACAAGTATGAAATATTTTAACCCAACGAGTAGGGTATCCAATAACCTTGGATAGAGGCCCCTTGATTTACACTTTCAATAAAGTCTATCTTACCCACACCAAGGTAATCCCTCGATAGGAATATCAGAATCTGTCTTATTATCCCTGCAAGCCCTCAAACATCAAGGTAGTTGGAACTTCTGTCTTCCTAAACAAAGAAGTCTTCAAACTTTAAGGTAGTTGGAACCTCTATCTTTCTATCATCGAAATCCCTCAAACTTTAAGGTAGTCGGCACCTCTGTCTTCCTCTCCCCGAAATCCCTTGACTGTATACAACAACAATCAGAGTCACACGTAGCAAGCTAAACAAGATGTTCAGTACGCACAAAGCATGAGAGTCACTCTCTTTATAAATCACTTCAATAGTATGTGGTCTCTAGATTCATATATCAGTGTTGAGCTCATTCAAAAGAGCTCATATTTATAGGAACTTCTCCAATGGTTGGTTCCCTCCTCCAATGGTAATATTTTTCTTTGAATCTCGAAGGTACCTATACACGTTTCACTCAAATAATGGTTAATTAGAAACTGAATGAACAAAAACATTTCATAATTAAAACAAGGGTAGTAAAAATATGGTTTCTTAACCAAATAGAATTTTTCAGAGTCTTGGAAAAATAAAGTTCAGATTCCAAGAAAATAAACATTTGGATTCTACATTACACAGATACTTGGATTATTTTTTCACGGAATTCGAAATCAGAATTCTAAAGACTTAGGAATCTGAATTCTAAAGAATTCGGAAATAGAATTCTGAGGAATTCGGAATCTGAATTTTTTGGAATTCAAAACCTTAATTTTGTGGAATTCAGAACCTGGATTCTAATAAATTCAGAATCTGAATTCCTATGAATTCAGAAAATGAATTTTGAGGAATTTGGAATCTAAATTCTGAGGAATTTGAAATCTAAATTTCAAAGAATTTGAAGTCTGAATTCAGGGAATTGGGAGTCTGGATTTCAGAGAATTTGGAATCTGAATTCAGAGAATTTGGAATTTGAATTTCATAGAATTCAGAATCTGAATTTAGAGAATTCAGAATCTGAATTTAGAGAATTCATAGTCAAAATTAAGAGAATTCAGAGTCTGAATTTCAGAGAATCCGGAATCTGAATTCAGAACCTGAAAATAGAATACTCTATATCTAATTATTTATAAGATTTTGAGGTTTTAGATATGAAATTGAATTTTATAAATAGAAATAAAAAGAGTTAGATTTAGAGAAACTATAACATGAACAATGAAAACTAAGGTAAGTAGAAAATTTCCTTGGGAAAGGAAAATTTCTTTATTAAGATAAATCTTTGGGGAAATAAAATTTTCCTTGAGATAGAGTGTTTGTGATTGTCAAAACATAAAGGAATAGAAAATTCATAAGGAAACCTAATTGACTCAACAATCTCCCCCTTTTTGGAAATCACAAACATCCTCACTAAAAAGAATCTAAGGAAAATTTTATGGACATGAAAATAAAAACTTATCTCCCATTACTTATGGATCAAAGTGAATATGACTAACTCCCCCTTTGGATTTCGAATCACTAAGGATCATATTCTTGATGTCTTGAATGAGATTTTACATTATATTTCATATAAAAATCTTCATTGATAAGAAATTTCCTCTAGATGAACTCCACCTTACTTAGGGAAATCTCTTCTTTACTTTGTATTCTTTTATCATTCCTTTCTCTCCCTTTGTGATTTTAAAAAATAAATAGAGTTTATGGAAAGAAAAAAAATTGGTACATGAAAAATTAGTACTTAACAACCACAAACAAAAAATATATAAAGAACAACCAGAATTTCATTAATTTTGAAAGAATTTCTATAAGGAAAAGTAAAAAAAAAATATTGGAATGGAAAGAAATTATCCTTCTTTCTCCTTCAGCATCAGCTTTTTCATAATGGTTTTTAGCTTCTTGAGCTCCTTGTGATCCTCTTCTGCATGCTTACGCAACTAATCTTGTAATTCACTTTTCTTCTCTAGGGCTTTAATTTTTTCTTCCTAAGCCTTAAGCCATTCTGCTTGAGCTTTCAATATTTTATCTTTCTTAACAAGATTCTCTTCAGTCTCAATTATGAGATTCCTTTTCTGTCTTCCAATTCATGGCCATAGAATTATGATTTCCATTTAGATCCTTAATATTATGCTTCTGAGTAGTCTGTTATAGGCTTAAATATTCCTCAAAACTATTTGAAAGATCCTCGATCTTTCCATATTCAGTGTCAAAATCATCCTTGACATTATCATGAAATTCATCAAAGATTATCATCTCTTATATTGTCTTCTTTGACCAGCTTTTTATCTTCTTGCAAGATCTTGTATGAGCCTCATAACCAATGAGGAAGGTTTTGAAATCTGACTTGAGTCCGACACATTTTTCCATAACCATGGAAACTGAATCTGATTTCTGATTAATTGTATGCTGAAGCATCTGGCATCTTGATTCTATGCTTGGGAATAACGGAATAGTACCAACCAGCTTTTTCAATGATTGGACAAAAAAATCATGTCCAAGCGAAGATGATTCTGAATCTGAGTGTTTGATTGATGAGGATTCTTTTACAATGTCTTCATATTTCCTCATTGATAAAGCTCCAACATCTTTCTTATTCACCACAGATTTACTAGGTGTATCTACTGCCACCTGCTTTCCCTTATCAGTTCTCAGAATGATGTTTTGAGATTTGGGAGATTCATGTTCACTATCTAATAGCTAAACAATCTTATCTTCATCTACTTATTCTTTCTCGGCTCCTACCTTAAAATCCTCTGGGTGGATAAAATCATGATTGCTACTTTCCTCTTTAGATAATTTATTCACTTCTTCCTCACCCTTCTCATCTTTTCCTCGAGTAGCAAGTTTTGAAGACTCGAATTCAGAAGTTTAGATTGATAATTTCTCAGAAATACTTTCCTTCTCATAATAATCCTCTACCTACCTTATCACATCCTCAGTATCACCACTACCTTCTTCTTCTACTTCTTCCAATTCTTCTTATTGCACTGTTTTTTCTTCTTAATCTCATTTTATAATCACCAAATTCTTTCCTGGAGTCTCTAGTAGTGATTCTTGTAGAAAGGATTTTGGAACAGGAATTTTCTCAGAGGCTTTTTTAGTAGCCTTAAGAAGATATTGTACTATCTCAGCCTCAGACATCTTCTTCTTCTACTTCTTCTCTTTCTGTTTCTTCTCAAGCTCTTCAGCCACCTTTATTTTTAAGGATTTTACCTCAGCAGGGTCTAAGCCAATATTAGGCTCCCCTTCCTTCCTATTTTTCTTATCCTCTCTCCACTTATCCACTACTTCATCAGGATAATCTTTTTTCTTATTTATCTTCAGTGGTGCAGACTGAGTTTCCTTAGCCATAGGGGTTTTTATTTTCTCTTCCGGTTCCTTAACCTTTATCTTCCTTTCGTCTTTCAAAAAGGTTTCAGCCACTTCCTGCTTCTTTGACAAAGCTTCTACTTCTTCTTCAGATAGATCATAAAATTCTTCAGATTAATTAGAGAATTCATCCTTCATTCTCCTTAATATATCATCACTCAACAACATTACCTTGTAATTTCTTGGCTTGAAACTGCATGGAATTCTGAAAGATTCTAAACAAAGAACTATAATATTTGAGAGAATAACCAGATACATAAGGATTTGAGATTTCATATTTCCATTCTTGATATTCTCAATCATCACCAAGATATATTTAACCAAGTTTATCTTCCTGAGGTTCACCAATAAATCCAATATATAGATATCACTATTATTCAGAGTATCTTTATCGCATTTCCTTGAAATTATAAATCCTTGAACCCATAATTCAAGAATCCTTAAGTTTATAGACAGATGAAAAATCTTCAGAGTCTTCAATCCTTTCATTCCAAGAGAATCTATAGCATTTTCCTAATCAAAATATCTTGATATATCAGGTAATTTGTGAGTAAAGAATTCTGTTTCACCTTCTTAAGGAATTCCAATCAGACGTGCTGCCTTACTGAAGGAAAGAGAGTAGGTTTTCCATAACACTTGAAAGAGAACTTGTCTCTTCCTTCTTCCTCGAAGAAACATGATGTCACGTAGAACTCAATTAAGAAGTCCGGATACACCGGATCATGTGCCTTTAGCTTAGAAACACAAAGGCTCTTCTATCCATTCAACTTAACATTCATTGATGTGATAGAATCATATTTCGAAAAAAAAAATCAGATCGACCAACCTTTCTCTATATATCTGCCACTCAGAAATATCTTTAAGAGTCAACATATCTTTCTAAGGAGAAGCTTCAGCAGACATTCGGAACTAGGAAAAAATTGGAGATTTGGAATGACCTTATTTTTAGAGGTAGAGCTTCAGCACAAGAAAGCATGAAAAACTAATGTGGGAAAACTATTTGAGGGGCTTTATATAGGTAATTGTGGCGATGGTTGAACTTCCTTAGTTGATCCAATGGTTGAAAAAACTTCTGATAAAATATGGAGGTTGAGATGATAACCGAAGAAGGATTTTGATAAATTCTGATCTTTTGAGGTTTATTTAAAATAAATATTTGTATTTAAGTAAAAGGAAGAATCTAAAAATTTTAAAACAAAATGAAAAAAACCAACAAGTAAAAATATGATTACGAAAAACTAAGAAAAAAACATAGCTTTCGAATTTCTAGGAAGATTATTCATAATGAGAAGAATTCTTCTTGAAGAACTTTAGAATATGGAAAAAAATAAAAAACAAATTTAAAGAAAATTTTGATAACGAAAATATGATTATGAAAAAATTAGATTCTAAAAAATTTAGACTTCAAAAAATTTTGATTACGAAAAATTTGACTACCAATAAAATGTACTCCATCTATGCAAAGGAGTTTCTTACTATAAGGAGATAGGTTTCAACATGAAGTTAATATGGAAGATTAACTAACAGTTATCATTCCTAACTTCTGTTTAATGAATTCAAATCTATCAAAGGGTAAAGATTTTGTAAAAATATAAGCAAGTTGATCTTGCATTCTGATAAATTGAAGAATGATATCTCCTTTTTATGTGTGATCCTTAAGAAACTGATGTCTAATATCTATGTGTTTTTCACATTAGTGATATTCAGGGTTTTTACTTATGGAAATGGAACTGGTATTATCACACAATATTTGTGTTTTGGTTAAACTCATACCATAGTCTGTGAGTGTTTGTTGCATCCATAATACTTGAGCACAATAACTTCCAGCTACTACATATTCAGCTTCAGCCGTGGAAAGTGCTACTAAGTGTTGCTTTTTTCATGACCAAGAAAATAATAAATATCCTAATAAATGACTAGTTTTGGATGCACTTTTCCTATCCATTCTACATCCACTAAAGTCAGCATCTAAAAATCTTTTTAAGACAAAATAATTTCCAAAAGTATAAAAGAGTCATAAATCTTTAGTACCCTTTAAGTAGTGAAAATCCTTTTCACTACCTTTAAATGAGATTCCTTAGGATTGGATTGATATCTAACACATAAGCATACTGAAAACATCAAGTTAGGATGACTAGCTGTCAAGTACAGTAAACTTCCTATCATACCTCTAAAAAGAGTTTTATCCACATCTTTCCCAGCTTCATCAAGATTTGATGAATTTGAGGTACCAATGGGAGTACTAATACTTTTAGTATTATCATATCCATACTTATTAAGAAGATCATTAATATAATTATGTTGGAATATATAGATTCCTTCTGATTTTTAAGAAATTTGAAAACCAAGGAAAAATGTTAACTCATCCATCATACTCATTTCAAACTCAAATTTCATTAGATTTTCAAACGAATCAGTTAAATATTTCTGAGTTAAACCAAATATAATGTAATCAACATTAATTTGAACAATAAAAAAATTTCTTATCTTTCATTATAAAAAGGGTTGGATCATCATTTCCATTAACATAATTTTTTTGAAGAAAAAATCATGTAAGTCTATCATACCGAACTCTAGGGGCTTGTTTAAGTCCACATAAAGCTTTGGTAAGTTTGAAAACATGTTCAGGATGTTTTGTATCTTTAAAACTGGGAGTTTGTTCATAAAAAACTTCCTCTTGAACATAACCATTATGGAAATCACATTTAACATCCATTTGAAAAATTTTGAAATTAAATAATGCTACAAAGGAAAGTAAAATACGAATAGATTCAAGTCTAGATACTGGAGCATAGGTTTCTTCATATTCTATTCCTTCTTGTTGATTATAGCCTTTAGAAACTAATCTAGATTTATTTCTTACAATGATTCCATTTTCATCACACTTATTTTTGAAGACCCATTTTACTCCAATAACAGAAGTTTCCTTAGGTATTTCAACCAAGGTCTAGACTTTATTCTTCTCGAAATCATTTAGCTCATCTTGCATGGCTTTTATCAAATCATCATCACCTAAAGATTCTTCAGTTCTTTTTTGTTCTAATTGAGGAAAGGAATGCTAGATATTATACTTCATTTCTTATGGAACTTATAGTGATTACAGGTTTATTTACATCACCAATGATACTATCACTGGGATGATTCTTTAGAAACAACTGATTTGGGTTTTGTAAGACTAGTTCATCAACATATGGTTGGAAATATTCTGGGGTAAATGCTTCAGAAATATTTTCTTAGAAATTTTCCTTATCAGAAGGATCTTCTATCAGGGGTTGATAATCAGTTTTTGAAAACACATCTATAGATGTAGGTTGAGGGTGTTTGAAAACAAAAGGATTGATTTCATCAAATATAACATGTATTATTTCTTCAATAGTACAAGTATTTTTATTGAAAACTCTATAAGGCATAGAAGTTGTGGAGTAACCTAGGAAAATTCTTTCATCTGATTTAGGTGCGAACTTATGTAGATTATCTTTAGTATTCATATTGAATACTTTGCATCTGAATACCTTGAAGTAGGAAAGTCTAGGTTTTCTACCATTTCATAACTCATAAGGAGTTTTATTAAGAAATGGTCTAATCAAAACTCGATTTATAGTATAACAAGTATTACATATAGATTCATCCCAAAAGTGTTTATCTATCAAATATTCAATCAACATGATTCTATTTATTTCTTCAAAAATTTGGTTTCTTCTTTCAACCAACCCATGTTGTTGAGGAGTTCTTGGTGCTGAGAAGTTATGATTAATGCCTTTATTACTATAAAAAGTTTCAAAATAAGAATTTTGAAATTCTCCTCCATGATTACTATGAATAGTTATCAATGGAAGGTTTTTTTCATTTTTAACTTGGGCTCTAAAAATTTTGAAATAATAAAAATCTTCAGATTTATTTTCTAGAAAATAGACCCACGTAAATCTAGTGTAATCATCAACTAGGAAAAATACATAATATTTTCCTCCAATGCTTCCAGTTTGTGTTGGACAAAAAATATCTATATGCACCAACTATAATGCATCAGTAGTTGCGACTTCACTGACTAATTTAAAACATTATTTATGTTTCTTTCCATATTGACAAGGATCACAAACTTTTGAAGAATCAAATATAATCTCTGTTAGATCCTTAACTACTCTTTTCTTATAAAGTTTACATAGGTTCCTAAGGTTACAGTGTCCTAACCTTCTATTCCAAAACCAAGAATGATCTTTCATTGCACTAAGGCATGGTAGGTCTTGGCTCCTAAGGTCATCTAAGTTTAGTGTGTATACATTCTCTTGCCTATGGGAAGAAAGAATAAAATCTTCCTTGGAATTGTGTAATAAGCACTTATCATTCCAAAAATTCACAAGGTAACCTTCATCGCATAATTGAATTATGATAATAAGGTTGTGCTTAAGATCCTTAACAAATAAAACATTTGAAATAAATGTTTTTCCAAGAAAAGCAATGTTACTTATACTAATAATTTCCCCCTGAGCATTATCTCTGAATGTAACTTTTCCTTTTTTTGTCTTGATAATCTTTTCAAATAAGTTTTTGTTACCGTCCATGTTCTGGGAACATCCACTATCCATGTACCAAGTGTTTCCATTGGTACTATCTTTATTTTCCAGAAAAAAAGAGTGTTAGAATTTTGTAACCCAAACTTTCTTGGATCTAGAAACTTCAGAAAGCAAAATTTTAAGAATTCGCGTTTTCTTAGAAAAATACACTTTATGAAAACCTAAAGACTGAGTTTGGTTTAAGGAATAATTTTTCACCCAATTCCAGACACACTGACACTTAGTGCAGAATGGATAACTTTGAGGAACAAAATAATTATTACTAAAAACCAGTTTTGAATGAGTATAACCAAAACAAGAATTGTTCCTTAGAGGTAGAATTTTAGACTTATCAATGTTTTCCTTACCTAAAGTAAAGTTTTAAAAACACCTCATTAAGGAAAATATTTCTAACTTCAGTTTAATAACTAAGTTTTTATCCTCCAAAAAATCAGTTTTAGCACTAGAGTTAGTCTCTAAAAAAAATTTATTATAAATTACTTTTTCTTGATCCTTAGAAAGTTTATCCTTATCAGAATTAACTTCCATAATGGTTTTTGAAATACTTTTAAAATCATAAATTTTCTTATCAATATATTTAGAAAGAGCTGATACTTCTTTAGTAAGAATAGAAATTCTAGAATTTTCCTTATCAAGCTTTTTCTTCACTTTAGAATTTTCATTCTTAAGAAGCTTATCAAATCTAGAAACTTCTTCAAATGTAAGTAATGTATTAACTTCATCAGAAGAAGATTCTTCATCTGGGGATTCATAATATCTATTATCACTATAATTTCCATTCAAGAATACATTGGTTATAGATTCAGCATTGTGTACCTTATCCATTAGACAATTATTTTCAGTGGGTTATCTGGCTAGTAAACCAAGATTCTTCTGATCTGAAGATTCATATTATGAGGATTCATCAAAAGAGTCTCCAACACTAGCACTCTAGGTTTCATTAGCTTAAAAAACTTTCTTAGCTTTATCTTTGTAGTAATTCTTTCTATTCTTCTCAGAATTATTTTCCTTTCTACCCTTTCTCTTAATCATAGGACAATCTAGCCTTATATGTCTTGCTATTTTTCATTCATAACAAGTAACTTCAGAATATTTCTTGTACTTTATTTCTTTCTTCTTATATCTATACTAATATTATTTCTTCCCAACTATATTGTTCAACCTTCAAGCAATATTAGCTAGCTCATTCTCAGAATGTTCACTTTCACTTGATTCAGATAAAACAGTGACTTTCTTTGATTTGTATCTTGTATCCCTTCTTGGAGTCTTTGCTTTAGTATTAGTAAAGGATACACTTCCATTTCTATTCTTCTTCTTATTCAAATCAGCATCTCTTTTCATTATTGTCTCATATTGAAGAAGAGTTCCAAAAATCTCCTCAAGAGTAATCTGAGATACTTTCTTATTCACATCAATAGTTGTTCTCTTAGATTCCCACTCATTAGGAATTATGTCTATAATCTTTTCCAAAAGTGCCTCATCATTTAAACATTTCTCACCTATAGATTTTAAGTTGTTGATAATAGTCATAAATCTTTGTTGTACCTTGAACACTGGTTCTCCATAAGGAAATAGAAATCCATGATATTCTTCTCTGATAATATCTCTTCTAGTTTTTATAACCTTGGATGTACCAAAATGAGTAACCTCCAATTTCTTCTAAATACAATTTGTAGCTTCACATGAATAAATCTGACTATATATATTCCTAGTCATGGAACACAAAAAAGTATTGTGTACCTTATAGTTTAGTTGATATTTTGACTTTTCTTGATTAGTAAAAGTTCTGACTTCCTTATCAGGAATCTTGTAATCTCCAATAAGCATAAAGAATTTTTCCACTCCAATATTAATAAAAAAAGTCTTCATACGATATCTCTAATATTCGTAATCATTCCAATCAAATATAAGTGGTCTTGTAGGATTTAAATTTTCAATCGAACCAGCATTCATTCCTTCCATATAAAAGAAATTATCTTTCCACAGAAACTTGTTAATAGTAAAAGTTTGTAAACAAGGATAAAAATCCTAAGCAAGGAAAAATATTTAGAATAATGAAAACTTGATCAAGAAAAATTATATGTGAATATAAGTATTTTAGAGAGCTCCTCTAATACCAATTTTAGGATAAAAATATGATGTAGATGCTCAATATACAAGAGGGGGGTGAATTGTATCCTTTAAAAATTTCTTTGGAACCTTTAATGTTGGTATAAAACTTTCATTTTTAACCTTAAGGAAAACTATGTTTAATAAGGTTAAACAAGGTAAATTCACATGACCACTTAGTTCTACAAACTTTCTAGGTTCTAAAAAATGGTTTCAGAAATGAAACTTAAGAAAATTTATAAGGAAAAATATTCTACCTTAAAGTGTATATAATCTTACTAATCATAGTATACAAATACAAGAAATTATAAGACAGTTATACTTTCCTTATTAATAAAAATGTAGTGGAAAATAAACATGAAACAATACAAGTAACAAGTATGAAATCTTTTAACCCAAAGATTAGGGTATCCAACAACCTTAGATAAAGGTCCCATGATTTATACTTTCAAGAAAGTTTTCCTTACCCACACTAGGGTAAGATCTCGATAGGAATATCGGAATATGTCTTGTTATCCCTGCATGCCCTCAAACATCAAGGTAGTCAGCACCACTTTCTTCCTAAACAAGGAAGTCCTTGAACTTTAAGGTAGTCGGCACCTCTATCTTCCTATCCCCAGAAGACCTCAAACTTTAAGGTAGTCGACACCTCTGTATTCCTATCCCTGGAGGCTATTGATTGTATATAGAAACAATTGGAGTCGCATGAATCAAGCTGAATAAGATGTTCAGTACGCACAAAGCATGAGAGTCTCTCTCTCTAGAAATCACTTCAACAGTATGTGGTATCTAGATTCAGATATAAATGTTGAGCTCATTCAAAATGGATCTTGTATATAGGCACTTCTCCAACGGTCGAATCCCTCCTCCAATGGTCATATTTTTCATTGAATCTCAGAGGGACTTGTACACGTTTCACTCAAACAACGGTTAATTAGAAACAGAATGAACTAAAACATTTTATAATTAAAACAAGGGTAAGAAAAATATGGTTTCTTAACCAAATCCATTTTTTTCACATTCTTGGAAAAATAATGTTCTAAGTCTAAGAAAATAAACATTTGGAGCCTGTATTAAAAAGATACTTGTATTCTATTATTCAAGGATTTCGGAATAATAATTCTATAGACTTCAGAGTCTGAATTCTAGGGAATTTGGAATCGAAATTCTGAGGAATTCCAAATTTGAATTTTAGGGAATTCAGAACCTGAATTTTGAGAAATACAAAACCTAAATTCTGAGAAATTTGGAATCTAAATTCTTAGAAATTTAGAACATGAATTCTGAGGAATTTAGAATCTGCATTCTGAGGTATTCGGAATCTGAATTTCTGAGAATTTGGAGTCTGAATTCTGAGAATTTGGAGTTTGAATTCAGAGAATTCAGAGTCTGGATTTTAGAGAATTCAGAATCTGAATTTTAGAGAATTTGGAATCTGAATTTAGAGAATTCGGAATCTGAATTTCAAAGAATTCAAAATATGAATTCAGATAATTCGGAGTCTGAATTCAGAGAATTTGGAGTCTGAATTTTAGAGAATTCATAATCTAAATTTCAGAGAATTTGGAATCTGAATTCTGAGAATTCGGAATCTGAATTTCATAGAATTCGGAATCTAAATTCAGAGAATTCGGAATCTGAATTCAAAACATGAAAACAGAATACTCTATATCAAAGTATTTATAGGATTATGAGGTTTTATATATGAAACCGAATTTTACACTTATAAATAAAAAAGAGTTATATTTAGAGGAACTATAACATGGAAAATGAAAATGATGGTAAGGAGAAAATTTCCTTGGGAAAGGAAAATTTCCTTATTAAGACAAATCTTCGGGAAAATAAAATTTTCCTTGAGGTAAAGTGTTTGTGATTTTCAAAACATAAAGGAATGGAAAATTCATAAGGAAACCTGATTAACTCAACATCATAAAGTTTTAAAATATATTTTCAATCAAAAATATCTGAACATGCACCAAAAAATATGGTTAGATCTAATTAGATATTATGACTGTTCAATAAATTACCTCCCTAGAAAAGTGAACAAGGTGGTAGATGCTCTGGGTTGAAAGGATCATGCTAGCTTTTCAATGGTGATGATAAAAAAACTAACATTTATGGACTATAAATTTATGGATCTTGAAATATTGAAGCAATGGGATAAATAGTATCATTCAAAAATGAGTGTTCACTCATCTATTCAATTGACGATTAAAGAGGTGCATGAAGAAGATGTTGAGATGAAAAAGAATTTAAGAAATGTTCCTGAGTTCAACCTTGATTGTGATGAAATGATAAGATTTAATAACCATGTATGTGTTCTATATATACCATATTTAGAGAAGGATATGATGGATAAACCTCATAGTTATACATTATCTATCCATCTAGGAAGTATAATAATTTTATAGATTTAAAAGAGTATTTCTGGTGGGATGACCTAAAAAGAGATATTGTAGAGTATTTTTCTTGATGATTGGTATGTCGGAAAGTTAATGTTGAGGGATAGAAGTCTAAATTCATGTGAAAACCATTACCCATTCCAAAATATAAATGGGAAAAATCACCATGGAATTTTTCATTAGACTCCCAAAAACATCTAAATAGATTAATGCTATTTTGGTTATAGTCACTCACCTTATAATGTCATCAAACTTCATTACCATTAGATAATATTTCAATCTTAATCAACTTACTTGGTTATACATTAAGAAAGTATTAATATTTAATAGTGTAACACTGTCAATTATATCTGATCGGGATATGATGTTTACCTAAAAGTTTTTGAGAAGTCTTCTATAGGCCTTGGATATAAAGTTATGTTTTAGCACTACTTATGGTTTTCAGGTAGATGTTCAGTCTAAAAGAAACATTAAAACTCTAGAATACATGGTGAGATATTTCTCTATGTATTTTAATGTTTTTTGGGATCAACGCCTTCCTTGGATGTAATTTTCTTACAATAATATCTTTTATTCTATCATTCATATAGCTTCTTATGAGGCCCCTATGGAATGAAGTGTAGAACTCCAACATAGTGGAATGAATTTAGATAAATAAAGATATTTTGAACTATCTATATAAGGAAATTTTATATGATGTTATATCCATTCAACAAAACATATTATCATCACAAATTCAATAAGAAAGTTATGCTGACAATCATTGAAAATATCAAGAGTTTGAATTTGGTGACAATGTATTCCTATAAATATCTCCTTGAAAGAGGGAAATGGGATTAGGAAATAAGGTAAATCTAAGACCTTTTTATATTGGTCCATTTGAAATTATTGATCCTATCGGGATGGTATATTATCGATTGGTTCTTCTACTAAATATCTCTCAAGTTCAAGATGTTTTCCTTATATCTCTCATGAGAAATTATATACATGCTCCTTCACATGTACTAAACTCATATGTCATACTTCTTGAGAAAGGTCTTTATTATAAATAACTACAAATAGAGATTCTTTATCATTCAGAGAAATTTCTACTAAACAATATAGCTCACTAGGTCAAACTATTTGTGGTGAAACCACAAATTTATAAAAGCTATGTGGGAACCTAAGTGTGTAATTATGTAGAATTATTCTCAGTATTTTATACCAAATAGATGAATTTTGAGGGTGAAATTAATTTATTAAGGTATAATGTAACACCATAATATTTTTTATAACAAATTTCTCTTCAAATAATATGATATCTTTTATATCTTGTGTTACACAGAACATTGAGTTTAAAAGAACTGTGATATACTATTGAAATACTATTATTTAAATTGACAGTTATCACTTAACCATTGGATTGTATGGTATGAATAATACTAACTAAATTATGAAAAATTAATGGATATATATGTACAAATTTTATTATATGGTTATTAATTAATTAAAAATTAAAAAAAAAATCATATGAAAGAAAAAAGTAATATTTTTCTGAAAAATAGTTTTTATGCGGGAAATTTTTTTCTTAATAAATAAAATTAATCCCTTCTACTGAATAATTTTAATTAAATTTATATATTATTTTCTTGATCAAATTTTTTAAAAATTTAAAAAATATTCTTCTAGACATAAGATAATATTAAATTCATGTTTTATTCTTAAAAATGTATTTTATTTGTAAAAAAATATGTGTTGGACTTTGTGATATTAAATTAATATTAATTTATTATATTTATAGGTATTTAATTAAAAAAAATTAATTACATATTAATAATTTTATGTTTAAATTTTTTTAAATAATCCCCTTTTATTTTTTGTCAGTATGAATAGTAATTGTGGTAAAATTTGTCACCTCAGTAAATGGTAAATTGGGTTAATCTATATTTCAAATAAGTTATAAGGCCATAATATTTCTTCCAAAAATTTATTGGGTGAAGGAAATTAATCCCTTATCACCTTAGTATTTAATTTTATTAATTTAATGGAAACATATCCATGAAAATGACTTATATATTTTTTAAATCAAAGAATGTTACCAAATGTCACTCTCTTAGTTTTAATTGTCTTTTATGTGTGTGCATAGAGACAACAACTAGTTATAAATGAATATCAATAGTAATTTTGAATGATGAAATTTTATTCATGATGGTAATTTATTTCTAATTTTTAGGTAATATAATATTACATTAAATTCCCTCACAATGCCAAATCAATATTTGTTCAACTATTGAAAAAATAAAATAAATGATTTTAAAAATATTATAAGTGATATAATTTGAGTATTTTCTAGTGTTACACGGATTTTATAGGTTTATATGACATATTAGTTTTGTTTTAAAATATTATATTCTAATTCTAACTTTTTCTTTATGTCTTTTAAAAAAATTAAATGAATATTGTCAAAGTTAACAATAATGATATATAGAGACTATTTTTCCCCTTCTAAGACTTTGAAATATATAAAATAATATTTTTCAAGATAATAACTAAGATGACTCAATATTATATGGCTCGGTGATCTGAGGATTAATTTTAAAATTTTATTAAATATATTTTCTATCACGTGCATGCAGTATTTCCAAAATAATGGAATATCTCATAAACAAAGACTCAAATAGGAAATCTGAGAAAAAATTTGAATATGAAGTGTGAGGTTTACCCTAGGAATGACATAAATTTGGTTGGTGATGGACATTCAGATGAGGCAACCATTGGTGGGTATGTTAAGTGGATTAATTAATAATTTATTAATTTTATTTATTTAATGTCCAAAACTGATTTCCCTTTATAAATAGACTATTATGGAAAATATATAGGGTTATCCACATAACCATAGTATTGTTGAGAGGAGGTTTCATAGTTATTCATTGGAGAATAGGAATCAGAAGATGAATGATGATCGGCGAGGTGTATTGACAAACAACGAATTCAAAAGATCTTCCCCATCACTAGTGAATGTAATCTCCACCAACAATCAATCCAAACTCGAGGCAGGGATCATCAATTGTGGTCCCCTCCATTGATTAAAATATTAAGAATTTTCTTATCTTTTATTATTTTATCTTTGATTAATTTATCATTCACATGATATTTTTTATTGAATTGAATTGTTTATTTGATTTATTCTTGATTGTGCAATGTTTCTCTCCTCGAATATCCCCAATCTATGACCTTTGGGAAAGATCACTTGGCCATAGATTGATACACATTTGGTTTTGTTCCTTTCCCCGTCCTGTTCTTCATGTTCTTTGTCACTAGGATATAAGCCCATGGTTCGACATTTTTTGGTGGGTTTTAGTGCGATCAGACCCTCGAATTCAAAGTAGATGTGTGCATAACTAATGGATCAATGTTTTTACAGATATATATCTATGGATTGTTGTTGTTTCTTTATGTATTTTTAAATTGAAGTGGAAATGGGTGGTGAAATGAGGTGTTGTGGTCAACAGAGGTGTTGCGGTGTTTGAGGGAATCACTGAATTCTAATTTCTGGCTAATAGAGGGCAGAATGCGATAGCCAAAGGTGATTACCATTGTTTTTTGGGGGTCAATAGGCCTAAATCATAGTGGTGTACATGGATCTACATTCAACATTACATATCAGAATTTTTGTAAAGATCCTAACTACATGGCATGTATTAGGATAAACACATGTCTTGTAGTCACTAATATATAGTATCTAGGGTTTAGGGAATATGATAAGGATCACATGTTGTCTAGCTGGGACACATGCCATGTGACCCTCCCCAGGTAGCAAGACCATGTGTTATATGGGCACACTTAGGACCCCATGTGGGAGGACACATTGTGTACTCTGAGAGTATACAGTTATGTGTTGGTACCTGAGCATGGATAGGTACTTTGAGAGCTACCCAACATAGGCTAATGTACACATCCACGCCTAAGAGCACACATGAATGCCCTAGGTGGCCGAGACACATAGATTTGGCTTTGTACACACCATGTATGGTGACATGGCCATCAATATGTGTTCATATGAGACACATCTAGGCCATGAGGTGGTGTCGCACATCATGTGGACCCCTTTACATGTCATTTACTTCCCACTACAACTTTTTTCTCTTATATCTCCTTTCTTTGGACTTGGATTTTGTCCCGAGAGCCTATCCTAAGTGCTTTTCCATGTAGAACATGATGGTGAACTTTGTAATGTATTTTGAGACATGAGGAAAGATGGTATGAGCATAGAGCTTCTCTAGCTGATGCTAGATAATGAAAGTAATTGTAAAGGATCATTATAGGGATTCCAGGTAATGATAGTACTCCCCTACTGTAATAGGGCATAGGTTCTATATCCATGGGGATTGTATTCCCCTATCTCACAAGGTCATAGATCTCACATACTCTTTATATAGGAAAAGGTGGTACTCCCCTATTGAGTGAATGGATCCTTTATACATGGAGATGGAACTCCCTTTTCAAAAAAGGGTATGGGTCCTCCATACTTGTTTTGTAGACAGAGATGGTACTCCCATGTTTCACGAGTGCATGAGTCCTATATCCATGGTGTCACAAACCAAGTCGGGGTTCCATTGAAACTGACACCCAACCCAGCCTATGGCATGGCCCCAAGGGAATTCTTGATCCCCATAGGCTAGAAAATTGTCCATGGGTATCAATAATTCAACGTGGTAACAATTTCACAGATGTAAATAATCATAGATACACAAAAAATGTAAATAAAAAAATGGAAAATCAGAACCAAACGTGGCCTAAAAAAATTTTAAATTCAAGATTAAGAGTTTAAATAAAAACCCAAGAGGGTATACAGAAAAAGGGGAACAAAAAATCATCCAAAAAACCACCGATCAGTAAGAGGGACATCATCCTCAAGCCCCCACCACAGCACCTTTAAGGGAAAAACACTAGCATCCCAATCCACCATCTCTAAAAATCATTCCTTTACCTATCTCAAACATAACCTAGTCTACTTACCCCCAAAGTTGTAAGTAGGGTGTGATACAATTCTTAGTAGGATGCAAACCAGTAATAGATTCCATGATTTAAACATTATAAGATAAATAAACATGCATGTTTTTTGTAAAAGAAAAACTAGAAACGTTTTTATGGAAAACAGTTTTAAATGAAAACATGATTTCTTTTGAAACAACCAATCAAGTAAATTGTATTCCAATGATAAGAGAAATATATCAATAGAGCATTAATTCATGGGAAAACCCTCTAGGTAATATCTAGAAATGGGACACAAGGTACATCGTATCTTGGTGAAATGTGTTATAGTAACCATGACTAACAGCATTCTCTTGCAGTAGCCACTAGGAGGGGAAACCCCGATGGGCCTAGTGGTCTCCAATCATTATTATAATTTAGTTAGTGTTGTATCATAAATCCTTCTATATGAATCTGGGGAGAACCACTTATGATTCAACTATCTTATTAGTCCTAGTCTTATAACCCAGTTACCTATGTTTCCCTTTTCTGCTCAAATCACATTCGACATACCATACAAATCCCTAATTTCAAATACTCAAGACAAAAAATATAAATGTGATTAATAAACCACCATTTCCACAACCAAAACAAATTTTAAAAATAAACATGTACCAAAACCATTTCACCACTTGTATAATTTATTAAACAACTTGCATTGTTTACAAAATACCTTCAAGAAGCAGAGCAATGGTTAACACATGAAATACACCCAATAAACTTTATAAAAAAAATTCAAGTCATATTCATATCAAATACATTTAAAATAAGTTTTCACACCGCAAAAATAAATCATAGAACAAATTCAAACACCCAACAAAGAATATCAAATTCATCTAATAATTTTTAAGTATAGAACCACGTACCATGAATGAAGAAACTTTCAGAAAATGGTGGAAACCAACAACCATGCCTCAAATAAACCCTATAAAGGAAATATTGAACATAAAACATTATGATCAAACCTTAAAAAAAATATCAAATCCTAAATAGGTCACCCAACCCAATGGACAACAAATATTCAAAGAGGAAGAGAGGAAACCCTAGAATATAGGGAGAAACCAAGAGATTAGGAGACTAACTTGAATAATCGAGGAGAAACCACACAAAATCAGCCAAGAAAATGGAGCTCCAAGGGAGGAAGGGGGCCAAGAGGAGGCGCCTAGGGTGATGAATCCAATTGGGGGAGAGAAATTAGTGATTTGGGTTAAATATAAGGGAGAGAGAATGTAACAACCTAAAATTTTTGAATGATAATTATTTCCTGAAAATGTGTGATATATTATTTTTACTCAACAAAACTATACCCCTTTATTAATTAAGTGATTATAATTGAAATGATACCATTGGGTTTGGACTGTTATATGGATTTTGGTCAATTATAACCATTTTTGAATATGACCATTAGAAACTAAACTCTTAACATTATGATTAATTTTTATAAATAGAAATGATAATGGTTAATTAATCCATAAAGAAGAGTTGATGGAATAATCTAGAAGAATTGGTCCGTACGAAGCCCATTTTTCATAACTTGGGAAGCAGGTAGCATCATTGGGATTCCCTCTTGACCAAGCCCAATAATATCTTCAACAACTAATGATTGAATGGAATAGCCTATGGGAGAAGTTCAAGTTATTAGATATTACCACTTTAGTGATATTATCTAAGCCACCCCAATTGTTTATCACCATCACACACCTTACCCTTAGGTCGTATGCAGGTGTTATAAGGGGTTATGTGACATTTCCCCATATAGTTAAAATTTAATCCCTTTTTTTAATAAAATTTTTATTTCATCATTACTATTTTAAGAATGGTTCTTCATAAAAAAATATATGATTAGTTGAGACAAATTTGAAAATTTTATTTTACAAGTAAAAATTTTACATTTCATATATTTCTCATACTTAGAGATTTATTATGTTAAAATAAACATCATCATTGAATTTGAAATGTCCAAATTAATCTAGGGTGAATTTTCACTATTTTTCTATGAAGTTTCATATTTTTTATGAATAGTTAAAAATATTGTATTTTTTTTAAATAATTATTAAATAGTTGATTTTTGGAATGATTTTTGAAAAATGGACATACATGGTTGTGATCAATAAGTTATTTAGAGTGTGATAGGATCAACGTAATTTTTTTTGAATAGTAACTTGGCCCTTTAGAATAGTAATGTTACCCTTATGAATATTAATATGACCAATTCAATAGTAATCTCACCTAAGGAAGTATATATATAAATAATTAATCTTAAATGGTAATGTGTTATAATTATATTATATTATAAGTAAATAATGTTTTTTAGAAATTATTAGTTAAGTATTAGTATTTTTCAAGTAAATTAGGATTTTACATAAAAATTAAATTTCTAATATTTATGAAATAAGTTTTTTTAAATGGATTTATTTTTTGAATTCTATACATTGAAAACTAGTTAGGGTGAATTTATGAAAATTTTATAAAATACTTTGTTTTTGATGAATAGTAAAAATATAGTTTTGAGATTTTGATATGATTAATGACACAATTAATGATGTAATGAGTAAAATAAGATAGGGGTAGACTCTTGTGGATTAAAATATGATATGATGTGTCTCATGTGGCTAATACCATGAGAAAATACATTTGTAAATACCATGGTTTTTCAAATAACATTATTGAGGTGTCCCCACAAATTAATAAAAAACTCCTTCACATTGGATATAAATACACACCAATTCCTACATTAAATTTCATTCCCAATTATATATCCTCAATGATCTGATATTATTACCTCCAGAGTAGTCCTCACAAGGTGTCCTTAATCCCCCAAAGTCCCGATATTTGATTTTTATGAGTCACTCTTCAAGGCAAGGGAAATCTCAACTTCTCTTCTCCCTACAAGTTCTCTTTTTATGTAGTATGTCTTTAAAATTTCCATATAATGTTATTATATCCATTTAATTATATCCCTAAACTGTATTAAGATTCATCTAATAACTTTATATCATTTTCCCCTCTCTTTTTAATGTTTTTTAAAACCACATTTCATACCCGTTATGCTTCCATATTTTCATCTCAAAATTTCTCTCTTTTATCATGAATTTTTTTAATTTTATTTTTTGAATACCAAAACCTATATCTTCTATAGGTTTATTCAAAAATATGTAAAAATGATATATTTTAAATTCTGGTATTAACATACATGAAATCCACCTTCATTTTCTGTGGGTTTAAAATGAAAAAAAAAAGATCTTGTTTTTAAGCACATTCTAAAACACCATGATTTTGAAATGAAACCCATTAATTTTATTCTACACGTGTTATTTATGAGATTTTTTAATATGATATATGTGGATAAAATTAATTAATATATATTAAGGGTGTTCCCTAATAGATCTCAAATGAATTGGGTTAATAATTTAATATCTAGGGATGAAAGTTTTATGATACATGGTGAATAACCTTGGTAATTTTTTTGACACCTCAATGATAAACCTTCATAATGTGATTATGAATGAATCAATTAAATATTATAGACACTTTTAAAAGTAATTATTTATTTTATTTTATTTATTATATGCATCATGTTCTATTTTTCATGCCATATTGATATTCTTCATGTTCATATCAATATCACATGTATATTATTTTACCCGTTTTCCCTTACTAAGCCTTATGCTCACACTTTACATTGATGTATGTCCCTAGTTTATGATATAAAATTAATATACATGGGATGAAACTTGATGAATATTTTTATGTGGGATAAAATAATGTTTTATTTTTTCATTTATTTTGTACCATTTTTCAAAGTCACTAAAATTTAAAAGATCCTCTCTTTGTAAAATGTTATGTCATGTTAGGTAATAAAAATGAGCGATTCCATTGTTGGTATCAAAGGATTGTTTTTTTATTTGTGAAAATTAGGATTTTAAAACATTAGAAAGAACCTTAGAGAAAATATTAAATATAGGAAAACATTCTAGAATTTTGGTGAAATATTAATTAAGTGGTTTTTGAACAAATAATTCATTTCATGGATATGAACAAGTGGATGTGGATATGGCACAGATGTATCTAGGGGTAAAACCTGAAAACACCACATTGTGCTAGACTGGAACCGGAACTGGTTCTTGATAACAGGCCTTTCATAACTCCTATTTTCAAAATCTTAGGGCATATGTTTGGTTAATCATAAGATTTTTATGAATCATTATAAAGGATTTATAGAAAATGTAATTATTTAACATGTTTAAGAATGATGTTATATGACATAAAATTTCCCTTAGAACAATAAGATTTCTAAATGAAACCTATTTCTCATTAATGTTCTTTTCCTTTAGAATATTGTATGAAATAGTAGAAACTACATAAATGGTGAGCACAATGGACCAGGTGTTGACGGCCTTCCAATGGAGTCCAGAATGGAAACCTTCATGAGAATGATGAATCAACTGACTCATATTATGGGTAATAACTTGAATCAAACCTAGAGACCAGATTAACCACAAAGGGAACAACATTCCATTAAGTCCTTTATGATTCAATTACCACCAAAATTCAGTAAATCTATAAACCCATTGATTTTAGAATAGTGTATAATATCTATTTAAAAGATCTTTTTATACTTTATTTTTCAGGACAAGAGAAAGTCACCCCAGTTATTTACTTCTTAGAGGGATAAGTTGATTAGTTTTTGAAATTGGTTAAAAATAAAAAACCAAGAGAGGATATTAAATATATGGGGTGGGAAGAGTTCATAGGAACCTTTTTCAAAAAATATTTCCCTCGTTTAATGCAAACGAAAATGGAGAAGGAATTATAATAGCTAAAATAAAAGGAAAATGAATCTGTGGGAAGCTATGAGATAAACTTCATAAGACTTTCCCATTACAAGTTAATATTTTTCATGGATCCTAATGTAAATTTTCATAGATTCATTTGTGGTATAAGACCTCATATACCAAATAATCTTTCCAACCGAGACTATGAAAACTATGAGGAGATCATGAGTAGTGCTATGAAAGTTGAGATAGAGTTTAGGGAGACACAGTGGTTTCACAAGTTGAATGAAAAGAATATATCCTTAGAGGAAAAAATGGGGAGGATATTTGATCAAGGAATATAAGGAATGCAAGTGATACTTTCCACATGAAACAAATTTGGGAAGAAGCATTCTGGGAACTACCTGCTCGAAAGCGGTAAATGTTATAATTGTAGAAGAGAAGGCCATATTTCTAGGAATTTTCATAGTGAGGTGAAGCCTCAACTTCCCAAAACTAATGAAAAAGGGAATATGGTGTAGTCCCTACCCAAAGTCCAATGTTTCAAGTGTGGACAGGAAGGGAACTTTTCCAATCATTGTTGAAATCTGAGGGCAATGGAGGGGAATCACCATCAACCTCAATATAGGACAAAGGATAATAGTCATGATTTTTCCATCCTAATGGCTGAATTTGAATCTTTGAATGATGTGTTTGTAGGTATTATCATTTTTATCTCATATCTATCACGTACTTTGTTTTATTTTAGTTCTACATATCCCTTTATTTTATCCATGTTTTTAAAGAATATAGAATCAATCCCTGAACTTATAAAAGTAGAAATTTCAATCAAGACTCCTGAAGGGATTATTCAAGAATAAATAGTGTATAGATACTATAGTATTCACTTTGGGGAGCCCAAACTCATCATAAATATAATATTCATTCAAATTCTATAATTCTACATTATAAAAGGGATAGATTGGATTTCAATTTATAATTCTAAAATCAACTCCATAAGCAAGGAAATATCATTAGTCATAAATGGAAAACCTACATTTTTTCAATGTAGAGATATCTTGACTTGGGATTAGTCTAGAAGAACCACTCATAGACTTTATTGATTTGATCAGTGAAGATAAATAAGGAAATGAAGTTATACATATAGATAATGTCCTTATCATTTAGGACTACATTGACATATTTCCTGAGGAGTTAACTGGGCCTACCCTAGAAAGAGTGGTAGAGTTCTGCACTAAACTTATTCCAGGATCTAGGACGAGATCAAAAACCTCATATAGCATGACGAATGTGGAGCTGGTGGAAATAAAGAATCAACACCAAGATCTTTTGGAGAACTGGTTTATCCAGGAAATTCTGTATCCTTGGAGAGAACCTATTATATTTGTGAAAAATAAGGATGGATCAATGTAGTTATACATTTATTATTGAGAACTTAACGGGATCATAGTGAAGAAAAAGTACCCTTTTTAAAGAATTGATGATTTATTTGACCAGTTTTGTGGGGCTTAATTCTTCTCTAAGATTGATCTTCGATATAGTTATCATCAATTGAGGGTGAAGAAAGAAGATATTCCAAATACCACCTTCTATTCGATATATGTGCATTATGAGTAAGTTTTTTTCCTTAGGATTGACTAATGCTCCTTATATTTTTATAGATTTTAGGAATATAGTATTTAAGGACTACTTTGATAAATATGTTATAGTTTTTATTGATGATATTCTGGTATATTCCAAAATTCATGAGGAATATGAGGATTATCTGAGTGTTATATTACAAACTATGAGGATGAGGAGGTTATTTGGAAAGTTCAGAAAATGTGAATTTTTGTTACAAAAAAATTGTTTTCTCGGGAAACATTATACCCAATGAAGGAATCTTGGTTGACCCTAAAAAGTCAAAGGTTATAGAGGAGTGGCCTCATCCTTCAACAATAACAATGATTCTTAGTTTCCTTGGTTTAGAAGGATATTATAGGTGGTTTTTGAAAAAAAAAAGTCACGTCTTTCTAATCCATTAACCAAGTTAACTAGAAAAGGGTTCAAATTAATTTGGACAAAGTAGTGTGAAGAAAGATTCCAACAATTGAAGAAGATATTGGTTACTATACCTGTGTTAAATCTACCATATATCAAAAAATGATTCAATATTTTTAGGGATGTATCCTTAAAAATGTCTTGGGTGAGTACTCATGAAAAATGGAAAGGTGATTTCTTACACGATAGTTGAATCCTCGTGAGAAAAACTATACTATGCATGATCTTGAGTTGGCTGCAGTTATTTTTTCTCTAAAGAGATAGAGGCACAATATTTATGGGGAGAAATGTTATATATACACAGACCATCAATTTTAAAGTATATTTTCATGCAAAAGGAATGGAACATGAGATAAAGGAAATGGTTGTAACTTATTAAAGACTATGATTGGTCAATTTATTATCATCTAGGAAGAGAAAACAAAGTCACTGATGCATTATGTAGGAAATTCCTTACTGTGCTGTAAATGATGAGGAATCAAATAGATACTTCGATCAAATACCTAGTAAAACTGGACATGGTAATCATAATGGAAGAGACATCATCAACCCTATCCCAAAAGATTTCTCAATCGTAGTTACTGGAGAAGATCAAGAAATCACAAAGATATGATCCCTTATTGCATAATAAGATAGAGGTTATAAAGAATGGGAAGTTTCCCGAGTTTAATATTGATAAATAAGGTATACTAAAATTTTATACATGACTATGTGTTCTATATATTCCAAAAATAAAGAAGTGTCTGACGGATGAGGATCATAGATTTACTTTCTCTATACATCCTGGAAGCATGAAAATGTATAGGGACCTTTGAGATCATTGTTGGTGGGATAACATGAAAAGGGAGAATTATAACAACAACAAAAGGTGTCTAATGTGTCAACAAGTGATGGTAGAGTGACAATATTCTAAAGGGGTATTGCAACCACTACCCATACCAGCCTGGAAGTGGGATAATATCACTATGGAATTTGTCACTAGTCACTCGAAAACATCCAAAGGAAACAATGGGATATGGGTTATAGTGGACCATATCACCATAAATACCCATTTTATCTCAATTCTTGAAGATTTAACTATATAACAACTCACCATGATATATGTGAAGGAACTGGTAAGGCTGCATGGAGTTCCACTTTCTATCGTATCTGACTGTGATCTCAAGTACACATCAAAATTCTAGAGATGTCTTCAACATACTATGTGTACATAATTGAATTTTAGTATGGCTTATCATCCCCAAACTGATGGAAAATCTAACAGGACTATTCATACACTCGAGTAATTACTATTAAAAAACTCAATTAAATTTAAATGTGGATGGGATCAACATCTCCCATTAGCTGATATCTCGTACAAAAACATCTTCCATTCGAGCATTAAAATTTCACCATATGATGATATCTATGGGAAGATATGTAGAACTCATACATGTTGGTATGAAGTTGGTGAGAGAAAGATTCTTGGGTTGGATCTTGTGCAAGAGATGATAGAAAAGTTTCATTCCATCCAACAACACCAAAAGGATCCTTAGAGTCGTCAGAAGAGTTATGATGAAAACCACTAAAGGGACTTGGTGTTTGATGTTGTTGACAATGAATTCCTTTGAATTTCACCTTGAAAGAGTTCCATGTGGTTTGTGAAGAAAGGGAATCTCATCCCTAGGTAAATTAGTGTGGAGGAACCCAAAATATGAAGAAGTGACATGGGAAATAGAGGAAACAATGAGGAAGAAGTATTGTAACCTTTTCACAACTGAGAGAACAAGTTAAACATTTAGGGATGAAATTTCTTAAGGGGGGAACAATGTAACGACCCAAAATTTTGGAATGATAATTGTTTCCTATAAATGTGTGTTATATTATTTTTTACTCAATAAAACTATATCCCTTTATTAATGAATTGAGTAGAATTGAAATGAGACCATTGGGTTTCGACCGTTAAATAATTGTTGGTCAATATGACTGTTGGAAACTATACTCTTAATGTTATGTTTAATGTTTATAAATAGAAATGATAATGGTTTATTAATTCCGAAAGAAGATTTGATGGCCTCATCTAGTAGAATCGGGTCATACGAAGACCATTTTTTAGAGCTTGGAAAGGAGGTAGCATCCCTGGGATTCATTCTTGACCAAACCCAAGATGAGCTTCAACATGTTAAGCATGAATGATATCACCTATGAGAGAAGTTCATGTTAATAGAGATTACCACTTGGGTGATGTTATTTGTGCCACTCTACAAGTTTATCACCATCTCAAACCTTACCCTTATGTCATATATGGGTGTTATAAGGTGTAATATGACAAGGCCCTGGATAATTAAAATGTATTCCCTTTGTTTTAAAAAAAATTATTTCATCATTTACTTTTAAGGAATATTTTTTTCTTAATAAAACATCTGTTTAATTGATTCAAAATTTCTAAATTGATTTTACAAGTAAAATTTTTACCTTTCAAATATTTCTTATACATAGGGAATTATTATGGTAAAATAAATATCAGTTTTGAATTTCAAATGTTAAAATTAATCTAGGGGAATTTTTAGTATTTTTATAAGAAGTTTCATAATTTTGATTAATAGTAAAAAATAATTTATTTATTTTTAAATAATTTTTAAATAATTCATTCTGTGAAATGTTTTTTAAAAAATGGACATGCATGGTTGTGATCAGTAAGATATTTAAAGTCTAATAAGATCAACTTGTTTTTTTTTGTGAATAGTAATTGATCCTTTAAAAAAGTAATGTCACCCCTCTGAATAATAATATGATCGATGGAATAGTAACCTCACCTAATGAAGTATATATATAATTTAAGTATCTTAAATGGTAATTTAATATAATTATATTATAGTATAAGTAAATAAATGTTTTAGAAATTATTAGTTAAGTGTTATTATTTTTGAGTAAATGATGATTTAACAAAAAAATTAAATTTCTAATATTTATAAAATTATTTTCATTAAATGGATTTAATTTTTTAATTATACTCATTTAAAAATGGTTAGGGTGAATTCATGATAATTTTATAAAATACCTTATTTTTTGGTGAATAGTAAAAATACAGTTTTGAGATTTCTATATGTTTAATGTAATCATTAATGATTTAATGAGTAATATAATATGTTGGTAAACTCTTGTGGATTAAAATATAATATAAGGTATCCCAAGTGGCCAATTCCATGGGAAAATACCATGGCCAAGCAAATTTGTTTACAACCACTATTGAGGTGTCCTCAAAAATTAATAAAAAACTCATTCGCTTTTTCTATAAATACCAACCCATTCCCCCATTAGATTTATTTCCCAATTCTCTATCCTAAAATATATTATAGTATTTATTCCCAATGACTCCTCCCAAGGTTTACTCAATCCCCCAAGGTCATGGTCATCGAGTTTTAGGAGTTACTCTTCAAGGTAAAGGAAATATCAACTTATCTTTTCCTTTCTTGTTTACTTTTTATGTGGTATGTCTTTAAAATTTCCATATCATGTTATTCATTACATTTTATATTATTCCATTACTGTATTAATATTAATTTATGAATGGTATACCCTTTTCCCCACACTTTTTAATTTTTTCTAAAACTATGTTTCATACCCGTTATGTTGTCGGATTTTCATCTCCAAATTTCTCCCTTTTATCAATAAATTGTTTTATATTCTTTTTTGAATACCCAAACCACTATATTCTCTAAGGGTATTAAAATCAATTTCAAAATGATATATTTTAAATTCTAGGATTAACATACATAAAACCCGCCTTCTTTTTTCATGGGTTTATAATGAAAAAAAGATATTGTTTTTAAGAACTTTCTAAAATACCATGATTATGAAATGAAACCCATTTATTTTTCTCTACATGGTCTACTTATAAGATATATTATTATGATATATGTATATAACATTAATTAATACATATCAATGGTGACCATTGATAGTGCTCAAATGCATTGGGAAAATAATTTAATCTCTGGAGATGACAAGCTTTATGATACCTTGGTGAATAACGTTGGTAAATTTTATGGCACCTCAGTGATAAACCTTATTGATATGCTTATTAATTAATCAATTAAATGATGTAGCCACATTTCCAAGTTATGACTCATGTTATTTTATTTATTATATACCTCATGTTCATTTTTTCAGGGTATATTGATATACATCATGTTCTTATTAATATCACATGTAAACTATTTCATTTGTTTTACCTTACTAAGACTTATTCTCACCCTTTCCTTTGATGTATGTACCTAGGTTATGAGATGAAATAAATTTACTTAGGATGAACCTTGAAGAGTACTTTCAAGTGGAATAAAATAATATTTTATTTCTTTATGTATTATGTGCATTTTTTCTAAGACATTGAACATTGAAATATCCTCTCTTTTTAAAATGTTATGTAATAAAAATGAATGATGTGATAGAGAAAAGATAAAAAACAATTTTTCATGACCTGTATAGGTCATAAGGTTTGTCCACATGGTTTTCCAAATAGTGTGGAAACCGTGTTCCCACTTACTATCCATATAGGACATCTCACACAGTTAGCCCAAACGGTTTACAAATCATATGCTAATAGTGTGATAAGCCTATTTCCAAAAACACCACTTGGTCGCATGGTTACTTGGGAAAGGGAACATAGTTTGAAAATCATGAACTAACCATGTTCCACCTACTATTTACCCAAATTTTCTCATTTTTATCTAAAAATAAAGGGAACCCCAAGGGAAAAAATGCTAAGAAAAAAATAAATAGAAAAAAAATCAAAGGAAATCATGGGTGTGATAATTCTTCCGACCATGAAAACATTATAACCCCAGAAAGTCATCCCAAAGCTTTATCATAGAATAAAAAGGGATAATATTTATCAACTAACTATCTTTGATCCAAAGTCTCATGCTCATTGTTTCCATGAAAACACATGATCCAGACCATTTGAATAGACATACCATGAATAATTTACTCTTGGGAATCTAAAATTTTCACTGGCTTCTCAAACAGTAAAAAATCATGCCCTATTTTTAACTCTTCAATATTTATCCCATGAGAAAAATCTAGGATATATTTCTTCAAATGGGAAACATAGAACACATCATGGATTGATGTCAACTATAAAGGAAAATCTAACCTTTATACCACCTTACCAACCTGCTCGATAATTTCTAATGGTTCAAGATACCTCGACGTTAGCTTCCCTCACTTTCCAAATCAGCAATAACTCAATCAAGGTGTCACTTTCAAGAACACCCAGTCACCCATAGAAAAATCAATAGATCAACATCTCTGGTCGGCATAATATTTTTGATGACTTTTATCTGTCAATAACTATTGTATGGTCAGCTTGACCTTCTCATATGTCTCTTACACTATGCATGATCCCAACAATGAGGTCTCACCTACCTCAACCCAACACAAATAGGACCGACATAGCAGACCAAAAAATCACCTCAAATTGTTCTATTCAGATCAAGTACTGGTAACTGTTATTATATTCTAACTCAACTAATCTAAAATGGTTATCCCATGATCCTCTGAAATCAAATACACGCACTTGGAGAGTTTCTTCCAAAATCCAATTTTCTAGCTCAATCTAACCATATTTGTAAGGATGGTATGCCATGCTCAACATGACATGTGACCTCATAAACTATTAGAGGCCTTCCCAAAACTGAGAGGTAAAATGGGGGTCCCTATCATAAATGATTTCCAATGGCACACCATGAATCCTCACCATCTCCTGAATATATAATCAGTCGAACTCGTCCACTTTAGATGAATCTATGATAGGGATTAAGTGGTCTGATTTGGTTAGACGATCGATCATAAACAATATGGAATTCCATTATTGGGGTGTATGAGGTAATTCAACAATAAATTCCGTAGAAATATCATCCCAAATCTAGGTAGAATAGGTAATGGATATAGGAAATGAGAGGGTTTTTTGTTCTCTTCTTTTACCTGATAACACGTATAACACCATGATACAAAGTCAGCCACATCCCATCTCACAACTAGACACCAAAACTATCATTGCATGTACCATTACATCTTGGTAGCACCAGGATGAATGGAACACTGATACTGATTGTTATCCTACATCACCACCTTCCTCATAGATAACGGCACCACAAAACCACCCTTGAAGCACAGATTTCCCTCAGGAGACAACAACAAATCACCAAGAATCTCCCCTCTATGAAAAATATACATAAATTATTGGAACAAATAATCCCCTGGATTCTCTTGTTGAGTCAAATCTAGAGGATAAGGAGTCAGTTGAACACTATCCAGGAATTCACCTCCATATTACTCATTCTTCTCTACATGTAACTAGTCAAAAAGACCCATCAGCATCCACTCATCACTGGACATCCTCAATGCTTGCACTGGAACCTTTCTACTCAAATCTTCTTCAACAACATTAACATTTCATGGGGTGTAGACTATATCAATGTCAAACCCATGGAGGTACTCCACCCAATGGTGATGCCTTAGATTTAGATATTTCTTGGAGAAAATGTAGGCTAAGCTCTTATAATCATAATAAACTACAAATTTATCCCCAAATAGATATTAATGACATTTCTTTAGGGAATGAATCACCACTACTAACTCCAAGTCATGGGTTGGATAGTTACTCATATGTGGTCAATGTTGTCAAGAGCTATATGTCACCATGTGGTCATTCTATATAAACACACACCCATGACCCATACTTGAGGTATCACAATAAACCATATATCCCTTTCCCGATTCTAACTAGATCAACACAGGAGTAGTAGTCAATCACTGCTTTATCTCCTCGAAGGATGCCTGACACTCTGGGATCTATTCAAATTTAAACCCTTTCAGGTAAATAGAATTCATGGTTGAATCAAGCATAGGTAAGTCTCAAATAAATCTCTTGTAATACCTTTCCAAGCCCAAAAATCTCCTGGTATCAAACACACTCTCCGGCTACCCTAACAACATAACTACACTAATCATCTTGGGGTGCACCGAAACCCCTTGTTTTGAGATCACATGGTCCAAAAACATAACCTCTCTAATACAATAGGTGTGTTTAAAAAAACTCAGCATAGAAGAGATGATCCTGATGTGTGCCTAAAACTATCCTTAAATAATGCTCATGATTATCCTCAGATCCAGAATAAACGATGATGTCATCCACAAATACCATAAAAAATGAATTGATATACTGGTGGAACACCCAGTGCATAAGTTCCATGAAGACCTCAGGAGAATTTTTCAATCCAAAATTCATGAACAAATACTCAAAATGGTCGTACATGATTCAAAAAGTCATCTTTTGAATATCCACCTCACTAACTCTAACTTGGTGATAACCAGAACGAAATTAATCTTAGAAAACCACCTTCCCCTTTTAATTTATCAAACAATTCATCAATTCGAGGTAAAGGATACTTGTTTTTTACCTTATTTAGCTTCCAGTAATTAATGCCTAACCAAAGAGATACATTGTCTTTTTTCATGAACAAAACTAGGGAGGATCGAGGATAGATGCTTGGTTGAATGAATCCTTTGGATTCCAAATCATCTAGATATACCTTTAATTCCTTAAATGTAGTGGGGTTCACATGATATAAGGGAAGAGATATCAGTTTTGATCCCAATGCCAAATTGATAGATAAATCCACATCCTGCTCTAGAGGCAAACCCAAAAATTCATCTGTAAATTCTTTTTGGAAATCATCAAACAAATGTTGTAGTCCACCCTTAGAAACACCACCATCACACACCAACATGATCGATGATAACTAAAAAAATATTTCCCAACTCTAGAAGTGGAGGTTCATCATGACCCTCCTGAGGATCACATTCACCATGAAATACTTGAGCCCTTCTGTTAGGTTCCACATAGCTCACTCACCGCTTATAACATTAAATGTTTTCCTAGAATGAAACCCTATAATCCATGTTGAGGATTACATCAAAGAGTTACATATCCAATCCCAGAAAATCCCATTACAGCACAAAACCTGACATAGTGATTGAATAAGTTGGACACCTGAGGCCCTTCTCTCACTTATTACAAAGAGGCATTACCAACTCCATCAGGTATGACATGACTTGGTTGGAAAACTCAACAGGTTCAAAAATTGGGTAGAGATAAACAAAATAAAAGCACTATTATCAAAAAAACAAAAGCTACAGATAGTGCAATAAAAATGGTACCTTGAACTATTGAAGTCCATGCATCCGGTTATGCTAGTTCTTAGTCTATGGAATGGATATTCTTTGTATCTTCCTGGGATTGAGTGCAACGAATGACCTGTAGATCTAATCTAAACTGACTCTGACTATAAAAGGATCTGATCCTACTACAAAGACCAAAAAAACGAGATCCCACCATCCTAGATGAATCTAATTGAGTTGAAATTCCTATGGAAGATATATAACATGCACCACTCTGATATGGGAAAACCAATTCGAAAAAAAAAAGTTGAAGGGGTCCCATAGCTCTGTACTGATGGAATGGTTTGGGAGGAGATATACACACATTTCCTATGTGTCCTATATTATCACAATGATGTCACACAACCAATCCAGCATTAAAATCCATGAATGTAAACTATCTGGAATGATGTCCTAAACCACCAACTCCCTTCTTCCCCTACTCATCCTACTTCCTCTTTTTCTTAGATGAACTGCCACTGTCCATTTCTAACATATCCCTAGAGGAACCCAACCTTCCCTTATAGTCAATCTTCACCATACAGGAATGGTCAACCACTTCAGCATAGGTCTTCATCTTAAAAAAATACCCAAAAATAGATCTCTCTTCGTAAACCCTTTCAAAGTTCTGAGCCTTCATCTTCTCATTGGGAACAATTTCAGGAGCATACTGAATAAGATCATCAAATCAGTTAGTGTACTATAAAATAAAATTTCCTCCCCCATAAAAGATCAATAAACTCCAGATATCTAGCATAGTCCAAGACCTCAGGATAGTACTATTCATTGAATATGTTATTGAAGTCTTTCCATCCCATCTTTTTATGCTTCCCATTTTGGAAAAATGAGTTAAAACACCTCCTAATGAAATCCTCTAGCAAGAATGAGGAAAATTTTACCTTGAATTCCTCAAGAATGTCTGGAAATTTGAACATACTATCTATCTTATCAGGACATTACTCAGCTTTCTAAGGTTCCACACAACCTCAGAGGGAAGGAGGTTTTTTATTAAGGAACCCTTGGGCATTTTTCTTCCTAAGACCGGGTTCATATTCTCTAACCAGAGTCATACCAAGACCTTCTATTGTTCCCAAAGCCTGAACATCCCATAACATAGCTTCCACTGGTCTCTAATAAATTGTTGGTGGATAACACCTTTCAAACTCTTCCTGCAGCTACACCGAAAGTCTTAAAGGAGTAATTTTTCTATATCAATAAAAAACCATAATGAAAAACATCAATATGATTGTTCTAAAAATAAAAAGTAAAAACAAATGATCTCAAAAACTTACATAAATCAAAAAATAATCAAATTAATTTAAATAACAATCCAAACAACCAAACTAATCCACCCCCACCCAGTGTCCATATATAGTTTATATCATGTATGTCTCATGTGGATGAGAAGATTAACAAAAATCCCAATTTCCAAAAGTGTCTCAACATCTGTCACGAGTTGTGATTTTCCAACACCCAACTCGCAACCAGAACATTAAGAACCAATAATCCTAGCTCCATTTTATCTATAATCATCCCAAATAACATGAACCAAACATATCATGTCAGCTCTAAAACCATTTTTTTCACGAACTAGGTTGTGGTTCCATTGAAACTGACTCCTAACTTGTCCCTTGGCATTTCTCGTATGGTGTTTCCAATCACCATGGGCTAGAAACAAGTTCTTGGTTATCAATAATGAAACATGAGAATGATTTAACCCATGTAAATAATCATAAACATCCAACTAATATAAATAAACCAAAACTGGATAATCATAGCCAAACATGGCATAATAATTTTTTTTGATTCAACCTTACAAGTTTAAATAAAACCCCAAGAGGTTATACAATAAAATGGGAACAAAACACCATCCTAAAAACCATCGTGCAATAAGAGGAACTTCTTCCTCAAGACACCATTGCAACACCTACAAGAGAAACCCACTAGCATCCTGAATCACCATCTCTAAGAATCTTGCCTTTACCTATGTCAAACATAACTATTTCTACTTACGCCAAATGGTGTAAGTAGTGTGTGAGTCAATTCCCAGTATGATTCAATCCAAAAATATATCGCATGCTATAAACATTATAAGATAAATAAACATGCATGTTTTGGAAAAGAAAAACTAGAAAAAATTATGGAAAACTATTTTAAAGGAAAACATGCTTGTTTTTTAAATATCCAACCAAGTACATTGTATGTCAATGGTAAGAGAAATATCACAAAGAAGAAGAAATTCACTATAAAACCCTCTAGGAACTAGCTATAAATGGGACAATAAGTACATTGTATCTTAGTAAAATTTGGTATAGCAACCATGACTAACAAAGCTCTCATTCACGAGCCACCAAGAAGGGATACCCCATGGGCCTAGTGGTCTCTAATCATCATTATCATTTAGTTAGTTCTGTATCATCAATCATACTAGATTAATCTGGTAAAAATCCCTTCTGAGTGAACTAGTGAACTAGTCCTTTTCCTCCCACCTATTTACCTAGGTTTTCATTTTATGATCAATTCACATTTCACATACCATACAAATAACTACTTTCACATACTCAAGAAAAACAATAAAAATGTTCTTAATAAATCATCATTTTTGCAACCAAAACCAATTTTAAATATAAATACAAACCAAAAAAAAATCAAAAATATGTTTCGCACCACATTCACTGCTTATTAAACATCTTTCACAATTTATAAAACACCATTAAGAATCACAATAAGTGTTCACACGTGAAATACACCCAATTTTATTTAGAAAACCAATTTTAAAGCCATATTCATATCAAATCACTTTAAAATCAATTTTTTATCCACACACATAAATCATAGAACACATTTAAACACCCACTATATAATATAAAATTTATCCAATAAATTTTAAGCATAGAACCACATACCATGAATGTAGAAACTTCTGTAAAATGGTGGAAACAAACAACCACACCTCAAACAAAACCTATAAAGGAACGATTGAAAATAAAATATCATTATTGAACCCTAAAAAACATGATCTAACCCCAAATAGGTCACCCAAAACACTATACAAAAAAACCCCAAAGAGGAAGAGAAGAAACTCTAGAATATAGGGTAAACCCATGACTGAAGAGGACTTACTTGAAAAATTGAGGAGAAACCACACCAAATCCACCAAGAAAATTGAGATATAAGTGAGGGGGAGGGATGGGGTGGGGAATCTTATGGTGAATAATCCTAAAGGGGGAGATAAATGGGTTATTAGGGTTAAAATAGGGGATAGAGAAAATAGTAAAACCCAATTTTTAAAAACTTATATAGGATGCATGGTTTGCCTACATAGTTTTCCAAATCCTGATGCAACTATGAACCCCCTAAATATCCATTCAATATATTTTGTATGGTTATCCCACATGGTTTACAAACCGTGTGATAAGAATCTTTCCAAAAAAACAATTGGATGCATCGTTACCTTAGCAAGGGCCCATGGTTTTATAAACCATGTGCTAACGATGCGCCACCTGCTATTTAACCAAATTTTCACATTTTTCTACAAAAACTCAATGGAAACCCAAGGAAAAAATGATAGTAAAATAATATCTATAAAAATACCTCAAATTAAATCATGGGTATGACACATGTAGATGATACTCCCCTATCACACCTGGGTGCTACTCCAACATATTCATTATTACATACATAGAGATGGTACTCCTATATATAGGAATGTTTCCTCTATTTATGGGGATTTTACTCCCCTATTTCACCAGGGCTCAAGTCCCCTATATTCTATAAATAGATATAGAGATAAATATCACCTACACAGGTGTGGTTCCTCTATCTTTTGTAGATTGTGCTAACTCTGGTTGTGGGGTAGTGGCAAGATCCAGGCCCTTCTCATGACTTGCATGGATATAAACATGAGAAGTTAGGCATTGATGATGGACCTTTAGAGCTATAGGTAGACTCATTTTCTTGGGATAGGATATGAGATAGAGATCCCCTTTCTCTCTCAACTAGGTTTATTTTATAAGTAAATATACATATGATGTTGGTTTCTTTTCATATTTCTTTGGGTTTATCAGACTACTTCTGTCGTGTCTACTATTTCTCCCTCTAAATTTTTCAGGACATCCTACTATGTATTAATATAATTGCCCCTACATGTGAATTTCCCACACATGTCATGTATTATATAGCCAATGGACATATTAGCAATGATTTTACAGGATCATATGCATACTCAGGTGCATAGAATGCATATGGTGGTCAAGGATTAGATATTTAGAGTAGGGATCTCTCATATTTATTTCTATTATTATTTTTTTATATTGGGACATCTTTTGTGTGTGGGTATTTATTTGTTTCCTTTTTATTATGGATTAAATTATCGTGCCCTTTTTTATTCCATAGAGGTTATTACATGCATGTTTTTTACTCTATATGTTACAGTATTTTATTATTATTCCTTTTTAATTATGAATGAAGATAGTTGGGTTCATATATACAAGTAATTTAGGAAAAGGCCTCTTATTATAGTTATTCCTTATTAGCACCTATCTCTAGACCTTAGCCTATATATGCGGGCTTGGGGTTCTACCATCTAGGTATTCCACTGGCTAGGAGGACCTTGGTGGGTCGGTTCATTACATATTAGTATTAGAGGTGGTTTTAACTTGGGAGGATGTTTGGATCCTTTTTCCCTTATGTGGTTTTGTTTGGAATTTAGGGAAACAGTGTCAAATTCTCTCAAGTGTAGCTTTTAGGACAAGGAACCCGGTGATGGTGTGGCTGATGAAAAATCAATTTACTAGGCCTCCAATTACCTTCTTTTCAGCTTGGATTTCTAAGACATTGGTTACAGGGAACATTGGTACATTAAACATATAGTATTGAGTCTAATGACTTACCTTCTTGAATTATATCCCATTATATATATGCTCATTTGACAATGGTATGTCTTGATTACTTTCAAGATACCTCCACAAAGATAGCTACCCCAAGTTACCAATTTATGATAATGATTATGATTCAATGAGTGATGATGCATCGGTTCAGGGGGAATCTCATGAGATTTTTCCTCCAAGAGAGTAGGTATTACAACCCCCACCAGTTGAACAAAATTTAATAATAATAGATTAGGATGAGTATGTGCGAAGTTTTAGCACACTCTTCTTGTTCTAGTGCCATAGTTCACTGAGGTTCCATGGGGATTCGGATCCTTAGGTAGTGGATAATTGGATTGAGTTGGTGATTCAATTTTTCCGGCTTATACGGATCCTGACTGACAAGATGGTTTCACATGCAAAAAGTTATCTTTATACACTAGTTTTTGGAATTGGTGGTACTACCTGATGACGTACTTATGTTGAGTGTGCAATATGGGCTCTAAAGATAGTTATTTACCTGGTTTTTTATTGATCCAGACTCTATTATCATGTTTTTGAAGTCATACCTGATCATGTGGTTTAGATATCTCACTCAGATATACCCCTTTTAATGGTGGTCCTTGTGGTTAGACATCTCTATAATGAATGAAAGACTACTATTTTCATGAAAAAATTAAACTTTTTTAAGTATTTTAGATAGTTTTAAATGGAAAACTCCTATATAATTCAATTTTTTAATAAAAATTGGGAATTTAAAAATGAATAGTAATTTTTAAAATGAATAAAGAATATTGTATTTTGGTTGTTAATTTTAATTATGAAATTTTGATTGGTCATTTAATTAAGTGTTTATTATTTTTTAGGAAACAAATTGGGCCAATATCTAGCCCATAACTAGGAAGCCCACAAACCACATGGACATCCTCTTGAAGAGGTCGTATTTCCATGTAGACCAGTGGGAGAGTCTTCCTAAGGCATAGGTTGGAATGATCCCATAGGTGGAGAAGGTTACTAGTGGGTTTGAGACCATGAACGCATGGTCTAGGCAATGTAGCCTGGAACATTTGCATGTATTTGTGTGTATCTAGGAGTCCACCCCAGTGTGGGCCTCTACCGAGTAGCAGCCACGAATTTATTTATAAATGATGGTCGAGCACTTATGCACATCCAATGTGGGTCATGTTATTATGTGGTTACTATTCTGCTTACAAAAACATCATCGCTTCGGCTTGGCCCTGCGCACCTTCACCTAGAACACAAGGCGCCACCAAGCTCTACTGCCTTCCACACCCACTCGACACATCCTTCATTTGAACTCACTATAGATCACCATCTATGCCATTAAATAAGCTCGATATCGATCCCTTTCTCCCTGGAGATGCTTAAGAGAACCTAGGATCACCTCCTAGACCCTATTCTGACCACCATAAAGCCATTTCAAAGCTTCATCTGACCACTTTGAAGGTCGGATAAAGGAGGGTATCACTACCACCACAACTTCACTTCTTTCACCACTACTATAACCCCATACCACACTACCATCACCACTACTACTCATGCCTCACATGTACATAAGAAGAAGTGTGCATCCACATACCCAATCCACACTTAAAATTCAAACACCTTATTTTATTAGGTGTTTCCAAATAATGAAGCCTAGTTCTCATGGGTTTTAATTTTTGAAAATCTCATTTCCATATATTTTAAAGACTAAAGAATAGGTTCCCCCTCTATAAATAGAGAGTTGTAACCACTTCCCAAGTGGGATCCTCTCCAACAACTGTAAGGAGAAGGCTACCACTACCATACTACGAAACCCGTTTTTTTTTCTATCTCTTTCGTTTTATTTTAATTTTATTTTTTTCATTAGTCTATAACTAATGTAATTTTAAATTATTTTATTAATAAAATAATTAATTCATTTTATTTTATAAGGTTTCATCCATTCTTGTACTTCTTCATCATCTTCTTATTTTAATTTCATCATTCTACACATTCTTATTTTATTTTATTTTCTCATTTATTTTATTTTTATTCTCTCTATCTATCCTTATCTTATATCTTCATCTTTTTTTATTTTTTTTATTTTATGTGTTCTTATACATTTATTATTTTTTTTTTTTTTTTTCTCTTATAATTCAATATTTATTTCCACCATTGTAATCTCTTACCCTCGATGATGAGGGGTTGGCCTGAGGCTAGGACCTATGGAGGTTTGGGGTTCTTGAGTTCTTTCTTAAATTTTATTTTATGTTTGTGATATATTTGAGTAGAATGTATGAATGTGGAAAATTCCCACCATGACATGAAAACCTAATATATATCAATGCTTTTATTTAAATATTGTACCTCCATTCTCCTAGATATGAGCTCTTTATACTATAGAGTTGAGCCATTCAGTGGATGAAATGTCATACAATAGTGACAAGTCCTGGAATATTTCACACTCTCAATTGAGGTGTTCCATCATCCTTGATTACACGAGGAGATGGAATTTTGATTACTTAAGTCATTTTAAATTTCACACCACTAAATAATTGGATAGTAATCCATGTAAGATTTTTCATAAATGGATTAATAAATTTAATATTAACAAATAAAGTACAATAATGATAGAACTAAATACTAAACCTAAGACCAAGTTATTTATTTCAAATCACATTCTGTTTTGCATTGAATTTTAGTTTAGTTTAAATATTCAATCTTAATTCCTTTTTAGTATTTTAGAAAACAATCAAAATAAAAAAAAATATCATTGTTTTTAGAAAATATTAAAAAAACAAAAAATAAGTTGTGTATGTGAATTAGATTGAGTAAGTAATCAAACTGTGATGCTCGTCAAGTGAGATGACCCTGGCCAGCCAATATTTTTAATGATGAAACAATTTTGAAAATTTATTTTTCCACACCTCGTTATAGGTATGTTTCAAAACTAGAGCTATTTTTAGGGATATAGTCAATACTCTATTTCAATTTTCTATTTTCACATTATATATAGTATTAATTTATTTAAAAAAACATTAGAAACTCTTTTTCCGTGGTGTTTTTAAATGATCATTTTTTTAATACATGAAAAAATTACTCAGGGGTTCAGGATCAATATAAAATGATACACAATACTGAGAAGGAACTCTGATGAACTCACTAACTTGGAAAAGAATATGATGAATTGGAATGACACCAGACATTCATTTCAATAGCTTGAATATATGATTTATGAAGTCAAAGTTTATTATCAAAGACTGAATTCCAAGGTGGAAGTGCAACTAGAGCTTTCCAATTTTACTAAATATATCTAGGAAGTAGAGGAAAAACTTGAGGAAAATCAACAGCCCAACATTTTAAAGAGCTAGATCCAATATGACCATGATGAGCTTGTCTGGAGTCATGTTGAGGAATATTTTCCTACTGAGATACATGTGAGATATCAGTAAGATCTAGAAAATTTTTGTAATGAGTATGAGGTAAAACATAATATCCACATTCAATAAACATATGAAGATTCAGCACCACTCTACTTTTCCCTAGACATGGAAGTGGAGGAATCCACACAATAGATGGAATTTAATGAAAAAAAGTGGAGGATCTTGACTACCTGCCTCTATCCAATGAAATTCAAATGACACTTACCACTAAGGAAGTGATTGAACTAGAAAAAACTCAGGGAGATGATCTTATTCTTAATTATTTATTTTATGATTCTATTCAATAATATTTTATTATCATACTAACTGCATTGAATTTTCATATTTCTTCGATCCATATTTTTTCATAGTGAAAGATGAAGAAGAAACACCTATACCTAATGAAGAACAAATAGAGCTATTTGATTTTATTGAACATGCATCTGACAAAGCCTATAAAGAAGTCCAAGTTGATGACCTTAATAATATCAAAACACTGGATGCTCATTATGAAATGGATAATATTTCTAATTATTCAAATTTAAATTTTATTCAAGTAAAAATAACTTATTACTTTACCTTTTATCATTATATTCGTGCATCCCATTTTGAGAAAGAACTGGGCAAGAAGGTTGATATTTCACAAATAGAATCCAAGGAGGATGATTTGTACTTTATCCTACCCCCACCATGAAAGATATACTTAACTATGAAGAGAATGGATCTATTATACTCTATCCATGAATCATTCTTCACCAAAAAATGATAAATGGAAGATGGTGAAAGACACATTTACTAGTTCAAATCCATGAACAACCACCCACCATTAGACTATGGATAATAGCTTTTACATCCCTATGGAGGTAGTAAAAATACATGAGCCACTTGGGGGATCATACCAATATTTATCTTTATTTTTCATTATAGGATTTAAATTTCATTCTTAGGACTAGTTTATAATAAAAAATCACTCCCTCTATCATTTTGAGATTTAATGAAATGATCATTGTGCTTAATTGATTAATTATCTGGTATAGGACCATGATGGCACAAGGTAGACCACAAATAGTATAGGAAGAGGAATATATATACATGAGAATAGGGTGTTAATTCTTAAATTATTTATATTTAAACACCTTATATATTTTTTTCTAAAACCTATGTTGATCTTGAAACCCAAAATTACATGGATGTGTTTGAATTTATGCTTTACTTGACATATCTAGGAGACATGAGTTTATTAGGAATCCTATGATTACATGTTTCAAAATTTAATGTTAATTATATTGAGTGAGTAAAATGGATAATTGAATGATTAAATTGAACAATGAATATTAAAATTAGGACTCGTGATTTGAGGGAATTAGTTGATTACTGTAAATAAAATCTCCCAATCATTTTTCACACTTTGAATTTATGAAATTCATGTAAATTGATTTGTTATTAATAGTCAGGCCATGATTGATTTTCCCAAATCAAAATTCCCATTACGAAGAGAATTTATAGACCAAATATTTTCTATTTTATCTTGAGCATATTTATTGAGTGGTCTTGGGACATTACACCTACCAAAACTTCCATTTGAACATTTCAAAACTATGATTTTGAATAAAACACATTTAAAGTGATTGATGATTCTATTGATAAACCATTTTACTTGATACCACCTTTACAACAGTCCTTTTTTATCCCATAGAGACCGTGAATGACCTTGTTTGGGATGATCGACATTTCAATCCAATTTTATCATTTCCTACCCTGCCCTTATTATTTGCATGATATTTTAAAGTTGAAGTGTGGTGAAATTCACAGTAAAAGGGATGAAATGCGTTGTAAGTAAAAAGTGTGAGGGTACATATGTTTTTATTAATAAAAAAATTTATCCATTCATTATTATTAATAGTTTTACATCCTTGATAAAGAAATTAAAATGAAAAAAATGGTGGGGATGTGGGTTGCAACATATGAGTATCAAAAATCACCATCACTAGACTGATGATTTTTATCATCTATGGTTATGTGGTGGATGTGAGATAAATTCTAAAAATAAATTTGGAAAAATTAAATAAATGAAATGAAAAAAGAGAGAGAGAAAAGTATAAAAGTGTAGAATAATTCATGAAGGAGAACATCATTAATTAAGCTTCCATTATTCATGAACTTACATTGAGCTTTGGGGGATGTGGGAGTTTCTAATTTAAAGGGTAGAATGTTATTATATTTTCATTATTGATATCATGTTTTATACATTAAGAGATAAACATCCTCCTTGAGCCTTAAATTTTAATCATCAATTCCTACCAACATTAAGAATCATAGTCATTAGAACTTTAATTGAAAAATCTTAATGATTTTATGTGCATTTTGTCTTTAGAAAGTATATAACAGAGTTCATTTATATGCCTATGGATAAGTAGAACGTTCTCATGATATGAGCATAACACTATTTGAATTATATCATGAGTGATGGGATAAAATATTCAAAGTTGAAGTAAATCATGATTTTGAATGTTTAATAATAATTAATTGAGATTCTTGACTAAATGAAATAATGAGTTCCTTCAATTTCAAATGGGATAATGTAAAATTATAAAATTAGTTTTTTCTGAAAATTGAGAAATTAAATTGATATTTTATGAGGATTTTTGAATGTTTCATTTAATAGTTATAATAATTTTATATTATGCCTTTGAGATTTTTATAATGGAATCATTGGTGCCCTATGAGTTCCATATTGATATTTTTTGCTTGAGGGAAAGCATAGTTTATGTTTGGGGGTATTTGACATGCTGATATTTTCATTAAAATCATAAACATCTTTTAAGGATTTTAAATAATTTTTAATCAAAATTCCCATATAATTAAATGTTTTAATGAAAATGGTAATTTAAAAATTAAGAGTAAAATTGTATTAAATGAATAAATAATGTTAAATTTTGGTTGTTTGTTTTAATTATGTAATTTTGATTGATCATTTTAGTAAGTGTTTATTCTTTTTTAGCGAAAAGATTGGGTCAAGGGGTATCCCTCAACTAGGTAGTCCACAAGCTACATGGACAACCTCCTGAAGTGGTCAGCCAACCAAGTAGACAACCAGGAGAGCCTAACCAAAGTGAATATGGGTATGAGAATGTAATATGGGTGGGCTGTGAGTGGGGTTAGGCTAAAACTTGCACGGGCTAGGCGGTGCGGCCTGGCACATTTGCATGTGTTGGTGTATATCTGGATGCCCACCCCAGTGTGGGATTCTATCGAGAATCAGACATTACGTTTTATATAAATGATGGTCGATCACTTATACTCATCCAATGTGGTACATGTTATTAGGAAGTTATTATTCCACTTACAAAAATGTTCTTGCTTTGACTCACCCCCATTTTCCTATACCACAGACACAAGGTACCACCAAGCTCCACCACCTGCCATACCATTTCAACATAGACTCCATATAAACTCACTGGATATTTCCATCTTCACTATAAGAGAAGATCTATCTTGATCCCTTTCTCTATTTCGAATCATAAGATCACCTGGGATTACCTCAAAACTGGGTTCTGGCCACCATGATGCCATTTTGAAGCTTCATTCAGCCACTTCAAAGGCCATATGAAGGAGGATATCACTAACACCATTTTTCACTTCCTTCACCTCTACCACATACCTATACCACATTGTTGTCACCGCCACTACCCATGAATCCAATGCATGGAAGAATAAGGGTGCAACCATGTACCCATTCGACACTCAAAATTCAAACACCTAATTTTATCGATTGTTTCCAAAAAAATGAACTATGGGTCTCAGGGGTTTATATTTTTTAAGATCTCATTGATATATATTTTGAGGAACGAATAACACCCCCCTAATCATAAATAGAGTGGTCTCACCACTCCCTTTAAGGGATCCACTCCATCACCTAATGAGATGAGGCTTCCATGACCATGCCACTACACCATTTTTTCTATCTATTTCGTTTTATTTTCATTTAATTTTTTCCTTAGAATCTATTTTATGTAATTATAAATTTTTTTATTAATAAAAAAACTCATGAATTTTATTCTATAAATTGTCATCCATTCTTATTCCTCTTCTTATTCATTTAATTTCTTCATTCTTTCCATTATTATTTTATTTTTTTTCTCTATTATTTTTTTTACTCTCTCTCTATCTTCTTTCTTCATATATTTTTAGTTTTTATATTTTATGTGTTATTATTTCTTTGCTATTTGTTTAATTATATTTTATTTTATCTTATTATTCTCTCTTTATTTCCACCATTGTTATATTTTTCCCTTTATTATAAAGGGAAGACCTGAGGCTTGCATCGGGTGAGGTTAGGTGTTCTTGTGTTCTTTTATAATTTTTGCTTTATGTTTGTGATATATGTGAGTATCATGCATTAGTGTGGCTATTTCCCACCATGAAATGCAACCCAAATCAATTTTTATTATTCTATTTAGATATTTTACATCCCTTATATGGGATATAATCTCTTCATAAAATGAAGTTGAGGCATTCAGTAGATGAAATGGAATATGATGGAGATAGGCCCTGGAATATGTCACACACTCTATTGAGGTTTGAAATCAAACTTTATTTTAGGAGGAGGAATTTAGATTTCTAAAGTAATTCTATATTTCAAACCATTAAATAAAATAATGATAATATGGGAAAGAGATTTCATAATTTATTATCAAATTTAATATAAAAAATAATGTAGAATAATGATATAACTCAAAACCAAACCTAGGACTAAGTTCATTCATTCTACTCATATTCTATTTAGCATTTCATATTAGTTTAGTTTAAATCAATCATCATGTATTTTCAATATTTTAGAAAATAATCAAAACCCAAAATTATCAATATTTTCATAAAATAATAAAAACTACAAAAAAACTAGTTTAGAAGAATTATATTGAGTGAGTAAAAAAACTAAGAATATCCTCAAGTGAGACAACCCTATTCATTTATTGTGATTCCCTAGGAAACAATTCAGGAATTTTCTTTTTCCACACCCCATGATAAGTATGCTTCAATGAAATTAGGCATTGGTAGATCCCAATGATAGATATTTTAGCTTAGTTTTGGAAATGCAAGGAAGAGGGAAACTTCCCCCACTGAGACGTGTTATGGTGACATGATTTTAATTCATGTGGGTGAGTTAGTAATTCCCAAAGAGGAAAATTCCATGGTGTGATAAACAAGTTCCTTTCACATGTGTGTTAAGGGAAGGTCGGTTTGTTAAAGTGTCAGATCAGTCTCTGGTTGAGGATAATAGGTGGTAAAGGGAAATTTTTATCTTTTGGTAGAAGTTTATTTTAGCCTAGAGACTTAAGTGTGGTTCAAGGTATGACCTATGTCTCCAATACTCTAGTTGTAGTTTTTAGAACACAGTCATAAGCCACATTTCTTTAGATATAGCCTCTGTTCAAGATGTAGAGGTACTAGTGGAGGTATTTTTTATTTGACCCTTATGTTGGAGTATCTTATAGATAGGATTAGTAATAAAATGCTTCGACTAATGGGGTGACCTTACTCTTTTAGGAGATAGATATCCACATAAAAAATCTCTTTTTAATAGCAGTGGGACCCTAAAATTTTTTCCTCGGAATGGACTAGTCATCTACCATCTATGCCCATATGATTTCAACCAGTGAGTGTGGTAGATATTCTAGTATATGGGATGGATTTTTTCTCCTTTGATAAGGAGTGATCCCCTGGAAGAGAAAGATGATCTCATTATTAGGAGGTTACAATCGATTTATTAATTGGCTGGAATTTCCCTTGGTGTAGTGGATGTTAGGAGATCTTAGATTCCTACAATGATGGTGGGGTTTCATGACATATTTCCTGAAGATTTTTTAAGTTTACCACCACACTGTTAAATGGAAATCTACATATACTTACACCAGTGATGTCCTGATGTTTGCACTAGCACATCAAATGACCCTGTGGGGCTTCGAGAGATGGAGTTTCTATTTGAGACTTTATCCTAGAAACTTTGTATTGAGAATCCAATGTGGAATTATTCATCGATATCACTATAAGTGAAAAATATCACTTAGGGGAGAGAGTTTCTTATTATACCTATTTTTTATCATGATTATAACTTATGGTTTTGTCTTGGGAATAGACTAGATTTATATGGTCTGAGTCCAGGTTAACAATCCTCATAGATTAGTCATATACCTTCAGATAGATGGGATGTGATTCTTTTATGTAGGTGAGATATATCTCATGGAGGAGTAAGTGGGCCTTGGTAGAAGGAATTTTTAACCCATCACCCATAAATTGATGAGTTTAGCCTTTAGAATAGTGGGATCATCAGGAATATGGGTTCCTTCAGTCATGGAGGATGAAATGGATGTATTCCCTGAGGATGTTCTGGTACTACCTCTAAGGTGGGAGATTGGTTTTTTCTTATAATTTTACCTCAAGAACACTCCAATATCTTATATGGGATATTATATGGCCCTTATTGAGCTCTAGGAGCTAAGAGTGCAGTTGGACAACCTTCAAGATAATGGTTTGGTCGGACCCAGTGTGTTCCCCTAGGTAGAAAAAATTATGTTTATGAAAAAGGTAGACAAGATCATGAATATTTGTGTCAATTATCATCACATAAACCATTAAATATAAAGAACAAGTACCCATTACTAAGTATTTATGACTTATTTGATAAGTTTTAAGATCTGAGATGGTTCATAGAGATCGATCATATGTTTGGATACCACTAGTTTAGGGTTCATGAGCCTGATAATTTGAAGCAAGCATTTTGATGTCTCTATAGACAATATGAGTTCTAGTTGATGCATTTCAATGTCACAAATTCCCAATCTATATTTATATCTCTAATGAGCCGAATATTCTAGCCATATTTGTATCGATTTGGTGTTGTCTTCATTGATTTCATACTCATCTACTCTGCATCAGAGGAGGTGTATATGGACCACTTGAGGATGGCCCTAGACATTCTCTAAGAGAACCATCACTATGGTAAGATCTCAATGTTCATGTTATAGATCCATAAGTTTCACATTATGGGTAATGTCATTTCTAATTATGTATTGGTTATGGTTCGTGAAAATAATAATGCAGTGCTTACTTGGGAGCCACCCAAGAGAATTTTAGAGGTGTGGAGTTTTCCTGTCATGGAAGGGTACTATTGGAGGTTTATAGTGGAATTATCTAGGATTTAATAACCTTTGACCACCCTAATGTGTAAATGGAATCTATTTACCTAAACCTAACAGTTTCAGAGAGCCTTTGTAGAGTTAAGGATGGGGCTAACAAGTGCCCTGGTTTTTATACTACACCAGTATAGTGTAGATTATGTAGTGTATTGTGATTCCTATATAGCGGGTATTAGGGACATGTTGATAATGAGGTAGGAAATGATTTTATATGGGTCATGGTAGTAGACAACCAATGAGAAGAACTATGTGACTCATAACATGTATTTGGAAAAAGATCATCTTCGTTGTGAGGATGTGAAGGCATAATATAGGGGAGAGAATATTTTTTTTTAATCATACCATTAGTGATTCAGGTATTTCTTTACACAAGGATATCAGAACCTAATATAGATACATTAGTTAGAAATCTTACAATACTATTAATTTCAGAAAGTCTATACTTTTATTAATAGAAAGATATTGGTAGATTCCCTTAACATGAAGTCTTGTTCTCTCCTGGTGGAGGAGGTGTATGAGCAGTTGGATTATTTGAAGCTGACCCTAGGGGGGGAGATGGGTGCATCTTATCTTTAGTTGGTGGTGTTGACACCTCCTCTCCTCCAGAATGTGAGTGAGGCTCGGTTGGGAGACATCTACTGTGAGGTCCTACATGACAATATATCCTCAGGAGATTCACAGTATAGATTCTTTGAAGTAGGGAATCACATCATTCTTTTCCTAGTATGTAAGGTGGTTACGAGAATTTTGTAACAGTATTTGATTAAGGAGTTTCAAACATATCCTTTGGATTTACTTCCTAGTGTAGAGAATATGTACAAATACCTATAGTGGATGTTTTGGTGGTCTAGAATGAGGTGGATCATGGTCGAGTTCATCTCTCGGTGTCTCACATGTCATTAGGTGAAGGTTGAGCACCAGGTTCTGAAAGGTTTTTTGTGGCCCCTTGAGATCCTATAGTGGAAATGGGACATCTTGTGCATATAAATTATGATAGCTATTCTGCAGAAAAATGAGAGGACGTGATTCCATCTTGGTGATAATGTACCAACATATGAACTCATCACACTTACATTCTATAATTAACTATAGTTCAGTGGAGATTTTTAGGTTGTTTTACATGTGGGAGATCATCTGCTTTCATGGGGTTCCTTCAACTATTGTCTTCAACTGTGATGCACAGTTTAAGTCCGAGTTTTTTAGAGACTTGGGGGAGGTATTTAGGACCTAGTTGAATATGAGTGTATATTTTAACCCCTAAGAAAATGGGAAAACCAAGAACACTATCCAAGTGTTGAATAATATTAAGAGGTATTTTGTGTTAGACTTTGGCTAGATCTAGTAGGATCACTTACCTTTGTAAGATATTTCTTATAATAATTGTTATCACTCTACAATCGACATGGAACCTTTTGAGGCATTATCGGGGATATCCTGTAGGTTTCTCTTGTGATGGATTGAGATCAGTGTGGCATCTCTTTTTGGGTTGAAGATGGTGTGGGCAATGGTGTAGAAGTTTCATGTGATCCATGAGTGAAAAAGGATAGAATAGATCTGATATAAATATTATATTGATAAGCATCATTGGTTGTTGTATTTCAAGTAGGGGGGCTATATTTTCCTAAGAGTCTCCCCACGATGAGGATTATGAATATTTTTCTAGGTAGATAAGATATCCCTAAGTATTATCATGTCATTTCTGATCTTGTAGAGGGTTGGTGAGGTTTCTTACCACCTAGCCTTACCCCAATAGTTGGAGGGGTGCATGATGTATTCCATGTATCGCATCTGAGGATATGCGTTCATGGTATTATTCATGTTATTGATTGGGGTGAGATGGACATCAAATATCGAGACACCTTCACAGATTACTCAGTGGCGGTTGAGGATAAGTAGGAGAGGAACTTGCGAGGATGGACCATTCCTTTGGTTTGTGTGTTGTGGTAGCATGGGATCATGTATGAGAGCTACGGTGAGTAGGATAGATAGATGTGGGTTCATTATCCCCACAAATATTATTTAGTTTGTAAAATATTTTAAAGAAGGAATAATATTGAGACTCTATTTTTTCCTTTCAATTATTTAAAATATATCAAGGAATATTTTCCAATCTAGGTATAGAGTCAGTGCGATATTCCAAGACACGGTGATCCCAGAATTAATTTTATAAAAATATTAAATATATTTTATATCATATGCATGAATTATTTAAGATATAAAGGAATATCTCTTAAATTTATTCTCCCATTATAAATCTAAGTCCAAAATAGAATCTAGAGTGCGGGTTTTACCCTATGCACAACCTAATATTGGTCGATGTCAGAAGTTAGGATGAGGTATCCATTGGAAGGTACGTTAAGTGGATTAGTTAATTTTTTTCCTTTTATAAATTTATTTAATGACCAAAACCGATTTATATTTATTAATAGTCTATTATGGAAAATTTATAGGGTTATAAACATAACCCAATGATTTTTGAGATGATGTTTCATCATTCTTTTTTTGGTGAATCAAAATCGGGTGATGAAAAAAACTAGATCAAGGCGGAATAACAGACAGAAAATTTAGTGGATATTCCCCATAACTTGTGAATGCATTCTCCACTAACAATTGATCCAAAATAGAGGTAGGGCTTATAAATTTTGATTTCATCCCTTTAATAAAATATTAATCATGTTATAATATACTATTTTTTATTTTTTATTAATTGATACTTCAAATATGACTGTTTATCGAATAAAATTTTTTATTCAATTTATTCTTGATTATGCCATATTTCACACCCTGAAAGTTCATGGTCTATGTTCATTGGTAAAGATTTATTTTCTAATGATTGGTTCACCTTAATTATTATGTTTTCCCCAACCTGTTCTTCATGTTCTTTTCCATTAGTCCATGGGGCCATGGTTTGACATTTCTATGTGGGTCCAAGCATGATTAGACCCCCAAATTTGTGGTGGATGTGCACACAATGTTTGGATAAGTGTTTTGAGGATATATCCAGATGTATTTTAGGTATTCTTTGAAGGAAATTGTATATGAATTGTCAATGGGTGGTCAAATAAGTCACTGTTAGTGACTAAGGCAATACATACTTTGAGGGAATCTCCAGATTCCGATTTCAGACCAATAGAGGGTTGTAATCGATGGCCAGAGGTGATTATAAATATTTTTGGGAGTCAACCAAAGTGAATAATAGTGGAGGATAAGGTTTTTTAATCCATTTGATAGATCTAAATTGTTATGAAAATCTCAACTACACAGCATATACTGGGATGAACCCACATCATGTAATCACCCAGTTGTGATAGATAGGGTTTCAGGAAAAAGATAAGGATCACACATTGTGTGACCCACCCTAGGTAGCCAAGCCATGTTCCAACTACACATGCCTGAGACCCTGTGTGGGATGACACACCATGTACTCTCAAAGTAGACAAGCATGTTCTCATACCTGGGCATAGCTAGGTACACCACCAAGTGCAATAAATGAGCTGGTTGACACAAGCATGGTCGGAAACACACAGGTGGCCCCAAGGTTTTTGAGACATTCTATGTGGGCCATGTACACAATTTTTATTTTTACATGGCCACTGAGGATACAAATATTTCCAATGAGGTGGGGTCACAAATTTTGTTCACCACTATACATGTCATGTACTTCCCTCTACAACTTCTTTCTCCCATATCTCCTTCGTTTGGACTCATATTTTGGCCCACAAGTAGCATATCCTGAGTTTTTTTCTTCACATAGAACACAATGGTGGAATTTGTAGATGTTTTTGATATATTATTTGTGATATTATGATTGTGACACTTCTCTATGTGATGCTCGATGATGGTAGTGATTAGGTAGGATCATCGAATAGATTACTGGTCGAGATGGTACTCCCCTATCATACCAGGGTGTGGGTCCTCTATCCATGGGGATGGTACTCTCCTGTAGCACTAAGGAACTAGTCCCACATACAAATTATATAGGAAGATGAATTAGTCCCATATTGAGGGTGTGATTCCTCTATACATGTAGACGATGCTCCCATGTCGCACTAGGGCACTGGTCCCCCATACTCATTATGTAGATCGAGACGATACTCCCCTGTCATACCAAGGAACAAGTACTCTATCCATGGAGATGATACTCCCATATCACACTAGGGAATGGGTCCTACATATTATTTATTACAGACATAAATAATATATACCCCTTTAGGGGTGTGCGTTCTCTATCTATGGGGATGGTACTCCCCTATCACAGCAGGTTGTTGGTCCCCCATATTCTATATATAGATATAGAGACGACAATCCCATAAATCGGAATGGGTCATATATCTTTTAGAGATTAGGATCCCTTGGGATGTGGAGTAGTGGTGAGGTACGGTCCCTTCTCATGACTTCTTCAGATATATACATGAGATGCTAGTCATCGATGATGGACCATTGGAGCTGTAGGTGGACTCATCATCCTGGGATGGTTTTTAAGATGAAGATATCCTTTCTCTCTCATATATTTTTCTTATGTACACACACACACACATATATATATATATATGATATTAGTTTATGTTTTCCCTCTTTATTTGGGTTGATATGACTACTTCTATTATTTATTATATTTCTCCAACTTCAGTTTTCAGGACATCCTACTAGGTATGTATATATACACCCATGCATGTGATTTTCTAGAAAATGTTGTGTATTATTTAGGTGACAAATAGATCAGTGGTGATTTTAGAGGGGTATAGTGATACTCAAGTTCATATACCACGTATGTCAGTCGGGGCTTGGATACCATGATTTAGACTCTCTCATATTTCTTTGTATTCTAGTTTTTGTTTTTTTGGGGCATATTTTCTGGGGTGGGTGTGTATTTTTTCCTTTATTTTGTGGATTACACTATCACACTCTTTTTTTATTCCCTATAGGTTAATAAATTCATGGTTTTTACTTTATATTTTACTTCCTGTTATTATTATTATTCTATACATATATAAGGATATGGTTGGGTGAATGCATATAGGTACTTTAGTAAAAGTCCTCCCATTTTAGTTATGTCTTCTTGGGGCTTATCAAAAACCCCTAGCCTATGGAGGTAGTCTTGTGGTTCTAGAAACCTGGTAATTCGTTGTTGAAGCGGGCCTCAGTGGATTGGTTTGTTATATGATATTTTATCAAAATAAAATTCTAATAAATTATTTTAAAAACATAAAAATCATGAAATAAGAAAATTTGGATATAATATTATAACATACTCAATTTTTTACGAATAATAAAACCCACTTTGAAAATAATTTATGAGTATTTTTATATTAAAAATGAAAATTTTCAACAAAAAACTTAATAAATCATTGAAAATCATTATGCAAGGGTAAAATCTCTATTAGCACTTTAGAATATTCTATGAAATATTTTTGAAGTTAGGAACTGAGTTGATACATAATTCTGAGGCCTATAGATCCTCGATATTAATTTTATAAAAATATTAAATTTATTATATTATGTGTGCATGTTATTTTTCTAAAATACTGAAATATATTTTGAACAGTGTCTCGTATGAGAAATATGGGACCACTATTAGGTCCAGGGTGTGGCATTAATCCTATGAATGTCATAGAATTTGTGCACGTTAGATGTTTGGTCAAATATCACGTGAAGATAATTAATTAAATATTTTAATTATAAATTTTTTTGAAAATAATGGAATATCTCCAAAAAGGTGAATCATATTATAAATTTGTGAGAATGTGTGGAGGAGATCTTCCCTTGTACACGATTCCTTATAATCACAATCTTCATTGGGGTCGTCAGTCACCATAGATTTTCACACAGAAAAATTTTGTGGCATCTAGCATCGGTGCATCAACATCAAGAACCCCATAATGATCCTCACATCATCTCTAGAAGAGGTGGTTCATATGAATTATGTGTGAGTGTGAGTTTCATCACTTTATTGTGCAATGTTAATTGACATCCCTCTTAGATTTGATGGATTTGATTCCTAGTGATGGTGTTCATTATTTAGGAATCCTTGAGGATAGGCCTTCATGGATGGTCCCTAGCTTGGATGATTCAAATCTCCCAAAAAAGACCTCAAATTCTAGGTTTTCCCTAAAACTATAAGGAATGTATCATATTATTGTGAAATGATTAATCCTTTGATCCTCAAATCATCAGTGGCTAGGTCTTATCTATTTTTCCTTGATGTGGATCCTTTGACAAACCTTGACCCCCTATGGGAGGTTGATTCTGTATCATCTAATTAGTTTCTCAATTGGATCTATTATAGTCCTTCTCTTTCGCAAAGGATCAATAAAAAAGGTGATATGGCTTGTATTGAAGCTTCACAAGGTATCATATCAGATAAACTAAAATAATTTAAGCACTCCCTTATTTATTATCTCTCATTACAAGCGAAGGAGCATAAATAGAGTCTTCGTGATATTATTCATCACCTGTGGAATATTTATGGTTTTGATAATTGGAATCTTAACTCATTAGGTAGAGGTTTTTTCACATTTTCATCCCCTCTATAGATCTGAAATTCAAGTATTGGGAGAAGGGGTTTGTTAATTTGAAGCATGTATTCTTGAAAATCCAAGACTCGGATCCATCTATCAATCCTTTAAATTTTAAGAACTCAATTACCCAAGTATGGATTTGCATCTGGGGAATGAGTTGGTTTCTTTGACACCAACAAATACTATTGGAAATTACATCTTCGATCAGAGTCCCAATGAATATGGAAATGAATATAGAAAGGGATATTTTTTGGCACTTCAAAAGGAATTTTTTTGAATTTGAACTTACCACCCCTTTAATCAAAACAATTGTACTATTGGATACTTTCTTTCAGCTTGATCTCATTTTTTATTATGATAAAACTCTTGATTTTTGTAAAGGATGCAATAATATAGGACATACATTTTAAGTGTGTCCTAGTAAACTTAGTTCCTCTTCATGTAGGATGAAATTTCATTCTACAAAACATTGTAGAAAATGTAGTTTCCCACAAAAATGGATAGTGTGATGGTAGTGGATAGTCAGATGGACCCCTAGGGTGGGGGTTGATGGGAATTCTATTTTACAAGATGAAAAAAATGAGAGAGACTCTCAAGATGATATAGATATTATTATGCAGTATCATGAAGGAGGTGACCTTATGACTCGTATCTTGAAAAATGCTAACATAATCTGAACCCAGAAGATTTCTCCAGATGGGCCTTCCGCATCAATTGGGAAGGAGACAATGGAATGTCCTCATCATTTCAAGACTAGTATTATTGAGTTAAATCATACTATTAGTTTTATAAATGATGAATGTTCCCAGTATGAAGGGTGGAACTCAGAGGATGAACCTAATCTGGATACATATGATTATTAGATGATTCCAGTTTAAATGATACTGACAGCAAGGGAAAAAGTGTAGATGCTGGGGTGAACCCTCCTCTATAGAAGAAAAATATTAAAAATGGAGGTGGGAGGTTAGACACTTCTAAATAGGATTTTTAGTGAATATTTATTGCAAATGAGATTGTGAATATAGATGGTGGTGTGAATTCTATTAAGGTGAAATCCCCTTCTAAATTGGATTTGGAAGCCATGGAAGTGATGCCTAAACACTACAACACCCCTACAAGTATTGATCTTTCTATAGTTTCAAGGACACTTTCTCCATCCATGCAGGTTGCACCAAGTGCGGTATCTATGAATTTTTTTAATACTCTTCATCATATTAATGTCACTTCTAGTAGGTAATCCTACCTACATGAAGTTTAGAGAGTTTGGGATATTTTCAATAAGTAACAAGTCTGCGAGGTTTCCTTAACCTTATTTAGTAAATAGGATAGTCAAGGGGTGTTGGGAATCCAGTCTCGTCATGAGCAAGTTTTTGATCAAACTAATCTAGGGGAAGCTGAAAATGAACCTGGATGAGCTGAGAATTATATTAGAGAAAAGGGAAGTGGAAAAGAATCTACACTTAATTCTAATGATTCATACTCTGAATCATAAGAGGAACCAAATGAAAAAATGATTGAAATAGGGATGATGGATCGAAAATCATGGATTACTCCCAAATGGATGAGGGTTCGACACCCATGAGGACGGTGGGGTGGAAGAAGATGACTGGTCTCTTTTTTATTGTTTTTAGGAATGTTTTTTCATTTAACACTCCTTACTTGTACTTTGTGTCCTTTTAATTTTTAATAAGTTTTCAAGAACTATGGATTTCTCTTAGTTTATACCATTTTGATTATGAGAAATCTCAGACTGCCATTAGGTCTAGAATATGATAGTTTCCCTGGGCATGAAATAATATTTTTGTGTGTTTGGTGTTTGGATACATCACATGAAAGGGTATTAATAATTTTATTATAATTATTATTATTTGGTTTGATGAAATTAAAATTAAAATTACTTGTTTAATTAAAATTTATTAAATTATGAGTGATTCTTCTCTATATGATATATTTATTTTTTATCAAAGTAATAACTGTGAAATTATTACTTATGATAAATAAATACAAATGTGTGGTTAATATAAATATTATAAATTATTATGGGAATTTAATAGAAGTTGTTTTAAAATTTTAATGGTGTGAATGACATGAGATATTTAAATATTAATAATAATTGTTTTTTTATTATTATTAAAATTCTTAAATTGGGAAAATAATATTTTTTAGTTATAAATTAATATATGTATATATATATATATATGGGATAAATATATATGTATACATATGTGTGTGTGGGTGTGTGGGTGTCTATGGGTGTGGGTGTGTAAATATATATATAGTGTGTGTGTGTGTGTGTGTGTGTGTGTCTGAGTTAAATATATATGTATATTTGTGTGTCTATGTGTATGAGTGTTTATCTATATATATATATATGAGTTGTGTGTTTGTGTGTAGAATTATTTTAATATAAATCAATGGATGATTTAATGTGTTTTATATTTTTGTTTAAAAAATGCATAAGATTTCATGACAGTGGGTGGTAAATGAAATTAAGGAAGAAAGAGAAAAATAATAATAAATTAAGGAAGAAATAAAAAACAAATAATAAATGATATATATATATATATATAATGGTAATAGGGAGGTTCCTATGGGAGGATTCCCAACATATATGGTATTTTTCCCCTAATCTCATTCAACAATCTATCTCTCTACCCCCTCTCTCTTATATTCTTTTTTATTTTATTTTATTATTCCATCCAAAATTCATTCTTTGATATCTCATGTGATATTGATCGGATTGACTCACCATCTATTTCATTGGATCAATCTCGATATATAGAAATTTATTTCTAATATTTTGTTTCAAAATCGGAGAGGATTCATTGGCATTTGATCATTTTCTAGTAGGGTGCAAGCATGGTTTGGGTGACAATAGCCTTGGTAAACCTCAACATCAAGTTGGAAAACCATGAGGTAGGATGTCCCTTTCCTTCATGGTATCTCATTAAAACATGTTTCCATACATTATTTTTGTGCTGGATTATTTTATACAGTGCATGATTATGATCACATGTGGGTGTGTGTGTGTATCCTGTGAGACCGATTGTCATTCCATGAGTGATAGTGTAACACTTTCCATGTTTGATTGTTATCACATGATATTATGTTTTCTTATTTATTTACCATGATGATATATTATTCTATGTAAACTTGTGTTATCACCCCGTATGTATGTTATCATGTATTGGTGATTGTTAGTGGTACCTGAGATAGGTGAACCATCAAGACCTATATTTTCCCTTAGAGGGGGAGTGTTTTTGAATTGTAAAAATGGTGAAAATGGACCCAATAATGGGGTGGAGATATGATGGAATACCATTTTTAGTATGTACTCTATGCCTATGTATCATGATTATCAAAACCTAGTTGACTTGTGAGTTTCATGATGTATAGAAGGAACTCGACACTGAGTTGTTTTGTGAGCATTATTCATTACTTAAGTCTAGAAATATGATTTTACTATGGAACTTTTATTTTGATATTCCCTCAATGCCTGGAATCGAAGTATCAGTTTCTTGATGCATACTCAATTTGGGAGGAGGCCATTCGATTCCTAGTCTATTTTCAAGTAGCATTCTTATTGCCTAGTTGATTTGTGAGTGTCTTACTCGATTCCTAGTTAATTTTTGAGAAGAATTACATACATGAGGCCCATAAGAAAAATGAGTTGCATATACACACAATTCCAAGACGTTTTCAAGCAACAGGTGAACTAGCCACGTGGCTGGGTTTTGGTTACTTTTGATATCCTCTTGTTATCGTTATGGCATTGATCCAATGAATGTATGGTCGGGGGATTCTGGTATCTTAGATAGCATGTCATCACTCAATTTTTATTTTTATGTTTATTTTCATGTCATTGATTTATTATTTTATGTCATTCACTTGTATACTTGTGCACATCGAGTTAAGTATGCATTGGTAGTGTCCTACAGATTCTTTTAATCACACCTTAGTGAGGAATTTTGGTGTTCTTTTAGAATTCATGAGGGGTATGGTGAAGAAAAAGGGGTTAGTGGTGGACTGCTGAGATGAGCAGTGTAGAGCTGGTGGTGGGAAGGTATGAACACCAGCAAGACCTAAAGTTCATTAGTTATTTATTTATATTCTTTATTTACTCTGGAAAGTCCTTCTACTTCTGGGAGCTACTTTATTTACTTGAAATGTATTCCATTTATTCATTTATTCCACTTTTTTACTTTGATGGTTTATTATATTAATTATTTTTTATTATTGATCATATTACATGATACTATGTTTTGAGTATCCCCATTGTCAGACTCAGACCCCTACTGTTAGTCGGTAGTGTCTTACGTACGAAGAGGTGTTCTTGAGGTCATGTGGCACTCTGACTCATGCCGGGTGATTCTAGTTATGATATTATAAATATGGTCTAAATTTCTATAAATATTCCATTTATGTCAAATTTTCAACTTTTAAGTAAAAACCGCAACCCTTTAATATTAAAAAATTAGTTATCATAATAAAAATTAAAATTGGATAAGTAATTTTAATCATAATGAAAAAGTTTATAATGTTATAAAAACTTTTATAAATTATATTAGATTATTTTAATACAATGTTAGATTCAAATACCTGGTCATTTGGTGGAATTATTCATGAGAATGAGTTTATTATAATTAAATCTGTTAAGAAATTCCAAAAGTTCTCATCACCTAAATTATAAAAGGGAACTCACTCTCTCACTTATTTACACCACATTGAGCCTTAAATATTTACCAAACTATTCCAACATATCTTCCCAACATTCTTATCCACATTCTAGTGGTTCCGGTGTTCCCAAAAGATAGACCCTAGAACCCTTTAGTGGATATCTAAAGGAATTGTTTCAAAGAAGAGGTAATTGCCTTAATCGATCACTTTCTTTTCAAATATTCTTCTCCTCTTAAAAATATATGGTATTTATCAAAAAATAATAGTTTTAATACCTCAATATTTTTAAATTTTATTATGATTATTAAAACACCATTATAAACCTTTTTTATCCTAAAATGAGAAGTGAATGTATCACTCATGCATACGTACAGCTTACCCTCTCCACATAGAGATATAGTTCATTTTTCATCACCATATTTTATGGATGGTTATTATGTTGTGTTTAATATTTATATATGATATTTATGAAAAAACTATAATTATGTAATGATATTATCATTTCTACCACCTTATCATCCAATCCTTTGGGATTGGATCATGTCACTCGTGCATACGTGTGGACTACCACCTCCATGAAGAGATTTCATTAATTTTTCATTTATATTTTACTTGGATGGTAATGAGAATAAATTTAATGAATATATATGATGTATATTATATAATAATTACCCTATAAAGGTAAATTAATAGTTACTTTTCATTTTTTCTATCCATTAAAAAATGAAAAAATCGTTCTTGTGTGTGTACTATCTCTATGAATGGTGTAATTTATTTTACATTATCTAACTTTTATGGATGACTCTAAAAATGTATGTAAATAATGTAAATTATAATTATATCTTGATTAATATTTTTTATATGGTAGAACCAAGATAAATTCACATTTATCAGAATTACTAAACTGAAATACACATGATAAATGAAACAGTTAACACCTGGAAATAACGATTTCAATGAGGAATTATTGATAAAATATGGTGTCAAAAATTTATAGAGGGATCATATGTGATATTATATGTATTAAAATTACTCTATTATGAAATTATAATAAAATTAAATTTATTATAAAATAGTTTAAATTGATTCTAAATCAAGTTTAACTCGAGGTAAGGGATTTTCATATCACTTTTACTTCTATGGGAAGCATGGCTTATACACCACTTATTTATTTTGTGTGGTGTATATACTACCCATTAATTAATTTGATGATTATTATCATGAATATTAAGGTATATACATATCCATCTAATGTTATTTATTTCATGGGTCCTATAATTCAAAATATAACAATGTGGTAAGGGTTTTATGTTACAATCTCACTATTTATCGAGATTGTTTATAATTAAGTTTCCAATGATGAAATCATATGATCTATCCCCTAAGAAACTCATAAATGTTATTATACTCTATTTATTTCTTGAAAATAATTTTTTTTAACACCCCAAGGATTAATGAATATATTTAATATTGAATTCACGGAACACTAAGTTTCTGAAAAACACCAAATTGTTATAACCTAGATAGTAAACATAATTTTTCCACCTATGTGATTTTAATTTCAAAAAACTGACATACACAATTACATTCAGAATGATATTTAGAGTCTGATAGGATCAACTTACATTTTTTGTGAATAGTAACTTGACCCTTATGAATAGTAACTTGACCCTTATGAATTTTAATGTACCCTTATGAATATTAATATGATCCTTAGGAATAGTAACTTCTCCCATAAAAGTATAAATAAAATTTAGACACCTTATAAATGAAATAGATTATTTTATAAATTAAAAATTAAGTGCTGGTATTTTTATGAGTAATAAATATTTAATTAAAATTTTAAATTAATTAATTAATTCATAAAATGTATTCCTAAATAAATATTTTTTTGTCCTATGATTTTAGGATTATTTAATAAGACTTTAGTTAATTTTTTAGGGTATTATAAAATCAGTTTTAGTTTTAAAAAATGTATTTTTTGAGTAAATGATGATATTATTTAAAAATTAAATTTCACATATTTAGAAAATTATTCTTATAAAATAGATTCATATTTGAATTATACACATCAAAAATTGGTTAGGGTGAATTTTTGGTATTTTTCTAAAATACTTGATTTTTTTTGTGAATAGTAAAATACAGTAATTTAAGATAAATGTTGAATACATGATTTATTGAGTCATAGGTGATGTATGGATGATGTAATCACACTTGGTTCAAACTCACATGAACTTATTACTATTTTTGGTCACATTAATCAATACTATTTCTTGTTTTGAGCAAAATAATGAATAAGATATTCAAAAAACACTCATCTTCTCCACTATAAAAACCAACCCTCACTCACACTTCTCTTCACTCCTATAATCCTTTAAGACCCTAAATATTATGAAAAAATACTATTACCTAGTCCCGAATCATGTCTATGATCTCTTGGTATTTCCAAAATACTAAAACCCCTTCCCTTAAGGAGATTCTCCATGAGATGCATTGAAGAGGTAAATTCACATCTTCTTTCTTTTAATTTCATTTCAAGTTCCTTTCTTTTGTCATACTATACACACCTACATTATCAAATTGATCATGATAACTTCAGTATAATATATATACTGGAATTATATCATGTTAATTTTATAACCATTATCAATCTTCTTACTCTCTCTCTCTTTTATTTTACAAATGAAATCATCGTCTATGATGTGCCAATTTACAACCCGCGTCAACGATGAAGTCTCGTTCTTCAATTTCTACTTCAATACTAGTCATGAAAACATTTTTATGGTTTAAAAATACTATAATATATTTATTATATACTATTTAATATTCATGAACTAGTATATGTACATAATATTAATTCATAAAACAAAACTAATCCGTAATAATCAAAATACCACCAAAATAATCTAAGTCATTGTCATTAATATTTTATATAATGACTCATCCTTATAATATGGGACCAAATGATATATAAAACCATTAAAAAATATTTATGTTCATAAATAATATATAAATTAAATTATTGATAATTATATCCATTCCACATGAACATCTATACGCATATACAAGTATATTGATCGTGAAAACCAAGGAAACGAACACTCTGGAACAACGAAAATCAATCTTAAATCCTATCAATAAGGAAATAAATGGACTTAATAAAATTATTATAAACTAAATAAATGTATAATAGGGTCTTAATTAATTTATTAATATGTCTAATTTCATATTCCATGACCTTAAGTTTAAGATAAAAACATATTTGGACATAAGGTAAGGGTTTTATACCAGAACTTCCATTTTTCTTTCGGGTTACTCTTATTCTCCAATACCTAAATGAAATAATTATTTACACTTATTTACACATAATAAATCCTATTTTAATGTTATATATATTTTTACCAATTAGTATCCTTCTTTATTTTATGGGGAGTTATATGTTTTAAAGGGGTCATTCAAAAATTCTTCCCGATAAACAAGCCTGTTTCAATGAAAATTTCTCAAATTCCTACATATTTTCAAAGTAATTGTATAATATATTTTTAGAAAAAATTATTTTTATAAAATCACTAATTTTATTATGAAAATATTCCTTAATTAAATTCTGGTTTTATACAATGTTTTTTCCAAAATAACCCTTCTTTTAAAAGTAAAAGAGTATTTATCTCATGAATTACTCGATGATTTTATAAGAGTATTTTCCCATATTTCAACACCCTTGTTGATTATTAAGTTTAAATGGGGTTAATTTTTTATGATATAATCCTCTATATTTTATTGAATGGCTTATGAATAGGTTTATGGTGGATGTGCTACCTTGATACCATTCACCTTATTACTCTGAATGGTTAGTGTTTATGTTTAATGTTTGGGGAAAGTTATTTAAATTTCATATGTTACTTTCAATATGAATATATATGTTGTTTATTTTTATCCCCATTTATATAATAAATTCATTGGACTTATAAAATTATGGGTGGGGGTGTTATATCTCTTCAATGCATCGGTAGGTCTCACGATACAAACTAGAGTCTTGGCAGAGGGCTTTGACAGTATGGTTATTTATGGTATTGGCATGAGGCTTTGATGGTATGATTATGATGTCTAGTATTATGAATTATCTCATTATGAATCTAGTAATTGATCATTAATGTGGTTATTTGACTAGTATAATACCCATTATTATCTTTTATTGTGGCATTATTTATTCATCTCTTATTTATGCCATATTGTGTTCAGGTTTATTTTTTAAAGGAATGTGTTTTTATTTATTCACCATGCCTAATATTTATGTTTATGATATCTTCCTCTCTATTTCTTACCCTTAAAAATCATCTGATCTCACCCATTTCTTATGTTTTATTTTCCCAGGATATGAAGAAGTAAATTATGAATGAATTTCAGGGATAATCTAGGAGTCATATATGCTTCTAATGGAATATATATATATATTGTATTTCCTATAAATTTGTAATGTTGAATGTATGTATGTATCATGTTTTATAAAACTACTAAAATATTCATTCCTTTGGGATACAACTTTCTTCTAATCATGCCAATGTAATGAAATAAGGCACCAACTTTGGGAAACTAGGTTCGGGTCTTTATAGTTGGTATCAGATAGAGGTTAGTAGAAAACATGGAAACTAGATTTAGAAAACTTAGATTATGAAACAAAACCCAAAGATAGTATTTGTGGATAAACATTAAATAATATCCTATAATTTTGGTAAGGAATAGATCATGTGGATCTTTCTATCAAATACATGTTTTTCTAGATACAACAAGTGGACGTAGTTCTGGTACATATGTACCTAGGAGTAACAAATCCGAAAAGAAGTTTTGGGCTTGACCTGGCGTATCCTGGTACACAAAAATGGGCCTTACTACACACCTCATTTGACACTCTTGGGGGATATGCTTAGGATAATTCACATTTTCCTTAAAAACTATTTTAATGGAATTAAATGTAAATTTTTCCTCAAAGATACCATGTTTATAATTATGATACTAGCTATGAATAAGATTTCAATTTTTGTTAGGTATTTTTATAAGTTTATTTTATACATTATGATTTATAACCTAATATAGTTTTGTCATTATTTAGAATGATGCCCAGTGGAAGGAATAGAAACTGCATGAACATGAATGTCCTATATAGGAATTTCCCTCTGATGTAAGATAATGATGTTGTATCCAGTGTTGCGACTGGTGCGGAGTAACTTATAACTATACTAGGATAGTTTAATCAGGTTATAAATAATAAACATACCCATATGGAACATCGGGATCCACAACATGGAGGAGCTATCTTAGACCGATTTATGAGACAACAGACACTATCATTCAATGGTACTACAAACCCATTTGTAGTAGTGTACTGGATAAGTTCTTTAGAGAATATATTTCTTTATTTAGGTTCTAATTAAAGAGATAAGGTTTTCATGGTAGATTATCATCTATCGGGAGATGCGAATTAGTGGTGGTCATTAATATAAAACACAAAGGAGGAGGGATAAATATAAGAAATGGAATGGAGTAATTTTAAGGAAATATTCTTAAAAAAATAATTCCCTCATGAACAATGAGCAGATATGGGAAGGTATTTTCTAAATCTAAGGAAAAAAGAGGATGAAAATGTTGAAAAGTATGAATCTAACATCACAAGGTTAGAAAGACATGTCACTGACTACATACGTAATCTAAAGAGCAAGATTGATCGATTGTTTTATGGTTTAAAACCATTACTCTAATGGGAACTAGTCTCCCAAAGTTTCACATCATACTAAGATATAGTATCATGTTTTATCAAGATAGAAAAGGAATTATCTAATACTTATAACTTTAAAGGAATGCAAGAGAAGAAGTGGGATGTAGAAAAATCTAGAATATGAAATAAATAAATGGGGAAGATGGGAAGAGTTGACTTTACACCCTATGATAATTATGGGAAGAAACACCCTAGTACTTTCCTGAAAGGTATGGGTGTTTGTTATAAGTGTGGATAAAAATGTCACCACTCCCATGATTTCAAGGGGAATAAAGAAGCTAACAATTTTTTATGCTACAATTGAAAGGATATGGTAAATTATGAAAATGATTTTCCTAAGCATTAAGGAAACTTTCCCCAAAGAAGGCCAAGGGAGCAAGGACAAGATTATGATATCACAACTTCTATGGTTGAAGTTCCTAATGATGTGGTGATAGGTACTTTATTTATTTCATCAGACATAAACAATGATTTATTTGATTTTGGATCATCTAATTATTTAATATCATCCCTGTTTTCCAAGAAAATTATACATTTCCAATTTTTTTTAATAAAAGAGTTGTGAGTCAAAACTCCTAAGGGAAGTATCATTGTAACAAAGATGTGTCAGGCAGTCCCCATTATGGAATATGAATGTAATTTATCTACTAATTTTACCATCATACCTATGATTGACTTTGATATAATCCTCAGTATAGATTGGCTTTCAAATTATGATGCGAAAATATATTACAAGTGGAACGAATTTAAAAAAAAATTGAAAAATGTAGAATACCTAATAATTAGGGTTGAAACATCACCATATGATTCCCATCTAGATCCAACCTCAGTAACTCTATTGGATTCCATTCTTGGGAAGGATGAGAACTCAATATCTAGGAGTAATAAAACAAATGTTCAAATCAAGGATGTACTTATTGTGAAAGAATATATTGATTTTTTTCGAGAGGATTTACCCGGACATACTCCAGAGTGAAAAGTTGAGTTCTAAATTGATTTAATTCCTAGTTAAAGACCCATATCAAAGAATCCTTATAGAATGTACACTACAGAATTAGTAGAACTTAAGAAACAACTAGAGTAATTGAGTGATAAGGGATTTATTCACCCTAGTGTTTTCCATGAATAGCACATGTTCTTTTCATTAAAAAAAGATGGATCTATGAGGTTGTGCATTGATTATAAGAATATTAATGATATAATAATAAAGAAAAAGTATCCCCTAACTTTAATTGATGATTTATTTGATCAAATTCATAGAGCCCAATATTTTTTTAAGATTTACTTTGATCTGGATATCATCATTTGTGTTTGAGGAAGGAAGATATTCCAAAGACGACATTTCAAACCAGGTACGGGCATTACGAGTTTACAGTAATGTCTTTTGAATAATGCACCCTATATCTTCATGGATCTAATGAATAGGGTTTTCAAATAATATATTGATGAATTTTTTGTGGTATTTATTGATTATATCTTACTATGCTCCAAAAGATACAAGGATCGTGAATATAACTTGTGCATTATTTTGAATACTCATAGAGGAATTGAATTATATGGGAATTTTAGAAAGTGTGAACTTAGGATTAAATTAGTTTATTTTCTTAGACATGTTGTCTAAGGATGGAATATACATTGATCCTATGAAGAAAAATGCTTCTTAGGAATGTCCTACACCAACAAACATAACCGAGGTATGTAGTTTTATTGGTTTAGCAGGATTTTATCAGTGTTTTGTTTATAACATCGCCCGATTATCCAACCCGTTAACCAAGATTACTCATAAATGGGTTAAGTTAATATGGATAAAAGAAATTGAGATATTTTTAGAATAATTAAATAGTATATTAGTGCATTCTCTGATCCTAACTCTCCCACTGGGTAATGATGGGTTTGTGATCTATAGTGATGCGTCAAAGAAAGATTTGGTTGTTTCCTCATTTAGAATGGTAGAGTTATTGCCTATGCATCATGGAAGTTAAAAATTCATGATCAAAACCATCCTACTCATGATCTTGAGTTATCTAGTGTGATCTTTTCTCAGAAAATATGGAGACAATATCTCTATGGTGAGAGATGTGAGATATATATGGATCCTAAGAGTCTAAAATATATCTTATCTAAGAAAGAACTCAACATGATGAAAATTCAATGGCTTCAACTACTCAAGGATTATGATTGTTCCATACATTAACACCCTAAAAATGAAAATAAGGCAGTTTATGCATTGAGTAAGAAGGATCATGGAATTTTAAACAAAATAAGGATTGAAAGGGACCATTTATTCAGGGATCTAGTAATGATGGACATGGGAATTATCAAAGAAGGTGAAACGTCATTACTTTTTCAATTGTTTTCCCATCCATATTTATTTTAAGGAATTAAAATTTCTCAATCTTATGATAAGAATTTTCAAAATAAAATTAATACTTTGAATGATGGGATGTTTCATGACTTAGTATATGAAGATGGAATTCTGAAATTTGGGAAGAGGCATTCTGTTCCAACTATACCCGAGATAAAAAGGTAGTTATTGGATGGTTCCCATAGTTTGAATATATCTATACATCATAGTATCACTAAGATGTATATATATTTGAATTAACATTTCTGGTGGTATAACATGAAGAGGGAAATTGCAGATAATGTATCAAGATGTTTAGTCTATCAATAAGTGAAGGTCTAATGACAGTATCCTAGAGGAATCATGCACCCCTACCAATTCTTACATGGAAATTGGATGAAATAACCATGTATTTTGTTACTATATTACTCAAAACTCTAAGAAATACTGATGCAATATGGGTAATTGTTGATCGAATTGCCAAATCTGCACATATCCTCACTATAAGGGAGGATTTTCCAATGGATAACCATGCACAGATCTATATCAATGAAGTTGTAAGACATCATGGAGCACCTATCTCAACTGTGTCTGAACATGATCCATGATTTACATCAAAATTCTATAAAAGTATTTAGAAATCCCTGGATACTAAACTTTTATTGAGTACTTCTTATCACCCTCAAATAGATGGGAAATCAAAAAAGATGATATAAATTTTATAATACATGTTGATATCATGATCACTTGATTTTAAAGGTATTTGGGATCATTATTTACCTTTTAAGGAGTTTTCCTACAATAATAGTTTCCATTCTAACATTCAAATGGCACCATATGAAGCATTGTATGGAAAGAGATGTAGTACACTAACATGTTGGGATAAAGTCAATAAAAGGAAGCTTGTGGGTATAAACCTTGTAGATGAAACAACAACAAAGGTAAGGATTATTCAAACCCATATCAAAGCAGGTAAAAGTGTTAAAAAGAGCTATGATAATAATTGAAAGAAGTATTTAGAATTTCATGTGGGAGATCATGTTTTCATTAAAGTATCTCCATGGAAGGGTGTTATAAGATTTGGGAAGAAAAGGAAATTGTGCCCTATGTAAATTGGCCATTTTGAAATTATGGAGATAATTGGAGTTTTGGATTATCGTTTAGAAATTCCGCCTAGCCTATCTAAAGTACACAATGTGATATATGTCTCATTGTTGAGAAAGTACATGCCAGACCCAACACATGTCCTCAGTTTTGAAGTTATAGAATTGGAACCTGATTTATCTTACAGTGAAAAGCCTATCAGGATTCTAGACACTAAGGAATAGGTTTTGAGGAATCATATGACATAACTAGTAAAGGTAATTTGGAAAAATCATAAAATTGAAGAAGCAACATGGGATCCTAAGGTGATTATGATGTAGAACTACCCAAATATTTTTATGATGTATCATTATATAATTTTGAGGATAAAATTTTTTTATGGGGGGAGAATGTAACACCCCAAGGATTTATAAATAAATTTAATATTGAATTCAAGAAACATTGAGTCTCTAAAAAACACCACTTTGTTATAACTTAGAAAGTAAACATAATTTTTTCACCTCATTGATTTGAATTTCGAAAAACTAACATACACGGTTGCGTTCAGTAAGATATTTTGAGTCTGATAGTAGCAGCTTACATTTTTGGTGAATAGTAACTTGACCATTATGAATAATAATATACCCTTATGAATAGTGATATGATCTTTATGAATAGTAACATATCCCATGAAAGAATAAAAAAATTAGACACCTTATAAATGAAATAGTATATTTTAGAAATTAATACCTAAGTGTTGGTATTTTTTTGAGTAATAAATATTTAATTAAAATTTTAAATTAATTAATTTATTCATAAAATGTATTACTAAATAAATATTTTGTTTTCCTATAATTTTATAATAATTTAATAAGACCTTAGTAAATTTTTCAAGGTATTATAAAATTAGTTTTAGTTTTAAAAAAATGTTTTCTTTAAGTAAATGATGATTTTATTTAAAAAATAAATTTCACATTTTAAAAAAATATTTTGATAAAATGGAGTCTATATTTTAATTATACACATTGAAAAATTGATAGTGAGAATTTTTGGTATTTTTCTAAAATACTTGAATTTTTGCTGAATAGTAAAATACAATAATTTACAATAAATGCTAAATACATGATTTATTGAGTCATAGGTGATGTAATGATGATGTAAGAACACTTGGTTCAAAATCACATGAAATTATTTCTATTTTTTTCACAAGAATCAACATTATTTCTTATCTTGACAAAAATAATAAAATAATGAATTAGATATTCAAAACTCACTCATATCCTTCACTATAAAACCACCCCTCACTCCCTCTTCTTTTTACTCCTCTAAGACTTAAATCTACTCAATGTTATTCCCAAATACACTTCCCTAGTCCCTCCCAAATTCTAGGATATCTTTTTATTTCCATGATACCAAAATCCCTTCCGTTAAGAATATTCTCAAGGAGGTGTATTCAAGCAGTAAATCCACATCTTCTTTCTTTTAAGTTCATTTCAAGTTCTTTTATTTTGTTATCCTCTACTCAACTCCTCTATCCAAATGATCATGATAACTCCAAAATCATATATATAATGAAATTATATAATATTAATTTAATAACCATTATCAATATTCTTACTCTCTCTCTCTCTTTTATTTTAAAAACAAAACCATCATCCGTGAGGTGCTAATTTACAACCTTCGTGGATGATGAAGTCTCATTCTTCAATTTTTCCTTCAATACTAGTCATGAAACCATTTTTATGGTTTAAAAGGGATATAAAATATGTATTATAACCTATTTAATATTCAGAAACTATAATAAGTACATAATATTAATTCATAATACAAAACTAGTTCGTAATAATCAAAATACCGCCAAAAATAATCTAAGTGATTTTCATTAATATTTCATATAATGATTCATCCTCATACCATGTAGCCATATGATAAATATTACCATTAACACATATTTATTTTCATCAATAATATATAAATTCAATTCTAGGTAATTATATCCATTCCACATGAACATATATACTCATGTACAAGTATAATGATCATGAAAACCAACGAAACGAACACTTCGGAATGACGGAATTCAATCTTATCACCTATAAATAAGAACATAAATGAACTTAATAAAATTATGATAAACTAAATACATGTAAAATATGTTCTTAATTAAGTTATTAATAAGTCTAATTTCATATTCCCTGACCTTACATTCAAGAGCGGATCATATTCAGAAATAAGTTGAGGATTTTCTACCCAAACATCCATTTTTCTTTTGGGTTACTGTAATTATCTTCTTACATCAATGAAATTCATATTTATACTTATTTAATCCTCATAAATCCTGAATTAATGTTCTATATATGTGTACCAATCATAATATTTCTTTATTTTATGAGGATTTACATGTTTTAAAAAGATCTTTCAAAAAATTATTCCTGATAAAAAAGCCTGTTTCAAGGGAATTTCTCAAATTCTTACATATTTTAAAGGGAACTCTATAATATTTTTTTAGAAAAAATTATTTTTTATAAAATCACTCATTTTATTATGAAAATATAATTTAATTAAATTCTAGTTTTATACAAATATTTTTCAAAAAGAGCTATTCTTTTTAAAGTAAAAGAGTATTTATCTCATGAATTACTCGATGATTTTATAAGACTATTTTCACTTATTTCAACACCCTTGTTTATTGTTAAGTTTAAATGGGGTTAATGTTTTATTATATCATACACCATATTTTATTTAATGGTTTATAAATAGTTTTATGGTGGATTTGATACCTTGATACCATTTACTATATTACTCTGAATGGTTAGTGTTTGTGTTTAATGTTTGGGGAAAGTTATTTACATTTCATATTTTAGTTTGAATATGAATGTATATGTGGTGTATGTTTATACTCGTTCATATTAGGAATTCATTGGACATATTAATTTATGGGAGTGTCCCTCTATATCCCCTCTATGCATCGGTAGGTCTCATGAGACAAACTAGACTCATGGCATAGGCCTTGACAGTATGGTTATTTATGGTCAGGACACAAGGCCTTGACAGTATGGTTATGATGTCTGACATTATGAATTACCTCATTATGAAGATATTAATTGATAGTTCATGTGCTTATTCAACTATTATAATACCCATGATTATGTTTTATTGTGTCGTTATTTATTCAGCTCTTATTTCTGCCATATTGTGTTCAAGATTATTTTTTTAAAAAGGCATGTGTTTTTAGTTATTCACCATGCCTAATGTTTATGTTTATGATATCTTACATTGTATTTCTTACCCTTACTAAGCATATGAACTCACACCTTTCTTATGTATTATTTTTACAGGATGTGTAGATGTAAATTTTTAATGACTTTTAGGGATAATCTAGGATTCATGGATGTTTCTAATAGAATATATATATATATATATATATATATATATATTGTATTTACTTTAAACTTGTAATGTTGAATGTATTTATGTATCTAGTTTTCCAAAAATACTAAACTATTTATTCCTTTGGGATAAAAATTTATTTTAATCATTTCAATGTAATGAAATATGGAACCGGCTCTGAGCAACTGGGGTCAGGTGTTTACATTTTTTACATTCATTTTCCCCAAATTTTGAACTCAAGAGACCAAAAATGTTTTTAAAAGAAAATAAACTTCATTTATCTCTTAGGTCAAAAAACTATTTTCTTATATATATATATATATATTCTAAAAATGTTTTAAATAAGTTTTTTAATATTCTCCTATGATTTTTAAAGTCATTTTTACCCATGTTTGGGTTCTTAAAAAATGGTTTGAAAGGAATATTCTTATTATTTTCTGAACAAGGTACTTTGTGAATTTTTCAAAAAAAGTATAGAAGGATTTTTTTAACTTATACGGAATAAACATATTATCTTGCCATCATGAATTATTTTTTCTTTGAAGCTTCCTTTACAAGTGTACATGGTTTTTTTAAAATAAATTTTTTTTCCTTTATATTTGCATAGTTTTTTTAATAATTGATTTCAAAATAGAATGGTTATTTTCCTGAAGAATTATTTAATGATATTTCAATAGTATTTCTATTCATCAAAGACCAAAACCCAGGATTTCAATTATGTTTTACTAGATATGTGATCCAAGGCTACAATCCTTATTCTTTATTTGGATGGTTTATAAATTTGATGGTCAAAATTTTATTAAAACCATTTATTTTCCAAGGGTTATGTTGTGGATAAATGATGAAATGTTTATGAAACCCATTCCTTTAACACAAGTTATTATTTAAGGAAATTATTAAATGTTTATGAAACCCATTTAATTTCATAGGATTTGATATGATTAATATTTAATGATCTTGTATCACACATATGTATGATTTTCCTTATTTGACATGTGTGATATATTTCTTTCTCCAATGCAATGGGTAAATATTGATATCTCATGAGATAAATAGGATTATAATGCAGAGTGGACCCAGTTCAGTAAGGTACTATATCCATTTTTATATTCTTGGGAGTAAACCATGGATACTATAATTTTTTGGGGAGTGAATCCATTCCACTATAATATCAAGGACAATGAGCCTTTACTACTAAGGAAGTTATTTTATATGTTTATGTATATTCCAAAAATCAATGTCTTATTCCTATGTTAAAAATTCATGATTCATGTTCTTTGATTCCCTTGTTATTCGTGTCTTATGAACTGAGATGATTTTTTCCATGAATTAAATTTATGATTTTTTATATGACTATTATGGTTCTTAAACATGAATTTCATGTTCTTATACCATTATTATTCATGTTATGCTTATGTGATCATTGATATCTCCCTTTTTTACCCTTACTGAGCATCTAAGCTCACCCTTTTCTTCTACTTCCTTTCCTCGAGTTATGAAAAAATTTGTTAAGTATGATATGACTGATAAGGGTGGTAGTTTTGAATAAATAAGTGGTAGTAAGTGTATAAAATGTAATACCTAGTAATTCTATGTAATTTTTTTTGAAAATTAAATAGGATTTCTTCGAGACCAGGATCTAAGATGGCATGTGATTCCGAGGCCTGGGGTGGTCGTAATGTATTTTTGAACTATTTTTGAGGTTCATTAAATAATCATGCGAGTGGGTTTTTATAACTTTTTAACCAGTGTCCTGATCAAAAATCTGAGGGCACCATTGAACTCAGAGTGTCGGGATTTTCCTAGAAAGGGCCTAACATTGGTCGGTGAGGGACAACAGTGGAAGTTAGTTTTTTGGTTGTAAATAAAATAATTAAGTAACAATTATTTTATTTTCAAATCCTTATAACTCCTAAATGATAACTCGGATTGAAATTTGAGAGTACCATTTTTTTAAGGCGTGTTTTCCTTATGCGAAGCTTAACCTTGACCGTCGTGGGTCGAGGTTGAAAGATAATTTTCAAACTTTTTTAAGAAAAATTAAAATAAAATAAAATTGATTATTTTATTTTTATTTTGAGCTTTCAAAATTTTTTTGCAGTAAAATAGTGTTAAAACTCAACAAAACTGAAATGTTGTTTCATAAATGAAATAGCATATTGGTACAGCAACACAATCATAATGGAAAAGTGTTTCCTCTTTCAACCTTTTAACCAGGGGTGTATCTTTGACACATTGGGAGAAACACTCTAAATATCTGAAGGATCAATGTTGATGAATGATGAATGATGATCACCAACGACTTGAGCACTCCCCCTCCTCTTTGAGAGATCCCTACCTTAATGACGGATTGAGGACCTTCATGAATAGATCGCCTTCAGTGATGGATTCTTCCTATGATCGAACTCCAACTAGGTAGGGTGTCATGTGATTGATACTTATTTCCCCGTTCTTTTTTTCTAAACAACGAATACAGGTCATCCCACAAATAGGTTGATCTATGGGTTGTTTGTTCTTATGGGAGGGTTGTTTTATCTCAGAGATTGTAATGGGGTTATTTGAGGATAGAACCTTAATCTCCTTTTCCCATGTTTCAAAAACTCTAACGTGGAGGAATCGGGTTGACATGAACAAGGACTATATTCCTCTGTCTTTGGGCGTTCTTGTGATATTAATGATTGCACCTTCAAATCAGCATCAAGGCAACCTCGAGGTCATAGTAGGGAAGTCGGAGACCCAAGAAGTATGTGGGTGCAGAAGGTTCGAGAAACAAACCACTAGAGCGAACTTGGTGGTCCGTGGAAGATATTGTCGGTGGTAGCGATGGTGGCCACGGGTGGGTGGCAGCACACCGAGGTGGAGGTCGTAGCTGGTTGTGGCCACAGTGGTGTGGCAGGGGTCACTAGCACATAGGCTGGCGGCTGGCAGAGACGGATGCGGCCCGCAGCTACGAGTCGCGTCATGCGTAGGCACATGGTCCAGTAGGGACCATGTGCGGGACATGGGGAGGCCAACCTCAGCTGTCCGCATAGCAACACAAGATGGATTCCTCCTGGAATCTAGGTTGGAGGATATTCAGCCCGCACATTGGGCCGGACCCGCGACCCAATAGGCCAGGTCAGATCCGAACCGAGTCGGACCCAGGTCAGGTCGGTGGACCGAGGTCGGTTCTCCAGACTCATGTCAGGTTGGTGGACCCGGGATGGTTCTCTGGACTCAAGTCGAGTCACCGGACTCGAGTCAGGTTGGTAGACCCCGGGCTGGGTCGGGTCAGGTCGGACTGGACCTAGACCAAACTGGCCCCTTTTTAGAAAAACGGTGATGATTTTCAAACCGTACACCTGATTGATGATCAATTTTTGGCATTATAACCCTCACAATGAGGCAGTTATATTGGCATGATCTAAGGAGAAATTCATGGAAGTTGAAATTCAAAAAATGTCTAGAGAAGAGGATTATCCCATAATCAAGCACATTTCGTGTCGGAATCCTACAATTGGATGAGACTTGAAGACTGTAGATGAGTGGGTCTAAGTGACACTGTAGGCCTAGATGATAAACATCCATGTGTGTACCAGCTACAAGAGGCTCTATGTGAACTATCTATAAGTGGTGTTGTGTGAACCAACTATAAGCGACTCTATGTAGACCAGCTATAAGCGACCCTGTGTGGACCAGCTATGATGGCCTAAGTGGGGAGTGGCTCTATGTGATCCGGTAGACCCATGGTGGGGAGCGACTCTGTGTGACCCAGCAGACCCATGGTACTCATCAGGGATGAGTACCTCAGCAATCCAAGGTTTTTAGTGTTACGGCTGATAGTCTTGCTTTCCATACTTTATATTATACTTGCATGAGATGATAGTACCTTGTGCATACTCTCTGTTGTGGTCTTCCCCTTGTGTTTTAGGGTCCTTATTGGGTATTGTGTTACTCACCTCTACACAAGATCTACCTATAGTTTTTGTGTCTGGTGCAGATGATAGGTGCTTCGATAGAGACCTTGGTGGTCTGGGACCAGGCGGTGCCTAGTGAGGTACGACAGGTGGGACACACTTCTACAACTTCTGGTAGTCACTCCTTACCTACCCTATAGGTGGTTTTCTTCTACCGACGACCTTTCAGATATCTTTTGCACATTCCTATTTTCGGTTTGTCTTTTTTTGGGTATGTATTATGAACCATTTGACTTACAGCTTGTACCTTTACTCAATGGTTGTTTTAGTGGCATGCATGTTTTTCCTTTTCAATTTTTTGGGACGTGATTGTGTGTTCATGCGTATAGGTACTCAAGAAAATTCCTCCCACTCATGGGATAATTCCTTTGGTGTTAGTCATTATCATTTATCCATTGGGAGGGAGAATTAGGGTATACATCACAGGCCCTGGGGAATGGGTCATGAAAAAGTGGTATCAAAGGAGGTCAGTTCTACTAGAAGAACTAAGAGTCTGTAATTTTTTATGGGGCAACAGTGTTAAGTGTTTTGGGATCAGATTTCAAACCAGGGAGTCTAGTGTTGGTGTAGTGGCCAATGTACCCATACACCAGGACCCTAAATTCTATTTTTCAACTCGGTTTATGAAAACACTGGTTGTATGCATCTTTGAGTGTTTTCTCATGACCCTTTTGAGTCAGATTCATCTCACCATGTATAATCTATTGATTTTGGTACATCTTGATCTGTTTCAGGAAGCCTCTACACAAACAGCCATCCAGGATTCTAATGTGTGACTGTAATGATAGCTCGCTTAGCGATGATGCTTCGGTTCATAGACCAGTGCTAAGGATGGCCCCACCAGGTTGTATGACAGTGTTACCACCACCCGTTCATCAGTAATTACTTTCGGAACTACTGGTAGAGGATTAATGCATTCTTAGTTCCTTTAATGAGTTCTAGAGGTATAGACCTCCCATTTTTATGGGTGAGACTAACCCCCAGGTGGCAGAGGATTGGATCAAGGTGATTACGTGAGTCTTCTGACTAGTGAGGAAGCCTCTTGAACAGATGGTGATCTTAGCCGCAAGACTTCTTGAGGTCTTAGTAGAGAGATGGTGGAGCATGATGATTTATAAAAATGATGAGGAGACCCTCACCTGGACATAATTTGAGCACCTCTTCATGGAGTATTTATTCCCAGTGATGTTCTACTCGGTGCGTATACAGGAGCTATGACACCTATAGTAGAGTAGCATGACAGTAGTAGAGTACTCAATGAGATTCACCAAACTTTCTTACTACTCTACATACATGGTGAGATACTCATTCATCAGGCTTGATCCTTTGAGAAGTGACTGCTCTAGGATATCAGGGAATCCCTGGTGTCTCCCATCATCCCTACTCATTCTAGGGTTTTGGAGCGAGCCCTACTTGTAGAGTGTTTCTCAGAAGAGCAGGCGTCGATATCTGGAGCCACCAGTAGACCCCAGGTGGAAGAGTCTTCAGTGGTGGGTAGCAGGAAGTAGGCGTAGGGACCCAATAAGGTCAGGCCTTTCTAGGGATGACCCCGGGAATCAAGGTTAGTAGTGTGGGGATCCCAAAGAATAGGGAGTCAGGAGGGGGAAAGGTTATGCTTCTCATGCGACGGGTAGGGACACATGGCTCGTGATTTCTTGACTCACCACATAGAAAATCAGTAGATGGTTAAGGGACCATTGAGGTAGAGGCATAGGTTCAAGTGAGGAGGTATGCAGGGTGGTGGATGTGGTAGAGGAGCAGTCCGAGCAGTAATCAGTGGGTGAATGTTCAAGGTGCTACTGCTACCACGCCCAGGTGGTCCGCCATGGGATCCGAGAGCTGGTGGATAGGGGTGGGTTTAGATTCAGGATATGGAGGCCTATAAAAACGGTTCTCTGGAGATGATTAGAGGTATGATCTATGTCTTCATCAACTTATATATAGTTTATATAGATACAGGTTCTAGTCACTTTTTCCTTACCAGAGACCTTGTTCAGAGCTTAGAGAATTCGATGGAGCCATTGGCTCGATTCTTACGATTAGAGACTCTTATATGAGGGGATTCAATGACTACACATTGGTTCCAATAGTGTGAGATTGCCCTTGGAGGAAAGAGATTCAACTGGGATATCCTTGTAGCAACGTGGAGGCCTTATGATGTCATTCTGGATATGGACTGATTATCCACAGTCTATGCTTAGATTGACTATTTTAGGTGTAAATTGTGGTGTATCCATGAAGATGGAAATAGGTTATACTTTACTGGTGAAAGAGGGATTATTACAACATAGGACGCAATTTATCAAAGAAGAGTGCAACCGATCACTCACCAATTGGCTATCCTCACCCTTGGTGTGACGAATGAGGAGAGTCCCCAGTTCCCTATAGTGGTGGATGAGTATGAGGATGTCTATCCTGAGGATGTTCCAGGATTACCTCCTCATAGTAAGGTTGACTTTTGCATCAAATTGTACCCCGGTATGGCACTGATATCTAAACCTTCATATCAAATATCTCCCTCGGAGCTCTGGGAGCTGAGGGTGCAGTTAGAGGAATTGTAGAGGAAGGGGTTTGTAAGGCCCAGTATTTTACCATGGGCAGCCCCAGTGTTGTTTTCCAAGAAGGAAGACGGAAGCTTGAGGCTATGCATGGACTATCAGTTCCTGAATTAGGTGACCGTGAAGAATAGATATCCACTACCAAGGATTTATGACCTCATCGATCAACTGAAGGAGCTAGGTGGTTCTTGAAGATAGACCTCAGGTCTAGCAATCATCAGTTTTGGGTACATGATGAGGATGTACTAAAAACAACATTTAGATATTAGTATGGACACTATGAGTTTGTAGTGATGTCGTTCACCCTGAAAAATTCCCCAGTGTTGTTCATGGGACTCATGAATAGGATCTTCCGTCCTTATCCTAGCCGGTTCATCGTGGTCTTCATTGATGACATCTAAGTGTATTCAACGTTAGAGGAGGAGCACATGATACACTTGAGGATGGTTCTGAACACACTATGAGAGCAAAGGCTTTATGGTAATCTCTGGAAGTGTGATTTCTAGATACAAAAGGTCCTCTTACTAGGACATGTCATCTCAGAAGCTGGATTTGTGGTGGATCCATCAAAGATAGAGGCAATGCTATCTTGGGATCAACCCAAGAGGATTACTAAGGTACAGAGTTTCCTTGGGTTGGGTGGGTACAATAGAGGGTTTGTACCCAACTTCTCCAGGGTATCATCACCCATGAAAGCATTGATGAATAAGGAAACCCCCTTTGTGTAGATAGAAATATTCAAGTAGATTTTTCAGCAGCTGAGGCAGATATTGATGAGTGATTTTATCTTGATACTACCATAGGTGGGTGCCTACTACGTGGTGTATTGTGATGCATCAGGAACCAAGATTGGTTGTGTCCTGATACAGTGGAAAGTAGTGATTTCTCATGGCACATGACAGTTGATACCACATGAGCAGAACTATGTGACTCATGACCTTGAGTTGGCAGCAGTAGTCTTCTCACTGAAGATGTGGCGACACTACCTTATGGGTGAATGATTCATAGACTAATCTGACCACAACAGTATCAAGTTTATATTTTCTCAGAAGTATATGAATCTGAGACAACAACATTGTCTAGAGTTCTTCCAGGACTATGAAATTGAGATTGTATATACTCATGGGAAGGGGAACATGGTGGCATATTCTCTCAACAGGAGATCGAGATCACAAATACTGGTGGCTAGGGATGAATATGTACCAAGACCTTCGACATCAGTACTAGTGTCCAGGGATAAAGAAGGCAGCAAAAGAGTTTTTCTTGATATGACTCACTTGTTAGAAAGTTAAGTATGAGCACTAGGTTCCGGTAGGTCTGACACAACCCCTCAAGGTACTAGAGTGGAAGTGGAATGGAATATCGATGGACTTCATGATGGGCTAACCACGTACGTCCAGGGGGCACAATACCATTTAGGTGATCATAGACTGACTCACCAAGTTGTCCCACTTCCTACCCATTCAAGAGAAGGGTTCATTAGTGATCTTGGTATGCCTCTACGTGTAGGAGATAGTTCAACTCCATGGAGTCCCATCTATGATAGTCTCAGATCGTGATGCACACTTTACATTCCGGTTGTGGAAGGGATTGCATAAGGATTTTGGGACTCAAATTCACTTGAGCATATCCTTTCACCCATAGACAGATGGTTAGATGGAGCAGACCATAAATTCCTTGGAGGACATGCTTCGTGCTTACATCCTTGATTTTGGTCACAGTTGGGATGACCACCTACCAATGGTGGAGTTTATGTACAACAATAGATATCATTCCACCATTAGTATGTCACCATTCAAGGCACTGTATGGACAACTATGTAGGTCACCGTTATGCTGGATAGACCTAGGGGAGTCAATAATCATGATTCTAGAGATAGTACAGACTACCACTAAGAAGGTGCAGGTCATCCAAATGTGGATTAAGACTGCACAGAGTTGACATAAATCCTATGTATATAGGCAACAGAGACCCTTGGAGTTCAAGGAGGGGGGCCACATATTCCTAGAGTCTCTCCTTGATGAGGGATATAAATATTTGTCCAGGGTGGATAGTTATCTCCAAGGTTCATCGGACCTTTCCTGATGCTGCGTTGAGTGGGTGAGGTGGCTTACCGCTTGGCTCTACCACTGCAGTTAGAGAGGGTGTGTGACATCTTCCACGTATCCCATCTGAGAAGATACGTGCATGAACCTTCTCATGTCACCAACCACAGAGAGCTATAGATTGATGACGGGGCAACATTCACGGAGTACCCAGTGGAGATAGAGGATCCTTTGGGGATGGTTTATTCCTCTAGTGTGTGTTCATTGGTAGCATGGGATTCTCTAAGAGTGCATGTGGGAGCAGGAGACTCATATTCATGCTTAGTACCCCCATTTTTATGATTATATTTTTTTTACTTACAAGAATGTAAATCCATAAAAGGGAAGGAGTAATTTAATACCTTGTAATTCCACATAATTTTTTTTTGAAAATTAAATAGGATTACTTCAAAACTAGGCTCTGAGGCGACATGTAATTCTGAGGCTCAGAGTGTTCAGAATGTATTTTTTGAACTATTTTTTAGGTTCATTAAATAATCATATGAGCAGGTATTTATAACTTTTAAACCACTTCCCAGATCAAAAATAGGAGGGCACTGTTGAACTTAGAGCATCAGGATTCGCCTAGAAAGGGCTTAAAGTTGGTCAGCGTAGGCCAACAGTGGAAGTTAGTTTTTGGCCATAAATAAAATAATTAAGTAACAATTATTTTATTTTCAAATCCTTATAACTACTAAATGATAACTTGGATTGAAAATATAAGAGTACCATTGAGATTTTGAGGGCGTGTTTCCCTTAGGTGGAGCTTAACCTCGACTGGCATGGGTTGAGGGTGAAAAATAGTTTTCAGAATTTTTTTTAAGAAAAATTAAAATAAAATAAACTTGATTATTTTATTTTTTATTTTTAACTTTTAAAATTTATGGCATTGAAAAGGAATTGTAACTCAAAAAAACGAAACATTGTTTCATAAATGAAACAATGTAATGGAACTACAACGCAATGGTAATGAATTCCTCCTTCAATGTTTTAACCTGGGGTCCATCTTTGACACATTGGGAGAAGCACTCTAAAACTCTGAAGGATCATCATTGATGAAAGATGATCGCCAACGACTTGAGCACTCCTCCACCTCTTCGAGATATCCCTCCCTCAATGATTGATCGAGGACCTTCACAGACGGATCGCCATCAGTGATGGATTCTTCCTACAATCTAACTCCAACCAGGTAGGGTGTCTTGTGATTGATACTTATTTCCCCATTATTTCTTTATAAACAATGAAAGCGGGTCAACCCATGAATAGGTTGATCCATGGGTCATTTGTTCTTTATAGAGGGTTTTTTTATCTCAGAGATTACATTGGGGTTATTTGTGGATATAACTTTAATCTTCTCTTCCCATGTTTCAAAAACTCTAATGTGGAGGAATCAGGATGACATGAACATGGCCCTGATTCCTCCATCTTTGGGCGTTCTTGTGATCTTCATAACCACACCTCCAAATCGGAGGTAAGGAAACCTCGAGGCTGTTGTAGGGAATATGGTGACCTGAGAAGTCCGAAGTCATAGATAGTTTGAGAAACGAACCACCGGAGTGGACCTGGTGGTCTATGGAAGATACCGCCGGTGCACCGGTGGCGGCAGCCATGGGCGGGTGGCAGTGCGCCGAGACAGAGGCCACAACCGGCTGGGGTCACGGCAGTGCATCAGGGGTTGCGGTAGTGTGGTAGGGGCCACTGGCATGCAGGACAGTGGCTGGGGGAGATAAATGCGGCCACTCGACTACGTCGGAGGAGTGGCCCACAGCTTTAGGCCATAGTGTGCACTAGCACGCGGTCCAGCGGGGACCATGTGTGGAAAAGGGGGCAGCCGGCCTCAGCTAGCCGCATGGAAGCCCAAGCTAGACATCTTTTAGAATCTGGGATAGAGGAGAGTCAGCCCACCCGGCAGGCCGAACCTGTGGCTGAGAGGGCTAGGTCAGGCCAGAACTAGACTGGGATGGGTTGGAGGACCCGGGTCTGGTCAGGTTGGGTGAGCCAACTGGGTTAGGTCGGGCAATCTGACTGGGTTGGGTCGAATCGAACCTGGACCTGACTAGCCCCTTTTCAGAAAAACAATCCTAACATTCAAATTTTACACTTGATTGATGAGTAGTTTGTGGTGTTTTAACATTCATGATGAGGAGGTTCTTTTGGAATGCTCTAAGGTGTTTTAGTGGAAGTTGAAATTCGATGAATGACTTGAGGAGTGGATTCTCTCGAAATCAAGCATACTATGTGTGGGAATACTATAGTTGGATGAGACCCGAAGACTACTGAAGAACTGTTAGTAACCCTGCAGGCCTAGATGATAAGAGGCCCTATGTGGACCAGCTACAAGTAGCTCTGTGTGAACCAGCTATAAGCAGCCCTATGTGAACCAGCTATAAGAAGCCCTATGTAGACCAGCTATAAGCAGTCTTGTGTGGAATAGCTATGATGACCTAAGTGGGGAGAAACTTTGTGTGACCTGGCAGACCCATGGTGGGGAGTAGCTCTGTGTGACCTAGCAGACCCTTAGTACTCATCAGGGATGAGAACCTCAGTAGTCCAAGGTGTTCAGTTTTATGATTGATAGTCTTGATTTCCATACTTTAGAATATACCTATGTGAGCTAATAATACCTTATGCATACTATCCTTTGTGGTATTTCCCTTATGTTTCGGGATCCTTACTGAGTATTTTGTTACTCTCCCCTACACGGTCTTTGCCTATATGTGTTGTGTCTGGTGCAGATGATAGGTGATTTGACAGAGACCTTGGTAGCCCCGGACCAGGAAGTGCCTAGTGAGATAAGACAGGTGGGACACACTTCTACAGCTTCCGGTATCCACTCATTACCTACCCTATAGGTGGGGTTCTTCTGCAGACAACCTTTTAGAGATCTTTTTTACTTTCTTTTTTTCATTTTTTCCTTTGTTGGGATTTTATTCTAGCCTATTTGACTTACAGTTTGTACCTTTACTTGGTGGTTGTTTCAGTGGCATGAATGTTTTTCCTTTTCAGATTTCTGAGATGTGATAGTGTGTGCGTGTGTATAGGTAATCAGGAAAGTACCTCCCACTCATGGGATAATTCTTTAGGTGCTAGTCACTAGCCCCTAACCTTTGGGAGTCGGGATTAGGGAAGTCACGACACCGACCTTGGGGGACGGGTCGTGACATTACTTTTATGAACTAGTTGTTTATGTTTCCATGTTTCCAAAGATACTAAACCTAAATGATTATAGCATGGATCAAAATGTTATGTAATGTATATTGATCAATTAATATGTAATATCTATATATTTAAAGTATAATTCATTATATGTGATACTTTATAAAAATTAGTGATGATTTATTTATTTATATGTAGGAATTAACTGCATGTCAATCCGACACACTATGTGGCTGGAATGATTGAAAGTGTATTCTTTCAATTTAAAAGTAATATTTTATTTCAAAACACATGTAATATATACAAAACTAAGAGAACATGATCAAATTTTCATGATAATATTAGTAAATTATTTGATATTCATTTGTGTCATATAGAAATTATCTTCAAATCAATCTGACACATGATGTTTTCGGTTTTACTAAAAGTGCATGATTTTATTGTAAAAGTGACATATTAGATTAAAATGAACATCAGATGCATAAAACTGATAAAATGTGCTCATGTTATCATTATACATTCAAAAAAATATTAGTTTCACATTTGTGATATGTAAGAATTAACCATATGTTAATTTGAAACATGGTTTGGTTGGTTTTCCTAGTGTGCATGTTCTCTATTTAAAAGTTTCACACTACTGGAAAATGGACCTATACCCAAATTTTTGGAAACAACCATGGGTATATGAAACCCAATACCCACGGTTTTCTCAAAACTGTGGGTATAGGTATTGTATGGGAACTTATACCCATGGTTTTACCAAAATCGTGGGTATAGGTATAGTATGGGAACCTATACCCACAATTTTCCAAAACCGTGGGTATAGGGAAATTTTTTGGAGGCTTATACCCACAGTTTAAAAAAACATGGGTATAGGGTTGTTTTTTGAAGACCTATACCCACAATTTTACAAAAATAGTGGGTATAGCTTTCCTGCATTTTGGCGGGATAAAACAATTTCACATGGCATAAAAAAAAAATTGCGGAAACACTTATTCTCATTGTTTGATACCTATAGACAGATTTTATATATATATATATACCAATAATAAAAATGGGCTAGTGGTTAAGAACAGTAGGAATAAATCAGTGGTCTAGGGATCAAATCCCACGACTGAATTTTTTTGTTAAATTTATACCAACGGTTTTAAAATTGTGGGTATAAGTGAATGACACAGTGGAATGGTGAGTGACATGGCGGACTGGACCTATACCCACAGTTTCCTAAACCATGGGTAAAGATCATGGGCTATACTGATGCCTTAGTAGCCCACGGTTCATGAAATCATGGGTATAGCCTATACCCACAGTTTCATGGGCTATACCCACAGTTTCAAACTGTGAGTATAGGGAAATTTTCCAGTAGTGTCATTTCTATTCAAAACTTATTTCATATAGTCACAAAGAAGAAAATATAGTCAGGATATCATGATACATTAGGAAGATGATTGATGAATCATTTTTATATGTTTGAATTAATAGCATGTAATTCCAACTCATAGGGTGGCTGATTTGACTAAAAGTGGGTGTTTTAGTTTAATAGTGACATTGTAGATGAAAATGTTCATCACACACTCATTACTGAGGGAACGATCTCATATAGTAGTGATACTCTGGAAAAATGATCAATTATTCATTTTTGACATGTATGAATTAGTCACACATCAATCTGGGGCATGGTTTGGTAGGGTTAGATAAAAATTCATTTTTTAAAATTAAAATTGACATTTTACTTCAAAATGTACATCACAATGTGAAAACAGAGAAAAGATACACATATTTTTGTGATACATTAGAAAAATGATAAAATAATGCTTTTATAAGTATTTTTTAACATTGATATGAACTGAAATCCATTATTATCACTCACATTATTAGGGCTTTAAAAATAACTTATAAAATCATTTGTGTGCACTTTTAATGTATGTGTTTTCTATATTGTATGGTGTGTTATTTTTTCTATTTATTCATTAAAAATTAAAATTATATTTTTCTTTCATTAGAAAAAATCATACAGGTTTTTTATATCATTGAATATATATGGATAGAAAGTATTTCCATTTATATTTTATAAAAATAATAAATGAATATACTAAATTATAATAAGTAAAGTAATTTATTTTTTTATGGAAGCTATGATAGTATTTTGTTTTTGATATATTGAAGATTATAATTAAGATTTGTTTTTGTCTAGAAATATATATATACATATGAATACATGTTTTTTTATTAATTATGAAATATTTTTGATAAATTGATGAATTAATAAAAACAATGATATTTTTAAAATAATAAAACATGACATAAAAATTTAATGTAGAAAAAATCCTCCAATGTAGAGAATTAAAAAAACAACTGTGAAAAATCCCCTAATATAAATGGTTGTACAAGGTATACCAGAACTGAAACCATGGTGATGAAAATAAATTAAAATAAGATATTGTAATCCCTATGATGTGGATAACGGATGTTTTGTTCTCATGGTCTATATGTGTTCCAAAATAATGTGTCTTCGGGAGGCATGCACACATATTGGGGGAGTGACAGTGACCAAGAAAACAAATTCAGATTGTTTTTATACCTTATTAAAGTGATCCACGAATCATTTTTGACAAGTAGGAATTGAACTCACATTAATCTGACACATGATGTGGTTAGTATTTCTCAAAATGTGTGTTTTCAATAAAAAGTTTCATTTTACTTTAAAAAACTTATCAAATATCAAAAACTAGGAAAATGAGCTCATATTGTTTTCAAACATTAGTAAAATGATCCACAATTCATTTCTAACATGTAGGAATCAACCACATGTCAATCCAACACTAGATGTGGTCAGTATGAATCTATTTACATGTTTTCAATATAAAAGTGTTTATTTAGTCTAAAATGCACAGCATATATACAAAACTGAGAAAAAAAGATCATATTTTTTCAAACATTAGGATATAAAATCCAGAAATAATTTTTTTGTGTTGGAATTGATTGCATTCCAATTCAAAACATTATGTGGTCAGTATGACTCAAAGTATGAGATTTCAATATAAAAGTGTCATTTTAGTTTAAAACAGATGTCACATCACAAAAAATTGATAAAAAAAGCTCTAATTTTTTTCAAACATTATGAAAATGATAAATAATTCATTTTGGATATGAAATAATTGACTTCATATCAATCTGGCACATGATGTGGTCGGTATGACTCATAGGGGTTGTTTTCAATAAAAAAGTTCAATTTTAGTTTAAAACACATGCCACATCACCAAAACTAATAAAATGATCTTGTATCATTTTAAATCATTAGTAAAAAGATCCATAATTTATTTTTGATGTGTTGTAATTGACCACACATCAATCTAACACACTATGTCATCAGTATGACTCGACATGTGTGTTTTAATACAAAAGTGTCATTTTAGTAAAAAAACATGTATCACGTGAAAAAAACTAAAAAAATGAGCTCAGATTGTTTTAAGAATTTTGGAAAATAGTCAATAATTCATTTTTTACATGTATGAATAAACTTCACATCAATCTGACACCCAGTGTGTTTAGTATGACTCTAAGTACATGTTTTCAATATAAAAGTACCATTTTCATTTAAAATGCACATCACATAGACACGACTGAAAAAATGACCACATATTGTTTTCAAAATTTATTAAAACAATACATTTTTCATTTTTCACATATATTAATTGATCATAAACCAATCCTATATCAGATGTGATTAGTATGACTCGAAGCACTTATTTTCATTATAATATTCATTTTAGTTTAAAATGAATCACATAGACAAAACTGAGAAAAAGAGCTCTGATTGTTTTCAAACATTATAACAATGATCCATAATTCATTTGTGACATGTAATAATTGACCATATTTCAATCTAACACACGGTGTGGTCAATATGACATGAAATTCCTATTTTCAATATAAAAGTGTCATTTTAGTTTAAAACGCATGTCACATCACCAAAACCAAGAAAACATGATCAAATTGTTTTCAAAAATTAGTAAAATTATTCGTAATTTATTTTTGATATGTTGGAATTAATCTCACATCAATTTGACACACTATGTGGTCAGTATGACTCAAAGTGATTTTTTTCAATACAAAAGTGTCATTTTAGTTTAGAACATGTATCATATAGAAAAAACTGATAAAAAAAGTTTGCATTGTTTTCAATCTTTAGTAAAATGATCCATAATTAATTTTTGATGAGTAGGGATTGACCGCACATAAATATAACACCCAAGGTGTTTGGTTTGACTCAAAGTACATTTTTTCAATATAAAACTGCCATTTTAGTATAAAAAGTGAATCACATAGACAAAATTGAGAAAATGAGCTCATATTGTTTTAAAGATATTATAAAATAATCCACAATTAATTATTCATGTAGGAATTAACCACAAACCAATTTGAAACATGATGAATTTGGTTTGACTTGAAGTACATGTTTTTATTATAAAAGTGTCATTTTAGTTTAAAAAGAATTTCACATATCCAAATCTAATAAAATGAGCTCGGATTATTTTCAAATAGTAGGAAAATGATTCATAATTCATTTGTGATGTGTTTAAATCAACCACATTTTTATCTATAACCTGATGTGGTTGGAATGACTCAAAATTTGTGGTTTCAATATAAAAGTGTCGTTTTAGTTTAAAAAGAATGTCACATTGCCAAAACTTTGAAAAAATTTAATATTATTTTTAATCATTAAGAAAACCATCCATAATTTATTTTTTATGTGTAGGAATTGACCGCACATTAATTCGACACCTGATGTGATCGATATGACTCAAAATGTGTGTTTTCAAAATAAAAGTGTCATTTTAGTTTAAAATGACTTTCACGTCATAAAAATCGAGAAAACAAGCTCTTATTTTTTCCAACATTTGTAAAATGATCTATAATTAATTTTTGACCTGTAGGAAATGACTATACATCACTCTAACATGTGATGCGGTGGTGTGACTCAAAGTATGTGTTTTCAGTACAAATGTTTCATTTTAGTTTAAAAAACATATCACATATCCAATACTACAAAAATAATCTTAGATTATTTTCAAATGTTATTATAATGATCCATAATTCAATTCTGGCATGTAGGAATTTACCACACATCAATCTAACACCTTATGTGGTTGGTATGGCTCAATGTGTATGATTTCAAAATAAAAGTGTCATTTTAGTTTAAAACATGTGTCACATAGCCAAAAACGATAAAATGAGCTCATATTGTTTTCAAAATTTAGGACAATGATTGATAATTCATTTTTCATGTGTTGGAATTGACTGCATTCTAATATAACACATGATGTGGTCAATAAGACTTGAAGTGCATGTTTTCAATATAAGTGCCATTTTAGTTTAAAATACATCAGTTTTTTAAAACCAAAAAACAAGGTCAGATTATTTTAAAACAATATGAAATTGATCCATAATTCATTTGTAATATATAGGAATTGACTACATGTCAATCCAACACCCAATGTGGTCAGTATTAGTCGAAGTGTGTGTTTTCAATACAAAAGTTCCATTTTAGTTTAAAAAACATATTTCATAACCAAAACTAAGAAAATGAGATCATATTTCATTCAAACATTAGTAAAATGGTCCATAATACATTTTTAATGCGTAGGAATTGACCAAAAAAACATAAAACACATGATGTGGTTAGTATGACTCGAAGTACGTGTTTTCAATAAAAATGTGTCATTTTAATTTATGACACACATCAAATGGACAAAACTGAACAAATGAGCTTGGAATGTTTTCAAAAGTTAGGATAACAATCCATAAATGATTTGTGATGTGTAATAATCAATCACACATCAATCTGATACATGATGTGACTGATATGACTTAATGTGTGTGTTTTCAATATAAAGTTTTCATTTTATTTTAAACCACACATCAATATCCCTAATAAAGAAAATGATATCAGGTTGTTTTAAAAATTTAGGACAATAATCCATAATTCATTTGTGATGTGTTGAAATTTACCACATGTCAGCCCAACACATGAAGTGGTCAGTATGTCCCAAATCATGTGTTTTCAATATATAAGTTTCATTTTAGTTTAAAACATGCATCACCTAGGTCGAACTGAGAAGATAGGATCTAGTTGTTTTCTTATCATTTTATATACTATTACTTAATTAATTTTCTTATCATTTTTATATGATGCTTATTTTATTAATTTTCAATGAGATAATACTTGAATAAGAACAAAAATATTGTGATAGTTTAAGTCCTATTCTTAAAAAGAATGTCCTCTTGAATTAGATAACAACCATAGTGAGTTTTTTTATTACCATAACTCTGATATAATTAAATAGAACCTACTTTTGAGAACAATAAGTAATGGTGTGATGTGTAAAAATCAACCACAACTCAATCTGACACACAATTTCCCAGGTATGACTCAATGTATATGTTTCTAGTTAACAATCGACGCTTTGTGTTTAATTAATTTCATTATATTATTACAATCATAAGAAATGATTTATAATACTAGTTTATTATTGTTCTCAAATGGGGGTGGTTTTTTCAGCAACTAATTGCATTGACTGTGGATTAGGAGCCAAAGACAAAGGAACATTGATGTTTTTGAATTTCCTTGATAAATTTTACTTATTCATGTAATTGTAAAAACCAATGTTTGAAATGTATATAATATATTGTTTTTCCTTTTATTCGTGATGTAAATTTTATTTCAATTAAATTTTATATTTCACTACCATAGTTTGTTCCTTTAACAATGCCCAAAAAGGGATTTTACAACGTTAAAAAAGAATTTTCATCCTTAGTGTAATTAAATGGGGGACCCCTTTATCATCACTTTCATTATCACTTATAATGGGGGTCGTTATCAGTGTTAGAAATAGCACTGATAAAGTCCCTACTACCACAATGTTCTTTTTGGATAACAACACATTGTTTCAAATACATATGTATGAAAATACAGCTGTTTGAAAATTCATAATTTAATTGAAATAGAATTTACATCATACATATAAAAAACACTATATTATATACATTTCAAACATTATTTAGTATAATTTAATTTGTAATTACTATCCACAAACATTTAAAAACATCAATGTTTCATCATCTTTGGCACCTACGACCCCCTCTCAAAAAATCCAGATCATGGTTTTAACTGCTGAAAAAACCACCACAACCAGAGTAAAAGAATCCACTGATATATGAAAATAATTCTTATGTTAGTAATACTATAATGAAATAAATTAAATATAAATATGAAATAATATATTAAAAATTCCAATTTTAAATAAAAGGACACACATAAAGTCATACCAGTCATACCATACATCAGATTGAGGTTGGTTCAATTCATACACATTAAAAATGATATACAGATTGTTATCCTAAAGTGTATAAACAATCTTAATATCTTTGTTTAATTTTGAGTATTCCACTTTTCTTTTTTACTAAAATGTCATTTTAAACTATAGACATACACTTTCTGTCAAACCGGTCACATTGTTTTTTGTATTCATCTGAGACTGATTTTTACATGTCAAAATGACTTATGAATTATATTCCTAAAGTATCCAGATAGTCTAAAAATATTTTCTTTGTTTTCAATGAGGGGAACATGTTTTGAAATAAAATGTCAATTTTAGACTGATAACAGATAGTTTGAGTCATACTAGGCACACTATGTATTGAATTGATGGGAGTATGATTCCTATATATCAAAAATGACTTATGTATCACTGTCTTAAAGTATAAAAACAATATGAATGTGTTTTACCAATTTTGAGTATGTCACTTTTTTTCACTAAAATGTCAGTTTTAAATAAAAAGATGCACTTTGGGTCATACTGGCCACACTGTGCATCATATTGAGGTGTGGATATTTCTTAAATATCACAAATGACTTATGAATCATTGTCCTAATGTATAGAATGATCTAAATATGTTTCCTAAGTATGTCTAGTTTCTTTTTTACTAAAATGTCATTGCAAACTGAAAACACACACATTGAGTCATTCCAGTCACATTATGAATCGTTTTGAAATTATACTAGTTCATACATGTCACAAATGACTTACGAATATTTTTCCTAAAGTATCATGAAAATATTAGTGCATTTTCTCAGTTCTCAGTGAGTGACACAAATTTTGAAATAAAATGTCAATTTTAGACTCATAATAGAAACTTTGAGTCATACTAGACACATCATGTAATTTATTTTTGTGAGGTTGATTCTTACATGTAAAAAAGGACTTATGGATCATTTTTCAAAATAATCAAAGGAATCTGAATGCATTTTCTTTGTTTTAAGAATGTCACTTATCCTTTTTACTAAAACTAATTTCAATTTTAAATAAAAAGATGCACTTGGGGTCATACTGGTCACACCATGTATCGAATTGAGGTGATTATGATTCCTACATGTCACAAATGTCATATGGATCATTTTCCTTATGTATAAAAAAATTGAATGAATTTTATCAGTGTTTATTATGTTACTTTTCTTTTTTACTAAAATTAATGTCAATTTAAAATATAAAGACACACTTGGAGTCATACCGGTTACACTATGCATTGGATTGGGGTGTGGTTGATTAATATACATCAATAATAAATTATGAATCATTTTCCTAAAGTATCGAAACCATATAGATGTTTTTTCTTAGTTTTGAGTTTTTCAATTGTGTTTTTTACTAAAATTTCATTTCAAAATAGAAACATTCATTTTAAGTCATACCAGTCAGATTGTGTGTTGGTTTTATGTGAAAAATGTTTCTACATGTCATAAATGCCTTATGATTCATTTTAAAAAAATTATTAAAATAATCAGAGCACATTTTCTTGGTTTTTAGTGTGTAGCACACATTTTCAACTAAAATGTCAATTTTAAAATAATAATGGACAATTTTAGTTATACTAGGTACATCGTGTATCAGATTGAGGTGCGGTTGATTCCTAAAAATCTCAAACAATGTTTGGATCACTTTCCTAAAGTATCAAAACAATATAAATGTGTATTATTGGTGTTGAGTATGTCACTTTTCCTTTTTACTAAAATTAATGTCAATTTTAAATAAATAAAACTTGGAGTCATACAGGTCACATCATGCATCGTATTGAGGTTTGGTTAATTCCTACACATCAAAAATATCTTATGAATCATTTTTCTACTGTATCAAAAAAATATGAATGAGTTTTATTAATTTTGATTATGTCAATTTTGTTTTCTAAAATGTTATTTCAAACTAAAAACACACACTTTGAGTCATACCAGTCACATCATGCGTCAGTTTAATGTGAGACTGATTCCTACACATTAAAAATAACTTTTGAATCATTTCCCTAAATTATCAAAACATTAAGAGTGCATTTTTTTTCAGGGAATGTCATGCTTTCTAAACTAAAATTTCAATTTTAAACTGATAACAGACACCTTGTGTTATACCTAGCATACCATGTATCAAATTAAGGTTTGGTTGATTCCTATATGTTTAAAATTACATATAGATCATTTTACTAAAGTATCAAAATAATATAAATCATTTTTATTGATATTGAGTACATCACTTGTCTTTTTTACAAAAAGAAATTCAATATTAAATAAAAAGACACATTAAGAGCCATACCGGGCACACCATGTATCGATTAAGGTAAAGATAGTTCCTACACATCACATATGAATTATGGATCATTTTCCTAAATTATAAAAATAATAAAAATGTGTATTATTGGTCTAGAGTATGACACTTGTTGTTTTTTATAAAATTAATGTTGATTTTAAGTAAGAAGACATGCATAGAGTCATACCAGTCACACCATGCATCCAATTAAGGTTTGATTGATTTATTCACATCAAACATGACTTATGGATCTTTTTTCTAAAGTATCAATGAAATACAATTTTTTTCTTAGTTTTGAGTATGTCGCTTTTCCTTTTTACTAAAATTAATTTCAATTTTAAATAAAAAAGGCACACTTGGAGTCATAACAGTCACATTGTGCATCAGATTGAGGTTTGGTTGATTCCTCCTAATCATAAATAACTTATGGATAATTTTTCTAATGTATAAAAAAATAATTTTTTTTTCTTAGATTTGAGTATGTCACTTTTTTTTACTACATTTTCATTTCAAACAAGAAACACACACGTTGAGTCATACTGGTCACATCATATGTTGGTTTGATGTGATATTGATCCATACATGTCAAAAATGACTTATGAATCCTTTTCCTAAATTATCAAGGAAATCCAATTATTTTTCAAGGTTTTTAGTTAGTGACACACTTTTTGAACTAAAATGTCATTTTTTAAGATAATGGACATTTTGAGTTATATCGGGCACACCATGTATTAGATTGATGTGAAACTAATTCCTATATGTCATAAATGACTCTTGGATTGTTTTCATAAAGTATAAAAATAATCTCAATGTTTTTTCTTAGTTTTGAGTATGTCACTTGTCCTTTTTACTAAAATTAATGTTAATTTTAAATAAAAAGACACACTTGGAGTCATATCGGGCACACCATGTATCAGATTTGAGGTGAGGCTGATAACTACACATTAAAAATGACATATGGATAATTTTCCTAAAGTATCAAAACAACATGAATGTTTTTTCTTGATCTTCATTATGTTACTAATTTTTTTACTAAAATTAATGTCAATTTTAAATAAAAAGACACACTATGAGTCATACCAGTTACATTTTATGTCATATTGAGGCGATGATGATTCTAACATGTCAAAAATGAAGTATGGATCATTTTACTAAACTATCAAAATAGTAAAAATGTTTTCTCTTTATTTTAAGTTTGTAACTTATGATTTTTACTAAAATTAATGTTAATTTTAAATAAAAAAGACACACTTGGAGTCATACCAGTCACACCATGTGTCTGATAGAGGTGTGTCTGATTCCTACATGTCAAAAATGACTTATGAATCATTTTCATAAATTATCAAAATAAAAAAAATCATAGTGTTGAGTATGTTATGTGTGTTTGAAACTAAAATGTAAATTATAAACTAAAAACATACATTTTGAGTCATACTGAGCACACTGTGTATCAGATTGAGGTGTGGATGATTGATTATTTGTTGTGTGATTTTATTACAACTATCTTCAACATGCCAAAAAATAGAGAACTAATCCATTTGGATGGTAGTGGAAACCCCATGCTCTATGAAATTCCCCATCCAAAATCACCATGTTCTCTCTTTTTTAGCTTGTTGCTGAGAGTTCAGTGTAAAAGAATCCACCATTATAATAAAAAAATATTATGTACGTAATAATTTAATGAAATAAATTAAACACAAATATGAAACAATGAATTAATAAAATATAGATTTTAAACTAAAACCACACAATTTGAGTCATATTGGGTATACTGTGTATCAGATTGAGGTATGGCTGATTCAACCATGTATTTTTATCCTACAGTTCATGATCATAGTACATGAGTGAATCATCCTTACTGATAAAATAATTTATTCATGATATTTATGAAAATTAAAAAAAATCATATAAAAATGATATAAAAGTGGTACGCATTTATTCATTGTTTCATATTTATGCTTAATTTATTTCATTAGATTTAAAATGCGTACCACTTTTCATAAGTGAAGAATACCCCATCCTTTCTTTATGGTGTGGGTATGTTGGTTTTTCTGCCCGTTGATTATTTTCATCAACAAAATACTATTTTGTAAATTAAAATTTCATAATTAAATTAATTAATACACATATTTTCAAACAATTTATTACCATCCATAATGTACCTAAAAATATGTCTCCTCCTGATGGAAAATAAACACATCCCATGCTTCTTATCATATCATGTGTGCATACATATGCGGTGGGTGTGGGTTTATTTTCCCTTAAGCATATTTAAGATGAAACATCATTAGAATGGTTCAAATGCATTTGTGATCCTCTCTAGAAAGAATTAATACAAACTTATTGAGGGATTCATCTACTGTAAATTTACTCTATAAGGGATAATTAAGAGTAATTTGATGTTTAATTATTTAAATTTTTAGTGAAATAAAGAAAAAATATCATAATGTTACCTTATTAACTTCTTAAATTAATTTCTTAAGCATAGGCACAACATATTGCCAAAAATCTACATCATTTGGAACATACTGCCAAGTGGTAAGCTCAATGAAACTACTAAATTTGGCCTTGTTTTGGTTAACAGGTTTGTGGCACACATTCAATCCAACCTTGAATTTGATGCCTTTTTTTGATTTAATAGTTTTTTCTAACACTGTCACACTATGGAACTCCTTTTTATTATATTACATCAATTCGTATACATCTAACATTTTCTTAGGTTACACATCATCAATATGTTTTTCCATTTGATTTGTTGCATCAGCATGTGTAGAAGGTTGTTGTTCATCTGCACTAAGAGCACCAGTAAGTTGAGAAACCCATTGATCCTTGGTATTGGGAGTATCAACACATATAGAAGTCATTTTCTATAGAAGTGGTTCAACATTTAATTTATATTATTCAAATTCATATGTGAACTAATAATAATATGAGGTAACACAATGTATATTATAGAAAAATATATAACTTGATTATTGAACCTCCTTTTAAAAATTTAGAGGGAATTTTACCCCTCTATCAAGTATCCAAATCCCTTCGTTATGGTCTCTTATAGAATAAAATACCCATCTATATTGTGAATGCTATGAAATGATTGAAATTTCCAAATTAAAGAGTTATCCTTAGTTGAATTTTCATCTAAACCTTCAGTGGTTTTTATCGATAATATAACAATTTACCACTTTCAATTTGTAGGATGTGGAATATAAAATACTTGAACTATCACTGATTTTATTATAAATAGTTCATCTTTATACCCTTCCTTACTGAAATACACTTTTATGAATCTCAATTCATTAATTTTAAAAGCACACATATTATCAACCCACTTGCATTGAAAAATTATCACTTGGAATGTTGTATAATATAACTCCCATATTTGTTTGATGATTCCAAAGTATGACATATTCTCATAAATTGGATTTCTTTACTTGGTACCATATACATGAATCACTTCAACCACAAGTGTAACTCTATTATATTTCATGGTACTTTCATCATCATGTATATTTTTATAGAATGTATAACAATTAATTACATAACCATTATAAGATAATACATTAAAACTTAGTCCTCTAGCTACCCATTAAATTCGTTCTGAAATTGAATTCATATTTTCATTGACTATATAAAAATATGGTATTTAAAACATCTTATAAACTATTGATTATATATGTATTTTATATCTATATTTATACCCTTTATGGATTCAAATGCCTAATAATGTCTATTTGAGTATTAATATATTGTAAAACCTCTAAAATTTTATGAAAAACATAAATGTGGGCCTACTTCTGATCTATAATAATGATTGTGAAACCATCTATTATAGAAATTTATTCACCCACATGGCACCTAATGTGGTGAAATTTTAGTACACCAATGCTTTCCATACCAGACCGGTAGTCGGTACAGAGTTCAATGGAATTATCAACAATATATATCATCATAATAAATCCCCCTTTACAACTTTTATTTTTGACACACCCTTTCAAAATATTCACATACTATTCAATGGAGTACACTTTCTTAATGTACAAGACCACATAGTTGAATCTCTCTAACCAAGTGAACCATCATATCAAAGAATGTCAGAAGGAATAAAATTTCCAATTCACGTGATATGATGGAAATTTCATTTTTCATAGTTATAAATTTTTCCAATTCTATACATTTACTGCATATATATTTTAAAAAGAAAAGAATATTGTTTAATGTATGATAGAAAATCTTGTGTAAAATGAATCATTAATTTACAGTCATTAGATCTTTCATCAAAACATAAATTTCATGTAATTTCAGAACCTTTAACATTAAATTGGCCATTGTTATGCTATTCTAATTATTAGATGAATACCCCTCTAAAACATTTTCATTATTATATAAGTTTAAATTCTAATATCTCTCCTACCTGGAAAGAGTATAAGTAGTTGGAGAAAGAAATTTTTATTTTCACCCTTCACTGGTTCCAACTCTTTCCATATTCCCATGTCAATCATGTTCAACCTAGACTTAATTCCATCCTTTTTTTCGGGTGTATTTAGAAATCTTCCAATGACACTGTCAAATACATTTTTTTCAACATGAATAACATCAATAACATTTCTAACGTATTGAAAATTCCAATATAAACTAATCAAATTTTCCAATTTATTTTCATATGGATTTTCAAAAAAAATTAACAAAATCAATGAAAATATATTTTAATTTTTCAAATCATTGATCACCTGTTAGTGGATATGATGTTCTGCGTTCTTCTGAACTCCCATAAAATAATTTCATACAAGATCGGCATGTATGTCGTTGAGGTAGAAATATATGATGTCCTAGAAACATAGTTTTAAATGAATGTTTCAACCTAATTGACTATGTACCTTGTTCAAAAAATGGGACATATTTGAATTCCTTTAATTCAATATCCATACAAATTTCCATAAGCAAAAAATTTATACCACATCCCATAAAACATGGATCTCAATGTGAAGTCTTTATTTATGTAAACACCATAAAAAGTAACACCTAAATCCCACAATAATTTGAAATATTTGATAAATGGATCCAAATAAACATTAGTACCATTACTATGTTATTTTGGTCCTGATATAATCAAAGATAACATAATTTATTTTTTATGCATAACCACAGTGAAAATTTAAAAATTACCAACATAATTGGCTATGTATGTCATGACCCGTCCTCGGGGCCCGTGTCGTGACTACCCCAAGCCCGCCTTCCATAGGCCAGGGGCTGGCGACTAGCACCAAGGCGTAAATCCCAGTAAAAAGGGAATACATTGCCTTTGTAAAGTAAACAAGCACTACAGAGTAAGCAAGCGGAAAAAGTAAACACTAAGTAAAAGCTGGTACAACAGTAAGTGCGGAAAAGTAAAGGGGGCCGGAAATACAAGATCAACTGTAAAGTACAACTAAAAGGGGAAAAAAGCAACTGAAAAAGTAAAGCCACAACGTCGAGCTATCCTCTGGAAGTCCCACCTGAAGGGTGGGTACAGAAAGCCTCCACTGCTCCTCGGGTCTAGCCTATCGCTCTGAGTACACCTCGCCCAGTGGTCCACCTCCAGGTATCGTCCTGCTCTGCAAGCCTCCACCACGATTAGCGCTATCCGTCATCTGCAACCAACACAATGTAGTGCGGGCATAGCCCGTGCAGGGGTGAGTATAAGCTACTCAGTAGGGACCCCGAGACCCCCGAAGGTCTCCCAGAATCCACAAAGGATAAACCACAAAGGAAAGATACAATCACGAAGTAACATCCGACACGGATTAGGTATATGCCCATACATATACCTAAGTCATCAATTCTCGCTCGGCTCCAACATCCGAGCTCAAGTACAACCCAGTCCACGCAGGAAAGCAAAACGTGAAATCCACACAGGATATCTCAATACAATCCACAAAGGAAAGTAAAACATAAATCCACACAGGATAGCTCAACACAATCCACAAAGGAAAGTAAAACAGGGTTTCAGCTCACACAGGATATACTTCTTCGTAAGATGATAGAGATGATCAGATGTAGCCACTAATTCATCTAAGTCGTCGGACCCACAAAGGATCGGTAGGTACTAACCCCCGCAATGACCCACATAGGATCGATCATGAAGTTGAAACCATAGCTATTGGGAAACTTTTTCTCTATCAAGCACAGTGGTTATGCCGCTACAACCAAGCGCTTCCCTCTAACCTTGGACTACTGTAGTACTCCACCTATCGAGTACTGTGGGCCTTCTGCTACAACCAAGCGCTCTCCCGTGCTGCTACAACCAAGCGCTCCTCCGTCGTGGGTCTACCGCTACAACCAAGCGCTCCCCTGTGCCGCTACAACCAAGCGCACCTCTGTCGTGGGTCTGTCGCTACAACCAAGCGCTCCCTTGTGCCGCTATAACCAAGCGCACCTCTGTCGTGGGTCTACCGCTACAACCAAGCGCTCCCCCTCATAGCCTCCAGAGGTACTCCTTCTGTTGAGTACCGCGGGTATGCCGCTACAACCAAGCGCTCCTCCTTCGTGGGTTTGCCACTGCAACCAAGCGCTCCCCACTGGGCTATCCGTAACACACCGATTCGTTCGATCAGCAGTCGTCAAGTCTCAACCGGCTCTAGGGTTTCCGCACACAGCATGCTCGTTCTAGGAGGGTCCACTCCACGAGCTAAGTGGTCGATGCATCAACTGACATGCAGTCCGGAGTTGATGTATCCCAATATGTACCGTAGTGGTCACTTCTGAAAACACAGAGGATTCCCGTACTGTTCTCATCATCGTCGCAGTCGAATCCACCGAAGATCTCTGTATAGTCATCGTCGTCGAAGTCGCAGCCAGCACTAGGGTCCCCGCATACAGCAAGCTCGTTCGGGAGGGTCCGCTCCATGAGCTGAGAGTCTGATACATCAACTGACACAAAGTCCAGATTTGATGTATCCAAAAGTTCCGTATCGTCAACAGGAACTCAACGCCGCAGACGGCGCATCAATCGGACGCCCGGTCTGAGAGTTATTAGCTTTTTCGTCCCAGGGGCCCGTTTGGTTTTTTAAGGAAAAACCAACCCGACCGTACTCCACCTGCGTCCAAACCTCGGGCGGAGTATGCCAAAAGATTCGTCTCACTTAGAGGAATCCACCAAAGTCGACGGCACGTCAATCGGACGTCCGAAGCTCAAGATATGAGTGTTTCCGCTCCGAGGGCCCAGTTGGTTTCGTGAACGAACCAACCCGGCCGAATCCAAAGTTTCCCGAAACCTTGAGTGCGATATACCGAAACGACCGTATCGATCCAAGGATCGCATAGCCACTGACGACGCGTCGTTCGGAGGCCCGTACCTCAAGTTACAGGCAAAAGACCGAAAACGGTCCGAAGATGGGGGGTCTCGGCCCGGACCGACCCGGCCCAACCCCCCCTGGGTCGGCTCGAATCGGGTCGATCCGACCCGAGTCCGGGTCGGACCCGGTTCGGCGCGACCCGACCGGTTGGACCGGCCTGGCTCGGCTCGGCCGAGCGGCCGACCGAGGGAGCCGCGGGGCGCTGCCTCCGCGGAATGAAGAAGTTGCGGCCCTCGAGGGGCCGCGCTGGAGTCAATGGACGCGGAAAAGGCCGCATCCTGTGCGTGTGAGCCGGACCCGCGCGGCCGCGGGTCCACTGGCCGCAGCGGCCCTGTCCGGCGGCGCGTCGGGGCGCCGCCGGCGACCCGCGCCGCCGGAGGCTTCCGCGGGCCACCCGAGTTGCTCTGGTGGTCCGTTTTCCTTCCCGTCTGCGCCGCTGCTCCTCCCGGGTCCCGTTCTTCACTGCGGAAACATCAAATCGCCCTTGCATCACATTTTATCGTCGCCCGCCAAATCCACACAATAACGAAGAACTGCGGAGGGTTGTCGGGCCGTGTTCGTTTGGCCTGCACCCTCCGCGTTAGGCGGTATCAATCGGGAGGATTAATCAACACATAGAAAACATAACCAAAAATAATTTTAATGAATTAAAATTGTTCTTATGAACCGGGTTCTTCATTTTAAAATAAACGATCACGGGAATATAAATTATTTCAAAACAACCCCTACCTCGTCAAGTCGTCGCACGCGCGTTCTTCACGGATTTGATCGCTGCGGAAGGAGGCGATCGTCGCGTCGCGGAAGGGCGTCGCGTCGTCGCAGAAAGGCGTCGCGTCGTTGCGGAAGGGCGTCGCGTCGTCGCGGAAAGTCGTCGCGTCGTTGCGGAAGGGCGTCACGTCATCGCGGAAGGGCGTCGCGTCGTCGCGGAAAGGCGTCGCGTCGTCGCGGAAGGGCGTCGCGTCGTCGCGGAATACGGTGACGCGTCGACGAACTCAGAGGTTCAAGAACATGAAGATTTAATTATATCGATTAAATCCATGTGTTGTTATAAATCACAAAGAAGATTTAAAAGAAACCCAAAATCTCCTACCTCAAGCAGTTGGTGATCGGAGATCATTGCGGGGAAGAACGTCTTGGAAGAAGTGTCGTCAATCTCCGAGGGTGACGGCGTTCTTCGCGTTCTTCGCGTTCTTTGCGTTCTTCATGAAGGAGGATGAAGGCACAAAGTTGTCAAAACCTCTCAATGAGCATTTTTTCAGAAGTCGTGTGTTGGTCTTATTTTATTATTACGCCAACGGATTGAAAACAGGTTAAGAAACGATTAAATTAATTCATCGAATTAATTCAACGAATAAAACCGCCCAATTAATTCAACGAATAAAACTGCCCAATTAATTGGTGCGTTAAGAAATTAAGAAAATGCGTCAGTTGACTTTCATAATGACGGGTTTTCGCGGGTGCGTTACTTAGCAGAAAGAAACGGTGGGGCTCGTGCGGGCCCCACCTCATAAATATCCTACCAAGAGGGTAGGATATTTTTGGATAGCACCCTATCCGCATCAACTCAGCTTAAGCTGCTTTAAGTGGCTTCAAGTGGCTTCCAAGCGGCTTAAGTGAAATAAAATAAAGTTCGTCGTACAATTTATTTTATTTCTTAACTTTAAGCCCAAAAAAATAAAAACCACACCCGAGCAAACGCAACTCCGGAAGAGGCGTTTCTAAGCAATTATCGGCGCTGCGATTCCATCAGTGCCCTCAGAATTCAATTCCGAGCACCGGTTCAAAAGTTAGAAAAACTCGCTCGTCCGTTCACTGAACGTACCCGAGCCAAACTTCGGAAAATGATTCCGGGCACACCGGGCCTCGGAATCAGGTGCCGTCAGAAACAGCATTCTTGTAAAATTCCAAAGAAAATTAAGAAAAAAAAATTTCCTTGAAATTTACGGGTCTTTACAATGTACTATGATTACTTCTTTTAAAACCAAAAGTATTTGCTCCATATTTTTTGATTATGTAATATTAATATTTAAAAAAATAAATAAATATAGTAAAAAGGGTCCTTTTAACTAAAGGGAACCCAACATTTTAATGTTTCAAATAATTTCAGCATGCTTTGAAGGAAATTGGAAATTGAAATTAAGAAAATAATTACTACATTGGTGGTTTGTGTTATCCTATGAATTCAAACACAATTATCACTGGTACATATTATAGGAAGACTAATACTTAGGGTAGTTCAAGAAACATATGTGCATGTCTAGAAGAGACGGTGGATGAGTCTCAAGAAACAAAATGCAATAATAATATTTTGGGAGATGAAGCTAATGAGGATGAGAGTTTTCTCCTTAAATATAAATGTTCCCAAGATGGGTAGTTAGAAAAGCATCAGTAAATATTTCATAGTTCTCTGTCTAAAATTTAATAAAGTTAAAGTAGTTATCTGGTCCCCATAAGGGTCTCCTTGAATGGTGCGACCATGAGAAGACTCGGTTGGATGGTCTTACATGCACTCATACTGAGAAAACCATTTCAATTTCAATATTCAAAGTAAACCTTCAATTACTCCAGGAAAATGAAATGAATTTTGGTCTAAGGATTGAATTTCAATAGCGATTGGCTTCCTATGAGGCTAAGGTTGTGGGAGTTTGGTCATGATGGATATCCTATGGGTTGGATGGGGTTTGTAACATTCCCTTTACATGGTGCTATCCTCAATATATATTATGTAGGATATGTGGTTATCTATATCTTGGAATTCTGTGATATTAAATATGATCTTATAAATATTGATACCACCATTCCTCTTTACACATTTTTTCTATCTCTAAATACATGCAGTATGAATTCTTAGTCATAATCTACACAGTTTTTTTGGAATCGTTAATTTTTAAGAGAAAATAATTATATTCCATATATATCATTTATTTTTATTTTTATTTTTTTGAATATAAATGTGAATTATTAACATTAAAAAATATGATTAATTTTAAAAACCCCAAGTTGGTATCCTTTCCCAACCCATGTATATACTTTTAAAGTAAATACTTTTTATTATAGATTGAACATATAACTATTAATTTAATATGTTCATTTTTCATAAAACAAGTTGAATAAGGTCATCATTTAAATTTATTTTTACCCAATGTAAATAATTCATCTCATTCTGATCCAATAAAAAATGAAAATTTTCCCACTAAGAACTTCCATCCTAGTGTATGGGATTGTCAGTACACTTATTTTCCCCCATTAACCCTATGTTAGGATACCAAATTCATAGATTCAAGATACACCTCTAGGAAACCAAAAATACTTGAGTTGAGATTGTCCTATCAGAAACCCAAAATCCATGATTCAATAAACTTCTATTGGAAAACTGAAAGCCTTGAATCAATATAATACTCTTGGAAACTCAAAATCATTAAGTTGATATTCTATTCTTGGAAACCAAAAAATCCATGAGTTGGGATACTCCTCTTAGAAACCCAAAATCATTGAGTTAAGATTCTCTTCCTAGAAATAGAAAAAAGACTTAATTCCAGATACTACTCTTGGAATCCAAAAATGCATAAGTTGATATTATCTTCTTGGAAACCAAAAATAAATGAGTAGATATAATCCTCTTGGAAACCAAAAGTCCATAATTCTAGATACTCTTCTTAGTAACTCAAAAATATTGATTCTAGATACTTCTATTCAAAAACCAAAATCATTGAGTTGATATTATTTTCTGGAAATAAAAAAACAATATTATTCAAGATAATATTCTTAGAAATCCATAGGCCTTGATTTAATATTCTCCTTTTGAAAAACCAAAAAACTTGAGTTTCGATTCTCATCTTGGTATCCCAAGATCCCCGATTTTAGGTAATCCTCTTGGAAACCTAGAATCCCTGAGTCAAGATACTCCTCTTGGAAATATAAAATCCTTGAGTTGATATAATCCACTTATAAACAAAAAAAATAGTCAAGATACTCATATTGTAAACCCAATTAATTGATTTGATATTCTCTTATTGGAAACCAAAAAACCCATTGAGCTGAGATATCCCTCTGAAGTGAACACGTATCAGTTGTATTTGTTTTAAATTAGAAAGTCAATCATGATGGTGAAAAAGATATCAATATGTGTTAAATTAAAGTAATAATATTTCATGCTTGATTATGCATCCATGTAAATTTAGAATATGAATGAGGCATTACTAGTATTAATGGAATTGGTTTGTGAGCCTGCTAGCTTAAAGAAATTATTTGGATAATTCGATGACTAAGTGGAATATTATGTAAAGATTCATTGTGAGATGTTTTTAAACATCTATGTCATATTAAAATGATTACTAGAGAAGTAAAATTGATTATATCATGGGGAGAAGATGGATGAGTTTAAAAAAATACATGTCATTGGGAAGAGTGACATGTTACAGAGAAAGTTTTGAGAAGGATACCCATTTTTTGATGAGGTTACACTTAGTATTTTACAATGTGTGTGAATATAGAGTTACCAAAAATACGGGCCAAGAGTTCCTGAACCAGCCACCCAAGAATCCCAGGATATGACTAGGAAAAATTTTAGTGACTCCTAGCTCAAGATGGTCTACACTGGATAAGGAGTTTCATAGCCTACTAGAATTCACATGTGGATAATATAGGCCTTGTTGAGGGGTGACAACATGTTGGGAATCTGGCATAGGGTGGTTCCAATAATAGGTTCCTAGAGAAAACTCGATTATTTTCATATGGTCGATATAGAATATGGCTTTATATATTATGAAGATGAAGGGTGAGTGGATTTACAATGTTCCCTAACTTTAAAAAAAAACAATACCATGTTAATAATATGTAAAAAAACATGGGTAACTCGGTCATTGATGATATTAAACAACTTGTGCCTCTATGAAATCATCTTCTCTACCTTAAAGGGTTTTGATTCTCCACACTAGACGGTTGGATATGTGACCACACAAGTATGCGACCTACCATGTGTATAATTTTTCATTGATCGCAAGAAAGGAATTCAAACTAATAGAATGAACAAGATTGAACCATTCAAGCTCTTGAACCCAACATACCATATGAAGAGATTCCTCACCCACTTAATAAAGAATAACTAAATGAATGATTATAAAATTTATTTTAATATTCTCATGGTTGAAAAACCATATGTGATCTAGACTGACCATGAGATTCACATGATATATGAATTGAATGCATGTAGTGAAAGTGACTATGAGTGTGATGACTAATTGTACAAGGTATGAAGATAAACCACGAGTGGTCACTATAAATTGAAGAGGGTCTTTAGAAAATAGAGTATGATATATGGTACATAAAATATAAGAAAACATCATCAGTGGTTAGGGAACCGATTCATAGATTCAAACAAAATAAATAGGTTCATACCTTAGAATTGGATATTGATTCATCGAGAAAGTTGAGTGGCGGCAGCAGTCTGCTTTAGCGAGAGTAGCGGTAGGGATCAGTGAGAGCACTTATGAGGGTCTGGTTTCGCGAGAGCTTAAAGGTGCAGAGGGGAGATGACCCTATTAGGGTTATTTTTATAAGAACATGTAAGGATTTTATCAGCACTTTCAAAAAAGTGTTGATAAAGAGTAGTTTTATCAGCACTAAAATAGAAAACACTTATAAAACTACTCTATCAATGTGTTTTTAGCATTGTTAAAATGAGTCTGTATTAGCACTAAAATTTTAGTACTGATAAGGAGTAGTTTTATCAGCACTTTTTTAGTACTGATAAAGGGTTGTGTTTATCAGTGCTAGATATTGTGATGGGAAAGATCTAATTTTAATAATATATTTATTTATTTATAATTATAATTATAAATAAATATATTTAGAAATATTTCTCTATATTTATAAATATTGGTAAATATTTATAAATATATTTATATTATTATATATATTTAAAAAATTATAAATATAATAATTATATTTATAAATATATTTATATGTGGTAGTGTTTTCTCCCTATATTTTCTCCATATATTTTATGTTGCATTGTGTTGTAATTTAAATAGCACAATGCTACAATGTTCTCCTTTAATAGTGATAATAATAGACCTAATTAAATAACCCTTTATTAGCACTAAACTATCACTAATAAAGAACCCTCTTTATCGACATTATTTTTAGCGCTAATAAAGGGTCCATTTAATAGTGCTAAATAAAAGCACAGATAAAGAGGGACCTTTTTCAACATTTTTTTAATACTGATAAAGGCCCAGGATTTTTAGGGGTTCTCTGATTGTCAGTACATCTTTGAACTGACAAATTGACATTATAATACTGTTAAAGGCATTATGTGTAGTATTTAATCTAATACATGGTGTTTATGGTTTGATTTAGAGTGCATGTTTTTAGTTTAAAAGTGACATATTATTTCAAAATGAACATTAGATGTAAAAAAACTAAGAAAATGTGCTCCTATTACCATGATACATTCAAACAGAGACTAGTTTCTCATTTTTGATACGTAAGAATTAACCATATGTTAATTTGGAACATGGTTCAGTTGTTTTTCCTAAAAGTTCTTGTTCTTAATTTAAAAGTCTCATTTTAATTCAAAACATGCATCATATAGTCAAAAACAAGAATATGCCATTAGATTTTCATGATACATTAGGAAGTTTATCGATGATTCATTTTTTATTTATTAGAATTAATAGCACGTCATTTAACAACATGGGTTTACCTGTATGTCGAGGATTTTGTGTTTTCAGTTTAATAGTGACATTGTACATCAAAACACACGTCACATACTCATACATGAGAAAAAACTCATATTTTTGTGATACTTTAGGAAAATGGTCAATTATTCATTTTTGGACTTGTACAAATTAATCACACATCAATGTGAGGAATGGTTTGGTAGGTTTAAGTAAAAAATTCGTGTTTTTAATTTAAAATTTACATTTTTAGATCAAAATTTACATCATATAGTCAAAAATGAAAAAATACGCATAGGTTGTCATGATGCATTAGGAAAATGATCGTATAATGTTTTTATTAGTGTTTTTTATCACTAATAAGACATGACATCGATTATTATTGCTGACATTGTCTGGGGTTTGATAAACACTTACAAAATTGTTTGTCCGCACTTCAAAAGTCTAAGATTGTAGTATTGTATGGTCTGATATTGTTTTTGTTTATGCCTTCCAAATTAATATAATATTTTTCTTCCAATAGAAAAAAATAATACATATTATTTCATATTAATGAAAAGATATGGATAGACACTCTTTCTATTTATTCTTTATAAAAATAACAAATGAATATAATAATTTATAATATGTGAAGTAAAATAATTTTGTATGGAAGATAAGATTGTCTTTTGTTTTGAATATATTAAAAATTATAATTAACATTTATTTCTATATAGAAAAATAAATATACTTATGAATACATTATGTTTTAATTAATTATGAAATATTTATGAGAAATCATTGAATTAATATAAATAATGAAATTTGTAAAATAGTAAAAAATGACATCAAAATTTAACATGAAAAAATCCTCCAATGTAGAGGATAAAAAAACCACGGTGGAAAACCAATAATATAAATGGTTGTACAAGGTATAGGGCCCCATAATCCTAGATTTAAAAAGAAATTTAAATAAGATACCATAATCCCTCTAAATTTGATAGGGGATAGTCTCTTCCTATGGGTCATAACCATCAAAACACATGTTCCCAAATAATGTGTCATCGGAAGGCATGCACGCATACTGTGGGAGCAGAAGTGAGCACGTATCACTAGTGATGGAGGCTCCAACACCTCTCATCCTTGTCTCCTTCTCTAACTCAATTGACACCATCTTATCCATCATCACATTATATGGAGCCACAGACCCCATATGAATAAGACTGAATGTGTTTTTAGTAAAAGTAGAATCTGTTGAGGGACCTATCATCATGATCTAGAGGGACACAGAGGGGAATAGGTATTAGTTATCTCCACCCACAGTGGCACCCAGAATGAGATTTGGTTTGCGGTGTCTTTTCCTAGATAACAGTGATGATTTTGGATGACTAGACATGAATAAATCAACATTGATGATATTAGTTCCATGCAACGAGATTCATCCATAAAAAAAATGTAAAACCAAGCCCCAGTAAGGAGGTATCAGTATTGTTTTGATTTTCTTTGTCATTTTCTTGGGAAGTCTTATGCCTTTTTTATTATTTGTCAGGATGTTTTGGTTCTATTTAGTTCATCATTTTTTGATATTATGTTTTATCTTATTGTACTCCTTTTTTCTTGCATAATGAAACCCATGGTGACTCTACCCCATGAACGTAGGCCAATTGTCCAAAGCATGTTACATCACTGAGTCCTTTTATTGCAATCTATATTTGATTCTTTAAATGTATGTTGTTGAATAGATTCATTGAATTTTGAGTTTTAATTTCAAATATGATTTGAAAAAATTAATTTTTTATGATATTAAATTGCAATTATCGAGTTGAGGAAATATCCAATGCTAGTTTGTGATGATGTTCATTGTTACTGCGGTAAAATCATTTGTTCATTCCAGTTTGTGGAAGATTGTTAGACAAATTATACTATTGTTTATTTGATTATGTGTTATAAGACTGGAAATTAAACATTAGATTTTAGATTTTGTATTATGGGATTATGCGAACTAGATTCATACCCAATGGATTATGGGTAGTTGAATGTGGACTGCCTTAGGAAAAAATGTGGATCCAAATTGGGTATAATTTTATGTCATAAAAATTTAGAATTGATAATTTGTTTCATTAAATTATTTTTTAGTGGCATTTATTGTGCATCATGCTTTGATGTTTTTCATCTTATTTTTATTCTCTCTTTGGATATAATTTGCATTATATTTTTTTTGTTATTTCCTTGCATGGTTTTCCCTTTACTATTTTCCTATTGGAGCCCTAAAGATGAATTTTGGTAGTTGCTACCTATGTGTGTCTCTTGTTCTAGGTTTGGGAAGGGTATAGTGCAAGGTTGGCCCAGGTGAGAGTGTATTAGTTAGTATTAGGGTTTGTGATAGGGTCTATCTATCAGGTTATTTGGTCTTGTAGTTATTCCATTAGCCTAAGGAGAGTGAGCTAGTAATTATATTAGGACTTTTCCCCTATTTTGTGTCATGGTTTTGGCCCAGTGTATCTAGGTGTTGACTTGTTGTGAGTAGTGATTGAGCCTTGGAAGTGTTTAGAGTGGAAGAGTCATGTGAACAGGTTCGGTGATGATCGGGTTTCATGGTGGTTCTGTTAGGATCACTTTAGTGATGTTAGGTGGTTCCTATATATTATTAGAAATCTAGACTAGGATGATACTTCTTCATCAGTAGCTGGATAACCTTGGATCACCAGTGTTATCGTGGTTTTATATTTTGTCCTTAAGACTCCTAGGGATTCATGGGATTTGGAGTGGTACCTTGTTATTGAGGAACTTCTCCTATTTTCTAGGTTTTAGTCGATATATTCTCTTCAGGTGAAGATTTTTCTGAGTCTGTGATTGGTTTATGTGGAGACCTATTTTTCTTTTTCTATGTTTTATTTACCAGTGTTTATTTTATTAATGTTATTTTCATTACTTCATTGGTTTACTGAGTGATTCTTTTTGTTTTTTCTGATTCTTTTTTTTATGGTTATTGAATGGGTACTATTGTTTTCTACCTAGTGTTGTAGGTACTGGTGAGTAGTCTAGGACTTCCTCATTGGAATTGTCTCATAGGTGGGCTTAGGTAAGTGCAAGTGTGTGATTTTCTTATGTTTAGAATTGTTTAAATTCTCAGCATGTTTAGTATATTTCTAATTTCATTATTTTGGTAAGTGTGTGTCATGTTGATGTATAATGGGAGGGTCGTTTTCTATAGGTCATTTCCTGTTTAGGATGTGATTCCAAAATGGATGGTGGTAGGTGATGTGGAATCATTATGTGGTTCAGAGTTTAATTTTTAAGGTGGAGTTTTATAATATTGTTTCATTTTAAAAAAAATTATGCATTTAATTTTTAAGGTGGAGATTTTTGAATTTTTTTTATTCATTTTTTTTATTTTGTTAATTATATGTTTTTTTATTTTAATATGTTTTCTTGAGAATTTGTTACATAGCATTCAATAGGGAACCACCCGCCTCTTCTCCACTGACCTTGTGTCTATGATTCGTCTCCCTTTCCTGGCATGATGTGATAACCCAGACCATCAAAATCCATCCCTTTTCCAATTTCTGGATCCTAAGGGTGACGTCTCAGTGGTAGGACCTCATTTCAGTGTGCGACCGATCAGCGTGCGGCCGATTGGTGCCGCACAGCCTTGTCGAGTTTTCTTCTACAGTTTTTTCCCGTAATGCCACTTTTAGGCCTTTTCAACCTTTTTGGGAGTGGTTCAAGGCCGTTTCTAAGCCCTTAATCAATGTTTAAATTTCTAAGGGTAGGGCGACCCTCAACGGACCCAACTGTGTGTCCGCATAACATACCCCTCTGTTTACATGAAATCCTTAAATTGCAGCTGATGGGAGTAATTAAATAACAATTAATCCTGTCGTGTGTAACCACCCAACTGTGTGGGGAACCACGATCCGAAATTAAATCTGTTCAAGTCCCCATATCCCGTAACAACAGGATCTTATCTATATATCGCATGGGAATTCTTCCTTCTTCTCCTTCTTCCTTTTTGGTCGGCCCCCTTTTCTTCCCAGTTCATTTGGAATCTCCCTTTCCAAGGAAAGTGGTGCGCCTGTACAGAAGCTTTTCTGCTCACCCTTGGGTCCCCGACATTCCTCCCCAGCAAGTCGCGCATCCCCAGTTTTCGGCGCGTGGAGAATAACTTTGATCCTTGATCAACCAGGTAGGGTTTTTTTTCCTTCGTCTCTCCTTACTGTGTATCATGTGGGGTGGGTACACTATTGTTTCTGTGGGGATTGATGAAACCAAACTTAATGAAGATAATGAACAGACCTTTAAAGAATGAAGGGGGGTGTGATCGATGTTCTGTTGTACTCTTTTATGTTGATATGTGTTGTGAACTCTTTGGGCTTATACTTGCTGAAAATCATAGTCATTGGTGGTCTTTCCTTGTGCAATAATGAACCATGTCTTTTATGATGAATAAATGACTGTAACATGGAATTGGTTAATCACTTAAACTCTGCTGGTTGAATGGATGTTTAGTAAAACAAGAATCCTTGTGTGACCACCCCGGTTAACAAACAGAAAGAGGAACCTAATGAATGATGTGATTGAACTTGGAAGTTTCCCACCCTGTTTGGTGGTAGTGTGTTGTTCTGCTTGGTGCTTATGGGAAGGTGTGGATGGGGATGGGATCCTCAGTTATCTTACAGTTTTTGGTTGTAAATTCGAAGATGTGTGGTTGCTCTATTGTAACACGAACTCGGGTGGGATCCTCTATTGTTAAGAAAGAATTGGTCCCCAGTTTTGGGGACATGGGGCTGTGTCTTGAGGTTTTTTTTGTTTCCAGTACTTCGAGGGATCTCACTTATCCCTTTTGTGAGGTTTTCTTTGGTTCCGGTACTTTGAGGGATCTCACTGACCCCCTTTGTTGTTGTGACTTCACAAGAGAATCGGGTGTGAATGCTTAAATTACTGTTGGTTGTTCTCTTTCTCTGGCTTGTGTTTATGCCCGTTAGTTGCCCAGTAGTGTAGAATTTACCTAAATGGGATTATTGAACATGAAAACAAGAATGAGTTAAATGGGTAACTGGTTTTGGGAATGAGTTGTGGCTTGGCCATGAGTATTGTGCTGTTATTTTATGAATGAATAGTAACGAGGGTGTTTATGCTTAGATTTTGGAACAATAGGTTGGGATGAGTGCTTGTTACCTATACATATAATTTTAGTCCTTATGTTTCTTATTCGTGCCCCAACCAAGTTGAGCACTTAGTGTCGAACACCCCCATTTCATGGGGGAGGGTGTTTTTTCCAACACTCCTATGAGTGGCTGGTTATTAGCTTCTTTTCTGCTCCCTTTCCCAAATATCCCAAGACTCTTCAGGCAGGCTATGATGGCCTGAAGTCCATTATTAGCTCAAGAATCTTTGGGCAGGGTAGTTGTGGTGGTTGGCTCAGGTGTTTGCGGGAAGGTTGTTTCCCAAGTGTCTTCGGGATGAGGCCCAAGTGTCTTCGAGCGTGGCAGTAGTTATTCTGACCCAGGTGTTTGTGGGTGTGGTTATGCATGGCGGTTGTGGCCCAGGTGTCTGCGGGTGGGATGTGCGGTTGTGGCCCAGGTGTCTGTGGGCAGGATGTGCAGTTGTGGTCCAGGTGTGTGCGGGCGGGTGTGGTAGTGGGACTGCGGTGAGAATGGTGGGATTGGTTCGATGCGTAGGATGTCTTCAATAACCAGTGGGAAAATGGAGCAGGGTACCCAAATATCGATGTGCTATTTCTATACTTTACATTCCATGCATTATTTGGGGAGTGGGCCTTGGTGAGGCTTGGGTGGATAGTTTTCCTTGTTAGATGCTTGGGTTTCTCTTTTCTCACAGGGCATTAGAATGTCTCCCCACTTGTGCATGAGAGATTTTGGTTTTTCCTTACTGGGTATACTTGTATGCTCACCCTACGTATATAAAACTTCTTTCAGGTTTCCAGGAGGACTTCAGGGATCGTGTGGGGCCATACTAGCTCGGACCTTGGGGCAGTTGCTGTTGTCGTTTTCCTTTTTCTTGGTACTTTACCCTTGGAGTGTTTGTGGCTTGTATCATTTACTGTTGAACATGCATATGGGAATGGGTTACTTTTGGATTTACCTTTACTTCATCTTTGGTATTGTTGGGGTTGTTATCTTATCTCTCGATCCTATAAAAAAATAAAAAGGGTAATGTCTTCCATCTTGTGTGTGATTCTAATACCCTTGGTGCTAGTCGCCACTCCGGGACCTATTGAAGGCCGGTCTCGGGGGTAATTATCTCTCCTTCAACTTAAATAAGGAAGGGTCTGGCAATCTGTTGTCCCTTCCCTCCTTTTGGTTAAGGCGGGTCATGACAAAGTGGTATCAGAGTGAGGTTGAGAGATAGGATGGAGTCTGGAGTTAGGCACAGTGAATATTGTATGGTGTGGTAGGGAAACAGTGTTGGGTGACCTTGGTGCGTGAATTAGGCCAGGGAAGACTGGCTAGGACACGGGATTTTAGGGGGTCCCATGATCCGATGCAAGGACTATGGACCTACCAAACGATCAAATGAGGCTACACTGATTGCAGGGTAGAGACCCTAGGAAAGGTACATGCATCATAATGACTTGTTTTCTTATGTTTCATGGGTGTCTTGGGGATTCAAAAATAAATAAAGAATTCTAAGAAAATTTAAGAACAATATTCTACACTACTCGGGTTAGGCATTCCTTGTTTACCTTGCAGTTATGGCACATAGGAGGTGACCATGAGTAGTGCGGGTGATTGAGGCCCGGGAGGTTGACTTGGTTGATCGGCAGAGAACCGACCGAGAGGAGGAGGATGATCAGTGGCAGAAGATGCTTCGAGCCTTTCAGCGACAGACCCTCAGGAAGTACGAGGGTAGCATCTCAGACATGGAGATGGTGAGCTGGCTAGAGGAGCCGGTGATAGCCTTCAGCTTGATCCAGGCTCTAAAGGAGTACTGGGTTCCTCTGGTTGTAATCCAGATGCGTGGAGCAGCGTGTCAGTGGTGGACGCTTTATCTTGGGGAGAAGAGGGAGACCGAGGTGATGTGGGCAGACTTCGAGAAGGAATTCCGAGCGAAATTCCTCTCCTCCGCGATGAAGGCTGAGAAGAGGTAGGAGCTACTCTCCCTCCAGAAGGGGAGTATGTCAGTAATAGAGTTGGGGATTAAGTTTAAGGATCTCCTTCTCTTCACTCTGGACCTCTTTCTGGATGAGGAGTCTCAGGCGATATGTTTAGAGGAGGCACTCTGACCTTCTCTTCAGTACGCTGTTACTCCCTTCAACCTACCGACATATTTAGAGGTGCAGAAGAAGGATTAAGTGGTAGAGAGAATGCACATGCTAAGAGGCATGTCACAAGAGGTGATCCAGTTGGGCGCGTTAAAGGGGAAGGTCGTCAGCACCAGGCCTCCAGTATCAGGACCCTCTAGGTTTTGACCAGCAGGGAGTAGGCCTCAGTAGTTCCAGTTCTGACCTTCTGGCCCTCGCCCTTTTCTTTCGGGAACAGGGATGAGATGCTTCATCTGTGGAAGCCATGGACACCTTCAGAATCAGTGCCTGGATAGAGTACAGTATGGAGGTGGTGGGAAGGTCTAGCACCCACCTCAGTAGTAGCAGTTCCCGGCTAGTCCCTTTCAGCAGCAGGGGCAGTGGGCTCCCGCTCTGCCGAGGGAAAATGTTGCAGGAGGAGGCCGACCTCAGGGCGTTCCTCAGGGACCTCGACCCAGGCGTGGTCGAGGAGGTGGCTGATAACCGAGGGGCAGAGGAGCTGGGCGTGGGCAGTTGCACACCGCGGAGGCAGCAGTCCCAGTAGGGCCAGAGGTCGTTTGAGGTACGATCAGCTTGTTTAGTACCCTTGCATATGCCTTATTCAATACAGGAGCTTCATACTCCTTTGTTACACCCAGTCTGGCCCATGCTCTGGTTTTAGACGTTGAGAGACTTCCAGTGACCCTGGTGCTGAGCACACCAGTCGAAGGTCAGACCGACTTGTTGTACGTTTTTCGAGGATGCAGACTGATGATAGGGCCACATTAGTCAGTCAGGGATCTTCTTTTGTTGCAGATACATCCATACGATGTTATCCTAGGCATTGACTGTCTGTTCTATGTATGTTTCATCATTGACTGCTTCTGGTGAAGGGTTGTGTTTTTAGACTTGGGAAGTCGATGAGTGACTTTCATCGGTGAGCGGAGTTGCTAGGGGAGTAGTAAGCTAAGAGAACCCCTCCTCTCCTTTTTAGCTGACCTATCAGTGGAGTCAGTGGATGCAGAGATGGTGGAAGTTCCAGGGGTCATCAGTGAGTTTATGGACATCTTCCCTGAGGAGGTGACGACACTACCCCCTCGACATGACATCGAGTTTGGGATAGACTTGCAACCCAGTTCTTATCCGATTTCGATGGATCCCTACCGAATAGCACCTTCGGATCTACGGGAGTTGTGGATTCACATTTACAATCTGATGAAGAAGGGTTTTGTTCGACCAAGTGCGGTGTCATGGGGTGCTCCAGTCTTATTCGCCAAGAAGGTGGATGGTGGTCACAGGCTGTGCATAGACTACCTGAGGCTGAATCAGGTGATGATCAAGAATCGCTACCCTCTACCGAGGATAAACGATCTCTTTGATCAGTTGAGAGGGGTAGGTTGGTTCTCGAAGATTGACCTGCGATCGGGATATCACCAGTTGAGGGTGAAGGAAGGTGACATCTCGAAGACTGCCTTCAGATGCAGATATGGGAACTTTGAGTTTGTAGTCATGTCGTTCGGTGTTACGAACGCTCTAGTTGTGTTCATGGGGCTCATGAACTCCATCTTCTGGGAGTACCTAGATCGGTTCGTAGTCGTATTTATGGATGAAATCTTGATCTACTCAAGATCGAAGGAGGATCACGCTGAGCACTTGAGAATGGTTTTAAAGGTCCTCCGACGGCACCAACTCTATGGGAAGTTGTCCAAGTGAAAGTTCTGGATGCGAGAAGTGCACTTCCTTGGGCACGTGGTGTCCGAGCAGGGGATAACAGTGGACCTATCGAAGGTCGAGGAGGTTGTTTCTTGGGCAACACCCAAGAATGTGGCGGAGGTTCATAGTTTCCTCGGGCTAGCAGGTTACTACCGGAGATTCGTGCCCAACTTCTCCCGAGTTGCAGCACCTTTGACGACTTTGACCAAGAAGGATCGGGCTTTTGTGTGGGATGGGTAGTGTGAGGTAGCCTTCAGCTATCTGAAGGAGAAGTTGGTGAGTGCCCCAAAACTGAGGTTTCTAGAAGAAGGGGCAATGTATGAGGTGTTCTGTGATGCTTCAGGGAAAGGCCTCGGATGTGTGTTGATGCAGCGGTAAGGGGTGATCTCCTATAGGTCTAGGCAGTTATGTACCCATGAGAATAACTATTCCACCCATGATCTGAATCTTGTGGTGGTCATGTTCGCACTAAAGTTGTGGCGGCACTACCTCGTCGGGGAGCGCTTCGTGGTCTTCACCGATCACAAGAGCTTGAAGTATGTCTTCTCCCGGCGGGACCTGAACCCACGGCAGCAAAGGTGGATGGAATTCCTTCAATAATACAACTTTGATATTTCCTACACCTCATGAAAGGGGAATGTGGTGGCTGATTCCTTGAGCAGGAAGTCATAGAAGGATGTGGTCCGAGAGTCGGCTGATTCTTGGAAAGCGGTGGAAGAGTTGGCTGCCCTACACCTGGATGCAAGTGTAGAAGATAGAAGAGGTTGCCTGTATCAGATGACAGTGCAGTATTCTCTACTGCGGCAGGTGGAGGATTCTCAGTGGGGAGACTCATAAAGCGAAGTGGTGTGTGACCAGGTTAACCAAGGTGATGCTCCGGAAGGGTGGACGGAGGATGGTCAGAATCGGGTGTTTTTTCAAGGAAAGCTGTTTTTTCTAGAGGCGATGCGCGAGAGAGTTCTTAGTGAGTTCCACAAATCACCCATAGAAGTGCACCCAGGAGTTTCCAAGATGTACCAGGGCCTAAGGAGACAGTTTTGGTGGCCCGGGGTGAAAAGGGCAGTAGCAGAGTTTATAGCAAAGTGCCTAGTGTGTCAGCAAGTGAAGGCTGAACACCGTGTTCTAGGTGGCTTGTTACAACCTTTAGATGTTCTTGAGTGGAAGTGGGATTATATCTTGATGGATTTCGTCACAGGTCTACCCAAGGTTCAAGGAGGTTGTGACACTATCTGGGTAGTGGTGGACCGGTTGACGAAATCGGCTCACTTTTTGGCGATCAAGGAGTCGAGTACAGTGGATGCCTTAGCACGGAGGTACATGGATGAGGTGGTGAGATTGAATGGATTTCCGAGGTCCATAGTCTCAGATAGGGATGTACGGTTTACCTCCCGAGTCTGGAGGGGATTGCAATATGCTTTTGGCACCCGACTACATCTTAGCACTGCTTTCCACCCCCAAACGGATGGACAGATAGAGTGCACCATCCAGACCTTGGAAGATATGCTGCGAGCATGCGTTCTGGACTTTGGGGGATCGTGGGTGCGACACTTGCCTCTGGTAGAGTTCGCCTACAATAACAGCTACCACTCTACCATTGGTATGGCTCCGTTCGAAGCCTTGTACAAGAGGCCATGTCGCTCACCCGTGTGCTGGACAGAAGTCGGAGAGGCAGGCATCCTTGGCCCGGAGGTAGTGCAGAGCATGATGGAGAAGGTACATCTTATACGAGAGAGAATGAAGGCAGCTCAGGACTGGCATAAGTCATATGCCGATGATTGGAGGAGACCCTTGGAGTTCGAGGTCAGGGACCACGTGTTCTTGAAGGTCTCCCCTCGACGTGGGCAGTGGAGGTTTGGCAGAGGGAGTAAGCTTTCTCTCAGGTTCTTTGGACCCTTCGAGGTGTTGCAGCGGGTCGGTGGGGTGGCTTACCAGCTTGCGTTGCCACCACAACTACAAAGAGTGCACAATGTCTTCCATGTGTCCTAGCTTCGTCGGTATTTGCACGATGACTCACACGTCCTTGACTGGGGAGAACTAGATATCGAAGACGATGCAACGTTCGTAGAGCGACCAATGATGATCGAGGATCGTGAGGAGAAGGTGCTCCGTGGACGAACCATTCCTCTGGTTCGTGTGTTGTGGAGGCATGGTGGGCTTGAGGAGACTACCTGGGAATGGGAAGCACAGATGCGTGCCCAATACCCAGAGTTGTTTTGAGTTTGCATTATTCTGTTTGTACTTGTTGTGATGGAACGCTTTACCTTGTTGGCTATGAAATATGTGGTCTTCCTTTTTCTCTGAATGTGTGTGAAAATTCCTGTCTATGGGGAGGGGAGGATCTGATCCCTAATAAAGACGCATTAAGGTGGATGTGATTGAACCCGTGCAGGCGAGTCAGTGCCGCCCAAAGCAGATAGTATCTTGACATGGAGGAAGAGACTCCCTAACCCTTATGACTGGACAGTTTGACCCTTGTATGTTGCCTGTTTTCTTGAGGGAGAGGCGTTTCTAGATGATGATGAGGTTCACTCCTGAGAGGTGTCTTTTGAGGTGGTTGTTCAGACCCTCTCTTTCCTTCTGGTTTGTTTTTAAATTCTTGAGGGCGAGAATGCTTTGAGAGGTATCTGATGTGATAACCCAGACCCTTACAATCCATCACTTTTCCAATTTCTGGATCCTAAGGGTGACGTCTCGGTGGTAGGACGTCATTTCGGCGTGTGACCGATCGGCGTGCGACCGATCGCTTCGATCGGTGCGACCGATCGGTGTCTCACAACCTTGTCGAGTTTTCTTCTACAGCTTTTTCCTTTAACACCACTTTTAGTAATTTTCAACCTTTTTGGGAGTGGTTCAGGGCCGTTTTAATCCCTTAATCAATGTTTAAATTTCTAAGGGTAGGGCGAACCTCAACGGACCCAGCTGTGTGTCTGCGTAACGTACCCCTCTGTTTACATGAAATCCTTAAATTGTAGCCAATGGGAGTAATTAAATAATAATTAATCCCATCATGTGTAACCACCCAACCACGTGGGGAACCATGATCTGAAATTAAAGTCGTTCAAGTACCCATATCCCATAACAACGAGATCTTATCTATATATCGCACGGGAATTCTTCCTTCTTCTCCTTCTTCCTATTTGGTCGGCCCCCTTTTCTTCCCAGTGCGTTTGGAATATCCCTTTCCAAGGCAAGTGGTGCACCTGTACCGAATCTTTTCTGCTCACCCTTGGGTCCCTGACGTTCCTCCCCAGCAAGTCGTGCATCCCCAGTTTTCAGCGCGTGGAGAATAACTTCGATACTTGATCAACCAGGTAGGGTTTTTTTCCTTCGTCTCTCCTTACTGTGTATCACGCAGGGTGGGTATGCTATTGTTTCTGTGGGGATTGATGAAACCAAACTTAATGAGGATAATGAACGGACCTTTAAAGAATGAAGGGGGGTGTGATCGATGTTATGTTGTACTCTTTTATGTTGATATGTGTTGTGAACTGTTTGGGATTATACTTGCTGAAAATCATGGTCATTGGTGGTCTTTCCTTGCGAACTAATGAACCATGTCTTCTGGGATGAATAAATGACTGTAACATGGAATTGGTTAATCACTTAAACTCGGCTGGTTGAATGGATGTTTAGTAAAACAAGAATCCCTGTGTAACCACCCCGATTAACAAATAGAAAGAGGAACCTAATGAATGATGTGCTTGAACCTGGAAGTTTCCCACTCTGTTTGGTGGTAGTGTGTTGTTCTGCTTGGTGCTTATGGGAAGGTGTGGACGGGGATGGGATCCTCAGTTATCGTGCGGTTGTTGGTTGTAAATCCGGAGCTGTGTGGTTGCTCTGCTGTAACACGAACTTAGGTGGGATCCTCTATTGTTGAGAAAGCATTGGTCCCTATTTTTGGGGACATGGGGCTGTGTCTCGGGGTTTGTTTTGTTTCCATTACTTCGAGGGATCTCACTTATCCCTTTTTTGATGTTTTCTTTGGTTCCAGTACTTTGAGGGATCTCACTAACCCCCTTTGTTGTTGTGACTTCACAAGAGAACCGGGTGTGAATGCTTAAATTACTGTTGGTTTTTCTCTTTATCTGGCTTGTGGTTATGCCCGTTAGTTGCCCAGTAGTGAAGAATTTACCTAAATGGGATTACTGAACATGAAAACAAGAATGAGTTAAATGGGGAACTGGTTTTGGGAATGATTTGTGGCTTGGTCGTGAGTACTGTGTTGTTCTTTTATGAATGAATAGTAACGAGGGTGTTTGTGCTTAGATTTTGGAACCCTAGGCTCGGATGAGTTCTTGTTACCTACACATATAATTGTAGTTCTTATGTTTCTTATTTGTGCCCCACCCAAGTTGAGAAATTAGTGTCGAACACCCCCATTTCATGGGGGAGGGTGTTTTTTCCAACACTCCTATGAGTGGCTGGTTATTAACTCCTTTTATGCTCCCTTTCCTGAATAGCCCAAAACTCTTTGGGCAGACTATGATGGCCTGAAGTTCATTATTAGCCTAATAATCTTCAGGCAGGGTAGTTGTGGCAGTTGGCCTAGGTGTTTGCAGGTAGGTTGTTTCCCAAGTGTCTTTGGGATGAGGCCCAGGTGTCTTCGGGCGTGGCAGTAGTTGTTATGACCCAGGTGTTTGCGAGTGTGGTTATGCGTGGCGGTTGTGGACCAGGTGTCTGCGGGCGGGATGTGCGGTTGTGGCCCAGGTGTCTGCGGGTGGGATGTGCGGTTGTGGCCCAGATGTGTGCAGGCGGGTGTGGCAGTGGGACTGCGGTGAGAATGACGGGATTGGTTCGATGCGTAGGATGTTTTCAATAACCAGTGGGAAAGTGGCGCGAGGTTCCCAAATATCGATGTGTTATTACTATACTTTACTTGCCTTGCGTTATTTGGGGAGTGGGCATTGGTGAGGCTTGGGTGGATAGTTTTCCTTGTTAGATGCTTGGGTTTCTCTTTTCTCACAGGTCATTAGAATTCCTCCTCACTTGTGCACGAGAACTTTTGGTTTTTCCTTACTGGGTACACTTGTATGCTCACCTTACGTATATAAAACTGCTTTCAGTTTCCCAGGAGGACTTCAGGGATCGTGTGGGACCATACTAGCTCGGACCTTGGGGTCGTTGCTGTTGTCGTTTTCCTTTTTCTTGGTACTTTACCCTTGGAGTTTTTGTGGCTTGTATCATTTATTGTTGAACATGCATATGGGAATGAGTTACTTTTGGCTTTACCTTTACTTCAGCTTTGGTATTGTTGGGGTTGCTATCTTATCTCTCGATCCTGTAAAAAAATGGTGATTTTTTTCATCTTGTGTGTGATTTGAATACCCTTGGTGCTAGTCGCCACTCTAGGACCTATTGAAGGCGGGTCTCGGGGGTCATTATCTCTCCTTCAACTTAAAGAAGGAAGGGTTTGACAATCTGTTGTCCCTTCCCTCCTTTTGGTGAAGGCAGGTCGTGACACGTGATGTACCTTTTTCCAATCCTTCTTTTAGTATTTTAGGGATATTAGGGATTTTTTAGGGCCTCTTAACCGACAAAGCATAGCTTTTCATGGCCGAGAGAGGGAGAGTGTGGGTGCAGGTTATCATCCTGGTTCTTGTAGGGGATTCCTTGAACAAAGAAGATGGACCCATGGATTTGAGGTTTTCATCGAAGAATAATAGTGAGAGAAGGGGATCATCATCAATATAGGGTTTTCTTTTTTAAAGATCTCCCCATACTGGTTTTCAACATTCTCTGATCCCCCTCACCAGATGTGATCTCCTATGAGTCAACTCTCGCTCCCTCTATTGTTTCTTCATCAAGGCATCCATAATAGATATCCCCTACAAGATTTTCATCGTTGCTTCTCAGATCATCACTAACCTTGATGCTCTATGGATCACGTAAAGAAATATAAATTGTGGAAGCTCACGTGATGTTACATTTTAGATGCAGGTGAGGGTTTTTACGGACTCAAAAAGTGGCATCAACTCGTCAATGACTGTGCCTTGGACAATGACTCCATGCATGGGTTCGTGTTCTTGAACCTAGAGGATGCAAATCTGGGTCGCATCGGACTCAGATGGTGACACAGGATTCAGGTTGTGATTTCATTTCTTGGATAGAAGTGATGATTTTCGATAACCAAACTTGAAGAACTCGACATTGATGATATTAGTTGTTTACAACGAGCTTTTTTTATGGCAAAGGTGAAATCGAGCCCCGATAAGGGGGTCTCGGTCCTACTTTGGTTTTCTTTTTCTTTTTCATGGGAATTATTATACCTTTTTCTTGTTTTCATCACGTGATGGTTCTGTTTAGTTCATCATTTTTTGATATTCAGTTATATCTTCATGTACTACTTTTTTCTTGCATAGTGAAACCTATGGAGACTCTACCCCGTGCATGTAGGCCAATTGGATGAAGTGCATTACATAATCGTCTCCTTTTACTGGTTTCTGCATTTGATTCTTTAGCTTGTATATTTCTGAATAGAATAATTTCTTCATGAGTTTTAATATCAACGATTATTTTGAAATTTATTTTTTATGATAATAAATTGCATTTTTCGAACTGATGTAATAGAAACTGGTAGTTTGTGATCATGTTCGCTGTTGTTGTTGTAAAATCATTTGTTCATTCCAATTTATGGAAGATTGTTAGATGAATTATAAATTTTTTATTGTCTTATGAGTTATAAGATCAGAATATAAACATTAGTTTTTTATTTTTTATTTTGTGATTATGCGAACCAAATTTATAAACAATATATCCTGGCTAGTTGAATGGGGTCTGCCTTGCATTGTGCAACCCCCCAACAAGTGGTATCAGAGCTAAATTGAGTATAATTTTGTGTCTTCAAAATTCAGAATCGATATTTCGTTGTGTTAAATGGTTTGTTAGTGGATTTTACTATGTAGCATGTTTTGATGTTTTGTTCAGCTAGGTTGTCTTCTCTCTTTGGCTGTAATTTGCAATATATTACCGATTTCTATTTCCATACATGGTTTTACCTTGAATTTTTTCCTATAAAAGCCCTAAATATTCCTTTAGGTTGTAGCTACATTTGTGTGTATCTTGTTCTATGGTTGGGAAGGGGTTGGTGCGAGGTTGGCCTAGATGAAAGTGTATCGGTTAGCAATGGGGTGTGTGGTAGCATCTGTATGTCTGATTATTTTGTCTCCTAGTTCTACCTTTAGCCTTAAGAGAGTGAGTTAGTAATTAGATCAGGAGTGTTCCTCTGTTTCGTATCCTGGTTTTGGGCTAGTGTCTCTAAGTGTTGACATGTTGCGAGTGATGATTGAGTTTGGGAATTTTTTAGAGTGCCAATGTCATGTGAATAGGTTCGATGACGATCGAGATTCATGGTGGTTCTGTCTGAATCTTTTTAGCGATGTTTGGTGATTCCAAGATATCGTTAAGAAGTTAGAATAGGATGATGTTTCTTGTTCATTAGCTGGGTGCCCTTGGATCACTCATTCTCTCATGGGATTAGAGTTTGTTCTTAGGACTCTTGGGGCAGCATGAGATTTGAAGTGGTACCGGGTTGTTGTAGAAATTCTCCTGTAGGTTGGGTTTTAGGTAGTGTCATCACTTTAGGTAGGGAGTTTTTTGTGTCTATGATGAGTTTGGGTGGAGACCGATTTTTCTTTTTCAATGATGGATTTCTTAGTGTTTATTTTATTGATTCTATTTTTATTACTACACTGGTTTACTTAGTGATTCTTTGTATTTTTTTATGAGATTGTTTTTTCAGGGTTAGGGGATGGGTATTGTTGTGTTCTGCCTTGTGGTGCAGGTACTGTTCAGTAGTCAAAGACTTCCTCATTAGCATTGTCTCAAAGGTCGGCTTAGGTAAGTGCAGATATATGTTTTATTTATGTTTAGAATTGTTTAAATTTTCAGCATGTTTAGCACCTTTAAAATTTCATTAATTTGGGCATCATTTTTCACATTGATGCATAATGTGGGACTGTTTGGGTCATACCATATAGGTACTTTAGTGCTTAGTATGTGATGCCCAAAATTGATAATGGTAGGTGGTGCAAAATCATCAAGTGGTTAGGAGTTTAATTTTCAAGGAGTTTTGTAATATTGTTGCATATTAAATTTATTTATGTATTTAATTTTCAAGGTGTAGATTTGTGATTTTTTTATGTTAATATTTTTATTTTATTAATTTAATTCTTTTTTATTAAAATATGTTTTTTATGAATTTGTTACCCAGCATGCAACAGGGAACTGCCTGCCTCTTCACCACCGACCACGTGTCCAAGATTCGGCCCTTTTCCAATCCAGTTTTTAGGATTGTAGGGCAATTAGGGATTTGTGAGTGCCTATTGACCGACAGAGCACAAATCGGCTTGGCAAAGAGAGGGATTGTGGGGGTGCAGGTTCTCAGCGAGAGAAGGGTATCATCACCAATCTCGGTTTTTTTAACGAGCCCTCTTTACTGGATTTCGATTTTCTCGGATCCCCCTCGCCTGATGCGATCTCTTATGAGTGGTCTCTTACTCCCTTGTTTGTTGGTTCGTCGAGTCGCCCATCACATATATCCCCTACCGGATTTGCTTTATTAGTTTGGATTTTCACCGGCCTTGATTCTCTGTGGATCGCATAAAGAAATATGATGTGTGAAAGTTTGTGTGATGCTACTTTCTTGAGGCGGTTTAGGGTTTGTGCAGACTCAGACAGTGGCGTCGACTCGTCAGCGGCTATGCCGTGGACAACTGTGTTGTGCAGGGATTCGTGTTCTTCAACCTAGAGGACACAAATCCAGGTCACTTCAGACTCATATGGTGACATCATATTCAGGCTACGATGTCTTTTCCTGGATAGCAGTGATGATTTTGTGTGATCGGACCTGAAGAGATCATCATCGAGGTAATTAGTACCTTGCGACAAGCTTATTTTACGATTAAGGTTATACAGAGCCTTGGTAAGGGGGTCTTGGTCATTCTTTGGTTTTCTTTGTCATTTTCTTGGGATGTCTTAGGCCTTTTTCTTGTTTTTCATCATGTTATTCTTCAATTTTTTTTGGGTTGATGTTTGGTTTTATCTTCCTATACTCCTTTGTTCTTGCATAGTGAAACCCATGGTGGCATTGCCCCATGCACATCGGCCAATTAGCCGAATCATGTTATATCATTGTGTCCTTTTACTGCTTTTTTCATTTGATTCATTGACTTATATATTTTTGAAAAGATTAATTTCTTCATGAGTTTTAATTTCTAATAAAATTTTGAAATTTATTGTTTATGGGAATAAATTGCAAGTTTCGAATTAATGTAATACGCACTGCTAGTTTGTGACGATGTTCATTGTTGCTATAGTAAAATCATGTGTTCATTTCGGCTTATGGATGATTATTAGATGAATTATATTCATGTTTATTAGCTTATGTGTTATAAGATCGGAAAATAAACATTAGTTGTTTGATTTTGTATTTTGGGATTATGCGAACCCAATTTATACCCAATAGATCATGACTAATTGAATGAGGACTTCCATGCACATTACACCCCCCGCGATAAGTGGTATGAGATTCAAATTGGGTATAATTTTGTGTCATCAAAATTCAGAATCGATAATTCGTTGCTTTAAATGATTTGTTAGTGGATTTTACTATGTAGCAAGCTTTGATGTTTTGTTCAGCTAGTTTATGTTCTCTCTTTGGCTGTAATTTGCAATATATTATTGATATTTCTTTGCCTATTTTATTCTTGAATGTTTTTCTGAGGTTGGCCTAGGTGAGGGTGTATCGATTAGTATTGGGGTGTGTGGCAGGGTCTATATGTCTGGTTATTTGGTCTTGTAGTTCTTCCTTTAGTCTTAAGAGAGTGAGCTAGTAATTTTCTCCGGAGTGTTTCTTTGTTTTGTGTCCTAGTTTTGGATTGGTGTCTGTAGGTGTTGACCTGTTGTGAGTGGTGATTGGGTCTGAGCAGTGTTTAGAGTGGCAATGTTATGTGAATAGATTTGGTGATGATTATGCTTCTTGGAAGTTCAGTTAGGTTCTATTTAGCAATGTTAAGTGGTTTCGAGATATCATTCGAAAGCTAGACTAGGATGAGATTTCTTTTTTGGTAGCTAGCTGCCCTTGGATCACCAGTGTTCTCATGGGTTTAAAGTTTTTCCTTGAAAACTCTTGGGTTGCATGAGATTTGCAGTGGGAACTAGTTGATGAACTTCTCCTGTTTTTGGTAGTGTCTTCACTTTAAGTGGAGAGTTTTCTTAGTCTTTGACGGGTTCAGGTGGAGACCAATTTTTCTTTTTCTTTTCTTGATTTCTCCGTGTTTATTTTATTGCTGCTGTTTCCATTTCTGCACTGGTTTACTAAGTGATTATTTTTGTTTTTTATGAGCTTGTTTTTCCATGGTTATAGGATGAGTACTACTGTGTTCTGCCTTGTGTTGTAGTTACTGGTGATCAGTTTGGGGGACTTCGTCATTGACATTTTCTCAGAGGTCAGCTTAGGTAAGTGAAGGTATGTGTTTTTTTAAGTTTAGATTTTTTTGAATTATCATCATGTTTAGTAGATTTATAATTTCATTAATTTAGGTAGCATGTGTCACGTTGATGCACAATGAGGGACTGTTTGGGTCATACCCTCTAGGTTCTTTCCTGTTTAGGATGTGATGTCCAAATTGATGATGGTACGTGGTGCAGAATCATCATGTGGTTTGGGTTTTAATTTACAAGGTGAGTTCTGTAATATTATTGCATATTAAATTTGTTCATGCATTTAATTTTCATGTTTTAGATTTGTGATTTTTTTATATTCACATTTTTATTTTGTTAATTAAATGATTCTTTTATTTTAATTTGTTTTTCAAGAATTTTTTATGTAGATTGCAAGAGGGAACCGCCCGCCTCTTCTTCACCTCTTCTTCACTGACCATGTGCCTAGGATTCGGCTCGCTTTCCCCGTTTGATGTGCCCTTTTCCAATCCTACTTTTAGGATTGCAAGGATTTTAGGAATTTGCGAGTGCCTCATGACTGATAAAGAAAAACGTAACTTGGCCAAGAGAGGTAGAGCGGGGGTGACGATTCTCAGCCTGGTTATTGCAGGGGTTCCCTTGATTGGATAAAATGGACCCTGGGATTTGTAGGGTTTCACTAGAGAAGAAAAACTAGAGAAGGGGGTCATCATCAATCCAGAGTTTTCTTTTTGAACTGTCTCTCTGCATTATTTTTCGACAGTCTTCGATCCCCCCAACAAATGTGATCTCCTACGAGTCATCTCTTACTCCCCTGGATTTTGCATCGTCGTGGCATCCATCATAGACATCCCCTTCTAGATTTTCATTATTACTTATTGGATCGTCACAGGGCATGATGCTCTATGGATCACGTAAAGAAATTTGAAGTGTGGAAGATCGTGTGATGTTACGTTCTAGAGGTGGGGGTGAGGGTTTGTGTGGACTTAGACAACGGCATCGACTCATCAGCAACTGCGCCTTGGACAACAGCTTCGTATAGGGGTTCATGTTCTTGAACCCAGAGGATGTGAATTTAGGTCACATCAGAATGAGATGGCGACACCAAATTTGGGCTATGGTGTCTTTTCCTGGAAAGTAGTGACGATTTTGGATGACCGGACTCGAAGAACTTGACATCGACGATATTAGTTCCTTGCAACGAGCTTCTTTCATAGAATAGGTGAAACAGAGCCCCATTAAGGGGTTCTCAGTCCTCCTTTGGTTTTCTTTTATCTTTTTCTTTTCTTGGGAAGTCTTATTCCTTTTTCTTATTTGATGTCATGTTCTAATTCTATTTAGTTCGTCATTTGTTGATGTTTGGATTTATCTTCTAGTACTCCTTTGTTCTTGCATTGTGAAACCCACGACGACTCTACCCGTGCACAAAGGCCAAATGGCCATTGCACGTTACATCACTATGTCCTTTTACTTCTTTCTACATTTGATTCTTTGACTTGTATATTGCTGAACCGATTCATTACTTCATGAGTTTTAATTTCAAATCGGATTTTGAAATTAATTGTTTATGAGAATAAATTTGTAGTTTTGAATTTATCTAACAGCCACTGCTAGTTTTTGACGATGTTCACTTTTTTTTGCTGTAAAATCATTTGTTCAATTTGGTTTATGGAAGATTATTAGATGAATTATAGTATTGTTTATTGGCTTATGTTTTATATGACCTGAAAATAATCATTAGTTGTTTTATTTTGTATTTTGTGATTATGCAAACCAATTTTATACCCAATGGATCATATCTAGTTGAATTTGGACCGCCTTGCCTTGCGCAGTCCCCAACAAGTGGTATCATAACAAAATTTGGAATAATATTGTTTCTTCAAAATTCAAAATCAATAATTTGTTGCTTTAAATGATTTGTTAGTGGATTGTACTATTATCTATGCTTTTATGTTTTGTTTAGTTAGGTTGGGATCTCTATGTCTCGAATTTGCAATATATTATTGATTACTATTTCATTTTTAGGTTTTCCCTTGACTGTTTGTCTGTTAGTGCCCTAAATATTTCTTTTGGTAGTTTCTACCTATGTGTGCCTCTTATTTCGGGGTTGGGAAGGGGTTATTGCGAGGTTGGCCTAGGTAAGAGTTTATTTGTCTTTTTATTTGGTCTCCCAGTTCTTATTATAGCCTTAAGAGAGTGAGCTTGTAATTAGCATAGGAGAGTTCCTCTATTCTGTGTCCTGGTTTTGGGTGGGTGTCTCTTGGTGTTAACCTCTTGTGTGTAGTTATTAGGCCATGACAGTGTTTATAGTGGCAGTGTCATGTGAATATATTCGGTGATGATTTAGATTTATAGAGACTCTGACATGATCACTTTAGTCATGTTAAGTGGTTCCCAGAGATCTTTACGAAGCTAGACTAGGATGAGATTTCTTTGTATGCAGTTTGCTTCCCTTGGAACGCCAGTGTTCTCGTGGGTTTAGAGTTTTTTCTTAGTAATCTTGGGGTGCATGTGATTTTCACTAGTGCCTTGTTATTGAGGAACTTCTCCTGTTGGTTATGTAGTGTCTTCACTTTAGGTTGATATTTTTCTGAGTGTGTGATTGGTTCAGCTAGAGACCGGTTTTTCTTTTTCTATTCTTGATTTCTCAGTGTTTATTTTATTACTGCTATTTGCATTACTACACTGGTTTACTGAGTGATACATTGTGTTTTTATGATATTTTTTTCATGTTTAGAGGTTGGGTACTTTTGTGTTGTTCCTTGTGTTGCAGGAACTGGTTTCCAGACAGGGACATACTCATTGACATTGTCTCAGAGGTCGGCTCAGGTAAGTGAAGGTATGCGTTTTGTTAATGTTTAGAATTGTTTTAATTCTCAAAATGATTAGCAACATTAAAATTTCATTAATTTGGGTAGCGTGTCACGTTGATTCATAATGGGGTGCTATTTGGGATGTACCCTATATGTTCTTTCCTATTTAGGATGTGACGCCCAAATTGATGATGGTAGTTGGTGTAGAATCATCATGTGGTTGGGAGTTTAATTTACAATGTGGGGTTTTGTAATATTGTTGCATATTAAATTTGTTCATATTTTTAATTTCTAAGATGGAGATTTGTGAATTTTTTATATTCACGTTTTTATTTTGTTAATCAAATGATTTTTTAATTTTAATTTTTTTTTCAAGAATTTATTACATAGCATTCAATAGGGAACCACGCACCTCTTCTCCACCAATCACGTGTCCAGGATTTAGTTCACTTGCCCTGTGTGATGTGCCCTTTTCCAATCCTCCTTTTAGGATTGTAGGGCTTTTAGGGATTTGCGATCGCCTCTTGACCGATAGAGAACAACTCGTCCTGGTTAAGATAGGGAGAGCAGGGGTGAAGGTTCTCATCATGGTTCTTGTAGGGGTTCCCTTGTTCGGAGCAGATGAAAACTGTGGGATTTGGGGGTTTTCACCGGAGAATAATAGTGAAAGAATGGGGTTATCATCAATCTAGGGTTTTCTTTTTTAACTATCTCTTTGCACTATTTTTTCAACATTCATTGACCCCCCTAAGCAAATGTGATCTCTTATGAGTCACCTCTTACTCCCCTAGCCGTTGCATCGTCGTGGCGTCCATTGCAGATATCCCTTACCAGATCTGCTTCATTACTTCTTGGATCGTCATAGGCCTTGATGCTTAATGGACTGTGTAATGAAATTTGAAGTGTGGAAGCTCGTGCGATGTTACGTTCTAGAGGTGGGTGAGGGTTTGTGTGGACTCGGACGACGACATCGACTCATCTGCAGCTGCGCCTTGAACAACAACGCCGTACAAGGGTTCATGTTCTTAAACCTAAAGGACGTGAATCTAGGTCACATCAGAATGAGATGGTGACACAAGATTTGGGGTGCAGTGTCTTTTCCTGGACATCAGTGATGATTTTGGTTGACTGGACTCCGAAGAACTCGACATCTATGATATTAGTGCCTGCAACGAGCTTCTTTCACAGAAAAACTGAAACCAAGCCCCATTAAGGGGTTCTCAGTCATGCTTTGGTTTTCTTTTTCGTTTTCTTTAGAAGTCTTTTTTCCTTTTGCTTGTTTGTTGCCATGTGCTAGTTCTTTTTAGTTCGTCATTTGTTGATGTTCAGATTTATCATCTGTTACTCCTTTATTCTTGCATTTTGAAATCCATGGTGACTCTTCTCGTGTATGTTGGCCAATTGGCGAAAGCACGTTACATCACTACGTCCTTTTACTTCTTTCTATATTTGATCTGTGGCTTGTATATTTCTGAACAGATTCATTACTTGATGAGTTTTAATTTCAAATCATATTTTGAAATTAATTGTTTATTGGAATAAATTGCAAGTTTCGAATTGATATAATAGCCACTGGTAGTTTGTGATGATGTTCACTATTGCTGCTGTAAAATCATTTGTTCATTCTGGTTTATGGAAGACTGTTAGATGAATTATATTATTGTTTATTGTCTTATGTTTTATATGACTTGAAAATAAACATTAGGTGTTTTATTTTTTATTTTGTGATTATGCGAACAAAATTTATACCCAATGGATCTTGTCTAGTTGAATTGGGACTGCCTTGTGAAGCATAGCCCCCCAACAAGTGGCATCATATTCAAATTTGGAATAATATTGTGTCTTCAAAATTTGGAATCGATTATTCGTTGCTTTAAATGATATGTTAGTGTATATTATTATTAAGAATGCTTTGGTGTTTTGCTCAGGTTGTGTTTTCTCTTTTTCTGTAATTTGCAATATATTGTTGATTACAATTTCGTTTTCAGGTTTTCCTTCGACTGTTTGTCTGTCGGTACCCTAAAGATTCCTTTTGGCAGTTTCTACCTATGTGTGCCTCTTATTTCGGGGTTGGGAATGGATTAGTGCGAGGTTGGCCTAGGTGAGAGTATCAGTTAGTAGTGGGGTGTGTGGAAGGGACTATCTGTCATGTTATTTGGTCTATTAGTTCTTACTTTAGCCTTAGGAGAGTGAGCCTGTAATTAGCTTAGGAGTGTTCCTTTTTTTCGTGTTCTGGCTTTGGGCTGGTGTCTCAAGGTGTTGACCTATTGCGAGTGTTTATTAAGCCATGTAAGTTATTATAGTGGCAGTGTCAAATGAATATATTTGGTGATGATTCGGATTTATAGCGGTTCTGACATGATCACTTTAGGGATGTTTGGTGGTTCATAGATATCTCTAGGAAGCTATAATACGATTAGATTTCTTTGTAGGCAGGCTTCCCTTAGGTTGCTGGTGTTCTCGTGGGTTTAGAGTTTTTCCTTAGAAATCTTGGGGTGCATGGGATTTACAGTGGTGCCTGGTTATTAAGTAACTTCTCATATTGGCTGGGTTTTAAGTAGTGTCTTCGCTTTAGGTGGAGATTTCTCTGAGTCTGTGATTGGTTTAGGTGGAGACCAAATTTTCTTTTTCAATGCTTGATTTCTCGGTGTTTATTTTATTACTGCTATTTTCATTACTACACTGGTTTATTGAGTGATTCTTGGTGTTTTTTATGATCTTGTTTTTTCATGTTTAGAGGATGGGTGCTGTTGTGTTGTTCCTTGTGTTGCTGGTACTGGTTACCAGACCAATACTTACTCATTGTCATTGTCTCAGAGGTCGGATCAGGTAAGTGAAGGTATGTGTTTTGTTTATGTTTAGAATTGCTTAAATATTCAGATGATTAACAACTTTTGAATTTCATGAATTTGGGTATTGTGTGTCGTGCATATTCATAATGGGGTATAGTTCGGTCATATCCTATAGGTGTTTTCTTATTTAGGATTTGATGGTGCAGAATCATCATGTAGTTAGGAGTTTAATTTTCAAGGCAGAGTTTTGTAATATTGTTGCATGTTAAATTTTTTCATGTATTTAATTTTCAAGGTGGAGATTTGTGATTTTTTTATATTCACGTTTGTATTATTTAAATTAAATCTGTTTTTTTATTTTAACATTTTTTTTAATATTTTGGTACGAAACCTGCGATAAGGAACCACCCGCATCTTCTCCACCGACCACGTGTCCAAGATTCGGCTCACTTGCCTAGTGTGATGCACCCTTTTCCAATCATGCTTTTAGGATTTCAAGGTTACTAGGGATTTTTGAGCACCACTTGACTAGAAGAGCGCATCATGGATTTATTGAGAGAGGGAGAAGAGGGGGTTTGGGTTCTCAGCCTGGTTCTTGAAAGGGATTCCATAATCGGAGGAGATGAACCACTTAATTTGGGGGTTTTCACCAAAGACGAACAATAAGAGAAGGGAATCATCATCAATCTAGGGTTTTCTTTTTTAATGACATATCTGCATTGTTTTCCGACCTTTTTTGTTCCCCCTCACCTGATGTGGTCTCTCCTATGAATCGTCTCTTACTCCCCCTAATATTGCTTCATTGAGGCATCCTTTGGAGATATCCCCTATTAGATTTTCTTCGTTTCTTCTTGGATTTTCACTGGCCTTGATTCTATATGGATCACGTAAAGAAATATGAAGTGTGGAAGCTCATTTGATGTTATATTCTATAGGAGGGTGGGGGTTTGTGCGGACTCAGATAACATCATCTACTTGTCAGTGGTTGTGCTTTGTATGACAACGACGTGTAGGGGTCCGTGTTCTTGTACCTAGAGGACGTGAATTTGGGTCGCATCAGAAACAGATGGCGACACCAGATTCGGGTTGTCATGTCTTTTCCTAGACATAAGTGATGATTTTGAATGACCAAACCTAAAGAACTCAAAATCGATGATATTATTGCCTTGCAACAATCTTCTTTCACGATATAGGTGAAACCGAGCCCCAGTAAGGGGGTCTCAATCCTACTTTGGTTTTATTTGTCATTTTATTGGGAACTCTTATTCCCTTTTCTTGTTTGTTGTAATGTGTTATTTTTATTTAGTTCATTTTTTGTTGATGTTCAGATTTATCTTCTTGTACTCCTTTGTTCTGGCATAGAGAAACCCATGGTGACTCTACCCCATGCACGTAGGCTAATTGGTTGAAGCATGTTACATCATTGTATCCTTTTACTATTTTCTACATTTGATTTTTTGACTTGTATATTGCTGAATAGATTCATTGCATCATGAGTTTTAATTTCAAATATGATTTTTAAATTAATTGTTTATGAGAATAAATTGAAAGCTTCAAATTAATGTAATGGCCACTGCTAGTTTTTGATGATGTTTGTTGTTGCTGCTATAAAATCATTTGTTCATTCCAGTTTATGGAAGATTGTTAGAATAATTAAATTATTTTTTATTGTCTTATGCGTATAAGATCGGGAAATAAAAAATCGTTGTTTGATTTTGTATTTTGGGATTATGCGAACCAAATTTATACCCAATGGATCCTGGCTAGTCGCATGGGGATTGCCTTACATAGCGTTGCCCCCCAATAAGTTGTATTAGAGCCAAACTTTGTTTAATTTGGTGTTGTCACAATTTGGAATCAATAATTCATTGCTTTAAATGATTTGTTAGTGTCTTTTGTTGTGCATCATGCTTTGATGTTTTTTTTCCAGCTTGGTGGTGTTCTCTCTATTGATGTAATTTGCAATATATTGTTGATTATTATTTCCTTGTTGGTTTTCCCCTTGACTGTTATCTTATCGGATCCCTGAAGATGCAATTTGGTAGTTACTATCTATGTTTGTCTCTTGTTCCAGTGTTGGGAAGGGGCTAGTGCAAGGTTAGCATGGGTGACAGTGTATCAGTTAACAATGGGATGTTTGGTAGGGTCTGTTTGCCCGGTTAGTTGGTCTCCTAGTTCTGCCTTTATCCATACGTGAATGAGCTGGTAATTAGCTTTGGAGCGTTCCTCTATTTCATGTCTTAGTTTTGGGCTACTCTCTCTAGGTTTTTATGTGTTGTAAGTGGTGATTGGCCATGAGAAATGTTTATAGTGGCAGTGTCATGTGAATATGTTTAGTGACGATCGAACTTTATGGAGGTTCTATCAGGATCTCTTTAGGGATGTTAGGTGGTTCTGATATATTGTTATGAAGTTAGAGAAGGATGAAATTTCTTTGTCTGTAGATGGATTCTCTTGGACCATCGGTGTTCTCATGGGTTTAGAGTTTGTCCTTAAGAATTTTGTGGTTGCATGAGATTTGCAATGGTACCCGGTTGTTGAGGAATTTCTCTTATTGGTTGGGTTTTGGACAGTATCTTCGCTTTAGGTGGAGAGTTTTCTGAGTCTATGATGGGTTCAGTTAGAGGCTGATTTTTCTTTTGCTATGACTGATTTCTCAATGTTTATTTTATTGCTGCTATTTGCATTACTTCATAGGTTTACCGAGTGATTCTTTATATTTTTTCTGAGCATGTTGTTCCATGGTTAAAGGGTACAACTGTATTTTGCCTTGATTTTCAAGGTACATGTGAGCAGTTAGGGACTTCATCATTGACATTGTCTCATAGGTGGGCTTAGGTAAGTGCTGCCATGTGTTTTGTTTATGTTTAGAATTGTTTAAATTCTCACATGTTTGGCAGCTATATAATTTCATTAATTTGGGTAGTGTGTGTCACATGATACATAATGGGGGTTTATTTGGGTCGTACCCAATAGGTGCTTTCCTATTTAGGATGTGATGCCCAAATTGATGATGGTAGGTGGTGAAGAATCATCATGTGGTTAGGAGTTTAATTTGCAAGGTGAAGTATTGTAATATTATTGAATATTAAATTTGTTCATGCATTTAATTTCCAAGATGGAGATTTGTAAATTTTTTATATTCACATTTTTATTTTGTGAATTAAATGATTTTTTTTAAATTTTAATATGTTTTATTAATAATTTTTTTTACGCATCTTGCAATAGGGAACCACCCTCTTCTCCATCGATCATGTGTGTAGGATTCGACTCACTTGCCCCACATGATGCGCCCTTTACCAATCTTGCTTTTGGGATTGCAGGGCTATTAGGGAATTACGACACATCTTGACCGACATAGCACAACTCGACTTGAACAAGATAAGGAGAGAGAGGGTGCATGTTCTCATCCTGGTTCTTGCAGGGGCTTCCTTGATCGGAGGAGATGGACCTCGGGATTTAGGGGTTTTCAACGGAGAAGAACAATGAGAGAAGGGGATCATCAACAATCTAGGGTTTATTTTTCAATTATCTCTCTACAATAGATTTCAACATTCTCGTACCCCCCCTTCGTCTGATGCGGTCTTCTATGAGTCATCTCCTACTCCCCTGGTTTCTTTCTCGAGGCATCCACCAAAAATATCCCCATTCAGATTTTTTTTGTTAGCTTCTTGGATCGTCATTAGCTTTCATGCCCTATGGATCACGTAACGAAATATGAAGCATGTAATCTCATGTGATGTTATGTTCTATATTCGAGTGAGTTTGTGTGGACTTTGATAGTGGCATCGACTCATCAGAGGCTACACCTTGGGCAACAACTTGCTGTAGGGGTTCGTGTTCTTGAACTCGAAGAACGCGAATCCGGGTCTTATCGAACTCAGATGGAGACATTGGATTCGGGATGCAGTGTCTTCCTGGACAACAGTGATGATTTTGGATGATCGAACCTGAAGAACATGACATCGATGATACTAGTTCATTTCAACAATCTTCTTTTATGACAAAGGTGAAACCGAGCCCTGGTAAGGGTGTCTCAGTCCTGCTTTGGTTTTATTTTTTGCTTTCTTGGGATGTTTTATAGCCTTTTCTCGTTTGTCTTATTGTGATGGTTCTTTTTAGTTCTTCATTTGTTGATGTTTAGATTTACCTTCTTGCACTCCATTGTTCTTAAATAGTGAAACCCATGGTGACTGCCCTGTGCACATATGTCAATTGGCCGAAGCATGTTACATCACTGTGTCCTTTTACTACTTTCTGCATTTGATTCTTTGACTTATATATTGTTGAACAAATTCATTTATTAATGATTTTTAATTTCAAATTTGATTTTAAAATTGACTTTTTTGAGAATAAACTGCAAGTTTTGAATTGATGTAACCACCATTGCTAGTTTGTGATGATGTTCACTGTTACTGCTATAAAATCAGTTCATTCCGATTTATGGATGATTGTTTGACAAATTATATCCTTATTTATTGGATTATGTGTTTTAAGGCCAAAAAATAAACATTAGTTTTATTTTGTATTGTGGGATTATAAGAACCAAATTTATACCTAATGAATCCTTGCTAGTCAAATGGGGATTGCCTTGCGCAACGCAGCCCCCCAAAAGATAAAAATAACTACAATTAAATCAAATCAAATATATTGTAGTAGAATAAATCTTACATACAATGATTGATTCATGACCAAATTCACAATATTAAATGTAATATACTTGGAAATTTTTATAAAAAACACAAACATTTTATCTGAGATCCCATCAATATTGTGATGAAATATTCCCTTTCTTTTGAATGATACTAATTTATTAACATTTAAGATTTTAGTAAGAGGAGATGATGTTTTCGTAAAAGTACACTTTAAAAATTGATGTTTTAGCGACATTTTTTGTAACCACTGTAAATTGGAACATTTTGATGATTATTTAAAATATAGCAGTATTTTTTTTTGAAATCATCGCTATTTGTGAGTTACTTTTTTATTTAGTGGTGGTTTTATTAAAATCGTTGCTATATCAAAAAAATCGACCTAATTAACCCCTCCACCCTTATGGCCTTGACCCCCCACCTCTTTCAACATCAACTGCTAGCCATGGTGATGCCCTCGATAGATATTCTCCCCACAACAACAACCTCTTTTACTCATTTTTCGACGATCATTACCCCCAACAATAGTAGAGACCTAACCCCTTCCCCATAACCCTGTCCTCCTCCCCGCCTTCACTTGATTTCCCCTATGTTCATGCATGAGTCTCACATTGTTGGGCTCATATCCCTAACCATCACATTGTTTTTCACCCTCTCCTCACCTCGGTGTCCTTCCATGTCATCTAACCTGGTTATTGTGTGGGGTAATATTTTTTCATGTATTTTGTTTATGTTTATCATATCAGATTGGATCATTTTCTTGTTGAATCTATTTTCTGCAAAATAAAGGCCTTACGTCGGTCATTGAAAAATTTGGGTGATGTTTAAAATTGATTTTAATTTTTTAATTAAACCTTTATATCTTTATATTTGAATGTATATGGAGAAGAGTGGAAATCCAATATATTGGATAAAAGTTGGATTGATTTACCTCGTAACATGCATCGTTATGCCAAGGGTTTGGAAGAATTTTTAGATTATGCAATTGTAAACTGATCATTGAATGGTAGAATAAAATGTCTGTGTCCTGGTTATAAATTCAAGTGATGGCTGAATAAAAATGAATTATACGAGAACTTGATATTTAAATAGTTTTCTACTCGATATGTATGTTTGATTTGGCATGTTGAATTGAATGTTATGGATACTCAAAACAATGACTATCCTTTCAGTGAAACAAAATGTGACCCACCATAGGAGAATTCAGTTTGAAACTTGATAAATGCCAAATTTCACTTTGCATGATATGAAGTCTAAGATTTTAATAGATCAAAAGAATATTTAGTTGATCATGAGTAGGTTAATCTTTCTCAAAATGATAGTGACTGAATAAAATGAATTTTATGAATTATTTGAAGATGGAAATAAAGAACTGTATGAAAGGTGTGTCAAGTATTTAAAGTTATATTTTTTACTTGTGTGGTCTAATATCATGTGTCTTTATGGAAATACTGACAAGTTTCCATGGTATTTGAGTTTCTTCATAATTCATTCAATGAAGCTACGATCCATGCACTATTCTATGAGAGGAAGAAAATCATGAACAAATATGGTGTAACATCCTGACCCGACTGACCACAAAGATGATGGTCAGAGTGGTGAGTCACATAGCCTCAAGCGTGCCTCTCCATACGTCAGAGACTATCAACTAGCATCAAGGGTATAAGGAGGTGATAGCGAGGAGAGTATACTCTCATATTCAGAGTATCATAGTGTATATCAAAAATTAAATAAGTGACAATATAGGAAGAAATAATAAATAAATGGAAGGGAAGCAAAAGAATAATATAAACTGGATACAACAGATGATGAACACCTATGTTCAACAATGTATGCATTTCCATATGATTATACATAAACTAAAACAAAAGACACAAAACTGGAAACTGATACAGTAAAATACATATGTAAAGGAATGAAAGGAAATCCCCAAGGGTGATCTCCATGAGCATCTTGAGATCTAACACAATCTTTTGCTCCTAACTCCTGGGTACAAGAAAAATAGCACCACCAATCAACCATGATCTTGTTAATAAAAGGTTTACTTGAGTACCACAGTGCAATGACGGCCCAAGTAGGTTGTAAGATATAAATCTCAGTAGGTTACCACCCACAGTGCATACGATTGTATAAAGTAAAGTAGGGATGCAAGAGAGATAAATAATTGATTAAATTCATTTGACTGGGTTCCACTTGGACACCCATCCATTTACTTTATCATAAGCTGATAAATTCTAAACCATAATCAACACATATAGATTTGACAGGAGGAGAAAGTGATAACAAGGTAGTATGAATCAAGTGTCAAGGCATGGTTTGACCCCAGACATGTGATTCGGCCTGACAGACACATCTCTTGGATAACAATTATGTATCATTAGCCTTTTACATAAAAGTAACTACAAAATTTAAATAGGAACCTTCCTAGGACCTTCCTAGGTGATCCCTCAACACAGAACCCATGTATCACACCAGGACTGCCATAACACTCACCATCATCGGAGTTCGTTTAATGTGGCCCATGAAAGGCCTCGCAAGTATCACTCATGGCGTAATGTAAGGAAACAACCTCTGATCTTGTACCAGGTATCTCACATAGGGGACTAAGTCTCAGTCATGGCCTGGTGTAACCATCTCTCCATCTAGCTCATCCATGGTGCCTCCCTTAGGGAACCAATATTGCTCATATTGAGTTAAAAGAATGCATGGAGAGCCTGTCCTGGCATACCAGTATCACCCCCAGTGTATTCACTATCCAAACCATGGAACTGATCCCAGGCATGATGAGTCTGTCCATAACATTCCATGAAAGGAAAACCCAAGTATCACTCACAAAATTCCTAATTAATTTAATTAATTACATTTAAATAAACGAAGGGTCCATGCTAGTAATCATTCTATATCACATCTCCGGTGATTTAATAGAAGGGGTCATCATGTCATGCCATTCCATTTCATATCAAACAACCCTCTTTAAGAAACAACCATCATGATAAACTATTTCATTAAAGGCATTCCATTGAATCAATCTATCGTGGAAATTCATTTATAATGGCCCAAAGAGGTACATAAAAGGCATCATGGTCCAATGGGAAGTTACATACATGGGTACTGGAATTTATTAGACAAGTCCAACCCTTAAAAGGAGTTTTTATCATTTTCCATTTTTAAATAAAGGTGGAAACTCCATTTAAGGGCATCTTTAAGGTCCATGTTCTAAACATGCCACATCACCAATCATAAAAAAAGTAACAAGGAAACACCAACATTAAAAAGGCCAAGAATGATCTAAATAACAAATATCTACTTTTTAGTTTAGAAGACAGTGCACCTCAACAGAGGGGTTTTATTATAAAAACATTACATTTCTTACCAAAAATTCATTTAGAATAAATTAAACATCACACTTAAATATGAAAACTAAATTAAACAAATAATCATTTTATAAAGCTACCACACATGGAAATTTAGTTTATAAAGGGTCAACATGGAACTTAGGAGGTGCCATTCTCTGTTGGGAAAGTGTCTACTAGGGAGAATCCATTTAAGATCTAAGCCGAACACTTAGAAAGTGTTGTTGGAATTTAATTCATTTAATTAAAAAGGAGAAATATAAGTTGGCACTCCCATTGTGTGTTTGCGATTGAGGTTCACACCCTCAACCTATATAAAAATGATCAGAGAGTACTGCAAGGTGTGATGATCAATTTGATATGAAGAAAGTATATTTAAATAAATGTGTGGAAAATGTTGGCGTATGGTGAAACAACTCTTCATAAAATGGCTGAAAAATGAGGACAAAACAATAGACCACCTACCTTAAGCTCAGGACGTATCACTCGTCCAATATCAAGATCTAATTCAGTCCGGTTCGGAATAAATCTAAGAAATGGAAATTCATCGTGAAAATACGACAAGTGATCTTGCACCTCAATAACTTATTTGAGAGGATATTAAACAAATAATGATAAAAAATGAATTGAGATCTTACCATTATAGATTCAAAGAGACCGATGACATTCAATTCAGTCAACTGGGGGAGGAGATCTTAAATAGTCTAGGGGGAGGAGCTTGGGAGCTCCAATTGTGCAGGTAGGAGACCTCACACGACTGCCAGGGGGAGAATAAAAGTGAGAAAGAAAAATAAAGACCATTAAGGTAATTTTGTTCATTTTACCCTTAAAAACTGGGTCACACAGTTTGGCCTCACAGTTTGGCCAAACTGTGCGCCAATCGTGCGTCACCCATTCCTTAAGAAAACATCTCGCACAATTTTCCCCATACAGTTACCCTAATCGTGCACCAACCATCAAATTAATAGTGTTATCATACTACTTGTAAGAGTTGGTGTCCTAAAACCAACTGATTGTACTTTGATTACATAGATATTTAATGTATTTAAATACTATACATCTTATTATATATTGCTCATTGTTCTGCATGACTATGATGTAATAATGTCCTAGAGTATTTGTTGCATTGATAAGATCATGACAGTTCCCCACTATGATGAGAACCTTGAAATGCTATAACAATATTCTTAAATATAATTCTATGGTTGAATGACATACTATAATGGGACACATAACATGCAGACCGTCAGATGCGAGTACTCGTAAGTAGATAAGACTTTCTCTCATGATGTTCGCACATGGTAATCCCCAAGACGATTATGAGAACAGACCCACCAGTAGGAATTCTGCATGTTTTGGTGTCATCAGATATTTTTATCTACGAGCGTGTGTAATGATCCTTAAACTTTAAGATTATCATTAATACGTGTCAGGACTCGCGCACTTTGATTTACTAATGAAAACCGTCACACAGACAGTTGGCGTGGAGTATGGTACGTTGGGTGCGTCAAGAGTGGAATGTTATTAATGGATAAGTCGAGTAAGGATTTTTCCCTTCCATTTATGGAAGATGATATCTCAGCCCTTTGATTGAAATAGAATCGTCACGAAAAATTCCATGGCCATGGTGTAGCGATGAGTTTATTTCAGGTAGTCAAAAACGACGTATCAAGCATAAAAGTTGGTGGCACTATCATGAAACATGGTTGATGAGATATTGCGACAAAATGATTATATTACACAGTGAGCGTTCATATGTGGATGTCATTGTTGCAACTTTATGTTCTTTTTCTTGGGTGCCTAGACCCGTTGCTAGACAACACTCTGGGACTTTAGGCAAACTCACCTAAAGCCAACGAGAAAGAATCCTAGTGGGTCACACACTAAGTGTTTCTGGTGGTCTCGGTTAAATTCTATTTGAATTTAATTAATAAATATTATTCTCAAGAAAGTGGAATAATTTTATTTATATAAAAATGATTTCATAAATTAAATAAATATTTATTCTCCATATTGTGGGTAAATATATTTATTTATTTTATAGAATATTTAATAAATATTTATTTACTAGTTTGTAAATAAAATATTTATTTAAGAGAATAAATTATTTATTTATATATTTGGGTGTTCAATAAATGGAAGTGGAGTTTGAGCGGACCACGTCCGGTTCGGTAGTAAAATAATTATTTGCAATATGATAAATAATTATTTCACTAGTTAACACAAATTTAAATGACGCTACTATTATTTTGTGACACAAAATTTTATTTATAATTCCGTTTTGTGCAAGTTGGCACACTATAAATAAGGACACATTATTATTATTAATAACATGAGTTTTCTCTAAGGTTATGAATGTATTTAATTACTGTTTCACAATTAAATATTGTAACTGAAGTCCCATGTCAATAAATAGACACATACGTCTATTGTACCAGGTACCGAACCGCACACCCGGTGAATTGAGATTTGTTGAGCTAAACAATTTCTCTCTCAAATTCTCTTCTCGCCCCTCTTAAGAACGAGAGACGTTCTTCAAGGCCAAAGAACAAGCAATTAAGAACGACCGACACAAGACACTCGCTTCGCCGCGCTAGCACCCAGAGAACGAGTGGTGTCGATCAGCGGTCATCAAAGCACGTGTGAATCACCGTTAGAGGGAATTTAGTTTGGATCCTTGCAAGCGTAATAAGATAATCCAGAAGAGTCATTTTGGACGATCAACATCATCTACAAAGAAAATACTGAAGATCCAGGTATTATTTTCTTTATGAAATTAATTAAATTATTATAAACATGATGTGCAAGATTCTCTCTAAAGGTTTCATGCCTCTTCCTTCTTTATCTAAATCTTTGATTCTATTCTAAGGAGACAGACGTTCATCCTTGTATTGATTCCAGAATAATCATTGATTATGGTAAAAATTAAAGTTGGGTATCGGCCCAACCGCGCTTTCGCTGCGCCCGAAACCTACAAGTGGTATCAGAGTAGTTACATCGTAGTTTATAATTATTTAAATAATCTGTTGATGATTTACGATTTAATAATTTAGTTTGTCAATTCAAGGTTAATCGTTCTTGTAATATGAATTTTGAGATCTGTTCTCCCTTTTTTCGTTTCTCATTCACCTTATAGAAATGAGATTTTCATTTAATTTTGATTAAAATAAAACAGATGATCTCATCCAGAGGTGCCAAAGGTTCTTGGCCGTACAACACCAGAATAAATGGCGTGTAGTTGGATTCACATGCCGTGTATCAAGGTTTAATGCACCGGGACTAGTCCGCCAAACCAAGCCGTGTCATTGGAGTTTGTCTAAGTCTTAAAGACTCCGTGTGTTGACCAGGAACAGGTGGCACACAGTTTTCGGATTACACATCGTGTGGCCCACTGGACACATCGTTTAGTCCCTTCTGGTTAGGGTTGGACTGTGTACCCCGTACACGGCTTACCCAGCTGGAGACCATGTAATGCGGATACTACATGACGTGTGGCCCACTAAACATGCCATGTACTCTGAAGATTTATAAAGTACATTTACACGTCGTATCCCCGGGCGTGTACTTTGGATGGACGATGAATGATAATATACGCCGTGTACTCAACCAAATTACACAGATTTATTTAAATTTATTATTATATTATACAAACCCCTGAGACGTGTACCATGGTGCATGCGTAAAGCTGATGCACAATACATGATATGTGTTTTATGTATATGTGTTTAATTTAATATTTGTGTAACGTTCATTTCTACTCATTGGGTAGTTATGGACAAGAATTCATTGGGTTGCCTCCAATGTACAAGTTATGTACAAAGATGATTTTAAATGATTTTATTTGTTTAAAATTATGATGGACGAGAATCTGAAGGAAATTCAGAAAAATGATTAAGATAAAAGGATTGATTAATTAAAGAAAATAATTAATCGATTCGAGCGCAATATATCTTAATAAGAACGATTAAAGAATTGAAAACTAGTTTTATTAAATGCGTAACTCGTTGCATGTATGTGAGTGATCATGAGCTAGACCAAGACCTTTGTATGTGATTGGTTTCTTTTTAATTTATTTATTAAATTAATTGTTGGCCTGCGAGCCATCTGTTCTCATTAATATATAGGGTCTGTGTGCTCATGGTTTCTTTTATGTAAACCCCCCTTTTACCCCTCACCTATAACTGAGTTTAAAAGCATATGTAATGGATGAAACTCCCAAGTTAGAGGAGGCGGTTCAAGCTGGAGTTGAGACAAAACAAATCCCAGGAGATATATAGGTGGACAGGTGGAAAACTCTAAACACGAACTCAAAAGGTTCAAGGTGTTTCTCCCCTAGGTCAGGGTTAGTTTATCAACTGTTAGATAAACTAACCATTAGAAAAGCTCATGATCATGCCCTTTGCTTTATTTTATTTCTGTCAGTTGTATGGTTTATCATTATGGATGTGTTTTCGCGATCACATAATTAATGTATTAAACAATCATGCAAGATGAAACTAAAATAAACAAGGCTTATGCGTAAATATTATCAATACATGGTTAATCACTTAAGTAAGTTCCAATTAATATTAACAATCATGTGATAATGATAATAAGCAATTTACGCATAAGAGATAAAAATCCCTCAAATAAAATATTAAGTTAGACCAAGCCTTCCGTTACTTGATTAAGGGAAAAACTCAATAAAACTATGTGTTTGACCAACCCTTGTTGGGACACTTACTTTTATACAGGAAGCCCTTATAAAATATTTCAGGTTGACATAACCATATTACATTAAGAGGAGTATCCTCTGCTAGATTTGGTGTAATATTGGAGGAAAGAGTTTGAGGAAATCCAAAGTCAGGATTTCAGGATTGGGGAGTCCACTCAACAGATCAAGGAGCTGCAAGCTCGCAGTTGGCAAAAACCTGCCTACCTAAATACCTTCAAATAGCTTGACCAACCCTTGTTTGGGTTATGTGAAGGGGGATATGGATCCTTGCCACTAGTATGTCATGACAATTGAACATTCTGAGTTCAATGGTGATGACCATTGAGACTTGATAAAATAGTGGGAGACTTAATAAAATTAATTTATAATTTCTCATAAAAATCAAGAAAGTACTAATGATCTTCCCTTTTAATTGCAGAATAAAAATGACAAGCTTGTCAACCACAGTATACCTGCGATCAATTCTAGATAAAGACAACATCCTCACCGACAATAACTTTCAGGAATGGTTTAGACGCTTTCGGGTTATTTTATGCCATGAACGAAAGTCTTATGAGTTGGAGTCAGACCTGATCTGCCTTCCAAAGAGGTGAGTGATGCAGATTTCATGGTCTATGAGAAACATATGAATGGTGCGGTCGACGTTCAATGTGTGATGCTATCATCAATGTATGATGATATCATGAAGTCTCAGGAAAACATAGATGCTTATAGCATGCTCGAGCACCTCTGTGGTCTTTACCAAAAGAGAGCAAGACAGGAAAGGTTTGAGATATCCAAGGCACTCTTTTAGAGTAAGTTTAGAGAGGGTGCCCTAGCTGAACCTCATGTAGTCAATCTCATTGGCTACATTGAGCGCCTGGAGCTTCTGGGGTTTAAACTCCTCAAAGAACTGGGCACCGATCTCATTCTCGAATCACTCCTTCAGAGCTTCTCCAACTTTGTTGTCAATTTCAATATGAACAACATTAAGAAAACTCTATTTGATCTTCTTATCCTCATTCGCCAAGTGGACAAAGATATGAAGCATGAAAAGCCTTATGTCCTTATGGTGAATAAGAGGAAAGGGAATACGAAGAAATTTAAGCCTAAATCTTCTTCACGAACTTCCATGAAAAGGAAGATAAAAGGGGAGACATGGGAAGATAATGTTGTTTGTTTTCCATGTGGCAAGAAAGGTCATTGGAAGAAAAACTGCACCCAGCCTAAGAAGCAAGGGGAAGCTTCAAGTGCGTTTGTTATCGAATGCAATCTATCTGTTTCTACAAATTGGGTATTAGATACAGATTGTGGTGCTCACATATGTATCCAAATAAAGGAACCAAGTAGATTTAGGAAGATTGACCGAGTGAAGGTAGATCTGCGAGCAGCCAATAGATCTAGACTTGTTACTGTAGCTGAGACTACCACCTCACGTCGCCAACTGGGATGATCTTGATGTTAAAGAGTTGTTATTATGTGTCATCTATTACTAAAAACATTATTTCTGTATCCATATTAGATACAAATGGATTTATTTTCATGTTTGGAAATGAATGTTGCTTTTTTTACAAAGATAACATTTGTTTTGGTAGGGAACATTTATACAACAGTCTTTACGTGTTGGATTAAACAAACCAAGTAATGACAATTGATAACAAAAATACTTCACATGACTCGTACCACACCCAACTTTGGCATCACTGGCTAGGTCATGTAAACGAGAAATACTTGACAATGTTACATCAAGATGGATATTTAGATTCTTTTGAACTAAAACCACTTGGCGTATGTCATGCATGTTTACAGGGCAAAATGACCAAAACCCCATTTAGTGGGAAAGCTAAAAGGGCTAAAGAACTTCTTGAATTGGTTCATACCGATGTGTGCTGACCATTTCTAGTTGAATCAAGGGGAGGGTACTCATACTTCATAACTTTTAATGATGATTTTAGTAGATATGGATATATCTACTTAATGAGGTATAAGTCGGATTCATTTGATAAGTTCAAAGAATACAATAATGAAGTTGAAAACCATTCTAGTAAGAATATTAATAAACTCTGCTCAGACAAGAGGTAGAGAATATCTTAATGAAGACTTCGTTGATTAATTACAGGAGTTTGAGATCCTATCCCAACTCACTCATCCTTACACGCCCTAGTGGAATGGTGTGAGCAAAAGGAGGAACCACACCCTGTTGGATATGGTGAGATCAATGATGAGTCATGCGAGTCTTCCATTATCCTTTTGGGGATATGCATTACAAACAACAACACACATACTAAACTAAGTACCAACTAAATCAATAAATGGTATTCTATATGAGTTCTCGAGTGGAAAGAAAGCCATGTTATCGAATTTTTATGTGTGAGGAAGTGATGTGTTTGTTAAGGCCTCTTCGGGTAGCAAACTTGCACCCCGAGGCACAATGTGTACCTTTATAGGATAACCCAAGGAAACAAGGAGATATTACCTATATAACCCCTCAGACAAAAAGGTTATAGTGGCAAGACACACCATATTCCTTGAGATAGAGAACATCTCCAAAAGAGATAGTGGGAACGAGATAGACTTCGATGAAGTTGAGGCTCAAGGTACACCGGAGTTGGTATAGGAGAAGATTCCACAAACCCCCGTGGAAGAAAGAACTATTCCAGAGACACAAGAACTACACATGAGTACAAGAGATGTTAGAGAACTGGAACGGTACGGTTTTCTAGTTACCGTGGATGATGACTCATTATTAGTTGATAATAATGATCCTCTAACCTACAAGGAAGTAATAAGTGGCCCAAATGTTTCCAAGTGACAAGAAGCCATGAATTCTGAAATGGATTCCATGTACCAAAACCATGTTTGGATTTTTGTAGATCCTCCAGTTGATGTAAAGCCTGCTGGTTGCAAATAAGTATTCAAGAAGAAACTGGATATGGAAGGACAAGTCAGTACCTATAAGGTACGACTGGTTGCAAAAGGGTTCAAACATCGTCACGGCATAGACTACGGCAAAACCTTTTCACTAGTTGCAATGTTGAAATCCATAAGAATTTTATTGGCCATTGCCGCTTACCATGACTATGAGATTTAGAAAATAGATATCAAAACAGCCTTCCTTAACAGGAACCATTAGGAAGATGTCTTCATGACACAACTTGAATGGTTTATGACTCCAAAGGATGCCAATAAGGTATGAAAGTTACTGAAATCCATTTATGGATTAAAGAAAGCATCCAGGTCATGGAATATTTGTTTCGATGAAACCATAACGAAATTTGGTTTTATCAAGAACGAATGTGAGCCTTGTATCTACAAACAGTTTAGTAGGAGTGTAGTCGTTTTCCTAATAATATATGTTGATGAAATATTACTTATTGGAAACAAGATATCAGTCTTACAGTTTGTTAAGGCATGGTTGAATAAATGCTTCTCCATGAAGGACTTGGGCGAGACAACATATATTTTTGGGATCAAGATCCATCATGATAGATCCAAGAGATTGTTGGGCCTATGTCAAAGTACATACATTGATAAGATACTGAAGAGATTCAGTATGTAACAATCCAAGAGGGGATTGTTGCTAGCGTCACATGAAATTCATCTTTCCAAGATAATGTGTCCTCAAACACGAGGAAAGAAATATAATAACATGGACTCCATACACATTAGAGATTGAGTCAGTCATGTATGTCATGCTATATACTAGGCTGGATGTCGCCTATGCATTGAGTGCGGTAGGCAGATATCAAGCTGACCCAGGTGACGACTATTAGATGACAGTCAAGACTATTCTAAAGTATCTGAGGTGTACTAAGGATATATTCCTGGTTTATAGAGGAGATGAAGAATTAGTCATCAGAGGATACGTAGAAGCTAGTTTCCAGACCGATCAAGATGACATGAAGTTGCAAACGAGATACATCTTCACTTTGAATGGAGGTACAATGAGCTGGAAGAGTTCAAAACAGAGTGTGGTCGTAGATTCTACAACAGATTTCAAGTATATCGCAGCTTCTGAGGTTTCTAAAGAATCAGTTTGGATGCGAAGCTTCGCCTAGGAGTTGAATGTGATACCTAGTAGTAAATATCCCATCACACTGTACTATGATAATACTGCAGCATTGACTCTCACAAAAGAGTCAAGGTCACATCAGCGGATGAAGCACATACTTCAGAAGTATCATCTCTTGAGGGATTTTTCTTAGAGAGATGAAGTTGCATTGAGAAGTATTTCCATAGAAGATAACGTGGCAGACCCCTTGACTAAAGCTTTGACTCAGCAAAAACATGATCACCATGTGAGGTCTAGCGGACTGAAAGTCGTAAGCAGTTGGCTGTAGTCCAAGTGTGAGTTTGTAAGAGTTGGTGTCCTAGAACCATCTGGTTGTACTTTGATTACATGGATATTTAATGTATTTAAATATGAAACATCTTATTACATATTGTTCATTGTTCTACACGACTATGATGTAATAATGTCCTAGAGTATTTTTTGCATTGATAAGGTCATGGCAGTTCCCCGTTATGATGAGAACCTTGAAATGCTATAACAATATTCTTAAATATAGTTCTATGGTTTGATGACATTCTTTGATAGGACACATAGCATGCAGAACATCAAGCGTGAGTACTCGTAATCCTCTCATGAAGCTCACACTTGGTAATCTCCAAGACAGGAGATTATGAGAACAGACCCGCTAGTAGGAATTCCGCATGTTTTGGTGTCATCAAATATTTCTATATGCGAGCATGTGTAATGATCCATAGACATTAATATTATCATTAATACGTGTCATGACACACGCACTTTTATTTACTGACGAAAATCGTCACGCAGACAGTTGGCGGGAAGTAGGGTACGTTGGGGGCGTCATGAGTGACATGTTATTAATAGATAAGTCAAGGAAGGATTTGTCCCTTCCATTTAAGGAAGTGGATATCTCGACCATTTGATTGAAATAAAACCGTTGTGCGAAATTCCATGGCCATGGTGTAACGATGAGTTTATTTCAGGTAGTCAAAAAACGACGTATCAAACATAAAATTTGATGACACTATCATGAAACCAGCTTGATGAGATATTGCGACAAAGAGATTATATTACATAGTGAACGTTCATATGTGGGTGTCGTTGTTGCGACTTTAAGTTCTTTATCTTGGGTGACTTGACCCGTTACTAGACAGTAATCTTGGATTTTAGGCAAGCTCGCCTAATTCCAATGAGAAATAATCATAGAGGGTCAGACACTAAATGTTTCAGGTGGTCTCGGTTAAAATCTATTTGAATTTAATTAGTAAATATTATTCTCAAGGAAGTGGAATAATTTTATTCAAGTAAAAATGATTGCATAAATTAAATAAATATTTATTCGCTGAATTGTGGGTAAAATATATTTATTTATTTTATTGAAAATTTAATAAATATTTATTTACTAGTTTGTAAATAAAATATTTATTTTAGAGAATAAATTATTTATTTATTTATTCGGGTGTTCAATAAATGGAAGTGGAGTTCGAGCGGACCAAGACTGGTTCGGTAGTAAAATAATTATTTGCAAGACGATAAATAATTATTTAACTAGTTGACACAAATTAAAATAACGCTGATATTATTTTGTGACACAGAATTTTATTTATAATTCTGTTTTACGTAAGTTGGCGCACCATAAATAATGGCACAATATTATTATTAATAGCATGAATTTTCTCTAAGGCTATGAATGTTTTTAATTTCTGTTACACAATTAAATATTGTAACCGAAGCCCCATGTCAATAAATAGACACATACATCTATTGTGCCAGGTATTGAACCGCACACCTGGTGAATTGAGAATTGTTGAGCTAAACAATTTCTCTCTTAAATCATCTTCCCACCCCCCTCACGAACGAGAGACGTTCTTCAAGTCCGAAGAACAAGCGATCAAGAACAACCACCACAAGACACTCGCTTCACTGTGCTACCACCCAGAGAATGAGTGGTGTCGATCGGAGGAAATCAGAGCACGTGTTGATCACCGCTAGAGGGATTCTAGTTAGGATCCTTAAAAGCACAACAAGATAATTTAGAAGGGTCATTATGGACGATCAACATCATCAAAGAAGAAAATACCGAAGATCCATGTATTATTTTCTTTAGGAAATCAATTAAATTAATTATAAGCATGATGTGCAAGATCCTCTATAAAGGTTTCAAGCCTCTTCCTTCTTTATCTAAATCTTTGATTCTATTCTATGTAGACTGACATTCATCGTTGTATTGATCCCAGAATAATCATTGATCATAGTAAAAATAAAAGTTGGGTACCGGCCCAACCGTGCTTTCACTGCGCCCGGAACCTACACAATAATAGGACGCCCGGTGTGGTCAGTAAGACTCTAAGTACTTGTTTTTAGTATAGAAGTGTAATTTTAGTTTAAAATGTATGTTGTATAACCAAAACCAATAAAATGAGTATAGATTTATTTCAAACATTATGAAAATGATCCAGAATTAAATTTTCATGTGTAAGAATTGAATGAACACTTACAGGATAGACAATGTGGTCATTATGACTCAAAGTACATGTTTTCAATATAAGTGTCATTTTAGTTTAAAACACATCACATAGAAAAAACTAAGAAAAAAAGAATAGGTTGATTACAAACATTAGGAAAATGATTCATAATTCATTCTTCACATTTAGGAATCGACCACATGTCATTCTGACACCCTATGAGGTTGGTATGACTTGAAGTGTATGTTTTTTGAATAAAAGTGTCATTTTAGTTTAAAACAGGTGTCACATTGCCAAAACTAAGCAAACGAGTTTGGATTATTTTACAACTTTAGGAAAATGATCCATAATCCATTTTTATGTGTAGGTATTGATCGTACATCAATTTCACACCCGATGTGGTCGGTATGATTCGAAATGAGTGTTTTTAATACAAGTGTAATTTTAGTTTAAAATGCACGACACATCACTAAAATAGAGATAACTAGCTCAATTTTTTTTTCAAACATTAGTAAAACGATACATAATTCAATTTTGATTTGTAAGAATTGAACGCAGATCAATCCAACACATGTTGTGGTCGGTATGACTCAATGTGTTTGTTTTCAATATAAAAGTTCCATCTTAGTTTAAAACATGAATCACATAGCCAAAACTGATAAACTATGCTTATATTGTTTTCAAACATTAGTAAAATGATCCATAATTTATTTTTGGCATGTATGAACAGACCACACATGAGTCTAACACCCGATGTTGTTAGTATGACTCTATGCACATGTTTTCAATATAGAATTTTCATTTTAGTTTAAAAGAAGCGACACGACCATAATTGAGAAAACAAGCTCATATGGTTTTCAAACTTTACAAAAATGATCCATAATTCATTTTTCATGTATAGGAATTGACCGCATGCCAATCCTATACAAGATGTGGTCAATATGACTTGAAGCACGTGTTTTCAATTTAAGTGTCATTTTAGTTCAAAATGCATCACATAAACACCGTGAAAACAAGATATGATTGTTTTCAAATATTAAGAAAGTGATCCATAATTCATTTGTAACATGTAGGAATCAACCGCATGTCAATATGACACCCGATGTGATTGGAATGACATAAAGTGAACGTCTTCAACACAAAAGTTCCATTTTAGTTTAAAATGTATGTCACATCACTGAAACTAAGAAAATGAACTCATATTGTTTTCTATCTTTAGGAAAATGATCCATAATTCATTTGAATGATTAGGAATTAACCGTCCAACAATCTAACACACAATGTGGTCGGTATGACTTAATGTGTGTTTTTAAAACAAAAATTTCATTTTAGTTTAAGACACAAATCAAATAGCCAAAACTGATAAAATGATATCGAACTATTCAGAAAATTGAGGACAATGGTCCATAGTTCATTTGTGAAGTATAAGAATCAATCACACGGGCCAATGGGAAAGTCATAGCCCCCAAGGGATAATTCCCCCATTATATAAGCATATGAACCCCCTTACTATACCAGACCCTAACAAAGCATGCCTTGAAAGGTCCAAACCACCATGACCATCTTGGTACGTGCAATGCCAAAGATATGTCACCATTGAACATACCTCTTACATTTCAACAATGAATAACCTACTTGTCATTGTCTCACTGGACGTCGTGCCACATTGACACACACGACTGTCAGCCGACCACCCCCGCCATTGAGCGGTGGTTCCCCATTCCCGTTTGGTAGTCACCACACCATTGACCACACTCCATCCCCGTCGAGGAATTCCATCTGAGAAAACATCACTATCACACACCTGAGGATAGCCACCCTCATCATGGGCCTCTGCCGACAACCAAACTGATCACCACTTGTGCTTATGAGTAGGGGTCCCCCATTCACCACCCTTTCCACTGGTAATGACCCACACTCAACCCCCAAATTTAATTGAGGGTCAGATATCATAGTGGCTGGGATTTGAACCCCAGCCACCCAAGTGTTATTGGGGGTTAGTTTACCACTTCGGTACACCCCAATATACTATATATATAATTATATACACATATATAATTATATAAATATTTAAAAAATGTGTCATCAGTAGCCAAAGCATTTGAACATTTATTATAGGTAAAATAAAAAGAAAATGGACAAGAAAAAGAGAAGATGAGGTCACACAATGAGGCATGCCATCACCCAGATAAGAAAACTACAGATCAAGAAAATCCAAATCATTCCCATAATCATAACCAGGCCCCTAAAATAAAATTGGAGACCCAAAATACCTCCTTACCACATGGTCATTGAGCCCATTAAATTTGTTCATCCGGAATCTAGGTTCCAACCTCAAAACTCATCGCTTCCCCGAAGTCAAAATCACATAGCTATCACCATCCAAAGCAAGATACATCTCAAGGTCGTGTTCTAAAGTCGTTATGCATCCTGAGGTAATCTCCATCACCCACACCTCAAGAACGACCATCCAGTGAAAATCGTCGTTGGAAACCTACACACATTGTTGTTGACATAAACTCGATCACCAACACCACCATCAACGCCAGGCTATTGCTCGCAATATCTAAGATGTCCCGCATCCCAAGTTTTACTCAGGCATCCCACGTCTCACCAACCGACATCCGATGACATTTTCAGGGTTCTTATCTTCGAGCTACCATCCCTACTGTTAAACTGATACCCTATCATCATCATCCAATGTCTTGAAATGAGACCAACAATATCCCAAAAATGACACTTAAAAAAACCATTACCAAATCCCCCATCGGCCAGATCACAAAGGCTAGTCTTCTTCGACATCTGTGCAAGCATCATGTCACGGACTCTCAGCTCCAGCCACCGGTCATGCGAGACATGTGCCCTTCACCATCCTTGAGTCGTCGAGCTTCTGCCAATATCCCAAATCCCCAGCCATCCTACACCACGTGCCTTGAGATTGGTACCATTCAGCTCGTTGTCCCCACCATCAGGAGGGGCTTCCTAAAATCGACCCTCAATTTTTCGATGGGAGCATATACGCCTTGAATCAACGTCATCAATCCCTCTATCAATCACCACCGCAAGGGTTCCATCTGGAGCCACAACACTAGTCCCTGACACCTTGAGCACAAAAAGGTTATCCAAAGTTAAGAGCGTACCTGGTGTTGGATTGGTGTAGACCGATCTGATTGGGCCGAATGCCAATCTGTGGCACCTTTAGCCCGACACCGACAGAGCACTGTAGCAGTGCAGACTTTGGAGTCAACTTTACTGTAGCCTTTTGGACTTCCATCCGGCAGCCACTGTAGCACTTTTGACTTGGGTGACCGCCTTTCACTGTAGCGACGCAGACTTCCCGTGTAGTTGGTGGAATAGTTGATCGTCTTCTCCATTTGTAGCCCATTTTGGGCTCGAATTTCTTAATGAAACACTCTGTAATTTTGCTCCCGAATACAATGATTTTCTGCCTCTCCGTGGACGTAGAGATTATTCTCAAACCACGTAAATCTTTGTGTTCTTGTTCTTTTTTTCCCTTCAACTCTTCTACGTTTCGATGTTTCTATCGTTACAACTCCCGGCGTTTCTGCAACACCTGGTTTAGTTTTTAGGATTCCTCTCCCAATCATCACTTCTATCAGTATGATCACATTTAGTTCTCATTTATAAGGTACAAAAATCCATTCAACAATGCTTAACAACACATGCTACACAACAACATCCACTTATATATATATATATATATATTTTAAAGTAATATATAAATATGATTTATACAACAATTAATAAAAAATGAATCTTATTTTCATAATTTTTATATATAAAATATCAAATTTATATTAGTCAAAAGGTTTAAATGTTTATTTAAATAATAAATATATTTATTATATTTATAATTATATATTAATAAATATATATATTTATATAAATATAATTATAAATATATATATTAATATATAAATATATAAATATATTTATAATTAAATATAAATATTTTTAAACATATTTATTTATAATTATAAATTTAATTAATTAAATACATATTTAAATACTTATAAAAATATAATAAATATATTTATTATATTTATAATTATATATAAATACATTTTAAATATATTTATTTATAATTATAATTATAAAAAATGAATATATATTTAAATAACTATAAAATTATAATAAATATATTTAAATAATTAATATCGTTATTATATTTATAATTATATATTTTTTATATATTGATATAAATATATACAATTATAAAAATATACAAAAGCGGTGCAGACCATGATCTATAATTATATAGAAATATTTTAAATTATATTATTTTATAATTATAAAGGAAATATATAAATATAACCAAACAACCCAGTCATGGATTTGGAAGCCAAATCCATGGCACCAAATTTATTAATAAAAAAAGAAACATACATGAAGAGGAAGATGTCAAGAAAGGCACATCTGCCTACATTAAAAAACAATAAGTTATTTCCTATGGTTCCCTCTAGTACCAACATTTTTAGGGTGTCTTCCTCTGTCCTTTAGGTGCCGTCCTCTCCACCATGTTTTGACCTACTAAGGTGGCACATGATCCTCTTCCGATGACGATTCAAAAGATTCTTCCATAATGGAACAGATCTTGAACTTCCAAGAAATATCACGAATGTCCATCATCGTGTTAGAACAAAAACCATCCTCAAAATTATTTTCCAACAACTTTTGCACAAAAATATATCCATCAAAGCCAAAAACATATGGTTCGATCATGGATTAGATGGCCTCAAGTTGCATGAAATTACAATCAGCCGCCTCCTTGTTGGAACATTCAATGGACCTTTCATCTTGAGCATCATCAGGGGGAATGATAGAAGAATTTTTATCCCATGCAAGACTACATTCTTCATCTCAAGCCTTACTAAAATAATCGTATGCATTTTTCATAATATCTGAAAAATTGGGTGGGAAGCACTAGTCCACGTTCTTATTTCCCATTAAGAGACCATCAAATGGACGATCCACATGCAAGAGAGATTTCTGAGCCGGAGATATAATTGACTTAGCCTTCGGTTGGGGAACTATTTGGAATCCTTCCTCATCCCGCACAACTTTCTTACCGGTAAGCATATACACTTGTTTAGATGTTCGAGCATTGGTGACCAAAGCTCCACCACTCCTTTCTTCTCCAGGCTTGAGGCTAGTAGGAAAATCAAGACACATTACCTTGGCTGATGTCATAGTATCAAATGTGCTTCTTAATGGTCTGGCCGATTGAGGCACCTGCATTATTCACAGGTGCCCCAGGTGAAACACTACCATGATGTAAGGGTTGTGTCAAAGAAAACCCCTACAAATTACCCCTCATGATCCAATGAGAATTAATATGACCCTTCATCGCACACATATCACAATACATATTTCTCTCACATGAATCAGGAAAATGAACAAAAACCATACAAAAATCACAAAACATAGGCTTCTTCTCATACTTTACATCAATACATATATAATCTGTAGGGGTGGAAATTTTTACCATGTTAAAAAAGGTGGAGCTAAGTTCGATCTCCACTAGAATATGGGATAAATTTCCAAACCGAACCTTTTCAATTTTCTTATCAAGATGAATTGGGGTCCCAATTGACGTAGAAATGTCATTTAGGATCCTCAGATGCCAAATAACTCTGTCACGACCCATCCTAGTGGGGCTCTTTCCATGACTCCCCAATCCCACATCCAATAGGCTGGGGGATGGTGACTAGCACTAAGTAGGGATATCACTAACATTGGAGGAAATGCCTAAGTACCTGTACACACGCGCAAATCTCTAAGACAAAAAAATGTTGAAATGTTAAAACACTGAACAACCAATTCATGAAAACGTATATATATATATATATATATATATATATATATATATATATATCCCCCAACCAGAGTATGATAGGATGTAATGAAAGCAAACCGGGCCAAATAAAATCCCACCACAAAGTTTTTGTAACATAAGAGCAACCTGAAAGTAAAGATAGTGGGATTGCTATCTAAAATATTCATGAACACACTTCGGTCTATCTAGTCTTACTAAGCACCATCTGGTCTTGGCTCATCTAGGACTCTGTAAAAAGATCAATCATCTCCACAAGACATGACACATGTGAGAAAATCCTGTACAAGGGTGAGTATAACAATACTCAGTAGAACACTCTGAAACCACAAATCATGCAACAAAGGAAATACAGTCAGCTCTACACAACTATTTGTATAAATTACATATAACAAGAATATCTAGTTATATCCAACAAAGAAACACAGTTTTGAGGTAAGCCACAACCATAATATACCATCCCAAGGATTCTAGCTTAAAGATCCCACAAAGAACTCATCTGAGAGGACACACTCCTGAGTATGATAACACTAATGATGTCCTTCCCAGAGGTAATGCTCGTCCAGTCCCATCACGATAAAGAACACACTAATAGTCCGAAGGAGATATGATACACTAATAGTCAAAAGGCAATGATATTCCCTAAGAGAAACCAAATGAAATGGGAGTTGGAAGGTGAAACATCATTATTATTCCCAATCAACAATCACATAATATGATCAATAATATCAACTTTGGTGAGTTTCTTGACCCACCAAATAAGAGAAAGATGGAGTTTCATGGGGACCACAAAGGAAATAATGTTCAATTTTCCTTAAGTAAATATTGTGGGAAGAGGTATCAAGGGGAATGTTTAAAAAGAACTGAAAGATGCTTTGGGTGTGGAAAATAATGACACAAAGCATGTAATTTCAAAGGTAAAGATTTAGTTAACACAATGGAAAAAGATAATGGTATTGATAAGGCATCAATGATGGTTAAATTATTTAAATGTGGAATGTATGGGCATTGTGAAAATAAATTTCCTAGGGGAAAACCTCATGAACAAAATCAACACGGTCGTATGAGTAGTATTTATGTTGCTAATGATGAAGAGACTACAAATGAAAAATGAGATGAAAGATGTATTAAGGAATAAAATGATGAAGCTTGGTCAATGATTTAAGAAGATAGTGGAATGATTGAATTTTTTTTAAAGAATAATGTTGTATACACAATTTTATGGTATTATGGAATAAAGAAACAAATAAGTATTGTTAAACTATTGTTTTTCTTTAAGTATTTGAAAGTATATGATGAGTGGTACTGGTAACCAGGAATAGTGACTCAGATATTTTTGGAAAACACTTGATTAAGGGAAGGATAACACTTAATATGATCATGATGACGAGATAATGATATTTGGACAAATATATGTTGGTTATGAATAAGTAAATTGGATGATAATGATTACCTTATAACTAATTAAGGATTTGTTGAAAAGTGGTTTATGGTATCAAAGATGATGTTTACAGCTTTTTGGACATAATAATAAGGAAACATGCATGCTTTCAATATTGATGTATGGTAAATTAGGTTATTACCATGTTTCAAGAGTATATATGTTCAAGGTATTCACATTTTTGGAATGTGACAAGCAAGGGCTACCTTATGATTTATGAGAGATAAACGTTAATCAGATGTAGTTTACCTCTTTCTAATGTTTTGGATTTTGAGTTTTCGGAAGGATTATAAGGTTATCCATTTATGGAAATTATAAGTTAATCTTTAGATGATGCTTGTTAGAATAACATATTATCTCACCATAGGTGGACTTATGAAATATTTGATAACTTGTACAATTTTTTTTTGTGATAAAGACAGATGGACTGACATATCATTCTACTTAAGGATCGTATGATCTGTTAACGCTTCAGGAATGACATATTCATCTTCATATCATTGAATAAGAGATGTAGTAGAAATTATTCAAGGCACGACCAATGGTGATATTGTACCGAAATCAAGTAAGTATATATTCTCATGAAAATTATTCAACATTAATAAAAGGGATCGTGATGTAAAATGTTATCTTATTATCATTATTTTTGATGATATCAATGACCTCTTTCACACTTCCTTACTTTATGTTTTTTTTTATTTTTAACATTTTATGGATCACTCAATTTCTTGCAATCAATGATCTTTGTCAATCTCTATGATTATTTAATCTTTTCCTCCATGAACAAATCTTCACCTATGCTATCTTATGTAGAGACCTAGTTATGATTTAATTTGGGAAACAGTTATCTTCCAACTATTTCTTTTTAAAAGGAAGTTTTTTCTTTGTTTTTATGATGTGGGTTTCTGTCATGAACCGAATCTGGTCTCCACTAATACCAGCACCAAATTCAGCCCATGACAAGTCCTGAAGGACGTTCTCTATCCCCACGGGCTAACACAAGTTCCCAAGTATCAATAAATTTGGTTTGGTAACGATTTACCCGAGTATGAAGACATAAAGCATTAAAAACAATCAATAATATGAATATGAATTTTTCAGGCCAATCTAGACTTAACATAAACTAGATCTGAAAAAATTGTTTTAAATAAAGTACAAGAGGTCCAAACATAAATAAAAACAGCATCAAATCAGCCACAAAGACTCCACACAATAAGGAGGTCATCAACCCCGAGCCGTCTCTAGGAGAGGACTAACAACCTTAACCGCCTTCACCCGAGGCTTTGCCTTTACCTGTGTCAAACATAACCAGGTCTACTTACACCCAAGGGGTGTATGTAGGGTGTGAGCCTAAGCCCAACAGGATACCACCCAAAGATTCTAAAGAGTATGCAATTCAAGGTGAAAAAGCACACAATTTTAATATGTAAGGAAAAGTGGTGATAAATTCCAAGAAATACAACTTTCAATTTTAAATAGTTTTCAAAATAAAACTTTCAGAATGTTAACACATGGAATAAACTACCAAAATTGTTAAAACTTTTAATCCTTTGTGCAAAAATTCAATCGCACCACCGCCGCAACTCAACGAAGGTAGATCGAGCTTAAAATCAAAAGAACATACCAAGAAAACCCCAAGTTAAACCCTAGGTTCGAAACCCTACCCTCTGGTCATTTGAGACTTCACGTAAATTAGAAGAAACTTCATGAAAAGGGGAGTAACTATGAGGGAGAAACACTTACTTGAGATTGTGTGAAGTTCCTCCACCAAACCCCCCTTCAAAATGGAGTTCCAATGAGGGTTTGAGAGGCTTTGAGGGCTGCCATGGCTATTAGGTTCTAAATGGGGAAGAAAGGGGCGAGTTAGGATAACTATTAGGAGAGAAAAGAAGTCATTTAACTCATTTTTAATGAGCTTGACATGGGCACATAGTTTGTGTGCACTGTTTGGAAAACCATGCACCTAAACCAGGCACCCTCATTTCTCCCCTCAAAACATCTCTAAATGCCACCAAAATTTTCAGGGTCTTAGGGGGGGACTTAGAGGGGGATGTTAGGATAAAAATATAAGAAATATAAGTACCTTTAATGAATAACTTGAGTGTGACAATTCTCCCCACCATGAAATCATTCCGTCCCGGAAAGTCAACCTAAAACTTGATCGGAAAACAGGAATGAGTACTCTTCCTCGACCCATGACTTCCGCTCCCATGTCTCGTGCATGCTTCCAAAGAACTCAGACCGGTGGAATATACTTCCCCCGAGGCACCTTTTCTTGGAAGTCCACTATTCGCACCGGCTGCTCAACAACAAATAAATCCATCTCTATATCCAACTCCTCCCAATTCAGTACATGGGATGGATTTGGGGTGTATTTCTTCAACTGGGATACATAGATGACGTCATGGATGGATGCCAACTGAGAAGGTAAGGCCAACCCGTATGCCACCTTTCCAATATGCTCGTTGATCTCAAATGGTCCAACATACAGCGACATCAACTTCCCTTGCTTTCCCAATCGACAATGGCCCAGACGAGGGGCCACATTCAAGAATACACAGTAACCCGCAAAAAACTCTAGGTCTCGACGCCTCTGGTCAACATATGATTTATGGAGATTCTGAGCTGTCAATTAGCGCTGCCTGATCAACTTGACCTTTTCAGACGTATCCTGCACCAGACTCAGCCCCAGTAGTGAGGTCTCACCTACCTCAGCCCAACATAATGGGGGACCGACAAGGCCCACCATAGAGCGCCTCAAAAGGAGACATTCGAATTGAGGATTGGTAACTATTATTATAAGCAAACTCAATCAATCCCAAATGGATATCCTAGGAACCTCCATAGTCCAGAACACATGCACGGAGTGTGTCCTCCAAAACCTGATTTGTCTGCTCTGTCTGACCATCTGTTTGAGGATAGTATGTCGTGATCATCTTAATCTGAGACCCTAATGCCTTCTAAAGGCCTTCCCAAAACCGAGAAGTGAAGCGGTGGTCTCTATTTGAGACAACTATGGACGACACACCATGGAGCCTTACCACCTCCTGAAGATACAAACGACCCAACCCATCCACATTAGTTGTATCACTGATTGGAATGAAGTGGGCTGATATGGTCAGATGATCAATCACCACCCAAATAGAATTCTTACCCCAAGGTGTATGAGGTAAGACAACATTGAAGTCCATGACAATCTCGTCAAACTTCCAGGTAGGAATGGGTAACGGATGGAGAAAACTGGAGGGCCTTTGATGCTCCGCTTTCACCTGCTAGCATGTGTAGCATCTCTACACGAAGTCCGCGATGTCTCATCTCATACCAGGCCACCAGAACTGCTGACAGACATCATAATACATCTTGGTGACACCCAAATGGACAACCCACTACGAATGGTGGCTATCCTCCATCACCACCTTTTGCAGGGATAACAACACTACTGAATGACCCTTGAAGCACAAGATTCCCTTGGGAGATGATGACCAATCAGAGGACGTCTCCCCACCATGAAGAAATTGCTTCAACCGCTGAAAAAACTCATCATCAGGCTGCTCCCGCTGAATTAGCTCCACCAAAGTAGGAGTTAACTGAAAGCTCACCAAGAACACACCTCCATTTTGCTCCTTGGTCTCCACATGCATATGAGCAAAGGGTGCCATCACATTCCACTCATCACTGGACTTCCTCAAAGATTGCAATAGGACTCTTCTGCTCAAGGCGTTGGCCACCACGTTACCCTTGCCTGGGGTATAAACAATGTCAAAGTTGACCCCCTACAAGTACTCGATCCAACGATGCTGCCTCAAGTTGAGGTCCTTCTACGAGAAGATATAGGCCAAGATTTTGTGATCCGAGTAGAACACAAACTTCTCCCCAAAGAGTTAGTGATTCTAGGTCTTCAAAGCATGCATCACTGTTGCCAACTCCAAGTCGTGGGTCAGGTAATTCCTTTCTTGTGGTTGGAGTTGGCGAGATTCATACACCACCACATGATCATCCGACATAAGCATGCACCCAAGACCCATACCTGATGTGTCGCAATAGAAAACACACCCCTTCCCGGCCTCAGGAAAAATCAGCACGGGGGCGGTAGTCAACTGCCGCATCACCTCCTTGAAGGATTCCTGACATTCTGGGCCCCATACAAACTTTACCCCTTTTCGGGTGAGCATGGTCATCGGTGAAGCAAGCTGAGAGAAATCACAAAAAAATCGCCTGTAATAACCAACAGGCTAAGGAAACTCCTGATCTCAAACACATTATTTGGTTTCTCCCATGACATGACCGCACTATTGGGGTCCACTGAAACCCCCTGTTTTGAGATCACATGCCCCAGAAATTTCACCTCCTAGATCCAGAAAGTGCACTTTGACAACATTGCATAGAGGCGGTGATCATACAAAGTGCCCAAAATTATCCTCAAGTGATGTTCGTGTTCCTCCTCAGAGCCAGAGTATACTATAATGTCATCCAAGAACACCATAACGAAGGAATCGAGATACCGGTCGAACACCCTATTCATGAGTTCCATAAAGACCGCTGGAGCATTGGTCAATCCGAAGGGCATGACCAAATACTCAATGTGGTCATACCTTCTTCGGAAGGCTGTCTTCAGGATATTTGCCTCTTTCACCCTGATTTGATTGTATCCCGAACACAATTTTATTTTTGAGAACCACTTTCCCCCCTTCAACTAATCGAACAAATCATCTATTCTGGGAAAATGGTATTTGTTCTTAATTGTCACCTTATTCAACTTCCGGTAGTCAATGCACAACCAGAGGGATCCATCAGTCTTTTTCACGAACAACACAAGAGAAGCCCAAGGAGAGATGCTCGAGAGAATGAATCCTTTGGATTCTAAGTCTTTTAGCTATATCTTTAATTCCATCAGCTTGGTGGGGGCCATACGATATGAGGGAAGAGATATCGGCTATGTTCCCGGTGTCAGATCAATCGAGAACTCCACATCCTGCTCCGGGGGAAAACCTGAAAAATCATCCGGGAATACCTCCAAAAGCTCATTCACTACATGAGGTAGTGCACCTTCAAGAGAAAGACCATCTTCCTCTAGAACGGGTGACTATATCTAGAAGATAAGTCTTCTCAACTCTCGGAGTGGAGGTCCCGCACGACCCGACTGAGGATCCCATTCACCACGAAAAACTCGACGACTCCCATCAGATGTCATGAAACTCACTCACCGCCTACAACAATCGATGTGTACCTGAAAGTATATTAGCCAATCCATGCCATGTATCATGTCAAAAATATCCATATCTAAGACCAAAACGTCCAACTCCATCTCAATCCCTGACACGAAAAGCATCGACGACGAGCACCTAAGACCCTGCTCCTTCTTTCCCAGCGGCATCACCAACTCCATTGCAAAATACAACAAATCAGTAGGCAAATTCAGTGTGTCCACAATACTGGCAGAGATAAATGAAATAGATGCACCTGTATCAAAAAGCGCAACATCTATAGAAGATAAAATCAAACGGTACCTCGATCTATTGACGGTCCCGCCTCTGATCCTGCCGGTGCTTGTTCCACCTCATGAAAATGTTTGGTCTCTGCATGTGAATGATCACTAGTCTATGGTTGTGCCCAAAACCAGTTCTACCCAAAAGACAACCCAGACTTACTACCACGACCACCAAAATGAGATCCCCCTGTCCTTGACGGCTTTGACTGAGCTGGCACTCCCTTTGAGACCACTGATCCTTCCCCACTCTGAAGTGGACGTGCCACCCCTCAAAAGTGATACAAGTGACCCATACCTCCACATTTATAATAGGGCTTCAGAGGAATGAGAATGCTGGTCGGATGTGCCCTGGTTTCCCACACTGGCATAGGACGAACCTCACATCAGAAGCCACAGATGAAAAATGTCTGGAAGAGTGGCCTGAAATACCACCTCCCTTCTTCACATGATCCTCCCGCTTCATTTTCTTCTTTGAAGAGCTACCACTGCCCACTACTGATACTGTCCCAGAGAAACCAATCCTGCCTTTATGGTCAATCTCCACCATAGACACCTGGTCAACACCCTCAGCATAGGTCCTCAGCTTGAACAAGAAAACCTGAGATTATATCTATGGTCGAAAGCCTTTCTCAATCCTCTGGGCCTTCACTTTTTCATTTGAGACGATTTTAGGGGCATACCGAACCATCTCAACGAAACGGTTGGTGTATTCCATCACATAAAGATTCCCCTGAACAAGGTCCATGAACTCTTGGGATCTAGAATAAGCCAACACTTCAGGACAATACTGGTCATTGAAGATGGTCTTGAAATCTCTCCAGTGCATCTGATCATTCTTCCCAGTTTGAAGTACTGACTCCCACCACTTGCAGCTGGGACCCTCCAATAGAAAATAGGAACACTGCACCCTGACCTCCTCAGGTGTTCCAGGAACTAAAAAATGTGCTTGATCTTCTCGAGCAATTCCTCTGCTTCCTAGGGTTCTATGCTACCTCGAAAAGTAGGAGGCCTATTTTTTAGAAACTCTTGAGCCTTATCTTTTCTAGGACCCATCTCTTCTGCCCTAATAGGAATGGGAACAGGAGATGGTCCCTGTCCCAGAGACTGGATAGCTCGGAACAAAGCCTTGACTAGCCTATGATCAATCAGTGTGGGAGAACACTCTCCAACTTCCTCTTGTGGGTGCATGAGTGCTTTCTGGGGAGACATGTTGCTAAAAAATGAAACCGTTACAAAAACAATAGTCAATACCACAATTCTGAAAATTTTAATCAAATACATCAAATATAAATAATCTAAACACATTACAAAAATAAAATAAATAACTACTCCACCCCTGCCTGATGTCCACGTGTGGTATGCAGCCCACACGTCTCACCTGGAAGTGAAGTCAATCATACAATTCCAACATCCCTTGGTGACTCAAGGTCTACCCTGAGAGGTGCAGGCCAGACACCCTACTCATGACCAAAACCCCGATCCCCGACAGTCCTAGATTCTATATATCCTGACTCATCCCAAAATAGTAATATAACCCAAAAACATTGCCCTCTTTTGATACCACTTTTTCACAAAATGAATCTGGTCGCCACTAATACTGGCACCAAATCTATCCCATGACAAGGCCCAAAGGGCATTTCCTATCCCCACAGGCTGGAACAAGTTCCCAGGTATCAATAAATTTGGTTTGAGAATGATTTACCCGAGTATAAAATCATAAAGCATTAAAAACAATCAATAATAGGAATCTGAAATTTTCATGCCAAACAAGCCTTGACAAAAACTAGATCTGAATACATGGTTTTAAATAATGTTCAAGAGGTCCAGACATAAATAAAAATATCCAAAAATCAGCAAAAAATACTCCACATGACAAGGGGGTCATCACCCCCGAGTCGTCTCCACAACACCACACCATAGGAGGGGACTAAAAACCCGAGCTGCCTTCGCCTGAGGCTTTGCCTTTACATGTGTCAAACATAAATAGGTCTACTTACACCCAAGGGGTGTAAGTAGAGTGTGAGCCTAAGCCCAATAGGATACCACCCAAAGATTTCAATGATTATTCAATGCAAGGTGAAAAAGCACATGGTTTTAATATGTAATGAAAAAAGGCGATAAATTCCAAGAAATTCAACTTTCAATTGTAAAAAGATTTTAAAATAAAACTTTTAGAATTTTAACACATGGAATCACCTACCAAAATTGTTAAAACTTTTAATCCTTTGTGCGAAAATTCAATCGTACCACCGCCACACCTCAAGGAAGGTAGATCGAGCCTAAAATCAAAATATTGGACCAAGAAAACCCAAAGTTAAATCCTAGGTTCAAAACCCCGCCCTCTAGTCATTTGAGACTTCAAGGAAATTGGAAGAAACTTCATGAAAAGATGAGGAACTAAGAGGGAGAAACACTTACTTGAGATTGTGTGAAGTTCCTCCACCAACCCCCCCCCCCCCCCTTCAAAATGGAGTTCCAATGAGGGTTTGAGAGGCTTTGAGGGCTGCCATGGGTGTTAGGTTCGAAGTGGGGAAGAGAGGGGCGAGTTAGGATAAATCCTGGGAGGGAAAAGAAGTCATTTATTACACCCAGACTCATCTACCTAGATTATGCCCCAGAGGAGGATTCCGAGTTGGCGGTTCATCTTTGAAGAGCTTTTCAGACTTGGTTGTTTGAGAGGGTATGACGTCAGCCATCAGATCAGGCCTGTGCTTTGACACTGGACACTTGCTCGCTGAATTTCCTTGCAATGGTGGAAAGATTCATTTTTTTTCAATTGCTGGGGAGGGGAAAATCTAGGTTTCCTGTCTCCTTGTACTCTTCGTTTTTTCCTTCAGATGTGTTTTGTCTATGTTCATGATGTATTATGGGTTTCCCCCTTCTTCCCTTAAATTGGGGCTTTATCAATAATAAAAAATTTGAAGGCCTTCGGGCCGTTGGATGGAAAGAAGTCATTTAACACATTTTTAATGAGCGGGACATGGGCACACGGTTTGGGTGCATGGTTTGGCAAACCACACACCTAAACCGTGCACCCACCTTTCTCTCCTCAAAACAGCTCCAAATACCACCAAAATTTGTGGGGGAATAGGGGGGAATTAGGGGGGGGGATGTTAGGATAAAAATATAAGAAATATAAATACCTTTAATGAAGAACTTGGGTGTGATAGTTTCTATTTAAGAATTTTTCAAGTATTAATCCTTTTGTAAACTAGGTGAATTTCGAGGGAGAAATTTATTTTAAGGGGGTAGAATGTAACACCCAATGATTTTTATGAGATAAATATTTTTAATTTCTTTGATGTCTTGTATTATACGCTACACCAAGATAGTATTGTGCTACACACAACACCAACTTAGCTTGCCGTATACACAATATTATTCTTGGTTTGTGTTACACACAATTTGAAGTTCTTTTGATATAATTAATTTCATGCAAAACTAAGTTTAAGGGAACAAATAAATATTATTATGTTACCTTATAACTTAGACATTATAATGGTGGGTACGAGCAGTATTATGTAAATTATGAAAATATTCTCTACACATGTATATATAATTAATTCTTTGGTGAGTAATTAATTATAAATCAAAATGAAACCATTTTTAAATAAAAGGAAATGTAAAATCACACTCGATGGATTTTGTTAATGGAATATATATGCGATATATTTAATCTAATGTTTAAAATTCATATTATATGTTTACTAATCACGACAAAAGAACAAATTCATTTTTTCGAATAAAAGAAGTATTTTAAAAAAATGCAGTTTTGCTGCCTTTTGATGGTGAACCCATTTTAAATCTAGTTTTTAACACTCTTATATATTCTATGTGACAAAATAAACTTCTTCTTTGAAATAGGAGTATCAAAATTTACTTTGGATAAATTTTTTAAACGTTTCTAATAAGATTCATGTTTTGATGAATAGTAAAACTACACTAAATTGTAATTTAAAACAAAAATTTTCATCAAAATAATTTTTACGGTCAATTTATTTTATTTAATGGTTTTAAAATATAAATAGAATATATTTATGTCATTTAATACAATTTAGTTCATTATCATTAATTTTACATTGAATTTTGATGTAAAATCATTTTATTCTTTTGCAATGTTTTAACTTTTAAAACCCGTTTTCACATTCTGACCATGAGATTGATTTTAAATTAATTACTGAAAATTCTATGTTTATAATTTTTAAAAATTTATTTCATATCAGAAATGAGTAGGTCCAAATTATGTAAATAGATTTATTTTCATTTTGGGTAGTATAAACAGTGACTTCAATAATTTTTATTAATACGGTAAAAAGCTAAATCGAGTAATTAAGGAAAAAATATATTATAAAATTACCCTAAAACTTTTTCAAATATCATTGGATGTGTTTTTTTCGGCCTAAATCATACTTGGGTCAAAATGATATCATTTGGAAGCCACATGGATTAGATTAGGACATATAATATATTTTATTTATAGAAATATTAAATATGTCTTACTCAAATTTTAATAACTATATCATTTTTAATATAATGTTATACATAAGATAAGTTTAACTATAAATACTCGTTTGAAAGGTAATATTTTTATTTATCACGGTAATTTATTTGAAATTTTTGGGAACAAAATTATTACATTAAAAAATTATACATTAATGAACAATAATTATTTAATTGATGAAAAAATAAAATAATTTTTATTAAAATAATAATAATCATTAAAAATCCAAAAAAGTTGACCAAATATTATTGGTAGAGTATATATTGACCATAATCATCCAATAATTGAGTTATTGACCATTTGGTGCCATATGAAAAATATTATGACACTTATAATATTTTATTTAAAGTGATGTTAAAATTGTCACATTCATGTTTTAATAAATATAACATTTTTAGTGTAGGATTTTACAAAAGATATATTTGACTATAACTATTCTTCTAAAATATAGAGGATTCATATTTTTTATAGTATTTTATTTTTAATTTATATTCTACAATAAGTATATTAAATTATTACTCAAAAACTGATCTTTTAATTATTTTATTAATGGAGTTAACAAATAAATGTTATTACAAATATTAAAATTTATATAATTTGGGGTAATTAATATATAAATTTAATTTTATAGATGACCTTGAATTAATAGGAATATATTAAAATATTTTATTTGATATTAACCTGTTTTCTTTATATTTGAAATAATCAATGAATGGAATAGTGTCAAAATTGACACTATTAATTGTTTACCAAAATAATGTATTATTGAATTATTTAAAAATCATAAAACCTTTTTTTAAAATAAAAAAAAAATATGATATGGTCTCAAATTTTCTAAATCATTCATTTATGGTTTAATTTACATCAAATAAATAAATATTACACCCTTTTAATATTGAAATATTTTTTACCTTAGTTAAAAATTAAATAAACTAAGTGTTAATTAAAATGATAAGATTTTAATTGATAGAAAACTTGTCTAAAATTAAGTGTTTGATGATATTAGAACCTTATCTTATCTCATCTTCGAAACTAGGACATTTTTAGGTTCTTGGATATGGTTTGATTTTATTACAAACAAATCTTTTTGGAGATTCCAAAAGTGCCCCTCACCTCAATTATAAAGGGGAACCTCCTCCCTCATTTATTCACAACTCATTGATCCTTCATGCTCAGAAATATGCTGACAATTTCAATTATAAACATCCTTATTAACATTAAAGAGGTTCTTGTCTTCTCCAAAGACCAACTCTAGTTCTTTAAGACAAGATTTAGAGGGAGCGCATCAAAGAAGAGGTAATCTCCTCTACTGATTCTTTCAAGTTTTTTTCCTATTATACTTAATCATCATGGGTTTTTTCCATTATAAATTAATAACTCTATTATCAATTATATACTGAGATTTTATTATGATTATGTAACCATATTTCACCTTCTATCATTCCCATGACAAATGAAATCACCATGTGTGCGTGCGTACAACTTACCGTTTCCATGTTGTTATGTAATTTGTTTTTCACCCCCACCATACATGGATGGGTATAATGATGGAAATAATTACTATATATGATTTTTATAACCTGAAATTAATTCTTGATAAAAATAAATACCATCAACTTCCATACCATTTCACAATTATGTGAATTATATCATCGCTCATGCGTACGTATGACCTACCATCTCCACGATGTGATGCGATTAATATTACAAGATATACATTAAAAATGATTATATAAATGTATAGAATGAATAAATATTATATATATTTTATTAATATCATTTTTTAAATGAAATAACTATAGCCTAAGAAGGCAAACCAGAACTTATTCGACAAAATAGACATAAGAAAATAAAGTAGTTAATACCCGAATAACGAGTAATAATGAAATGTTATTAACAAACAGATGATAATATGATCATATATGATATCATAAAAATGAATATGGTTTTGGAATAAGTCAATGAAATTATTTAAATCATTATACAGGAGGATTAGATACATAAAAAAGATATCGTACTTAAGGTAAGGGATAATTTCTCAATCTCATTATTATATGAGATTGTTTATACATAAGTATTTACTGGGGATTATTTATCATCCATGTACATGTTTCCTAAAAATAATTTCATAAAATGTTTTACTATTCTCCTATGGATGTTTAAATATATTTTTACCCATTTTTAATTTTTTACTACACGGTTTGAAAATAATCATTCTTTTTTTGATATGATGTACTTTTTAACTTTTTCAGAAAAAGTATGAAAAAATGTTTTTTAACTTATACGGCATGAATAGATTTTTATGCTTTGATAACAACTTATTTACATGAAGTATCCATTATAAATTTTCAAGTTTATTTTTACAAAAATTATTTTCTTCTAAAATTGTGTGGCATTTTAAGAAAATAAAATGTTTTTGAAAAAGAAAGGATATTTTCTTCAAGAATTAATTTTAAATATTTTATCAAAATTATTTTCCATCTAAGATGACATTATTTAATATGGATATGTCTCATGTATATTATCCCAATTATTCCTATGTTTTTATTATGTTTATGATGGAATGTTCTTTATTAAATCCATTTGTTTTATATGGATTATATTATATTTTCACAATGTTTAAGAAACCCATTTTATTCGTTGAGTTATGCTATGATGAATTATTTATGCTTTTGTGGCACACATAAGAATTATTTCATTATGAGATGGTTGATACCTACACATCCCTTTAATGAATTAGTTAATGATTTAGAGATCATTATATAGAAGGGGATGGAATGGGAAATGATCTCAGTTTAGTAATATAGGGTTGGAATGAGAAGTATACCTCGTTTAATAATACAGGGCTGAAATGAGGAGTGAACTCGATTTAGTATTGGTTTGTCTACTATGATGGTCTTGGTAATATGCCTTGAATAATATGAAATTATATTCTATGCTTATGTGTATTCCACTAATTCAATGTCTTATGTTATACCCTTTAATAATATGTTCATCGATTCATTATGTACATTTATGATTTATACCATGACATGATATCATTATCTTTCATATGCAGGATAATATTTTCAAATGTGTTGTTCAAATGTGTTGTTCTTATGTCTTATGATTTTGATATGATTTATATCTCTCTTTTTTACCCTTATTGAACATCTGAGCTCACCCCTTTTTATATTTATTTTCTCCAGGATACGAAGAAGGTTATTATGTAAAATGTTTAAAAAAGGGGTTCTAGTTATGATGGAAAAAGTAGGAGATGATGTAGATGTTTTATAAATAAGTTGTTTATGTTTCCCAGTTTCTAAAGGCAATAAACTTATACGGTCTTTGGGAATTTGATTGTGTAATGTACTATGTATTCTGTAAAATTAATGTAATGTACATCTACATCATGCTTGAGTTGTTAGAGTCACATTATTGGCACAAATGTGTCATCACTGAGTCTTCTCTAGATGGAGTCTCCAAGCATAAGGATCAAGTCAACGGTTCAACCAGAATCTCTAAGTCTTAAACAAGATATGTGGAGAGAAGGTAATGACTATCACATATGCCTATAAATACTATATCTAAGGTAGGAAAGACACAGATCATACCACAAATAATTCTTGGAGCCCATGGGTTGTAAGCCTCAACCGTATGTATCTGGACTCACCCTTATCCTCCAACTCCCTAAGCCTGGTGTGGACTATTTGGGAGTGGTGGTGGTAACAAGTCAAAATGTCAACCACCTCATGCTGCTCTTCAAACTACTCTTCCATATCTATTATTCTATGGACCTATATGCTCCTGCTATTGCCTATGCCTCAGTGGCCCATACACTGTTTCTATATCAGTTGTTTGGCGGGTCAGACAATCCCATAAGAGATGTCCCCTACCATCAAAAGAGTAGTATTGCCTCTCTCTTGGATGACTGAACCCACCCTATGATCCATAAACTGTTGATCCTCTATCCTGGGACCTCCTCTAGAATTTTTTCCCACACCTAGGTCCCTGAGACTGTCATTCACTCCATGTTATCGAGGTCTCCACTCCTACTTTCCGACTGCTGACAATCATTGGCTGTATCTGCTCAGCCACGAAACCCTCAACCATAAAATCTAACTATAGAACCCCTATATAGGTAGGAATGAATAGAGGGATAACATCGGCTTATATGTATCTATATAGACCTTGATCGAATGTTTGATCCCTAAAGAACTGATCTCGAACCATATCCATCAAGTACCTAGAGTGGTTGGTGAACCACAATGAATACTCAGCTATTGTCATGCTTCTTTGTTGGAGTTGTAGACGCTCCTGGACATGTACATCCCTTTGGGTAGATGATGATAACTCCTCTCTTAAGATACACTCAAACTCTATCCACAAAAGAGTTTTCTCGTCATAAGTGTGGGTTAATAAACCCCACCATTATCCTATTGATCTGTGAAGAAGGCTTGCCCCCAGAACTACCATCTGATATGTTGGTGTCCTAAATAGACAAAAAAATAGGGTCACCACCTCAAGCTAGATCTGAGCTACCTATGAGTCGGGCTTGCCTCAGAACTTGAGGGGTCGCTTTCTCTAAAACTTGTGAAGCACGTTCTGCCTACATACCTCATTTGTCGGTACAATGGTTACCATGTACAGTTTTACAGGTTGTTTGGATGGTGCACCACCCAAAGGTAACATCTCAGGAACTGGCCCCTTTGTCGACACATCATAATTGAGTGGATCATCTTCAAGATCATCATGTTGAATTTTAGTCGGTATATGTCATGAAGTCATCCTGAATTAAACAATATGTACCATTATCAATGAGAATATTTCAAGAGCTTACTCAAGAAGGAATTTGAACCACAACACATTGTTATATGATGTATATACCATTTTCATCCCTAAAACTAGTGTTTTCATGTACCAAGTTGAAAATCAAGTGATTAGAGTCTTGGTGTATGGATATATCGGTCACCGTACCAACACTGGTGTCCCTACCCTAAAAGCCAAAATCGAAACACTTACCACTATTGCTTGAAACCAATATCATAGACTCCCTGTCCTAATGTACTATAGACAAACTCTGATACCACTCTGTCACGACCCGTCCCAATGGAGACTATGTCTCGACTCCCCAAACTCACTTTTAATAGGCTAGGGGTTGTTGACTAGAACTAACTAAGCATATCATTAACATGGGAGGCATTACATAAGTACCTGTATATAGACACACATCTCCAACCACACAAAATGATGAAATGTAAAAACACTGAACAACCTATTCATACATACATTTATATCCCACAACTAGAGTATTATAGGAATTAATGAATGTAAACAAGTCCAAATACAAGACCACCACAAAGTATTTGTAAGACAAGTCCAACCTAAAAGTAAAGCTACTGTGACAAATTTCTGAAAACCATAGGAACACACCTCGGTCTGTTCGGTCTCACTATGCACCGGCTGGTCATGGTCCATCTAGGTCTTTATAAAAAGTTTGATCATCTTCACAAGACATGACATGTGCGGGAAAAGCCTGTGTAGGGGTGATTATAATAATACTTAGTAGAAAAGCCTAAAACCATAAATCATACAAAAAAGGAAATACAATCTTCTCTACACATGTATATGTCTACGGTATATATAAGGGGAATATCTAGATAAACTCAAGAAAGACACATGGTCTAGAGGTAAGCCACAACCATAGTACACCGACCCTAGGATTCTAGCTCAAAGATCAACAAATCACTCATACAATAGAACACACTCCTGATTCTAATAGCACTGATTACGTCCTTACGAGAGGTACTGCTTGTCGGTTCTCATCATGAGAAAGAACACGCCAATATTCTGAAGAGGATGCGATACATTAATGAGGATCACTGCCAATGCCATGGTGTGATACAAACAACTAAATCTAGATTAATCCACTATGTAGAGGATTGACACACATGTAGTGTTGGTGATGACGATATCAAGAACACCACATAGGGCATGAAGATGAATGGAGGATCTCACTTTGGACCACTCAAAGGGATTCCAATGATTCTATCCAGGGATTCTTGCTGAAGGTATCATAGTTCTAAGTGTTGGAAATGATTCTATACTAACCTTTAGAAAAAAAGGGGAACAAAACCTAACAAAATTTTGTTGAGTCACTTTGGAAAGGATCTCTATGCCATGTGTAAAATAGTACACGACATATAGTAGGGGTTACAAGTAGTGTACCTTAACCCTGAGTCATGCCCCTGTAAATGGAACGTGTATCAAGCCATGTCTGTGTAGTGGAGTACACGTCATGTAGGGAACCCATGTACTCTACCCCATGTGCCAGTACATGGCTCAGCTTGTGTACTCGGCCAACCCATGTCTGTGTACTCAGAGGTACACATGGAGTTCATCCGGGAGGGACCACTTGTCGTGTAGTCCTAGCCACATGTCATTTGATACATTTCTCTTACCCTAAACCATATTTTCTATTCAGGGGGGACTAACACACCATGTAATCCCAGATTATATGTCATGTTGATTGGGTATCTTTAGAAACCCCGATTCTTCCTCCCATACACACCCACACCACCGCCACCTCATAATCCGCATTCAATCATGATGGTAATCATGGATCTACCTCGACTAAGAATTTTCATCGCTTGAACAACATATTCTAGTTTCAAATCCATTTGGAAAATGGATTTATAGGTCGTTCTTCATTCCACACTGAATAATGTCGAAGAATGTGAAATCAGGTATCCTTTGTCATCCGAATCACTCCGTCCCCATCATCACACCTCTGTCATGCCGTGCTGATCCCAAATCTATGATATGAGATTATTACGCCAAGAATCAAGTGTGTAACGATAGATTGATCAAGATTAGTCGAGTTGCGGCCCAAATGAAGAACCCCCTTGACGAACAATGAATGAGGGGTGAAAAGCACAAGAACATAATTGAGTAACAAACCACGATCGATGTTAATGTTGATCTCGATCCTTTTTAATTAGAAAAGAAAAATGAAATAAATCAATAATAAAGATAATTCTCCCAACAATCCCTACAATCATACCCACCCCGAAAGATGATCGAACTACAGATCAATCTGTTCACTGATTGATTAACGTTTTTTGTAGAATTCAAGAATGAAGAGTAAATTTAAGGACCCGACCCCAGTTTCCCAGAGCCGGTGCCTTATTTGATTACATTGGAATACAAACAAGGAATAATCATCTCGAAGGACCGAGTAGTTTAGTATTATTGGAAATAATATTCATACATAAGTTAAACATTACAACATGAAAAGAAATACAACATAGAAACTCCTTAGACAACATCCATAACTCCTAGGTTATTTCAGCATGTCATTCATAATAAAATTCTTCATGTCCTGAGAAAATGAAACATGATAAAGGGGTGATATCAAATGCTTAGTAAGGGTAAAAAATATAGTGGAAGATAAAAAAAACATTAGACATGGTGAATAATTGAAAACACATGCCTCTAAAAACAAACTTGAACATAATATGGTAGAAAAATGAGATGAGTAAATATTTCCATAAGAAAACATAATCATGGGTATTCTACTATTTGATTAACCACATGAACCCTCAATAAAATTTTTATAATGAGGGAATGCATAATGTGAGACAATATAACTATATCGTCAAAGCCTTGTGCCAAGACTATAAGTAATCATTTTGTCAAGGCCTTGTGCCATGTCTGTAGTTTGTCTTATGAGACCTACTGATTCACTGAGGGGCTATAGCGGGCCCCACCCAACACTTACTATGTCCAATGAATTCCTCATATGAATGGGGATAAACATAAACAACATATACATTCATATTGAAATTAATATATGAAATGTAAATAACTCTCCCTGAACATTAAGCATAAACAGTAACGATTCAGAGTAAATTGGGGAATGGATTTAAATAGCACATCCACATACAAAGTAATCATAAACCATTAAATTAAATATGATAGATGATAAAATGATATACTAATCCCAATAATACATAATAATTAACAAGAGTGTTGAAATATATGAAGATACTCTTATAAAATCTTCGAGTAAATCTTCAGATAAATACTCTTTTATTTGGAAAAGAAGTGTTCTTTTGGAAAAATATTGGTATAAAACTAGAAGTGAAGTAAGATAGTATTTTCATAATAAAATTATATATTTTATAAAGATAATGGTTTCCAAAAATAGATTATAGAGTGACCTTGAAAAAAGGTAAGAATTAGTTAAATTCCCTTGGATCATGCATTTATTTCGGAAACAATTTTGAAATTTTCTTTTAAAACGTGTAACCATCTATAAAATAAGGAAATATTCTGGTTGGTAAACATATATAAAAACCTCACACATAATTTTTGAGGTTTACATAATAATGCAAAAGAGTTTCATTGAGGTAATAGACAATAAAAGTAACCCAAATGAAAATGGAAGTTCGGGAGGAAAACCCTTACCTTAAATCTGAACGTGTTCTGCTCTTGAACTTAATCTCTTGGAATATGAAATTATACTTATTAATAAACTATTTCAGATCCTATTAGACATTTATTTAGTTTATCATAATTATGTTTAGTTCATTTATGACCTTACTGATAAGTTATTATTTTGAATTTCATCGTTCTGCAGTGTTCGTTTTCTTTATTTTCATAAATGGTTCACTTGTTCTTAATTAATGGAGTTCATGTGGAATGAATGTAAATCTCTATAATTGAATTTGAATATTATTTATGACCATCCATAGGTGTTAGTGGTTATTTATATTACTTGGTTACATTGCATGAGGATGAATTATTATATAGAACATTAATGATAACTGTTTCGATTAATTTGTGGGTTTTGATTACAATGAACTCATTTTCCTTTATAACTTAATACCATTTGTACAAAGAGATTACAAAACCTTATATAAGGTATATTAAATATATAATAATCTGGTTCAACCATAACAAGAATGGTTTCATGACCATAATTGATAATGATAATAGAAATCAAAAGCCCATCATCCTTGAATGTGGTAAATTGACACATCTCATATGGTGGCCTTGTTACTAGTATAAAGAAGGTAAAAGGAAGAGATAATGATAAATTATTCAACTATCATGAAAACATTCCAGTACATGTAAGGTATTGGAGTTATCACAACATTTGGATAAGGAGAGGTAATAATAGAAAAAGAAAACAAATGAACTTGAGAGGAAAAAACAAAGAATTAAATAAAAAGAGAAATTTACCTCTTGAACCAAACTTCCTTGAGAGCCTCCTTAAGGGAGAGGTTTTGGTCTTTTTACAAGACCAAGGCTTGATGTACATGGGATAAGAGGTTCAGAGGATATTTGGATAGAATTTGGAGAAGACACAAGGCTTGAGAGGAGTGAATTATTTTATTAATTTCCCTCAAGACCGGAAATAGTGATGATTCCATGACCAAGAATAATAATAAATGCACGTGAGTTCGAACCAAGTGGGATTACATCACTTGTGATTTCATGAATAGTGTATTTAACTTATAATTTGTATATACGGTATTTTACCGTATTTCATTATTCATAAAAAATTCGCGTTTTTCAGAAAAATACCAAAAATTTTCCCCAACCATTTTTCAACGTGTAGAATAAAAACTAAAGTCCATTTATCAAAAACAATTTTATAAATATGATTAATTTAATATTTAATTAAAATCATAATTTATTCTAAAAACAACAGTTTTAAAACATTTATTTACTTATTCCAAAGCTTAGGTATATCGTACTTTTACTTGAATATTATCTATATACCATCATAGGTAAGGTTACTATTCATTAGGGTATATCACTATTCATAAGGGTATGTTACTATTCATAAGGGTCAATTACTATTCCCAAAAAATTAAGTTTTTCTTATGAGACTCCACATAACTTACTGAACGCAACCGTGTATGTCAGATTTTCGAAATTCACATCACAGAAGTGACAAATTTATTTTTAAAGGTCACATAGCACTTAGTAGTTCATTATGACATATATATAAGAAATGAATTTCCATTGAAAAATATTGGGTTGTTACATTCTCCCCTCACAAAAATTTCATCCTCAAAATTCACAAAATGTTACCTAAAAAGATTCAGGTATGTCTTCAACATAAGCTCCTCAGGCTCCCATGTTGTCTCTTACATCTTATGGTTCCTCCAAAGAACCTTTACCAGACGAGTCGTTCGATTTCTCAATACTTGTTCTCTGGTATCAAGAATCTTGATAGGCTCTTCACAATAAGGAAAATCGGGCTCAAGTTCTATTTCTTAATAGGAGAGTACATGTGTGGGGTCTAGCATGTATTTCCTTAACATTGACATGTGGAACACATTATGAACTTTGGAGAGACTTGGCGGTATTTTCAAACGGTAAGTTACGACTCCAATTTGACCTAGAATTTCAAAAGGTCTGATGTACTAGGGACTTAATTTTCCCTTCTTACTGAATCGTATAATACCCTTCCATGGAGATACCTTTAAGAAAACATGATCTCTTATTTCAAATTCCAAGTCATTTCTTCGGTTATCATCATATCTCTTTTTCCTAGTTTAAGCTGTTTTGATATGAGTTTGGATAATCTTCACCTTTTCCTTTGTTTCTTCAATAAGTTCTGGGCCCACAAGCTTTCTTTCAAAAACACCATCTCAACAAGTTGAAGTAGGAAATCTCTTTCCATATAACGCTTCATATAGTACCATATGATACTTGAATGAAAGCTATTGTTATAGGAAAATTCTACGAGAGGTAAATACTGATCCAACATGCCTTGAAAGTCAAGTTAACAAGACCTCAACATGTTTTCCAAAGTTTGAATAGTCCATTCTGATTGTATATCAGTTTGTGGGTGGTAGGCAGTGCTTAAATGAAGATCAATATCTAGGGCCTCCTGAAGAATTTTACAGAATTATGATGTAAAACGGGGATCAAGATCAGAAACAATTGATAAGGGTACACCATGAATTCTAACTACTTCATTTATATATAGTCTTGCTAAAAGTTCAAGTGATAAATCTTCTCTTATAGCAAGAAAATGTGATGATTTCGTAAGACGGTCAACAATGACCCATATCGCACTATTCTTTCTTGGAGTCATTGGTAGCCCCATGACAAAGTCCATCATAATATCATCCCATTTCCACATAGGAATAGGAAGGGGTTTCATGACTCCCCCAGGACGTTGTCTTCCAGCCTTCACCTGTTGACCAACCAAACATCTCAACACATAACCATCAATCTCTCTCTTCATGTTTTCCAACAAAAAATATACCTTTATATCTCTATACATCTTTTTTCTACCATGGTGTATAGAGAAATTAGAGCTATGAGCATCATCCAACAATTTTCTCTTTAGCTTAAGAATAGTAGGAACACAAAGACTCTTTCCAAATTTCAAAATGCCACCTTCATATGTGAAGTCCATCAACTTCCCATCATTTACAACTTTAATTTTCTTTTGAAACTCCTCATCACCAACTTGAGAACTTTTTATCCTTTCCAATAAAGAAGGTTTGACAAACATTTGGAAAAGTAGTGATGTGTTACCTTCCTTGATAATTCCTATATCCATCTTTACTAGATCTATGAACAAAGGATCCCTTTCAACTCTCATCTTGTTCAGAACTCCATGATACTTTCTTCTCAAAGCATCTGCTACCTTATTTTCCTTCCCCAGGTGGTAGTGTATTGTGCAATCATAATCTTTGAGTAGATCAATCCATCTCATTTGTCTCATGTTGAGTTCTTTTTGTGAGAATATATATTTCAAACTTTTTTGATCTGTATATATCTCACATTTTTCGCCATAGAGGTAATGTCTCCAAATCTTTAGAGAAAATATTACCGCCGCTAACTCAAGGTCATGAGTTGGATAGTTTTGTTCAGGAATTTTTAGCTTCCTAGATGCATAGGCAATCACTCGATCATTCTGCATAAGGACACAATCAAGTCCTTTCTTTGATGCATCGTTATAGATAACAAACCCATCATTCCCCGATGGAAGGTTTAAGATTAGAGAATTCGCTAACCTCCTCTTCAATTATTCAAAAAATTATTCACATTCCTTGGTCCATACGAACTTAACCCCTTTATGTGTGAGCTTGGTCATTGGGTTGGTTAAATGGGAAAAGTTCTGAATGAAACACCGATAATAACCTGCTTAACCATTAAAACTACATACCTCAGTTACGTTCGTTGGAGTAGGCCATTCTTGCACAACCTTTGTCTTCGCAGGATCTACCGATATTCCATCCTTAGAGACAATGTGGTCTAGAAAGGAAATTTATTGGATCCAAAAATCACACTTGCTAAACTTCTCATATAATTTATTTCTTCCAAGTGTCTTCAGAATAGTGTACAAGTGATTTTCATGGTCTTCATTGCTTTTAGAGTATACCAGGATATCATCAATAAACACCACCACAAAGTCATCAAGATATTCCTTGAAAAATCTATTTATCAGATCCATAAAAATAAATGGTGCATTAGTTAGTCCAAAATACATTACTATAAACTCGTAATGCCCGTGCCTAGTTCGGAATGCTATTTTTGGAATGTCTTCCTTCCCCACTAGCAACTGATGATATTCAGATCAAAGATCAATCTTCGAAAAATATTGGGTTCCTGGAAGTTGATCAAATAAATCATCAATTCATGATAGAGGATACTTATTCTTTATTGTAATAGCATTGATTTCCCTGTAATCAATGCACAACCTAATGAATCCATTTTTTTTCTTGACAAAGAGGACAAGGGGCTCCCCATGGAGAAACACTGGGTCGAATAAATCCTTTACCACTCAATTCTTCAAGTTGTTTCTTTAGTTACACTAAATCCATAGTGGCCATTCTATAAGGGGTCTTTGATATGGGCCTTGAACCAGGAATTAAGTCAATGGAAAACTCAATGTCCTGCTCTGGACGATGTCCAGGTAAATCCTCTGAAAAGACGTCAACATATTCTTGTACAATAGGTACATCTTCTATCTATACATTCATCTCCTCACCCATATTTATTTCATTAACTTCCTCCCCAATAATTGAATTCAGTATATCTACTGGGGGTGTATCTATATGAGAATCAAATGGCGAGGTTTCTACTCTAAAAATAAGGGATTCTACACCATTCTCAAAGATTGTAACTTCCTTCTTCTTGCAATAGATCTTCGCATCATAATTTGATAGCTTATTCATTCTGAGAATTATATCATAGTCAATCATTGGTATGATGATACAGATAGCAACTAAAGAAAGTTTATGTGTCATGAGGGGGACTAATCGACACGCCTTTTTTGCAATGATACATCCACTAGAGGTTTTGACTGATAACTCCTTTATTAAATCAAATTGGGTATATCTAATCTTCTTGGAAAACTAGAAATATATAAATGAATGTGACAATTCATAATCAAATAATGTATTCACTAAGTTGGATGAAACGATCAATGTACCTGCCACCACTTCGTTAGGAACTTCAACCTCCGTAGTTGTGACCGCATAAGCTTGGCCTTGCTCCCTTGACCTTCTTTGGGGAACATTTCCCTGACAATTAGGACATTCATGTTCATAATGTCTCATATCCATGCAATTGTAGCATAGAACATTGGTATCTTCTTTCCTCCACTTATAATCCCGAGATATGTGGCCTTTTTCTCCGCACTTTTAAGAGACTCCCATTACCATCAGGAAAGTGCCAGGGTGGTTCTTCCCAAAATTACTACATGATGGAAATTAAACTCTTCCCTTCTTCCCCATTTCCCTATTTTCTTTTCCAGAGTTTTCAGCAACCCTCTTTTTCTCTTGCTTTCCATTAAAGTCATAAGACTTAGATAATTCTTTTTCTTTCTTGATAGCACATGAAACTATGTCTTCATGTGATGAGAAATTTTGGGAGACTAGAGCCCTTCAGAGGAATGGTTTCAAAACATCAAAGTATCAATCAATTTTTCTCTTTGGATTATGTATGTAGTCTGCTGTATGCCTTGTTTGCCCTGTGAAGTTGTCTTCAAACTTGGAAACATTTTCATCCTCCTTCTGCCTCAGATTCATGAACTGCCTTTCCATATCTGCTTGCTGTTCACAAGGGAAAAATTTTTCTAAGAAGATTTCCATAAAATCCCTCCATTACATCTCTTCTATTTCTTCCTCCTCTGTGTTTTGGATTAACGACCACCACTAATCTGCATCTACTATTAGATGATAAAATTTCATAACAACCTTCTCTCTCTCGTTACATACCAAAGTGATAAATATGTTCTATAGGGAACATATCCACTACTTTTCTATAAACGGGCTTGTAGTCCCATTGAATGATGGGGGTTGTTGTTGCATAAAGCGATCTAACATAGCTCCTCCACGTGGTGGATCCGGATGCTCAATATGGGTAAGGTTATTATTCATAAAATGAGTAAGTTGTCCCAGTATAGTTAAATGTTGCTCCACACCAGTCACAGCACCAGAGCCAACATCATTATCTTGCATCGGTGTAAAATCCCTACAGGGGACACCTGCGTTCGTGCAGTTTCCATTCCTTCCACTATGCACCATTTATAAATAATAACATATACTAGATTAGGGTATGGATTAAAATGTATAATCTCAATGTAGAAAAATACTTAGCATAAATCGAATTTCTAGGCACATCTAATTTATTAATCTTAAACATGGTATCTTTGAGGGAAAATTTACATTTAAATCCTTCATAATGTATTGTAAAGAAAATGTGAATTATCCTAAGCATATCCCCGGGGAGTGTCATAACCAAGAGTGCTGCAAAGCCCATTGTTGTGTACCAGGATAACCTGGGTCAAACCCGAAACTCCTTGTCAGAGCTTTCACTCCCAGGTGAATTTGTGCTAGAGCCGCCTCTACCTACTCGTATCCAGACATGGATGTACTAATTGAAAAATTCACACAATCTATTCCTTACCAAAACAACAGGACGTTCTTATATGTTTATCCTCAAAGACTATCTAAGGGACTCTTCCTTAATCTACATTTTCTAAATCGAGTTTACATGTTTTCAACTAAAATTCTTTTGATACCAACAATAAGGACCCGACCCCAGTTTCCCAGAGCTGGTGCCTTATTTGATTACATTAGCATACAAACAAGGAATAAGCATCCTGAATGAAAAATTAGTTTAGTATTATTGGAAACAAGATTCATACATAAGTTAAACATTACAACTTGAAAAGAAAGACAACATAGAAACTCCTAAGACAACATCCATAACTCCTAGGTTATTTCAGCATGTCATTAATAATAAAATTATTCACGTCCTAAGAAAATGAAACATAATAAAGGGATGATCTCAAATGTTTAGTAAGGTTAAGAAATACAGTGGAAGATAAAAAACATTATACATGGTGAATAATTGAAAACACATGCCTCTAAAAATAAACTTGAACATAATATGGGAGAAAAATGAGCTGAGTAAATATTGCCATAACATAACATAATCAAGGGTATTCTACTATTTGAATAAACACATGAACCATCAATACACTTTTCATAATGAGGGAATGCATAATGTGAGACAATATAACCATACCATCAAGTCCTCATGCCAAAACCATAAGTAATCATTTTGTCATGACCTTGTTTCATGACCGCATTTTGTCTCATGAGACCAACCGATGCACTAAGGGGATATAGAGGGACACACCATACATTTACTATGTCCAATGAATTCCTCATATGAACTAGGATAAACATAAACAACATATACATTCTTATTGAAATTAATATATGAAAAGCAAATAACTTTCCCTGAATATTAAGCATAAACACTAACCATTCCGAGTAAATTGGGGAATGAATTTAAGATAGAAAATTCACATCCAAATTAATCATAAACCATTAAATTAAATATGGTAGATGATAAAATTTCATAATTATCCCAATAATACATAAGAATCAACAAGAGTGTTGAAATAGATGAAGATACTCTTATAGAATCTTCGAGTAAATCTTGAGATAAATACTCTTTTACTTGGAAAAGAAGAGTTCTTTTAAAAAAATATTTGTATAAAACTAGAAGTGAATTAAGATATTATTTTCATAATAAAATTAGTGATTTTATAAAGATAATGGTTTCTAAAATTAGATTATAGAGTGCCCTTGAAAATAGTTAATAATTAGAGAAATTCCCTTGGATCGGGCTTGTATTTCAGAAAAAATTTCGAATGTTCCTATTAAAATGTATAACAATCCATAAAATAAGGAAATATTCTGGTTGGTAAACATATATATAACCAACACACATAAATTTTGAGGAGTACATAATAATACAAAAGAGTTTTATTGAGGTAATAGACAATAAAAGTAACCTGAATGAAAATGGATGTTTGGGTGGAAAAACGCTTACCTTAAATCCGAACATGTTCCGCTCTTGAACATAAGATCCTGGGATATGAAATTATACTTATTAATAACCTATTTCAGATCCTATTAGACATTTATTTAGTTTATCATAATTCTATTTAGTTCATTTATGCCCTTATTGATAAGTTATTATATTGAATTTCGTTATTCCGCAATGTTTGTGTCACGACCCGACCCTACCCGGGCTCGAGCCGCAACTACCCCAACTCCACCTCCATAGGCCAGGGGATGGCGACAAGCATCGAAGGATAATCAACTCGGGGATGCCTTTTCCTAAGTACCTATACACACACACACAACCCACTCAATGCAGGAGTGCAGAGTAAAAAGAAAATTAAATTACCAACAGCTCTAAACAATCACAAAAGTGCATCGACCTCTAAACAATACAAAGCAAGTGCTGATGGTAAACTGAAAAGAAAAAGGGAAAAACACGTGCCCAACCAGAAAAGTGCCACAACCCAACAATAGGTAAACAAAAGTAAACAACTGGGAGAGTCCCACACCTGGAACCCGACTACGACCACTGCACGCGGTCCAAGCTCCCAAACTCCTAAGCTCCACTGAAGTCACGACCAACCTGTCCGTCGTCTGCAAGGGCACACCAAGTGCGGGAAAAACCCAAGCAGGGGTGAGTATAAAAATACTCAATAGGATACCTTGAAGGCTCTAGGGAGCAACAAAGGAGGTACTGAAGAGGTGAGCAGTAGATCGAACATGGAAAAGTAAAGGAGTACGACCGAGAGTGCAGTAAAGAGTACAACTCAACCCAACAAGAGGAAGGAAGTAGACTCGTAAAAACACAAGGAGTTAGAAACGGTGATAATATGGACTTCTCTTCGAGTCTTCGCTACCTATAGCAGGAGAGTAGACTCGTCCAACCACGAGAAGCTAGACACGGAAAGCACGTGGCATACCCCGTGCGTCTTCGCCCCTCCTAGAAGGAGAGTAACCAAAACCCATGAAGTGGGTACTAGAACAAGGTATACATATATATATGCTCAATCAAGAAGCCCGAACAATATCGTAAGGGGATATCCATCCCGTAGCTCAACCCAAGAAAGTGAGTAGACAACAGTCCCAGAAGTAAACACTATCGATGCCCAGTATCCGTACGTCTGCCCCGAACTGCAAGTCAAGGGGCTCAAATCACCGCACCTTGAAACTATCTGCTTTGGGTGGCACTGACTCACCCACACGGTTTTAGGTCACGTTATAAGGACGCATCTCGGTGGGGAAAGCACCCCTCGTACTTGAGAGTTCTAGGGGAAGTCAAACCACACCTCTTCACTGTCACATAGTCGAGAGGTCTTCTCAAAGTCGACGAGTTCCCACTACCCAGCCCCGCGAAAGGGTAATCCACTGGAGGGAGACCCGGAACTACTCTGGCCATCCCTGCTGGATGGTACCCCACTGGCCATCCTTGCTGGATGGTACACCACTAGCCATCCCTGCTGGATGGTACCTCATTGGCCATCCCTGCTGGATGGTATACCACTGGTAACCAAAACATGTAGTGGGAAACACGTCATGATAGATTGCGGAAGGAAGATATGATCTCGATACACAGCTAGGGAGTCTGCGCCCAGGGCTCACTGGGGGCTCCGTACCCTACTAGAAACAACCTCCTGGGTAGAGGATCGGTGCCCGCGTAATGTGTTGGTCACACCGATACCCAAAGAACCCTACCAGGGAACACGAAGGGACGTGAGGATCTCCCCGGGCCTCTCGGGGTGATACATGCTCCAATCCGCTGAGTATACTGTCGAATCGGACCGAGTCAACTCACTCGAGAAAGTGGGAGCACACCCACACTGTACGAACGCACATAGTCGTAAACGATGACGCAGTCCGGTGAAAGGGACGTGATACTGAAACCACCCTCAGCTGAAAGAATAGGGGAACCAAAACAACTCTACCAGTCAAAACATCGAGAATAGAACCAGGGAAAAACCCACTCAACCCTGCTGGTCGAAACCATCGAGAACAGAAGGACCCTCTACGTCATGAGAGGTCAAAGGTACGTAAAGCAGAACACGACACGCACAAGGGGCCCACACGACGTGTGACCCAATCTCATCTCCAAACCAAACACACAAACGTTCTCAAGTACTACAACATGTACCGCCAAGCATCATCGCATACTCCCAGAGTATACCACATCTCTAGCCCAAAGACTATCATGCACACGATGTCCAACGTCAACGCAAAAGGGAGAAAACGTAATTACGCCAACCTGCTTCCTCCACGGCCCTAGCACGGCCAACCACATCTCTTCAAACACTAACTTCACTCTCACGGGAGTGAACGCGATCACACGCCAAGGGTTCACTTCCAAACACAGCAAGAAGAACTACCACCAGAGCACCTTTCATGCTTCCACATTTAAAAGAGATCCTGAAAGAGACTCTGCTCATCCAAACAGATTGTACTATTGTAATCCTTGCGAAAAAACTCGCTAGATAGACTATTTAATCACCTCTAACGGATATCCGACGGAAAATTCGCCAACACCGCCTTACGCCCGAACAACGTCCCGTGGTCCCGAGCCTCGGTCCTAAAAATAGTCGGGCACATCACACCATTGCGATCTCCTCGGAAAGACACGTAAAAAAGATTGCTTACTTGCATGGAACAGATATCCGGAGAAAAAGATGCGTTTCACCGTACCGCACACGAGCAGTGCTTCGTGGGACCCACATCCCAGTCCCGAAGCACAACGAACGGATCACACCATTGCGATCCTCTCGAAAAAGTACATGAGATTGACTATCCACTTGTTGGAAACGGACACCCGATGATAAAGATAGAAATCACCGCCAACTCCCAAAACGACCCTCGTGGGGCCCGTACCATCGTGCAGAATTAAAGCGGGCGGATTGCGCCATTGTAATGGCCTCGGAAAAACACCCAGAAACGACTGCTCGCACGCCCCGAATGGACATCAGATGGAAAAGTTGTAAAGCGCTGCACGTAGCTTAAAAGACGGGCCGTGGGGTCCATGCCTCAACTCCGGGATCAACGCCTAAAACCACCATGGAAAGCTCCGTCTCGGCACCAGGGTCCCAACGCCACTGACGACACTCAAAACGGACACCAGATATGTCCACGCCGCCCAAAACAAAACCCCCAGAAAAACATCAATCCGCTTAAAGTACGCGTCACTCCACCGAGGCCCCCACCTCGGGAGTTAAAACCCCCAAAACCATCTCATATTCTCCACCTCGAGCTGAGGTTCGCACTGCCGTAGATGAAACGTGAATCTGACACCTGTTTTGGGAGTTACGCCAGTTTAAACGCCATCGGACGCAAGCGGGGGTGGACCGGACCGTTCCGACCGATCCACACCCCTGGACCGGCCCAAGCCGGTCGGCCTGCGGCTTGCCCGCGCGGACCGCGGTCCATCGAACTGGACCGGCCCTGAGGCCGGTCTTCCTTCCACGCGGGGACCCGCAAAAGCGGGTCCGCTATCCGCCGACCAGGGTCAGCGACCCCGGTCTTCCGCGTCGTCGTGCCCCAGCACGCCCGCCACGCCGACGCCACCTTTCACCGACCTTCACTACCGAGGAGAGCCGCCGCCGCCGCCGAGAAGAGGAGCCGCCGCTGCCAACCTCGCCGGACCGCCCCTGCGCTCGCCGGAAACCTCATACTCCCCGGAAAACATAGTTTTGGCTGAGAAACTTTCCCGGGTCACCCCAGACTCCCCGGAGCTCGGATTTACAATCTGAGAGGTGCGTTGGATAGATCGGAACATATACTACGCAACCAGGGGCTTCGGTTGACAGAATAATGACAATTCGATGCTAAAATTCAACTTGAAATAAGGGTTCAGAAAATGAAACGCAATAACGAAAACTCCTACTTGCAGGGGCGTAGCCCGATGCTTCACGGTCGATCCGCACCTCGTCGTTGTCACCCCCATCTTGATCGAAGGAAGAGGAAGATGAGGTTGAGATTGAGAGGGAAGGGTTGGGGGAGGTGGGTTTCGTCAGGGGGTGGAATGAGGATGGGGGAGAGGGAGAGGAGAGTTTAAGTATTTAAACTCTTTTTAATTAAAAACTCGACCCCTGAAAACACCCGCGTCCAAAACCCCCGACGCGGTTAAAGTTAGGCCGTGCCTAGGGTAAACACCACCTCCCGAGCACAAAGGTGGTATCATAATTTTAATCCGAGGCCCCATCCAAAAGTTATAAAATTTAACATCCGAAGCCGCTAAATTACGAAAACGCCCCTGGTGGCATTTTTCACAGAAGGCCCGCGCCCGCAAAACTTACACCCCTCCTAGGGTAAACGACACGCTTCAGACTCAACGGTGCCCTCGGTTTTCATATTCGAGCAACCATTTAAGAGATACTTGAGTTTAACCATTAAACAAATAAATTAATTATTTTAATTATCCGTTTAACGTTCCGTCAACGAGCGAGGGGTCCCAACGTCCCGCGTCGACATGTTCTATGTCGTTCATGGGGTAAAAACCCCATTTCAGACCCATACATGCACTCATATTTAGGATCTGAATTACCGTTTAGGAGTTATACCATTTATTTGGCATGCCCAGTGTGAACACACTGAAAATTTAATCCCGGCCACACCGGGGCTCAGAATCGCACGCCGTTTGAAGGAACTGCTCTGGAATAACATCAAGGAAATTCCAAAGTCTTTTATAGAAAAAACCGGGTTCTTATAGTTTGTTTTATTTATTTTCATAAATGGTTTACTTGTTCTTAATTAATGGAGTTTATGTATAATGGATGTAAATTTATAGAATTGAATTCGCATATTATTTATTATCATCAATACGGTATAGTGGTCATTTATATATCTTGGTTACATGGCATTATGATGAATTATTATATGAAACTTTAATGATAACCGTTTCAGTTAATTTGTGGGTTTTTATTACAGTAAAATCATTTTACTTTATAACTTAATACCATTTGTACAAAGGGATTATAGAACCTTACATAGGGTATATTAAATATATAATAATCCGGTTCAACCATAACAAGAATGGTTTCATGACCATAATTGAGAATGATAATAGAAATTGAAATCCCATCGGCCTTGAATGTGGTAAATTGACACATCTCGGATGATGTTTTTGTTACTAGTAAAAAGAAGGTAAAAGGAAGAGATGATGTCAAAATTATTCCACTATCATGAAAACATTCCATTACATGTAAGGTACTGGATTCATAATAACATTTGGATAAGGAGAGGTAATAATAGAAAAATAAAACAAATGAACTTGAAAGGAAAGACAAATAATTAAAAAAGAGAGGAATTTACCTCTTGAACCAAACTTCCTTGAGAGCCTTCTTAAGGGAGAGGTTTTGGTCTTTTCATAAGACCAATGCTTGCTATACCTGGGAGAGGAAGTTGGGAGGATATTTGGACAAAATTTGGAGAAGGCACAAGGCTTGAGAGGAGTGAAGAGAATGGGGAGTGAGAGGGGGTTTTCATAGTGGAAAAGAGGAGAGTTTTCATAATTTTTTAATCATTAGTTTATTAATTTCACTCAAGAATAGAAATAGTGATGATTCCATGACTAAGAATATTAATAAATGCATGTGAGTTCAAACCAAGTGGGACTAAATCACTTCTGATGTCATGAATAGTGTATTTAGCTGATAATTTTTATATACAATATTTTATTATATTTAACTATTCATCAAAAATTTGAGTTTTTCAGAAAAATACAAAAAATTCAACATAACCATTTTTGACGTGTAGAATCCAAAAATGAAGTCCATTTTTCAATTTTTTTTATAAATATGATTAATTTAATATTTAATTAAAGTTATAATTTATTCTAAAAGCAACAGTTTTAAAACATTTATTTACTTATTCCAATGCTTAGGTATATCGTACATCCACTTGAATATTATTTATGTATTATCATAGTTAAGGTTACTATTCATTAGGGTATACCACTATTTATAAGGGTATGTTACTATTCATAAGGGTCAGTTACTATTCGTAAAAAATTATGTTTTTCTTATCGGACTCCACATAACTTGCTAACCGCAACTGTGTATGTCAGATTTTTGAAATTCACATCATAAAAGTGACAAACTTATGTTTAAAGGTCACATAACACATAGTACTTCATTATGACATTTTTATAAGAAAATAATTTCCATTTAAAATTTTTTGGTCGTTACATTCTTCCCTCCTTACAAAAATTTCATCCTCGAAATTCAGAAAATTTTACCTTAAAAGATTTGGGTATGTCTTCAACATAAGCTCCTTAGGCTCCCATGTTGCCTCTTCCATCTTATGGTTCCTCCCAAAAACATTTACCAGATGAGTCATTCGATTTCTCAATACTTGTTCTCTAGTATCAAGAATCTTGACATGATCTTCACAATAAGACAGATCGGGCTCAAGTTCTATTTCTTTATAGGTGAGTACATGTGTTGGGTCTGACATGTATTTACTTAACATTGACACGTGGAACACATTGTGAACTTTGAAGAGACATGGAGGTATTGATAAATGGTAAGCTACAACTCCAATTCTACCCAGAATTTCAAAAGGTCTGATGTACCTGGGAGTTAATTTTCCCTTCTTACCGAATCGTATAATACCCTTCCATGGAGATATCTTTAAGAAAACATGATCTCCTAATTCAAATTTCAAATCCTTCTTTCGGTTATCATCATAGCTCTTTTTCCTACTTTGAGCAGTTTTGATATGGGTTTGGATAATCTTCACCTTTTCCGTTGTTTCTTTAACATGTTCTGGGCCCACGAGATTTATTTCACCAACATCATCCCAACAAGTTGGTGTACGATGACTCTTTCCATATAACGCTTCATATGGTGCCATCTAAATACTTGAATGGAAGCTATTGTTATAGGAAAATTCTATGAGAGGTAAATACTGATACCATATGCCTTGAAAGTAAAGTGAAAAAAACCTCAACATGTCTTCCAAATTTTGAATAGTCCGTTATGATTTTACATCAGTTTGTGGGTGGTAGGTAGTGCTCAAATGAAGATCAATATATAGGTAATTCTGAATACTTTTCCAGAATTATGATGTAAAATAGGGATCATGATTAGAAATAATTGATAAGTGTACACCATGATGTCTTAAAACTTCATTTATATATAGTCTTGCTAAATGTTCAAGTTGTAAATCTTCTCTTATAGCAAGAAAATGTGCTGATTTTGTAAGACGGTCAACAATGACCCATATCACATCATTCTTTCTTGGAGTATTTGGTATCCCCATGACAAAGTCCATCGTAATATTATCCCATTTCCACATAGGAATAGGAAGGGGTTTCATGACTCATCCAGGACATTGTCTTCCAGCCTTCACCTGTTGACAAACCAAACATCTCGACACATAATCAGCAATCTCCATTTTCATGTTTCCCACCAAAAACATACCTTTAGATCTCTATACATCTTTGTGCTACCAAGGTGAATAGAGAAATTAGAGCTATGAGCATTATCCAATAGTTCCCTCTTTAGCTCAGCAATAGTAGGAACACAAAACCTCTTTCCAAATTTCAAAATGCTACCTTTATATGTGAAGTCCATCAACTTACCATTATTTAAAAATTTAATATTCTTTTGAGACTCCTCATCATCTCCTTGAGAAATTTTTATCCTTTCCAGTAAAGAAGGTTTGACAACCATTTGGAAAAGTAGTGATGTGTTACCTTCATTGATAATTCCCATATCCATCTTTACTAGATCCTTGAACAAAAGACCCCTTTCAACTCTCATCTTGTTCAGAACTCCGTGATCCTTTCTACTCAAAGCATCTGCTACCTTATTTGCCTTCCCCGGGTGGTAGTGTATTGTGTAATCATAATCTTTGAGTATATCAATCCATCTCCTTTGTATCATGTTGAGTTCTTTATGTGAGAATATATATTTCAAACTTTTGTGATCTGTATATATCTCACATTGTTTGCCATAGAGGTAATGTTTCCAAATCCTTAGAGAAAATATTACCGCTGCTAACTCAAGATCACGAGTTGGATAGTTTTATTCATGAATTATTAGCTGCCTAGATGCATAGGTAATCACTTGATCATTCTACATAATGACACAATTAATTCCTTTCTTTGATGCATCACTATAGATAAAAAACCCATCATTCCCCGATGGTAGGGTTATGATCAGAGAATTCACTAACCACCTCTTCCATTCTTCAAAACATTTTTCACATTCCTTTGTCCATACGAACTTAACCCCTTTTCGTGTGAGTTTGGTCATTGGGTTGGCTAAACGGGCGATGTTCTGAATGAAACACTAATAAGAACCTGTTAAATCAATAAAAATACGTACCTCAGTTACGTTCATTGGAGTAGGCCATTCTTGTACAACCTTTGTCTTCATAGGATCTGCTGATATTCCATCCTTAGAGACAATGTGGCCCAAAAAGGAAACTGATTGGATCCAAAAAGCACACTTTCTAAACTTCCCATATAATTTATTTCTTCTAAGTGTTTTCAGAATAGTGCGCAAGTGATTTTCATGATCTTCATGGCTTTTAGAGTATACCAGGATATCATCAATAAACACCACCACAAATTCATCAAGATATTTCTTGAAAAATTTATTCATTAGATCCATAAAAATAGATGGTGCATTAATTTTTCCAAAAGGCATTACTGTAAACACGTAATGCCCGTATCTGGTTCGGAATGTTGTTTTTGGAATGTCTTCCTTCTTCACAAGCAATTGATGATATCTAGATCAAAGATCAATCTTCAAAAACTATTGGGCTCCCTGAAGTTGATCAAATAAATCATCAAATCGTGGCAGATGATACTTATTCTTTATTTTAATAGCATTGATTTCCCTATAATCAATGCACAACCTCATGGATCCATCTTTATTCTTGACAACGAGGACAGGGGCTCCCCATGGAGAAACACTGGGTCGAATAAATCTTTTATCACACAATTCCCCTACCTGTTTCTTTAGTTCTACTAACTCCATAGTGACCATTCTATAAGGGGTATTTGATATGAAATTGAACTCGAAATTAAGTCAATGGAAAACTCAATTTCCCGCTCTAGAGGATGTCTAGGTAAATCCTCTGGAAAGACATCAATATATTCTTGTACAATAGGTACATCCTCTATCTGTACATTCATCTCCTCACCCATATTTATTTCATTCCCTTCCTCTCCAATAATTGAATTTAGTATAGATACTGTGGATAGATATATATGAGAATCAAATGATGAGGTTTATACTCTAAAAATAAGGGATTCTACACCATTCTCAAATATTGTAACTTACTTCTTCTTGCAATAGATGTTATTATCATAATTTGATAACCAATTCATACCGATAATTATATCATAATCAACCATTGGTATGATGATAAGGTTAGTAACTAAATCACGTTTATGTGTTATGAGAGTGACTAATCGACACCCCTTTGTTGGAATGATACATCCACTATGGGTTTTGACTGATAACTCCTTTATTAAATAAAATTGGGCATATCTAATTTTCTTGGAAAACTGGGAAGATATAAATGAATGCGACGATCCAAAATCGAATAAAGTATTGGTTATGTTGGATGAAATGATCAATGTACCTTCCACCACTTCGTTTGGAACTTCAACCTCCGCGGTTGTGACCACATAAGCTTGACCTTGCTCCCTTGTCCTTCTTTGGGGAACATTTCTATGATCCTTAGGACATTCATGTGCATAATGTCCCATCTCCCTGCAATTGTAGCATAAATCATTGGTAGCTTCTTTCCTCCCCTTACAATTCAGAGATAGGTGGCCTTTTTCTTCCCACTTGTAACAGACATCCATTCCCTTCAGGAAAGTGCCAGGGTGTTTCTTCCCACAATTACTGCATGATGGAAATTCAACTCTTCCCTTCTTCCCCATTTCCTTATTTCCTTTCCTAGAGTTCTTAGTAGTCATCTTCTTTTCTTTCATTCCCTTAAAGTCATAAGACTTAGAGAATTCCTTTCCGTCTTGATAGCACATGAAACTATGTCTTCATATGATGAAAAATTCTGGGAGACTAGAGCCCTTCGGAGGAATGGTTTCAATCCATCAAAGAATCGATCGATTTTTCTCCCTGGATTATGTATGTAGTCTGCAACATGCCTTTCAAGCCTTGTAAAGTGGGATTCATACCTGGCAACATTTTTGTCCTCCTTCTGCCTCAGATTCAAGAATTTCCTCTCCATATCGGCTCGATGTTCACGAGGGAAAAATTTTTCTACGAAGATTTCCTTAAAGCCCCTCCATTACATCTCTTCTATTTCTTCTTCCACCATCGTGTTTTGGATTAACGACCACCACTCATCTACATCTCCCATTAGACGATATAATGCCATGAAAACCTTCTCTCTTTCGTTACATACCAAAGTGAGAAACATATTCTCTAGGGAACATATCCACTGCTCTGCTACAAATGGGTTTGTAGTCCCATTGAATGATGGAGGCTGTTGTCACATAAAGCGATCTAACATAGCTTCTCCACGTGGTAGATCCTGATTCTCCATATAAGTAATGTTATTATTCATAACCTGAGTAAGTTGTCCCAGTATAGTTAAAAGTTGCTCTGCACTAGTCACAACACTAGATCCAACATCATTATCTTGCATCGGTGGGAAATCCCTACATGGGACACGCACGTTCGTGCGGTTTTCATTCCTTCCACCAGGTGCCATTTCTAAATAGTGGCATACACTATATTAAGGTATGAATCATAATATATAATCTTAATGTAGAAAAATACATAGCATAAATCGAATTTCTATGTATAACTAATTTATTAATCATAAACATGGTATCTTTGAGGAAAAATGTCACAACCCATCCCCCGGGGCCCGTGCCGTGACTACCCCAAGCCTGCCTTCCATAGGCCAGGGGCTGTCGACTAGCACCAAAGGCACAATTCCCTAAATCTGGGAAGGCACTGCCTTTATAATCTATAAACAAACACACAAGAAACCACATAGCTGGATACGAAACGCCAAGTAAAACTATATAACAAAAGTGTGCTGAAAGTAAAAGGGGGCCGAAATACAAACCCAATAGTAAAGTACAAGAAACTGAAAGTACAAGTACAACTGAAGAAAAAGGAAAACAACAACTGGGTCGTCCTCTGAGGTTCTTAACTGAAGGGTAGGTAAAGATCGCCTCCTCAGCACTCCTCATCCGTCCATCTCCTCCGTGTACCGGCTCGTTGTAAGGTCCACCTCTGGGTACCGTCCAGTCCTGGTACTCTCGTCCTCAGTCAGTGATGTCTGTCGTCTGCACCAAACACAATGAAGTGCGGGCATATCCCGTGCAGGGGTGAGTATAATGATACTTAGTAGGGACCCCAGGACCCTCAAGGTTGCACAAAATCCACCAAGGATAAACCACAAAGTATGAAATCAACAGATAACCCTACCTAGGTATATTCTCATACATATACCTAAATTATCAAGTAATCCATCTCAAACATGAAGAAACATAGAGGTTCTAACTCAACTCCCACCAGGAAATTATTCTAGGGGTATTATCAAGTAACATCCCCAGTCACATTGTCGAACACCTTGGCAGTTGGAGAACTCCTCCTCTATCGAGTACAGTGGGTCTGCCGTGTCACACAGAGGTGCTTCCCACTAACCTTGGACTACTGAGGTACTCCTCCTTTCGAGTACTGTGGGTCTGCCACGTCACCAAGTTGCTCCCCACCGTGGGTCTGCCGCGTCACTAAGGTGTTCCCCCTCATGTCTTGCTGAGGTACTCCTCCTGTCGAGTACCGTGGGTCTACCGCGTCACCAAGGCTCTCCCCACCGTGGGTCTGCCGCGTCACCAAGGCGCTCCCCACTGGGCCTGTCAGTCACTCCGAGTCGAAATGGTCAGCAGTCATCAAGTCTCAGCCAGCCACTGGGTTCCCGCACTATGCTCACTCGTCTTCGGGGGGATCCACTCCAAAAGCTATTGGTCGATACTACAACTGACACGAAGTTCCATGAAGAAGTATCTCAAAGGTCCACCATGTCATAGGGGTCTCAACATAACAGACGGCGTGTCAATCGGACGCTCGGTCTGTGAGTTATTAGTCTTTTAGTCACAGGGGCCCAGTTGGATTCGTGCTCGATCCAACCTGACCGTTCCCCATCTTAATCCAAAACACAATGGGGTACCACTCAAAGGGACCGAATCGCTCCAAGGTTCCCAACACCGCTGACGGTTCGTCTAAAAGACGTCTGGTGCCAAAGTTATGGCCTAAAGAATCTAATTGGGTCGTAGTGGGCCCGGGTCCAGTCTGACCTGATCGGACCGACTCGGCCCAACCCATCTTGGGCCGACCCAGGCCCGGCTCGTTGGGTTCATCCCGGCACACTGGGTGGCCTGGCCTGCTCGGTTCGACCCGATAGGCTGCGAGGGGTCGTGGAGGGCTGCGGGTGGCCGCGAGGCCATGGAGGGTGTCGCGAGGGCGCGGGGCAGCTTGCCTGGGGATGGCGGTTCGGACGTGAGGCGGTGGTCCGGCTGTGGGGTGGCGCCTCGTCTGTGGGGCGGTGTCTTAGCCGCAGGGTGGTGCGGAGCCGCAGGGTGGTGCAGAGCTGCGGACGGCGGCGGTGGCCGCGGTTGGCACGGAGGCCGTGGGGCGGCGGCGACGGCCGTGGGGGCGGTGCCGTTACGCCGACGCCTTCGTCGTGGCCGACAGTGGTGCTGACCGCCATTCTCGTGCCCCAACCATGAATGGTTTCCGTCCTCCTCCATCGTGAAGAACACCACAAGATTTTTGGAAGGGTTCAGCCATGTTGGTTTGGCCCGTACCCTCCTCGTTAGGGTGGTAGCATATGGCTCATCAAGAACATGAACATGAACGCTAAATCCTATCCTCCTGCAATGATTGTTCCCAACCCGCAAAAGAAATAGAAGGGGTGTAAATGGGAAGTGATAAAAAAATAGAAATAAACCCCTACCTCGTTCGGTTGATGACATCAACAAGGTCACAAGGAAGAAGACAAATCGTTGGAAAAAGATGGATGTCGGTGTCGTCGACGTTTTCCTCGATTGTCGGTTCGTGCTTTGTTGGAGATCCTTTGACGGAGTTTGGAGAAGAAAACGTCGAAGGAGAGGCATTCTTAGTTGGAGAGCTTTTCTCCCAAAGCTCCTCCTCTCCCAAATCCACCAAAATGAAATGGTATCCCCAAAATAATAGATTATGTGATCTATTATGTTTGTTGGCATACAATTCAAATTGGGTTAATTAATCTCATAGGTTGGCATAATTAAAGTGGTACATTGGCTTAATTAATGTAGAGGAAGATCAAGATGCTCCTCCACATTAATGAGGGAGTTTAGAGGTTTCTCCCTCATTAAGAGGAGAGTTCAAGAGGTTTAGGCCTCAGGTGGTTCCTACCACTATAACCTCTCATGGGAGGTTAGGCTCGGGTGGTCCCCACCACCATAACCTCTCATGGGAGGTTAAGTTCTGGTGGTCCTCACTTATCAACTTCCACAAGTGGGTGGTTACAACAAAATAAAATAAAATGTGTGTTTATTTTATTTTATTATTTCCACAAAAAACCCAAAAATTATCTTTCACCCTCGACCAACTGCCGTCGAGGTGAAAGTATCCTTATGCGAAAACCGGCACTGCGAGTTCAACGGTGTTCTCGGATTTCAATTCCGAGCACCAGTTCAAAAGTTAGAAAAACCCGCTCGCACGTTTACTGAACGTAACCGAACAGAAGTTCAGAAATTCATTCCGGGCACTTCAGGCCTCAGAATCACATGCCGTCAATTTTTGCGGACTCGTAAAATTATCATTTATTTAAAAAAAATTACAAGGAAATTCTTGTTCTTTACAAAAAATTTACATTTAAATCCTTCATAATGAATTGTAAAGAAAATTTGAATTATCCTAAGCATATACCCTAAGAGTGTCATAACCAAGAGTGCAGTAAGGCCCATTGTCGTGTACCAGGATACCCCAGGTCATGCCCAAAACTCTTTGTTGGAGCTTTCACTCCTAGGTATATTTATGCTAGAGCCGCCTCTACCTGCTCGTATCCAGACAGAGTTGTATTACTTGAAATATCCACATAATTTATTCCTTACCAAAATAGCAGGACGTTCTTGTATGTTTATCCTCAAATACTATCTTAGAAACTCTTCCCCAATCTACATTTTCTAAATTGAGTTTCCATGTTTTATACTAAACTTACTTTGATACCAACTGTAAGGACCCAACCCCAGTTTCCCAGACCCGGTGCCTTATTTGATTATATTGGCATACAAACAAATAATAAGCATCCCAAAGGACTGAGTAGTTTAGTATTATTGGAAACAAGATTCATACATAAGTTAAACATTACAACTTGAAAATAAACACAACATAAAAGCTCTTTAGACAACATCCATAACTCCTAAGTTATTTCAACATGTCATTCATAATAAAATTCTTCATGTCCAAAGAAAATGAAACATAATAAAGGGGTGATCTCAAATACTTAGTAAGGGTATGAAATACAGCGGAAGATTAAAAACATTAGACTTGGTGAAAAATTGAAAACACATGCCTCTAAAAATAAACTTGAACATAATATGGTAGAAAAATTTGTTGAGTAAATATTTTCATAACATAACATAATCATGGGTATTATACTATTCTAATAACCACATGAACCATCATTACAATTTTCATAATGAGGGAAATGCATAATGAGGTACAACATAACCATACCGTCAAGGCCTCGTACCAAGACCATAAGTAATCATTTTGTCAAGGCCTTGTGCCGTGACCGTAGTTTGTCTCATGAGACCTACTGATGCACTGAGGGGCTATAGCGGCCCCAACCAACACTTACTATGTCCGATTCATTCCTCATATGAATGGGGATAAACATAAACAACATAAACATTCTTAATGAAATTAATATATGAAAAGCACATAACATTCCCTGAACATTAAGCATAAACACTAACCATTCAGAGTAAATTGGGGAATGAATTTAAGATAGCACATATGCATCCAAAGTAATCATAAACCGTTAAATTGAATATGCCAGATGATAACATGTCATACTAATCCCAATAATACATAAGAATCAACAAGAGTGTTGAAATAGATGAAATACACTTATAAAATCTTTGAGTAAATCTTGAGATAAATACTCTTTTACTTGGAAAAGAAGGGTTCTTTTGAAAAAATATTTGTATGAAACCATAAGTGAAGTAAGATAGTATTTTTATAATAAAAATAGTGATTTTATAAAGATAATGGTTTCCAAAAATATATTATAGAGTGCCCTTGAAAATAGGTAAGAATTAGAGAAATCCCCTTGGATTGAGCTTGCATTTCAAAAACAATTTCAAAAGATCCTTTTAAAATGTGTAACCATACATAAAATAAGGAATTATTCTAGTTTGTAAACATATATATAACCCAGGCACATAATTTTTGAGGAGTACATAATAATACAAAATAGTTTCATTGAGGTAATAGACAATAAAAGTAACTCGAATGAAAATTGAAGTTCGGGTGGAAAAACCCTTACCTTAAATCCGAATGTGTTCCGCTCTTGAACTTAAGATTATAGAATATGAAATTATACTTATTAATAATTTATTTCAGATCCTATTAGTCATGTATTTTTTTATCATAATTCTCTTTAGTTCATTTATTCCCTTATTGATAAGTTATTATTTTGAATTTTGTCGTTCCACAGTGTTTGTTTTCTTTATTTTCATAAATGGTTCACTTGTTCTTAATTAATGGAGTTCATGTGGAATGGATGTAAATCTCCAGAATTGAATTTTCATATTATTTTTGATCATACTTAGGTTTTAGTGGTCATTTATATAACTTGGTTACATGGAGGGAGGATGAATTATTATATAGAACATTAATGATAACTGTTTCGGTTAATTTGTGGGTTTTGATTACAATGAACTCATTTTCCTTTATAACTTAATACCATTTGTACAAAGGGATTACATAACTTTAAACAGGGTATATTAAATATATAATAATATGGTTCTACCATAACAAGAATGGTTTCATGACTAGAATTGAGAATGATAATAGAAATCGAATGTCCATCGTCGTTGAATGTGGTAAATTGACACATCTCGGAAGGTGTTCTTGCTACTAGTATAAAGAAGGTAAAAAGAAGAGATGATGATAAATTATTCCACTATCATGAAAACATTCCAGTACATTTAAGGTACTAGATTCATCACAAAATTTGAATAAGGAGAGGTAATAATAGAAAAAGAAAACAATTGAACTTGAAAAGAAAGACAAAGAATTAAAAAAAGAGGAATTTACCTTTTGAACCAAACTTCCTTGAGAGCCTCCTTAAGGGAGAGGTTTTGGTCTTTTTATAAGACCAAGGCTTGATGTAAGTGGGATAGGAGGTTGGGAGGATATTTGGAAAGAATTTGGAGAAGGAATAAGGCTTGAGAGGAGTGAAGGGAAGGGGGAGTGAGAGGAGATTTTTATTGTGGCGAAGAGGGGAATTTTCATAATTTTTTAATCATTAGTTTATTAATTTCCCTCAAGACCGGAAATAGTGATGATTTAATGACCAAAAATGGTAATAAAGGCATGTGAGTTCGAAAAGTGGGATTACAACACTTGTGATGTCATGAATAGTGTATTTAACTGATAATTTGTATATACGATATTTTACCGTATTTCAATATTCATAAAAAATTCATGTTTTTCAGAAAAATACCAAAAATTCTCTCTAACCATTTTTGACGTGAAGAATCCAAAAATGAAGTCCATTTTTTCAAAAATAATTTTATAAATATGATTAATTTAATATTTTATTAAAATCATAATTTATTCTAAAAACAACATTTTGAAACATTTATTAACTTATTCCAAAGCTTAGGTATATTGTACATCCACTTTAATATTATTTATATACTATCATAGGTAAGGTTACTATTCTTTAGGGTATATCAATATTCATATGGGTATGTTACTATTCATTTGGGTCAGTTATTATTCATCAAAAATTGCATTTTTCTTACCGGACTCCACATAACTTACTGATCACAACTGTGTATGTCAGATTTTTGAAATTTACATCATAGAAGTGACAAAATTATGTTTAAAGGGCACATAGAACTTAGTAGTTCATTATGACATATTTATAAGAAAGGAATTTCCATTAAAAAATATTGGTTCGTTATAGTAAATCAATCAAAAATCATTCCCTACCTCAAATTGGATCGGTAGCTGATGAAGAAAGATTGTTGCATCATTGTTGTAGTTAAGTTCTGTCAAAACCAATGCACATCGATCGTCGTTCCACAATCCACCATTGTTTCTCTAAGAGAGAATATTCAATGCTATCTCCAAAGACTCTCTAGAGGTTCCAGGGTTATGTGGGTTACCCTATAATTCTAACATAATAGCATTTTTAAAGGCTAACCAGTCACTGCGTCAAGAATAAGAAATAAAATTATTTATTTTATTTATTCTATTCATTTTTGCGCCCAATAAAACTTTTCCATAAACGACCCGTTTCAACTAATGTTAAGTCAAACATAGGGTAAAACTTATATTTTGAACTCAATAGTGCCCTCATATTTCTTATTTGAGCACCCATTTAGAAGTTATTCCATTTTTTAAGGAAACTAACACACACATTCTATTTAATATATTTAATATATTTCAAACATTTCTTTCGGGCATAATGGGCCTTAGAATCACACACCGTCTCAACACCCAGTCTTGAAAATAATCGATATAATATCAAAAAATAATACATTAAAAATTTGAGACATTACAAACCCAATTAAGACCATGAAAACGAATCCAAACACGAGAAAACACATTCCTTACCAGTAAAACATTGGAGTCTAAGGACAATTTGTGTAAGTGAAGCCATCATGGATTCAATAATATGGATTTGATGTTCCAAAATAGAATTTTAAATTCATATAAGGAGAACAGGTAGTGAAAAACCCTTACCGAGGGATACACACCTTAATCAGTGAATCCCCACAGACATGAAACCTTGTGAATCAGTTGGTCAATGTTCTAGGACTTCTTGCCTTCTGGTATCACGAGTCACTCAATCAAGGAGGTTTTCCCTGGTTTAATCCTTTATGCTAATGCTTTTGGATTCACCTCAAATTGACCCACCAATCCATTTCATAGTATTCTTGTAGTGCAAGAATCCTTGAACCATCCCAATGCCAATTAAAAACCATCCAATTTCAGAACTCATCTTCCATTCGAAATCAGATATGGTCTTTGCACATCCATCTCAGCAACTGAAGTTCAACGCATGACACCCAAACCATCGGGCCTCACATCAACCCTTTGAGCGCAGAAACACCCTCACTGCAATTAAAGATCACAGATCCAAGGAAATTAGGTAGCAGTATGGTTGAAAACCCTAAATCCCTTCAGAATCCCCATTGGAGTAGAGCACATGAACCCACAACATCATCTCCTCGTTTTGATGGATAAATATATATTTAAATAATTATAAAACTATAATAAATATGTTTATTATAAATTTATAAATATATATATTTATATATTAAGAAATATATATCATCATTTAAATATATTTATATAATCATATACAAATATTTATAAATATATATTTTTATAATAATAATTATATATATATATATATATTTAAATAATTATAAAATTTCAATAAATATATATAAATGATAAATATATTTAAATACTAAATATGTTTATTATAATTTTAGAAATATTCATATTTATATATTATTAAATATTTTTATAATTATATAAATATATAAATAAATATATATAAATATAGAAATATAGAAATATATTTGTAATTATATATAAATAATTTAATATATATATATTTATAATTATAATTATAAAAAATAAATATATATTTAAATAATTATAAAATTATAATAAGTATATTTAAACAATAAATATAGTTAGTATATTTATAATTATATATTTTTATATATTGATATAAGTATATATAATTATATAAATATACTAAAGCGATGCAGACTATGAGGTATAATTATATAAATATATATAAATATATATATATATATATATATTTCAAATTATATAGACATATTTTGAAATATATTTTTTATAAATATAATGGAAATTAATAAATATATATTTTAATAATTATATAATTAATATAAATATATTTAAATAATAAATATGTTTATTATAATTTTATAAAAATATATTTATATATTAATAAAAAAATAATAAAAAATATATATAATTATATGAATAAATATATAAATATATAAATATATTTATAATTACATATAAATACTTTTTAAATATATTTACTTACAATTATAATTATAAAAAATACATATATATATATATTTAAATAAATATAAATTTATAATAGGTATATTTAAATAATATATAAATTTATAATAGGTATATTTAAATAATATATAAATTTACTATAATATTATAAATAAATATATTTATATATCCATAAATAAATGAATATATATATATATATAAGTGCTTGGAAGGTACAATTACATCAAACACACACACACACCTCACACACATACCGTAAAGGCAGGCTATAACCCCCTAGGGATAGCTAACCAATCAGGCCTTTTTTATTCTATATATGGCCCAAAGGCCTGCTAGGCATAATGCCCATTACATGGCCTAAAGGCCCACTAACTGGCCAAAAGGCCCATTTATTAAATATATTTATATATAATTGTAATTACAAATAAATAAATTCATATTTGAATAATTATAAAATTATAATTAATATAATATTAAGATTAGATCTTTATCGACACTTTTTTCAAATCTGATATTGAATTATCTTTATCAGTGCTAAAAAAGAACTGATTAAAGTCCTCTTTAGTAGTGCTTTTTTTAGTGTTGATAAAACCACACTTTATTAGTGATTTTTTGGAAGCACTTTTAAGAGCCTTACTTGTTCCTATAAAATGAACCTTAACCGAGTCTTCTCCTCTCACACCTCCAATCTCTCGTGGAACCCTACTTCAGCCGCCATCACTACTGTAGCTGAATCATGTTTCCCCTGCCACTCTTGATGAAAAATTACTCTCAAAATCCATGGTATATGTGCTGATTTATTCTGTGTTTCATTGGATATGTAGTAATGCCATGATTGTTGCCTCTGTCATATAATTTGCACCATTTCTGATTGTTCCACTTTGTCATGGTGTCCAACGGGTTTGGCGGTTCAACATCAGGATCGCTTCATCAAGCGGTTTGGCCTTGGTGATATAGCGTTCGGTGATTCCAGCTGTTTGGACTCAACAGGATTCTGCCGTTCGCTGCCCACCCACCCTACCTTTTCACTTCCCACCACCCCTCCCTCCCTTGCCGCCATCCTATTCCCCTCCCTTACAAGTGTCTGCTACCTACCACCCCTCCCACTAGGACCCATCCTCCCTTGCCACACTCCACTTCCCACCCCTCCCTTGTCACCATTCACCGACTGCCACCCCTCCCATACTATCGTCCTCCACCCACCGCCCCTCCCTTATCATCATCCCCACCGACCGCCCCTCCCATGTCGTCGGCCAAAACCCAGATTGTAGATAGGGTCTGTTTTTTTTGAAAATTAATCTTTTAAAATTTTATTTTTTTATTAATTGTATTCTTTATTTTTAATGGATTATCTCAATTGTGTATTCAATACTGTTTTTCCGCCTTCAATTGAAATTTGAGATTTGATAAGGAAATTTGAGGTTTTTTCTATGGGTAATTTAAATTTGATAATTGAAGTCATGTCTTTCTCTATTGATGGGTTTTCCACACTCTCTTTTCTTCGAAAGAGTCTACACTTCGAGCATAGAGAAATGGCTTGCTATTCATGAAACATAGATTATTGAATATCTATGAATAGTCTTTGAGCTTTGATGCCTCGGGGGAAAGGAATGATTTCTATTAGGTATGGATTCATCTTCATGGACTCAATTGGGTCCTTTGGTACCCAAATATTATGCATGATATCGCTAGAGAAATTAGAGCTCCTATCCGGCTTGACAGAGAAACTGAGCTTGTGCAGTTTGGGAATTTCATCAGGATGCTTCTGGACATTAATGTCTGTTCCACCATAATTGAATAGGTTACTCTTTCTACTCCCACTAATGATATACACATTAATTTTGAATATGAGAAAAAACCATATTTTGTGATTCTTGTTTTGATTTTTTCCATAATATGGATTTATGTTGGAGGAATGCTTCATTTTAGAGGTGTGGGATGAAGGGACATCCTTATATTAACTTTCATAAGAATGTAAAGTGGAAGGTTGCTACTATCACAAAGCCTCCACCATAAGAATATGATACACCAGGTAGGTTCAAGATGTCCAATGGGGTTGATGTTCAATTCCTTGTGAAACATAATTCTAAGAAGATGATTTTGAAGTGTAAGGACCAGCTGCTCTATGATTTTTTCCTTACAGGAGAAAACAGTGGCCCTTCTAAATAATGGGCTAATCTGACAGGGGTGGATAAACCAATGGAGTAGGACCACATTGATGGATTGGTATCTTCTCAATATTTGGGTTCTCATACTGAATCAACAATGAAAGTTCTTCATTATCTCTATTTCAGTGATTCTCTTATTCTAAATATAGAGAAGAAAGAGAAGGAAAACTCTTTAAGTGATCTGGATGAAGGTTAAAATGAGTTGTAAGACATAGCTTATCAATATTTAGGGCTTGAACAAAAACTAGTAAACACTAAGAGAAATAGTGGTAATCATAAAATTATCTTTGCTTCTGGAAGGGGTTCCAACAGTAAGGACTCTACCTCTTAAAGAATGAAGTTCCTAGAATGTTTTGAAACTACTATAGAGATTGTTAAAAATGAAACATTCTTGATATTCGTAATTCTATGGAGGATTCTAACTATACTGGCCTCAATAGTTCCTTTGAAACTCATGGAGTCCGTGACATTGATGCAAATGATATGCATAAGTCAGGTGGAAATGGATCTATTCTCATTAGTGAAAAGTGTGTGGCTTCTTTGAATTAGGACACCCATGGAGTCATTGTTATGAAAGAGTATAGGAGTAATGGTATGAAAATAGTAGTGGATGAAGAAGGATTCCAATTGGTCATACCTCAGAAATACAAAATGCAAGAATCTCAATCTCATGTTCACGATCTATCTACTTTGATCCATGTGAAAGCTAAATCTCTAAGTTACATGTCTATTCAGGTTTCCCATCTACAAGTTGATCACCCAATTGGTAGGAGCACTAATGTCTCCAGGAAGGTGGATTGGTCATATCCACCCTATTTCAATAATATAATGAAGAATGATTATGTATCATTTAGAAAGGCCTTAGATGAGGAATGTGTGATTGAACGGACAAAAAAAAAAAGAATATTATACCCCCATAGGACTAGGAATGGGAAATGCTAATTATAGGCCTATGAAAGGAATCATAAAAATGGTATTTATCTCAACTAGAAGTCACAATTTCATTAATGTAGCTGGAGGTATTTGGTTTCAATGATTATGTAGTTATACAGAAGTTGTTATCCATACATTTTGAAGATGGACTCAGACCCAATCCTGAAATAGAATTTCAGGATTTATCTTGGAAATTAGGATATGTTCCACTCTAGAGGGATCACCTAAGTCACCATCAAACGAAGAATGTGTGGCCCCTCAAAGGGTCAATACATGGTGGTGAGGTCGACACTCAAAAGGGAGAAGATGATATCCTAATAATCTGGGGTCAATAATGACTTGAATAATTTCATTCTTGTGTTTACTTTGTTATGGGCATTGTATGGATTATTGACCCGCTTCCCTATTTCCTTGTAAATTTGTATTTTATTAATAAATTTTAGGGTCAGACGTTTGGTTTTTTCTAAATCCATGGTTGAGCTGTTTGAATATAAATCTATATAATTATATATATATATATATATAATTATTTAAAAATATTAATAAAAATAGTTATTTATAATTGGAATTATATATATATTTAAATAATTATAAAATTATTATAAATATATTTAAATAATAATTTTTTTATTATATTTATTAATTATGTCATAATTAATTAATAAATATGTACAATAATTTACAACTACCTCATAATTAGTCATAGTAATTTAATAATTATTTTGGATTAATTAATAATTAATATCAGATAGTAGTTGATAATTATATGTTAGTGTCAATGCTTGTAAATTAATTACTAAATAATAAATAAATATGATTAATAATTTATAATTAATTAATAAGTAGTCTTAATTATTTTTTTTCAAAATTATTACGGATTAAAAAATATTGAATATCACTTAGTATAATTTTTAATAGTTAGTTTTATTCATTATTAATTAATTACTATTTAATTAATAAACCTGCATAATAATTTGCAATTAATAGTAATTATTACTTATTTTCTGAAAAATAATCAATATTTATTATTATCTAATTTATTAAAATATAAATAATTACTATTTAGTAATAATTTTTATCAAAAATATTGTTTACTAATAATTAATAATAATTAGTAATCACTGATCATAATGATTTATTATTATGATAATTAAATATTATTATAAATATTGTAATTAATAAAAAACAGGCTTAATTACTAATTACTTATTTTTTAAACCAATTACTAATTTTTTAATGGTCGAGGCACAATGAAATCTTTATTAAATAAAAATAGAACTATAGAGGTGGAACCAAACAAGACAAATAAAGTCCAAAAAACACCAGGCGAGACATCATGCAACTTAGGAGCGTGTGGTCATACAATGATGAGATAGACGCCATCTCTACCATGAGGGTGACTCCCCCTTTTCTAATTGTTGACCTGTATCGAGGGACCACCATCATCTTCTTAGAGGTATGTGGTGGCATCTTCCCTCATGTCATCAATATTGTTCACATCATCATTTTTTACCTTCATCATCACTACTGACATAGCCAAGAATGTCAAAAGGATTATGAGTGTTAACATTTTTAATTACCTTCTGAGTAGAAGTTTGTGCATGGATTTTTCAATGTGGAGAAAGTTTTGGTCATGTCCCCATAGAGACATTCACCTTTGAATCCAAAGAAGTAGAAATTTTATGTCCAAGCTTTCCCTGCTCAGGAAAAACAAATGTGAAAGTTGGAATCCCCATCTCATTGGAACCCATCCCAGATCTCAATTGAGAGTTTCTGTCCACAACCACATCTGATTTTGTCCATTTGGGATCTACTATTTCTAAAGGTGAGGAAATAGCGTTCTTGGATAGAAGACTAACATGCACAATAGGATTCATTGGTGGAAGACCAGAATCTAGAAAAAATGTAGTGATATTAATTATAGAAACATGAGAAGTATTCTGAGAGCATTTTGTTGCTAAAGCTTCTGTATGTGGGGAGGAGGGAGCGGACCCCATGCTGATTCTGCTTGGCTCAGGTGAAATTTGAAAAGTGTAGGGTAAGACCTTCTCATTCCTCTTCATAGGAGTTGAATTGTTGACAACCCTATTGGATTTAATCCTCATTGAGGTAACAACTTTCATTTTATTCGTACCTTTTCTATCATTGTCTTTAACCATTATCTGCTATTGCCACAAATTTTCATCCACATCCTCTTGAGAAGAGTGTTCCTTAATAGACTGGTTTTCTTCTGATTCACCATCATATTCATCTACTATCCCTTTAGAAAACACATATTTAATGGAAACCCAGTAATAACATCCTTGTAAGCATCAATAACATCCATATGAATATCCTTAGCCATATCTGCCCAAGATGAAGTGACTTTACCATTCATTTGGGCAGGAGAAATCAATATGTGGTCACCTTGAGCAGTGAATCTATCTTTAAAATAAGGGGCTTCAATATTGGGTTCTAACCCTACCTCAACTGTGGGATTTTGTTCAACTAAACGATTTAGGTTCTTAGGAACTGAATCATCTGTAGGGTTCTTACCCTGAACATGGTCAGACTCCTGGTTATCCTTCTTATGGAAGTCTTGTATGTCGTGACCCTTAGCTTGACAGTTAGAATAGACCATTTCTATTCTTCACGTATCAATCGAGTGACCCACAATCTGAAAAGAGACACAAAATGGAGGAGTTTTCTCATACTCAATTCAATGATTGATCTCATCATTCAGGGTGGAAAGAACCACTCTATCAATCAATTTAGTACTTAAGTATACCTCTATCAAAAGTCATGAAAAATGACTGAAACTAACTACTTCTGTGACATTATCCATTCAAATAGGGATACCATTCACTGAAGCGATTTCATACAAGATTTCAGAGTGCCATAAAATCCAATTAAGGCCATGGATTTTAATCCATACCCATGTGAAAGTATCCTTAAATTCATTATGATTAAATATTAGGTTCCATTCATGAATCCTAAGTGTTCCAGGACTTAGATAAATAACTTATTAGTAACTTATTATTATTTTCTTTAAAAATAATAACCAATTTATTCATTTTTAAATAACTTTTTACAAGACATTGATGAACCTTATAGGATAGAACTCAACAAAAATATTATTGATTTGAATTATGAAATGTTAGACAACATTGATATCATCATCTCAAATGACTGGATAATATATCAATGACAAATACTTATCACTAAAAATTATATCCATGTTAAAAAAAAATAATAGTGGTAAAGATACATCAATGATAATTGTACCTATGTTAGGAATTCAAAATACCATTAGATTTTCACTTTATTCACTAAAAGTTAGTCCTTAGACCAAAATCCTTTTCCTTTTCAATTGTTTGGCTCCCCTTATTTGAAAGACCCCTTTTGTGTATTTATTTATTTTGATAAATATTAATATTACTGAAGCAAATAGGATGAATATGAATCGAAATTTATGTATGCCAATATTATGAAAAAATAGTTTGATTCTGGGGTGAAATAGTCCATTAGATTTTCAAAAGATCATGCATATGAACTTTCTCAAATACTTTATATGTGTTTATACTATCATTATTCAAGAATAATTATTCTAGAGGAGTTGAAAGACCACTTGACTTGTCACGGAATAGATCGTAGTCATAAATGTAGGACTAAACATGGGGGAAAAATAAATTTAACTAGTGATTGGGATACCAATACTACATTTTATGGATCATATGATATGATTACAAGCATTGAAAATGAAGAAGAATATATCAAGACATTATTATAGGTGTGAATGATGATGAAGATCATATTGAGGAAATGAAAATGATTGTTGAAGATGAACTTCATGATTGTTCAAAATTGTTGGAGAAGTTAAAGAGTTGTGAAAAGATTCCACTTTATGATGGTTGTACTAAATATACTGCATTATCAGCCTTATTATAGCTGTATAATTTAAAATTTTTAAGTAGATGAAATGATTCCAGTTTTACTAAACTACATGATCTTTTGAATGATATGATCCCAAAATATAATGATCATCCTAGGTGAAAATATAACAGTAAATGAATGTTATGATTAGTCTTTATGATCTCTGAAAGAATACATGCATGTCTAAATGAATGTATACTATTTCATAATGACCACAAATAGCATAAAGAATGCCCAAAGTGTGGTGCTTCTCAATAAAAAAAGATGAATCGAGTCCTATAAAAAATGTATGGTACAATCCAATCATTATGAGGATTAGAAGACTCTATGGAAATAAGGAGGCCACAAGGTAATTATTGTATAATTCAGATACAATAAATAAAGACGAGAAACTTTATCACCCAAAAGAATGTCCTTAGTGGAAGAGAATTGATCATGAGTATCTTGAATTTGGAAATGAGTTAAGAAACCTTTGTCTTGTGCTATTTATAGAAACAATGAATCCTTTTGGTTTTCAATGTAGAACTCACAATACATGGTCAGTTAAATTGGTAAATTATAAATTTTCACCATGGTTATGTATGAAACAAAAGTACATTATGTTATCTATTCTTATATCATGACCAAAACAATCGGGTCATGATATTAATATTTATTTGGATCCATTGATTGAATATTTGAAATTATTATAGGATTCAAGTGTTATGTTGTATTATTCTTAATGAAATAAAGATTTGACTTTGAGAGCCACATTGTACAGGATGATAAATGAATTTCCGACTCACGGAAATTATTCAGGATATAAAATTAAAGTAACTCAAGGGTGTATTATTTGTGAACAAGGTATATAGTCATTGAAGAGTGTGTTTCTAGGACATCATATATTAATACCCTGGAGACATAAGTACCGATCTGGGATGACTTCATTCGATGGGAGTTTAGAAGCGGGTACAACACCATCTCCACTAATCGGTGATCATTTTTTTAGAAACTAAAATATATGGACACTTCTTTCGGTAATTTTTTTTCGAAAAACCTTATGAAAATTAGTTCAAAAAAATAAATAATTTGTTAATTACTATACTAGAATTTTCTTTACATTGAAAATTTTCTTGATGCTATGCATTCAAGAAATATATATGTGATAGTGTCATTGTCACATAAATAAATACATAAAAAAATGGTGGAATTAAGGTGAGGTTGGACGTGATTGACCTAGGAATTTGAAAATAATTGTCCACCATGAAGGGTGGAAAATATGTTTTTTTCCTCCAACTAATTACAAATATTCCAAGCATGAGAGATATCAATTTTGCATCATCTTGAATGATGGAAAGGTTTCAAATCCGTATTCATCGAATATCAAGAGTATTGTGTCAATGATTTGTTAAAGTTAAATGGTTCGAAATCATATAACTGGCATGTTTTGATGCAGGATATAATTCTTATAACTTTATGTTACTTTTTTCCTAATAATGTTCGTCATACATTAACCATGATCTTTTTATTTTACAAAGCTATATGCATCAAAGTTATAGACCAGATGAAATTTTCAACAATGGAAAAAGAAATCCTCAAATTATGTGAATTGGAAATGTTACTCCCACTTGAATTCTTTACTATCATGGTTCACTTTATGGTTCACTTGGTGAGAGTTATTATACTATGTTGTCCTATACATTATATATGGATGTGCCCCATTAAACGGTACATGAAGATTTTGAAAGGGTAAGTCAAAAATTGAAGTCAGTAAGGGGGATGTATTGCAGAGTGATATATTGTTTAGGAATCCATTAAATTATGTTATGAAAATCTATATGATTTGGAAACCATTGTTCTACTGAAATATCATAAAAATGGGTAGCTTATGGGTGAAGGAATTTCTAGAATTGATATTTTCACAATCACTATTACATGTAAGGAGAAATCTGACCTTTACGTTTTTTATAACAGTTTAGATGTTTACCCATATGTTGAAACCCACAAAAAAATCTTATGTATTTGAATCAATCAAGGATTTAAAGATGAATATCAAATAAAAATAGTCAATAGCTTATAGGATTTGTTCAAGACCATATTTTTATGGAGTCAGATGAAAATCCATGTTTAATTTGAGAACAACTTCAATGGATAGTGAGAGGACCATGTGTTCATGTGTTATCTTATAATGGTTATGTAATTAATGGTTATATGTTCTATAAAAATTAACATGATGAAGATAATACCATGAATAATAGTGGAGATACACTTATGGTTGAAGCGATGCATGTATCTGGAACCAGGGATAGTAATCCAATTTATGTGAATATGTCATACTTTTTCATTATCAAACAAATATATGAGTTGAATTACACAAAATTCCAAGTGCATATTTTTCAATGAAAGTGGGTTCATAAAAAGAGTGTTGTTAAAATATATGAATTGAGATTCATGAAAGTGGATTTCAGTAAGGAAGGGTACAAATATAAATCTTTTATAGTGGCCTCACATGAAGTACATGTATTTTATGTTCTCGATCCCAAAACCCAAAAGTGGTAAATTATTTTGTTATCGACCAAAACCACTAAAGGGTTAGATGAAAATTCAATTGAGGATGAAAATTTTATTGGGACATCATAATCATTTCATAGTGGTCCCAATGTACACGAGTTCTAATATGTTAGAGGATACCACAATGAAAAATCTTGGATACTCTATAGAGGGGTCAATTCCTTTCAACCTCAATAAAAGAGAGTTAAATAATCCAGTTATATATTTTTTTGTAATATATATTATGTTACATTATATTATTATCTATTCACTACCACATTTATGTAATTTTAATTAAATTTTGAACCACTTTTGTAGACAATGACTCTTGAATATACTGATGCTCTCAATCCCAAGGAACAATAGGTTTCTCAACCTAGTTATTCTCCTAGTGTAGAGGAACAAAATCCTTCTGTGCAAGTTGATACTACTAATCTAGAGGAACAACATATTGATGATGTTGAACCTGAGGAAATTGTAGAAGGTGAAGAACCAATGTCACTAAAAATAGGAGCGTCATAGCATGATAGTGTTAGCAAAAATTATTAAGGTGAAACTCAAAGGCATAAAATTTGATGTTAGATGGAATGAACACGACCAATATGTTAACCAAAATAAGGCTATTTTCAATAGTTTAATTAGGTTCAAAACTCAGAATCACATGCCAATTGATGTAGATTCATTGAATCATGTTGTTCCCATCCTTAAGACACCGATCTGGGAAGAAATTAGGGTAACATTATGATATCCTTTCTTTATTTTAGTAAAAAATAAAATAACGAAACATTGACTTAATCATCATTATCCCTTAGAGAGTATATTTATAGTATATGAATCCCATAAGAAATTTTTATTAATTCTTATTGGGAAGGTCCATAGTGGCTTTCTCACAATTATATAAAAATCTAATCTGAATGATGTTGAAGGGAATATAAACCTACACCCACCACATATGTATGCACACCTGATAAGAAAAGTAGTGTGGGATGAGTTTACTGTCCATCGAAGGGAAATATCTTTTCAGGTACATTGTGGCTGGTAAAACATTATTTAACAATACGTGTATTGATCACTTTGAGTAAGAATTTTTAATTTATGAAATAGAAAATAGGTGTTGAAAATAAGGAATGAGAATCAACACCAACATGCCCCTACCGTAAAGCAATGATGAGGTACAGTTCACTTGAAAAAAAATTGGTATGTATTTTAAATATATTGTAGTAATCTTATGTGAAATTAAACAAAAACATAATTTTTTACTCTGTTTATATACAGATTGATTAATCCAAATAAAAATCCACTTCTATAACACGTGATACGCTATTTAAGGAGGCATTTGTAAATAATGTTGGGTAATAATAGATGAAAACACACAAAAAGTGTAGGAAGAACGTGTTAGATTTATGTAATAATTTTTTTCCTTCAAATCATGATTACATTACAATTATTACTTATTTTTCTATATTTTATATCTGGCATAGAAATAGGAATCATCAAAACCTATTACTGTAGCAGCACAGGTACTGTAGCAATAATATTCACTGAAGGTTTATTTGAGTCAAGAAATGGGCTTTTGGGCTATGTATTCAGACCACTTGGTCTTGGGTCATCGGGCTATGTAATGAGTTACCCTCTACCTAGCCAGAAAGAGGTCTTTGATTTAATAATAAAAATGAGGCTTCGGCCCCAACCTTTAAAAAAATAAAAACCTATACCGGATGAACACCTATTATCGATGGCTTTGAAGCAGCTAGAATAATATGGTTGTGTTGGAGGAGCAGGTTTTGGGGTGACACCCCGAATGTATTTTGAGAAGAGAAAAGAACCCAAGGATAAATATAAAGAAATGGAAGTGATGAAAACAATATTTGATACCCTTGAAGAAAAATTTCATTGGAATTATGAGTTATAAAATTTTTTGGGGGGGATTAAAGTAAATAAACAAATAAAGAACAACTATTTCATGAAGATCATGTCCCACCCCCACTAGATTTGATGTGAGTCATTACACTAAAAGAGATATCTTAGATGAAATAATAAATATTATCATAAATGTTTCTGTGAAATGTGAATCACACAGACACTGATAACTTTCCTGTTCTGATATTCTATAGGGTGAAAATGATTGTGATTTATTTCAATCAACACCCACTCATCACCTTGTTGCAAGGGCTACCATGTTCAATATCCAAGAAGACAATCTACAAAATAGACTACATCCAACAAGTCATGCGTGAGTGGGGATTATCATTGCTCAGGAGTCAAGTGTCGAGCTACCTATTCCACTTGATGATGTAGATATTCATATTATTGGGAAAGCTATTGAAACATCCATAGCATGATTGTCAGATATTATAAAAAAACATTTCAATATGGAGGTATTTATTTCCAATTTATTTTTCATGCTAAACCATTAAAAATTAATGAAAAAAGGCTTGAACTGATGAATATTATTATAGACAGACAAAGGGAAGGGGGTGAAATGAAAGGTCTAATCAAAACCATCTAAAGGATCAACCAAAAAATCGAAATGATATTTAGAAATAACCTTTACCCCACCTTTTCAATATCCACATTTACTAACAGTGAAGGTTCATGCGGATACAAAGTTACAAAGTGGTAGTAATCACATAGTTAATTTTGAAGAACAAATTTATGGATATTCCACTAAATACTACAATTTTCATGAGAATTTATATGAAATAATTACGTATGAATGACTAAGAGTATCAGTTGTAAATGTATACCAGAGGTGTTTTTTCATGATTTGTTTCCAATAGCTGATATACTATGTAAATTATGAGTAAATATATTTCATAATTTTTGTAGGTGTATATGCGAATACAAATTTAAGGGATTAACCTATGAATATAAATATGGGATCATTAGTCTTCACATCACTCTATAGACCAAAAAATAAATAGAATAAAAAATGGATGAAATCGTGTAAAAAACTGGCCAAATCGTTTGAAATAAAACATACGGATGAGAGACTCTTCTTAATACCAACAATAGAGGGGAAAATTGTATAATTTAATAATATAAAATATTTTTTCATTATTTTCATTTCTTATTCATTTTTGTGTTTTTAGGAAACATTGGATACTCATTGAGATCAATTTGGATACTCCAAATATTTATTTTCTTGATTCACTACATGGATACCCAAAAAACTGAACACACATGATGACATATTTCAAATTGTAATACACTACATCCAATGTTTTATAACTAAAATTCAAGTTATATATTTTATATTATGTTTTAATTTGAATTATTTTAGGATAGGAGTGTGTTTAAATATCATGAAAATCATGGTATGAGGAGATACCATGAACAAAAGGAGCCTAATGAGTTCTATAAGTGTACAAGTATCAGGGTATATATAATTAGATTTCATTATACAAACACATATCAGAACAAATTACCTATTTTTCTAAATGTTTATGTTGTGTATAAAATAAAAAAATGGAAAATATTTTGGATATTTTGTCTATAAATTTATAATATATATCATATACCATCAACAAAATAGCATCTCCAAAGAGGTATTTTCAATGATAATTTCTATTTTATTTAAAATATTCATTAATCCTTCATGTATTTATATTTTTCTAGTAATACTATAACTGTAAAAAATCATATTATTCAATGATGAAATAGATTTGTTTAGAAACAAATGGGAAACATACCTAATGTAAGAATGTACACATATATCATGATGATGTGATTTCCTACTTATTTAGTTTATTTTCTCATCATTTTATCTATTTTTAGTTAATTTCCATATCATTTCTATCTAATAATTATTTTGTTAATTTTAATAGAGATCACAAAGAAATGACGTCGTTAACAAGGATGATTCACTCATGTACTATGATCATGTACTCAATCTAATACACAATGTACTCAGTATGACAAAAATTGTATGGTTTTAGTTTAAAATTGATATTTTATTAATGCATTCTTTCATATTTATGATTTATTTATTTATTTATAGTATTTTTTACTAACAGACCAAAATTTAGTGCAATTTTTTATTCCAATTATAATGATTTATTCAATAATTTCAATGATAAAACCCATGTATTTCAATGTTTTATAAAAATTATGGGTAATTTTAATTATAAAATGAATATGTGCTAAAATATGAAAATTTCTTAAGTTCTTGGTTTTTAACGTATTTTAATCACTTTTATTTTGATCATAACTTTTAAATTATATGTCCAATTTATGTGATTCATTTTTTAGGAATTAATCACCTTTTGGCTACAACTTTCCTTTCTGTACCCAAATCTAAATCCACCATTTGGAATCCCAAAACAAACTCACAAATTGGGCCTTCAAAAATATTCATAGATCAAGATATTTATTATGGTGGGAGAATATCTCTTGATTGGATTTCCCAAATGTGCTAAAATTTGGAGTGGTGACACTAAAGACATTTTTTGAAAACTTTTATGAAGGATTCCATGCATTTATTAGACGTTTTCAAGGCCATTAATTCATGTGAAATCAAAGATGTGGAATATGGGGTGTCTTCTTGGACAGAATAAATTATTGGATTAAAATAGATATAACTCTCTCTACACATGTCTAAATATGAAAATTTTTTGAGGAGAGGTGTGCATGACATTTTTTAACATCATTTATGAAATATTACATTTATGAATCGACCATTTAATGGGGCTAACTCATAAAATCTTTTGAGGGGAAACTATGTCCTATAAAAGGAGGATAAATCCTCCTTTTCAAATCATTGCAATCCATCCCATACCATCATCCATGGAACCAAGGAGGAGATCTAAACTGAGGGATGCTGACCATTGCATTATTTTCTCACCATCCTTTCTTATTTGTTTAATTTTTATTTATTTTAGATTTATTATTAGAAATTATAATTTCAATATTAATTTTAGTTTAAATTAAACAATTCTTTCACTTTGTTTCCACCCAAATCCATTCATTGTCTCCTTATTTTAATTTTATTCTTATAAATTATTAGTATAATTAAAATAATGATAATTTTATTATTATCATTATTTATTTATTTATATTATTATTATAATATTCTTATTTTAAAATTATTTTCCCATTTTCATTATTTTCTCATTTTTTTCAAAAAAAATTATCTTAAATATAATAATAATAAAAGTTATTTTTATTATATTAACATTATTTATATTCTCTATAAATTTAATGTATTTTATTTCATTTTAATTTTATTTTACTCTCTATCTCTCATCACCATTCTATTTTTATTTTATTCTCTTATTCTCTCACCCTAATTCTTTTTTAAATTATTCTTTATTTTATTATATTTATCTTATTCTCGTCCTCTTCTCACATCCACCATTGTGATATCTTACTCTCAGAAATGAGAGGATGACCCTGAGACTTGGCCCAGTGGGAGGTCATGGTGTTTATGAATTTTCATTAATGATTAATTTTAAGTTTGAATATTTAATTGAGTGGCATGCATGAGTGAGGTGAATGTCCCTAATGTGGTGACTACACCCAATGATCTGAAACTAAATATATATCTGTTCTTTTATTCAATCACTTTTCCATATCTTCATTGGTTAGTTCTTAACATGTTGGAGTTGAACTAATTAACGAATGAAACAACATCAATAGTGATAGGTCCTAGAAGATGGTTCCTACTATAACAAGTTGTTTCATCATCCCTGTTTAAAGGTGGAGGTTGAATTAAGGCTTCTTAGGCCTTCAATGATATTCAAAAATTTATAAATACATAATAGTAATTCAAACATGATATTTCATGTTTGTATTATAAAACTAAAATCAAACACATAAAGGAGAATGATGATAAAATCCAAGGCTGAACCCAAGACCAAGTTATTTATTTCCTTAACTCGTTTTGTCTAGTTTTCATGTTAGTATAAATTAGAATTTACATTATTGCATTTCATTATTTAAAAACACAAAAATATTTTCCTTGTTTTCATTAGATAAAAAAACCACAAAAATATATAGTTTAGGTGATTTAGAATACGCAAGTGAATAAACATAAAGTCTCCTTAAGTGAGACAAACCTGATCATCCACTGTGCTGCATTAGGGAAAATATAATTTTTTTCCATTCCCCATGATAGGCATGCTTAAAAAATGGAATCATTTTCAGGGTGCCAATTAGTTATTCATTTACCTTTTCTATTTTCACATTTTATATAGATTTCAATGATTTTTATAAATAAAACATAAAAAATACGTCCATGATGTTTTCATATGATTTTTTTTTCGATTCATGGAACAATAAATTCTCTCATGTACAAGATCCAGTTGCTGAAGCCCCCTGGTCTACATAAATATGGTGTTACATTATGGGATATATAAATAAAGAGAGCATAGACCCAAATTTTCAAATATGAGGAATTCAAGGACGTCATCAAGGATCTCAAGGAGACCTCGAGAAATCAGTGGTTGACTGATTGGCCAAAGATCTCACTATATTCTAGGAGTACTTCCTAGAATTATATCAAGAAGATACCAGACACAAGAAGAGTTATACTCAATTCCTTCCAATACTTTTGAAGAAGTTTCCCCAGAGTATTTCCAGTAGAAAGTTGAAAAACAAAAACTCAATTATGATATTCAAGATAATGAAGAGATGGTGCAAGATCTATAAGGAAAAATGGATTGGATAACTACATATGTCCAAGATCCATCAGAGTAATCTGATTTTGTACAAAAAATGAACCACTTTTCTTACCTGAGGAGGCCATGTAGGAAGACTTTCCTATTATGTTACATGCGGGAGATCAGAAAGAATTGGATGAATTATGGAATTAATGTTATTTTGTTGATCTCCCCATACCATGAAAAAAAGTAGAACCAGCACAATTGATGGAAGATACCACCCAAGTGGTGGAATTTGAATTGAAAATGGAGGATCCTGACTACCTACCTCCATCCTTTGAAAACCTACTCCATGAGGCACTAACCACTTAGGCATTGATTGAAACATAAAAAAATCATCAAGTTGGATCTTCATTTGACTCTATCTATTCTGATTTTATTAAATTTTAATTGTGCGTCACAAATTATAATTTTGATTATATAGAATCGGAAAATATTTTCTATTCCTTGGAGGAAGAAGAAGAACTTAGATATGCACCTATTGAGGAAAAAATGAAACTCCTTGATTTTGATGAACATAAATTTGAGGAGCCCCATAATGAAGAGATCCAAGTGGTTTTGCCTGAGGAAATCAATAAAGAGGCTTCTTTTATGAAAGGGGAGAACGTAATTTTTAAAAATTCAAATTTTATTCACATAAATATACCTATTTACTTCCCCTTTTTATCATTCATCTCATGCATCCCATGTGAATCCAAAAATAGAAGAGGTTTCACAAGTAGAAACCAAGAAGGGGGATGATCCCTACTTCATCCTACCCCTACCATGCAATATATACCTAATTTTGAAGGGGGGGGGGATATAGTATACTCTATTCATGGACCATTCCTCAAGAACAAAGAAGTGGATTCTCAAAAAATCCACATGTGGTGGTTCAAGTAAAAGAAGCTCCAGCCACTATCAGACATTGGATAACATTTGGTACTGCCCTCTGGAGGTAGTAAAAATTCATGGCCCACTTGGGGGATTGTACTAAGATTTATCATTACATGTTTTCTCAGAATTTAGTTTTCAATATCATTTTATAGGACGTAGTTCAATATGCAGCTCACTACCTCCTAACTTTTTGAGCAATAATGAAATATGATCTGTGTTCTTAATTGAGTTGTTTTCTATTATAGGTTCATAATGGTAGAATATAGTCCCAAATAGTAAAGGAAGATAACTAAGCTTCATTTCAAAATGGAGTTCACTTTTAGTGTTTATATTTTAATATCCTTACATTTTTTACATCAATATGTTTTGAGATATAGAGTTAAAATTACAACACCACACTTGAATTATGCCTTACCTAACTAATCTAGGAGACATGAGTTTCTTTAGAATACTATGATGTCATGTTTTAGATTTCAATGTTAATGTAATTGAATGAGTAAAATGTAGAATTTAATAATTAACATAAAGAAAAGATAGTAAAATGAGGACTCATAATTTGAAGGAATTAATTGATCCATTTAAATGAAATTTCCCAACCATTTTTCATGATTTTATTTCCTAAAATTCATGTGAATTGGGTTATTATTATTAATCAGGCCTTGAGCGATTATCTCAAATCATATGTCTCATTCTCGAGAGTATTTTTAGACCAAGTACTCCCTATTTTATCTTGAGCATATTTCTTGAGTGATCTTGGGACATACCACCTATTAGAACATGAATTTGAACTTGTAAAAGCCATGACTATACAAAAACACATTTAAAATGATTGTGTAAACATTTGATAAATCAATTATACTTAAAATGAAACCTTTAAATCAATCCTTCTCTTGGTCATATATACCTTGGATGACTATGCTATGGATGATTCATGTTTCAAGCCATTTTTATCCCTTCCTACCGTACACGTTGTAATTGTATGATATTTTAAATTTATAGTTTTGGGCTAAAGGGAATCATGGTAAATGGGATGAATTATAATATAAGGAAGAAATGTGAGGTGCTTATTATGATAATTGTAAAAGGTTATGGAATCATTAATTAAACTCTATTGTTTTTCCCCACATGGCTATAAAAAAATGAAAATGACAAAAAGAACCAAAAAATGAGAATAATGGGTTGTGATTTGGGTAACCCAAAAATCACCATCACTAGACCTATGATTTCTATCATATGTGGTTTGGTGATGGACATGAGGTTAATTCTAAATCATTACTTTCAAAAATGATAAAAATTAAAAAGGTTATTTTAAAAATAAAAAAATTTAATAATAAAAAAGTAAATATTCAATAGATAGAAAAAACATTCATTATGCTTAAACTGATAACAATCTTTACTTTGGACTTTTGGGGATGTTGGGAGTTGATATAAATTTAAGGGGATAATTTCATTAAAATTTTAATTTAAATATCCTGATTTATTATTTAAGAGATAAACCTCTTCCTTGAGATCTAATTTTTAACCTCATGTACTACCAACCTTAAGCCTTAGAGACATTTGAACCTTGATTACAAGAACTCATGATTTTATGTGTTTTTTGACTTTAAAATGCGAAGAATGTAGTTATTTTACAAGCACATGAGTAAGGAGAATGTTCTCTTGATATGAGAATAAATCTTCATAAATTATATCATGAGTTATGAGAGAAAAGAATCCATTGTGAGATAGATCAGAATTTGGCATGTTTGATAATAATGAACCGAGGAACTTGAATGAATGAGAGGAGAAGCTCCATCATTTTTCAAAAGGGAAAATAAAAAACATGGATTGGTAGTTTCTTTAGAAAATTATAAATTGAATTTATATATTATGTGGAAATTGAAAATTTTATTTTACATTGGTTTTTTTTGATTAAATTGCATTGAAGTTTGAATATTGATAACACTGGTTCCCTCTTTAACTCTATGTTGAGATTTTTTGTTGAAGGATAAACATGGTTTAAGTGTGGTGATATTTTAAAAAACAAAATTATGTGAAATTTTTATTCAAATTTTTATGATTTATTTATTATTTTCAATGATAAATCCCATGTATTTAAAATTTTTATTATAATTATGTGTAATTTGAATTATAGAATGAAAATGTGCTAAAAATGAAAATTGCTTAAGTCCAAAATTTTGACATATTTTAATCACTTTGGTATTTTGATCATAACTATTAAATCATTAATAAAATTGATGTGATTCTATTTTTTGAGGATTAATTCCATTTTTATCTACAAATTTCACTTTTGGACCCAAATCTAAACCCACCATTTGGAATTCTAAAAGGACCTCTCAAGTTGGGCCTTCAAAACTGTTCACAGATCTGGCAATTTTTTATAGTGGGACAATATATCTTGATGGTATGTCCAAAATATACTTAAAATTGTATTAGAGATGCGCAAGATATTTGTTAAAAACATTAAAAAAAAAGTACACGCATTAATTGGCTATATGTACGACCATTAATTCTTGGGAAATCAAAGATATGGAATATGGAGTCTTCGTGGATAGAATAAATGCTCAGAGTAAAATGGAAATAACTCTCTCAAAAAATTTCCAAATAGATAGAACATTTAAGGAGAGACGAAAAATATATTTTTGAACATATTTTATAGAGGAGTCGACGGGTGAATCAACTATTTAATGGGACTAACATGTGGAATATTTCAAAGGGAAATTCTAGCCTATAAAAGGAGGAGAGCTCCTCCTTCCCAAATCATTCCAATCCATCTCGCACTATCATCTGGGGCACCAAGGATGATATCTCCACCAAGGGAGGTCGGCTGCTGCATTATATCCCCCATCCTTTCTTATTTATTAATTTTTTTAATTTTTGTTTTGTTTCAAATTGTAATTTAATTTTTAATTTAGGTTAAATCAAATAATTCATGCATTTTTATTCCACCCAAATCCATCCATATTATCCTTCTATTAATGTTCATCTTTTAAATTATTAGTATAATGATAATAATAATAATTTTATTAATATTATTATTATTTAAATTATTATTATCAAATTCTTATTTTAAAATTATTTTTCCATTTTCTTTCTTTTTTCCTTTTAAAATAAAATTCTCTAAAATACAATAAAAATAAAAATAAAAATAAATAATAATAATATTATTATTTTAAAATTATTTATATTCTATATAAATTTAATTTAATTTCTATTATTTCCTTCTATTTTATTTTACTCTCTTCCTCTCATCCCCATTATATTTTTATTTCCTTCTTTTATTCTCTCTCCCCAATTCATTTTAAATTATTCATTCTTTTATTCTATTTCTCTTATTCTTATCGTCTTATCACTTCCACTATTGTGATATCTTACTCATAAATGTGAGGTTGATCCCAATACTTGGCCTAGTGGGAGGTCAAGGTGTTGATGAATTTTCTTTAATGTTTAATTTTATGTTTTTTAGATTGAATTGAGTGGTTTGCATGGGTGAGTCGAATGTCCCTGATGTGGTGACTTCCCCAAAATGACATGAAATTCAATCTCTGTCTTTTATTTTTGTAATCACTTTTCCCTCTATACATTGGTTAGTTCTTCACATGTTGGATTTAAACTAATAAATGGATGAAACATGATGTATAGAGCAAGGTCTTGGATGTTGGCACCTCTTAAAATAAGGAGTGTCATCAACCATGATTAAAGGAGGAGGTGGAATTAAGGGTGATTATACATTCAATGATATTCCAAAATTTCTAAATAAATAATAGTAATTCAAACATGATATTTCATGTTTGGATTATAAAACTAAATTAAAACATATAAAAGAGAATGGTGATTGAATTTAAGGTTAACCCAAGACCAAGATCTTTCTTTCCTTAACTCATTCTGTCTAGTTTTCGTGTTAGTATAAATTAGAATTTCCATTATTGAATGTCAGTATTAAAAAACCAAAAAATATTTTCCATGTTTTCATTAGATAAAAAAAGAAAAAAGGGATATAACTTAGTTGATTTAGAGGAAGTTAGTGAATAAACAAAAAGTATATTCAAGTGAGATGACTCTGGTCAGTCACTATGCTTAACTAGGAATAATATAATTTCATTTCCATTCCCCACAATAAGTGTGCACCCCTAACATAATAATTATTTCCTTATATTGGAGGAATCATTTACATGGGTTGGGGTGGTTTGTATGAATATTCTTATGCTCATGCAATATTGTAATTCAAGGATTCAATTGAGATAATGACAATAAAGAAAGGGGTCAAGAATGTAAACAACCATAAATAAAAGGTGAATTTACACTACTTATTTAATTAATGTTGTCATCATTTTATCCACTATTTGTATGTAAATTTCCATATCATTTTCATCTCATACTTATTTTGTTTTTTCATAGATCTTTTTGGAAGTATTATTTTTCATTCAATTGCAACAAGTTATAAAAAATAGAATATGTTTCTTTATAATGGAAGAGGAAACCCCATGTTTCCTGAAATGTGATGTGTTTCAGGGATCATATATTTTCTATTCCATCATAACAGATAATGATATATATTTTCTTTATTTTTTTAGATAGTTTAAATCAAAACACATATCACATACTCAATCAGCCACACCTCCATATGATATAGAGTGTCCTCGGTATAAATATGATTTTATGCTTTTAGTTTATAATTTGTATTTTAGTTCAACACACATCACATTATAAAAACCAAAAAAAACACAATATGATTATTTTGATACATTATGACATCATGACATATGTTATTTTTGATGTGTAGGAATCATCTGAACCTCAACATGGCGCATGGTGTGGCTGGTATGACTCTAAGTGTGTCTTTTAATTTTAATTTAACATTAATTTTAGTAAAATAAAAAGTGACATACTAAAAACCAAGAAAAAACATTAAGATTATTTTAATAGACTACGAAAATGATCCATAAGTCATTTTTGATGTTTATGAATCAGTCACACCTCAATCAAAAAAATAGTGTGACTGATATGACTCCAAATGTGTCTATTTGTTTAAAATTAACATTAATTTTAGTAAAAAGACTAAGTGACATACTAAAAACTGATAAAACAAATTTAGATTGTTTTTATATTTTCAAAAAATGATTCATAAGTCATTTTTGGTGTTTATGAATCACCCACACCTCAATCCAATGAACAATGTGACTGATATGACTCCAAGAATGTCTTCTAATTTTAAATTGACATTCATTTTAGTAAAAACAATAAGTAGCACGTTGAAAACAAATAAAACACATATATATTGTTTTGATTATTTGGGAAAATGATCTACAAGTCATTTTGGAAATATAGGAATCAACCTCACCATAATTTGGTGCAAGGTGTGACTAATATGACTCCAACTGTATCATTTTATTTAATATTTCCATTAATTAGAGTAAAAAAAGTGACATACTAAAAAATAAGTGAGCAAATTCATATTGTTTTGATACTTTAGGACAACAATCCATAATTCATTTATAATGTATAGGAATCAATAGAACCTCAATACGATGAATGGTTTGACCGTTATCACTCTAGCTATGTCCTTGTATTTAAAATTGACCTTAATTTTAGTAAAAAGGAAAATTGGCATAGTCACGAGTTATAAAACACATTCATATTGTTCTGATACATTAATAAAATGATCCATATGTCACTTCTGATATGTAGAAATCAACCGAACCTTAATCTGATGAACAATGTGACTGATATAACTCTAAGTGTGACTTTTAATTTAAAATTGACATTAATTTTGGTTAAAAAAGTGACTTATTTAAAACAAGGAAAACCTATTCATATTATTTTCACAATTTAGGAAAACTATCCATAAGTCATTAGTGATGTGTTGGAATCAGCCTTAACTCAATATGATGTATGGTGTGACCGATATGATCAATGTGTGACTTTTTATTTAAAATTGACATTAATTTTAGTAAAAAGAAAATGTGAGATACTAAAAATTGAGAAAATTCATTTGAATTGTTTTGATACATTAGGAAAATGATTCATAAGTAATTTTTTACATTTAGGGATCAACCAAACCTAAATCCAATGAACATGGTGACCGGTATGACTCAAATTTTCCGTTATCAGTTTAAAATTAATATTTTAGTTCAAAATGTGTCACTCACTAAAAATCAAGAAAATGCATGCTGATTATTTTAATAATTTAGTAAAATGATTCATAAAACATTTGTGACGTATAGGATGCAGTCTCATGTCAAATCGACACACGATATGACCAGTATGACTTGAAGTGCATGTTTCCAATTTCAAATGACATTTTAGTGAAAAACACATGTGGCATACTCAAAACTGAGAAAAAACATTTGGATTGTTTTGATACTTTAGGAAAATGGTCCATAAGTAATTTGTGACATGTAGAAACTATATGCACCTTAATCTAATGCACTATGTGTCCTCTTTAACTCCATGTGTGTATTTTTATTTAACTAAGAAAACACAATTATATTGTTTTGATACTTTAGGAAAATGATCCATAAGTCATTTGTGATGTGTAAGAATCCACTTCACCTCAATACGATGCATGGTGTGTTTGGTATAAATTCAAGTGTATATTTTTATTTAAAATTTACATTTTATTATTGTATTCTTTCATATTTATGTTTAATTTATTTCTTTATAGTATTACTAACATAATATTTGTTTTTATATATAGGTGGAGTCTTTTTCTCGGGTTAAGGTGATTTGTTTGGAAACTGAGTCCATGGTTGGGTTTCTTTGATAGGGGATCACGAGTACCAAATAATATGAAACATTAATGTTTTAAATTCTTGTGGATCGTAATTGTAAATGTAATTATTCAAAACATAGATTGAAATGTTTATAGTTGTGTTTTTTGTATGTGTGATGTAAAATTTATTTCAATTTAATCATATATTTTCATATAGATTTATTTTCATACAGGTTATAGGTGTATTTTTTGCAGACTTTTGTTATTAAAATAGCACACTATAACAGGTTGTTCCTTTATCAGTGCTATTTCTAGCAGGGACAAAGGCGAGCCTTTATCATATCTAGTGAAAGTGCTGATAAAGGGGGGAGTTTATCAACACCAATGACAAAAATTCTTTTTTATCATCATTAAATTCCATTTTTGCGTGTTTTTAAAGTTATGATCTATAATAGTGTTATCATCAATTTTTTAGTACTGATAAAGGCCTAGGGCTTTTGAGGATGGTTCGATTGTCTGGGATTTTTTGCACTGAAAAGTATTATTATAGCTTTGTTAAAGGCCTTATGTGTAGTATTGAATCCAACACAAAATGTTTTTGGTTTGATTGAAATTGTGTGTTTTCCATTTAAAAGTGGAATTTTAGTTCAAAACACAGATCAAATGCACAAAACCTATAAAATGAGATCCTATTACCGGAATACATTCAAACAAAGACCATTTTCTCATTAGTGATACATAAGAATTAACCATGTGTTCTTTTGACACATGGTTTGGTTTCTTTTCCTATAAGTGTTTTTTTTCAATTTAAAAGTGACATTTTATTTGGAAATATGCATCATATATTCAAAAACAAGAAAATGAAGTCAGATTGTTGTGATACATTAAGAAGATGATTGGTGATTTATTTTTTGTTTGTTGGAATTAATATCACATCACCCCAACACATGGGGTGAGTGATATGACAGAAAGTGCGCGTTTTTTGTTTAATAATGACATTGTAGATAGAACCGTGCATCACATGCTTATAACTAAGAAAAAAACTCAGATTGTTTTTATAATTTAAGAAAACGATTAGTTATTCATTTTTTACTTGTAGTAATTAATCACACATCAATATGACACATTGTTTGTTAGGATTAACTAAAACATGTTTTCAATTTAAAAGTGACATTTTAGTTCAAAATGTACATCACATGGTCAAAATTGAGGAAAGATGCACCACTACCACAAAATGGGGCAAGAGAAGTGCCTCATTTTATTAGTGCTAAGCAAAAAGCGCTGATAAAGGGGGACCTTTATCCATGCTAGATACAATCGATGATAAAGGGCACGCCTTTATCCGCCTTTTTCTTAGCACTGATAAAAGTTTTTAAAAATAATTTATATAAAATTATTATATTTATACTAAAAAATAATGTTTCTTTGTATACATTAAATAAAAAATCAATATTTATTATTACTATATATTTTTTAATAATTCATATATATATATATAATTTAAAAAAATATTTCCAAGATTATAATTAAATAAATAAATATATATATTTAAATAATTATAAGATAATAATAAATTTCAATAAATAATAAATATATTTATTAGATTTTTTTGATTTATTAGATTTATTATATATTTTTTAAATTTATTAGATTTATTAGATTTATTATAGATTTATTAGATTAATTAATTAGATTAATTAGATTTATTATATTTATTAAATTAATTATATTTATTAGATTCATTATATTGATTAATATTGATTATATTTGTTATATTTAATATATTTAATATATTTATTTTATTTATAATTAATATATATAAATACTTTTTAAATATATATATATATATATTATAATTATTAAATATATATGTGTTTTCAATGAATTTGGTCAATAAATATATTGATCATGCGTGCATATATGTTATGTATCATCATGAATGTTCATTTATACATAACACCCTTCTTATTATTCATGTTGTCCATTGATGACTTTCTTTTTGTTATGTATATTTTACTATGCATAAGATTAATTCATGTTACCCATATATACTATTATGTTCTCTAAAATACTTATAAAATTACATTAAATATATTTAAATAATAAATATATTTATTATATTTATAATTATTAAATTTTAATTATATATAAATACCTTTTGAATACATTTATTTGTAATTATAATTAAATATATATATATATATATATATTTAACTAATTATAAAATTACAATAAATACATATATTATAATTTTATAAATATATAAATATATTTATAATTATATACAAATATTTATAAATATATTTATTTATAGTTATAATTATAACTATAAATATATATGTGTTTGTGTGTGTGTAAATAATTATAAAATTATAATAAATATATTTATTATACTACTTATAAATTTATAAATATATAATTAAATAAATATGTTGATAAATATATAAAAATATTTATAATTAAATACATATAATTATAATTATAATTCCTAAATAAATATAGATATATTTAAATAATTAAAAAATTATATTAAATATATTAATTATATATATTTATATACATATAGTTATAAATAAATAAAAATATTTATAAATACAATTCTAAAAATATAAATATATATTTAAATAATTAAAAAATTATAATTAATATATTAATTATATATATTTATAAAATTATAAATATATTTGTCATAATTTTATAATTATTTAAATATATATAATATAATTATAACTATAAATAAATATTTATTTATAATATTTTTTAATTACGAATTAATATATATATATATATATTTATTAGTAATAAATATAAAAAATATATATTTATTTAAATAATTATTAATTTATAAAAATTATATTTATTATTTTTCTATATAATGTTATATATAATTAAATAAATATATTTATAAAGATATATAGAAATATTGATAAATAAATAAAAATATTTATATTTATAGTTATAAATAAATATAGATATATTTATATAATTTTACAATTATAATATATATATTAATTTTATATATTAATAAAATTATAAATATTTGAACTATAAAATTGTGATAATTTTATAATTAATTAAATAAAGAAATATATATTAATTTATAATGAAAATTATCAACAAATATGTATTCATTTAAATAATTATAAAACTAGAAGAAATATATTAATATATATCTATAATCTTATAAATATATATAATTAATATATTTATTATGTATATTTCTAATATTATAAATATAATAGGTTTATGTATTATAATTTTAAAAATATTTAAATTATAATTTTATAAACATAAATATTTATTTATTTATCTATAGTTATAATTATATATAAATAAATATATATTTATAATATAAATAATTTTATAAATATATATATTATTATAAAGAAATTATTAACATTATATCTTTATCAGCGCTAAAAAAGTGCTAGTAAAAGGTGTCTTTATCAATTCTATATTTTTAGTGCTGATAATGACCTATCTTTATTATCACTTTCTATTTTAGCACAGATAAAACATATATTTATTATTACTTTTTTATCTAGAATTGATAAAAGTTTCATCGGGTTTTATAAAGAAACACTAACGTTCTCTTCCTTCCTCGTACCCCTCATGCACTCGTGGAAGCTGATCCCTGGCGTCATCGCCTCCTCCTCCATCTCCTCATCCTCATCCTTATCCTCCTATATTACTGACTCCTATGCTACCACGTCTCTCCTTTGATGTGTGCTTCTTCTCTGCCGCACGCCTCTCCTCTGACGTGCGCCTCTCCTTCGTCGGAGAACTCCTCCACCATCGTACCTCTCCTCCGCAGCGCACGCCTCCTCCATCGCACCCCTATCCTACATCATGTGCCTCTCCTCTACTGGAGGACTCCTCCGCCATCATGCCTCTCCTCCACCTCCTGTCTCTCCTCCGCCACACGTGTCTCCTCTGCCGCACACCTCTCCACCACCACGAACACACCTTTACTGCGTGCTGAACCACACATCCAGAGTGAGTTTTCTCCGTTTTCTCATATGTTTCCTCTTTTTCTTTCCCCGAAATTCACAACGGCATTTCGGTTTTTCTTGAGTTGCATGTTTAGGAATTTTTTTGATAATATTATGGTGCAGAATAGGTTGATCCGTGTTTCAAGTAGTGTGGTTGTTGCATGCTGTCATTCTACTTTTCCCTACGGTACATAGACGAGTTGAAAAAGTTCTTTGAGGTAGATATTCTCCTTAGTTTCTCATTGTGTGTATATCATGTGGGAGGGATCTACTCTTGTATTCCTACAGTTTATAGTTGCGCCACACTAATCAAATATAATAACTGGATAATTAAATAGAAAGGGGAAATGGGATTTGTTCTCATGTTATTACATGTTGGGAAAAAATCTCTCAAGGTATCATTGAAGCATTTTTGAGGTGATTGTTTTTGTTGACAAAGAGAGCCTCCATGTTGTATTTGTTGACAAAGTAGACCACGATATACAAATTTTTTGACAAAGGGGGTTTACATGTTGAGTTGTCAAGTTCAAGGGATGTTTTCAACAATCCATATTTGATTGAAGGACCTCGACAGAGGAATGAACGATTTGGAGGTGGTACAAAACTAGAGCGGTGCGCGAAAAAGAAAGTGGTTCGTGAATTATTGGCGTGGTGTATGAAATAGAAGAAATAAGTTTTTTGTGTAAGAGGTGTCTCGAGATTAGAAGCTAGAAAATTGGGAAAGGCATGAGGTGCATGAAAAATTGGAGCATTGTGCGAAATATGATGTTGCATGGAAGATTTGTTTTTCACGCTCGAAGAGGATTACACGCGGAAGGAGGGTTTTTTGTGTAGTGGTCAAATTTTCCTATAAATATTAAGTGATCCCTCTTATTTGATGAAGCTCAAGACTTAGAGAGAATTTGAGATTTGGCGTGTGAAATTGGAATCCACAAGGGAGTTGCGCGTAAACGTCAAGTTTTCATGAAAGTCAGGTGTTTGCGTGTAAAGAAAAGGATGCGCGTAAAATGAAAGTTGCGCGTAAAGATCAGAATATGCGTAAAAAAATTATTGCATATAAAGAAAAGTTGTGTGTAAAATAAGGCTGTTGCGCATAAAATAATTGGTTGGGCATAAAAGAGGTGTTGCACAAAAAGTGTATTTCACGCAAAATCATGGAATTACATGCAATGCCCAGTGAAGGCTGTGCGTAAAAATTGAGGTTTCCTGGTACAACCGGTGCAATGTGAGATTCATCTGCGTGCGAAAGTTGGACATCAAAAGAGAATCTACATATAGTGGAGGATTCATTCATTAGTGATAATGAGGAGACCTATAGGTCTATAAACTGTGAGTGGATCTTTTGAAGAAGTAGTGAGCTCACTTCAGTTGAGAGAGAAGTGTATTCTAAAATTGTGAATGGTTGTAAACTAGGAGGGACAACGAGTCCGCTTCGAACTTGTAAACAATAGTGCGCTTATAGTGGATTTGATACATCAGCACATCGCTGGTGTATGCTCCTTGGATGTAGCCAGTGAGGGTGAACCAAGAAAAATTGTTGTGTCATGTGCATACATTAAGATTCATTCATACTCTGCAATGGGAAGGAGAGAGAAAAGAGGGTTTTGTCTAACAACAAAACAAGATCAAAAGGGGTAGTTGTTTTAATAAGTCATACCCTGATCCACCCCACTATTATAGTATCTACCCTAGTGGACATAACATTACATTATGATATTGATTGTGATGTTGTGAATTGTATGGGCTAAACACCCCACTAAACATCATAGATGTTGGTGGTCCTTGTTTGTGCACTAAATGAATTTTGTGTTAGTTGGTTCATGTTGAACATTTGAATATGAAAATTTTAATTTACAGTGAGGCATCCTGTATTTCAAATTACTTGAGATAATGACTGAACACGTTACTAGACAGAAACCCATTACATATATTCTTGGTGTTTTCTATTCTTTAAAGGGTTTTCCAAATTTTAATAAGTTTTCCATTTTTTTAAAATGAGACATCTGTGTTAATTATGTATATAAAAACACTTCATTATTTTATCAAGAAAACATTGTTAGATGTAGGAATAAGCATATTTCAAGGTTAAAGTGATATTGGTATGTGGGTTGATAGAAATGAAGGCATTAAGAATTTAATAGCTTATTTTTATCAAATCATATATTATTCTCGACATAAATTTATATCTAAATATCTAAAATTTTATTTTATTACAACATTAATAAATTATATGGATGAATTAATAACTATTGATATTCAATGTTATGAAGTGGTTGTGGCATTTAGTTTGGCACATACATCAAAGGTACCAAATCTTGATTTTCTTTATGAAATATTCTTTAAAAAGTTCTAGATTATTTTGAGACTTGATGTTGTTAACATCATGAATGAGTTTTTAGAGGTGAGAATTATCATGAGACTTAGAATTATACTCTCATCGCTTTGATTATAGAGATTACTAATACGAGTTCATTTAAGGATCTTAGAGTGACTAGTCTTTGTAATGTCATTTATAATGTCTTTTTGATGATTTTAGAAAATAGACTATGGAAAATCATACCATCTATTAGTTTAGTACCATAGTTCTTTTCTTGTGTTAAATATTTATATGATATGTAGTATCCATTAAGTATTCTTCATGCATGAAAAATATTTGAATGTGAATCCTTACTCATTTTTTGATTAATTCAACCAAAAATAGAGTCTCCAGAACATAGCCTCAAATTTTTAATATATATAGTAGTTAGTAAAATATTCTATAGATGCGGTCATTTTGAAATATATGTTTTTTAGAAGTAGATAGTGCAATGGTAAGTATTCGAGATGTTATGAATAAAAATTGTGATTTTTTAAATATGGGTTTTTTTAATTGTGATATGTTAAGGTTTTATCCTCATAGTATTGAGAAAATGTTTTTAGAATGTAAGATTAATTCATTTAAAATTAAGAGTGACATTAACCATTCATCAAAATTTAAAGGTTTTATCTATACATGCTACAATTGTTAAAAACTCCACATGTTCAATGGGGAGACTTCCAAGAAATTTTGGAAGACGGTGAAACTGGATGAACAACAGATACTTACTATAATCAAGTGGGATAACATGAACAAGAAACATGCGATTGAAGTGTTTTTGGAATAATCATTGAGAAGAAAACCATTTCAAAAAAAATATTTGGAACATGAAATGAGAATTTTATTATAGAGATTTTGTTAGGGGTTCACTTTTATTACCAAAGGGTCAAACAGGATTCTTCCTAATTAGAAGCGCCAAGAAGGCCTTAACTAAGAATTTGGTATGGTTCCTTTTCTTAGATTTTCATGATATATCCTTTTAATATATTAATTGTAGTTTTAGGAAAACACCAATCTTAACCATAAATGAGATGGGTAATGAGTATGGATTATATTGTGATGTATTAGGAGTGAGGATTTGAATAGTTCCATTCCATGATGTTTAGGTGGTTTCTTATGAGTCTAGATAGTTAAGAAAACATAAGAGAAACATCCAAAATCCTTTACTATAATTGGAAATAGTGGTTATTTCCATGAGGTTTTATTTTAATACCCTAAAAAAAGTGTTTGAAATATATTTAATCATAATGTGAAATGAACCATTATAGCATAGAAGGTATGCATACCTATAGTCCCTTAACTTTGACTTAATGTATATCCTCAAGAATGGGATTTTTTTTTCTAATGTACCATATTGGAAGTATAACGCTTAGGTAGTACACGATTCAAGCATCAAGTTGAATATGGTTACCCACTTTGATGAGATATGACTTTATGTTCAAAAGAATCATTTTCAAGTGACACTTATGTTTTTATTTATCACTTATTCACTCCTCAGTAGTATTACGGGAGTAAAATACATGATTTATACTATTTATTCATGAGATACATGATAAACATTTTATAGCTTTATATTTTATAAAATTTTTGTTATTTTTTATTCATGCATCCCTGTAAAGTGCCTCTCTTGGGATTTATGTCTTTGTAAAAATGCCTAAGTGAATCTTTTAAAATGATTCAAGTGTTTTGAAATGTTTCTTAAAAAAATATATGTGTTAAACATACCTTTTTTGGGTTTTAATTCCTTTAAAATGATTTAAAAACTTTTCATGGACATAGGTTGCATGCCAATTGTTTTTCAACTCATTTGATTGGATTTCAGAAATGGATGTGAATGTTTTGAATGCGTATGTAATTATGGTTTCATTTTAACAAGGGGTGTGTGAAGTTTTAAATGAAAATATGTAAAATATAGAGGGTTTTTATTCATTATAAATGATTAAGATTATTAGGTCATGAATTTTCCTTGACTGATTTAATAAAAGGAATTTGGGTTTTGAGAAAGAATGTTTGAAACTGATTGGTTTTTTGAAAAATGGTGTGTTATTTTAAAGATGAATTGGTGTAAATGGTTGGTTTTTAATGGGATATTAATTGTGAATTGATAAATAGTTTTCAAAGGAGACATATAGAAAATATCTTTTTTAGCCTTTGTTAATTTTTATATCAATGTTTTGTGTATTTATTTTGTTAAATACTAATATCAGCGAATCAAATAGGATAGATAGGAATAAAGAATGGATGGATACCAATATTTTGAAAAGAGTATGAAGATGGAGTGAAAGAGTTCATGAAGCTTCCAAAATATCATGCATATGAACCTTCTCAAATCATTTGTCTATGCTTATACTGTTGTTATTCAAGACAAGTTAGTCTAGATGAGTTGGAAGAACACTTAATCTATCACGAAATAGATTGAAGTTATAAATGTTGGAATAAACATGGGGAAAAGAGAATGTTTCTAGTGGGTGGAATAATACTCTATTTTATGGATCATCTGATATGATTACAAGTGTGGATAATGAATAAGATCATAATGAGGACGTGATTACAGATGTGAATGATGATGAAGATCGTAATGAAGAAATGAAAAGGATAGTTGAAGATGAACTTCTTGATTTCCCAAAATTATTTGAGCAGTTAAAAAGCAGTTCAAAGATGCCATTATGTGGTGGTTTCACTAAATATACAGTATTATCAACCGTATTAAAACTGTATAATTTTAATACAGACAATGGATGGAGTGACTCTAGTTTTATGTAATTAGTTTATCTCTTGAATGACTTGTTACCTAAAAGATACTATTCTCCCAAGACAAACATACGATGTGAAATGAATGTTATGATCGATGGGTATGATACTGTTTCACAAGGACCAAAATTCACTTAGGGAATGCCCAAAGTGTTGTGCTTCTCTATACAAGAAAGATGAATATGGTCCTATTGAAGTTGTATGTTACTTTACAATCATTACAAGGATTAGAAACCTATAGGATACTGTAGGGAAATTGACGTGGCATGCAGACAGAATAAATAAATATGGAAAACTACATCACTTAGAAGACTCTCCTCAATAGAAGAAAATTGATCATGAATATCCTGACTTTTGAAATGAACCAAGAAATCTTCATCTTGTATTATCTACAGATGGAGTGAATCCTTTTGGTTTTCAAATAATCACTCATAGTACATGGCTGATTATGTTGGTAAATTATAACTTTCCACTGTGACTATGCATAAAATGAATATATATTATGTTATCTATTCTTATATCAGGAACAAATCAACCAGGTAATGGCATTGATGTTTATTTGGATCTATTTATTTAGGATTTGAAGTTATTATGGGATTCAACAGTTACATTGTATGATTCTTACGTAAATGATGATTTCACATTGAGAGACATATTGTAAGGGTCGATAAATGACTTTCCTGCTTACAAATTTTTTTCAAGATATATAATTAAACGAACTCATGGGTGTCCTGTTTGAGAACAAGGTATATAGTTAATTAGGTTGAATCATTCATTGAAAAACATGTTTCTAATACATCACAAATTTCTACCTTGATGATATAAGTACTAATCTTGGAAAAAAACTTTTTAAGGAAGTTCATAAGAACTTACAAAACTTTCTCCACTAACAAGTGATCAACTATTTGAGAAAGTGAAATATATGGACACTGCTTTTGATAATCTATTTTAAAAAACCTTATGAAAAATAGTTGGAAGAAGAGATCAGTTTTTTTTGAATTACCATACTATAATATTCTGTACGTTAAACATTTTATTGATATTATGCATATTGAAAAATATGTATGTGATAGTGTTATAAGAACATTGCTAAATGAACCTGAAAAAACAAGGGATGGATCTAAGGCTAGGTTGGACATGGTTGACATGTGAATATGAGAAGAGTTGGTGCCAGTGAAGGGTGAAAAATGAATTATTATTCTTCCAGTTGATGACACTCTTTCCTAGTGGAGAAATATCATTTTTGCAACATATTGAATTCCGTAATGGTTACGGAGGGGTATTCATAAAATATTAAGAACATTGTTTCAATGACCGATTAAATATTAAAGGGTATAAAATCACATGACTATCATGTTTTGATGCAAGATCTAATGCCTATAGATTTAAATTGCATTTTTCCAAGAATTTCCGTCATACATTAACAAAACTATATTTTTTATTCAATGAAATATGCAACAAAGTTATAGACTCAACGAAATTGTTGAGTATGGAAAGAGAAATTTCCATCATATTATTTGAATTGGAAATGTTCTTTCCACCAACATTCATTGATATGATGGTTCATTTTATTGTTCACTTGGTGAGAGATATTCAACTATGCAGTCCTATACATTATAGATGGATGTACCTCATTGAATGGTATATGAATATTTTGAAATGGTATGTCAAAAATCAAATTTGGCTAGAGGGCTGTATTGAAGAGATATATATTTTTGAGGAATCCATTGAATTCTCTACCAAATACCTGTCTGTTGTGGAAAGAATTGGTATACCGAAGTCTCGTCACAATGGGCGACTTGCATGTGATAGAATTTCTAGAACATATGTTGTCACAATAAATATTACAGATTGGGAGAAAACCCACCATTACATTTTTCATAATAGTTTAGAGGTTTCTACATATGAAGAAACCCAAAAATAAATTCTTAGGCATTTGAATCCATCAAGGGCTGAAAGATGGATATCAAATACACATAATCAACAGTTTGTAGGATGGTTTCAAGACCATATTTTAAAGGAATCAGATGAAAATCCAAATTCAATTTCATAACTACTTTGATGGATATCCTAAGTACCAAGTGTGTATGTATTATCTTATAAATTTTATGTAATTAATGGTTATACATTCTATTCAAATGATCATGATGAAGAAAATACCATTAAAAATAGTGGAGTTACACTAGTGGCTGAAGTGATGAATGTTTTTGGTACAAAGGACAGAAATACAATTTATGTGAATATGTAATACATTGGAATCATCATAAAAATATGGGAGTTGGATTATATAACATTCCAAGTGCCAATTTTTCAATGCAAGTGGGTTTATAATTTTAGTACCATTAAAATATATGAATTGGGATTTGTGAAAGTTGATTTTAGTAAGTAAGGGAACAAAGATGAACTAATTATATTGGAATCACAAACAATACAAGTATTTTATGTTTTATATCTCGAAAACCAAAAGTGGTCAATTTTTCTATTATCGACCAAAACCACTGAAGTGTCAGATGAAAATTCAACTAAGGATGATCCTTTCATTGGGATATCACAATAATTTCCCAGGGGTCCCAATATAGATGGTTATTTGTATGTTAGAGGAGACCACAATGAAATGATTTGGATCGTCGATAGAGGGGTCAAATCCCTCCATCATTTAAAAAAGAAAAAGAGTGTTAAATAACCAGGTTACATTTTTTAGTAATATACATCGTGTTATCTAATATTATTATCCATTTATTGCTACATTTATGTACTCTAAATTAATTGTTAAACAACTTTTACAGATAATGACTTCCACACGTGATGGTGATCCCAATCCATAGGAACAATAGGTCTCTCAACCTGCTACTACTCGCAGTATAGAGGAGAAGACTTCTTCATTTTCTAGTACTCCCATTCATGATGAAGAATAGGTCTATGAACCTACTACTATTCACAATACAATGGAGAAACTTTCTTCAGGTGATGGTGCTCCCATTCCTAAGGAACAACAGATTTCTCAACTTGATGTTGCTCCCAGTGCAGAGGTACAACAACTATCTATACATGCTGATTCCACCACTCTAAAGGAACATATTGACAATATGGATTCTAGGGAAATGGTAGGTGATGAAGGACTAACATCGTAGAAAAAAAAGGAGCGTCATAGTTTGACAGTGTTAGCAAAAATACATAAGGTGAAAACCAAAGGAATCAAATATGAGGTCAGATGGAATGTGAGGGGTTAGCATGTTAACACCAAAAAGTCTATGTTCAGAAGTTTTATTGGAATCATCACTCATCAACGCATACCGATTGATGTAGGTTTGTGGCACCGTGTTGTGACTGTGATTAAGAAACTAATGTGGGAAGAGATTATGGTAATATTAAAATCATTTCTTTATTTTACTAAAAAATAAAATAATTAATCATTGACATACTCTTCATCATCAATTTCTAAGTGAATTTATAGTAGATGACTCCCATAAAAAGCATGTATTATTTATTTCTAGAAGGGTTCACAGAGGATTTCACATAATCCTAACAAGATATCATCTTAAAGATGCTGAAGGGAAAATAATCCCACACCCACCGCTTATCTATGAATACTTGATATCCCAAGAAGCGTGGGATGCGTTTACTAGACATCATGCTGATGTGTCTTTTTTGGTATGTTGTGGCCAGTAATAAATTGTTTGAAGATACTTGTATTCATCAATTTACATGACAATTTTTAATAATGTAATAGTAACTGAGTGATAAAAAGAAAGGGACAAGAAGAAAAACCAGTGTACCCCTACTGTAAAGCAAATATGGGGTATGTTTCACTTGAAAAAAATTGGTACGTAATCTAAATCTACCATAATACTTTTTTTTGTGACATAAAACAACACCATAATTATTTTCCTCTATTTATGTGCAGATTGATGACTTGAAATACAAATCCACTTCCATCCCACTCCATGTGTTATAGAAGGAGACACGTGTAAATAAGAATGTGATACTAATAGATCAGGACACACAAAATGTGTGGGAATCATGTGTAAGTATTACATAATAAAAATTTGTTTTTCTTTAAATCTCTATTATGTAACAATGATCACTTATTTTCCTATATTTGATATCCAACATAGTCACAGGAATCAGCAACACCTATTCCGGATGAACACAAACTATCAGTGGCCTTGACACGACCAAAAAAATATGGCCACGTTAGAGGTGAGAGTTTTGGGGTGATGCCCGAATATATTTTGAGAATAAAAAACAAGAGGAAGATCAATGTGAATTAATAAAATAGAAGAGAGAAAGAATAGATATTCATTAAGGACAATTCCAATGGAAGAGGGAGATGATTGAAACATTAATGAGGGATAGGAAAAGAGAAGAAGAAACTCTAGAACAACCACCACATGAAGATCCCACCCCACCCCCACCAGCTACGAGGTTACTCATTCCCCTCAAAGAGATGTCTTAGTTGAGGTAATTATTTTTCTAATAATTTTTTTTGTGAAATGTGAATTACAAACATTTATACCTTTCATGTACTTCTATTCTATAGAGAGATAGCGACTGTGATTTATATTTAGAAACACCCACCAATCGCCTTGGGGAGAGGGATATAGTGTTCACTATTAAAAAGGACACACTACACAATAGACTACTACCAGCATGTCAATTGTGAGTATCGATCAACATATATCATGAGACGAGTGTCTAGATACCTGTGACAATTAAACAAGATAATATTAATACATTCAAAAAAATTGTTGGAAGATTCATCGCATGGCTATCACATATTGTAAAAATGCATGTCAACAAGTAGGTATTAATTTCTAATTTGATTTTCAAGCTAAACATTTAATAGTTAATGAAAAAGGTATGAACTGATGAATATTATTACAGACAGACAAAGAGAAAGGTTTGAAATGAAGGATCATCTCAAAACCATATAAAGGATCGAACAACTGATCAAAAATATCTACCGAAATCACAATTACCCCACCTATTATATATCCAAATTTACTATCATTAAAAGATCAAGTGGATAAAAAGTTAAAAGATAGTGGCAACCACATAGTTGAATTTGAAGAAAATAAGTATTGTGAGAAAGATCAAGACTTCATTAGTCTTGAGAGTGAAACTGAAATCCTCAACTATGACTGGATAGGTGTCTCAGTTGTAAATGTATACATGAGGTATGTTCTCATGATTTAATTTTGGAAAATTTAATATATTGTGTTAATTATGACTAAATACATTTCATATTTTTGTAAGTCATATATATAAAAACAATTTAAGGGATTTTCCCATGAGAAAAAGTTCGAGATCATTAGTCCTCATGTCACCTAAATGATAGAAGCTAAAATAGAACCTGACAAAAAGGATGAAATAGTGTCAGGTCTGATCAAATCCCTTGAAAGAAAAATTTTGGATGATAGACTCTATTTAATACCAACGATGTAGGTGTAAGACTCTAAAATTTAATTATATCAAATTTATTTTCATTTCTTTCATTACATATTACTTTTTGTGTTTTTAGGCAATATTGGATGCTCATTACAGTAAATTTGGATACATCAAAGATATATTTCATGGATTTATTGCATGGATATCCAATAAAACATCCATACATGATGGATTTTTTCAATTTTTAATACACTACATCCCAAATTTTAGAACTAAATAACATGTTATATAATTTATATTATCTTTTAATGAGGATTCTGTTATGATAGGGCAGTTCATCACTATCGTCTGAAAAAAGGAATGAGTCCACAGGCTAATGATAAAGAAAAACACAAGTACTATGATTAGATAAGTATCAGGGTATATATAATAATATTTAACTATCAAAACACATATCAAATTGATGGAAATTAATTTTTTATTAAGATAAGTCCCCTTTTAATGGGTAAGGGGGAACCCAACATACTTTAAGGACATAAAAACAATAAATCCCCATAGTCCAATGTAAAAGGCCAAAAACATTCTAATTCAAAGTTTAAAATAAGATACCCTCCCTAGCATCAAAATCATAATTATGGTCTTCTATCTTCTCATCGCAGTTCAATAAGCAGTCTTGTGCAAGGATGCACGAGCATGAAACCGATGGAAAATTACATACCCTCTCAAACATTCAAATATGAAAGCCATGATTGGTCAAATATCCCTACTCTGCACCTATTCTGATACCATCCCTTGCAGTGCACTGGATGAATTTTCCCATACACTACAAATCATTGGAGCATAATACACATACAAGCACGATAACCATTCCACTGATTCAGACATTCAACCAAAACAAGACTCAATCCACTACATTCCAAAAACAACAGTGAAAAAATCATCAAAGAAAGATCCAACATCATGAATCCATCGAGATTTCACCCCGACCAATCGCCATAACCGAAGCCATACCTCCATAGCGACGCCACCGCGCACCACCAAGAACATCGCATAATGAGAACCAAAAAATTAAATCAAATCAAAAGATGAAAACCAAACCAGAACTGGGGACCTCCCGAACAACATATTCACCGAAAAAGAACCCCTCTGCAAGACAAAGGATTAGATCCCATCTCCACCTTCATAACCGAACCCAAGAGTCTGATCCTCCTATTCCCCTACCAATGACACAGAATGCAATGAAATCCCCAAATCATAGCCTCTGAACCCGCAACCTGGACGAACACCGCAACGCCGATAAAAACCCTAACCAAATAAAAGTTCAGTGTGTTCATGTAGTGGTATCGTCCAATGGGGAGGAAGGTAGCAATGGGGGAATACCTAGCGATGCGAATCCCTTTATAGGCCCATCTTAACACATATCAAATCAAATTAATTATTCTCCTCAATGTTTCTATAGTGTTTGAAACAAACTAATGGAAACAATTGTAGTTATTATGTTTGAAAATTTATGAGAGATATCATATTCAATGAACAAACCAACATCCTTGAAGAGTTATTTTTTATGATAATTACTATTTTATTTAAAATATTTATTAATCCTTTTTGTATTTATATTTTTCCAATACTGCTATGTCTGTCAAAGTGAATCATATTCACAAGACAATATAGATGTGCTCAGAAATTAAATGGTTGCATACCTTATGAAATATTTGACACAAATAGCATGAATATGTGACTTCCATATATAGGGTATGAATTTCTAATGTTAATATCACCTTCTGACACCTTTATGCTCATGTTATACTTATATGATTATTAATATCTCCATTGTTTACACTAATTGAACATATATGAAAACCCTTTGTTATGTTTTATATCCTTAGGTTATTAATAATGGTTTTAGAAATGATGTCTAAGAAGGTCGGTACAACTCAAAGTGTCTCTTTTTTACTAAAAACCAGGAAAACACATCTGGATTGTTTTGATATTTTAGTAAAAATGATCTATTAGTAAATTGTGATGTGTAGGGATCATCCATACCTTAATATGACACACAGTATGGATGATATAACTCAAAGTGTCTCTTTTTATTTAAAATTGACATTAATTTAGGTAAAAACAACAAGTGACATACTGTAAACTAATCAAATGCATTCTGATTGTTTTGGTACATTATGGAAACAATACATGAGTCATTTTTAATGTTTAAGAGTCAAACTCATGTCAATCTAACACATGGTGTGGCCGATATAATTAAAAGTGTCTCTTTTTATTTAAAATTAACATTTATTTAAGTAAAAACAAATAGCGACAAACTGAAAACTGACCAAACACATTTGGATTGTATTGATATTTTAGAAAAATATTTTATTAGTCATTTTTGATATGTAGAGATCAGTCATACATCAATAAAATTCACTGTGTGGTCAGTATAACTCAAAGTGTCTCTTTTTGTTTAAAGTTGACATTAATTTACGTAATGACAACAAGTGACATACTTAAAACTGAGAAAACGTATTCATATTTTTTTGATACTTTAGGAAAATGATCAAAGAGTCATTTTTGATGCATAGGAGTCCACAAAAACTCAATATGATGCATGATGTTCCCATTATAACTCAAAGAGTCTCTTTTTATTTAGAAGTGACATTAATTTAAGTAAAAACAACAATTGGCATACTGAAAACTGAGAAAACACATTTAGATTTTTTGATATTTTAGGAAAAAATATATATTAGTAATTATTGATGTGTAGGGATCAAAATCACCTCAATATGATTCACATTATTTGTAAAGACCTGTAAAATTCAAGGGAAATTTTTTTTTCTTAATTTTCTTTGGAATTTTACAAGAGCGCGGTTTCTGACGGCACCTGATTCCGAGGCCCGGAGTGCCCGGAATCAATTTCCGAAGTTTGGCTCGGGTACGTTCAGTGAACGAACGAGCGGGAATTCCTAACTTTTGAACCGGTGCTCGGAATTGAAATCCGAGGGCACCGATGAACTCGCAGCGCCGATATTCGCTTAAGGAGACCTTTTCCGAGGTTGCGTTTATTTCGGGTTGAGAGTTAGTTTTGGGGGTTTAGAATAAGTTAAATAAAAATTGTGGGTTACAATTTTTTTTTTAAACTTGTTGGTTATCTTCTCTCAAAGGAAGTTAGGTGTGGGACCCACACCCACTTAACCTCCCTTGAGAGGATTAAGTGTGGTGGGGCCCACATGAAACCTAAACCTTACATCTTCCCTCAAACTCCCTTAACCCCTCTTTAATTAACATGACAACTTGTTAATTAGTGTGGAGTTATCTCTTTTTGAATTTCAAACCTTTGAAATTCTTTTTGTGAATAAAATAAGACTTTATCTTATTTTGTTGTGTTGGAACTCTTTAGCCATCTTGGAGAGGTTGAGAGCTTTTCTTCCTTCTTCAAGCTTTGACGAAGAACGCTCAAGTTCCGACGAAGAACGCTCAAGCTCCGACGAAGAACGCTGCTCCTCCCTTCTTCGTCTACCGTGTCAACGAAAGGGAACACCACTTCTTCCTCGGACATCCTTCATCGGCATACGAAGATTCGACAACGACATATCTCTTCGGGCGTATCTCTTCATCAACGGATTTGACGAACGACGACCGCGACGCCCGACCTCCGCGACGTTGTCTTCTGCGGACGTTGACAAATCTTCGAACCTATACCCAAGGTAGGGGTTGTTGATTATTGTTTAATTACTTTATTCTTGATCGTGAATCTAGTATGTCTAACGTGAGAATATTGAATATTTAAGTTGTGTTTTAACGTGAGGGGGCCGGACCGCATGAACACGGCCGAACCCCCTCCTCCGTTCTTGGTGTTTAAATTTGCGGGTGAATCAAGGTGGCGTGGTGCCGTCGCACCTCGCGGATTTTCGCCCAATCTTGTTACGCGACGCCGTCGCGCGCACACCATGGAAGAACATCAAGAACGCGATGCCATCGCGCCGCGTTGAAGGAAATCAAGGTGCGGCGGAGGGGCGCGGTGCCGTCGCACCGCGCCGGACGACGAACACCTCGACCGGTTCCGGGCCGCGGCGAGACGAGGAGACCGGCGGCCGGGCCGCCGGCGTCGGAAGCCGGAAAGGGGACCAGGATTTCCGGTCCCGTTGGAGAAAACCGGCCGGCAGTTGGCCGGCCGGAAGGTCAAAGGCCGGGGGAAATAAATTCCCCCGGCCAGCTCAAAACCCCCCTCATTTAAGAGGGGGGGCGGTTTCTTTTGGGGGGGCAGGCGGCCCCCCGGTTTATTTTAGCTGGCCCCCGCAAGTGGGGGGCGTTTTCCACAAGGCGCGGCATTATGCCGCGCCGCCGCCTCCAAGAAAGCGGGGGCTTTGCCCCCCGCATGCCGCCTCCGTGCGGTGCCAGGCAGCCGCGCCGCCGGCCGGCCGGCCGGGCCGGGTTCAGCGGACCGGGTCGGTCCGACCCGGTTCGGTTCAGATCCGGTTCGGGTCGACCCGGTTCGGGGCGACCCGGGGGGGGGGGGGGGGTCGGGCCGGGTCGGCCCGGACCCGGACCCCCCGTTTCGAATCAGTTTCGGTCTTTGGGCCATAACTTGAGCCATGGACCTCCGATTGACAAACCGTCTGCGGCAACGCGATCCTTGGATCGAGACGGTCGTTTAGGTATATCGCACTCAAGGTTTCGGATTACTTTGAGTTCGGCCGGGTTGGTTCGTTCACGAAACCAACCGGGCCTTCGGAGCGGAAACGCTTATATCTTGAGCTACGGACGTCCGATTGACGTACCGTCAGCTTTTTTGTGTTCCTATTAGTGAGACGGATCTTTTGGTATACTCCGCCCGAGGTTTGGACGCAGGTGGAGTACGGTCGGGTTGGTTTTGACTTAAAAACCAACCGGGCCCCGGGGACGAAAATGCCAATAACTCTCAGACCGGGCGTCCGATCGACGCGCCGTCTGTTGCGTTGAGTTCCTGTTGATGTTACGGAACTTTTGGATACATCAACTCTGGACTTTGTGACAGTTGATGTATCAGCCTCTCGGCTCGTGGAGCGGTTCCTCCTGTACGAGCTTGCTGTGTGCGGGAACCCTAGTGCTGGCTGCGACTGCGACTGTTACTGTGACTACTACTGCTACTACTGCTACTGTGACTGCGACGACGACAGTACAGAGATCCTGTGTGGATTCGACGACGACGACTACAGCACTCAGCGATCCTACGTGGATCAGTGCTACAGGTCCTGTGTGGGCCTGATCCTGTGTGGGTCTTTGCGCTCAGCGGTCCTGTGTGAACCAGCACCTACAGGTCCTGTGTGGGCCCGATCCTCTGTGGGTCTTGCGGTGATTATCTACAGGTCCTGTGTGGGCCCGATCCTGTGTGGGTCTTTGCGGTGCTTATCTACAGGTCCTATGTGGGCCCGATCCTGTGTGGGTCTTTTGCGGGGGTTAGTTACCTATCGATCCTTCGTAGGTCCGACGACTTAGATGGATCAGAGATCATCCTTTCGTCCTTTGAAGAAGTATACCTGTGTGAGCTGAATCTGTTGCTTTCCTGTGTGGATTGTGTTGTGAAATCCTGTGTGGATTACGTTTTGCTTTCCTGTGTGGAATACGTTTACTTTCCTGTGTGGACTGAGTTGTACTTGGGCTCGGAGGTTGGAGCGTATTTGAAATTGATGATTTAGGTATATGTATGGGCATATACCTAAGCAGTGTCGGTTATTACTTCGTAATTGTTCCTTTCTTCGTGGTTTATCCTTTGTGGATTTGAGAGACCTTCAGGGGTCTCGGGGTCCCTACTGAGTAGCTTGTACTCACCCCTGCACGGGCTTTGCCCGCACTACGTTGTGTTGGTTGCAGACGACGGACAGCGTTGATCTTAGCTGAGGCTTGCAGAGCGGGACGGTACCCGGAGGTGGACCACTAGGCGAGACGTGCTCGGAGCGGACGACGGGACCCGTGGAGCAGAGGAGCTAACTGTACCCACCCTTCAGGTGGGATTTCCAGTGGACAGCTCGGTGTAGCGGCTTTTACTTTTCAGTTGCTGTTGTACTTTACTTTCAGTTTGGGTTTGTATACTGGCCCATTTACTTTTCCGCACTTTCAGTTGTACTCTGCTTTTGCTTAGTGTTTACTTTCTGCTTGCTTACTCTGTGGTGTTTGTTTACTTTACAAAGGCAATGCCTTCCCTTTTTACCGGGATATACGCCTTGGTGCTAGTCGCCAGCCCCTGGCCTATGGAAGGCGGGCTTGGGGTAGTCACGGCACGGACCCCGAGGGCGGGTCGTGACAAATTGGTATCAGAGGAGTTCGGTTCTACCGTGAACTCTGATATTTTCTATGTGAAGCAATAATGTTTAGCGTATTGAGTGTGGTTATCAGTCCAGGGAGTCCAGTGTTGGTGCGGCGGCCGACGTATCCATACACCAGGACCCTGACTTCTGATTTCCGACTTAATGCACGAAAACATTGATTGCGTGTGTGTTTCAAAGTTTTCTTTGTGATTACTTATATCAGCTCACCAGGTATACTGTTTGACCGTGGCGCACCTGTTTCCTATTCAGGATGGCCCCACGATGGCAGCCAGCTAGGGTTCCGAGAGTCGAGTGTGACGACAGCCCACCGAGCGACGAGGCCTCGGTGCAGGGCCCTTTGTCAGCAGTGGCACCGGTGGTAGCTCTACCCGCCGAGCCCCCGATGCTTCCAGCAGCAGCCGCTGACGATGCACGTCGCCTCATCGCACTGCATGAGTTTCAGCGCCAGCGACCGCCCAGGTTTCGCGGGGAGAAGGATCCCCAGGCAGCAGAGGACTGGCTGGAGGCAGTGGTTCGAGTGTTTAGGCTAGTGAGGACACCAGCAGACCTCATGGTGATTCTCGCTGTGAGCCTACTACACGCAGCAGCAGGACGATGGTGGAGCTTGATGCTCCAGGTGCACGATTAGGCATCTCTACTTTGGACGGACTTTGAGAGCCTCTTCCGCTCGGAGTTCGTCTCAGCCACCCTACGTGCGGTGCGTATCCAGGAGCTTCTACAGCTGCGGCAGGGCAGCATGACGGTCGCTCAGTACTCGGCGAGATTTACCGATCTCTCGCGCTACTCGACCGACATGGTACGGGACCCATTCTTCCGGGCCCGGACCTTCGAGCAGGGTTTGAGACACGAGATCAGGGCATCGCTGATCTCCCTCAGCATACCGAATCAGACAGGAGTACTGGAGCGGACCCTTCTGATCGAGAGCTTCCTTGCTGAGTCTACACCAGCGCAGCGACCCACCGCCGGGCGGCACGTGACAGAGTCATCTGTAGCTGGCAGTCGACAAATGACTCAGGGGTCCAGACAGACCAGACCTTCAGGCAGACGACCTCAGGGCACTGGCTCAGCAGTGCAGGGCACACAGCGCGGAGCCAGTCCTTCGAGTGGAAGACAGTGCTATGCATGCGGCGGGCAAGGCCACATGGCTCGTGACTGCCCGACCCGCCATGCAGAGGAGCAGCAGACGGTTGAGGAACCACCTAGGCAGAGGCAGAGGTTCGACCATGGCGGTCCGCAGGGAGGAGGCGGACGAGGCAGAGGAGCTGGTCGAGCAGCAGGTGGTGGGCGACGCTTTGAGGCTCTACCACCACCACCACCATGTGGTCCACCCCGACCTCAGGGGAGAGCACAGCTTCAGGCAGCTGAAGCTTACGATCATAGAGCTCCGGAAGCGGGTGGACTAGTGCGGGACTAGCTCCAGGCATAGAGGCCTTTGCCCATAATGCCTCTAGCTTCGTAATTTGTGTTGCTTTGTGTCCTTGTACTTTAAGTTGAAGTAATAAAAGACACTTGCCTTGGTGACTTTTGTTTTCTTGTCTTTTGTTAGTTTTTACTAAGAGGTGCCGGTTAAAAACTGTTGACTTGACCCTCACTTGCGAGATTCTTACTGGAGGAAACCCAGTGACCACACACTGATGCCGACAGTGTGACTCAACTCTTGGAGGCGAGAGTAACGGTTGGATCTCTTGGTAGCAGCGTCGAGGCCTTACGACGTCATCCATGCCATGAATTAACTAATCATGACGGATTTGACTGTATTAGGCAAGGAACGTGGTTCATCCAGAGGATGAGACCAGATTTCACTTTTCGGCAAAGGAGAAATCTTTGCAGCTAGCCTCTTTGCAGATATCCTTCGTGGATAGAGATGGAGCAGCCTTCCTTCAGTCACTCACAATCACTCCTCCACTACTGCAGCGAGTCAGGGAGGCACAACGTGGGGACGCTGACTGTGAGACACAGCGTGCACAGATATCCTCGGGACAGGCACCTGATGGTTTCTCCCTTGGAGCAGAGAACAACATCCTTTTCAGAGGACGTACCATGGTACCAGTCGCTTTGCGAGAGGAAGTGCTGAGAGAGTTTCACACTTCTCCTTTGGCGGTACATCCTGGAGTGGCGAAGATGTACCAGGACCTCAGACGACAGCACTGGTGGCCGGGCATGAAGAAGGCTGTAGCAAAGTTCGTTTCTCGATGCCTCACCTGCCAGCAGGTGAAGGCAGAGCATCAGGAACCAGCAGGCTTGGTACAACCCTTGGAGGTTCCGGAGTGGAAGTGGGACGACATATCTATGGACTTCGTGACTGGACTTCCACACACTTCCAGAGGTCACGACTCCATCTGGGTGATTGTTGACCGACTCACCAAGTCGGCACACTTCTTACCCATCAGAGAGCAGGGCTCAGTAGAGATCTTGGGACGTCTCTACGTTCAAGAGATTGTGCGGCTCCACGGCGTGCCATCATCTATCGTATCCGATCGAGATGCCCGCTTTACTTCCCGACTTTGGAAGGGGTTACAGGAGGCGTTCGGGGCGCAGCTACGTCTGAGCACAGCCTTTCACCCTCAGACGGATGGTCAGACGGAGAGGACCATTCAGACTCTCGAGGACATGCTCCGCGCATGTGTCCTCGACTTTGGTCGTAGCTGGGAGGACCACCTACCCTTGGTGGAGTTCGCGTACAACAACAGCTACCACTCCACCATCGGGATGGCACCGTACGAGGCGTTGTACGGCCGACCTTGTAGATCACCTTTGTGCTGGACAGACCCTGGAGAGTCAGCACTGGTGGGACCGGAGATGGTCCAGGCCACGACAGAGAAGGTCCAGGTCATCCAGGAGCAGATGAGGACAGCACAGAGTCGGCAGAAGTCATACGCTGACAGGAGGCGGAGGCCACTGGAATTCGAGGATGGCGACCACGTCTTCTTGCGGGTCTCACCTCGACGTGGTATTCAGATATTTGGCCGAGGCAGAAAGTTATCTCCGCGCTTCATCGGACCATTCCAGGTCCTCAGCAGGATTGGTGAGGTGGCTTATCGCCTGGCTCTACCACCTTAGTTGCACCGGGTGCACGACGTCTTCCACGTGTCTCAGTTGAGGAGATACGTGCACGACCCGACACACATCATTGACCATGGAGAGCTTGACGTTGACGATGGGGAAACTTTTACGGAGGTCCCGGTGGAGATAGAGGATCGACAGGAGCGGGTCCTGCGTGGGCGATCGATTCCTCTTGTACGCATCAGATGGCAGCACGGGAATCTCCAGGAGAGCACATGGGAGCGTGAGGCTCAGATGCGTGCTCAGTACCCTCATTTGTTTCCCTAGTTTTTGATGTATCTTTACGGGGACGTAAAGCCCTGAGGTGGGAGTAATGTAAAGACCCGTAAAATTCAAGGGAATTTTTTTTCTTCTTAATTTTCTTTGGAATTTTACAAGAGCGCGGTTTCTGACGGCACCTGATTCCGAGGCCCGGAGTGCCCGGAATCAATTTCCGAAGTTTGGCTCGGGTACGTTCAGTGAACGAACGAGCGGGAATTCCTAACTTTTGATCCGGTGCTCGGAATTGAAATCCGAGGGCAACGATGAAATCGCAGCGCCGATATTCGCTTAAGGAGACCTTTTCCGAGGTTGCGTTTATTTCGGGTTGAGAGTTAGTTTTGGGGGTTTAGAATAAGTTAAATAAAAATTGTGGGTTACAATTTTTTTTTTAAACTTGTTGGTTATCTTCTCTCAAAGGAAGTTAGGTGTGGGACCCACACCCACTTAACCTCCCTTGAGAGGATTAAGTGTGGTGGGGCCCACACAAAACCTAAACCTTACATCTTCCCTCAAACTCCCTTAACCCCTCTTTAATTAACATGACAACTTGTTAATTAATGTGGAGTTATCTCTTTTTGAATTTCAAACCTTTGAAATTCTTTTTGTGAATAAAATAAGACTTTATCTTATTTTGTTGTGTTGGAACTCTTTAGCCATCTTGGAGAGGTTGAGAGCTTTTCTTCCTTCTTCAAGCTTTGACGAAGAACGCTCAAGTTCCGACGAAGAACGCTCAAGCTCCGACGAAGAACGCCGCTCCTCCCTTCTTCGTCTACCGTGTCAACGAAAGGGAACGCCACTTCTTCCTCGGAAATCCTTCATCGGCATACGAAGATTCGCCAACGACATATCTCTTCGGGCGTATCTCTTCGTCAACGGATTTGACGAACGACGACCGCGACGCCCGACCTCCGCGACGTTGTCTTCCGCGGACGTTGACAAATCTTCAAACCTATACCCAAGGTAGGGGTTGTTGATTATTGTTTAATTACTTTATTCTTGATCGTGAATCTAGTATGTCTAACGTGAGAATATTGAATATTTAAGTTGTGTTTTAACGTGAGGGGGACAGACCGCATGAACACGGCCGAACCCCCTCCTCCGTTCTTGGTGTTTAAATTTGTGGGTGAATCAAGGTGGCGTGGTGCCGTCGCACCTCGCGGATTTTCGCCCAATCTTGTTACGCGACGCCGTCGCGCGCACACCATGGAAGAACATCAATAACGCGACGCCGTCGCGCCGCGTTGAAGGAAATCAAGGTGCGGCGGAGGGGCGCGGTGCCGTCGCACCACGCCGGACGACGAACACCGCGGCCGGTTCCGGGCCGCGGCGAGATGAGGAGACCGGCGGCCGGGCCGCCGGCGTCGGAAGCCGGAAAGGGGACCAGGATTTCCGGTCCCGTTGGAGAAAACCGGCCGGAAGTTGGCCGGCCGGAAGGTCAAAGGCCGGGGGAAATAAATTCCCCCGGCCAGCTCAAAACCCCCCTCATTTAAGAGGGGGGGGGGGTTTCTTTTGGGGGGGCAGGCGGCCCCCCGGTTTATTTTAGCTGGCCCCCGCAAGGGGGGGCCGTTTTCCACAAGGCGCGGCATTATGCCGCGCCGCCGCCTCCAAGAAAGCGGGGGATTTGCCCCCCGCATGCCGCCTCCGTGCGGTGCCAGGCAGCCGCGCCGCCAGGCTGCCGCACCGCCGCCGCCATGCCGCCGCGCCGTCGCGCCGCCGCCGCCAGGCCGCCGCGCCGTCGCGCTGCCGGCCGGCCGGCCGGGCCGGGTTCAGCGGACCGGGTCGGACCGACCCGGTTCGGTTCGGATCCGGGTCGGGTCGACCCGGGGGGGGGGGGGGTCGGGCCGGGTCGGCCCGGTCCCGGACCCCCCGTTTCGAATCAGTTTCGGTCTTTGGGCCATAAATTGAGCCATGGACCTCCGATTGACGAACCGTCTGCGGCAACGCGATCCTTGGATCGAGACGGTCGTTTCGGTATATCTCACTCAAGGTTTCGGATTACTTTGAGTTCGGCCGGGTTGGTTCGTTCACGAAACCAACCGGGCCTTCGGAGCGAAAACGCTTATATCTTGAGCTACAGACGTCCGATTGACGTACCGTCAGCTTTGTTGTGTTCCTCTTAGTGAGACAGATCTTTTGGTATACTCCTCCCGAGGTTTGGATGCAGGTGGAGTACGGTCGGGTTGGTTTTGACTTAAAAAACAACCGGGCCCCGGGGACGAAAATGCCAATAACTCTCAGACCGGGCGTCCGATCGACGCGCCGTCTTTTGCGTTGAGTTCCTGTTGACGTTACAGAACTTTTGGATACATCAACTCTGGACTTTGTGACAGTTGATGTATCAGCCTCTCGGCTCGTGGAGCGGTTCCTCCTGTACGAGCTTGCTGTGTGCGGGAACCCTAGTGCTGGCTGCGACTGCGACTGTTACTGTGACTACTACTGCTACTACTGCTACTGTGACTGCGACGACGATAGTACAGAGATCCTGTGTGGATTCGACGACGACGACTACAGCACTCCGCGATCCTACGTGGATCAGTGCTACAGGTCCTGTGTGGGCCCGATCCTGTGTGGGTCTTTGCGCTCAGCGGTCCTGTGTGAACCAGCGCCTACAGGTACTGTGTGGGCCCGATCCTGTGTGGGTCTTGCGGTGATTATCTACAGGTCCTGTGTGGGCCCGATCCTGTGTGGGTCTTTGCGGTGCTTATCTACAGGTCCTACGTGGGCCCGATCCTGTGTGGGTCTTTTGCGGGGGTTAGTTACCTATCGATCCTTCGTGGGTCCGACGACTTAGATGGATCAGAGATCATCCTTTCGTCCTTTGAAGAAGTATACCTATGTGAGCTGAATCTGTTGCTTTCCTGTGTGGATTGTGTTGTGCAATCCTGTGTGGATTACGTTTTGCTTTCCTGTGTGGAATACGTTTACTTTCCTGTGTGGATTGAGTTGTACTTGGGCTCGGAGGTTGGAGCGTATTTGAAATTGATGACTTAGGTATATGTATGGGCATATACCTAAGCAGTGTCGGTTATTACTTCGTAATTGTTCCTTTCTTCGTGGTTTATCCTTTGTGGATTTGAGAGACCTTCAGGGGTCTCGGGGTCCCTACTGAGTAGCTTATACTCACCCCTGCACGGGCTTTGCCCGCACTACGTTGTGTTGGTTGCAGACGACGGACAGCGTTGATCTTAGCTGAGGCTTGCAGAGCGGGACGGTACCCGGAGGTGGACCACTAGGCGAGACGTGCTCGGAGCGGACGGCAGGACCCGTGGAGCAGAGGAGCTAACTGTACCCACCCTTCAGGTGGGATTTCCAGTGGACAGCTCGGTGTAGCGGCTTTTACTTTTCAGTTGCTGTTTTCCCTTTCGAGTTGTACTTTACTTTCTGTTTGGGTTTGTATACTGGCCCATTTACTTTTCCGCACTTTCAGTTGTACTCTGCTTTTGCTTAGTGTTTACTTTCCGCTTGCTTACTCTGTGGTGTTTGTTTACTTTACAAAGGCAATGCCTTCCCTTTTTACCGGGATATACGCCTTGGTGCTAGTCGCCAGCCCCTGGCCTATGGAAGGCGGGCTTGGGGTAGTCACGACACGGACCCCGAGGGCAGGTCGTGACATTATTTTCAGTAGAACTCATGGTATATTTTTATTTAAAATTGACATTAATTTAAGTAAAAACAACAAGTGACATACTGAAAACCAATAAAAAGCATTTGGATTGTTTTGATATTTTAGGTCAATAATCTATTAGTAATTTTTGACATGTAGGGATCAAATAAACCTCAATAAAATGCATGGTGTGTATAGTATAACACAAAGTGTCTCTTTTTATTTAGAATTGACATTAATTTAAGTGAAAAAAACAAGTGACATACTGAAAACAGAAAAACACATTTGGATTATTTTAATACTTTATTAAAATGATCCATGAGTCATTTGTGACTGGTAGGAGTCACTTTCACCTCAATCTAATGAATAGTGTGACTGTAATGACTAAAAGTATATGTTATCAGTTTAAAATTAACATTTTAGTTCAAAACATGTTACTCATTGAAAACCAAACAATCATGCTCTAATTGTCTTGATAATTTAGGATAAAAATTAATAAGTCCTTTTTGACATGTCTGAAGTAGTATCACATTAATCCGACACACGATGCGACCAATATGACTCCATATACATGTTTTTAGTTTGAAATTACATTTTAGTAAAAAAACACAACTGACATACTGAAAACCAAGCAAACACATTCAGATTGTTTTGATATTTTAGAAAAATAATCCATCATTAATTTGTGACTGGTAGGAATGAGACGCACCTCAATATGAAACATAGTGTTGTCGGTATAACTGAAAGTGACTCTTTTTATTTAAAATTGACATTAATATAAGTTAAAATAACAAGTGACATACTGAAAACTGAGAAAATGCATTAACGGTGTTTCGATACTTTAGGAAAATTATCCATGAGTTATTTTTGACATATAGAATTCACCCTAACCTTAATATGATGCATGGTGTTACCTTTATGACTAAAATGGTCCGTTATCATATTAAAATTGACATTTTAGTTGAAAACTCGCCACTCACAAAAAACAAAACAAACATGCTTTGATTGTCTCGATAATTTAGGAAATCAATTCATAAGTCATATGGGATGTGTATTAAGTAGTATCACAACAAACTGACACATTATGTGACCAATATGACTCAAGACAAGTTTTCAGTTTGCAATGACATTTTAGTAAAAAAACACAACTGACATACTAAAAACCGAGAAAATACATTTGGATTGTTTTGATAGTTTAGGAAAATAATAAATCAATAATTTGTGATATATAGGGATAATCCACACCTCAATACGATGCATGGTGGAGCTGGTATAACTAAAAATATCTATTTTTAATTAAATTTGTCATTATTTTAAGTAAAAACAACAAGTAACGTACTAAAAATTGACAAAACACATTCAGATTGTTTTGATACTTTAGGAAAATGATCAATGAGTCATTTTTGATGTGTATGAGTTACCAGAACCTCAATATAATGCATGATGTGACTGGTATGACTATAAGTGTTCGTTATTAGTTTAAAATTGATATTTTAGTTCAAAATGTTTCACTCACTAAAAACAAAAAAAACACACTATAACTTTATTTATAATTTAGGAAATCGATTCATATGTCATTTGTGACATTTATGAAGTAGTATCATGTAAAAACGATGCACGATGTGACCGGTATGACTCAAAATGCATTTTTTTAATTTGAAATGACATTTTAGTAAAAAAACACAAGTGACATACTAAAAACCGAGAAAATGAATTCAGATTATTTTGATACTTTAGGAAAACAATACATTAGTAATTTTTGATAGGTAGGAACCATATTCACCTCAATAAGACACACATTGTGGTTGTTCTAACTCAATGTGTCACTTTTTATTTGAAATTGAAATTAATTTAAGTAAAAACAACAAGTGACACACTGGAAAACAATTAAATGCATTTGGATTGTTTTGATACTTTAGAACAATGATCCATGAGTATTTTGTGACATGTAGGAGTCACCTGCACCTAAATTTGATGCACAGTGTGAACAGTATGACTAAAACTATCCGTAAGTAGTTTAAAATTGTCATTTTAATTCAAAACATGTCATTCACAGAAAACCCAAAAAATGCGCTACAATTGTCTTGATAATTTGGGACATCGATTCATAAGTGATTTATGATGTGTATGAAGTAGTATCACATCAAAACACCACATTATGTTACCAGTATGACTCAACATGCATGTTTTCAGATTGAAATTACTTTTTAGTAAAAAAACAACTAACATACTAAAAATAGAGTAAACACATTCATATATTTTTTGATACTTTAAGATAACAATCCATCAGTAATTTGTGATAGGTAGTAATCAACTGCACCTCAATACGCTGCACGATGTGGTGGATATAACTCCAAATGTGTCATTATTTAAAATTGAAATTAATTTTAGTGAAAGAACAAGTGACATACTCAAAAATGAGTAAACACATTCAGATTGTTTTGATATTTTAGGACAACATTCCATAGCTCATTTTTAATGTGTAGGAATCAACCCCACCTTAATAGGACGCACTATGTGACATGTATAAATCCAATTCTATAATTTTTATTAAATATTGACATTTTATTAACGTGTTATTTCATATTAATGTTTAATTTATTTTTTATAGTATTACCAACATAATACTTGTTTTATTATATAAGGGGAATATTTTTCTTAGGTTGAGATAATTTCTTCAGCAGCTGATACCTAGGGCGGAGATTTTTGAGAGGGAATCACGAGCATCAACAGATGAAATATTAATGTTTTAGAATGTTTGTCGAACAATTGTAAATGTAATTATATAATTTTTTTGAAATGTAAATAATAATGTTTATTTTTGTATATACAATGGGTGGATAGTTTTTTATTCCTAATGTCAATTAAATGCATATAGTAGGTTTGCTTCTGGTGTTCTATTTAAATTACAATTTTCTTCTAGTTTTTATTTTTTCTAATTGTAGGTTGGGTGTGCTATTATATAAAAAAAATTTCAGGCGGGTAGCCCTTTATGTGTGTTAAAATAGCACTGATAAAAAGGGTCCTTTATCAATACTTTCTTAGCGTGGATAAAGGACTCCCTTTATTAGTGCCGTGATTAACAACACTTTTTTTGTGCTGTTAAAGGCCATTTTTCATACTATTAAATTCCATATTTGTATTAGTGCATGGATTGTCATGATACATTAGAAAAATAATTAAATAATGATTTTATATGTATTTTTTAGCACTGGTAAGTCCCGATATTAATTATTATCACTCAGATTATTGGTGATTTAAAAAACAATGATAAAATCATTTTTGTTCACTTATAAAGTTCATGTTGGAGTACTGTATTGTATGATACCATTTATATTTATTCCTTCAAAATTAAAATTAATATTTTCCTCCAGAAGAAGAAATAATATTGGGTTTTTATATCAATGCATAGATAGGTATAGACAGTCCATCCCTTTATTGTTTAGAAAAATAAAAAATGACTATACTAAATTATAATATGTAAAGTAAATTAATTTTTCATGTAAACTAAGATATATCCTTTTGTTCTTAATATATTAAAAATTATAATTAACACATATGTTTATTTATAAAAATATATATACATATGAATACATGGTGTTTTAATTAATTATGAAATTTTTATGAGATATTAATGAATGAATAAAAAATATTTGTAAAATAATAATACTTTACATCAAAATTTAACATGAAAAAACCCACCAATGTGAAGGATAAAAAAAACATGGTGGAAAATCCACAAATTTATATGGTTGTACATTGTATACGGGAACCAAAACCGTGGTGATAAAATGAAATTATAATAAGAGACCATAATCCCTCCATCATCGCATTGGATGGGCTTTATCTAAATATGCCTAACCATGTTTTCATGAAAAGTGACATCTGTGAGGGAGATATCATTGGGATGTGGAGGGTTGGGGAGGGGCATGGGTATAGCGTATCTCCACCCATATTTCCACCCAGAATATTGAAATGTGGATCCTAAAATCCTTCATTCCGTTTGTCGATCCCCAATTTTTCCATCTCTTCTATTATCAGCACAAGAAAGGATGCATAGGTAGGGGTAGTGGAGGCACCACCATCACACAGTGTTGTCGAAAGGGTTGTAAAAAAATGACCATGTAAATAATATGATCTTTTATTTTAAAGAATATAAATTGAATTTAATCTTAAATTTTCATCAAATAAGATCAATTAAATTAATATACATTTTAAAATGTATCTTGATATTCATTCATATAATGTATTTAAATTAAAATATCAAACTCATTGAGACATATGAAGTCAGGTGAAAAATTTTCAATTCAACAATACACACAATCAAATTATCAGGCCCCTAAATTTAAATGCAATGCAATGCCAAATCACCAATCGATTGGTGTGTAATTGAAACACAATGTCAAATTTCCAACAATATGTTGTTAGTTTCCATATCTAAACAATTGAATACATATAATTAAAACATATTAGATCATGAAAACATCCTTAAAAATATTTTTTTTATGTTTTTCATGTTTGATTAGATCATTTTCATGTTGAATTTGTGTTCTATAAAATCTTGACCTTACCCTAGTCACTAAGAAAGTTGCGTGTCTTCTAAAATTTATTTTACCTATATAATTAAATATTTTTTGAATTATGGTATTCATTTCATCGTTTTTATATTGACATTCCATTTTTTTAAATCCAATCAATTATATTGTTATTGATATATGCATGCTGAATGGTGTTTAATTTTCAATTATTATTATTATTAACATTTTTTAATCTTCTAGGCCACTATTTATTAGCTCTGGGATTTTTCCTTTCTACCCAGGACTTTGTAGTTGGGGCCCTGGACTTCGGCCATACCTATTGCCTACACCAATGCTTATTCAGTGATCTGCACAGTGGTTTTCCCTGACCATTGATTTGTTTCTCCACCCATTCCATCTAATTCATCTACTTGTTTCAATTTACATGATCTACTATTGGAATTTTGTTTGGTTTTTCCTCATGATGCTCTCTCTTGGAGTGTTTATTTAAGGATTGTAGGAATTTTCATGGGTAATTGGTCACCTCATGCACCTAAATGGTTTTGGTAGATTCAATTTCATTATCTATCACTACTGTGGTTCCATCTCGCTCCTAAATCTGGTTTTTGAACCCTAAATGGGTGATTCTCAGTGGTAAGACTTCATGCTAGTTGATATTTATTGTACACTGCTGTTTGATAATGTTGATGATGCATCGATGATAACATCCTTCAAATTTCACAACAAGAGGCCAATCACCCGAGTAGAATAAAATCCAAATATGGATGTACCATTGTGAGAACTTAGATTCTAAAAAAGTACAATGAATAAGTATGACACTCTATGAAGACTTCAAGAGATCATGACAGTCGTGACTTAATGAATATGGAACTATAGGTTTGTTACACTTTTCTCAATTCTTGTTTCACAATAGCAGTTATGTTCTCTTATGCAGTTGTTTTCATCACCAATGTATGCTATAATTCAGTTTCCATTTTTAGAATTAATAAAATGTGTGTGGGTGGTGTTCTTTTCATGCATGTAGGTCCCCATGGGACTGAAGAATGTAAATCCTACTTTCTTGATGTCTTGTTTCTATTCTTTCATCCACTTTTTTTGGTTCTATAAATTTCAACTACTGAAATAAAAATCCCATTTTAGTCCAATTAGGGTTTTGGTGTTCTACAACTATCCATTTCACCCTTACCCCTCAAAAAGTAGTATGAGAGCCTGAATTGTCAAATATTTTCTGCCAGATTTGTTTCTTTTTTTATTAATTATTTCAGCTTTATTTATGCATTGTGATCCTTTCATAAATCGCAACTGTCTTTCTACTGAATTTGTTAAAATCCACTATCTCATCTATGATTTATCTATATTTCATATCTAGTTGGATAGAAATTATTAACCCTAGATATTCGTTAGTTTTTGGGGGAGTACTCTTAATGTTGTTGACAATAACTCAATATCTACTCTTTGGGTAAAAATGTAAAAAACTAGATTTGAAATCAAGAAAATCAATAGAGATAATGACTCTAACCTTTGTAAAATTAAAATGAGAGCCCTACTGGTTCAGTAGGGCATAATTTATTCCCTTAGTGGGCCTATGAAACTTATTTTCACTATAAATGAAACTGTATAGACCATAACTAAAAACCAAGATGTTTCCTCTAATGTTTTAGTTAAACCACATAGCTCATTACTGCTTTCTTTAGGAGACAATGTTCTTAGGGAGGTTTTCAATGAGTCTAATGATGATTGTATGTTGTATAAATAAGAGAAATTATAAATGAAATTTTTTTTAATTGGTAGGATTTATAAAAAACACAAATTGTTCATATTTAAGAGGAAACTCAATAGTTCTATTAAGGCCCATTTATTTTATTTTAAAAAATTAATGTTAGATTTAGCCAACATAAATGTAGCTGTTGAAGAATAAGATGAAGAAATGATCCTTTTAATTTCTCTAGATATAACTACATCACCTTATTTGAAACAATGATGTATGAATGTGACTCATTAAACCTTTAAGATGTTAATTCTTCCCTTCTCTCTAAAGAATTTAATTCCAAACTTAGAATTAAAGGTGAGGCTAATAGATTGTTTACTAGGGGTAAACCTGAGTATAAAGGTAAAAAGAAATAGTTTAGTAAATATAAAAGAAATAAAATTAATGTTCCCAAAAATAGGTCTAATTATAAGGATAGAAAATATGTTTGTTTCCATTGTGAAAAACCTGGGCATACTAAGCCAGAATACATGAAACATAAATAAGAACTTTAATCAAACAATCCCACTAGCCATTCACTTCTTGTTGACCTTGGTTATGACACAAATGCAAGTGCTAAATGGTCTCATGCATTCACTCAATCATTATTGGGTCCATGAATCAGACTATTATTTTCAAATAAGTCCCTTTAGAGAGTCATTCCTAGATTTGGTAGAAATAACAGAAGGAGATGTCTTGATAGGAAATAATAGATGGTTTAAGATAGATGGAAGAGGTTTTGTTTTACTATAACTTGATTACTGTTACATCATCACTTTGCGTGATGTTATGTGGGTTCCAAAACATCATAGAATCCTGATTTCCTTAGGGAATATAGGAAAAAAGGGCTAAAAATTTAGTTCTTAAATAAGATATCTAAAAGTTTTTAAATTCTCTTGAACTATCATAAAAGGCTCTCTCATTAAAGGGTTGTATGTTTTGAATAGAAACACACATTCAATACATTTAGGTAGTTTCTATACCACTAATATTGATAATACCCTATTATGGCATTGGATACTGGGGATATAATCTCCAAGGGTTTAGAAGAACTCAACATGAATGGGATATTAAGTGACATCACTCCAAGAAATCTACCATATTTTAAATATTGTGTGATGGGTAAGGCTAAGATAGTCACCTTTAATAATTCCAATTTTAATGCTACCAACCCCTTAATATACATCCATTTTGACTTATGGGGACCATAAAGGACTAACTCCAATGGTGGAGGTTCTTATTTCATATCCTTTATATACAATTTATCAAGAAGAGTCTAGATTTACATTTGGAAAAAAATATAATGTCTTTCAGACCTTCAAAACCTAGAAAAATCTAACTGAAAATAATGTTGGGAGAATGATTAAAATCATGTGAATAGATAATGGATTAGAACGCCTATCCACCAAATTAACTCTGTTTTTTGTATCTAAGGGTATTAAAAGTCCTAGAACTATTAGGGAAACCCCCTAAGAAAATGTAATACCATATAGAATAAATATGACTATTATAGAACGAGCCTAAATCATTCTTTCATGCTTGGGTCTATCCAAATCCTTTTGGGAAGATATTGACACCATGAACATCCACCTTATAAATATGTGACCTTGTTCTATTATTCAATTTAAAACTCTTGGTGAATTGTAAGCCTCCATCTTATATTTACTTAAAGGGTTTCAGTTGTACTTCTTATTCTCACATTAAAACTAATCAAATAGAACTAATAGCTCTTAAATGCATCTTTGTAGGTTACCCCGAGGTTGTTAGGGGATATAAACTTTAGGTTGATAAAAATATTTACCAAAAATTCATTATAAGTAGGGATGTAGTTTTCCTTGAGTCATCTTCCCCCAAAGACAAGGATGATACATCTAGAAGAAATGATCTAGCCCTTAAATATTATGATGAAACAGATCTTCTAGCCCAGTTTGAGGATGCCATCAAACCTACTCCACCTGATCCAAAACCTACTTTAAAGGCTGATTCCACCTCTAGTTATACATCAAATTCTAAATCTGAGCCTTCTACCACCAATAAAGGCTATCAATTAACCCTAGATAGAGAGTAGAGTTTCTAGAACTCCTTCTCTGTTAATCCATTATGAAATGGATTCTTATACATATGATATGGCCCAAGATCGAATAGATGATGATAGTAAAACCCATAGGCAATTCCTAAATGAAGAATACTTGAAGAAGTGGGTCTTTTATGTGGATGAAGAAATTCACTCTTTATGAAAAATTGTTCTATTATAAATAAACCACACAATTCTAATGTTATTGGTTCTATGTGGACTTATAACTGAAAATAATATAACACTGAGGGAAATAAAATTTAATATAATGAAATTCTATTTTCCAATGGATTCCTTCAAAAATAAGTTATTGACTATTTTGAAATATTTTCCTTTATTGTTAAGAATTCTTCTATTAGTCTTTTATTTCCATTTTCTACCTATAGTGACATGAAATTAAACAACATGATGTCAAAAGATTCTTCTTTTGTAGTGATTTAAATGAGAAAACTTATATGAAACATTTTAATGGTTACTATAAATAATTAAAATAAAATTAAGCATGCATGTTGAATAAATCTTTATATGGTTTAAAAAAATATCCTAGGACATGAAATAAGAAATTTGATTCCCTTATATTAGATAAAAAATTTACAAGGAGTGAATATGATGCATGTGTCTATTTTAAATCAACTAAAAATTATATGCTTTATGTTGTTGACATGATTATAATTTTCAAAAACATGAGTCTTATCATTTCTGTAAAATCCAAATTAAAAGGAATGTTAGAAATGAAAGACTTAGGTGTATCTAAGAAAATTCTGGCTGTTAAAATAATTAGGGAAAGAGAAAATAAACTGCTTTACTTATCTTAACATTATTACATTTATATATTCTAAAGATATATATGTTTGAATCTCTAAAACCTATTAATATACCTATTGGATTGAACATTAAACTATCTCAAATATCCAATGATAACATAGTGGAAAGTATCATGTATATCTTGATCTGTACTATGCTTGATATTGTCTTTGAAATATTCACCATTAAAATAATTATGGACACACCTGGGAAGTGGAATTAGAATTACCTTATGTATATTATTAGATATATTTCATGTAGTTATATTCTATCATTATTTTATGGAAAAAATTTTAATACTTATGAAAATTTTGAAGGATATGTAGATGCTGACTATGTAAGAAATATAAAAAGCCCAAAGTCATTAAATGGTTATGGTTATGTATTTAATACTTGTGGTGGTACTATTTCCTGGAAGTGTAATATATAGTCTATGGTTTCTTTTTCAACCATGGAATTAGAATAAATTTCTTTGATCAAGTTAGTCAAAGAAGCATTATACCTAAAAGTCTTGTCTTTTGAACTTAATATTTATGATTTTGTTATAAATATTTATTCTAATAGTCAATATTATTTTCATTTATCCAAAAATTTACTATATCATGGTAAATAAAATCACATAGATATTAATATAAACTTTATTAGAGATGTTGTGCAATCCATAACTGTGTGTGTCAATAAGATACATAATGATGATAACCCAGCTGATAGCTTGAATGTAGCCGCGTTATTTTCTAAATTCAAATTATATTTTGATAGGTTGAATTTGGATCCAATTATATTACTCTAGGTGAAATAGCATCACCATTTTCATTAGAAAATGGAAAAGATATGTGAATTATGGTATTTATATCATCATTTTTATATTGAAACACCATGTTGTAAATTCAGAAAATTATATTTTTATCGATACATGCATGAAAATTTATGTTCAATTTTCATTTTTTATTATTATGATCATTTTTAAATTTACTAAGCCATTATTTATTTTCACCAAGACTTTTATTTCTCGTATGGGCCTCTATTTTTGGTCCATGTACTTAATTCAGCCTTGTTTCCCACACCTATGTCAATTCAATGATCTCTGCAGTTGTTTTCCTGGACCATTTATTCATTTCAGCATCCATTTCATCTAAATCGTCCACCCATTTCAGTTTTTGTGATTTTCCGCCAGCATTTTTTTTGGATATTCCTTATGGAGACACATATTTAGGTGCGCATATACATATTATAGGTGTTTTCATGGATAATTGATGACCCCTGATGCTGAAAAATTTGGATAGATTCAACTTCATTCTCTCTTACTACTATGGTGTCCTCTTTCTCCCAAATCTGGTTTTCAAACCCTAATAAGGTGATTCTTGATTGTAAGCCTTCATGCTAGTTGATATCCATGGTACACCATTGGTGTGCGGCTTCTGGTGAAGCATCGATGACATCATTCTTCAACTTTAAAGATGTGAGGCTGAGAACCTAAGTGGAACATGATCCATATCTGGAAATACCATTGTGAGCACCTAGATTCTCAGTGAGTAAGATGAATCAGTACAACACTTTTCATAGACTTGAAGATATCTGGATGTCCGGGCCTTTATGCATTCGATGTTGTATGTGCGTTTTTATTTTATTGATTCTTATTTCACAGTAGAAGTTATATTCTCTTCTATTTTTGTTTTAATCACTGATGCATGCTATAATTCTATTTCAAATTTTTTAATTAATAAAATGTGTGGGTGGGCAGTGTTATTCCCATGAACATAGGTCACCACAAGATTGAATCATGTAAATAATATGTTTTGGATATTTTATTTTATTTTTTTCATCCTGTTATATTAGTTCGGAAAATTTCTACTTATGAAAGAATAACCCTAGTTCGGTTCTATTTGGGTTTTAGTGTATTGGAACTCTTTGATTCAACCTGACCCCTCACACATTTATATATTCATATTTTAATGTATAAGGAGAAGTTAGAAAATACAATACATATGAAAAAAATATAGATTAAAATATTATTTTTAAATACACATCAATATGCCTAAGGATTTGAAGAATTTTCATATTATGTAATTACAACATGATCAGTGGATGATAGAATAAAATGTCCATGCCCAAATTGTGAATTGAAGCGATGGTAGAATATGAATGAAGTATATGAGAACTTGATATTGATATATTTTCTTTATCAGTATGTATGTTGGATTTGGTATGGAGAATCGATTGTTACGGATAGTGAAAATAATGTATATCCAGTCAAAAAAATAAAAGTGACCCGCCATAGGAAAATTTAGTTTGAAACTTGATAAATGACTAATTTTACTTTGTAGGATACAAAGTACACTATTTTAATAGATCAAATAGACCCCCAGTTTATCTTGAGTAGGTTAGTCTTCCTCAAAACATCTATTACAAAAATAATTTGTTTTAATAATTAGTTGAAGACGGAAGGTAAGAACTGTATGAAAGGTGTTTCACATATTTGAAGTTTTCTTTTCTACTTAATTTATATCATATCAAGTGTCCTAATGGAAATGGAGACAAGTGTACACGATTTTAGAGTTTCTTTATAATGTATTTAGAGAATATAAGATCCCTACACTATTATATGAGATAAATAAAATCATCAACAAACATGGACCTGATTATACAATGATACATGCTTGCCCTAATGATTTTATGATTTTTTGGTGGGGCATTTCTCACATATCACATAAAGTAGTTGTTTCCTATTTTGTTTGTCTTGTTTGGTTATTGGAATATACCTTATATTTTTATCATTCTATAATTGAGTTGTATCTATACTATCATTAGTTTTTTTATTATGGAATATTTTCCCTTCTAGTTGTTCTTTCTGATTGGGTATATATATTTTCTAGGATTCAATTTTCGTGCTGCAAAAAATCATTCCATCTGGTTGTTGTTTAGTGCTCAGGTGCTATTTATGATCCTATGGTGTAGCATCCCAGGTAAATAAAGAATATTACATTTTCATATTTATTAATATTTGTGAATTAATTATTAATTTTACTTTAAAGGGGATTCTATGTTCGATGGAGTACCCGACACACAATAGTGGGTTTCTCCGAAATCTCATGTTGCACACAAGGCTGAGTCATACTGTAAAATAATAGTATAATATTATTTTAAATGGTAGTTAATGCCCAGAAATTGTATTTGAAGGAATGAATATAGTTAACTAAAATATGATTATACATGTTTGTTAAATGTTTTTACATTTATACAATAAAATTTAGGGGCTTAAAATGTGAATGAATCCAACTTTAAGCATAAATACTCTAATATTCTTTAAAATGTCAATTTACCACCTTTTGATGGAGAACCCTTTTTAAATCTAGTTTTTATCACTTTTTTATGATCAATATGACAAAATAAAATTCTATTTTAGAATCGGGACATAAAAAATTACTTAGGGTAAAATTTTTGTATTTTTCTGATAAAGTTCATTTTTTAATGAATAGTGAAAAATACTGTGTAACGCCCTGACCCCAGTTACCCAGAGTCGGTGAATTATTACATAACATTGGAATGATATAAAGAATAATTTCCTGAGAGGCCGATCAGTTTAGTATCCTTGGAAGTACTAGATACATATATAAGTTTTACATTACATCATGAAATAAAAAAAACAACATTGTGTCCCCTTTGAACACTCTTATATCCCTTAGCCTATTCCTACAGGTTAATCCTAATATACTTCATCGCATCCTAGGAAAAATAAAACATAATAAATGGGTGATCTCAGATGCTTAGTAAGGATTACAATATAGCAGAAACTATCATAAATAAGCATAAACATTTAAGGAAATGTATAGACTAAAACACAAGACTTTTAAACTTAAACTTTAGTATAAAATGGAAAATATAAATCAAATAATTCCATTTACTTATTCAAATGGATTTTATACTAGTTGAATAATCACATGTAATATCAATATCCATTTTCATAATGATGGAATGCATAATATCAGACATAATAACCACATAGTCAAGGCCTCGTGCCAAGACTACAAATAAGATTTTGTCAAGGACTTGTGAAAATACACTAGTTTGTCTCATGAGACCTACTTATGCTTCTAGGAGCTATAGAGGGCTCCATCCATCACTTACAAAGTCCAATGCATTCCTCATATGAAAAGGTTGAAACAAAACACAAACATTCGTATTAATATTAGCATACGAAATGTTAATACTTTATCCATAAACCATGAATGGTATAAAAATAACACATCCACATTCAAACATATCAAAAAACATTTAATACAATATGGAAGATTGTATCATAATAAATCAACTTCAAACAAGTGTAAAATCCTTCAAAGTATGTTGACATAGATGAAATCAAAACTATTTAAGAGAAATATCTCTTTATTTTAAAATAATTTAAAAGTTACAAAATTATAAAAGAAAAGATTTATTTTGAAAATTTTCTTATAAGATTGTAAGGGAATATTATAAGATGTTATAACAGCAAAAAACAGCTGCACCCACTGTATACATTAAAAAAACATTCTTTCCTTAATTTTGTTGAAAAGTGCATAAAGGGCCTTGTTTGGAAAAAGACAGAAAGATTACTTTATAAAATTTTTATAAAAATTCAAACAAGGGGATAAATTACCTTAAACCATAGTCTAGGAAATAGTAATTTTTTTGAAATACATTTTTAAGAAACACATATGTGGATGATAAAGAGGTCCCAGTAGACACTCATGAATAAACATCCATGGATAATGAAGAGATTGTAGAATTAACCATTAACTTGCACTTTTCCTTGGTCAAATGTATGTTAACCTCCTGTATAATAGTTAAATTATTGTTATTAAATTATAAAAGAACCATATACATAAATATGATATCATATATGATCTTCTAATATTATTTTGTTAATAATACTTGAGTAGTATCATTATTTTGGGTGTTAACTGATTCATTTTGCTTTATATATTTAGTTACATAAGCCATGTTTGTTATGGATAGGATTTATTTGATTCATATATAGAATTATATTATGTTCTTAAACATTATTTTTAATCATAAAATGAAAATTAATTTTTAATGGTTATGATGGGGAATGAATTTCATCGCATTCGTGGAGACGGTAATCCGTACGTATGCACATGCAACAATATTATTTTATTGATGTTGAAATAATATTTAATTGGATGGTATATCATATATAAATAATCATTTACATGTTATATTTTTTATTTAGATCTGTTATAATCATTATTATACCCATCCAAATAATAAAGTGTTTGAATAACAAACTACACCACGACGTGGAGACATCAAGCCGTAAGTATGCATGTATAGTGAATTTTCATTCATAGGATGGATATAATAATGAATATGGTTGTACCATATTTATAATAACATCAAAATATGTATAAGGTACTGTATTTATTATTTTGGTTTGGAAATAACAAATAAAGAGTAAGTGGAAGAAGAAAAGAACTCTGAAAGAAATGGTGAAATTATTACCTCTTCTTCGGGTGTTTCCTTTTGAGTTGGTCAAAGGGGATCCTTAGGTTGGCTTTATCATAAAATTAAGACCTCTAGGTCAAAGTGAGGGTATTTTTTAGGATATTTGAGTAGGTTTTGGCTAATACAAATGGATTTTGAGGTGTGATTTTGAGAGAAGGGGAAGTGCCCTTTTATAAGAGAGGTGGGGGTCACTTTAGGAAAAGCTTGAAATATTATTTTATTATACAATCATATTCAGATTATAATGGCTCCAAAATAATTTATTTGTATGATAAGGGGGATATATATTGATAACCTCTAAACTAATAGATTTTATACAGGTTTAGGTCACCATATTAACCTTATCATTTAGATTTAACTCTTAGTTAAATATTTTAACTTTTACCGTGTATTCTTTTATTATTATAATAAATGGTTAATAAACCTACTATAAAAATCCATGAAAACCCCAAGTATTTCACTATTTATATATCTAACATTATCTAAGTCCTTTTTCCAAACCTTATATTTTTAGGAATATTATATCAATTAATAATATATTATTTTTTTTAAAAACTCATTTTATTTCAATTTTGAAGCTATTTGGTATTTTGTTTTTTTGAAAGTCATAAAAACTTAATCACTTAGAAAAAAATTTATTTAATCAACCCTATAATGTCATATTAACCTAGAAAATTAGTGGAATTCATCAAAAGTCTAAATTTACATTTATTTGGATATTTATAATATCAATTATTTTAATCATTCAATAATAAGGTAATTACTGCATCATCATCGTGTCATAAATAAATTTAATTATATAATGTCTAAAAATTATAAATAAAATACCATTATTTAGTAAATCGTTTTATCTTTATAATGAATATTTATAGTCTAATTTATCTTATGTATAACCCTATATTAAAAATAGTTTAGTTATTAAACTTAGAATTTAACAATTTTAACTCTTCTTTAAATAAAATAATAATAAATGTCCTAATCTAATCTAAGTAGACAAAAAGGATCATATTTTATTCCTAAGGTTGATTTTGGTCTAAATAAACTTATCCAATAGAATTAGGACTTGTGTTAGGATAATTATAATATCATTTTTACCTTTAATTACCCTATTTACTTTTAACCGTGGTATATAAAAGTCAAAAGTTATTATTCACCAAAAATTATTATCATCTTATTGAACCAAATTTTAATTATTGATGTTAACTATGTATCTATAAATTTTGAAATTCAATTCACAAGAGCGGTAAAATTACGTTTTATGAAAATTTTCAAATGCACCTAGAAGGTGGGAAAAAGATGGTAAAAAGTTCAATAAAATTATATATATAATATTATTATAAAAAGACTCTAATGAATTACATTGAACATATATTGGTATTATGAATCTATCTTTACATAAAATAAATTTAAATAAAATAAAAATTTATTTAATTAAAAAGATGGTTTTAAATAATAACGCAATGTTTTTTTACTATCCATCAAAAAATTGAAGGTTTTCAAAAAAATATGATAAATTCACCCTAAGATAATTTTGATATTCCAAATCCAAAAATGAAGTCCATTTTGAAAAATAAAATTTATAAAATTTCAAAAAGTGGGTATTACTATTCATAATGGCTAGTTTGATTGGTCACGGTGTGTTAGAACTTGAAGTTTCATTCAGCGCAACTATTGTATTATTCAAAGATAAGTGTATCATAGAAGCTTGAGGTGTTACATTCTTCCCTCCTTCAAATAATTTCATCCTCGAAATTTCAAGAATATTACTGCATAAAAAGATTCTGGTGGTTCTTCATCATAAGTTTATCGGGTTCCCACATTGCCTCTTCTATCTTATGGTTTCTCCATAGAACTTTCACCAGACAAGTCTTCCGGTTTCTCAACACTTGTTCTCTAGTATCAAGAATTATGATAGTCTCTTCACAATAAGATAGGTCGAGTTCCAGTTCAATTTATTCATAGGTGAGTACATGCATTCGGTCAGACATGTATTTTATCTATAGTGATACGTGGAACACATCTTGAACTTTGGAGAGACTTGGCAACATTTCCAAATGCTATGTTACAACTCCAATTCATTGTATAATTTTAAAGGTCCGATGTACCTGAGACTTAATTTTCCCTTCTTACTGAATCGTATAACACCATTCCATGGATATACCTTATAGAAAACATGATCTCCTAATTGAAATTACAAATATTTCCTTTGGTTATCAGCATAGATTTTTTGCATACTTTGAGTTGCTTTGATGTGGGTTTGGATAACCTTTAACTTTTCAATTGTTTCCTACACAAGTTCTGGGCCTATGTGTTTTCTTTCTCCGACATCATCACAACAAATTTGTGTGCGACATCACTTTCCATATAACTCTTCATATGGTGCCACCTGAATACTTGAATAGAAGCTATTGTTATAGGAAAATTCTACCAGAGTTAAATATTGATCCCATATACCTTGAAATTCAAGTGAGAAAGATATCAACATGTCTTATATGGTTTGAATAATATGTTCTGATTTTCCATCAGTTTGAGGGTGGTAGGCAATGCTCAAATGAATTTCAGTATCCAAGGCTTTCTGAAGACTTTTCCAAAATCTTGATCTAAAATGGGGATCAAGATCAGAAACAATCAATAGGGATACTCCATGAAGTCTTACAGCTTCATTAATATATAGTATTTCTAAATTTTCAAGTGGTAAATCTTCTCTTATAGAAAGAAAATGTGCTGACTTGGTAAGATGATAAAAAATGACCCATATTGAATCATTCCTTCTAGGAGTCTTTGGTATCCCCATAACAAAGTCCATCGTAATATAATCCCATTTTTACTCAGGTATGGGAAGAGGTTTCATGACTTCTATAGGATGTTGTCTTCTAGACTTCACCTGTTGACAAACCATACATCTTGACACATAATTAGAAATATCCCTCTTTATGTTGTCCCACCAAAAATGTTCTTTCAAATATCAATACATCTTAGTGCTACCAGGGTGTATAGAGAAATTGGAGCTATGAGAATCATCCAATAATTTCCTTTTTAGATCAAGTATGTCTGGAACACAATGTGTCTTCACAAATTTAAAAATTATATCTTCATATACGATGTCTATCAATATTACATCATTTACAGCTCTAATTTTCTTTTAAAACTCCTCATCATCAGTCTAAGAACTTTTTATCCTTTCTAGTAATGTTTGATTGGTATCAATTTGAAAAATAATTGATATTTCACCTTCCATGATTATTCCCATATCCATCTTTACTAGATCCATGAACATATGATCCCTCTCAACCCTTATCTTGTTCGAAACACCATGATTATTTTTTCTCAAAGCATCTGACACCTTATTTTCCTTCCTCAGGTGGTAGTGTATAGTGAAATCAAAATCTTTGAGTAGTTCAATCCATCATCTTTTCTTCATGTTGAGTTCTTTCTATGAGAAAATATACTTCAAAGTCTTGTGATCGGTATATATCTCACATTTTTCACCATAGAGATAGTGTCTCCATGTCATCAAAGAAAATATTACAACTTCTAACTCAAGATCATGAGTAGGATTGTTTTGTTCATAAATTTTTAGTTGTCTTGATGCATAGAAAATAACCCTATCATTCTTCATAAGGACTGAACAAAGTCCTTTCTTTGAATCATCACTATAAATAAATAACCCATCATTTCCCAATGGTAGAGTCAAGATAGGAGCATTGAATTATATTCTCTTAAACTCTTCAAAACATTATTCACACTCTTTTTTCCAAACAAATTTAACCCCTTTACGTGTGAACTTGGTTAATGGGTTAGCCAATCGGGCAAAATTTTGGACGAAACACCGATAATTACCTGCTAAACCAATAAAACTACATACCTCAGTTATACTCGTCAGTGCTTGCCATTTTTGTATTGCTCTTGTCTTATAAGGATCAACAAAGTTTCCATCCTTAGAGACAATATGGCCAAGAAAAGAAATTTCCTAATGCTAGAATTCACACTTACTAAATTTCCCATATAAATCATTTCTTCTGAGGGTTTTCAGAATAGTGCACAAGTGATTTTCATGATCATCATAGATTTTGGAGTAAACCAAGATATAATCAATAAATAACACTACAATAAATCAAGATATTACTTGAAAACTCTATTTATTAGATCCCTAAAAACAGATGGTGCATTAGTCAGTCCAAAAGTAATGCCCATACCTGGTACGAAATTCTATCTTCAGAATGTCTTCCTTCTTCACACACAACTGATGATATCCAGATCGAAGGTCTATATTTGAAAAATATTGAGATCCATGAATTTTATCGAATAAATAATCAATGAAAGGTATGAGATACTTGTTCTTTATTGTTATATCATTGATCTCCCTATAGTCAATACACAACCTCATAGATTCATCTTTTTTCTTTACAAAAAGAACAGGGGCTCCCCATGGAGAAAAACTAGGGAGAATAAATCCTTCATTACTCAATTCCTCTATTTTTTTCTTTAGTTCCACTAATTCCACATTGGCCATTCTATAAGGGGTCTTAGATATGGGCCTTGAACCAGGAATTAAATCAATGGAAAACTCAATTTCTCATTCTGGAGGATGTCCAGGTAAATCCTATGGAAACACATCAAAATATTCTTGCACAATTAGTACATCCTCTATTTGAACATTCATTTACTAACCCATAGTTATTTCACTCTATTCCACCCAAATAATTGAATTTAGTAGAGCTATTGTGGGTTGATATAGATAAGAATTAGATGGTGATGTTTCTTATCTAAAGATATGGTACTCCTTATTATCATCTAAAATTGAAACCTCCTTCTTCTTATAATAAATTTTCACATCATGGTACAAAATCCAATTCATACCAAGGATTATATCAAGTTCAATCATGGGTATGATGATGAGATCATAAGATAAAGCATGTTTATATGCCCTAATGAGAACTAATTCACAAAACACTATTACAATGATAATTCCCTTAGGAATTTTGATTGAAAAATCCCTTGTTAAATCAAATTGGTAATATCTAATTTTCTTAGAAAACTAGGATGATATTAAACAATGTGATGATCTAGAATCAAATAAAGAATTGGATAAACTTGATAAAACCATTAAATTACCTACCACTGCATCATTCAGAGCTTCAACCTCAGAAATAGTGATCACATAAGCTTAGCCTTGCTCCCTTTTCCTTTTCTAAGGTAAGTTTCCTTGGTGCTTAGGATATTAATTTTCATAATAACCCATCTCTATACAATTGTAGCATTCAACATTGACATCCTCTTTCTTTCCCTTTCAATCATGAGTTTGGTGGCCCTTTTCACCACACTTGTAAAAAACTCCCATTCCCTTAAGGCAAGTACCAGGGTGTTTATTCTAACATTTACCGCAAGATAGAAATTAATCTTTTCTTTTCTTCCCCATATTTCTATTTTCAGAGTGTTCAATAGATCTCTTCTTCTATTTCTTGGATTTAAAGTCATAAGACTTAGAGAATTCCTTTTTTGTCTTGATATCACATGAGACAATATCTTCGTATGATGAGAACAATTGTGAGACTATTGATCAATGGAGAAATGGTTTTAACCCATCAATGAATTGATCAATCTTAATCCTTGGCTTACGTATATAATCTGCTACATGCCTTGCTAAACTTGTAAAGTTAGCCTCATACTTTGTGACATTCTTATCCTACTTTTTCCTTAGTCTCTGAAATTGTCTTTCCATATCTGCTCGATAGTCACGAGGAAAATATTTTTCTAAGAAAATCTCTTTAAACTCCTCCATTCTATATTTGATACTTCTTTATCTTCCTTTGTGTTTTGAATTAATGACCATCATTGATTTGCATCTCCCGTGGGGTGATAAATTTCCATGAAAAATTTTCCCCTTTTGCTACTCCCCAAAGCATGAAATATTTTCTCTAAGGAACTTATGCATTGCTCAGAAAAAAATGGATTTGTAGTCCCATTGAATGTTGGTGGTTGTTGCCTCTTTAAGCGGTCTACCATTGATCCTCCGCGTTGTGGATCAGGGCGCTCCACACGGGTAAGGTTATTAATCATAACCTAAGTAAGTTTTTCCTAGTATAGTGATAAGCTAATTAGCACCGGTTGCATCACCAGCTCCACTATAATTATCTTGAGGGAAATACCTACATGGATTACGTGAATTGATACTGTTTCCATTTCCTCCGCTAGATTCCATTTCTAAAAAATGACATACACTATATTAGTTTATGAATTACAATACATAATTCTAAACTTGTAAAACACTTAACATAAATTGAGTAGTTTAAGGATATAATCCATAATCATTAAAATGTTTTATTTGAGGAGATTTATACTCATAAATACTTCATAATAGTTTTTAAAGAAAATGTGAATTATCCTAAGCATATCCCCTGGGAGTTTCATAACCAAGAGTGCAGCTAGGCCTGTTGTCATGTACCAGGATACTCTAGGTCAAGCCTGAAACTCCTTGCTGGAGTTTTCACTCCTAGGTACCTCTATGCTAGAGCTGACTATACTTGCTCCTATCCAAACATGAATGTATTGCTTGGAAAACTCACAAAATCTATACATTATCAAAATTCTAGGAAGTAATTATATACTAATCCTCAAAGTCTGTCTTTGGGTAATGTTCTCTAATCAATGTTTTTCAAAATCTAGTTTCTAAGGTTTATACTAAACTTCCTCTGATACCAACTATAATGACCCGACCCCAGTTACTCATATTCAGTGCATTATTACATAACATTGGTATGACACAAGGAATCATGTCATGAAAGACCGATCAGTTTAGTATCCTTTGAAGTACTAGATACATACAGAAGTTTTACATTACATCATAAAAAACAACATTGTGACCCCTTTTAACACTCTTATATCTCTTAGCATTTTTTTGAAAGTTAATTGTAATATACTTCTTCACATCATGGAAAAAATAAAACATAAGAAATGGGTGAGATCAAATGCTCAATAAGGATAACAATATAGTGGAAACCATCAAAAATAAGTATAAACATTTAAGACAATGTATAAGACTAAAATACAAGCCTTTTAAATTTAAAATTCAGAATAATATAGCAAAGATAAATCAAATAATTCCATTTACTTATTCACATGGATATTTTACTAGTCGAATAATCACATGTAATATCAATATCCAATTTCATAATGATGGAATGCATAATTCCAGACATTATAACCACATAGTCAAGGCCTCGTGCCAAGACTAAAAATAATATTTTGTAAAGGCATTATGCCAAGACAATAGTTTGTCTCATTAGACCTACCGATTCATCGAGGAGCTATAGCAGGATCCACCCGTCACTTACTAAGTCCAATGCATTCCTCTTATGAAAATATTGAAACATAATATAAACATTCATATTAAAACTAGCATATGAAATGTTAATACTTTAACCATAAAACATGAATGGTATAAAAATAACACATCCAAAGTCAAAAATATCAAAAAACCTTCAATAAAATATGAAAGATTGTATCATAATAAATCAACTTCAAACAACTGTAAAATTCATCAAAGGATGTTGACATAGATGAAATCAAAACTATTTGAGAGAAATGTCTTTTTATTTTGAAATCATTTGTATGTTACATAATTATAAAAGAAAACATTTATTTTGAAAATATTTTTATAATATTTTAAGGGAATCTTCAGAGATGTTATAATGGCAGAAAATAGCCGCACCCTCTATATACATTAAAAAAAATTCTTTTCTTAATTTTGTCAAAAAGGTGATAAAGGAACTTGTTTGGAAAATGATTTAAATATTCCTTTATAAATATTTTATAAAAAGTAAAAAAAGGGTATAAATGACTTTAACCCATAGTCTATGAAATAATACAAATGTTTTTAAATACATTTTTATGAAACACGAATGTGGACGATAAACAGGTCCCAGTAGATACTCACGTATAAACAACCTCGGATAATGAATAGATTGTATAATTAACCCTTACCTTGTAATTTTCCTTGGTAGAGGGTACATTAACCTCCTTTATAATAGTTAAATAATTATTATTAAATTACACAAGAACCATATACATAAACATGATATCATATATGATCTTTTAATATTTCGTTGTTAATAATATTTCAGTAGAATCATTGTTTTGGGTGTTAACTGATTCATTTTACTTTATATGTTTTGTTACGTAAGCTATGTTTGTTATAAATATAAAGTATTTGATTCATATCCATAATGATATTAAGTTTATAAAAATTATTTTTAATCATAAAATAAAAATTATTCATGAATGGTTATCACGGGGAATTAATTTCATCGCGTTTGTGGAGATGGAAATCCGTATGTACACACAATCGAAAATATCATTCTATTGATGGTGAAGTCATATGTAATTGGATGGTATATCATATATAAATAATAATTAACATGTTATATTTATTATTTACATCATTTATACTCATTATTATACCCATCCAAATTATGATGTTTTTGAATAACAAACTACACCACGACGTAGAGATGGAAAGTCATACGTATGCACGTATGGTGACTTGTCATTCATAGGATTGATAGAATAATGAATATAGTTGTACCATATTTATAATAACATCATATTATTCATAAGGTACTAGGGTTATTATTTTGTTATGGAACCACAATGAAGGAGTAAGTGGAAGAAGAAAAGAACATTGAAAGAGGTGGTGAAATTATTACCTCTTCTTCGAGTGTTTCCTTTTGAGTTGATCAAAAGGGATAATTAGGTTGGATTTATTATCATATTAAGGCCTATAGTTATAAGTGAGGGTATTTGGGGGATATTTTAGTATGGGTTGGTTGATCCAAATGGATTAGGAGGTGTGATTTTGAGAGAAGGGGAAGTACCCTTTTATAAGAGAGATGAGGGTCACTTTAGGAAAAGCTTGAAATATTATTTTATTATACATTCATATTTGGTTTATAATGGATCCAAAATAATTTATTTCAAGGATAATGTGGTACTGGGTTGAAAAACTCTCAACCAATAGGTTTTATACATTTTTATATCACCATATTAACCTTATATTTTAGATTTAAATCTTAGTTAAATAATTTAACTTTTACCATGTGTTCTTGTATTATCATAATAAATGGTTAATAAACGTACTATAAAAATACAAGAGAACCCCAAGTGGTTCATTAATGATATATCTATCCTTATATAAGTCATTTGTCTTGTAATTATATTTTTAAGAATTTTATATCAATTAATAATATAGTATTTGTTTTAAAAACACATTTACGTCAATTTTGACACTATTTGGTATTTTGTTTTTTTGAAAGTCATAACAACTTTATCACATAGAATTTTTTTATTTAATCAACCCTAACATGTCATTTTAACCTATAAAATTAGTGGAATTCATCAAAAGTCTCAATTTACATTTATTTGGATATTAATAATATCAATTATTTTAATCTTTTATTAATAAGTTAATTACTGCTTCATCATTGTGTCATAAATAAATTTAATTTTATAATGTCTAAAAATTATAAATAAAATACAATTATGTAGGAAATTGTTTTATATTTATAATTAATATTTATAGTATAATTTATCTTATGTATAACCCTATATTAAAAATGATTTAGTTATTAAACTTTGAATTTAACACTTTTAACTCTTTTTTAAATAAAATAATAATAAATGTCCTAATCTAATCCAAGTGGACTGAAAGGATCATATTTTATTCCAAAGGTTGATTTTAATTAAAATACACTTATACAATTGAATTAGTACATGTTTTTGGGTAATTATAATATAAATTTTACCTTTAATTACCCTATTTACTTTAAATCGTGGTAAATAAAACTCAAAAGTTACTATTCATCAAAAATTATTTTCATCTTTTTGAACCACATTTTACTTACAGATGTCAACTATGTCTCTCAGATTTTTTCAAATTCAATTCATAGAAGTGGTAAAATTACATTTTATGCAAATTTGCAAATACGCCAAGAAGGTGGGTAAAAGACGATAAAAAGTTCAATAAAATTTAATATATCTAATATTATTATAAAATGACTCCAATGAATTACATTGAACATATATAAGTATTATGTATCTATTTTTACCTAAAATAAATTTAAATAAAATAACTAATTATTTAAATAAAAAGTTGGTTTTAAATAATAACACAGTGTTTTTCACTATTCATCAAAATTTAAAGTTTTCAGAAAAATACCAAAAATTCACCCTAAGCTAATTTTGATACTCTGAATCCAAAAATGAAGTCCATTTTGAAAAATAAAATTTAGAAAATTTCAAAAATTTTGTATTATTATTCATAACAAATTGTTTGATTGGTTGTGGTGTGTTAGAACTTGATGTTGTGTACAACACAATCTATTGTATTATTCCAAGAGAAATGTACCATGGAAGCTTGGGGTTTTACGTACTGCATTTTAATTCAAAACTGCCTTTTAATATAATTTTTTTATATGGTTACATTAACCTTTTAATTGGTTTTAATGTGTAATTGGATTATATTTTTACCATTTAATCCAATTCTGGTCATTGTAAGTAATTTCAATTTTAAATTGGATATAAACAAGTGTCAATCGATTGATAGTTATTATTTCTTAAATTCATGATTTTTGTTTTGACAATGAAAATTAATTTTAAATTAATTTCTGCAACTTCTGTGGTTTGAATTTGAAAAGATGTATTCTATATTTGTAATCATGAGGTACTAATTGTGTAAATAGGTAACATTTATTTTTATACATTATGAATATTTATTTCAGCAAATATTTTATTTACCATGGTTAAAGGGAAAATCTAGTAAATAAGAGTGAAAAATAATATTATAATAATATTAAATTATCCTTACACTTCTACTAACCCTATTGGTTGAGATATTTCTAACCTAGGGAATCCTTGGGTCTATTTTGGGACCCCATAGAGCCACATGAGAGTGATAATAACACTTTATATTAATTAATTTAAAGTTAAGACAAAAGTAACGTAAACATATATCTTTTAGTAAAACAATTTTAATATGGGGTTATATAAGTGATCTCTTCGACTATAAATATTAATTTGAAATCTAAAAATATTTCCTACATCACTGTATTTTATTTATAATTTTTAAACATTCAATAAATAAATTTAATTATGACACAATGGTGATGTAATAATTGCTTCATTAATAAAATATTCAAATAAATGATATTATAAATATTAAAATAAATTTATTTTAAAACTTTTTATGACATCCACTAATTTTAGGGATAATATTGACTTGTTATATTTAAATTAATGAAGGTTTTTTTGAAATAATCAAGTTGTTATAGATTTTTTAAAAGTCTTGATATGATTAATTTATAAATTGACATAAATGAATTTTTAAAATAATTAATATTTTATTAAATGATAAAATAATACTAAAAATCAATGATTTAGCCATATGAATTAAATTATGTCATAAATGATTCATTTTGGATCTCTTGTTATTTTATAGTAAATATATTAACCATATAGTATAAATATATAAGAGGACATGGTAACAGTTAAATAAGTTAACAAAGGGTTAAATAAAAAAGATAAGGAATAAAAAAATATCCATAACCTGTCCAATTATTATTAGATGATTTTATTTCGACTTATATGTACCTTATCTTAGAATTAAATAAGTTTCAGATCTTTTGAAACTAAAAATCATTTTAAAATAAAATAATACTTTAAAACTTTCCAAAAGAGCCCTTTCTCCCTCTTATAAAAGGCCACCATCTCTAACCCATTACTCACACCTCTCAATCCCCTTGGATCATCAAAACTCTACTAAAATAAGTTCACAAAATATCTCAATTTCTCCAAGAAGCCTTCCCCTAGGTAGAATACAATTGAAGAAATCCTTTTGGTTCAAACCAAAGGGAGTTACCTGATTTAAAGATAACATCTTCTCTCAAGTTATTTTCTTTTTTTCCCTTATCCAACCCCCTAAAATCTCTTTATTCCATTATTTTATAACAACACTAGTATAATAAATATACAATGATGTTTTTATGATAAGGATTCTAACTACACATCCACACACCTCCATCTAATGAATACAAACATACTATTTATGTGGACGACGAACTACTGCCTCACGAAACGATGATTGTTCAATTATCTCTTACCTCCTTTCATGGTGACCATTATGATGGAACTATATTTATATGTGATATATATTATATTTATATTGTCTCTATGCTTCAGTATTTTTCTTTTATATCACACCTTTATGGTTCCCATAATGGGTAATTTTGATAATTTTATTTGAGAAACTGTTGACTACCACCCCCTCAATGTGATATGACTCATTCATGCCAAACATAGAACATATAAAGGATGGATTTAATGAAATTATATATGATATTATACTGGGCGCATGTTACAGTAGTAGGTACAATAGTAGTACTGTAGCAGCGGTGGCACTATAGCAATAACGGGCACTATAGCGGCAGCAGGTCACTGTAGCGGCAGCAGGGTACTGTAGCGGTGGTTGGGTACTGTGCGGTACTGTAGCAGGAGGGTACTGTATCAATACTATTCATAGAATGGGATTTGGGCCAAAAATTTGGGCCTATGAGCCATGTAATGGGTTAAATTTCCACTGGGCCTTTGGGCTATGTAATGGGTCTCCCTCAACCCAGTTAAAAGAGGTCTTTACATTGATTTAATAATAAATGAGGCTTCAACCCCAACCTTAAAAAAAATAGAAATGAAAGTAGCATTCATGCGTACGTATGACTTACCTTCTCCATGAACTATGCATTTAATTTCTTATCTCCAAATGTTATGTACTATTATAAATACATATATATATATATATACTGAATATATATGATATACATGATATCTAAATAATTAATATCATTCTAGAGATAATGTAATTTTTACCACATATACAACTTTTAATTATAAGAAGTTAATTTTTTACTCAAGTACCAAATATCGACAAAATGACTATTATTAAATGATTTTGTAATGTTTATAACATGGTAATAAGTTATATAAAAGGAATAATAAACATGATAAAGGTACTTAATCAAGTAAAAATTAACTTTAGTTTATTATTTAGGATATTAAATAACAAACGATTCATGTCGGACACGATGTAAGGGACTTCATCTCAATCTCCTTTCATTGAGGCATCCTTTGATTAATACACGAATTTATTTTATACAGTGTATAAATCCCTATTAATTTTAATGTCATTCAAAAGGAATCCTTTTTCTATGTATAGTTTTACTAAATGACAAAGGTAATTTTAATTTTTAACGTACATGGTGAGAACAACCTTTCCGCCGCTGCGAGCATTTTGATATTTTGCTTCTTTAACAAGATGTAATGTTTTTAAAAGGAAAATAAATACCATATACTATTTTTAGGTATATTGGTATTTAAAATGGTTTTGAGAATGATTGATTATGTCAATATATTGAAATGTTATATTGTGATTGTAATGTGGAAATGTTATCTTTACTTTATGTTTGTTCATGTGTTATGATTATGTTATGGTTCTTGGGCATTATTTACAGATAAAGGTGGTTCCGTGATAATTCTAGGGTGGATGAGCCCAAGATAGCTCAAAAATTCATTGGGTAATGTGATTGAGGTAAACGTTGACGTTTCTCCTAAGATATTTAGGGAATATACCATGATGGGTATTCCAAACGTAACTCCCTATGTAGTTGTAAAAGTTACAATGTATGTATGTTATGGATGCCACAAGTTAAATTTATGATTTATGATTTCCATGTATTATTCATAAAGCCTATGATTTTGTATGGTATGTTAACAATTGAAAAGTATGATTTCACTGATTTGTATGTATTTATGGACTAATGTTTTTTCTTTGTTTTATAACCCTTACTGGGCCTTTATGTCTCATCCCAAGTTTTTGAAATGTTTTTCACAGGGTATAAGGAAGGCTAAGAGAAATGAAGAATTGAATAAGATTTATATCAAGAAAAGAACTCTTGTTTTATTTAAGTAGTTTTATTTTTATGAAAAATTTGGATTGAGTAGAAGTGTCTACTTTGTTATTTTTGTGATGTAATGTAATAGGTACGACCTAATTATCTAAAACTCTAAACTCAAAAAGATCATAAATGTGAATTATTAACTTATTTCATGATTGTGTAATGTTTAAGTCTAGGGACTTATAGTTGGTATCAGAGGTCTGTTTAGATAACTTTAGAGGTTAGGGTGTTATTTAAGTATAAGTGACATAACCATAATGGTTATAATATTAGAAAGAGTCGTAGTTATTTTAGATAAATTGAATGGGTTTAAGATAACATTAATATGAATATCATAGTGTTTACCCTCTTCATAATATATTATATGATGATTTTACAGATATACTCACACTGACCTTTTTCATTTCAGAAAATGGATTGATCTAGTAGGCACCAAAGTATCAATGGATGTGAAGAAAAATGTGACAATTTTTTGAATAAGAAATTGAAGGAAATGGAAGCTATAATGAAAACTCTTTTGGTTATACTCAACCAAAAATTTGGAGTCATGATTAACCACCTGAACCTTGGTAATTTTTATAAGGAATTTTATATGCATGAAACAAATCCCAATGGGAGTTCAGGTAATAACCATAAAGGTAAGTATATTAAAAAACCTATGTGTTGAGGATGTGGAAAGAATCACCTATGAAAGTGCTTCAAAGGGACAAGAAGATGCTATAGGTGTGGTAATGAAGCTCATAAAGCAAGAACATGCCAAGGAAAAAGGAAGTGTCCAGTTGACTCCAGGAAAGGGAACTAAGTTCTTTCTGAAAGATTAATTGAATGTTTTAAATGTGGTGTGTATGGTATTTATAAAAATAGATATCCTATGAAGAAGGATCAGGAATGAGATCAGAAGGATAGTACAAATATATGTTTACCAATTTCTAATGACATTCCAATTGAATATGGGGAAACTAAAAATGACCTATGAAAGGTATGGATTATTTCATATCTCATGTTTTAACATTATTGAAATCTTAGAACATTATGCATGATTTTATTTGTAGGATAGAAGTATAAAATAATAAGATGTAAAAACATGGATATAGAATGAGGAAAAATGTTTGATGATTAAGATGTCTACATTTTAGTAATTGAAGAGTTATGTTGGATATATGGATGATGATTTTTTTAAATATATTAATGATAGGTTTACTTTGGAAGACTATTTATAGTATGTGTAAACCTGAATTTTGGTATGAGAAAATGTTATTCAAGGGAGAAATATCTTTTCTTTTGTGGATATAGTTATAATGAACCATTTGGGTTTATATGATCCTTGAATTTGAGGCAATTTCATGTTATTACTTTTTGGGATGAAAATGTGAGGTATAAGATAAAATTTGTGGTTAAAATATGTTATGGTTATTTTTGAAGAATTTATCTCATTTTTGGAAATGTTATAAAATTTTTTTTTTTTTGAAAAAGAACAACATGCAGACCATGTGACAACCCATCGCGTCAGACAAAGCTGTGGGAATCAAACCCACAACCAAAGTGAGATTGAGATTTATCACTTACCATTGGACTAGGTGAAGTCCCTGGTTAGTATGACTAATTATTTTTGGTTAAATGATTTTATGGATCAATAATAAGTTGATTTGGGGAACTTATGTTTTATTAAATGGATATCCTTAGTATAGGAAAATGATTTGGTGATTAAGTGATAAAAGTTATTTTAGAAGACATTCTCTCTTTTGGGAACACTATATGCCTAAGGAAAATAGAATACTATGGGATCTAATTTATGGAGTAATGGTTGAAATTATATTTTGGAAGAATCTATGTTTTTATTATGGATATATGGATATTTGGGTTATTTATGGAAATGATTAACATTTCATAGAGAATATGTGATTAGGTTAATTACTCTTCAGTATGAGACTTTAAGATTAGTCGATGTTATTTGGAGATAATGTTATGATTTAATGTGGAAGGATATGTGATTAAATCCTTATGAGTTTTGGGTTTCAATATTAGTTTAGGTTACTTTGAAGAATTTTAAGGACATTTGTTTATTGAATGGTCTTTGCTGAACATTGGGTATTGTTTTTCTAATTTTGGGGATTAAGAGCAGTAATTATTTTTATAAAGTGTTATACTTTTTTGGGGATTATCTGATCTTATACTAACCATTTTGTTTTTGGTTAAGGTATAAAGATAAGGAAAATATATAGTTCATATTTTTTGGATTATATGATTCTCTAGAAGTTTATTCTAGCACTTTAGGTGTGACCAAGTCATCTTAAATACTCATCGTTTGGAGAAAAGATGAGTTTTTGGTAAAAACTTATTAAAGGATGAAACTCTACATGAAAAGTAAGTATATTTACAAATTTCATTAGTCAATCTCATAAATAAATTGTCTAACTTTACTAAATGAAACTTAAAACAAAAACGTTGTTCGTTTACTTTTCCTACTAGGAAACCAAATACCGTTTAACCTATCATAAGTTGGTGGTTTTCGGGTGGTTAACTTTTTCTCCTGATCATGTTTTCTATCACTCTCTATTAGAACTTGACACTTAGTTTCTCCTCCATATCAATTTTTTCAAGGAATAATAGTATGGGTTATCTCAGGTGACCTTGGTACTTATCTTTATTTCTTTTAAAGTGATAGTTTTATTGACTCTTTTTCTGATGTGGGACTTCTAATAATAATTCCGAGCCCAATTTTAAAATTGCAAGGACGTAATTTCTAAAATGGGGGAAGGATGTAACATCCCACATAAATAAAGAATATGAAATTTTCATATTTATTAATATTTGTGAATTGAATATTAATTTTAATTTAAAGGGGATTCTATGTTTGATGAAGTACCTGACACCCAAAAATGGGTTTCTCCGAAATCTCATGTTGCACACAAGGCTAAGTCATACTAAAAAATAATAGTATAATACTATTTAAATTGTAGTCAAAACCTAGCTATTGTATTAACGAGAATAAATATAACTAACTGAAATATGATTATACATGTTGTTAAATGTTTTTACATTTATCAAATAAAATTTAGAGGCTTAAAATGTGAATGAATCCAATTTTTAGCATAAATACTCTAATATTCTTCAAAAGGTTGATTTACTGCCTTTTGATGGAGAACCCTTTTTAAATATAGTTTTTAGCACTTCTATATGTTCTATTTTAAAAAAATAATATTCTACTTTAGAATCGGGGCATCAAAATTTACTTTGGGTAAAATTTTGGTATTTTTATGATAATGTTCATTTTTTAATGAATAGTGAAAAATAATGCATTTTAATTCAAAAATGCCTTTTAATCTAATCTATTTATATGTTTACATTAACATTTTAACTGGTTTTAAAGTGCAATTATATTATAATTTTACCATCTAATCCAATTATGGTAATTGGAAGTAATTTCACTTTGAAATTGGACATAAAAAAGTGTCAATTAATTGATAGTTATTATTTCATAAAAACATGCATTTTTGTTTTGACAATGAGAATTAATTTTAAATTAATTTTGGAAACTTCTATGGTTTGAATTTTAAAAAATGGATTCCATATTTGGAATCATGAGGTAAAATTTTTGTAAATATGTAACATTTATTTTCATACATTATGAATATTTACTTTAGTAAATATTTTATTTACCATGGTTAAATGGTAAATATGGAAAATAAGGGTGAAAAATAATATTATAATAATATTAAATTATCCTTAAACTTGTCATAACCCTATTTTTTGAGGTATTTCCAACCTAGATCATCATTGGGTCTATTTTGGGACCCCATGGAGCCACTTGGGAGTGATAATGACACATTATATTAATTAATTTAAAGTAAAGACAAAAGTAACATAAAAATATATCTTTTAGTAAATTTTTTTATATGGGGTTATATAAGTGATCGCTTTGACTATAAATATTAATTTTAAATCTAAAAATATTTCCTACATCATGGTATTTTATTTATAATTTTTATACATTAAATAAAAAATTTTAATTATGACACAATAGTGATGAAGTAATTGCTTCCTTAATAAAATATTAAAATAAATGGTATTATAAATATTAAAATAAATTTATTTTGAAACTTTTTATACCATAAACTAATTTTAAGGATAAGAATGACTTTTTATCTGTGAATTAATGAAGTTTTTTTGGAAAGAATCATGTTGTTATAGATTTTTTAAAAGTCTTGATATGAGTAATTTATAAATTGATATAAATGAGTTTTTAAAACATTTAATATTTTGTTAAATGATAAAATAATACTAAGAATATAATATTCAGCCAAATTACTTACATCATGTCATAAATGATCCAATTTTAGTCTCTTAGAATTTTATAGTAAATATATTAACCATATAGTATAAATATATAAGAGGACATGGTAACAATTAAATAAGTTAACAAAGGGTTAAATAAAAAAGATAAGGTTAAAAAATATACAAAACCTGTCCAATTTTTATTGTATGGTTTTATTTCGAATTAAATGTACCTTATCTTCGAATTAAATAAGTTTTTGATCTTTTGAAATAGAAAATCAGTTTATAATAAAATAATACTTTAAAACTTTCCTAAAGAGCCCCTCCTACCTCTTATAAATGGCCGCCACCTCTAGCCCATTACACACACATATCAAACCCCTTGTCACATTCAAAATATACTAAAATAAGCTCCCAAAATCCCTCTATTACTCCTAGAATCCTTACCCTATGTATAAGGAAACTCAAGAAATCCTTTTGGTTCAAACCAATGGGAGTTACCCAATTTAAAGGTAACATCTTCTCTCAAATTATTTTATTTCATTTTAATTCTACAACCACATAAAATCTATTTATTAAATTATTTTATATCAATAACAGTATCATAAATATACTAGGATGTTGTTATGGGAAGTATTATAACTACACATCCACACAGCTCCATCTAATGGATACGAACATACTGTTTCTGTGGACGATGAACTACTGCCTCACGAAACGATGATTGGTAAATTATCTCCTACCACCTCTCATGGTGCACATTATGATAGAAATATATTTATATATGACATATATTATATTTATATTGTCTCTATGCTTTTGTATTTTTCATTTATATCATACCTTTATGGTTTCCATAATGGGTAAATACAATAATTTCATTTGAGGAAGTGCGGACTATCACCCCCTCAATGTGATATGACTCATTCATGCCATACATAGAATATATGAAGGAGAGAGTTAATGAAATTATATATTATATTATAATGTAATTATAATATACCTATGTACCATTATGTTTTCATTCAATTAAATATGAAATAGAAATGAAAGTAGTGTTCATGCGTACGTACGGCTTACCGTCTCTATGAACGGTGCATTTCATTTATTAAATCCAAATGTTATATATTGTTATATATATATATATATAATAGATATATATGATATATAAATCATTAATATCATTTTGAAGATAATTTAATTTTTACCACATAGATAACTTGTAATTATAAGAAGTTCATTTTTAACTCAAGTACCAAATATCGATAAAACATCCGTTATTATCTTAAATAATTTTATAATGTTTATATCATGGTAATAAGTTATATAAAATGAATAATAAACTTGAAAAAGGTTCTTTAGAAAATATAAATTAACTTTAGTTTATTATTCAAGAGATTAAAAAATGAACGAGTCTAGTCAGAGAAAAGGTAAGGGACTTCATCTCAATCTCATTTCATTGAGGTATCCTTTGATTTATACACAACATTATTTTATATGGTGTATATACCCATTTTAATTTTAATTTCATTCAAAAAGAATCTTTTTTCTACGTAGCGTTTTACTAAATGATAAAGGGAATTTTTATTTTTAATGTACGCTTTGACAATGACCTTTCTATCGCTGTGAGCATTTTGATATTTGGCTTCCTTAACAAGCTGTAATTTTTTTAAAAAGAAAATAAATACCATATAATCTTTTTATATATTTTTTTATTGAAAATAGTTTTGAGAATGGATTGATTATTTCGATATATTGAAATGTTATATTGTTTTTTCAATGTGGAAATGTTATCTTTCCTTTATGTTTGTTTATGTGTTATGATTATGTTATGTTTCTTGGACTTTGTTTACGCATAAAGGTGGTTCCATGATAAACATAGGGTAGGTGAGCCCAAGATAAAACTTAAATGCATTGGGTAACATGACAGAGGTAAATATTGATGTTTCACCTATGAGATTTATGGAATATACTGTGATGAGTATTCCAAACGTAACTCCCTATGTAGCGGTGAAAGATACAATGTAATATATTATGGATGCCACAATTTACCTTTATGATTTATGATTTCCATGTGTTATTAATAAAACCTATGATTTTTTGTTGTATGTTAAAGATTGAAAAGTATGATTTCATTGATTTTTATGTATTGATGTAATAATGTTTTCTTTCCTTGTTTTATAACCCTTACTGAGCTTTTTAGGCTCATACTATGTTTTTTAAATGTTTTTCAAAGGGTATAAGGAAGGGTAAGAGAAGATAAGAATTAAATAATATTTATATCAAGAAAAAAACTCTTGTTTTATTTAAGGAGTTTTATATTTTTGAAAAATTTGGATAGAGTAGAAGTGCCTACTTTATTATTTTTGAGATGTAATGTAATAGTTACGGTCTAATTATCTAAAACTATAAACTTGAAAAGATCCTCAATGTGAATTATTAACTTATTTCAAGATTATGTAATTTTTAAGTATAAGGCCCCAGCCTTAAACCTTACCTAAACTTGAGTTATTACAAGATTACACATTGAGGATCTTTTCAGGTTTAGAGTTTTTGAGAATTAGATCATGAAACTTGCATTACATACACATTTAAACAAGGTGGTTACATAAAAGACAATATTCATTCTTCCCATCAATGGAAACCTATTTAAAATAAAACACGGATTCTTTCTTGACACATCCTTGACACTATCGTCACATCATGTACCTTTCCCTTGACCTGTGAAAAGCATTTCAAAAACTTGGGACGAGCATAAAAAGCTCAGTAAGGGTTATAAAAATATGGAAAGGAAACATGAGTTCATATATACATAAGAATGAAATCATACTTTACCCATAAAACATAGGCATATCAAATCATGAATAAATCATAGAAAACATAAGACATAAAGGTAACTTGAGGCATTCATAACATTCTTACGTAGGGAGTAACCCTCTTGGTTACATTTGGAATACCCATCATAGTATATTCCCTAAATCTCTTCGGAGAAACCTTAACGTTTCACTCCTTCACATTACCCAATGCATTGGAGAGCTATATCGGGCTCACCCGCCCTTAGTTTATCACGGAACCAACCGTTCTTCATAACAATGCCCAAGAACCATAACATAATCGTATCACATAAAACATGAATAAAGGAAACATAACATTTCCACATTTCAATCACAATATAACATTTTAGGATATTGAAATAATGATTCCATTCAAAAAGAAACCATTTCCAAAACCATTTAAAACATTTAATAAAGAGATTTTTGAATCAAAGTGTCCCATACCACCTTGAAGCTTTTAACATTTTAAACCATTAATATCCATATAAATAAATCCTTAAAACCATTTTGAAAACATGGATATTAATAAGAACAAATAATTAAAACATTTAAAACGATATTTTGGTTAAAGGGGTTTTACCAAAATTAGAGACACTTGAATACAATAATTGAGGAATAACATTTAGTCAGAACTTTATAATATCATGCGAATAAAAGGATTCATGATATAATACTCCAAAGGATAGTATATACACCATATAAGAGTGAATTGGTGCATAACAACAATGAACCCTCAATAGAAATGTCAAATGTGATGAAATCCCTTATAAAGAAGGTATCCTTAAATTAAGGACAAATCAATCTCAAAATATGTGTGAAAAATATAAATACACCCAATATAAGTGGATATTAAGTGTAAAACAATAAAAGGTCATTGACACATATTCAATGGATGACATATTCAATGACTACATGTTGAACCCAAAGAAATCAAAATTGGGTTAAAAAGTTCCCCTGACAGCCTAACGGCATCACATCAAAATGAGTTGATGAGAGATAAAAAGTGTATCTCATCACTTGGACATAAAATTTACATCAATAAGGATATATGAGAACATATCCCAACATAACAACATGTAAATTAAAAGACCCAACAAAAGAAGTCTTTTAAAAAGAGGAGGGTGAAAGGTTCCCTTACCGACTTGGGTATCTTTCAAAACATACACCCCATGAAAGAAGGATAATAGATCATTGATGTAAATAATCATAAATGAAAGTATATTACACAAAGAGTATAATAATTGGCAGTACATACACCACTCAATGGAATTTGTGGCAAATGTAGCATAAATCTCACGGGAATAAAAGTGAGATGAAAAATCCCTTACGAAAACTCGGCAGCCTAACGGCGACACATACAACTACCGAATATGGATTGATGAGATCAAATAGGGTATCTCATCACATTACAATAAAATGTACAGCAAGAGGAATATAAAATAACATCCCCCAACATTAAAAAGAGGAGCCTAAAATAAGTGACATAAAGGAGAGTACTTAAAAAGAAAGAGAGAGGTTAGATCTCTTACGAAAGTTCGGCAGCCTAACGGCGCCACTCAAAACTTCCAAAATGGATTGATGATAGAGAATAGGGTATCTCATCACATGAACATAAAAATTACAGTAGGAGTAATATAAAAGAACATCCCAATCATAAGAAAGATGAGCTTAAAATAAATGACATAAAAGAGTGTACTTAAAAAGAAAGAGAGTTGTAGGATCCCTTACCTCAGGTCCGACTTGACTCGATCGTTCTTTAATCTCCTGAATAATAAACTTGAGTTAATTTCTAATTCCTTAAGAACCTTTTTCAAGTTCATTATTACTTTTATACCACTTATTACCATGTCATAAACATTATGTACTCATTTAAGTTAATAATATTTGTTTTGCCGATATTTGGTTCTTAAGTCGAAAGTGGACTTCTTACAATTACATGTTGTTCGTGTGTCCAAATGTTTATTATATCCAGAATTTCATTCATTATGTATATATCATATATGTCATATATATCCAGTACATGCATGCATTTATAACATTACATAATCATTTAGAGGTAAGAAATGAAATGCACTGTTCATGGAGACGGTAAGCCGTACGTACGCATGAACGCTACTTTCATTTCTATTTCGTATTTTATAGAATGGAATAATAATGATATAAAGGTATATTATAATTCCAGTATAATATCATATATAATATCATATTTCCATCCTTTATACATCCCACATATGGTATTTAACGAATCAAATCACTTTGAGGGGGCGGTAGTCCGTACTTCCTTAAATGAAGATATCGCGTATACCCATAATGGAAGCCATAAAGGTAAGACAAAAATGAAAAATACAGAAGCATAAATAAAACATAAACATATTATATATCATATATAAAAATAGTGACATCATAATGGACACCTTTGAAGGTGTTAAATGAGTATTGAACAATCATCATTTCGGGAGGCAGAATTTCACCATCCACGGAAACCGTATGTTCTTTAACCATTTGATGTAGTTGTGTGAGAGTGTAGCTCGAATAAATATTATAGCAACATCCTAGTATATTGAAGATACTGGTTTTGTTACAAAATAAGTAAATAAAAAGAGTTTAGGGGGTTGGAGAAGCAAAATAAAACAAATGAACATGAGAGAATGAATTACCTTTAAAAGTGTAACTCCTTTTGATTTGAGCCTAAAGGCTTCCTTTGAAAGGATTCTTCCCAAAGGGAATCCTCTAGGATGAGGAGAGGGATGTGGAGAGAGTAAATGGGCAGGGGTTGGCCGAGCCAAAGGCTTGAGGAGTGTGTTAAATGAGGTAGAGGTGGGGGCCTTTTATAAGAGGAGAGGAGGGGCACTTTTGGAAAGTAAAGAAATATTACTTTATTTAAAAATGTGTTTCGGTTTCAAAAGGTCCCACATTGATATAATTCGTGGATAAGGTGATAAGGCTTCGAAATCCACTCATCCAATAAGTTTTGGACATGTTTAGTTCATAGATTTTACATTATCTTTCCATTTTATTTAAATCGTCAAATAATGATGTCATCGCTGCATCATTATTATGTCATAAATAATTTAATTTATTTAATGTCTAAAAATTATAAAAAAAATACTATGATGTAGGAAATCTTTTTATATTTCCAATGAATATTTATAATAAAAAGTATGACTTGTATAACACCACTTAAAAATTGTTTTAGTAAAACATATCATGTTTGTGTCAATTTTACTTTTACATTAAATAAAATGTTATTTATGTCATTTCCCAACCAAAGTGGATCCATGGGGTCCCCAAGTTGACCCATGGATTTTCTAGGTCGGACATGATACAACCAATGAGGGTAAGACATGTGTCAAGCTCATCTCATTTTATTAAAACATTATTTTTACCTTAAACTACACTAATTACCACTAATCACGATTAAAAACTTAATAAGTTACTATTCATCAAAAAATTATTTTAATCTCATTGAACCACATTTTACTTCTTAATGACAACCATGTATGTCGGATTTTTGAAAATCAAAACACAATGATGGCAAAATTTCATTTAAACGGAAAATCAGTTTTTATAAGTACCACTTAGTGGTTTCACTATTCATAAAAAATTGAAGTTTTTCAGAAAAATCCCAAAAATTCACCCTAAGATATATTTTATATTCTGAATTCAAAAATGAAGTCCGTTTTACAAAATTCAAAACATATAAGTCACATTAATTAATTTAATAATTAATTCCCGCTGTCATGACAAATCGCGTGTTTTATGAAACAATAAGTATCAAAAGATTGACACTAGTTTAAGTCTGATTTCAAAGTGAAATTGATTCCAACGACCACTATTGGATTTAATGGTAAAAATATTTTCTAATTTCACTTTAAAACCAATTCAAAATATAATCTAATCATATAAATAAATTAGATTAAAAAGTGGTTTTGAATTAAAATACAACATTTTACACTATTCATTAAAAAAATGAACTTTATCGGAAAGATACCAAAAATTTACACAAAGTAAATTTTGATGTCCCGATTCTTAATAAGAGTTTTATTTGGTCCAAAAGAATGTTTAAGAGTGAACAAAACTATATTTAATGACGGTTCTCCATCAAAAGGTGATAAGTGAACCTTTAGTGAAAACTAGGGCATATACGCCTAAAATTGAATTCTTTCCGTATTTTAAGCCTTTATCTTTTATTGTATAAATGTAAAAATATTTAAGAACATATATAATCATATTTTAGTTATTTCTATCCATTCCCGCCATTACAATGGCTACATGTTAACTACCATTTAAAATAATATTATTTTATTATTAGAGTGCAACGTAAGATTCCCAAGAAACTCGTTGTTGCGTGTTGGGTACGCCATCGAGCATAGCGTCCCCTTTAAAGTCATATTAATATTTTATTCACAAATATGGATAAATATGAAAATGTCATATTCCTTATTTACCTGGGGTGTTACATCCTTCCCCCCTTTTGGTAATTGCGTCCTCGCAATTTTAAAATTGCGCTTGGAAACATCCTTGAACGTCCCACATCGGAACAAGAGTCGGTAAAACAATCACTTTAAAATAAAGAAAGATAAGCACAGAGGTCACCCGAGTTAACCCATACTAGGATTCTAAGTATGAAAATATGGACATGGAGGAGAAAACATAGGGTCATGTTCCGATGGAGAGTGATAGAAAACATGTTTAGGAGAAAGTTAACAATAAGAAAATCACAAACTTGTGATGGGTTAAACGGTGTTGGGTTCCCCAGTAGGAAAAGTTAATAGAAAACATTTTTGTTTTAAGTTACTTTTTATTGAGGAATTTATTCATAAGGAAGCATAATCACTTATCATGTTGACTTTCAACTTTTACTAGATTCCTTAGTCAAACTCATATTTTTTCCAAAAGACGAGTATTTAGGGAGACTTGTTCGCATTAAGAGTACTATAATCAACTTCTATAGAATCACCTAATCCCCAAATGAGAACTATATACATACCATGTATTTAGGCTTTAACCAAAACCAAAACCAAAAAGGTTAGTACAAGATCAGATAATCCAGAAAAGGATAACCCCTTATAAAAAGAAAATCTATTCTTAATCTCCAAAATTTGTCCAACAAAACCCAAAGTTCAACGTGGACCATCCAATAAACAATTTGTCCATAAAATTCTTCAAATTAAACCAATATAAGATTGAAACCCAAATATTTGAAGGATTTAGTCACATAGTCTTCCAAGTTAAATCGTAACATTTATCTCCAAACAACATCAGTTGCTCCTAAAGTCTCACATTGAAAAGTAATTATCCTAATCACATATCCTCCAAAATCAACTTACTCTTAATTCATAAAATCATATAACTAAAAAGAATCAGTCAAACTAACCAGGGACTTCACGTAGTCCAGTGGTAGGCGATAAATACCAGTCGCACTTTGGTTGTGGGTTCGATTCCCGCAGCATTGTCCGACGCAACGGGTTGTCACACGGTCTGCGTGTTGTCCTTTTTCCAAAACTATATAATTCTCAAATCATTTCCCAAAAAGGGATAAAATCATCAAAAATAACCATAACATAATTTAACCTCAATTTTATCTCATGACTTTCACTTCAATCATAACATATGGTAACCCATAATTACCTCAAAATTAAGGATCATATAAACCCAAATGGTTCTTTATAACTATGTCCACAAAATAAAAGATAACTATTACTTGAATAAAATTTGCCTATATTAAACATCAGGGTTACCCATAATATAAAAAGTCTTCTAATGTAACCCCATCATCAAAAGAGACTTAATACTCTTAAGAATTTCACCCTAACTCTTGAAGCCCTTATATGTTGACATCTTACTCATTCAACATTCTTCATGATCCATTATCCATTCCTTTCCAACTTATTCCGAAATACCTCTTTCCTACAAACAAAATCATGAATCATATCCTAAGATTCCAAAATAAGAAAACAATAGTCATGAAATAGTACATACCTTTGATTGGTCATTGTCAGTTTCTTCATCCTCAATCGGAATGGCATTAGGTATTGGTAAACGAATATTGGTACGCTCTTGGTGACCCCATTCACGAAACTTCTTCATAGGACATGTGTTTTCATAATGACCATGCACACCACATTTAAAACATTCAATTGATCCCTCAGAAAGAACTTCTTTCCCTTTCCTCGAGTCAACTGGATGCTTCCTTTTTCCATGGCAGGTTCTTGCTTTATGACCTTCATTTCCACATCTATAGCATATTTCTGTCCCTTTGAAACATTTTCCTAGGTGTTTCTTTCCACATATTTGACACATAGGTTTTTGAACACACTTACCTTTATGATTATTACCTATACTTCCGTAGGGATTTGTTTCTTGAATATATGATGCCTTAGAGAAATCTCCAAGGTTTAGGTGGTCAATCATGACTCCAGATAGTTGGTTGAGGATAATCAAAAGAGTTCTCATTTCAGCTCCCATATTATTCAGTTGCTTGCTCAAAAAACTGTCATAGTTTCCTTCACATCCACTGTTACTTTGGTGCCTTCTAGATCCAGCCATTTACTAAAACCAAAAAGGTCAGTGTGAGTATATCAACAAAACCATCATGTACTAATGAGTAAGATAGAAAATAAGATATAATTACTCATTCACTTTATCTAAAACTAAGACTCTTTCTGAAATCCTAACCATTATGGTAATTTTCACTTATGCTCAAAGAATACCCTAACCTCTAAAGTTATCTAAACCGACCTTTGATACCAACTATAAGGCCCCAGCCTTAAACCTTACTTAATATTGAGTTATTACAAGATTACACATTGAGGATCTCTTCAGGTTTAGAGTTTTAGAGAATTAGATCATGAAACTTGCATTACATCCACATTTAAACAAGGTGGTTACATAAAAGACAATATTTATTCTTCCCATCAATGGAAACCTATTTAAAATAAAACACAGATTCTTTCTTGACACATCCTTGACACTATCGTCACATCATGTACCTTTCCCTTGACCTGTGAAAAGCATTTCAAAAACTTGGGATGAGCATAAAAAGCTCAGTAAGGGTTATAAAAATATGTAAAGGAAACATGAGTTCATATATACATAAGAATGACATCATACTTTACCCATAAAACATAGGCATATCAAATCATGAATAAATCATATAAAACATAAGACATAAAGGTAACTTGAGGCATTCATAACATTCTTACGTAGGGAGTAACCCTCTTGGTTACGTTTGGAATACCCATCACAGTATATTCCCTAAATCTCTTCGGAGAAACCTTAACGTTTCACTCCTTCGCGTTACCCAATGCATTTGAGAGCTATATCGGGCTCACCCGCCCTTAGTTTATCACGGAACCACCCGTTTTCATAACAATGCCCAAGAACCATAACATAATCGTATCACATAAAACATGAATAAAGGAAACATAACATTTCCACATTTAAATCACAATATAACATTTTAGGATATTGAAATAATGAATCCATTCAAAAAGAAACCATTTCCAAAACTATTTAAAACATTTAATAAAGAGATTTTTGAATCAAAGTGTCCCATACCACCTTGAAGCTTTTAACATTTTAAACCATTAATATCCATATAAATAAATCCTTAAAACCATTTTGAGAACATGGATATTAATAAGAACAAATAATTAAAACATTTAAAACGATATTTTGGTGAAAGGGGTTTTACCAAAATTAGAGACACTTGAATACAATAATTGAGGAATAACATTTAGTCAGAACTTTATAATATCATGAGAATAAAAGGATTCATGATATAATACTCCAAAGGACAGTATATACACCATATAAGAGTGAATTGGTGCATAAAAACAATGAACCCTCAATAGAAATGTCAAATGTGATGAAATCCCTTATAAAGAAGGTATCATTAAATTAAGGACAAATCAATCTAAAAATATGTGTGACAAATATAAATACACCCAATATAATTGGATATTAAGTGTAAAACAATAAAAGGTCATTGACACATATTCAATGGATGACATATTCAATGACTACATGTTGAACCCAAAGAAATCAAAATTGGGTTAAAAAGTTCCCTTGACAGCCTAACGACATCACATCAAAATGAGTTGATGAGAGATAAAAAGTGTATCTCATCACTTGGACATAAAATTTACATCAATAAGGATATATGATAAAATATCCCAACATAACAACATGTAAATTAAAAGACCCAACAAAAGAAGTCTTTTAAAAAGAGGAGGGTGAAAGGTTCCCTTACCGACTTGGGTATCTTTCAAAACATACACCCCATGAAAGAAGGACAATAGATCATTGATGTAAATAATCATAAATGAAAGTATATTACACAAAGAGTATAATAATTGGCAGTACATACACCACTCAATGGAATTTGTGGCAAATGTAGCATAAATCTCACGGGAATAAAAGTGAGATGAAAAATCCCTTACGAAAACTCGGCAGCCTAACGGCGCTACATACAACTACCGAATATGGATTGATGAGATCAAATAGGGTATCTCATCACATTAAAATAAAATGTACAGAAAGAGGAATATAAAATAACATCCCCCAACATTAAAAAGAGGAGCCTAAAAGAAGTTACATAAAGGAGAGTACTTAAAAAGAAAGAGAGAGGTTAGATCTCTTACGAAAGTTCGGCAGCCTAACGGCGCCACTCAAAACATCCAAAATGGATTGATGAGAGAGAATAGGGTCTCTCATCACATGAAAATAAAAATTATAGTAGGAGTAATATAAAAGAACATCCGAATCATAAGAAAGATGAGCTTAAAAGAAATGACATAAAAGAGTGTACTTAAAAAGAAAGAGAGTTGTAGGATCCCTTACCTCAGGTCCGACTTGACTCGATCGTTCTTTAATCTCCTGAATAATAAACTTGAGTTAATTTCTAATTCCTTAAGAACCTTTTTCAAGTTCATTATTACTTTTATACCACATATTACCATGTCATAAACATTATGTACTCATTTAAGTTAATAATATTTGTTTTGCCGATATTTGGTTCTTAAGTCGAAAGTGGACTTCTTACAATTACATGTTGTTCATGTGGCCAAATGTTTATTATATCCAGAATTGTATTCATTATTTAGATATCATATATGTCATATATATCCAGTACATGCATGCATTTATAACATTACATAATCATTTAGAGGTAAGAAATGAAATGCACCGTTCATGGAGACGGTAAGCCGTACGTACGCATGAACGCTACTTTCATTTCTATTTCGTATTTTATAGAATGGAATAATAATGATATAAAGGTATATTATAATTCCAGTATAATATCATATATAATATCATATTTACATCCTTTATACATCCCACATATGGTATTTAACGAATCAAATCACTTTGAGGGGGCGGTAGTCCGCACTTCCTTAAATGAAGATATCGCGTATACCCATAATGGAAGCCATAAAGGTAAGACAAAAATGAAAAATACAGAAGCATAAATAAAACATAAACATATTATATATCATATATAAAAATAGTGACATCATAATGGACACCTTTGAAGGTGTTAAATGAGTATTGAACAATCATCGTTTCGGGAGGCAGAATTTCACCATCCACGGAAACCGTATGTTCTTTAACCATTTGATGTAGTTGTGTGAGAGTGTAGCTCGAATAAATCTTATAACAACATCATAGTATATTGAAGATACTGGTGTTGTTACAAAAGAAGTAAATAAAAATAGTTTAGGGGGTTGGAGAAGCAAAATAAAACAAATGAACATGAGAGAATGAATTACCTTTAAAAGTGTAACTCCTTTTGATTTGAGCCTAAAGGCTTCCTTTGAAAGGATTCTGCCAAAAGGTAATCCTCTAGGATGAGGAGAGGGATGTGGAGAGAGTAAATGGGCAGGGTTTGGCCGAGACAAAGGCTTGAGGAGTGTGTTAAATGAGGTAGAGGTGGGGGCCTTTTATAAGAGGAGAGGAGGGGCACTTTTGGAAAGTAAAGAAATATTACTTTATTTGAAAATGTGTTTCGGTTTCAAAAGGTCCCACATTGATATAATTCGTGGATAAGGTGATAAGGCTTCGAAATCCACTCATCCAATAAGTTTTGGACATGTTTAGTTCATAGATTTTACATTATCTTTCCATTTTATTTAAATCGTCAAATAATGATGTCATCGCTGCATCATTATTATGTCATAAATAGATTAATTTATTTAATGTCTAAAAATTATAAAAAAAATACTATGATGTAGGAAATCGTTTTAGCTTTCCAATGAATATTTATAATCAAAAATATGACTTGTATAACACCACTTAAAAATTGTTTTAGTAAAACATATCATGTTTGTGTCAATTTTACTTTTACATTAAATAAAATGTTATTTATGTCATTTCCCAACCAAAGTGGATCCATGGGGTCCCCAAGTTGACCCATGGCTTGTCTTGTTCGTCCATGATACAACCAATGAGGGTAAGACATGTGTCAAGCTCATCTCATTTTATTAAAGCATTATTTTTACCTTAAACTACACTAATTACCACTAATCGCGATTAAAAACTTAATAAGTTACTATTCACCAAAAAATTATTTTAATCTCATTGAACCACATTTTACTTCTTAATGACAACCATGTATGTAGGATTTTTGAAAATCAAAACACAATGATGGAAAAATTTCATTTAAACGGAAAATCAGTTTTTATAAGTACCACTTAGTGGTTTCACTATTCATCAAAAATTGAAGTTTTTCAGAAAAATCCCAAAAATTCACCCTAAGCTATATTTGATATTCTGAATTCAAAAATGAAGTCCGTTTTAAAAAATTCAAAACATATAAGTCACATTAATTAATTTAATAATTAATTCCCGCTGTCATGACAAATAGCGTGTTTTATGAAACAATAAGTATCAAAAGATTGACACTAGTTTAAGTCTGATTTCAAAGTGAAATTGATTCCAACGACCACTATTGGATTTAATGGTAAAAATATTTTCTAATTTCACTTTAAAACAAATTCAAAATATAATCTAATCATATAAATAAATTAGATTAAAAAGTGGTTTTGAATTAAAATACAACATTTTACACTATTCATTAAAAAAATGAACTTTATCGGAAAGATACCAAAAATTTACACAAAGTAAATTTTGATCTCCCGATTCTTAATAAGAGTTTTATTTGGTCCAAAAGAATGTTTAAGAGTGAACAAAACTATATTTAATGACGGTTCTCCATCAAAAGGTGATAAGTGAACCTTTAGTGAAAACTAGGGCATATAAGCCTAAAATTGAATTCTTTCCGTATTTTAAGCCTTTATCTTTTATTGTATAAATGTAAAAATATTTAAGAACATATATAATCATATTTTAGTTATTTATATCCATTCCCGCCATTACAACAGCTACATGTTAACTACTATTTAAAATAATATTATTTTATTATTAGAGTGCAACGTAAGATTCCCAAGAAACTCATTGTTGCGTGTTGGGTACGCCATCGAGCATAGCGTCCCATTTAAAGTCATATTAATATTTTATTCACAAATATGGATAAATATGAAAATGTCATATTCCTTATTTACCTGGGGTGTTACATCCTTCCCCCTTTTGGGAATTGCGTCCTCGCAATTTTAAAATTGCGCTTGGAAACATCCTTGAACGTCCCACATCGGAACAAGAGTCGGTAAAACAATCACTTTAAAATAAAGAAAGATAAGCACAGAGGTCACCCGAGTTAACCCATACTAGGATTCTAAGTATGAAAATATGGACATGGAGGATAAAACATAGGGTCATGTTCCGATGGAGAGTGATAGAAAACATGTTTAGGAGAAAGTTAACAATAAGAAAATCACAAACTTGTGATGGGTTAAACGGTGTTGGGTTCCCCAGTAGGAAAAGTTAATAGACAACATTTTTGTTTTAAGTTACTTTTTATTGAGGAATTTATTCATAAGGAAGCATAATCACTTATCATGTTGACTTTCAAATTTTACTAGATTCCTTAGTCAAACTCATATTTTTTCCAAAAGACGAGTATTTAGGGAGACTTGTTCGCATTAAGATTACTATAATCAACTTCTAGAGAATCACCTAATCCCCAAAAGAGAACTATATACATCCCATGTATTTAGGCTTTAACCAAAACCAAAACCAAAAAGGTTAGTACAAGATCAGATAATCCAGAAAAGGATAACCCCTTATAAAAAGAAAATCTATTCTTAATCTCTAAAATTTGTCCAACAAAACCCAAAGTTCAACGAGGACCATCCGATAAACAATTTTTCCATAAAATTCTTCAAAGTAAACCAATATAAGATTGAAACCCAAATATTTGAAGGATTTAGTCACATAGTCTTCCAAGTTAAATCGTAACATTTATCTCCAAACAACATCAGTTGCTCCTAAAGTCTCACATTGAAAAGTAATTATCCTAATCACATATCCTCCAAAATCAACTTACTATTAATTCATAAAATCATATAACTAAAAAGAATCAGTCAAACTAACCAGGGACTTCACGTAGTCCAGTGGTAGGCGATAAATACCAGTCGCACTTTGGTTGTGGGTTCGATTCCCGCAGCATTGTCCGACGCAACGGGTTGTCACACGGTCTGCGTGTTGTCCTTTTTCCAAAACTATATAATTCTCAAATCATTACCCCAAAAGGGATAAAATCATCAAAAATAACCATAAAATAATTTAACCTCAATTTTATCTCATGCCTTTCACTTCAATCATAACATATGGTAACCCATAATTACCTCAAAAGTAAGGATCATATAAACCCAAATGGTTCTTTATAACTATGTCCACAAAAGAAAAGATAACTATTACTTGAATAAAATTTGCCTATATTAAACATCAGGGTTACACATAATATAAAAAGTCTTCTAATGTAACCCCATCATCAAAAGAGACTTAATACTCTTAAGAATTTCACCCTAACTCTTGAAGCCCTTATATGTTGACATCTTACTCATTCAACATTCTTCATGATCCATTATCCATTCCTTTCCAAATTATTCCGAAATACCTCTTTCCTACAAACAAAATCATGAATCATATCCTAAGATTCCAATATAAGAAAACAATAGTCATGAAATAGTACATACCTTTGATTGGTCATTGTCAGTTTCTTCATCCTCAATCGGAATGGCATTAGGTATTGGTAAACGAATATTGGTACGCTCTTGGTGACCCCATTCACGAAACTTCTTCATAGGACATGTGTTTGCATAATGACCATGCACACCACATTTAAAACATTCAATTGATCCCTCAGAAAGAACTTCTTTCCCTTTCCTCGAGTCAACTGGATGCTTCCTTTTTCCATGGCAGGTTCTTGCTTTATGACCTTCATTTCCACATCTATAGCATATTTCTGTCCCTTTGAAACATTTTCCTAGGTGTTTCTTTCCACATCTTTGACACATAGGTTTTTGAACACACTTACCTTTATGATTATTACCTATACTTCCGTAGGGATTTTTTTCTTGCATATATGATGCCTTAGAAAAATCTCCAAGGTTTAGGTGGTCAATCATGAATCCAAATAGTTGGTTGAGGATAATCAAAAGAGTTCTCATTGCAGCTCCCATATCATTCAGTTTCTTGCTCAAAAAACTGTCACAGTTTCCTTCACATCCACTGTTACTTTGGTGCCTGCTAGATCCAGCCATTTACTAAAACCAAAAAGGTCAGTGTGAGTATATCAACAAAACCATCATGTACTAATGAGTAAGATATAAAATAATATATACTTACTCATTCAATTTATCTAAAACTAAGACTCTTTCTGAAATCCTAACCATTATGGTAATTGTCACTTATGCTCAAAGAATACCCTAACCTCTAAAGTTATCTAAACCGACCTTTGATACCAACTATAAGGCCCCAGCCTTAAACCTTACTTAAACTTGAGTTATTACAAGATTACACATTGAGGATCTTTTCAGGTTTAGAATTTTAGAGAATTAGATCATGAAACTTGCATTACATCCACATTTAAACAAGGTGGTTACATAAAAGACAATATTCATTCTTCCCATCAATGGAAACCTATTTAAAATAAAACACGGATTCTTTCTTGACACATCCTTGACAATATCGTCACATCATGTACCTTTCCCTCGACCTGTGAAAAGCATTTCAAAAACTTGGGATGAGCATAAAAATCACAGTAAGGGTTATAAAAATATGGAAAAGAAACATGAGTTTATATATACATAATAATGAAATCATACTTTACCCATAAAACATAGGCATATCAAATCATGAATAAATCATAGAAAAAATAAGACATAAAGGTAACTTGAGGCATTCATAACATTCTTACGTAGGGAGTAACCCTCTTGGTTACGTTTGGAATACCCATCACAGTATATTCCCTAAATCTCTTCGAAGAAACCTTAACGTTTCACTCCTTCGCGTTACCCAATGCATTGGAGAGCTATATCGGGCTCACCCGCCCTTAGTTTATCACGGAACCACCCGTTCTTCATAACAATGCCCAAGAACCATAACATAATCGTATCACATAAAACATGAATAAAGGAAACATAACATTTCCACATTTCAATCACAATATAACATTTTAGGATATTGAAATAATGAATCCATTCAAAAAGAAACCATTTCCAAAACCATTTAAAACATTTAATAAAGAGATTTTTGAATCAAAGTGTCCCATACCAACTTGAAGCTTTTAACATTTTAAACCATTAATATCCATATAAATAAATCCTTAAAACCATTTTGAAAACATGGATATTAATAAGAACAAATAATTAAAACATTTAAAACGATATTTTGGTTAAAGGGGTTTTACCAAAATTAGAGACACTTGAATACAATAATTGAGGAATAACATTTAGTCAGAACTTTATAATGTCATGCGAATAAAAGGATTCATGATATAATACTCCAAAGGACAGTATATACACCATATAAGAGTGAATTGGTGCATAACAACAATGAACCCTCAATAGAAATGTCAAATGTGATGAAATCCCTTATAAAGAAGGTATCCTTAAATTAAGGACAAATCAATCTCAAAATATGTGTGACAAATATAAATACACCCAATATAAGTGGATATTAAGTGTAAAACAATAAAAGGTCATTGACACATATTCAATGGATAACATATTCAATGACTACATGTTGAACCCAAAGAAATCAAAATTGGGTTAAAAAGTTCCCATGACAGCCTAACGGCATCACATCAAAATGAGTTGATGAGAGATAAAAAGTGTATCTCATCACTTGGACATAAAATTTACATCAATAAGGATATATGAGAACATATCCCAACATAACAACATGTAAATTAAAAGACCCAACAAAAGAAGTCTTTTAAAAAGAGGAGGGTGAAAGGTTCCCTTACCGACTTGGGTATCTTTCAAAACATACACCCCATGAAAGAAGGACAATAGATCATTGATGTAAATACTCATAAATGAAAGTATATTACACAAAGAGTAGAATAATTGGCAGTACATACACCACTCAATGGAATTTGTGGCAAATGTAGCATAAATCTCACGGGAATAAAAGTGAGATGAAAAATCCCTTACGAAAACTCGGCAGCCTAACGACGCCACATACAACTACCGAATATGGATTGATGAGATCAAATAGGGTATCTCATCACATTACAATAAAATGTACAGCAAGAGGAATATAAAATAACATCCCCCAACATTAAAAAGAGGATTCTGAAAGAAGTGACATAAAGGAGAGTACTTAAAAAGAAAGAGAGAAGTTAGATCTCTTAAGAAAGTTCGACAGCCTAACGGCGCCACTCAAAACTTCCAAAATGGATTGATGAGAGAGAATAGGGTCTCTCATCACATGAACATAAAAATTACAGTAGGAGTAATATAAAATAACATCCCAATCATAAGAAATATGAGCTTAAAAGAAATGACATAAAAGAGTGTACTTAAAAAGAATGAGAGTTGTAGGATCCCTTACCTCAGGTCCGACTTGACTCGATCGTTCTTTAATATCCTGAATAATAAACTTGAGTTAATTTCTAATTCCTTAAGAAACTTTTTCAAGTTCATTATTACTTTTATACCACTTATTACCATGTCATAAACATTATGTACTCATTTAAGTTAATAATATTTGTTTTGCCGATATTTGGTTCTTAAGTCGAAAGTGGACTTCTTACAATTACATATTGTTCGTGTGGCCAAATGTTTATTATATCCAGAATTTTATTCATTATGTAGATATCATATATTTCATATATATCCGGTACATTCATGCATTTATAACATTACATAATCATTTAGAGGTAAGAAATGAAATGCACCGTTCATGGAGACGGTAAGCCGTACGTACGCATGAACACTACTTTCATTTCTATTTCGTATTTTATAGAATGAAATAATAATGATATAAAGGTATATTATAATTACAGTATAATATCATATATAATATCATATTTCCATCCTTTATACATCCCACATATGGTATTTAACGAATCAAATCACTTTGAGGGGGCGGTAGTCCGCACTTCCTTAAATGAAGATATCGCGTATACCCATAATGGAAGCCATAAAGGTAAGACAAAAATGAAAAATACATAAGCATAAATAAAACATAAACATATTATATATCATATATAAAAATAGTGACATCATAATGGCCACCTTTGAAGGTGTTAAATGAGTATTGAACAATCATCGTTTCGGGAGGCAGAATTTCACCATCCACGGAAACCGTATGTTCTTTAACCATTTGATGTAGTTTTGTGAGAGTGTAGCTCGAATAAATCTTATAACAACATCCTAGTATATTGAATATACTGGTGTTGTTACAAAAGAAGTAAATAAAAAGATTTTAGGGGGTTGGAGAAGCAAAATAAAACAAATGAACATGAGATAATTAATTACCTTTAAAAGTGTAACTCCTTTTGATTTGAGCCTAAAGGCTTCCTTTGAAAGGATTATGCCCAAAGGGAATCCTCTAGGATGAGTAGAGGGATGTGGATAGAGTAAATGGGCAGGGGTTGGCCGAGCCAAAGGCTTGAGGAGTGTGTTAAATGAGGCAGAGGTGGGGGCCTTTTATAAGAGGAGAGGAGGGGCACTTTTAGAAAGTAAAGAAATATTACTTTATTTGAAAATGTGTTTCGGTTTCAAAAGGTCCCACATTGATATAATTCGTGGATAAGGTGATAAGGCTTCGAAATACACTCATCCAATAAGTTTTGGACATGTGTAGTTCATATATTTTACATTATCTTTCCAGTTTATTTAAATCGTCAAATAATGATGTCATCGCTGCATCATTATTATGTCATAAATAATTTAATTTATTTAATGTCTAAAAATTATAAAAAAAATACTATGATGTAGTAAATCTTTTTATCTTTCCAATGAATATTTATAATAAAAAATATGACCTGTATAACACCACTTAAAAATTGTTTTAGTAAAACATATCATGTTTGTGTCAATTTTACTTTTACATTAAATAAAATGTTATTTATGTCATTTCCCAACCAAAGTGGATCCATGGGGTCCCCAAGTTGACCCATGGCTTTTCTTGGTCGGCCATGATACAACAAATGAGGGTAAGACATGTGTAAATCTCATCTCATTTTATTAAAGCATTATTTTTACCTTAAACTACACTAATTACCACTAATCGCGATTAAAAACTTAATAAGTTACTATTCACCAAAAAATTATTTTAATCTCATTGAACCACATTTTACTTCTTAATGAAAACCATGTATGTCGGATTTTTGAAAGTCAAAACACAATGATGGCAAAATTTCATTTAAACGGAAAATCAGTTTTTATAAGTACCACTTAGTGGTTTCACTATTCATCAAAAATTGAAGTTTTTCAGAAAAATCCCAAAAATTCACCCTAAGCTATATTTGATATTCTGAATTCAAAAATGAAGTCCGTTTTACAAAATTCAAAACATATAAGTCACATTAATTAATTTAATAATTAATTCCCGCTGTCATGACAAATAGCGTGTTTTATGAAACAATAAGTATCAAAAGATTGACACTAGTTTAAGTCTGATTTCAAAGTGAAATTGATTCCAACAACCACTATTGGATTTAATGGTAAAAATATTTTCTAATTTAACTTTAAAACCAATTCAAAATATAATCTAATCATATAAATAAATTAGATTAAAAAGTGGTTTTGAATTAAAATACAACATTTTACACTATTCATTAAAAAAATGAACTTTATCGGAAAGATACCAAAAATTTACACAAAGTAAATTTTGATGTCCCGAATCTTAATAAGAGTTTTATTTGGTCCAAAAGAATGTTTAAGAGTGAACAAAACTATATTTAATGACGGTTCTCCATCAAAAGGTGATAAGTGAACCTTTAGTGAAAACTAGGGCATATAAGCCTAAAATTGAATTCTTTCCGTATTTTAAGCCTTTATCTTTTATTGTATAAATGTAAAAATATTTAAGAACATATATAATCATATTTTAGTTATTTATATCCATTCCTGCCATTACAACGACTACATGTTAACTACCATTTAAAATAATATTATTTTATTATTAGAGTGCAACGTAAGATTCCCAAGAAACCCGTTGTTGCGTGTTGGGTACGCCATCGAGCATAGCGTCCCTTTTAAAGTCATATTAATATTTTATTCACAAATATGGATAAATATGAAAATGTCATATTACTTATTTACCTGGGGTGTTACATTAAGGCTGGGGCCTTATATATGGGGATTGGGAAATCCCTACATGCCATTTGAGAATCCGTTGGGGTACCGGTTTTGATGGTATCTTGGTTCAGTTTCTTTAAATTGGTATCAGAGCAGGTCTTTCCCTAAGAGTCCTCATCTTGGAACATCTGGTTAATGAGGTATAGGATTGTTGATACATGAAAGGTAGGTTGCTGTGAGTGTCTGGAGATATCCTACCATGATGAGCCTCATGTTCCCATTAGATTTTGGAATGTGTGTCTCATGTATTTAGTTTTTTGATCTTGATCCTCAAACCATTCGATTCGGGAGCAATTGGGAAATACTGGATCCATAATTGTTGGCCATAGGGATGGTGTAACACACTAAAATTCAAAGACCACAAGAAATTATTTCTGATAGCGGTCTGATTGTGGGATCCCATTAAGCCCACATATACTTTCCCTAACATGAAGCATTTAATCATGGATATAGAAGGTCAGATGCATGAGTTCCTCACCATCCAGTCGATCCATTGAATCCCATATAGGTAATTCATTGGGGGTGGGTGTGGGTGTTGCATTGCTAATTCCATGGAATGGATAGGTGTAGGTTTTGTATATGTGGATGACCCTACAGACCTCAATGGTGTTGGGGGGCCAGGATTTGGCTATGATCGAAATTCCATTTCCATCATCATCACCATTGGACTATGGACCTCAAAGGATCATTCAAACATCTTGGAGTCTACAAAGGATCTTTAACACTGATATTTTCATTAAAATGGAATTCTTGTATAGCTAGAAAGAAACATCGAGCTAGATTTTCTTCACTCTCCTCATTATTAAGAGAAAAAATGGTGAGAGTGAGAAGTGAGATTTTGGTCAACAAGGAACAAGGGAATGAATAAAGGATGTGTTTCAGTAGAAACATTGAATAAATTGCACTTTTCCACGTTTTGTGTGGGTTTAAATAAATACGGAAGAAGGGTTGTCAAAAAAATCCACATCAATATTATGATTATATATCTTGAATAATTTTAGTCAATTTTATTCTTGATTATTCATTAAATTAAATCAATTAATTTAGTATAAATTTTAAAATGTATCTCAATATCATTCTTATAATGATCTTAAATGAAAATAGAAAACTCATTGAGACATATGAAGTTGGGTGAAAAATTGTCAATTAATCAATTCAATGAATATTGCAGGTAGATTTAAATGCAATGAAATGCCAAATTGCCAACTAGTTACTGTGCAATTTAATCACAATGTTAAATTTCCAACAAAATGATATCAATTTTCATATATAAAATATAGAAGATATATAATAAACACATATTAGAACTTGTATCATATAAATCTCATTAATAATAACAAAATTGTTTATGCTAGATCATATTGTTTTTCAAACTATAAAAAAATGATTCATAATACATTTTTTATGTGTTGTAATTTTATGAACATCAATATAACACATGATGTGGTTAGTATCTCTGAAAGTGCTTTTTTTTCAACACAAAATTGTCATTTTAGTTTAAGACACTCGTCAAATATAGAAAACCAAGAAAACTAGTTTGGATTGTTTTCAAAATTTATAAAAATGATTCATAATGATTTTTTATGTGTATGAATTGACTACACATCAATATAACACATGAGGTGGTCGATATAACTCTATGTAAATGTTTTCAATATAAAATAGTCATTTTAGTTGAAAACACACATCACATAGCCAAAATCAATAAAATGAGATCATATTTTTTTAAAACATTTGGAAAATAATCCATATTTTAATTTTCATGTTTAGGAATTTACTACACAAAAATCCAACATATGATGTGGTCGGTATGACTCAAAGCACATGTTTTCAATATAGAAGCGTCATTTTAGTTTAAAACTCATCAAATATCCAAAACTGAGAATATGAGATCATATTATATTAAAAAATTATTATAAAAATTCAGAATTCATTTTTTGATGTGTAGAAACTGATCACATCTCATTCTAACACCTGATGTGGCCTATATGACATGAAATTTATGTTTTCAATATAAAAGTTTCATTTTAGTTTAAAGAGTATTTCAAATTAAAAAATTGAGAAAACAAGTTTATGCTATTTTTAAACATTATAAAAACTATCCATAATTCATTATTGATGTGTAGGAATCAACCACACATGAATCCAACACCCAATGTGGCCAGTATGACTAAAATTACATGTTTTCAGTACAAAAGTGTCATTTTAGTTTGAAACACATGTCACATCACCAAAACACATAAAAAGAGATTGTATTGTTTAAAAAAAATCACACAATCCACAAAGCATTTTTCACCTATATAAAATTACTTAATATCTATCCGACACACATTGTGGTTGGTATGATTTGAATTATGTGCTTTCAATACAAAATTATCATTTTAGATTAAAACACATATCACATAGACAAATATAAGAAAACAAGATCATATTGTTTTCATACATTAGGATAATAATCCATTACTCATTTAAGACATATAGAAATCAACCCCACATCAATCTGAAACCTGATGTGGTTAGTATAACTATAAACACATGTTTTCAATATAAAGGTGTCATTTTAGTTTAAAACACATATCACATAGCCACAACAGAGAAAAAATTCTCAGATTATTTTCAAAATTTTGGATAATGATCCATAAATAATTTTCATTATATAGGAATTGACTACATTCCAATCTGACACATGATGTGGTCAATATGAATTGAAGATTGTTTTTTCAAAATAAGTGTCATTTTAGTTTAAAACATATCACATAGCCAAAAAAACATGCTCAGATATTTTTCAAACATTATAAAAGTGATCGATAATTCATTTTTGACATGTAGGAATCAACCACACATCAATTTAACACCCGATGTGGTTAGTATGACTTGAAGTGCGTGTTTTAAATAAAAAGTTCATCTTATCTTAAAACACATGACCCATCCCCAAAAATGAGAAAACAAGCATATATTATTTCTAAAAAATAGGAAAATGATCTATAATTAATTTTTAATATGTAGGAATTGACTGAAAAACAATTTTACACATGATGTGGTTGGTATGACTCGAAGTACACGTTTTCAATACAAAAGTGTAATTTTTGTTTAATACACACATCAAATAGAAAAAAATAAGAAAAATACCTTGGATTATTTTAAAACATTAGGGAAATGATTCAAAATTAATTTTTGACATGTATGATTTAAACTCACATAAATCCGACACATGATGTGACCGATATGAATCAAAGTGTGTGTTTTCAATATGAAGGTGTAATTTTACATTAAAACATTCATCAGTAAACAAAATAAATAAAATGATATCAGAATAATTTAATACTTTATAAAAATGACCCATAATTCATTTGTGACATGTATAAATTGACTACACTTAAATCTAACACATGATGTCGTAGGTATGACTCGATGTGTTTGTTTTCAATATTTAAGTGTCATTTTAGTTTAAAATGCCCATCACATATGAAAAACTAACCAGACAAGATCAGTTTGTTTTCTCATCATTTTATCTGGTATTACTTAACTATTTTCATTATCATTTTAATATAATTCTTATTTAGTTAATTTTCATAGAGATAATGCTTGAAGATGAACAAGATATGGTGTGATAGTTGAAGGCTTATCCTCAAAATGAATGTTCCCTTGAATTGGATTACATCCATAGTGAGTTTCTTATTTCCACAAATGTGATCCAATTGAAGATAACCTTCTTTTAAAAACAAAAAGTAATGGAGTGATGTGCAAGAATCAACTTCAACTCAATCTGATACATGATATTTCTGGTAAGACTCAATGTATATATTTTTAGTTTAGAATTTACACTTTTTGTTAATTTTTTATTTATATCATTACGAACATAATAATTTCTTTCTAATAACAGTGCATTCTTTTGCTTGAGTTGGACCGGTTTTTTCAACATCTAATAGCTTAATAGGGGTTTGGGGGCCAAAGATAAAGTAATATTCTCCTATGATTTTTTAAATTCATTTTTACCCAAGTGTCTTGTGAAAATCACATGTTTAATTAAATTCCCTCAAATGACGAGTGATGTTTCTCTATATGTTTATATTTTTTAGTTATCAAATTAATAATTGTGAATTTATTAATTGTGATAAATACATAAAAATTTGTGGTTAATATTAAGTTTATAAACTATTACAGAAATTTAATGGAAACTGTGTTTGAAATGTTAATGTTGGGAATACCGTGAGATATTTAAATAATAATAATTATTTTGTTTTTTATAATTATTATAATTAAATTGGGAAAATAATATTTTTGAGTGATAAATTATAATATGTATATATATGGATTCAATATATATAAATATAAATATATATATAAATATATATATCTGTGTGTGTGTGTGGTTGTGTGTATATATATATATATACAGGTGTGTAAATAAATATATAATGTATTTATATATATATATACAAGTAAAAAAATATGTATATATAGATATATGTGGATGTGTATATATATATAACAAGTATATTTTGGTTATATATATATGTGTGTGTGTGTGTGTGTTTGCGTGTGTATGGATGGGGGTGTTTATATATATATATGAGGTGTGTTTGTGTGTGTGTGTATGGATGACCATTAATATAAATAAATGGATGGTTTAATGTGTTTTATATTGGGGTTGAATAAAAACATATAATATTTCATGAAATTGGGTAGTTCACAAAATTTAGGAAAGAGAAAAAAATAATTAATTAGAATTAATTTGGTTGAATAATTATTAAATAAAATGAAAAAATATATTAATGGGGAATAGGGAGGAACCCATGGGAGGATTCTCAATGTACATAAGATTTTTTCCCCAATATCACACCACACTCTAACTTTATTCCTCTCTCATATTATTTTTTATTTTATTTTATTATTCCATCAAAAATTATTTATTTGATATCTCATGTGATATTTATCAGATTGACTCACTATTCATTCCATTGGATTCATCTCGATGCAGATAAATTTATTACTAAGCTTTTTTTGAAGGCACTGAGGATTCATTGGTGTGTTATCATTTTTTGGTTGGGTGCAAGCATGGTTTGGGTGACAAAAACTTTGGTAAACCTTGACATCAACATGGAATATCATGAGGTATGAAGTTCCTTACCTTTATGGGATCTCATTTACACATGATTCTATACATGATTTATGTATTGGATTATTTTCTACCGTGATTTTTTGTGATCACATGTGGGTGCATGTGTAGCCCATAAGACCCGTTGTCATTTGATGAGTGATATTAGTGTATCCTTTTCAATATTTGATTATTATCACATGATGTTATGTTTACTGATTTATTTATCAAAATGATATATTATACTATTCCTTCTAACGTTCTCACCATTTATATATGTTACCATGTATTGGTGGTTGTTAGTGGTACTTGAGGTAGGTGAACTATTGTGAAATATTTTTTCCCATTATAGGGGGAGTGTTCTTGACTTATGATGATGGATAAAATGGACATGATAATAGGTAAGAGATATGATGGAATGTCATTTTGAGGATGTACTCAATTCCAATGTATTAGGATGCTCAATTCATAGTTGACCTTCTAGGTTAATGATGTCTATAACACCCTATAATGTTAATGTGTTAAAAGGATAAATGATTTATCTCATGTCAGCAAGGTGAACCTTTATTTTTGAGAGCCTACCTAATTATAACTCCATAGTTAAGCATTTTTTTCCTAGAGTAGTGATCGTTATGGGTGAAATTATGGTATTTTTCTCAGGGTATGTGTGAGTGAGGACAAAGAACACTAGAGAGAACATGTGTTCACCTACGAGAAAATTCGTTAGTATGATGACCCATTTGGGCATGTGGGTGGGCCCCAGGAGGGGATGACATGTCTGTGGGGAAACTAGTGGTGTTTGGTAGGCCAGGCTCCAATGGTCATGTTAAGGATGGGTTTCTATTCTTTCAGAGGGGACCGGTTTTTACATTAGTATCAAAGGATGAACCCATCTTTAAGTGTGGTGGCACTGCTTGGGTTGAGATATAGGGTCTATAATGAGTACGTTGTGCTCTGGGGGGGGGTGGTGAATGTAAAAAAACATAATGTTAATGGTTTAAAACGTTAAATGATATGACTCATGTAAATAAGGTGAACCTTTCTTTTCAATATCCTACTTGATTAGAACTCCATAGTTAAAGAGTGATTGGTTTGGAGTAGTGATTGGGATGGGTGACCTACTGGATGTTTCCTTTGGTGTGTGTGAGTAAGGAAAAATAACACAAAAAAGAACATGTGTTAGATTATGGGAACATTCATTAGTCTGATGACCCATTCAGGCATGTGGGTGGGCTCGAGGATGGGACCACGTATATGTGGGGAAACTTGTGGTTCCTGGGGGGCTAGGACCCTATGACCATGTTAAGGAGGGGTGTCTATGCTATCAGCAGGGCATAGTTTTTACAATATATACCAGGCACTCAAAACCTAGTTCAATTTCAAGAGATATTATACACATATGGCAAGGGATATGATGTTAAAATGGAAGGCTATATTGTATATTCAATTCATTATTTGTATCCAAGTGTAAATTTCTTGATGCCTATTTTATTTTCAATGAGTGCAATCGATGACTAGATGATCTGTGAGCAGCGTGCTTGATACACAGTAGATTTTTGAGTTGCATACTTGATTCCTAGTTAATTTTTTAGAAGCATGGAATACTTGGGGACCATGGGAGAAACAAGTTGTATATATTCACAATGACATGATGTTTTCAAGTAGAAGGTGAACTATCCATATGGTTAGTTTTCAGTAACTTCTGATTTCCTCTTGTTATCGTTCTGGTATAGAGCTGATGGAGGCGCAACTAGGGGTTTGTGGTATCTTGGATAGAAAACCACTTCATGGTTTTTAATTTTATGATAATATTCTTGTTATATATTTATTATTATTATTTCATACACATGTATACATGAGAACATCCAGTTAAGGACACATTAGTGGTGTCATACTATGTCCTGTACTCACACCCTACTTGAGAATTTCAGTGTGCTTGTATATTTCGTGAGAGATATGATGAGGGGAATGATCCATGTGGTAGAATATTGAGATGAGGAGTGTGGATAAAGTTGTGGGTTACGAGAAACACTAAAAAGAATCGAAGTACATTATTTATTTATTTATCTGATTTATTTACTCTATACATAATTTACAATTTTTTGAGATGATTTATTTATTTGACATGTATTATATTTATTAATTTATCATACATGTTTAATATGGTTTATTTTGTTATTTATTGATTATTATTGATCATATGACATGATAATGAGGTTATAGTCTCCCCATTGTCAGGCTCAAACCCTCACTACTAGTCGGCAGCCTCTTACGTATGAGGAGGTGCGAATGAGGTCATGTGGAACTCCATCTTGTACCAAATAGTTTAGGTTTTAATGTCAAAAATATTTTATATAATTCCATAAATAGTTTATTTATGTCAAATTTTCACCTTATAAGTTAAAATTACAACCCTTTAATATTAAAAAAAATTGTTATCATAGTTAAAATTAAAATTGGTCAAATAAGTGTGAATGAAAATGATAAGGTTTAAAATAAAACCAAAAATAGTATAACTTATAGTGGATAATAGGATCACAACACTATCCTAGATTCAAATCATTTTCCATTCAGTTTCATTTTTTCTAATAATGAGTGTATAATAATTTAATTTCTTGATAAATTCCAAAAGTTCCCCTCACCTAATTATAAAAGAGAACCTCATCTCTCACTTATTTACAGCACATTAAGCCTTATAGATTAAAAAAAATCTAGAAAATTATCTTTTAAATATTATTTTCTACATTCTATTGGTTATAGTCTTCCTAAAAGAAAGGCTCCAAAACCTTTTATATGATATCTAAAGGAATCATTTCAAATAAGAGGTTATGACCATAACTGAAAAATTTATTTTTTAGTATTATTTATCTCCACCAAATATATTGTATTTATCATAATATAATAAATTTAATAACCTAAATATGCAGAAATATTATTATGATTATGAAAACACCATTATAAAACTTTTTCTTATAAAATGAGAAGTGAAAGTATCACTCGTGCATACGTATGACTTACTGTCTCCACATAGAGATACAATTATTATTTGATAACCATATTTTATGGTTGGTTATTATAATGGGTTTAATATTAATATATTATATTAGTGAAAAAATTATACTTCTGGAATGATAATATTATGGATACCATCTTACCATCCAATCCTTTTGGAAATGATAACATCACTCGTGAGTACGTGTAGACTACCACCTCCATGAAGCGATGTGATTAATTTTTCATTTATATTTTAATTGGGTGGTAATGAGGATTAATTTGATAAATATATATGATATATATGATATAATAATTATACAATAAAGGTAAATTAATATTTACCTTTCCTTTGTTCCATCCATTGAAAAATTAAAACACCATTCATGTGTATGTACGTCCGACCATCTCCATGAACCATGCAATTAATTCTTCTTTTTATAATATTTATGGATGACTCTAAATATGTATATAATTAATATATTTTATATTTATATCATTATTAATATTCTTTAGATTATGGAACAAAGATAAATATTCAAGGACTTCAACTACTGAACTGAAATACACATGATAAATGAAACAGATAACACACGGAAATAACAATTTTAATAAGGAATTATTGATAAAAGGGGGTGTTTAAATTTTTTAGAGGGATAATATATGATAATATAAGTATTAGAATTAGAATATTATAGAATTATAATGAATTTAAATTTATTATACAAGATGTTAAGGTTATTTCAAAGCAAGATGAACTCGAGGTAAGGTATTTTTTCCTAAATTTTATTTCTATGGGGAACATGATTTATATTCCATTTGTTTATTTTTTATGGTTTATATAATTATAATGAATTTATTTTATGATTATTATCATGAAAATTATGGGATATTCATTTCTATCCAATGACCTTTCTTTCACGGGCTTATAATTGAAAAGTTACCAAAGTGGTTATGTTATAATCTTATTATTTATTAGTATTATTTATAATTAAGTTTCAAATGACGAAATATTATGATATTTATCTTAAGAAACTCATTAATTTTCTTATACTATGGTTATTTCATGAAAATAAATTCTTTTCTTTCATTTACCTCTCATTTTTACTCAAGATAAAAAAATATATGTTTTTAAGGATAATCATCTTTATTTCACACCTCAGTAAAAATAAATTTCATCCATATCCATGATTTATAAGAATGTTTTAAAGAACATTTTTTCTATTCTCATATTATTTTTGAAATTAAAATTTTCCCACATTTGGATTTTTAATAAATGGATTGAAATGAATATTATCTTTATTTTCAAATCGATGTACTTTGTGACTTTTTAAAAAAAGCATGGAAGGAAAATATTTTAAACTTATACGATATTAATAGATTATCCCACTATAATGAATAATTTTTTATTTGAATTATCCTTTACAAGTGTGCATGGTTATTTTAAAATAAAATTTTTCCCATTATATTTTAATTGTTTTTTTAATCAATTAATTCAAAATGGAATGGTTATTTTACTCAATAACATTTTAGTAATATTTTAATGGTAATTATATTCATCAATGAAAACAACCCATGAATTCACTTATGATTTATTGTATATATGATCCATGGATATCATCCTTATTATTTATCTATATGGTTTATAAATATGATTACATAATTTTTAGGAAACCCAATTTTTTACAAGGGATAGGTTATGAGGAAAATGATGAAATATTTATAAAATCCATTTTTCCCTAGGTTATTCTATAATGTAATGATTAAATGTTCATGAAAACAATTTCATTTCATGTGTTTTAATATGATGAATAGTTGATGATATTGTGTTATACATATGTATGATTTTATTTTTGTGATGGGCATGACATATATCTCCCTATAATCCATTAGTTAATTAATGATATCTCATGAGATAAATAGGACTAGAATGGGTAGTGAACCGACTTTGGTAAGTGTCTATGTCTACTATGATAGGCTTGGGAATGAAAATTTACTACTATGATGGTTTTGGTAGTGAACCCATTCTACCATGACAACCTTGGAAATGATACTTGAATACTAAGGATGGGATTTTATATGATTATGTGTATACAAAAAATCAATGTCTTATGCCGTTGTTAAATTTTCATGCTTCATGTTATTTGATTACCTTGTGATTACGATCTTATGAACTGAAAATATTCGTCCCATGTCTTAATATTATGATTTTTTATATGTGTGGTATGTTTATAAAACATTAATATCACATTATTATACCATGATGCTCATGTTATTATTATGTGATCATTGATATGTCTCTTTTTTACCCTTCCTTTGAATCTGACCTCACCCTTTTCTTATGTTTCCTTTCCCTAGGTTATGAAGAAAGGTATTAAGTATGATATGTCTAAGAATGGTGATATTTTTGATGAAATAATTATTAGGAGGTGTATAAATTCTATTAACTAGCTGTTTATGTTTCCAAGTTTACAAAGATAATAATCCTAAATAAATCTAGAATGGTTCAAAATTTTATGTAATGGATATTAATCAATTAAGATGAAATATCAATTTATAAAAAATATGGGTCATTAAACAATATAATTTAGGAAAATTACTGATAAATCATTTTTTTATATCTAGGACTTAACTTAATTTCAATCTAAAAAACTATGTCGATATTATTATTGAATGTGTATAGTTTCAATTTAAATGTTATAATTAAGTTAAAAAAACATGTCACATACAAAAAACTAAGAAAACATGCTTTAATTTTCCAGATAATATAATTAAACAATTCTCTATTAAATTATTTCATATAGATATTATCTTCACATCAATTAGATACACAGTGTTTCTGGTTTGACTAAAAGTGAAAGTTATTAGTTTAAAAGTGACATATTAGTTTAAAACACACATTAGATGCAAAAATGTGCCCCTATTTTCATTATAAATTCAAAAAAAATACCATTTTATTATTTTTGATATGTAATAATTAACCATATGATAATTTTAAACATGGTTTAGTTGGTTTTTCAAAAAGTTCTTGTTCATAATTTTAAAGTGTCAATTTAGTTTAAAAGAAGTGCCATATAGTAAAAAAAGAAAATATAGTCATATTATCATGATACAATAGGAATATGACTGGTGATTCATTTATTATGTGTTGGAATTAATAACACATTATTACAATACATGGGGTTCTTGATAAATATGAAAGTGTGTGTTTTTAGTTTAGCAGTGACATTGTATATCGAAATGCATGTCACATACTCTTAATCGATAGAACAAACTCAGATTGTTGAGATACATAAGGATAATGATAAATTATTCCTTTTTGAATTATAAGAATTAATTAAACATCAATATAAGGGATGGTATGGTAGGTTTAGCTAAAATTTAATGTTTTTAATTTGAAAGTAACATTTTAGATCTAAATTTTCATTACATAGTAAAAATTGAGAAAAGGTGCATAGATTTTCACAATACATTAGGATAATGATCAAATAATGCTTTAACCAGTGTTTTTATATTAGATTTTACTCGATGTCCATTATTATCACTCCCATTATCAGTGATTTAAAAATCCCTAATAAAATCATTTGTGCCCACTTTTTATGTTCTTGTTCGTAGTACTGTATGAACTGATATTGTTTCTGTTTAGGCTATAAAAATTAAAATAACATTTTTCTTCATTTAGAAAATATCATACAAGATTTTTTATATCAATGCATAGATATGGATAGATAGTATTTCCCTTTATATTCAAAAAAATAAAATAAAAAATTAATATGCTAAATTATAATATGTAATATAATTTAGTTTTTAATGGAAACTAATATGGTCTTTTGGTTTTCATATATTAAAAATTATAATTAACATATATTTTTATCTAGAAAAAAATATATACATATTAAAACATGTAGTTTTAATTAATTAATAAATATTTAAGAGAAATCTATGAATTAATAAAAAAATGGAATTTATAAAACAATAAATCCTGACATCAAAATTTAACGTGGAAAATCCTCTAATTAGGAAATAATAAACAATAATGGAAAATCCACTAATATAAATGGTTGTACAAGGTATACCAAAACTGAAACCATGGTAATAAAAACATATAATAATAGACCGCAATACTTCTAAAGTAGATAGGGTATGGTCTGTTACCATTGGTCATATGTGTTCCTAAATAATGTGTCATCGGGAGGCATGCATCCATATTATAGGAGAAAAAATGTCCAATCCAAAAAATTCATATTGTTTTGATACTTTACTACAATGATCCGTAATTCATTTTTGACATGTAGGGGATGACCTCACATTAATCTAACACACGATGTGGTTGGTATGACTCAATGTGCATGTTTTCAATATAAATGTTTCATTTTTGGTTAACACATGTATCAAATATCCAAAACCATGACAATAAGATCAAATTGTTTCCAAAAATTATTAAAATGATCTATAATTTATTTCTAACATGTTTAAATTTACTTCATGTCAATCATACACTCTATGTGGTCGATATGACTATATGTATGTGTTTTTAATATAAAAGTGTCATTTTAGTTTAAAATGTGCTTCATATAGACAAAAATGATAAAATAGGATCATATTGTTTTAAAACATTTTAAAAAATATCCATAATTCATTTTTTACTTCTAGGAGTTTAATGCAAGCCAATCTGACACACGATGTTGTTGGTAAGACTCAAAGTACATGCTTTCAATATAAAAGTGTCATTTTAGCTTAAAATGCATGACACACCACTAAAACAATAAAAATATCTCTAATTGTTTTTAAACATTAAGAAAATTATGAATAACTCATTTGTGACCTGTTTTAATTAACCGCACATCAATCTGATACTTGATGTGGTTGGTATGACTTGAAGTGTGTGTTTTCAATACAAAAGTGCCATTTTAGTTTAAAATGCATGTCACATTACGAAAACCAAGGAAATGAGGTCAGATTATTTTAAAACATTAGTAAAATGATCCTTAATTCGTTTTTTACATGAAGTAATTGACTTAACATCAATCTAACACACGACGTGGTTGGTATGAATCGAAGTGTGTGATTTCAATACAAAATTGTAGATTTAGTTCAAAACACTTATCAAAAATCCAAAACTAAGAAAATGAGCCCATATTATTTTCAATATATAGAAAAATGATCCATAAATCATTTGTGATGTGTATTAATTAACCACACATCAATCCGACTCCCGATGTGGTCAGTATGACTCCAAGTATATGTTTTAAATATAAAAGTAAAATTTCAGTTTAAAATACACATCACATTTAAAAAAATAATAAAACAGGATTAGATTATTTTAAATCATTATTAAAATTATCCATAATTCACTTTTCACATTTATGAATTGGATGTAAAATAATTCAAACCACGATGTTATCAGTAGGAATCAAAGTACTTGTTTTCAATATAAGTGTCATTTTAGTTTAAAACGAATCACATAGCCAAAAAATGAGAAAAAAGACCAGATTATAATCAAATTTTATTTTAATGATCTATAATTCTTTTATGAACTTTAGGAATTTACCACAAATCTATATGAATCATAATGTTTTCAATATCAATTGAAATGTGTGTTTTCAATATAAAAGTGTCATTTCAGTTTAAAACACATGTCACATCACCAAAACCAAGCAAACAAGCTCATATTGACTTCAAGAATTATAAAAAGGATTCATAATTAATTTTTTATGAGTTGGATTTGATCAAACATCAATCTAAAACATGATGTGGCCGATATTCCTCAAAGTGAATGTTTTCAATAAAAAAGTGTCATTTTAGATAAAAACACACATCAAATAGAGAAAATAGATAAAAAAACTGATTATTTTCAAACATTAATAAAATGATCAATAATTCATTTTTGAAATATAGGAATTATCCACACATAAATATGACACCCAAGGTGGTTGTTATACCTCTATGTATTTCTTTTCATTATAAAAGTGTCGTTTTAGTTTAAAACACACATCATATAGCCAGAATCAAGAAAAAAAGCTCAAATTGTTTTATAACATTAGTAAAATAATCCATAATTTATTTTTCACTTTTATGGATTAACCACACACCAATATAATACATTATGTCATCAGTATGACTTAAAGTACCCGTTTTCAATATAAAAGTGTCATTTTAGTTTATAACAAATCACATATCCAAAACCAAGAAAACTAGATTAGATTGTTTTCCAAATTTAGGATAAAGATCCATAATTCATTTTTTACATTTTAGAATTGACCATACATCAATATGACACCCAATGTGATTAGTATGACTCAAAATTTGCGTTTTCAATAAAAATGTATCATTTTAGTTTAAAACGCATATCACATAACCAAAACTGAGCAAACAAGTGTGGATTTTTTTTCAAAAATTAGAAATACAATCCATAATTAATTTTGGTTGTGTTGGGATTGACTGCACATTAATCTGACACCAGAGGTGGTCATTATTCCTTGAAATGCGTGTTTTCAATACAAAAGTGTCATTTTTGTTTAAATTGTGGGACACATCTCCAAAACTAATAAAAAGTGCTCAAACTATTTTCAAACTTTTTTTCTAAAATGATCCATAATTCATATTTGAGATATAGGAAATGACTGCACATTAATCCGACACACGATGTAGTCTGTATGACTCGAAGTATGTGTTTTCAATAAAAATGCATCCTTTTAGATTAAAACACACATCACATATCCAGAATTGATGAAAAATTCTCATATTGTTCTTAAAATTTATGAAAATGATCCAAAATTCATTTGTGATATATAGGAACAAATTGCACATCAATCTGATACCTGATGTGTTCGGTATGACTATAAGTACATGTTTTCAATATAATAGTGTCATTTTAGCTTGAAACACATGTTACATACCCAAAACTAAGAAAAAGTCATCATATTGTTTTCAATTTTTTTGAAAATTATCCACAATTCATTTTTCATGTGCAGGAATTGATCATATTCCAATCCAACACACAATGTGGTCAATATAACTTGAATTACATGTTTTCAATATAAGTTCCATTTTAATTTAAAACATGTCACATAGACAAAACTTAAAAAATGTGATTTTATTTTCTTAAACAATAGGACAATGATCCATAATTAATTTGTGATGTGTTTGAATAAAAAACATATCAATATGACACCCGATGTGTTCGGTATGACTCAAAGTGTGTGTTTTTAATACCAAAATTCTATTTTAGTTTAAAACATGTTTCACATCAACAAAACTAAGAAAATAGGGTTATAGTGTTTTCAAAAATTAGAAAAACAATCCATAATTCATTTTCAATATGTAATAATTGATCATACAATAATATGACACACAATGTGGTCATAATGACTTGAAGTTCATGTTTTCAATAAAAAAGTGTCATTCTAGTTTAAGACACACATAAAATAGCCAAAAGTGATAAATAAAGATCATATTGTTTTCAAACTTTTGTAAAATAGTCCATATTTCAATTGTGATGTGTAAGAACCAAACAAACTTCAGTCTAACATATGATGTAACTGATATGTGTGTTTTCAATATAAAAGTGTCATTTTAGTTTAAAACACACATCAAAAACCAAAATGAAGAAAACAATCTTGTATTTTTTTCAAACAATAAGAAAATGATCTATAATTCATTTATGACATTTATAAATTGACCACATGTCAGTCTGACCCATGATGTGATTAGTATGACTTTATGAGCATGTTTTCAATATATAAGAATCATTTAAGTTTAAAATACACACCATATAATCAAAATATAGTGGAAAAAATCATATCTATTTCTCATCATTTTATCTGTTATTACTTAATTAATTTCCTTATCATTATTATCTGATGATTATTTAGTTACTTTTAATAGAGATAATTCTTGAAGACGAATAAGAAATGGTGTTATAGTTGAAGGATTTTTCTCAAAAATCATGTTCTCTTGAATTGGATCACATCCATAGTGAGTGTTTTTAACACCACAAATTTTATTCAATTTAAGATAACCTAGTTTTGAGAACAAAAAGTAATGGGGTGATGTGTAATAATCAACTACAACTCAATCTGATAAATATTGTTTATGTTATGACACAAAGTATATGATTTTAGTTTATAATTGACACTTGTTTTTAATTAATTTATTTATATTATTACTAACTTAAGAATTGTTTTATAATACTGGTTCATTATTTTGGTCGATATGGGGTGTTATTTTGGAATCTAATAGCATGACTAGGGGTCGGTGACCAAAGACAAAGAAACATTGTTGTTTTTGAATGTTTGTGATAAATTGTTCTTACTCATATAATTGTACAAAATATTTTTTAAAAATGTATATAATATAGTGTTTTCTATTATATTTTTCTTTTAAATTTTATTTCAATTAAATTGTATATTCACTCCTTATATTATCTTATGTAGTATTTTTTTATTTTAACAACACAACACTGCAGTATATCCCTTTATTATTGCTAGTAATAACACTGATAAAATAATTGTCTATCGGTGCTAAACTAACACCCACAATGAATGCCCTTTATCGACACTAATTTTAACACTGATAAAGGATTCCTTTATCAGTGCTAAATAAAATCACTAATAAAGAGGGACCTTTATCAGTACTGATAAAGGTGGAATTATCATTTCTTTTTTAGCATCGATAAAGTCCTAGGGATTTTAAGGGCATTTTGATTGTCAGCCATTTTTTGCACTAACACAACCCTATTATAGAACTATTAAATTCCTTCTATGTATTAGTGAATATGAAGCACGATGTTTCAAGTTTAACTAAGAGTTCATGATTTCATTTTAAAAGTGACATATTAGTTGAAAACAAACATCAGATGCAAAAAACTGAGAAAATGTTCTCTTATTACCATGATACTTTCGAACGAAGACTAGTTTCTCATTTGTGGTAAGAAATAATTAACTATATGTTAATTTGAGGCATGATTTGATTGGTTTTCCTGAAATTTATTATTATCAATTTAAAAGTGTCATTTTAGTTCAAAACATTTTTCATATAGTGAAAATAAAAAAAGGAAGTCAGATTGTCATGATAAATTAAGAAGAAGATCAATGATTCATTTTTATGTGTTGTAATTAATACCACATCATTCTAACACATGGGGTGAGTGATATGACTGAATGTTTGTATTTTTAGTTTAATAGTTACATTATAGATCAAAACATATGATACATACTCATAATTGAGAAAAAAACATAGATTGTTGGGATACTTAAGAAAAATGATCAAATTTTCATTTTTGACTAGTAGGAATTAATCACACATCAATATGAGGAATTTTTTAGTATATATATCTAAAAATGTATGTTTTAATTTTAAAAGTGACATTTTAGTTAGAAATGTACATCACATAGTTGAAATTGAGAAAAGATGCACAAATTGTCATGATACATCTGGACAGTGATCGTATAATGGTATTAGCATGGTTAATACCTAACATCCATTTTTATCTCTCACACTATTAGTGATTTAAAAATCACTAATAAAATCATTAGTGAAAACTTTTAAAGTCTGTGTCTGTAGTACCGTATGGTCTGATATTATTTTTGTTCATTCTATAAAAAATAAAAATAAAATTTCATTCCATTAGAAAAAATCATACATGTTTTTTTATATCAATGCATTTATATGGATCGATATTCTTAGCCTTTATAGTTTATAAAAATAATAAATTAATATACTAAATTATAATATGTAAAGTAATTTAGTTTTTTATGGAATCTAAAATAGTGTTTTTTACATATATTAAAAATTATAATTAACATTTATGTCTATCTAGAAATATATATATAAATATGAATACATGGAGCTTTAATTAATAATATATTATTTTTTAGAAATAAATGAATTAATAAAAATAAATAAATTTGTAAAATAATAAAACATGAAATCAATATTTAACTTTGAAAAACCTTATAATATAGTGGATAAAAAAACATAAGTAGAGAATCTACTAATATAAATTGTTGTAAAAGGTATACTAACATAGAATATAAGGACCCGACCTTATTACATTAAATAATCTTGAATTTTAGTCAAGAAATTACATCATTTCAAATTGATGATCTTTTTAGGTTTTGAGTTTTAGATAATTGGGATATAATAAATACATAATATTCCATATTTATACAGAGCAGATACCACAAAAAAAGTATCAATTTCTTCCAAAATATAAATCTTTTCAAATAAAACATGTTTTCTTTGAAAAATATTCATAGAATTTAACATGGATTCATTATTTGTCTCACACATCCTTATAACCTGTGAAAATCATTAAAAAACTTGGGATGAGAAAAAAATCTCACTAAGGTATATAAAAATATGGAAAGAAAACATTAGTCCATGAATACTTGTAAACATATGAAATCATTTTCAAAAATACATACTTTTCACCCATATATACTTACTTTGAGAAACTTGTGAATTATAAAAGATTTCCCCAAATCATAAATAACATAAATATAAGCATAAATAAATCTTGTGGAATTACTTACATAACCTTTAAACCCTCTTGGAAAACTCATAATTTGTAACCTTCACGACTAACTTACAATGTAACACTCACGGCCACCTTATTGTGTAATCATCACAATTACACTTGGAGTATCCATATGAAAAAACTCCAAGTTACACATACCAAATGCAGTAAAGGGAAATATAGGTACCACTCTTCATCATAAATAATTCCCAAGAACCATAATGTAATCATAAAACATGAATAATTTCATAAAAACATTTCTCTTTAATTTTGTAAAATTGATTTTTAAAAGAGGATTTTAAATGAAAATCCCCTTACAAATATCATATAATTGAAGTGAAACATAATTGGGTTGATCGAATATGTAAATAAACAGTAAATAAACATAATTTAACATAATATGAACAAAATTAATCACAAAAAAATTTAATACCACATAATTAATGAAGTAGAGGGTTAATCCAAAGAATAGAAATTGGGTTAAGAATTCACTTACAACAGGTTGTCCTTACTTCATAGTTATTTAAAACTCATGTATAATGGTTAAATCTGTGTTATTAATATATTATAAAAATATTTTCATGTTTATAACACCTTATATGATCATTTAATAACATCATTTTACCCTTTAGTTATTAGTATTTTGTTCCTTCCATTATTTCACGTGCGTTGTTTCCATTATTTCCTTGGCTGGTTTGTATTTGATTTTCTTGTCGTATGGAAATGAAATTACAGAAGTGGAATTAAATGGTGTTCATGTGTTTAAAAAATATATAATGATACCATAAATCAGTTTTTATCATATATTATGATGAATTATTAGATAAAACATTAATGATATTTGATTAGATCATTTTGGCGGTTCGTCAATAATCATGAACTTGTTTCATTATATAATTTTAATGTCATGCATTATGTTCATTAAAAAAAATAAAATAGGTTAAATAATACAATTTAAATTTTGTTTCAACCATTAAAATTATTTTACGATCAACTTTGAAGAAATTAATGGAAATTGAAAACAAATCATCCACAATTTTGTTAAATCGACACATCACAGACAATTTTTTAATTTATAGAATAATAGGGAGAGGAGAAGAAGAAATATGATGATTTTTTACATGAAAATGATATCATACAAAATATATAATATTTTGGATATTTCATCCCTCATGGATAAGAGGAGGGGAAGAGAGTATACAAAATGAAACGAATTGAAAAGAAAACACATGAAAAAGGAAGAGGATTCTTACCTATTGATCTCTTCTCCCTGAGATCCTCCTTAAGGCCTTTGGATTTGGACTTTTGGTGTGATCTTGAGGTCTCAAACGTATCTAAGAGTCTCGAGGAGGGTATTTTTCAGAACATTGACAACGCTCAAGGCTTGAGAGGTGTGAGAGGAAGATGGGAATGAGGGTAATATTCAAAGTGGAGGAGAGGAGGGACTTTTCATTATTTTAATCATTATTTTAATATTTTTTTTCAAGAATATGAATAGTATTGATTCACATGACCCTAAATAGTAATAATTTAATTTGTGTTTGAAATAGGTGGGATTACATCAGCCTTGCATCACATATTATGCTGTAAAATAAGTATTTAACATTTATCATAATTTATCATATTTATAAAAAATTCAAGAATTTCTGAAAAAATCCCAAAAATTCACCCTAACCATTTTTGATCTGTATATTTAAAAAAATTAACTCCATTTTTTGAAAATAATTTTCTAAATATTAATAATTTAATTTTTAAATAAAATTATACTTTATTAAATAATTAAAAATCTTAAAACTATAACTCATTTTTTATCACCTTGAAAAATTAATCAAGATGTAATTATCTTATAGCCTTAAGAAAATAAAATAATAATACAATTTAATATTCATAAGGGTGTGTTACTATTCACCAAAAATCATGTTGGTTCCATCAGACTCCAAATAACTTATTAATCACAACCGTAGATGACCGTTTTTTGAAATTCAAATCACAGAAGCAGAAAAAATTTGATTAATGTATAGTTATAACTATCTAATTAAAACAATGTTTCATGCATTTCAATTTATTTTAAAAAATTTTGGGTGTTACATTATCCCAACCTTCTAGAAATTGCATCCTTGCAATTTTATTTACTTATTAAACAAGTGAGGTTACCTTTCCCTCATAGCATTTTCAGATTCCCAGGTTGCTTATACAACCATGTGGTTTCTCCACAAAACCTTTACTAGGTGGATTAATTTATTCCAAAATACTTGTTCTATTCAATCAAAAATATGAATAGTTTTCTCTTCATAATAATGGTTCTCTTCCAGCTAAACTACTTCTGGGCTCAAAACATGAGATGAATCTCGTACATAATTTGACAACAGTGAAACATGGAAAACATTATGTACCTGAGATAAACTCAGAGGAAAATCTACTTGGTAGGTGACTACTACAACCTTCTCTAGGATTTTATAAGGTACAATTAATTGTGGTCTTAGTTTTCCTTTCTTACCAATATTCATAACACTTTTCCTTGGTGATATTCTAAGAAAAATATGACCACCTACGTAAAAATAAAAGTCTTTCCTCTTATTCTCTGCATAAAATTTCTGCCTGCTCTGAGATTTCCTCATGTTTTTCTGGATCATATTCACTTTCTCAACTACTTCCTCTAATAACTCTGGTCCCATCAAATTCATTTCCCTGAATTCATCCCAAAAAGGTGGAGTTCAACATTGCTTCCCATAAAATGTCTTAAAATGTTTCATATGTATACAAGATTAAAAAATGTTATTATAAGAAAGCTCAACTAAAGAAATACATTGATCCTAACTTTACTAGTAGTCCATTTAACAAACTCGAAGCATATTATCTAAAGTATTAATTGTTAATTTTGACTACCTATCTAATTAAGGATGGAATGCTATACTAAAATTTAATTTTGTGCCCAACGACTTCTGAAGTCCCTTCCAAAAATTAGAAGTGAACCTAAGATCTCGGTTAGAAATAATGTAAAGAAGAACTCCATCTAACTTGAGAATCTCTTTGAGGTATATTCAAGAAAGCCAATCCAAATACATTATATCTTGAATAGAATGAAAATGTGCAGATTTTGTCAGTCAATCAACAATAACCCAAATTGTATTATTGCCTTAAGAAATCCTTAGTAGTCCAACAATGAATTCCATGGATATATTCTCTCATTCCACTCTGTAATTGTCAAAGGATGATGCATCCCCTTTGGTAACTTCCACTATGCTTTAACCTATTGACTTGTCAAACATTTCATGGTAAAATTAGCAATATCTCTTTTAATTCCATCCCACTAATAATACTCCCAACAGTTTCTGTACCTATTAGTATTTCTAGGATAAACTGAAAATGGAGAACTATGAGCTTCACACAACAAATCTATCTTCAACTGGGAATCCCAAGGAACACACAATATTTTTCCAAATCTCAAAACAAAACCTTTATCAAGGATAAATTTTAGAAACTTACCAATTTTAACTAATTCTATCTTTTTTCTATAGCTCACATTCTTCCTTCTGTGCTTTCTTAATTCTGTCTGATAATAATGACTACACTAAAAACTGAAACAAAACAGATGTATTTCCTACACCAACAACTTCTAAACCAAAATTCATCAAATAAATAATCAAGGGATCATGTTCTAAATGAATCATTGTTAATGATGCATGATGTTTTATACTCAAGGAATCTGCCACTTTTTTTACTTTTCTCAAATGGTAATTGATCATTAAATCATAATACTTTATTAGTTCATGCCATTTTCTCCACCTCATGTTTAATTAATTCTGAGTAAATATATACTTTAGACATTTATGGTTAGTATATATTTGAAATTCGGCTTCATGTAAATGATGCTTCCAAATTTTCAAAGCAAACACCATATTTTCCAATTTCAAATAATGTGTGGGATAATTTAACTCATTAGGATTTAGTTGTCTTGAAGCATAATCAATTACCTAATCATTCTGAATCAGAACACAACCAATTCCCTTCAATGAAGCATCATTGTAGATGAAAAAATAAGCATTTTAAGAAGGTAAGGCCAAAACTGGAGAATTCACCAATCACCTTTTCAGTTCCTAAAAAACTACATAAAATTATTCTATCTAAAAATATTTAACACCATTTCATGTTAACCTAGTTAGTGGGCTTGATAACCATGAAAGTTTTTTAACAAACCATTTGCAATAACCTTCCAATCCCAGAAAACTACGAATCTCTGTAACATTTTTAGCTCTTTCCCATTCATCAAACAATTTATTTTGGAAGGATAAAATGTTATTCCATATTTATTTAAAATATACCCAAGAAATAAAATCTATTTCAACCAAAATCACACTTTCTAAATTTTCCATATAGATTTTTTCCTTTAAGTTTTTAAAAACAACCCTTAGATGTTTTTCATGCTCCTCTTTACTCTTAGAAATACCATAATGTCAACAATAAATAAAACCATAATATTATCCAAGAACTCATGAAATATCCTATTCATAATATCCATGAATAAAACAAGTGAATTAGTTAACCCAAAAAACATAACAACAAATTCATAATTCCCCTATCTAGTATGAATTTTTTTTTGGGATATCATCCTCCTTCACCTTTAGTTGATGTTATTCGGATCTCAAGTCAATCTTGGAAAAGTATTGAGCTCCCTAGAACTAATTAAAAAAGTCATCTATATAAGGGAAATTATACTTGTTTTTAATAGTGATGTTATTCAAGGATCTATAATGAATGAAAAGTCTCATGGAACCATTATTCTTTTTAATGAACAAAATAGGAGCACCCTATGGTGAAGTGCTACGATGAATGAAGCCTTTATCAAGAAAATCTGCAACTGATATTTCAATTCTAAAAGTTCTATTTGAGACATTCTGTAAGGGGGTTTTGAAATTGGATTATCATCAGGAACTAAGAAAATTGTGAATTCAACTTCCTAATTAGTTATAACACTGAGTAACTCATCAGGAAACTCATCAATACATTCATTTACCACTAAAACTTCATTAATCTGAATAGTTCCCTTATTTTAAACAATAGGATAAAGATAACTTTCATTTTCATCTTTCAACATTTTCTCATATTTTTCATATATTAACAATTATATGGGTTCTTTCTTATACAAAAACTGAAACTATTTCTAAAAATAAATTTCTTTATCTCTACAGTCAATCTTAGCATGATAAACAGAAATCCAATCCATTCCCAGAATGACATCAAACTTTACTAAGAAAAAAAAACATGGTTTGTAGGTAATGTCTTTCTACATGCCATAATAGAAATATTCTTATAATTCCTCTTTTATATAATATTTCCCCCTAGTTTTTTAATAATAATTTCAGGTCTAATTTTTTGAGGTAATATTTCCAATTTACCATAAAATTCCTCAAAAATAAAAAAATGTGTAGAACCCACATCAAACAATACTTTAGAAAAATCTAAGTAAACAAATAAAGTACCTAATACCACATTGTTGGATAGCCCAACATTTTCTGATGTAGTCTCAAAGGATCTCACTACACCTTTCTACTTATAGTATGGTTTCTTTTCATCATTTAGATCTCTCTTTGAGAAGAATTTTCATAATGAACCATCTCACCACATTTAAAACAATTTAAAATTTTCTTATCAAAATTATTCTTAGGATAATTTTCATTACAATCTCAGGACATATTTCAAAAATTTATATATCAATAATACTTCACAGTTTTGGTAAGGCATACCCCTAGCTGCTTTTTTCCACACTTTTCACAAACTGGAAACTCAACTTTCTTACCATCAAATTTATTTGATTGATTATTACCCATCGCTGACCATATGAAACTCTTCTTTTCCTTTTTTTCAAAGTACATGTGATCATCAACAAACTCCAATTCAATTCTCTTAGCACAAAAAATATGGTTTTCATAACTTTAAAATTCTTGGGAGGCCAGTGCCCTTTGATACCTTGGATTCAATCCTGAGTAAAAAATAGTTGATTTTTCTTTCATGATCCAGAATAAGATTTGGAGAATACCTCGTCGGTTGAGTGAAGTTCTCTTTATACATGACCACTTAATCACACTCCTTTTGCTTAAATTCAAGGAATTTCTTCTCCATCCTAAGTTCCACTACCTTAGGAAAATATTTTTCAAGGAAAATACTTTTAAATTCATCTCACTCTAAGGCATCGATATCCTCTCTATCCCAGATATTATTGACCATTGACCACCACTGATTAGATTCAACTTAAAAAAAATAAAAAATAAATACATATTATTTGATTATTTGAACATACCATAACATCAAATGTCTTTTCATGGGCCATAATCCATCTTTCAACGACTACTGGGTTAGAAGATCCATTGAAAGTAGGAGGCTATTGTCTCATAAAATGCTCCACTATCATCATGTTCATATGTGGTACCTATGGTTGTTCTCTTCCATGAATTCCACCACCATTTATTTCTTGTGTTAACTGATCCATTATAGTCATAAACTACTCGGTTCAGATCCCTTCCATTTCGGGCTGTAGATTTAGAAGGTTATCATTCTGTCAGTGCCTCTCTACTTTAGCTTCCCTTTTTCTTCTATGAAATACCATTCCGAACAAACATATCTTAGTATAATAAAAAAGGTAATATTTAAATTATATAACATTTCAAATTAAACATAGAGTAAAAATAAATTATGTTATTCTATTAACACCATCCTAACCCCTAAATATATCTAAACCATCCTCTGATACCAACTATAAGGACCCGACCTTATTACATTACATAATTTTAAATTTTAGTCAAGAACATTTTTCCTTTCACATTGAGGATATATTAAAGTTTAGAGTCTTATAAAATTGGGATATATTAAATAAATAAAATTCCTCATTTACATAGAGTGGATACCACAAAAACAGTATCCATTGCATTCAAAATATAAATCTTTTCAAATAAAACATGTTTTCATTGACAAATATTCATAACATTTAACTTGTATTACTTATTTGTTTTAAACATACTTGTAACCTAAGGAAATCATTTAAAAACATGGGATGATCCCAAAAAGTTCATTAAGGGATATAAAAAGAATGGATGAAAACATTAGTAATTGGATACTTATAATCATACGAAATTATTTTCAAAAATACATACTTGTCACCCATATATACTTACTTTGTGAAACTTGTATTCCTAGAGATTTCCACAAATAATAAAGAACATAAATATAACCATAAAGGTATCTTGTGGAATTACTTACATAATCTATTAACCCTCTTGGATACCTTATAATTTTCAACCTTCATGGCTACCTTCAAATATAACCCTCACGACTACCTTATTTTGTAACCATCACAGTTACACTAGGAGTAACCATACAACTAACCTCCAATATACACATACCCAATGAATTGAAGAGAAATATAGGTCCCAAACTTCATTATAAAAAAATACTAAGAACCATAATGTAATCATACAACATTAATAATTACAGAAAAACATTTCTTTGGATTTTATAAAATAGAATTTTAAAAGAGGATTTTAAAAGAAAATCCCCTTACAAATATCATATAATTGAACTAAAACAAAATATTGTAGAAGGAATATGTATATAAACTATATATACACATAATCAAACATAATAATCACAAAATTCATCACAATTGTTTTTAAAACTACATAATTACTGAAGTAGAGTGTTAACCCAAAGAATGGAAATCGAGTTATGAATTCCCTTACCTCGGGTTTGTCTTACTTGAACCTTGTTAAAAACTCATGTATAATTGTTAAAATAGTGTTATTTATATCTTATAAAAACATTTTCATATTTATAACACCTTATATGATCATTTTATAACATCATTTCACCCTTTAGTTATTCATATTTTGTTCTTTCCATTATTTCGGGTGTGTTCTTTACATGATTTCCATGGCCGGTTTGTATTTGATTTTCTTGTTGTATGAAAATGAAATTCAAAAATATTATTTAAATGGATTTAATTTGTTTCCAAAATATATAATGATACCATCAATCATTTTTTAATCATATATTATGATGAATCATTAGATAAAACTTTAATGATATCTGTTTAGATCATTTTTGGCAGTTCCTCGATAATCATGAACTTGTTTCATTATATATATTAATGTCAAGCATATAAGTTCATTAAAAAACATAAAATAGGTTAAATAATACAAATTAAAATAAATTTATACCATTAAAGGGTTTTTATGATTAAATTTGAAGGAATTAATGCAAATTGAAAACACATATTCCACAATTTTGGTAAATCGGCACATCACAGACGATGTTTTTATTTTTTGAATAAGAGGGAGAGGAGAGGAGGAAATATGTTGAATTTTTTTACATTAAAATGATATTATAGAGAATATATATGATTATGGAGATTTCATACTTCCTGGATAAGGGGAGGGGAAGAAAATATACAAAAATAAAGGAATTGAAAAGAAAACACATGAAAAAGGAAAACGATTCTTACCTCTTGATCTCTTCTCCTTGAGATTATCCTTAAGGCCTTTGGTTTTGGAATTTTGGTGAGACCAGAAGGTCTTGGACTTGGGGAAGAGCCTTGGGGAGGGGATTTGGTAGAACCTTTACAATGATCAAGGCTTGAGAGGTGTGAGAAGAAGAGGGGAATGAGTGTGATATTTATAGTGGAAGAGAGGAGAGATTTTACATTATTCTAATAATTATTTTAATATTATTGCTCAATAATAGGAATAGTCTTGATTAACATGACTATAAATAGTAATAATTTCATGTGAGTTAGAAATAAGTGGGCTCACATCAGCCTTACATCACCTATGATGTAGTAAAACAAGTGTTTAACATTTATCATAATTTATCTTATTTTACTATTCATAAAAAATTCAATAATTTCAGAAAAATCCCAAAAATTCACCCTAACCATTTTTCAACATGTTGAATTAAAAAAAGAAATCCAATTTTTAGACAATAATTTTCTAAATATCATTAATTAATTTTTAAATAAAATCATACATTATTCAAAAATTAACAATTTTAAAACTATAACTAATTTTATATGAACTTGAAAAATTAATCAAGATGTCATTATCATATAGCCTAAAGAAAATAAAATAATAATAAAACTTAATATTTATTAGGGTGAAATTACTATTCATAAGAGTATGTTACTATTCATCAAAAATCTTTATGGTTCTATCAGACTCCAAATAACTTACTGATCATAACTGTAGATGACTATTTTTTGAAATTAAAATCCTAGAAGAGACAAAATTCTATTTAAAGGCTAGTTATAAATATCTTCTTATAAAAAAGTTTCATACATTTTAATTTTTTTTAAAAAAATTGTGGAGTTAGATAGAAAACATGGTGATAAAATGAAATTAAAATAAGAGACCATAATCTATTTGAATTGGATAGGGGATGGCCTGTTCCCATGGGACATATCCATTGAAATGTGGATTACTAAATAATTTTTCATCAGGAGGAATGCAGGCATATTACAGGAGTAGAAGTGACAACATATTAAATTTTTTTGTGAAAGGTGTGGTAAATAAACATCCAATACATGTATCCATATATAAATAAACTATCTCCATCTTATCCATCATCAATTTTTATGGACACATAGACTTCATATGGAAATTCATGACCATGTTTTCAGAAAAAGTTCCATCTATTGAGGAATTAGTCATCAAGAAGTGGATGAGAGATTAAGGGAATGATTATAGTGTATCTCCACCCATAGCATCATTTTCAATTCCCTGTTATGGAATGATATATGAATCTTGGAATCCTTGATTCCATTTTTCTAACCCCAAGGTTTCAGTCTCATCCATTATTAGCCCAAGAAATGATACATTAGTAGTGGAAGTGGAGGTGCCACTATAAAATTGAATCATTAAAAGGTTATCTTGATATCCAAACCATTCGATTCCATAGTGTTTGGTAAATATTGGATCCATAATGGTTGGATCATTGTCATGTGAGATTGGATCATATTCATGTTCAATTTCTATTATGTCAAATCAAAACTTTACCGAGGTCATTGAAAAATTTGGGTAATGTTTAAGTTTTATTATACTTGTTTGATTAAAAATGTATATCATTATTTTTAAATGAATATGGAGAAGTGTGTAAATTCAATATGTATGGATATATGTTGGATTAATTTATCTAAAAAAGCAATGATATAATAAGGGTTTAGAATAATTTTTTGATTATACAATTTCAAAATGACTAGTTGAAGATATAATAAAATGTATGTGTCCTCATTGTAAATTTAAGAGGTGGTTGAATAGTAATTAATTGTATGAGAACATGATATTGAAATAATTTCTTGCAGGATGTGTATGCGGATTTGGTATAGTGAATCAAAAGTTATGGATAATAAAAACAATAACTATCCGTTCAATAAAACAAAAAAGTGACCCACCATAGGATAATTTTGTTTAATACTTGATAAATGACTATTTTGAATTTGCGGGATAAAAAATACAAGATTTTAATAGATCAATAGAACCATAATTTGATCTTGAGTAGGTTAGTATTCCTAAAAAATACAATGACAGAAAATGAGTTTTATGAATTAGTTGAAGATAGAAAATAAGAAAAGTATGAAAGGTGTTTTGAGTATTTGATGTTGTCTTTTACAGTTATATTATATCATATCATGCGTATCTATGGAAATAATGACATGTTACCATGATTTCAGTGTGTCTTTATAATGTTTTTAGTTAATATAGGATCCTTGTATCATTATATGAGATGAATAAAATCATTAAAAAACATGGACATGATTATAAAAAGATACATGCTTTTCATAATGATCACATGCTTTATTGGTGGGACATTTCCCACATATCACACCAAGTAGTTGTTTCCTATTTTTTCCTATTTTATTATTAGAAATATACTTTAAAGTTTTATCTCTCTAATTTTCAGTTGGATAAATACCATTGATAATTATTTTATTATGGATTATTTTCCCTTCTCTTTGTTCTTTCAACTTGGGAATATGTCTATACCAGGTGTCATGTTTCCAGTTGGGTGAAATTGTTCCCTTTGGTTATTATTCAATGCCCTAGTTCTATTATACAACATGTGAGGATCAATACTTTCATACATATCATTGGGGAATCGATTCAGGTACCAATTTAGAGGGTATACAAGGGCAGTTCATTATAATTGGTATCAGAGTAGGTATTTACCCAGGAGTCCTTGTCTTTGGATGTGTGGTAGCCATGAGTTATGATTTTAAAGACATGAGATCCTGGTTGCAGTGAGTGTTTGTCCAACTCTTACCTTGATGAGCCACATGTTCCCATGTTATTTTGGGATTTGTGTCTCCTGTATTGGGTTTTTTGGTCTTGATATTAGTTTCTAATTATGATTTTCAAGTGTGTACCCAGACGTGTTCCACTATTTGATTGTTTTATTTTGTTTCTGGGATGTAAAAACTTTCCACCGAGACTCCTTCCAAGGGAACAACAAGAGGGTGCTATTAGAGATACTCTATAAGGGAACCCTCCTTTAGATTATAATAATTTGGATGCTATCATGCAAGTAGTTTGTTCCATGGACCATTATGCACTATGATTTCAGAATCAAGCTATTGAGGAATAACCAGAAATTGAGAGAGCAAGGGATTGATCTCGTGAATCCAAAAAAAATAATCTCTTGTCATTTAATGGAAGGAAAGAAACCAAAGAGGTGGTGGAGTGGATGGACAATATTGATTATGACTTTAAATTCTTGGATACAACTAAATATATCATAGTGAAGTTCATAATAGTCAAGGTCAAATGTCCCATCAAGTGGTGGTGGTATTCTATTATATAAGAAAATTTTCTTTTGGGGTTGGATTATAAGTGTCTCATGACCCTATTATTTTAGTAGTTCTGTCTAGTGCCTGTAATGATAGTGAAGTATCTAGAATTCCTCTCTTTATAGTAGGGTTAGTTATCAGTTTCAGAGTAAATCAACTAGTTGACAGAGTTAGTTAATTTTTCTCTAGAGGTGGTGATGAATGATCAGTAAATATCTCAAAAGTAATTGTAGGTATTTGGAATAGATATTTTATCCTAGGTATATATGATAAACCTTTATACCTATATGGAGATAGTTGATAGGGATATGATTCCTGAAATGGATATAACCACTAAGATTGGATACTCTTCCCCTCATCTTCCATGAAGTTATTTTTAATGGTGCTAAAGGAAGGAAAAGGAAGTGGTACAAAAAATAGGGGTTTTGGAGGAGGTTCTCAGTAGTGGGCTTCCACTATATCATTAAAAGTAGCTAGCATTGTTCCCCTGACCTATTATCGATGTGGCAATGTACTGTAAGCTTGATGTTCTTGAACCATACTTGAAAATATTTTTAATACTTGTGGCTAACAAGGCCATATTTAGATGCTATTCTAAGATATTTATATACCCCTTTATGGTAAGGGATCTGTAGTGCCAAAAGGCCACTATGATGCTGTCAGTTTTTTCAATGTCTACAGGTCTCCAACCATATGCCTCATGAGTGAAGCACCTTCAGGCAATGTATGAGATTCTGATAGAGGGAAACACAAACCCAATGATAGTGAGATATACCTTCTTTGTTACAACATCTATTGTTTGGGATATTCTAGTTCTATATCTATATTTCATTGACCTGATCATCAGGATGGTTTGTCTTATTGCAATTACTATAACAAAAATTTAAAAACATCATTTTTTTTCATTGTCTTTAGTACTTGCGATCCCCACTCAAAAATGCCCAATCATTATATCGGTTTCCAAAAAAACACCCTAACCTAAGAAAAAAATATACCTATACAATAAATGAATTATTAAATTAGTAATACAATATAGAAATAAATTAAACATAAATGTGAAACAATAATTAATAAATTTTAAATTTTAAATAAAATGACACACTTGGATTCATATCAGTCACACCATGTGTCAGATTGAGGTGGGGATAATTTATACACTTCATTAATGACTTATGGATAAGTTTCTTAATGTATCAAAACAATCTTGATACATTTTCTTGGTTTTGAGTACATTGCTTATTTTTTTAATAAAATGTCATTTTAAACTGAAAATATGTACTTTGAGTCATACCGGTCACATCATGTGTTTATTTGATGTTAGACTCATTATTTCATGTCAAAAAAGAATTATGAATCATTTTCCTAAAGTATTAATATATTACAAGATCATTTTCTTATTTTATTGTGAGTGACATACATTTTTGAACTAAAATGCCAATTTTAGACAAAAAGAGAAACTTTGAGTCATACTAAGAACACTGTGTATCATATTAAGGTGAGGATAATTCCAACACATGAAAAAAACATATGTATTTTTTTAATAAAGTATCAAAACAATTATAAATCTTTTTCTCAGTTTTGAGTATATCACTTGCGTTTTTTTAATGAAATGTCAATTTTAAATAAAAAATACACACTTGGAGTCACACCAGTCACAAAATGCATCAGACTGAGGTGTCGTTGATTCTTACACATAAAAAATTACATATGTATTGTTTTCCTAAAGTTTCAAAACATTATAAATGCATTTATTAGTTTTGAGTATGTCACTTGTGTTTTTAATAAAATTTCATTTTAAACTGAAAACATGCACATTGAATCATATCAGTCACATCGTGTGTCTGTTTGACATGAGACTAATTCCTGCATGTCATAATGACATATGAATTATTTTATTTAAGTATCAAGACAATCTTATCACATTATCTTGGTATTTAGTGAGTGACATATATTTTGAGCTAAAATGTTAATTTTAAACTGATAAAAGGCACTTTGAGTCATATTGGGAACATGGGGTATCATGTTGAGGTTATGGTGATTCTTACACATCAAAAATGACTTATATAACATTTTACTAAAGTATAAACACAATATAAATGAGTTTTATCAGTTTTGAGTATGCCACATTTCCTTTTACTAAAATTAATGTCAATTTTAAATAAAAAGACACAGTTGGAGTAATATAAACCACACCGTGTGTCAGATTATGGTGCAGCTAATTCCTACATGTAAAAAAATGAATTATTTATTATTTTCATAAAGTATAAAAATAATCTAAATGTGTTTTCTTAGTTTTGATTATTTTACTAAAATGTCATTTTTAACTAGAAACACACATATTGTGTCACACCGGTCACATTTTGTGTCAGTTTAATGTGTGACTAATTACTACTTGTCAAAAATGACATATGAAAAGCTTTCATAAATTATCAAGATAATTTGGTATCCTTTTCTTATATTTTGGTTTGTGACACATGTTTTGTACTGAAATGTAAATTTTAATCATATAACAACAATATTGTGTCATATTATGCACATCGTGTATCAAATTGATGTTCGGCTAATTCCAACACATTAATAATGACTTATAGATCATTTTTATAAACTATAAAAATAATATGAATATTTTTATTAGTTTTGAGTATGCCACTTTTGATTTTTACTAAAATGTAAATTTTAAATAAAGAAGACATAGTTGGAGTCATATCAGTTATACCATGGATCAGATTGAGGAACGACTGATTACAACACATCAAAAATGAGTAGTGAATGATTTTCCTAAAGTATGAAAATAATACAAATTCATTTTATTAGTTTTGACTATTTCACTTGTGTTTATTTACTAAAAGTTCAATTTAAACTGAAAATACACACTTTGTGTCACGACCCGTCCCCTGGGGCCTATGCCGTGACTACCCCAAGACCGCCTTCCATAGGCCAGGGGCTAGAGACTAGCACCGAAAGGTGTATTCCCTAAAACCGTGAAGGCATTGCCTTTATAACCTATAAACACACACAACCAAGCACACAATGAGATACAAACACAAGTAAAACTATATAGAAAAAAGAGTGCTGAAAGTAAGATGGGCCAAAATACAAGACCAACCATAAAGGTACAAGTAAAACTGAAATACAATACAACTGAAGAAAGAGAAAGAAAGATACTGGGTCATCCTCCAAGGTTCTTACCTAAAGGGTAGGTACAGATCGCCTCCTCAGCACTCCACATCTTCCCATCTCCTCAGCGTACCGACATGCCATATGGTCCACCTCTGGGAACCGTCCAGTCCTGGTACCCTCATCCTCAATCAGTGCTGTCCTTCGTCTACACCAAACACAACAAGGTGCAGGTATAGCCCGTGTAGGGGTGAGTATAACAATACTCAGTAGGGACCCCGAGACCCTCAAGGTCTCACAAAATCTACAAAGGATAAACTACAAAGCATGAAATCAACTGACAACCCTACTTAGATATATGCCCATACATATACCTAAGTTATCAAGTATTCCCATCTCAATCATGAGGAAACATTGAGTACAACTCAAAATACCAAGCTCAAATGTTCCACAAAGGAAGGAATACCATGAAGGTGAGTAACACACAGGTACGACACACAGAAGAATACCACCAAGGTATTACCACAAACGGAAAGTACCACACAGGTAAAGACTCAACTCACACCAGGTATATCTTAGGTACAATATTAAAGAGGATTAGATGTAACTACTGAATCATCTTACTCTATTAAGAGGAAGACCCAAGAAGGATCCTAAATCATCATCAGAGCCACAGAGGATCGTAGTACATTGTTAGACCCACACAGGATCCAGGTACCTCATCAAACCCACATAGGATCCTAATACATCGTCAGAACCACACAGGATCTTAGTACATTGTCAGTACATCGTCAGACCCACACAAGATCCCAGTACATCATTAGTATGTCGTCATACCCACACAGGATCCTAGTACATCATCAGTAAGTTATCAAAACCACACAGGATCCTAGTACATTGTCAGACCCACACAGGATCCTAGTACATCATCAGTTTGTCGTCAAACCCACACAGGATCCTAGTACATTGTCAGTAAATCGTCAGACCCACACAAGATCCTAGTACATCTTCAATAGGTTGTCAGACCCACACAATATCCTAGTACATCATCACAGCCATCTATAGGGTTCCCACACTAAGATTTATCGTCTCTGGGAGAGTACGCTACTCAAGTTACTAGTCGATAATCCAACTTCCATAATGTCCTATGAAGAAGTATCCCAAAGTACTGCCATGTCATAGGGGTCTCAACGCAATAAACGGTGAATCAAACAGACACCTGGTCTGTAAGTTATTAGCCTTATAGACCCAAGGGCCAGGTTGGATTCATGCTCGATCCAAACCGACCATTCTCCAACTTTATCCAAATCTCTAGTGGGGTATACCAAAGGGACAAACTCAATCTACGGTTTCTAGTTCCGTAGACGGTTTGTTAAATGGACACTCGGTGCAAAAGTTATGGCCAAAAGTACAGAAATGGGTCGAAGTTGGTCCGGGCCCGGTCTGACTGGGTCGGGCCGACCTGGACTGGGCCGATCCAACCCAGTTTGGGTCGATCCGGTCCGCTGGGTCCAGCCCGGCCTAGGCTGGGCGGCGGGCCGGTGGAGGGGGCTGCAGGGCGATGCGGGGGCCACGGTGCGGTGCAGGGGCCGCAGGGCGGCGCAGGGCCTTGGGGCAGCACAGGGGCTGCAGGGAAACGTAGGGGCCATCGCACCGCGGTACGGAGCGGGGTGCCGCAGTGCGGCGTGGGGGCCACGGGGTGGCGCGAGGGCCGCAATGGGGCACATGGGCCGTGGGGCGGTGCGGGGCCGCGGTGTGACACAGGGGGCCGCGGGATAGCGTGGGGTCCGCAGGGTGGTGGGGTAGCCATGGTGTGGCGGTCCACCGCAGTTGGCCGGATGGCCAACCTTCCTCTCTGAAAGGTGCGACCGCAAGTCGCGCCTTCGCCGATGGAAGGTTCGGCCGACTGTCCTTCCTTCGCCGCTCCAGCAGAAGCTGCGGTTCTCTTCTATCGGGCGGTGTGGTCGCGCCGTCACCTTCATCGTGAAGTACACAACAAATAATCATAAGAATTGCAGAGAGTTTGAGCCATGTTTGTTTGGCCTGCACTCTCCATGTTAGAGCGGTAACAAGTGGCTTTGATTCCTTTTTGAATTACAAAGAGTCATCAACAGTTAAGGGGAAAAAATTCAAACAACCACCCTACCTCGAAGGATTGTTTACCTCAGAGAGGAAGGAAGAACAGATGTCAGTTGGTCATTGGTGAAGACATCCCACATTTGAGGTGGCACATTCATCATTGGAGAAGATGGTGCATTCTTCATCAAAGAAGATCTTCATTGGGAGGTGTTCTTCGTTGGAGAGAATAATCCTCCAAAAGATCTCCTCTTGCCAACCCTTTCCTCTCACTTCCACCAAAATGTGAAATAGACAACTTATTCATTTAAGTTTATCAAATTAAATTACTTTGGAACAAAAATAAAGTCGACTTAAATAAATGTTGACACATTTAATTAATTTCTTAGTTGGATCAAACAATTAATTGGGGAGTTCAAGGGGTTTCTCCCATTAAAAGGGTTCGGGTGGTCCCCACATTTAAGAATTAAAAATGGGGGTTTTAGGCTCAGTGGTCCCCACCTTCATAACACACATGTGGGAGGTTTCAAAAAATAAAAATATTAAACATTTTTATTTTATTTTATTCTTTCACAAAAAACACAAAAACTAACGTTCACCCTCAACCAACTACCGTCGAGGTGAATGTATCCTTAAGAGAATACCGACACTGTGAGTTCAACGGTGTCCTTGGATTTCAATTCTGAGCACCAGTTCAAAAGTTACAAAAACCCACTCACACATTTATTGAACGTACCTAAAAAAAAGTTACAAAATTCATTTTGGGCACACCGAGTCTCAGAATCATGCACCATCAATTTTTATAGACTCGTAAAATTCCTATATAATTAAAAAAAATTACATGGAAATTCTGGGTCTTTACATTCTCCCCACCTCAGGGCTTTGCATCCCCGAAATCCACATCATAAAACTAGGAAAACAAGTGGGGGTACTAAGTACGAATCTGAGCCTCTCGCTCCCATTTGATTTCATGGAGGTTCCCGTGCTGCCAGCGAACGCACCCCAGAGGTATCAACCACCCACAAAGGACCCGCTTTTGTTGATCCTCAATCTCTACTAGAACCTTCGTAAAAGTCTCCCCATCATCGATGTCCAACTCACTGTGGTCGATGATGTGAGAAGGGTCATGCACGTATCTCCTAAGCTGGGATACATAGAAGACATCATGCACCCGGTGCAACTGAGGTGGAAGAGCTAGGCGGTAAGCCACCTCACTAACTATACTGAGGACCTTGAAGGGTCCGATGAACCTCAGATATAACTTTCCACCCTGGACAAATCTCTGAAAACCTTGTCGAGGTGAGACCCATAGAAATACATGATCACCATCCTCAAACTCTAGAGGTCTCTATCTCCTATCGACATAAGAATTCTGCCTGCTCTGTACAGTATTCATCTTCTCTTGGATGATCTGCACTTTCTCTATGGTATCCCGTACCATCTCTGGTCCCATGAGTGGTTAATCCTCTGGGTCAGTCCATCACAAAGGTGATCTGTAAGGTCGTCTGTACAACACCTCAAAAGGTTCCATCCCAATTCTAGAGTGATAGCTGTTGTTGTATGAAAAATCTACCAAGGGCAAGTGATCCTCCCAGCTGTGACTGAAGTCAAGGATGCAAGAATGCAGAATTTCCTTGAGGTTCTGAATGGTTCGCTCTGTCCAGCCATCCGTCTGAGGATGGAAGGTGGTGCTCTAATGAAATTTCATCCCGAAATCCTCCTGCAACCCCTTCCATAGCTGGGAAGTAAAATGTGCATCACGATCGGAGAAAATCATCGATGGTACTCCATGTAGCCACACAATCTCCTCCACATAGAGGCATCCCAAGCTCTCTACTAAACCTTTCTCTATAATCAATAGGAAGTGGGCCGACTTGGTGAGTCGGTTAAAAATCACCCAGATAGAATCATGACCTCTAGATGTACAGGTAAGTCCTATCACGAAGTCCATGGATATCCCATCCCACTTCCACTCTGGGACCTCTAAAGGCTGAACCAAGCCTGATGGTACCTGATGCTCCGCCTTCACTTGTTGACAAGTGAGGCACCGAGAGATGAACTATGCTACTACTTTCTTCATTCCCAGCCACCAGTGATGTCATTGGAGATCCTGGTACATATTTGCCACTCCTGGATGTACCACTAGTGTGGATGTGTGGAACTCCCTCAACACTTCCTCCAGAAGCAACACTGGTACCATGGTACATCCTTTGAAAAGGATGACATGCTCCCCACCTTCAGAAAATCCATCAGGTTCTTGTCCTATGGATATCTGAGCACGTCGAGCCTTGCAGTCAGTGTCCCCACGCTACTCCTCTTTGAATCACTAAAGAAGTGGGGGAGTGACTATAAGAGACTAAGGAAAAGCTGCTCCATCCCGATCCATAAAGGATATATGAAAAGCAGCCAGCTGCTCCGTCTCCTCACCTAGCAGCAGTATACCAGATCTCCTACCGAGTGAATCTGCTACAACGTTCCCCTTATTAGGAGTATAGACTATCTCAAAGTCATAGTCCTGGAGGAACTCAAGCCAACATCATTGTCTCAAGTTCATGTTATTCTGAGAGAATATATACCTGAGGCTCTTGTGATCTGAGAAGACTGTAAAACACTCACCCGTCAAGTAGTGTCACCACATCTTCAAGGCGAAGACCAATGCTACTAACTCTAGGTCATGGGTAGCGTAGTTCTTCTCATATTGTCTCAAATGTTGTGAACCATATGTGAAAACTACTTGCTCCTACATCTGGACACATTCGAGCCTTGTCCCTGATGCATCGTAGTAGACCACATACCTAACACCCTCCTCCAGAAGCCTAAAGATGGGGGCACTAGTCAGCCTTTGCCTCACCTCCTAAAAACCCTGCTAGAACCTTTTTGACCATATGAAGGGTTTCCAATTCTTCATCAATGCTGATAAAGGTTCTGCAACTTTAGAGAAATCTGGTACAAACCTCCGGTAGTATCCAACCAAACCTAGGAAACTCCATACCTCAGTCACACTCCTAGGTGGCTCCCAACCAAGTACCACCTCAATCTTCACTGGATCCACCGCAACTCCAGCCTCTAAGATGACATGTACCAAAAAGTAAATCTCTTGGATCCAGAAGTGGAACTTAGAGATATTAAAATAAATATGGTTCTCTCGGAGTATGTACAATACTAGCTGTAAATGATAGGCATGCTTCTCCTCAGTAGCTGAGTAGATCAGAATGTAATCAATGAAGACCACCACAAAGCGATCAAGGTATGGATGAAAGATCATATTCATGAGTCCCATGAACACTGATGGAGCAATGGTTATACCTAATGGCATAACCAAGAACTCATAATGACCATATCAACTTCTGAAAGCTGTCTTCTGCACATCCTCATCTCGCACTCTAAGCTGGTGATTTCCTGATCTGAGGTCTATCTTTGAGAACCACTGTGCTCCCATCATCTGATCAAACAGGTCATTAATCCATGGGATTGGGTACTTGTTCTTCATGGTCACCTGGTTCAGGCACCGGTAATCGACACAAAGTCTCAAGATCCCATCTGCCTTCTTGGCGAACAAAATCAGGGCTGCCCAAGGAGAAACACTGGGCCTAATGAATCCCTTCTCTTGTAAGTCCTCTAGCTGTACCCGTAGCTCACGAAGCTTCATGGGAGACATCCGATATACTGGTGTGGATATCAATGCCGTCCTGGGGTACAAGTCAATGTAAAATTCAACCTATCTGCGAGGAGGTAGACCTATAACATCATTAAGGAAGACATTCGCATACTGGTCCACCACTATAGGATAGCTTGGACTCTCTGAGGGTAAGGCTAGCCAACAGATGAGTGATCGGTTGTACTCTCCTTCGAGTAAGTCCATCCTGTGTTGCAAAGGCTCCCTTATCACCGGTTAAGGTAAACCTGGTCCAATCCATGCAGACACACCACACTTTGTGCCTAATACAGTCAATCTGAGCATGGACAGTAGATTACCAGTCCATACCCAAGATGACATCGTAAGGCCTTGATGCCACTACTAGGAGATCCCAGCCGAAGATCTCGCCTCTTAGAGTAAGCTCACACTACTGGAACCGGTGCGTAATAATCGAATCCGCTCCCGTATGAGTCTCTATATATAAGGATCAATCCAACATCTCCATCGAAATCTCCGAGCTCTGAACGAGGGTAGTGGAAATAAAAGAATGATTGGCACTAGTGTCTATAAGTACTACAATTAAGGTGGAGTAGACACATATCATACCTTGTATCATCTCCGGAGTACTGTGATCATAGGCCTCAGATGCCTGGAGCTGAGCTCTCCCATTTCCTCCTGCTCCCTATGGTTGGGGTGGACCTCTTGTTTGTGGTGGTGGTAGCATCTCAAATCATTTCCCACCACCAGATGCATGACCAACTCCTCTGCCACGTCCTCCTGCTCCCTACAGAACTCCTCGATCGAACCTATGTCTTTGCCTGGGTGGTCCCTTGACCATATGCTGATCATCAGTATGGCGGGTCGGGCAGTCACAAGCTATGTGACCCTGCCCACCACATGTGAAACACTGCCTATTACTCACATGACTGGATCTCTCTCTGGTACCCTACACAACCAATCCCGTGTCATGCAGTCATCCACCAGTAGGTCTGGTCCTCTTGGACCTTTGTGAAATTTGTCTAATACCAGCTATAGAATACTCCGCTACATGACGTCCGGTGGTGGGTCTCGCTACTAGAGACTATTGAGCAAGATAAATATCCACTAAGAGTGCTTTCTCTAACACCCCCACCTACGTCGGGATGCTGAGAGAAATCATTGAAGCCCTGATCTCCCACCTGAGCCCCTGCTCAAAGGTCTGGGCCCTGAAGAATGGGTCCCGCACCATATCAGTGGAGTAACATGAGAGATTAGTGAACCTCGCTGAGTACTAAGGCACAGTCATGCTGCCCTTCTATAGATGAAGAAGCTTCTGTATGCGCACTGCACGAAGAGTCATTGGGAAAAAATCTGCCTGAAACAGGCTCTCGAAGTCTGCCTAGAGAAGCGTCACCTCGTCGTGAACTTGGAGAATCAAGCTCCACCATCTACCTACTGATTCATATGGAAGACTGGCGGCAAGGACCACCATGAGATCAGATGGTGTCCCTACAAGTTGGAAAACTCTCACCACAGCCTCCAGTAAATCCTCAGTCACCTGTGAGTCCGTCTCTCCCCTGAAACTGGGTGGCCTCTGGCGTTGGAACTCATGCAATGCACTCAAGCGATGTACACCCTCTACTACTAGGGGTGGTGGAATCGGGTCCTAATGGGTAGTGGAACTGCTGGTGCCTCTACTAGAATAGGGCCCTGCATCAAGGCCTCATCGCTCGGTGGGATACCAGTGCGTACTATATCCGGAACCCTAACTGACTGTCTGCGTGGAGGCATCCTGAAAAGAAACAAGTGAGCCACAGTCAATAAGTTATACCTAGTGAGATGACTCAAAGAGTTCAAAAAGAAGACTATTGAAAACACACACACAATCAGTGATTTTGTGCACTGAGTCAGAAATTAGAAGTTAGGGTCCTTGTGTATAGATACGTCGACTGCTGCACCAACAATGGATTCCCTAAACTAAAAACCACACTAACTAAACTTAACACTATTTCCGTTAAAAAGATCATAGTCCTATGTTTATGGTAGAACTGAATCCTTTGATACCAATTTTCATGACCCGTCCCCCATGGCCCGTGCCATGGCTACCCCAAGCCCTCCTTCCATAGGGCAGGGACTAGAGACTAGCACCGAAAGGTGTATTCCCTAAAACCGGGAAGGCATTACCTTTATAACCTATAAAAACATGCAACCAAGCACACAATGAGATATGAACACAAGTAAAACTGTATATCAAAAAGAGTGCTGAAAGTAAGAGGGACCAGAATACAAGAACAACAATAAAGGTACAAGTACAACTGAAATACAAAACAACTAAAGAAAGAGAAAGACAACTACTGGGTCGTCCTATGAGGTTCCTACCTGTAGAGTAGGTACAGATCGCCTCCTCAGCACTCTACATCCGCCCGTCTCCTCTGCATACTCACACGCTGTATGGCCCACCTCCAGGAACCATCCAGTCCTGGTACCCTCATCCTCAGTCAGCGCTGTCCACCGTCTGCACCAAACACAACAAGGTGTGAGCATAACCTGTGTAGGGGTGAGTATAAAAATACTCAGTAGGGACCCCAAGACCCTCAAAGTCTCACAAAATCTACAAAGGATAAACCACAAAGCATGAAATCATCTGACAACCCTACTTAGGTATATTCCCATACATATACCTAAGTTATCAAGTATGCCCATCTCAATCATGAGGAAACACAGAGTCCAACTCAAAATCCCAAGCTCAATTGTTCCACAAAGGAAAGAGTACCACGAAGGTAAGTACCACATAGGTACACCACATAAAAGAATACCACCACGGTATTACCACAAAGGGAAAGTACCACACTGGTACGAACTTAGCTCAAACTAGTTATATCTTAGGTACATTAGTAAAGATGATTAGATTTAACTACTGAATCATCTTACTCTTTTAATATATAGACCCACGAAGGATCCTAAATCATCATCAGACCCACATAGGATCAAAGTACATCGTCAGACCCACACAAGATCCTAGTACCTCGTCAGACCCACACATGATCCTAGTATAATGTTAGAACCACACAAGATCCTAATACATCGTTAGTACATCGTCAGACCCATACAAGATCCTAGTACATCGTTAGTATGTCGTCAGACCTACATAGGATCCTAATACATTGTCAGTACGTCGTCAGACCCACATAGGATCCTAGTACATCGTCAGTACGTCTTTAGACCCACACAGGATCCTAGGACATCGTTAGTATGTTGTCATACCCACACAGGATCCTAGTACATCGTTAGTACATCGTCATACCCACACAGAATCCTAGTACATAGTCAGTACATCGTCAGACCCACACATGATCCTAGTACATCATCATAGCCAGCTACAAGATTCCCGCACTAAGCTTGCTCGTCTATGAGAGAGTTCACTCCCCAAGCTACTGTTTGATACTCCAATTTCCAATATGTCCCAAAAATAAGTATCCCAAAGTACCTCCACATAATAGGGGTCTCAACGCAATAGACGGTGTGTGAAACAAACGTCTGGTGTGTAAGTTATTAGCCTTTTACTCCCTGAGGGCCTGGTTGGATTCGTGCTTGATCCAAACTGACCGTTCCACAAATTTATCCAAATATCTAGTGTGGTATACCAAAGGTACCATCTCGCTCAAAGGTTTCCATCGTGGTAAACAGTTCGTCAAATAGACACTCGGTGCCAAAGTTATGTCTAAAAGATCGGAAATGGGTTGAAGCTGGTCTGGGTTCGATCCGACCCGGATTGGGCCGACCTGACCCAGTTTGGGCTGACCCAACACACTAGGTCTGGCCCAGCTTGCTGGGTCCAGCCTGACCTGCTGGGTCCGGCTCATCCCATGCTGGGCGGCCCGATCTGGTGGCGCGGGGTCCTCGGGGCAGCACGGGGGCCGCGGGCGCGGTGCGGGGGCCACGTGGGGCGGCGCGGGGGCCGTGGGGCGGTGCGAGGGCCATGGTGCAGCGTGGGGGCCGCGAGGCAGTGCAAGGGCCACGATGCGGTGCAGGGGGGCCATGGGATGGTGCGAGGGCCGCGGGGCGGCAGGGTAGCCGCGGTACGGTGGTCCGCTGCGGCTGGCCAGATGGCCAACCTTCCTCTCCGCATGCTGCAGTCGCGCGTCGCGCCTTCACCGGCGATCGGTTCAGCCGACCATCCTTCCTTCACCACTACGACACAAGCTATAAGGCCCCAGCCTTAAACCTTACTTAATATTGAATTACATGAATAATTCACATTGAGGATCTTTTCATGGTTTAGAGTTTTAGATAATTAGGACATAACTATTACATCTCAAAAGATTACAAAGTTGACACTTCTACTAAGTTTCCATAAAATAAAAACTCTTAAAAAGAAACATTTCTAGTTCTATGTTTTAGATAGCATGAGTTTCCCTTGATCCCATCCATGACCCTATTCCACATTAATTCCCGTGAAAAACATTTCAAAAAAACTTGGGGTGAGCATAAAAAGCTCAGTAAGGGATACACAAAGAATGAAAACTGTTAGTTTTTCAAAACAACAAGTAAACCATGTATACTTTATCAAAGTAATACTTTTCACCTTTATGAAGTAGTAAAAACTCTTTACTGAATAAAATATCATTACTTACAATTCTGTAACCAAAAGATTACCATAAAACCCATATAAAGAACACATAACATATAAAGGTAACTTGTGACATAAACATACTTAAATGGAATAACCATACGGTCGAATTCCACACATATCACTTAATGGAATATCCATACGGCTGAATTCCATACCCAATGCATTGGAGGTTATAATGTAACCACCTGTACTAGTATTCATGGCACCACTCGTCATATGGTTTATCTCGTAACCACCTGTCAAATGTCCAAGTACCATTATAAAATCATAAGACATAAAACAAATATAATGGAAATAAAACATTTCCACACTTTGATCACAATATATCACTTAAATATATTAACATAACAAATCGATTATAAAAACCATTTTCAATACCAAAATACATAAAAGAGTATATGGTATTTATTTCTTTTTAAAAACATTACGGCTTGTTGAGGAAGCCAAAGACCAAATAATACTCACGACAGCGGAAAAGGTCATTGTCACCGCGTACGTTAAAAGAAACATTCCTTTTTGTCGTTTAGTAAAACGCTTCGTATAAAAAGATTCTTTTTGAATAAAATTAAAAGTCAAAGGGGTATATACATCGTATAAAAGAAAGTTGTGTATAAAACAAAATATGCCTCAATGAAAGGAGATTGAGACGAAGTCCCTTACCTCGTGTCCGACGTGACTCGATTGCTCCTTAATCTCCTGAATAATAAACTAAAGTTAATTTCTACTTTCTTAAGAACGTTTTTCAAGTTTATTATTCCTTTTATATAACTTGTTTCCATGTTATAAACATTATTTAATCATTTAATTTAATAAAGTTCATTTTGTCGATATTTGGTACTTAAGTCAAAAATGGACTTCTTACAATTACATGTTGTTTATGTGGTCAAAGGTTCATTATATCCAGAATGATATTCATGATTTGGATATCATATATATCATATATATCTAGCATATACATGTATTTATAATAGTACATAACATTTAGAGGTAAGAAATGAAATGCACCGTTCATGGAGACGATAAGCCTTACGTACGCATGAATGCTACTTTCATTTCTATTTCATATTTAATGGGGTGAAATCATAATTATATAAGGGTATATTATAGTTCCAGTATAACATCATATACAATAACATTAACTCCATCCTTTATACATCCAACATATGGCATTAATGAATCAAATTACTTTGATGGGGCGGTAGTCCACACTTCCTAAAATGAAATTATCGTGTTTACCCACAATGGAAACCATAAAGGTATGTCACAAATGATAAATACAGAAGCATAAGGAAAAAATAAACATAATATATATCATATATAAATAGAGTGACATCTTAATGGCCACCATGAAAGGTGTTAAAAGAAGATTGAACAATCATCGTTTCGTGAGGCAGAAAATCGCCAACCACAGAAATAGTATGTTATTTAACCATTAGATGAAGGTGTGTGTAGGTGTAGCTCTAATAATTCTCATAACAACATCCTAGTATATTAAAGATACTGGTTTTTTAACAAAATAAAGGAATAAAAAGAGTTTAGGGGGTCGGAGAAGCAAAATAAAACATAAGAACACAAGAGAAAACATTACCTTTAAATTGGGTAACTCTTCTTGGTTTGAACCAAAAGGGTTCCTTGAAGAGCTTTATTCCCAAGGTAAGGCTTAAAGGATGAGGAGAGGGATGTGGAGAGATAAAATGAGCAGATCTTGGCCGAACCAAAGTCTTGAGAGGTGTGGGTAAGGAGGTAGAGGTGGGGGCCTTTTATAAGAGGAGAGGAGGGGAACTCTTGGAAAGTTAAGAAAAGATACTTTATTATAAAATGATTTTCGAATAAAAAAGGTCCCACAATTAAAAATTTAATGTATAAGGTGATAAGGGTTCTAAATCCAAAAATCCAATAGGTTTTTGACAAGTTTAGGTCTTAGATTTTACATTAGCGTTTCATTTTATTTAAATCGTTAAATAATGAGGTAATCGCTGCATCATCATGATGTCATAAATAATTTAACTTATTTAATGTATAAAAATTATAAAAAAATATCATGATGTAGGAAATAGTTTTATATTTAAAATTAATATTCATAGTAAAAAGTATGACTTGTATAACCCCATTTAAAAATTATTTTAGTAAAACATATCATGTTTGCGACATTTTTATTTTAACATTAAATAAAAAGTTATTAATGTCATTTTCCTACCAAAGTGGATCCATGGGGTCCCCAAGTTGACCCATGGATTGTCTTGGTAGGCCAAGACACATCCAATAATGGTAGGACATGTGTGTAGGTCATTTCATATCATCAAAACATTATTTTTACCTTAAACTACACTAATTACCTCTAATCACGATTAATAAACTTAAAGGTTACTATTCACCAAAAAATTATTTTAATCCCATTGAACCACATTTTACTTCCTAATGAAAACCATGTATGTCAGATTTTTGAAATTCAAAACACAGAGGTGGTAAAATTTCATTTAAACAAAAAATCAGTTTTTTAAGTACCACTTAGTGGTTTCACTATTCATCAAAAATTAAAGTTTTTCAGAAAAATACCAAAACTTCACCCTAAGCTATATTTTATATTCTGAATTCAAAAATGATGTATATTTTAAAAAATTAAAAACATATAAGTTATATTAATAAATTTAATAATTAATTCCCGCTGTCAGAACAAATAGCATGTTTTTTATGAAACAATATACATCAAAAGATTGACACTAGTTTAAGTCCAATTTCAAAGTGAAATTAATTCCAACGACCACTATTGGATTAAATGGTAAAAATATATTCTAATTTAACTTTAAAACCAATTCAAAATATAATCTAATCATATAAAAAAATTAGATTAAAAAGAGCTTTTGAATTAAAATACAACATTTTTCAATATTCATTAAAAAAATGAACTTTATCGGAAAATACCAAAAATTTACACAAAGTAAATTTTGATGTCCCCATTCTAAAGAAGAATTTTGTTTGGTCAAATAGAATGTATAAGGGTGACAAAAACTATATTTAATTACGGTTCGCCATCAAAAGGGGATCATTCGACCTTTTAGTGAATATTAGAGTATTAATGCCTAAAATTGAATTCTTTTTGTATTTTAAGCCTTAATATTTTATTGGATAAATGTAACACCATTTAACAAACATATATAATCATATTTTAGTTATTTTTATTCATTCCCTCCATTACAAAGGCTACATGTTAACTACCATTTAAAATAATATTATTTTATTACTAGTGTGCAACGTAAGATTTCAAAGAATCTCTTTGTTGCGTATCGGGTACGCTATCGAACATAGCAACCCATTTAAATTAAAATTAATATTTAATTCGCAAATATTAATAAATTTGAAAATGTTTTTTTATTTATTTACCTGGGATGTTACATCCTTCCCCCCTTTTGGGAATTGCGTCCTCGCAATTTTATTCACTTATCAAAATAAGTGGGGGTATTTATCCCTCATAGCATTTTCAGATTCCCACGTTGCCTGTTCAACCATATGGTTTTTCCAAAAAACCTTTACCTAGTGAATTACCTTATTTCTCAACACTTTCTCTCTTTGGTCAAGAATATGTACTGGTTTTTCTTCATAAGAGAGATTCTCTTCCAACTGAACTACCTCTAGGCTCAAAACATGAGATGGATCTGACATATACTTTCTCAGCATCAAAACATGAAAAACATTGTGTACCTGAGATAAACTCGGAGGTAAATCCACCCGGTAAGCAACTGATCCAACTCTCTCCAAAATTTCATATGGTCCAATGAACCTTGGACTCAGCTTTCCTTTCTTACCAAATAACATCACACTTTTCCACGACGAAACTTTGAGAAAAACATGATCACCTACCTCGAAAGATAGATCCTTCCTCCTATTGTCTGCATAACTTTTCTGTCTTCTCTGAGCTGTTCTCATGTGTTTCTGAATCAACTAAACTTTTTCTACCATCTCTTCTACCAATTCTGGTCCCATCAGCTTCCTTTCACCCACTTAATCACAAAAAGCTATAGTTCGACACCGCTTCCCATATAATGCCTCAAACGGTGCCATCTGTATACTAGATTGAAAACTGTTATTATATGAAAATTCAACCTAAGAAAGATGTTGGTCCCAACTTCCCTGATAATCCATCGAACAAGCACGTAGCATATCCTCCAAAGTCTGAATTGTTCGTTCTGATTACCCATCTGACTAAGGATGAAAAGATGTACTAAAATTTAATTCAGTACCCAGCGACTTCTGAAGGCCCTTCCAAAAGTTAGAAGTAAACCTGGGATCACGATCAGATACAATGGATAGGGGAACTCCATGAAACCTGACTATCTCTTTAAGATACAATCGAGAAAGTTGATCTAGAGAGAAAGTATCTCGAATAGGAAGGAAATGAATAGATTTAGTCAAGCGATCAACAATAACGCAGATTGAATTATTACCTCGAGATGTCTTCGGTAATCCCACAACAAAGTCCATGGATATATTTTCCCATTTCCACTCTGGCACTGGTAAAGGGTGAAGAATCCCTTTCGGTAACTGCTGCTCTGCTTTAACCTGCTGACAAGTCAAACAATTCACAGTAAAATCAGCAATATATCTTTTTATTCCATCCCTCCAGTAATACTCCTGCAGATCTCTGTACATCTTAGTACTGCCAGGATGAACTGAAAACGGGGAACTATGAGCCTCACATAACAACTCATTCTTCAACTGTGAATCACTAGGAACACATAATCTCTTCCCAAACCTCAAAACACAATCATTATCAATGTTAAATTCAGGCAAATTACCCTTTTGAACTAGCTCTACCTTTTTCTGCAACCCACTGTCTTTCTTCTGCACTTGCTTAATTCTGTCTGATAAGGATGATCTCACTGATACCTGAAACAAAATAGAAGAACTTCATGCACCAAAAAATTCTATTCCAAAGATCATCAAATCAAAAACCAAAGGATCTCGTTCCAAACGTAGCACGGTTAATGAAGCATTACTTTTTCAACTAAAAGCATCAACCACTTTATTTTCTTTTCCCGGATGGTAATGAATTGTACAATCATAATCATTGATTAATTCTAGCCATATCCTCTATCTCATGTTCAATTATTTCTAAGTGAATATATACTTTAAACTTTTTTGATCAGTATATATTTCACACTTTACTCCATACAAATGATGCCTCCAAATTTTTTGAGCAAAAACAACAACAGCTAATTCCAAGTCATGTGTAGGGTAATTTACCTCATGAGTTTTCAAATGATGTGAAGCATATGTAATTACCTGATCATTCTGCATAAGGAAACAACCAAGTCCCTTCCACGAAGCATCACTGTATATAACAAACTCACCATTCCTGGAAGGAAGTTCCAAAACTGGAGCATTCACCAATCTTCTTTTCAACTCCTGAAAACAATCATCACATTCTTTTGTCCAGATAAACTTAACACCCTTCCAAGTTAGCTTAGTCATTGGACTAGATAACCGTGAAAATTTTTCAACAAACCTTCGGTAGTAACCTGCCAAACAAAGAAAACTATGGATATCGGTTGCATTTTTGGGTCTTGGCCATTATTCAAAAACTTTTGTTTTAGCAGGATCAACAGTTATGCCATTTTTTGAAACAATGTGACCAAGGAAAGAAATTTGTTGTAACCAAAACTCACACTTGCTGAATTTTCCATACAGTTTCTTTTATTTTAAGGTTTGCAAGATAACCCTTAAATGACTTTCATGCTCCTATTTAATTTTAGAAAACACCAAAATATCATCAATGAAAACAACCAAAAACTTATCCAATAACTCATGAAAAATTATATTCATAAGGTCCATGAATACAGCAGGTGCATTGGTTAACCCAAAAGGCATAACTAAAAATTCATAATGGCCATATCTAGTACAGAACGCAGTCTTCAGAACGTCTGCTTCTTTTACTTTCAACTGATGGTACCCCAACCTCAAGTCAATCTTCAAAAAATACTAAGCTCCCTGGAGTTGATCAAACAAATCATCGATATGAGGCAAATGATACTTGTTCTTAACAGTAATGTTATTCAAGGATCTATAATCAATGAAAAGTCTCATTGAACCATCTTTCTTTTTAACAAACAAGATAGGAGAACCCCATGGTGATGTGCTAGGTTGAATGAAACCTTTATCTAATAACTCCTGCAATTGCTTCTTTAACTCTAAAAGTTCAACTTGAGCCATTCGATAAGGGGGTTTTGAAATTGGATTAGAATCAGGAACTAAGTCAATAGTAAATTCAACTTCTCGATCATGAATAATAACAGGAAAATCATCAGAAAAAACATCAAGATACTCATTTACCACTGGCAAATCATTAATCTAAACAATTCCTTTATTTTCAACAACATGTGCAAGGTAACATTCATTTCCATATTTTACTAGTTTCTCAACTTCCTGATATGTTATCAAAAGCAAGGGTTCATTCTTGTACACAAACTGAAAATCTTTCTGAAAAGAAACCATTTTAGCTCTTCAGTCAATCTTAGCATGATAAACAGAAAGCCAATCCATGCCCAAAATAACATCAAACATTACTAGAGTCAAAACAATATGGTTTGCTGGTAGATTCTTTCTGCAAATAAGGATAGGAAGGTTCTTATAATTTCTTTTTGTATCAACATTCCCTCTGGGTGTTTTTACCATAAGTTCAGGATTCATATCTTGAGATGGAATTTCCAATTTACTAGAAAACTTCTCAGAAATGAAATAATGTGTAGACCCTGAATCAAATAACACATTGGCATAATCTGAACAAACAAACAGTATACCTGATACTACTTCATTCGATGGCCCAACATCTACTGAAGTAGTTGCAAAGGATTTCACCACCCCTTTCTGCTTGTAGTCTGGCTGATTTCCCTCAGTTGGGTTCTTTGTTAGACACTCATTTGCATAATGACCCATTTCATTACACTTAAAACATCTTACCACTGGCTTTTCATTGCCTGCTTGTTCATCTTCCTTACAGTTACGAGAAATATGACCAGAATTATCACACTGAAAGCACTTTCCAGACTTGGATAAACATTCTCCAGGATGCATTTTACCACACTTCTCACAGGATGGATATTTGTTTTTATTTCCTCCTTGTTTCTTTGATGAATTCTTCCCCATTTCCTGCCAACTAGACCTCTTATTCGGTTGTTTGTCAAAGAACACTTGATCATCGGAAAACTCCATTTTCACCTTCTCCGCACATCGAAAAAGTTTTTCATAACTTTTGAACTCACGAGAAGCTTTTTCCTTTGATACCTTGGATTTAACCCTGAGTAAAAAACGGTTGATTTTACTATCAAGATCTCGTATGATGTTTAGAGCATACCTTTCCAGTCGAGTGAACTTTGATTCATAAGCAGCCACTGAATAATCCTCCTACCTCAATTCTAGGAATTGTTTTTCTATCCTAAGATGAACCGCCTTAGGAAAATATTTCTCAAGAAACATAACTTTGAATTCTTCCCTGTGAAGATCATCAATCTCATCACTATCCCTGATATTTTTCATCATCGACCACCACTGATCTGCTTCACCTTCAAAACAGTAAACAGCAAGACTAACCTTTGGATGTTCTGAACACCCCATGACATCAAAAATATTCTCCAGTGCTTTAATCCACCCTTCAGCTAGCACAGGGTCAGATGATCCTCTGAACGATGGGGGATGTTTCCTCATGAAATGTTCCACCACTGACATGTTCCTCTATGGTTGATCTGGCTAATCTCTTGCATGGATACCACCACCATTTATAGCCTAAGTCAATTATGCCATTACAAAAACAAACTGTTCAGTTCTGATTCTGACCATCTCGGGTTGCTGATTTGGAAGGTTGTCTTCCTCCTGATGTCATCCCAACATAGCTTCTTTGTTTCCTCTGCGGAAAACCATTCTGAACATAGAAATATCTTAGGTGAAGCAACATGGTAATCTTTAAATGCTATATTGTAAAGACCCGTAAAATTCAAGGGAAATTTTTTCTTAATTTTCTTCGGAATTTTACAAGAGTGCGGTTTCTGACGGTACATGATTTCGAGGCCCGGTGTGCCCGGAATCAATTTTCGAAGTTTGGCTAGGGTACGTTCAGTGAACGAACGAGCGGGAATTTCTAACTTTTGAACCGGTGCCCGGAATCGAATTCCGAGGGCACCGATGAACTCGCAGCGCCGATATTCGCTTAAGGAGACCTTTTCCGAGGTTGTGTTTTATGCGGGTTGAGAGTTAGTTTTGGGGGAAATTAAATGAAGTTAAATAAATTGTGGAAACACAATTTATTTTTATCCATGTTGGTTATTTCCTCCCAAAGGGAGTTAGAGGTGGGACCCACACCCACATAAGCTCCCTTGAGAGGATTAAGTGTGGTGGGGCCCACACGAGCCTTAACTCTTCAACTCCCCTTAAACTCCCCAATAACTCCACTCTATTTAATTTTGACAAATTGTGTTATTAATTAAGATGAGTGACTTAATTTCAAACTTTTGAAATTCAAAGTGGTTTAGTTGTGTAAATAAAATAAGCCTTAGACTTATTTTATTTTGGTTAGTTTTCTCTTGCCACCTTGAGAGGATTTGGGAAGCTTTCTTCTTCTTCTTCAAACCACGACGAAGAACGCGAAGAACACTTAGGCTCCGACGAAGAACGCCGTCACCATAAGAAGAGAAAGACGTGCCATCTTTTCTTTTCTTCGCAGCCGGTGTGTTTCCGAAGATCGACGATGCCACTTCTTTCGATCTTCTTCCTGTGTCAACGAAAGGAGACGCCGCTTCCTCCTCGGGCTTTCTCCGTCAGCTTATGAAGCTTCTCCAGCGACGTACCTCTTCGGACGCACCTCGACGTCAACGGAATCGACGTACGATTACCACGACGCCCGACCTCCGCGACGCTTGTCTTCCGCGGCTTGTTGACGTGCTCCGCTCTTGAAACCGAGGTAGGGGTTTTATTTTAAATTAATTCCGTTCTTGATTCTGGCATGTCGAATTTCGTGGTTTTCGACTATTTGTTATCGAATAATGCGAGGGGGTCGGTCCGCACAAACACGGCCGACCCTCCTCTTTATTTTCTTAAATGTTTTCTTTGTGGTTGGTATGAGGGAGCGTGGTGCCGTCGCACCACGCAGTTTCATGCGGAACATATGCGCAGCGCCGTCGCGCCATGCCGTGGAAAGGAATTCAAGAACGCGACGTTGTCGCGCCGCGTCGAAGGAAACCGAGGATGCTGCGGCCGGAACGGGGCCGCGGCGGGGGGCGCGGTGCCGTCGCACCGCGCCGGACGACAAAGGCCGCGGCCGGTTCCGGGCCGCGGCAGAACAAGGTGACCGACGGCCAGCCGGGCCACCGGTGTCGGAGCCAGAAAGGGACCGGCCACTGCCGGTCCCGTTGAGGAGGAGCTGACCAAAAAAAAAAGAAACCCGGGGGAATTAAATTCCCCCGGCAGTTGAACGACCCCCCATAATGAGGGGGGGGGGGGGCGTGGTTTCACAAAGGGGGGGGGGGGCAAGCGCCCCCCGTTTTTCCAATCAGCTCGGCCTTCGGCCGAGCTGGCAGCGCGCCCCGCGCGTTGCGTCCCGCCGGACCGACGCCGGGCCGGGCCGACCCTGTCCAGGGTGGGTCGACTCGGTTCGGGCCAGCCGGGGGGGGGGGGGGGGGTCTCGGGCCGGGTCGGCCCGGGCCCGAAACCCCCGATACCGAACTTCTTAGGTTCAAATGCCCATATCTCAGGCTACGGACCTCCAAACGATGCGCTGTCAACAGCGATGCGATCCTTGGATCGAGAAGGTCGTTTCATTATATCGCACTCAAGGTTTCAGAATACTTTGAGTTCGTCCCGGTTGGTTTGTACACGAAACCAATCGGGCCCTCGGAGTGGAAACACTCATATCTTGAGCTACAAACGTCCGATTGACGTGCCGTCAGTTTTGTTGAGTTTCTCTTAGCGAGACAGATCTTTTGGCATACTCCGACTAAGGTTTGGACGCAGGTGGAGTACAATTGGGTTGGTTTTGCCTTAAAAACTAACCGGGCCCCTAGGACGAAAAAGCCGATAACTCTCAGACTGGGCGTCCGATTGACGCGCCGTCTGTTGCGTTGAGTTCCTGTTGACGATACAGAACTTTTGGATACATCAACTCTGGACTTGTGACAGTTGATGTATCAGCCTCTCGACTCGTGGAGCGGACCCTCCTGAATGAGCTTGCAGTGTGCGGGAACCCTAGAGTTGGCTGCGACTGCTACTGTGACTGCGACGATGACTGTGCAGAGATCCTTAGTGGATTCGACGACGACGACTACAGCACTCAGCGATCCTGTGTGGATCAGTGCTACCGATCCTGTGTGGGTCAGATCCTGTGTGGGTCAGAGCTCAGCGGTCCTGTGTGAACCAGCGCCTACAGATCCTGTGTGGGTCCGATCCTGTGTGGGTCTTTGCGGGGGTTAGTACCTATCGATCCTTTGTGGGTCCGACGACTTAGATGGATCAGTGATCATCTCTATCATATTTTGAAGAAGTATACCTGTGTGAGATGAATCATGATTACCTTCCTGTGTGGATTGTGTTTTTTTATCCTGTGTGGATTACGTTTTGCTTTCCTGTGTGGAATACGTATACTTTCCTATGTGGACTGAGTTGTACTTGGGCTCGGAGGTTAGAACGTATTGGAATTGACGACTTAGGTATATGTATGGGCATATACCTAAGCAGTGTGGGTTGTTACTTCGTGTTTATATCTTTCCTTTGTGGTTTATCCTTTGTGGATTTTGGGAGACCTTCGGGGGTCTCGGGGTCCCTACTGAGTAGCTTATACTCACTCCTGCACGGGCTATGCCCGCACTACGTTGTGTTGGTTGCAGACGACGAACAACGTTGATCGTGGTTGAGGCTTGCAGAGCGGGACGGTACCTGGAGGTGGACCACTGGGTGGGACATGCTCGGAGCGGACGACAGGACCCGAGGAGCAGTGGAGCTAACTGTACCCACCCTTCAGGTGGGATTTCCAGTGGACAACTCGGTGTAGCGGATTTTACTTTACAGTTGCTATTTTCCCTTTCGAGTTGTACTTTACTTTCAGTTTGGGTTTGTATACTGGCCCATTTACTTTTCCACACTTTCAGTTGTACTCTGTTTTTACTTAGTGTTTACCTTTCTGCTTGCTTACTCTGTGGTTCTTGTTTACTTTACAAAGGCAATGCCTTCCCTTTTTACCGGGATTTACGCCTTGGTGCTAGTCGCCAGTCCCTGGCCTATGGAATGCGGGCTTGGGGTTGTCACGACACGGGCCCCGAGGACGGGTCGTGACAAATTGGTATCAAAGGAGTTCAGTTCTACCGCGAACTCTGATCTTTTCTATGTGAATCAATAGTGTTTTGCATATTGAGTGTGGTTATCAGTCCAGGGAGTCCAGTGTTGGTGCGGTGGCCGACGTATCCATACACCAGGACCCTAACTTTTGATTTCTGACTTAATGAACGAAAACATTGATTGCGCGTGTGATTCAAGTTTTCTTTGTGATTAATTTATATCAGCTCACTAGGTATACTATTCTGAACGTGGCGCACCTGTTTCCTTTTCAGGATGGCCCCACGATGGCAGCCATCTAGGGTTCCGAGAGTCGAGCATGATGACAACCCACCGAGCGACGAGGCCTCGGTGCAGGTCCCTTTTTCAGTAGTGGCACCAGCGGTAGCACTACCCGCCGAGCCACCGATACTTCCAGCACCAGCCGCTGACGATGCACGTCGCCTCATCGCACTGCATGAGTTTCAGCGCCAGCGACCGCCCAGGTTCCGTGGGGAGACGGACCCCCAGGAAGCCGAGGACTGGATGGAGGCAGTCGTACGAGTTTTCAGGCTAGTGAGGACACCAACAGACCTCATGGTGATCCTCGCTGCAAGCCTACTGCAAGCAGCAGTGGGCCGATGGTGGAGCTTGATGCTCCAGTTGCACGATGAGGCATCTCTACTTTGGACGGAATTTGAGAGCCTCTTCCGCTCAGAGTTCGTCCCAGCCACCCTCCGTGCGGTGTGTATCCATGAGCTTCTTCAGCTGCGGCATGGCAGCATGACGGTCGCTCAGTACTCGGTGAGATTTACCGATCTCTCGCGCTACTCGACCTACATGGTACGAGACCCATTCTTTCGGACCCAGACCTTTGAGAAGGGTTTGAGACACGAGATCAGGGCATCGCTGATCTCCCTCAGCATACCGACTCAGATGGGAGTACTAGAGCGGACCCTTTTGATCGAGAGCTTTCTTGCTGAGTCTACACGAGCACCGAGACCCACCGCAGGGCGGCACGTGGCAGAGTCTTCTGCAGCAGGCAGTCGACGGATGACTCAGGGGTCTAGGCAGACCAGACCCTCAGGCAGACGACCTCAGGAAACTGGCTCAGCAGTGCAGGGCACACAGCGCAGAGCCAGTCTTTCGAGAGGCAGACAGTGCTACTCGTGCGGCGGGCAGAGCCACATGGCTTGTGAATGCCCGACCCGCCGTGCCGAGGAGCAGCAGACGGTTGAGGGACCACCGAGGCAGAGGCAGAGGGTTGACTGTGGCGGTCCGCAGGGAGGAGGCGGACGAGGCAGGGGAGCTGGCCGAGTAGCAGGTGGTGGGAGATGCTTTGAGGCTCTACCACCACCACCACCAGGAGGTCCACCCCGACCACAGGAAGCTGGCGGGCAGAGACAGGCACAACTCCAGGCAGTGGAGGCCTACGACCACGGCACACCAGAGATGATTCGAGGTACTATCTGTGTCTATTCCACCCTTTCTGCAGTACTTTTAGACACAGGAGCGAGTCACTCTTTCATAGCCGCTGCCCTTGTTCGGAGCTCGTAGATTCCGACAGAGCCGTTGGCTCGATCCTTACGGCTAGAGACTCCTACGGGAGCAGATTTGATGATTACGTACTGGTGCTGGCAGTGTGAGATTACTCTAGGAGGCGAGAGCTTCGGCTGGGATCTTCTTGTAGCAGCGTCGAGGCCTTACGACGTCATCTTGGGTATGGATTGGTTATCTACGGTCCATGCACAGATTGACTGTTTTAGGCGCAAGGTACGATGTGTACGCACTGACGGGAGCAGGTTCACCTTCACCGGCGAGAAGGGAGCCTTTGCAGCACATGATAGACTTCCTCAAAGGAGAGGACAACCCATCACTCATCAGTTGGCTAGCCTCATCCTAGGAGTAGTTGACGTGAGGAGTCCTGGTTTTCCTATAGCGGTGGATCAGTTTGTGGGCGTTTTTCCCGACGACGTTCTAGGGCTACCTCCTTGCAGAGAGGTAGACTTTTATATTGACCTGTACCCCGGGACAGCCCCGATATCGACTGCAGCATATCAGATGGCCCCCGCCGAGCTTCAAGAGCTATGGGTACAGTTGGAGGACTTGTAGGGCAAGGGGTTCATCCGACCCAGTGTTTCACCCTGGGCTTCGCCGATATTGTTCGCCAAGAAGGCGGACGGGAGCTTGCGAATTTGTGTTGACTATCGTCGCCTGAACCAGTTGACAGAAAGGAACAAGTATCCGCTACCGAGGATTGATGACCTCTTTGATCAGCTCAAGGGAGCACGGTGGTTCTCGAAGATAGACCTTAGGTCAGGCTATCATCAGCTCAGAGTTAGAGACGAGGACGTGCAGAAGACGGCCTTCAGATGTCGGTATGGCCACTATGAGTTCTTGGTTATGCCATTCGGCCTAACCAATGCTCCAGCAGTGTTCATATCCCTCATGAACAGGATCTTTCAGCCATACCTCGATCGATTTGTCGTGGTCTTCATCGATGACATTTTGATTTACTCGACGATTGAGGAGGAGCACGCCTACCACTTACGGGTGGTACTAGACACACTCCGAGAGCACCAACTTTATGGTAAGCTCTCGAAGTGCCATTTCTGGATACGTGAGGTCCACTTCTTGGGACACGTCATCTCTGAGGCGGGAGTTGCAGTGGATCCTGCAAAGATCGAGGTAGTGTTAGCTTGGGATCCACCCGGGAGCGTGACGGAGGTTCAGAGTTTCTTGGGATTAGCTGGATACTATTAGAGATTCGTGCCAGAATTCTCTAGAGTTGCGACACCACTCTCAGCTTTGACGAAGAAGGGGAAACCCTTTGTGTGGTCAGACAGATGTCAGCAGAGCTTCTAGGAGCTGAGATAGAGATTTACAAGCGCACCTATCTTGAGGTTGCCTGAGGAGGGAGTAGGATACGTAGTTTACTGCGATGCATCAGAGACTGGACTCAGATGTGTCCTGATGCAGGAGCGGGAAATGATCACCTATGGATCACGTCAGTTAAGGCCGCATGAGCAGAACTACACTACGCATGACCTGGAGTTAGCAGCAGTGGTCTTCGCTCTGAAGACATGGCGACACTATCTGATGGGCGAGTGCTTTACAGTCTTTTCTGACCACCAGAGTCTCAGGTACATCTTCTCACAGAAGGATCTGAATCTGAGACAGTGAATATGGCTCGAGTTCCTCAAGGACTATGACTTTGAGATAGTCTATACTCCTGGGAAGGGGAACGTAGTAGCCGATGCCCTCAGTAGGAGGACGGGCATTCAACTACTTGAGGAGGCGACAGAGCAACTAGCCTCTTTGCAGATATCCTTCGTGGATAGAGATGGAGAAACCTTCCTTCAGTCTCTCACAGTCACTCCTCCACTACTGCAGCGGGTCAGAGAGGCACAGTGTGGGGACGCTGACTGTGAGACGCGGCGTGCACAGATATCCTCAGGACAGGCACCTGATGGTTTCTCCTTTGGAGCAGAGCATGACATCCTTTTCAGAGGACGTACCATGGTACAAGTTGCTTTACGGGAGGAGGTGATGAGAGAGTTTCACACTTCTCCTTTGGCAGTATATCCTGGAGTGGCGAAGATATACCAGGACCTCAGACAATAGCACTGGTGGCCAGGAATGAAAAAGGCTGTGGTAAAGTTCGTTTCTCGATGCCTCACCTGCCAGCAGGTGAAGGCTGAGCATCAGGTACCAGCAGGCTTGGTACAACCCTTGGAGGTCCCGGAGTGGAAGTGGGATGGGATATCTATGGACTTCGTGACTGGACTTCCACGCACTTCCAGAGGTCACGACTCCATCTGGGTGATTGTCGACCAACTCACCAAGTCGGCTCACTTCTTACCCATTCGAGAGCAGGGCTCAGTGGAGAGCTTGGGACGTCTTTACGTTCAGGAGATTGTACGGCTTCACGGTGTGCCATCATCTATCATCTCCGATCGAGATGCTCGCTTTACTTACCAACTTTGGAAGGGATTGCAGGAGGCGTTCGGTACGCAGCTACGTCTGAGCACAGCCTTTCACCCTCAGAAGGATGGTCAGATGGAGAGGACCATTCAGACTCACGAGGACATGCTCCATGCATGTGTCCTCGACTTTGGTCGTAGCTGGGAGGACCACCTACCCTTGGTGGAGTTTGCGTACAACAACAGCTACCACTCCACTATCGGGATGGCACCGTACGAGGCGTTGTACGGCTGACCTTGTAGATCTCCTTTGTGCTGGACAGACCCTGGGGAGTCAGCACTTGTGGGACTAGAGATGGTCTAGGCCACGACAGAGAAAGTCCAAGTCATCCAGGAGCGGATGAGGACAGCTCAGAGCCGACAGAAGTCTTATGCTGACAGGAGGCGGAGGCCACTAGAGTTCGATGATGACGACCACGTCTTCTTGCGGGTCTCACCTCAACGTGGTATATAGAGATTTGGCCGAGGCAACAAGTTATCTCCGCGCTTCATCGGACCCTTCCGGGTCCTCAGTAGGATTGGCGAGGTGGCTTATCGCCTAGCTCTACCACCTCAGTTGCACCGGGTGCACGACGTCTTCCACGTGTCTCAGCTGAGGAGATACGTGCATTACCCGATGCACATCATTGACCATGGGGAGCTTGACGTTGACGATGGGGCGACTTTTACGGAGATCCCGATGGAGATCGAGGATCGACAGGATCGGGTCCTCCGTGGACGGTCGATTCCTCTAGTGCGCATCAGATGGCAGCACGGGAATCTCCAGGAGAGCACTTGGGAGCAGGAGGCTCAGATGCGTGCTCAGTACCCTCATTTGTTCCCCTAGTTTTGAAGTATCTTTACGGGGACGTAAAGACCTGAGGTGGGAGTAATGTAAAGACACGTAAAATTCAAGGGAAATTTTTTCTTAATTTTCTTTGGAATTTTACAAGAGCGCGGTTTCTGACGGCACCTGATTCTGAGGCCCGGTGTGCCCGGAATCAATTTTCGAAGTTTGGATCGGGTACGTTCAGTGAACGAACGAGCGGGAATTTCTAACTTTTGAACCGGTACCCGGAATCGAATTCTGAGGGCACCGATGAACTCGCAGCACCGATATTCGCTTAAGGAGACCTTTTCCGAGGTTGCGTTTTATGCGGGTTGAGAGTTAGTTTTGGGGGAAATTAAATGAAGATAAATAAATTGTGGAAACACAATTTATTTTTATCCATGTTGGTTATTCCCTCCCAAAGGGAGTTAGAGGTGGGACCCACACCCACATAACCTCCCTTGAGAGGATTAAGTGTGGTGGGGCCCACACGAGCCCTAACTCTTCAACTCCCCTTAAACTCCCCAATAACTCCACTCTATTTAATTTTGACAACTTGTGTTATTAATTAAGATGAGTGACTTAATTTCAAACTTTTGAAATTCAAAGTGGTTTAGTTGTGTAAATAAAATAAGCCTTAGACTTATTTTATTTTGGTTAGTTTTCTCTTGCCACCTTGAGAGGATTTGGGAAGCTTTCTTCTTCTTCTTCAAACCACGACGATGAACGCGAAGAACACTTAGGCTCTGACAAAGAACGTCGTCACCATAAGAAGAGAAAGATGTGCCGTCTTTTCTTTTCTTCATAGCCGGTGTGTTTCTGAAGATGGACGATGCCGCTTCTTTCGATCTTCTTCCCGTGTCAATGAAAGGAGACGCCGCTTCCTCCTCGGGCTTTCTCCGTTAGCTTACGAAGCTTCTCCAGCGACGTACCTCTTCGGACGCACCTCGACATCAACGGAATCGACGTACGATTACCGCGACGCCCGAATTCCGCGACGCTTGTCTTCCGCGGCTTGTTGACGTGATCCGCTCTTGAAACCGAGGTAGGGGTTTTATTTTAAATTAATTCCGTTCTTGATTCTGGCATGTCAAATTTCGTGGTTTTTGACTATTTGTTATCGAATAATGCGAGGGGGCCGGTTCGCACAAACACGGCCGACCCTCATCCTTATTTTCTTAAATGTTTTCTTTGTGGTTGGTACGAGGGAGCGTGGTGCCGTCGCACCATGCGGTTTCATGCGGAACATATGCGCGGCGCCGTCGCACCGCGCTGTGGAAAGGAATTCAAGAACGCGACGCCGTTGCACCGCGTCGAAGGAAACCGAGGATGCCGCGGCCGGAACGGGGCCACGACGGAGGGGCGCGGTGCTGTCGCACCGTACTGGATGACAAAGGTCGCGGTTGGTTCCGGGCCGCGACAGAACAAGGTTACCGGCAGCCAGCCGGGCTGCTAGTGTCGGAGCCGGAAAGGGACCGGCCACTGCCGGTCCCGTTGAGGAGGAGCCGGCCGGCCAAATCGGGCCGACCAGAAAAAAAAGAAACCTGGGGGAATTAAATTTCCCCGGCAGTTGAACGGCCCCCCATAATGAGGGGGGGCCGCAGTTTCACAAAGGGGGGGCAAGCGCCCCCTATTTTTCCAATCAGCTCGGCCTTCGGACGAGCTGGCAGCGCGCCCAGCGCGCTGCTTCCAGCCGGACCGGACCACGCCGGGCCGGGCCACGCCCATCCAGGCCGGGCCGACCCTGTCCGGGGTGGGTCGACCCGGTTCGGGCCAGCCGGGGGGGTCTCGGGCCGGGTCGGCCAGGGCCCGAAACCCCCAATACCGAACTGCTTAGGTTCAAATGCCCATATCTCGGGCTACGGACCTCCAAACGACGCGCCGTCAGCGGCGATGCGATCCTTGGATCGATACGGTCGTTTCGGTATATCGCACTCAAGGTTTTGGAATACTTTGAGTTCGTCCGGGTTGGTTCGTACACGAAACCAACCGGGCCCTCGGAGCGGAAACACTCATATCTTGAGCTACGGACGTTCGATTGATGTGCCGTCAGTTTTGTTGAGTTTCTCTTAGTGAGACAGATCTTTTGGCATACTCCGCCCGAGGTTTGGATGCAGGTGGAGTATGGTCGGGTTGGTTTTGCCTTAGAAACCAACCGGACCCCTGGGACGAAAAAGCCGATAACTCTCAGACCGGCCGTCCGATTGACGCGCCGTCTGTTGCATTGAGTTCCTGTTGACGATACAAAACTTTTGGATACATCAACTCTGGACTTGTGACATTTGATGTATCAGCCTCTCGGCTCGTGGAGCGGACCCTTCCGAACGAGCTTGCTCTGTGCGGGAACTATAGAGCTGGCTGCGACTGCTACTGTGACTGCGACGACGACTGTGCAGAGATCCTTAGTGGATTCGACGACGACGACTACAACACTCTGCAATCCTATGTGGATCAGTGATACCGATCCTGTGTGGGTCCGATCCTGTGTGGGTCAGTGCTCAGCGGTCCTGTGTGAACCAGTGCCTACAGATCCTGTGTGGGTCCGATCCTGTGTGGGTCTTTGTGGGGGTTAGTACCTATCGATCCTTTGTGGGTCCGATGACTTAGATGGATCAGTGATCATATCTATCGTCTTTTGAAGAAGTATACCTGTGTGAGCTGAATCCTGATTACCTTCCTGTGTGGATTACGTTTTGCTTTCCTGTGTGGAATACGTATACTTTCTTGTGTGGAATGAGTTGTACTTGGGCTCGGAGGTTGGAGCGTATTGGAATTAATGACTTAGGTATATGTATGGGGATATACCTAAGCAGTGTGGGTTGTTACTTCGTGTTGATATCTTTCCTTTGTGGTTTATCCTTTGTGGATTTTGGGAGACCTTCGGGGGTCTCTGGGTCCCTACTGAGTAGCTTATACTCACCCTTGCACGGGCTATGCCCGCACTACGTTGTGTTGGTTGCAGACGACAGATAGCGTTGATCGTGGTTGAGGCTTGCAGATCAGGACGATACCTGGAGGTCGACCACTGAGCGGGACGTGCTCGGAGCGGACAGCAGGACCCGAGGAGCAGTGGAGCTAACTGTACCCACCCTTCTGGTGGGATTTCCAGTGGACAGCTCGGTGTAGCGGCTTTTACTTTACAGTTGCTGTTTTCCCTTTCGAGTTGTACTTTACTTTCAGTTTGGGTTTGTATACTGGCCCATTTACTTTTCCACACTTTCAGTTGTACTCTGTTTTTACTTAGTGTTTACCTTTCCGTTTTCTTACTCTGTGGTGCTTGTTTACTTTAAAAAGGAAATGCCTTCCCTTTTTACCGGGATTTACGCCTTGGTGCTAGTCGCCAGCCCCTGGCCTATGGAAGGTGGGCTTAGGGTAGTCACAGAACGGGCCCCGAGGACAGGTCGTGACATATATCATTTCAATCATACCATAAATTAACTTATAATTTAACAATTTTCTAACTCCTAAAGTTGTCTAAACCGACCTTTGATACCAACTATAAGGCCCCGACCTTAAACCTTACTTAATATTGAATTACATGAATAATTCACATTGAGGATCTTTTCATGGTTTAGAGTTTTAGAGAATTAATACATAACTATTACATCTCAAAATATTACAAAGTAGACACTTCTACTAAGTTTCCATAAAATAAAAACTCTTAAAAAGAAACATGTCTAGTTCCATGTTTTAGATAGAATGAAATTCTCTTGATCCCATCCATGAACCTATTCCACATTAAGTCCTGTGAAAAACATTTCAAAAAAACTTGGGGTGTGCATAAAAAGCACAGTAAGGGATACACAAAGAATGAAAACAGTTAGTTTTTCAAAACAACAAGTAAACCATGTATACTTTATCAAATTAATACTTTTCACCTTTATGAAGTAGTAAAAACTCTTCACTGAATAAAATATCATTACTTACCCTTTTGTAACCAAAACATTACCATAAAACCCATATAAAGAACACATAACATATAAAGGTAACTTGGGACATAAACATACTTAAATGGAATAACCATACGGTCGACTTCCACACATATCCCTTAATGGAATAGCCATATAGATGACTTCCATACCCAATGCATTGGAGGTTATAACGTAACCACCGTCCTGGTATTCACGGCACCACCCGTCATATGGTTTATCACGTAACCACCCGTCAAATGTCCAAGTACCATTTTAAAATCATAAGACATAAAACAAATATAATGGAAAGAAAACATTTCCACACTTTGATCACAATATATCACTTAAATATATTGACATAAAAAATCCATTATAAAAACCATTTTCAATACCAAAATACATAAAAGAGTATATGGAATTTATTTAATTTTAAAAACATTATGGCTTGTTGAGGAAGCCAAAGAACAAATAATACTCACGGCGGCGAAAAAGGTCGTTGTCACCGCGTACGTTAAAATAAACATTCCTTTTTGTCGTTTAGTAAAAAAATTCATATAAAAAGATTTTTATTGAATAAAATTAAAAGTCAAAGGGGTTTATACACCATATAAAAGAAAGTTTTGTACAAAACAAAATATGCCTCAATGAAAGGAGATTGAGATGAAGTCCCTTACCTCGTGTCCAACGTGACTCGGTTGCTCTTTAATCTCCTGAATAATAAACTAAAGTTAATTTATAATTGCTTAAGAAACTTTTTCAAGTTTATTATTCCTTTTATATAACTTATTTCCATGTTATAAATGTTATGCAATCATTTAATTTAATAAAGTTCATTTTTTCGATATTTGGTACTTAAGTCAAAAATGGACTTCTTACAATTACATGTCGTTTATGTGGTCAAAGGTTCATTATATCCAGAATTATATTCATGATTTGGATATAATATATATCATATATATCCAGAATATACATGTATTTATAATATTACATAACATTTAGAGGTAAGAAATGAAATGCACCGTTCATGGAGATGGTAAACCATACGTACGCATGAACGCTACTTTCATTTCTATTTCATATTTAATGGGGTGAAATCATAATGATATAAGGGTATATTATAATTCTAGTATAACATAATATATTATAACATTAACTCCATCCTTTATACGTCCCACATATGGCATTAACGAATCAAATTACTTTGAGGGGGCGGTAGTCCGCACTTCCTAAAATGAAATTATCATGTTTACCCACAATGGAAACCATAAAGGTATGCCACAAATGAAAAATACAGAAGCATAAGGAAAACATAAACATAATATATATCATATATAAATAGAGTGACATCTTAACGACCACCATTAAAGGTGTTAAAAAAATATTAAACAATCATCGTTTCGTGAGGTAGAAAATTGCCAACCACAGAAACAATATGTTCTTTAACCATTAGACGAAGGTGTGTGTAGGTGTAGCTCTAATAATTCTCATAAAAACATCCTAGTATATTTAATATACTGGTGTTGTTACAAAATAAAGGAATAAAATGAGTTTAGGGGGTTGGAGAAGAAAAATAAAACATAAGAACACAAGAGAAAACACTACCTTTAAATCGAGTAACTCTTCTTGGTTTGAACCAAAAGGGTTCCCTGAATAGCTTTCTGCCAAAGGTAAGGCTTAATGGATGAGGAGAGGGATGTGGAGAGATAAAATGAGAATATATTGGCCAAAACAAATGCTTGAGAGGTGTGGGTAAGGAGGTAGAGGTGGAGGCCTTTTATAAGAGGAGAGGAGGGGCACTCTTGGAAACTTAAGAAAAGATACTTTATTATAAAATGATTTTTAGATAAAAAAGGTCCCAAAATTATAAATTTAGAGGATAAGGTGATAAGGGTTCTAAATACACCCATCCAATAGGTTTTTGACAAGTGTAGGTCTTAGATTTTATATTATCGTTTCATTTTATTTAAATCGTTAAATAACGAGGTAATCGCTGCATCATCATAGTGTCATAAATAATTTAATTTATTTAATGTCTAAAAATTATAAAAAAATATCATGATGTAGAAAATCTTTTTATATTTCCAATGAATATTTATAGTCAAAATTATTACTTGTATAACCCCATTTAAAAATTGTTTTAGTAAAACATCTCATGCTTGTGACATTTTTATTTTAACATTAAATAAAAAGTTATTAATGTCATTTTCCAACCAAAGTGGCTCCATGGGGTCCGAAAGTTGACCCATGGATTGTATTGGTCGGCCATGACACATAAAATAATGGTAGGACATGTGTCTAGGTCATTTCATATCATTAAAACATTATTTTTACCTTAAACTACACTAATTACCTCTAATCGTGATTAATAAACTTAAAAGTTACTATTCACCAAAAAATTATTTTAATCCCATTGAACAAAATTTTACTTCCTAATGAAAACCATGTATGTCGGATTTTTTAAATTCAAAACACAGAGGTGGTAAAATTTCATTTAAACGAAAAATCAGTTTTTTAAGTACCACTTAGTGGTTTCACTATTCATCAAAAATTAAAGTTTTTCAGAAAAATACCAAAACTTCACCCTAAGCTATATTTGATATTCCGAATTCAAAAATGATGTATATTTTACAAAATTCAAAACATATAAGTTACATTAATTAATTTAATAATTAATTCCCGCTGTCAGAACAAATAGCGTGTTTTTATGAAACAATATATATCAAAAGATTGACACTAGTTTAAGTCCAATTTTAAAGTGAAATTAATTCCAACGACCACTATTGGATTAAATGGTAAAAATATATTCTAATTTCACTTTAAAACCAATTCAAAATATAATTTAATCATATAAACAAATTATATTAAAAAGCGGTTTTGAATTAAAATACAACATTTTTCACTATTCATTAAAAAATGAACTTTATCGGAAAAATTCCAAAAATTTACACAAAGTAAATTTTGATGTCCTGATTCTAAAGAAGATTTTTTTAGTCCAATAGAATGTATAAGGGTGACCAAAACTATATTTAATGACAGTTCTCAATCAAGAGGGGATAGTTCGACCTTTTAGTGAATATTAGAGTATCAATGCCTAAAATTGAATTCTTTTCATATCTTAAGCCTTAATATTTTATTGGATAAATGTAAAAACATTTAACAAATATATATAATCATATTTTATTTATTTCTATTCATTCCCGCTAATACAATGGCTACGTATTAACTACCATTTAAAATAATATTATTTTATTACTAGTGTGCAACGTAAGATTTCAAAGAATATCTTTGTTGCGTATCAGGTACGCTATCGAACATAGCAACCCCTTTGAAGTAAAATTAATATTTAATGCAAAAATATTAATAAATATGAAAATGTTTTATTCTTTATTTACCTGGGATGTTACCCAAGTCACTGTTCTCTTCCGTTGGGCAGCACGGTCGCGCCATCTCTTTCGTTGCGAAGAACACAACAAATAATCACATGAATTGTGGAGAGCTTAGGCCATGTTCGTTTGGCCTGCATTCTCCACGTTAGAGCAGTAGAAAGTGGCATTGATTCCTTCTTGAATTACGAAGAGTCGTCAAGAATGGGTAAGGGGGAAAAATTCAAACAACCACCCTACCTCGAAGGATTGTTGTCATTAGAGAGGGAGGAAGACCGAACGTCGGTTGATCATTGATGAAGATGTCCCACGTTGGAGGTGGCCCATTCTTCATTAGAGAAGATGATGTGTTCTTCATTGAAGAAGATCTTCGTTGGGAGGTGTTCTTAGTTGGAGAGAATAATCCTCTTGAAGCTCTCCTCTTGCCAACCATTTCCTCTCAGTTCCACCAAAATGTGAAATAGCTAACTTATTCATTTAAGTTTATCAAATTAAATCACTTTGGTACAAAAAGAAAGTTGGCATAATTAAATATTGACACGTTTAATTAATTTCTGGATCAAACAATTAATTGGGGAGTTCAAGGGGTTTCTCCCATTAATAGGGTTTGGGTGGTCCCCACCTTTAGGAATTAAAAATGGGGGTTTTAGGCTCGGTGGTCCGCACCTTCATAACACACATGTGGGAGGTTTCAACATATAAAAATGTTAAAAAATTTTATTTTATATTATTCTTTCATGAAAAACACAAAAACTAACTTTCACCCTCAACCAACTACCATTGAGGTGAAAGTCACCTTAAGCGAATACCGGTGCTGCGAGTTCAACTGTGTCCTTAGATTTAAATTCTGAGCACCAGTTCAAAAGTTACAAAAACCAGCTCGCACGTTTACTGAGCTTACCCCAAAAAAAGTTTAGAAATTAATTCTGGGCACATCGGGCCTCAGAATCATGCGCTGTCAATTTTTGTGGACTCGTAAAATTCACATATACTTAAGTAAAATTTACATGGAAATTTTGGGTCTTTACACTTTAATCCATACCGGTCACATCATGTGTCAGTTTGATGTGAGACTAAATCCAATACATCAAAATTAAATTATGAATAATTTTCCTAAATTATCAAGATAATAAAAGTATTATTTCTCAGTTTTTAGTGAGTGATACATGTTTTTAACTAAAATTTCAATTCTAAATTGATAACATATACTTTGAGTCATATTAAGCACATCGTGTATTTGATTGAGGTGCGACTGATTCCTAAATTCCAAAAATGACTTATATATATTTTTCCAAAAGTATCAAATTAATATTAATTCATTTTCTTGGTTTTGAGTATGTCACTTGTCTTTTTTTTCTAATATTAATGTAAATTTTAAATTGAAATATACACTTGGAGTCATACTAGTCACACCGTGAATTTGATTGAGGTGAAGATGATTCCTACAAGTCCAAAATGATTTATGGATCATTTTACTAATATATAAAAAATATGAATGAGTTTTATATTTTTTGAGTATTTCACACATCTTTTTTACTAAAATGTAATTTTAAAATGTAAATAGAAACTTTGAGTTATACTGGTCACATTGTCTGTCAGTTTGATGTGTGACTGATTACTACATGTCAAAAATGAATTATGAATATATTTGATAGATTATCTAGGTAATATGTGAATTTATGATTGGGTTTCACTGATTGTAACATGTTTTGAACTAAAATTTCAATTTTAGACTAATATCAAACACTTTGAGTGATACCAGGAACACTAAGTATCGAATTGATTTGAAAATAACTGATACACACAGAAAATGACTTATATATTGTTTTCCTAAAGTATTGAAATAATCCAAAAATGTTTGATATTTTTTTTTGAGTTTGTCACTTATTAGTTTTACTAAAATGTAAATTTTAAATAAAAAGTCACACTTGGAGTCATACTGGTCACACCATGTGTCAGATTGAGGTGTGGTTATTTTATATACATGAAAAATTACTTAAAAATAGTTATTATAATGTATCAAAACAATCTATATCTATTTGCTCAGTTTTTCTTATGAAATGTTTGTTTTGAACTACAATGTAAATTATAAACTAAAAACATACAATTTGATTCATATCAAGCTCATTATATAATAGATTGAGGTGAGGATGAATAAAAAATTTCTTAGTTCACATTATCTTATTTGCAACCTTTAAGTCCAATCTGTCATGATAAATAGCATCTTCAAACAAACTACCTTAACATGAGAAAAAGAATACAAAAATATTAAAAAATAGTTCTTATGTTATTAATACAAAAAATAAATAATTAGTACATAAACAATACATTAAAAAATATTAATTTTAAGCTAAAACCACTCAATTTGAGTCATACTTGTTACATCTTGTATTAGATTGAGATTTAGTTTATTACACCTTTCTTTATATCCTACAGTGTATTCAAAATTTAGGGTTATCTTACATTTTTTTGATAACCTGGATTACTGAATACATTAGAAAATAAAAATAAAATTGAATCATTATGAGTGAATCATCTGTGTTGAGTTCACTATCACAGTACATGAGTGAATTATCCTTGTTTATGATGTCATTTCTTCATGATCTATTTGAAAATTAAAAAAATAAGTATTAGAAAACAAATTATAAGTAAATTAATTAAAAAAAGTAGATAAAATGATGAGTAAATTGGATAAATATATAGTAGGAAGCTGGATGTTAATGATATATGTGTACATTCTGATACCAGGTATGCAACCCAGTCTTTTCTAAAAAAATCTAATACATCTTATGAATATGAGGACTTTTGATAGTCATTATATTACTAAAAAAATATAACTCCAAAAGGATTAATAAATATTTTAAATGAAATCGTAATTATCTTAAAAAATACCTCTTTGGGTATGCTAGTTTGTTGGTGGAATATGATATATATCATAAATTTTCAAACTTAATAACCAAAATATTTTCCATTAAATTGTTTCAAACAATGTGGAAGCATTAAAAAAAATTAACTCATTTTGATTTTGGATAGTGAAATATTATTATATATACCCCAATACTTATCCACATACAAAATTTCATAGTCTCCTCATACACATGAAATTTCCTCATTCCATGATTTTGACGATATTTGAACACTACCCTATCAAACTTGAATTATCATTAAAAAATACTATAATATAAATAACTTTAAGTTTAGTTTTAAAACATTTCATGTAGTGTATTGAAAATTGAGAAACATTATCACGTGTGGTTAGTTTGTTGGGTATCTATGTAGTGAATTTGAAAAATAAATCGTTGGAATATATATATTGTCTGTAATGAGTAACCAAGGTTTCCTAAGAAAAAGAAAGGAATAAGTAATTAAATGAATGAAAATATATTTTATGTGATTAAATTGAAGAGTTTTACCCATTTATCATTGGTAATAATATGTGTTTTTTCATCCGTATGTTTTCTTCCAAACATTGTGGCTAGTTTATTCTCTATTGCATAAATTTGACCTAAATCCAGTAATGTTAGTTTTATACTACCACAAAAACAGTTTTTCGCAGCGCCCCCCCTTTATCAGCGCTTGTTTAGTAGCGTTGATAAAGGGGGGGCCTTTATCAGTGCTTTTTTTAAAAGCACTGATAAAGGGTCGGCTTCAATTTTTTTTAAATATATTAATATATTAATATATTAATATAGTTATATTGATATATAAATATAATATATAATTTTTAAATATATTTTAGATAACTATAAATGTACATTTTCACTTATTATACATAATATATAAGATATTTAGTGAAAATGGCTTCTTAAAAAATTAAAAAAATATTTTTAATTAATAATTTGCTAATTATTATGGAGTAATAGTCATTTAATAACAATTTGAAGACTAAAAAAATTAAAAAAAATTAAAAAAAGATCCAAAATATGTTGAAAACACAACTCAAACTTCAAACGACTATAACTTTTGATCCGGGTGTCCGTTTGAGCTCTACCACATATCAAATCGAAGCCTGCGACGAGCTCTACGTCGCTATGATCCGGGGGGACCCCAATAAAGCGATTTTCGAGGCCAAAAGAGGCCCAGAAGGCCTCCAAAACTGAGTTTTTAGTCGGGGTACCCCGATTTTTTAACATTTTGTGGATTTTCACCCTCGTTTAAGGGGGTATTATTGGATTTTTTTGGTGGGGTATGAATTTATTCCAAGGTATTACATTCATATTGATATTATGTCTTTTAAATTTCATCATTTTTTATAATGCACTGCTATTTATAATAAAATATATAACAATATATTCATATTTTTTAAATATTCACACCTAAAAATTTAATTATAAATATAAATAATAAAATATATTTACATATAAAATATATTATCTTTATCTAAATAATAACTAACATCCATTTTATTTAAAATACAATGAATATTTATATACCTATATATAAATCTAACTATATATATATATTAATCGAACTATATATATATATATTAATCTAACTATATATATATATTAATCTAACTATATATATATTAATCTAATAACTATATATATATTAATATAACTACATATATATATATTAGTATTACTATAAATATATATATTAATATCACCATAAATATATATATTAATATCACTATATATATATTAATATAACTATATAAATATATATTCATATAACTATATAAATATATATTCATATAACTATATAAATATATATTCATATAACTATATATATGTTAATATAACTATATATATGTTAATATAACTATATATATATATATTAATATAAATATATATTACTATACGAATAAATATAACTAAATATATATATATATATAGATATAGATATATATTAATACCACTATATATATATATACTAATATTACTATATATATTATAATATAACTATATATATATATATATTATAATATAACTATATATATATATTAATATAAATATATATTACTATACGAATAAATATAACTAAATATATAAATATATATATATATATATATAGAGATATCATGAATTGGAAAGCAAATCAAAATAGAGTAGTGGTAAGGGCTTAGGCGCGCATGGGGGAGGTCTCGAGTTCAAATCCTGGTGGAGGCAGGGGTGCGCGCGCATGGGGAATATTGGAGAAAGCGCTGTTAAAGGGTGTAGGGGGGTGCGTGGGGTGCACGGGGTGCTGTATAGGGGCCGAAAAGCGCTGTAAAGGGGGGGGGGGGTTCAAGCGCTATAAAAGCCCCCTCGATTGACAGTATTTTTTAATTTTTTTTAATTTTTTTTAAATTTTTTTAACTTTTATCAGCACTTTTTTAAAAGCGCTGATAAAAGGGTCCTTTATCAGCGCTAAAACAAAAGCGCTGATAAAGGAAGCGCTGATATAGGACCCCTTTATCAGCGCTTTTTTTAGCGCTGATAAAAGACCCCTTTTATCAATGCTTTTTTTAGCGCTGATAAAGGGGTCCTATATCAGCACTTTTCGGAGCGCTGATAAAGGGGACCCCCCCTTTATCTACGCTGGCTTTATCAGCGCTTTTCTAGCGCTGATAAAGTCCATTTTTAGTGCTGATAAAGGTCGTGTTTGTAGTAGTAGAAGTTATGTGAGGACTAATGAGTCCTTATTTATTTTCATAGGGTAATAAATTCAAATAGATTTGATATATATTCCATAAATAAATATGAATTGTATTTAGACATAATTAACATTGTAGAGAAACTATTGGGAAAAAACTGTGAAAATACACATCATGTATTAATTTATAACTAATATTTCTAGAAAATTATACATGAGGATTTCATTTATATTCTCAAAATCAATGAATTCTATATTTTATTCTCCTTAATTTTTTTCTTAAAAATAAAATATAACATTTCTAAAAAATTGTAACCTTGTATATGCATAAACCTTCAATGTTAGTATCTGTGGATATTGAATGGGTAGGGTAAAGGTTCTTGGTGAAGATCTTTTCGTTTGGTCAGTTAATCCTTTAGATCATTTTGATTCAATCTTTCATTTGAACCCTATACATTTGTCTATCTATAATAACAATCATCATTTTAGATATTTTTCATTAATTTTTAAAATTATTCCTTGAAAAATAAATAGGAAATGAATACCTTCTTGTCAAAAAGTCATTTTAAAAGATCCAATGACCCTAATATGAATGTTTTGATATCTTGATTTACCATATGAACATCTGCATTGTCAAGTGGAACATTTTTTTGAAACATGCCTCAATATATACATTAATTCCCACTCTCACATGATGTATTAGACATTGTCTATTGCATTGAATATTTTTTTAGATATTGAACACAATATCCATCACAAAAATGTGATGGGTTGGTGTTGAGAGATATAAATCACTATCATTTTCACTTTTTATAATATCAGTATAGGATCGGTATAAATGATTTCCTGATTCAAATTTCACAAAAACAATTATGGGAATATTGATTACCTCATCAAAGTTAGATCTTTGAGAGGAATGACTGGCCTAAAACATGGTGGGGGAGGGGGGGGTGGGGGAGGGATCTTCACACACTATTATTTCTTAAGTCGATTCTTCAATTTGATTCCTTCCCACAACATTTTTTAGAAACTCTTACTACCAATTATATTTTTCTTCAAGAGTATAAAATCATGATTTAATATATAGATTTTTTTTTATCTTTATACTATTTTTTGTTTCATTTCTCAAAATATGTTCAGGGTATCCCCCCCAAACCCACACCTCTGATGCGGCCATATTTTTCTGGCCACTTCATGACCGCTGATAGTATCCATTCATCTAGAATAGACGATTTTGATTCCAATGTATAAGTCAGATAAAAAATATAGAAAAATAAGTAATCATTATTATATAATACTGATTTAAAGACAAACAAATTTTTATTATATCATACATACACATGTATCCCATAATTTTTATGTGTTTTCATATATTGGTATCCCATATTTAGGTACACATGACTCCATTTACAGTACATGATATGGGATATAAGTGAATTTGGATTTGGATTCATCAACATACATATAAATTGAGGAACAAATTCATGTCATTGTTTCATGGTACATAAATTTATTATGATATATTTAAAATAAGTACCATTTTTTTTCAAGTGAAGCATACCCCATATTTTATTTATGGTAAGGGTACATTGGTTTTCTTCATGTTTCTTATTAAAAGTTATCAATTTATTTTTAATAAATTATCAATTATTAATTAAAGTAGTTAATACATGTATTATCAAACAATATATTACCAGTCACAATGTACCTGAAAAGATGTCTCCTCATAACGGCCAATAAACACATACCACACTTCATGTCTTATCAGGAATACATAAAATTGTAGTGGGTTCAAGTTTATTTTTCATTAAAAATATTTGAGAAAAAAATTCATTATAATTGTATGAAAGGAACTATGATCCTTTATAATAAGCATTAAGAAAAATTTCTTTTGGGAGCAATCTATTATATTTTCACTCTATAAGGGAAAATCAAGAGTAAGTCAATGCTTCTTTATTTTTTTGTAAAATAATGAAATTATTTCAAAATTTTACCCTAATATCTTCCCAAAATAGTGTATTAACTATGGGAAAAACATTTTCCCATGAATCCATATGAATTAACATGAATTTCTGAGTGGTGACCATAATGGAACTACATAACATGGCCTTGTTGGGGTTAACAACTTGACCCTGTTCATTCAATGCAACCTCAAATTTGATGCCCTTATTTTTTTCCTTAATAATTTATACTAACACTATAACACTATGATGATAATACTCTTTCTAGGACACAATATGTTCACCATAAACTATTTCCTTATGTTTGACATCATCAATATGTTGTTCCTTTGGATTGGTTGCATCGATATGTGCATACAGTTGTTGTTCCTCTTCATTGGGAGCTTCAATAGTTTGACAAAACTATTTCCCCTCAGTTTTAGAAGCATTGAAAGATAAAAAATTAATTATCAATAGATGTGGTTGAACATTAAATTTATATTACAAAAATATAGTGGAGAATAGATAATAATATGAGGTAACACAATTTATATTATAAAAAATATATAACTTGACCATTAAACTCTATTTTTTAAAGGTTGAAGGGAATTAAACCATCTATCTAGTATTTAAATACATTCATTATGGCCTCCTATGACATATATTAACCCACCTATATTTGGAGCACTGTGAAATGATTGTGACATCCCAATAAAAGGGTCATCCTCAATTGAATTTTTATCTGACCCTTCAGTGGTTTTGATCAATAACAGAATAATTGTCCAGTTTTGGATTTTGGGATTTGGAACATAAAATAATTTTAATTCCTAGGATTAAATTATAAATGGATCTTCATTATAACCTTCATTACTGAAATATACTTTTAGGAATCCTAATTCATTAATTTTAACACCACTCCTATAATCAACCCACTTTCATTGAAAATCCATCACATAGAATGTTTTATAATACAACTCCCACATTTTTTTAATGATGCCAAAGTATGAAATATTTACATAAATTTGATTTCTCTCCTTGGATCCAGATATATGCATCGGTTTATCCACAAGTGTAAATCTACATTTTTTCTTGGTACCGTATTCACCATGTTAATTTATATAAAATAAATAACCATTTAAAGATAATAAATGAACACATTATCCTCTGGATATCCACATAAATCATTATGATATTAAATATGCATTTTTAGTTGACTACATAAAGATATTGTCTCATAACCATCCTATAACCCATTGATTATGTGTATTTAATATAATGAATTCATCCCTTAATGGATTCGAATGCCTATGAATTTCATTACGTGTTTCAACATATGGGGAAACCTCTAAAATATTATGAAAATATAAAGGAAGGCCTAATCTTGATCAGTAATAGTTATTATGACAACATATTCTCCATAAATGTTTTCACCCTCAAGCTACCCAACATGAAAAGATATCAGTAGACCAATGCATTCCACATCAGATAGGTATTCGGTATAGAATTCAATGGCTTCCTCAATAATACATCGCTCTGTAATACAAACTTATGGATGACATAAATTATTGACAAACCCTTTGAAAATCTTTAAATATCATTAAATGGGGTACACCCATCAATATTGTATAAGACCATATAATCTAATCTATATTACCAAGTGAACCATCAAGTGAACCATCATATTAAAGAATTTCAATAGTAAGAACATTTCGAATTCACATTATATGATGAAAATTTCCTTTTCCATAGTTATAAATTTTTTTAGTTCCATAACTTTTCTATATATATATTTGAAAAAGAAACAGATATTTATTAATGTATGATAGACATTCCTGGAAAAAATGCATGGTAAACCTATATGCATTAGATCTTTCATCAAAACATGATACTCATGTGATTTCATACTCTTTAACTTTAAATCAGACATTTATAAGATATTCTTAATATTCCATTAATACCCCTATGGAACCTTTACATCATTAATATTGTTTAAAAACTAATATCTACCATTCCTGGAAAGAGAGAAATTTCCAAAGGAAAGTTTATTTTTAACACTTCATGGGTGAAAACTATTCCCGTATTCCCATGTCAATCATTTATAACCTAGAATCAATTATATCATTTTTTTCCAAATTCATTGTAATGTACTAATGAAACTATCACAATCATTTTTTTTTTCAACACGCATAACATAAAAAAAATTCCTGATGAAAAATAATTTCCAAATAGTAATTCAAAAAGAAAAATCACATTTTTCAATTGATATTTGTAAGGTTTTTCAAAAATGGTTTACCAAAAAAGAAGCCCATACCTTTTAATTTCACAAAAATTTTATCACTTATTTTTAGAGATGATTTTGTACATTCATTTAAACTACTATCAAATGATGTCATCCAAGATCGGTACATATATCATCAAGGTAGAAATATATGTTATCCTAGAAAAACATTATGCGATGAACATTTCTACCTAATTGACTATGTACCTTGTTCACAAATGGGAATCCCTTGAGTCCCTTTAAATATATATCCTGAAAAATTTCCATAAGAACGAAAGTCATTAATCATCCAATACAACATAGATCTCAATGTGAAATCTTCATTTCTGTAAGCATCATACAACGTAACACCCGAATACCAAAATAATTTCAGACCACCAATCAATGGAGATAAATAACTATCAATATCATTGCCTAGCTGTTTTGGTCATGATATAAGAATAAATAAGATAATATATTTTCATTTCATTCATAAATATGGTGGAAAGTTATAATTTACCAACATTATAGGCCATGTACTATTTGTGATTCTTTAAAAAACAAAAGGATTCACTCCATCTGTATTTAGTGCAAGATGAATGTTTATAGACTAATTTAAAAATTTAGGATAATCTTGATCAATTCTTGTTTACTAAGGAGAGTCTTCTTGGTGATGAAGTTTCCCATATTTATTTCTTGTATCAGCATGGCATGTCAATTTCCTTTCAGTATCCTCACTTCTATATAGGCCATTGAACCTTGGAATTATGGGAAATTACCAAACACAATTTGTAGGACATATTTAATATTTAATATATCAGGAAAAAACACAATTTTGGAATTCTTTAGGTGATTTTTGGTCCTTGGTATATATAATGTAGTTATTTGGACCAAAATGTATTATTTTAACGATCATTCCCATTGAAATTTTTATTCATTTAAAATAATATGTTCGACAAGGAAGCTAATTATCTTATAAGTGAATATAATTCAAGAGAGTATGTAGTTTAGTAAAACAATAATCACTCCATTAATTTATATATTTTAAATTATATATATGTAGTACAACAGAAAATGTTATATATTTAGTACAACCAGTATATAATGGAATATTTTCCCAACTCATTAATTTCTGAAACTATTTTGGACTATCATGAAATAAATATTCAACTTTCATTGTCATTTCTTGAATAAGATCATTATCATCATTCAAAACTATAATCACATCCTTTATATAGTCTTATTCATCTTCCACACTTGTAATATTATCTAATGATCCATAAAATGTGGTGTTATACCAATAACTAGCTAAATTAACTTTTACCCATGCTTATTACAACATTTATAACATTGATATATTTCATGAAAAATCACATGTTCTTCCAACTACTATAGACTAATTAGTTTTTAATAACAACATCATAAACATGGATAAAGAATTTTAGAAGGGTCATATGCACGATCTTTTACAAACATGATGAAATTTTTCACAACATATTCATATTATTTTGTCATATGATTGGAATCCATCCATTTTTGATTTGTATCCATACAATTTGATTTAGAAAAATTAATGTTTAAAAATATTAAAAGGTGCCTTTTAGATAAAGGGAACCCATAATTTGAATATTTCAAACAATTTCATCAATATTTGAAGAAAATGAGTAATTGGATTTTATAAAATAATTACTCCACTAGTGGTAGGTGTTATCCTATGAATTTATCCATAATGATCACTAGTGCCAGGTATTGGATGACTACTACTCAGGGTAGTTCAAGATACATAGGTGCATGTCCATAAGATACGAGGGTTTAGTCTTAGAAAAAAATGAAATATTAACTATTTAGGGGATGAAGTTGATGAGGATGAAAGTTTTATCACTAAATATAAATGATCCTAGGATGGGAAGTTGGTGAAGCACTAGAAGAAATTTCATGCATTTTTGACTATTGTTGAAAAAAGTAGAAGAAATTTTCTAATAACTAAAAGGGCTTCCTTGATTGGTGTGACCATGAGAAGGCACAGTTGGATGGTCCTACATGAACTAATTCTGAGAACGAAATTAAAGCTTAAAAATTCCAAGCAAGATTTCAATTACTCCATGAAAATAAAAAGGGTTTTTGTCTAAGGTATGAGTTACATTTATTCTTAGATTCCTATGAGGATAAGGTTTCATGAGTTGGGTCATGATAGATATCATATGGGTTGGAAAGAGTCAGTGACATGACTTTTTAATGGTTTTATTCTCATTATTATTATGTAGGTGGTGAGATTATGTGTATCTAGAAGGTCACTAAAGTTAATATGATTTTATAAATATAGATACCACCATTTTTCCATACACATGTATGCATTTATAAATATAGATTCCAATCATACCATTTAATTTATATATATAGATACCACTAAAATTTTTGACACATATTTTAAGGAGTGTTTGAAAAGGAAATGTAAATTAGTAAGTGAGCAGATAATGACTTTAATCAATAAAAGAGGTTAATTTATAAAGTGTAATATTAAAAGAAAAAGTGTATCAATTATTTATCACCCCTGTCAGTGATTAATTACTACTACCATATAATCTTCCATATGGGCTATTCCTAATAAAGGTAATCCTATATTCTATCCTATAATATTATTCTTAAAATTTTTCCTTTTTAAAGTATCCCTATGCATTGCAATATAGTATTAGTCCATTGAATCTTTTCCAATCCTTTTATATTCATTTGGTTTGGTTGGAGTGGATGGTTTTCATGGATGATACCATAGTAATACATTGTTTCCCTTTTCTAGTTCCATACATTATATAAAAAACAAACCAATCCCAAATTTTATGGATGTATTTTTATAAGATATCAGTTACCAAAGTGAAAAATCTAATTTAAGTGGGTGATGTAGGAAATTAATTACTATTATGACTTAATATTGGAATCAAATTATGGAATAGATATCTTGATAATATTAAATAAGAAAAATAGCAGGATCACTTAAGGAGACAATTTTTGTGATATGCCAATACTAAAAAGAGAAAGAAATAAGATGATCTCAACATTCCTAAAGGAAAAAACTCTTAACTCTTCATATAATAATTTAGATATACAATCTACCCAATAATAGAAGATCATTTATTTATATAATTATAGGAATATGAGAAAGTATTCTAAAAATGTAGATAAGTATATTATTTCAATTATTGATAAATTTAAAAGAATTAAATCCATTTTCATTGTTATAAATAAATAATAATATCTAAATATGTTTAAATTTTTAAGAATAATTGTAGGGAAGGATTGTAATATCTCTTTATAGATGATCTAGACAGTTAAGAGTATGGAATTTACAAGGGGAACAATTGATTATTATTTTTAGAAGCATTATATTCGCTATGAACTTAGTGTACCATATTCCACATAATAAAATATTGTTTTTGAATAGAATAATTTTTTTTTAGTTGAAATGACTCAAAAATTACTGAGAGAGAATAATACATTATAATAAAAACTGATGAATCAATTAACCATAATTTCAAATAAAAAAATCTATTTTAAAATCAATGTGAAATTTTAAAGATCCTTTATTAAAATCATAATTGAATTTAAAATATCATAATAACTTTGATACATCTTCAAAATCCAATTTATTAACTTTAAAACCAATCATTTACCCTTAAAATCAAATTTACATTACAAAAAACTAATTAATTGTGTCATACTAAATCATTGGGACACTTTTTATTAGTTTTTAAAAATGATTTTCAAAAGTGAAAATAATGTTACCCTTTATATGAATTTAGTTTTTAACAAAATGTTTTCCATTTATTTTTTTTGGAAAATCTAACACTTAATTAATTTTCATAATTCCTTAGAAAAGCCACTTACTATTTTCAAAACTATTCCCTTTCGATTTTAAACCCTATTTTTGAAGTTTTAACTGCATCTAACCCCCTTTCAGGATATTATATCATGTATTATACAATATAACATGTGTTAAAATTTATATATATATATATAAATATACATTTACATAGAAATATAATAAAAAAAGGGTATTAATTTAAAACCATTATCATTATATAAAATATGGCTATTGAATATAATAACGGTTTCAAAAATAAAAAATGAAATTATTTTATTTTTTAAAATATTTACATCATTGAAAACAAATATAATGAATAAAATTTGATTACTAGTTCCAATAATCATGAACAATGAAATTACCACCTTGAAAGATTACAAAAAAAGTGGTAATGTCACCCAGAAAAATAAATGCGAATTATGAAATACTAGAACATATAATAATGATAAATATTCTTCTAAAAAATTGAATTAACAATATAAATCTAATAAATTTTCATTTTTTATTTGATATAATCATTTAAAATAAATTTTCATATAGTTAATTCAATACTAGAACTCAATTTAGAATATGTCAAGTATTAAAATAAGAATCTTTAGGGAGTTTGATTATGCTGCCTAGAAGGCTGGATGATGAACATGTTCGAAACAACATTGAAAACATCAATTGTTTGAGTTCACTAGGTTGATAAGTACTTTGTGATGATGGTGAAATTATATGGTAGATGCGGTGGATGTTGTGGTGGGGATTAAATTCCCACAATAATTCCCCTATGACACATAGGGATGGTTGGGTCAAAAAAAGAAGAGGATCAACTGATACTGAGATGAATCATGAAGTCGGTTACCCAAAACATAAAATAAGGAGGAACAAATCGATACATCAAGCTTGAAGAAGATGTGAAGAAAATGTGAAACAATTAAATAACTAAGTGTGGCCAGGAAATAGACCTGGAGGTGCTAATAAAATAATTTGGCACATATTATAGATTTGGAGAGGATCGATTTTTCAATAAATTAGATGAAGATTGAGAGTGGGGGAAACTATAGAGTTCAACAGAAATGACATCCGTAATGGGTTATCATGAGATCTTGAATGCATGAGAGGGGAAAATTTGTGAGGTTTCATTTTATAAGATAATATAAGGATTTTATTATCACTTTCAAAAAAGAATTGATAAACAATAGTTTTATTAACACTAAAATTGTATGTGAAAATAAAGATACATCCTTATCAGTGTTAAAAATGATCTGATAAAACAATTATTTATCAGTGCTAAATTTCTAGTGTAGATAAAGAGTAGCTTAATGAGTATTTTTTAGTGCTGATAAAGATATAATTTTAATAATATGTATATTTACTTATAATTATATATATATATATATATATTAGGTACATAGAGGTACAATTACATTAAACACAATCCCACCACACACATATTCTAGAAATGAAGTCCATCGCCCTACCAAGGGATATCCAACCCATAAATAATTATTTATACAGTATATGGACCAAAGTCCTAGTGGGAATAAATCTCATTACAAGGCCCAAATGACCATAAACTAACACGAAGGCCCAGTTCAACATCATATCTATGTCACCACCTACTAGCAGAAATTCACACCCTCCTTGATTTGAACCAGGGTCTGATGCATGATTATGGGGAGCCCTTACTACTTGGTAAATCCCCCCAAATTGTATATTTCTCTATATTTATATGTATTTTTATATATTTAAAATCATATTTATAAAATTATATATATATATATATATTTATAAAATTATAAATATATTAAATATATTTATTAAAAATTTAAAATTATTTAAATATATACAATTATTTATTATTATAATTATAAAGAAGTATATTAATAATGGATAGGGTTTGTGTGGGAATCTCTTGATCTAGATTTCAAAGGTGTCTTATAGGGTTGCTCAACTATGGAGGATCGATCCTATTCCTTAGTTGTAGAGTTTTTATTTAGAGAGAATTGCTTTGACTCATATAAGAGTTCACTCGAAGTGGGGATTTGTAGGGTTTCCTAGGTCAGGTCTATATTTAAGTCCTTAAATTCAGTTGATGTGAAGTTTCATGACCCGACCCTACTGGTCTCAATCCACAACTACCCAAAGCCCGCCTCCATAGGCTAGGGGATGACGACAAGTGCCGAAGGAGTAACAATCTTGGGGAGGCCTTTTCCTAAGTACCTGTACTCACACACACAACCTACTCAAGGAAGAAGTGCAGAGTAAAAAGGAAACAAAAGTACGAACATCTATAACCCAACCATAGTCATGAATAATCTTCTAAATAGAACAAGTAAAGTGCTGAAAAGTACTGACAAGTAAACTGAACCATAAAAGGGAAAAACACGCACCCAAATAGAAAGGTGCCACAACCCGACAACAGGTAAATGAAAGTAAATAGATGGAGAGTCTCACACCTGAAAGTCCTACTACGACCTATGAATACAGCCCAAGATGTTGTGTCCTCCACGCTCCTCCATAGTCTCAATCGACCTGTCTGTCGTGTGCATGGGCACACCAAGTGCGGGCAAAGCCCAAGTAGGGGTGAATATAAAGATACTCAGTAAGATTCCCCGAATGTTTGAGGGAGAAACAAAGGAAGTATTAAAACTGTGAGAAGTAAACAGAACAAATAACAGTGTAAGAGTACAATAGAGAGAGTGTAGCTCAACCCAACAAAAGGAAGAAAGTAGACTCCTCCAAACCAAGAGGATCTAGACATGGAAAGCACGTGGCATACCCCACACGTCATCTCCCCTCCTAGAAAGAGAGTAACTAAACCCAAGGAGAGGGAACAAAAGTAGGATATATATATATATATATATATATATATATATATATATATATATTCTCAAAAAGAAACCCGAACGAGTGTGTAAGGGGATCTCAATCTCCAAGATCAGCCCAGGAAAGGTCACCAACAGTTCTAAGGATATCCATCACTGATGCCCAACAGAACTGTATGTCAAAGATGTCTCATCACTAAACCATACAACAAAGGGTCCCACTTCGGTAATTATGGAGAAAAGTCACTCACTAGCCTCATAAAAAGGGTTGAGTTTGAAAGAATTCATTGGGTAACCCACTACCCATCCCAGCTGAAGGGTAAATCCTAAGAGGTCATCGGGTAACCCACTGCCCAGCCTAGCCGTAGGGTAAACCCTAAGGTCAACGGGTAACCCACTGCCCAGCCTCGCTAGAGGGTAAACCCTAAGGTCAATGAATAACACACTACCCAACCCCAATGGAGGGTAAACCCTGATATGACAGTGGATAACCCACTACCCAACCCCGCTGGAGTGTAAACCCGGAACTGGTCCGATAACTCCGCACTGCCCGTGGCATTACTGGGTGTCACTAACATCGCTACCGTGCGTTGGTTCAGAGTGCGTCAAAGGAACCTCCGAACAATGTACTTTCATGTTTCCACATTTAATGAGATCTAGAATGAGGCTACACACACCCAAACAGATTAAACCATTGCAATCCTCATGAAAAAACATGCGAGATAGACTATTTACTCGCTTGAAACGAACTCTCGACGAAAAAATTTATTTAAAACCGCTTTATGCCCATACGGCGTCTCATGGGGCCCACACCTAGGTCCTGAAAAAGGTTCAGTGAACTATTCCATCACGATGATCTTGGAAAAACACACCAAATCTAATATTCATTCACCCTGAACAGACATCTGATGGTAAAGTCACAGTACGCTGCACACAGCTTAAAAGACGGCCCGTTCTGGCTTCAATGCCTGAAACCACCATGGACTACTTCATCAAAATTCTAGGGTCACAATGCCACTGACAAAACCTAGAATGGACTCCGGATGTGCTTGTGCCATCCGAAAGAAGAATCTTACGAGGTGCTAAGTAACACTTAACGGGCGTGTCGCGTAACCGAGCCCCCATCTCGAGAATTAAAAATTTCCAAGACCATATAAAAACCTCAATCTTTATCCAAGTATCGCATCGACCAAGACGACATGTGAAAATGACACTTTGTTTGCAATTTTGGGGTGTTTTAACGCCAAAAGATGGTGATGGTGTGGGTCGGACCGGCTCGACTGGTCCTGCCCTTTAGACCGGCGGTCCGCAGATCGGCCACCCAAACCACCCGGTCCACCACGGCCTGTAGTTGACCGCGTGGGCCACACCACCTCACCTGGACTGGCTTAAGCCAGTCTGGATCTTTTCCATGAGACCCGTGCTTCACGGGTCTCGGTCTGCTCCCAGGGTCGTGACGACCTCGGTCTTGCACCGCACGCTGACCGACGAAGCCGACCAGCATGTGCCCCTGGCCCCCCGCGTGCGCCGCCGATGCCCCCATCCTCTCTCCCGCAGCCGGCCGCACCAACACCTAAGACCGACCAAGCCACTGTCATCCCAGATCTCCTGAGGATCCGCCACCGCTGAGACTCGCCAGTCCACCGCGCAGAGCCGTTGGACTGCCCTGGAACCATCGGAAAACAAGGGGTTTGGCTGGAAAACTTCCCGGGGCCACCCCGGATGCCCCGAGACTCAGAAGTTTGATCCGAAAAGAGATTTAAAAATCTCGGTTTGAACCCTAAGCATCTATTGACTTTGCTTGACAATTAAAAAACATTTACATTCTATAATTTGAGTTCAAAGAGGATGAAATAGTTTAAAATGAAAACGCATGACCCTACCTCGCAGGGCGTAGCCCTTCGCTTCACAAAAGATCCGTCGAAGCCACAACCGCATTGGAGAGGTGGGGAGACAAGATTGAAGAAGGTGGATCCTTTATTGGTAGAGCTTCCATCAGGGAGAATGTAAGGGGGAAGAAGGAGGGGGTGGATGTGTTTAAGTAGGGAAACAAATCAATTAAAAATTAATTAATTTTAAACAACCACCAGTAGGCCCATTCCCGAAATCTCGACGAGGTCAAGGTTAATCCGCTAATAGGGTAAAATCCATGTTCTGAGCATAATGGTGGTCTCAGAATTTTAATCCAAGCCTCCATTCAGAAGTTATAAAGTTTATGCCCGAGGCCACTAAATTACAAAAATTCCCCTGGTGGCGTTTTCCACAGAAGGGCCGTGCCCGCGAAAGTTACACCCCTCCTAGGATAAACGACATGCTCTGGAATCAACGGTGCCCTCATTTTTTCTATCCAAGCAATATTTTAAGAGTTATTCTATTTATTTGGTGTGTCTAGTGTGAACGCACTTAAAATTTAATTCGGGCCACACCGGGGCTCAGAATCACATTTCGTCTGAACGCCCTGCTCTGGAATAAATCAAGAAAATTTCAAAGTCATATAGGATAAAAACTCAATGTTCTTACATCATTCACTCCTTAAAGTTTTTCATCCCCAAAAAAAAAACTACAAAAACAACTCGGGATACTGAGCCAGCATCTGGCTCTCCCATTCCCAAGTGCTCTCCTGCACCCTCCCGTGCTGCCACAACACTCGAACCAAAGGAATGGTCCGTACACGCAGAGTCTACTCCTACCAGTCCTCAATATCCCCAGGGTGCTCTATAAAGGTGGCTCCATCCTCAATGTCCATCTCTCCCCAGTCGATGACGTGCGTAGGGTCATGCACGTATTTCCTCAGCTGCGACACATGGAAGAATTCATGTACCCTCTCTAGATGTGGGGGTAGAGAAAGATGGTAGGCAACCTCAAAACCCTGTGCATGATCTCAAAATGCCTGATGAACCTCGAGGATAACTTGCCTCCCCAACCGAACCACCATGTTCCACGCTGTGGGGATACTCTCAAAAAGACATGGTCCCCCTGCTTGAGCTCCAAAGGCCTGTGATGATGGTCTGCATAGGACTTCTGTCTGCTCTGATCCATCCTCATCCGCTCACAAATGACCCGTACCTTCTCTGTCATCGCCCACACCAACTATGGGCCAACGAGGGAGGTCTCCCCAACCTCCGTCCAGCACAATGGTGACGTACAAGGTCTCCTGTAGAGGGCCTCAAAAGGTTACATGCTAATAGTAGAGTGGTAACTGTTGTTATACGCGAACTCCACCAAGGGATGGTGATCCTCCCAGCTTAGGCTGAAGTCTAAAATGCATGCTTTGAGCATATCTTCCAACACCTGGATAGTGTGCTCAGTCTGCCCATCCGTATGGGGGTGAAAAACTGTACTCATCTGCAACTGAGTCCCGAATGCCTCATGAAGGCCTCACCATAATCGCGACGTAAAACGCGTGTCATAGTTGGAGACGATCGTCAAGGGTACTCCATGAAGGCGGATGATCTCCTGAACATACAACTGCCCTAGAATCTCCACCGAGATCTGCTCCCTGATGGCAAGGAAGTGCGCCGACTTCATGAGTTTGTCCACTATCACCCAAATGGAATCATGGACCTTCGATGTGCGTGGAAGCCCTGTGACGAAGTCCATAGATATTCCATCCCACTTCCACTCCAGAATATCAAGGGGTTACAACAACCCTACTGGAACCTGATACTTTGCCTTCACTTACTGACTGGTAAGACACTGAGAAACGAACTCATCTACGCTCCGCTTCATGCCAGACCACCAAAACTGCCACTGAAGGTCGCTGTACATCTTCCCCACACCGGGATGTATAGCCAAGAGAGATGTGTGGAATTCATGCATCACCTCTTCCATCATCTCCACTGGTACTACAACTCACCCCTGGAATAGGATCTTGTGATTCCCTCCTTCAGAATACCCATCAGGTACGTTGATCATGAATATCTGATCACGTAGTACCTCGCTGTCGACATCCCCCAGCTGTGACTCTCTCACAAGATCAATGAGCGAAGGAGTCAACATCATCAACTGCATAAAATATGTACCATCCTGCTCCACCAAGGTCAGATGTAGGGAAGCCAACTGCTCTGAATCTTCCCACACTAGACAATCCTAGGACTTACTGCTAAGGGCATCTGCTACTACGTTGCCCTTCCCTGGAGTGTAGAATATCTCAAAATCATAGTCCTGCATAAATTACAGCCAATGCCTCTACCTCAGATTCAGATCCCTCTAAGTGAATATGTACTTGAGGTTCTGGTGGTCTGATTAGACCACAAAACGCTCACCCAGAAGGTAGTGTCACCATAACCTCAAGGCAAAGACCACCGCTTCCAGATCCAAATCGTGATTCGCATAATTCTGCTCATGGGGTCTCAACTGCCTCGACCCATATGCAATCACTACCCCCTGCTACATCAGCACGCACCCGAGACTAGCTCCTGAAGCGTTTCATTATACCATGAACTCAATGCCCTCCTCTGGCAGCCTCAACGTTGGAGCACTAGTCATCCTCTACCTCAACTCCTCAAAGGCCTTCTGGCACTGATCAGTCCAGGTGAACGATGGTCCCATATGCATCAATGTGGTCAAAGGGGTAGCAATCTTGGATAATTATTCTACGAAACTCCTATAGTACCCTGCCAAACCAAGGAAACTCCGCACCTCAGATGAATTATTGGGTGGATCCCAAGAAAGCACTACCTCTATCTTTGCGGGATCTATGACTAAACCCTATTCCGAAATGACATGTCCCAAAAAGTGAACCTCATGAATTCAGAACTGACACTTCGAGAGCTTCCCATACAGTTGGTGCTCCCGAAGTAAGTCTAGGAGGATCCTCAAATGCTCTGCATGCTCCTCCTCCGTCATAGAGTAGATGAGTATGCCGTCAATAAAGTCAACCACAAACCGATCCAAGTATGGTTGGAAGATCTGGTTCATCAAAGCCATGAAAATAGCAGGGGAATTCGTCATGCCAAAGGGCATCAGCAGAAACTCCTAATTCCCATAATAAAAACAGAAATCCAAATTCGGGATATCAGCCTCACGAACCCACAACTGGTGGTAGCCAGATCTAAGATCAATCTTGGAGAACCACTTCACACCTCTCAAAAGGTCAAAGAGGTTGTCAATCCTCAGCAAAGGGTTCTTGTTCTTTATCATGGCCTGACTCAGGTGACTATAATCCACACAAAGCCGTAGGCTCCCATCTGCCTTCTTCACAAAAAAACCAGAGCTGCCCAGGGGGACACACTGGGCCTGATGAATCCCTTCTCACGAAGGTCATACAACTGAATTCATAGCTCCTGAAGCTCTGTGGGTTCCATATGATAAGACTCACATGATATTAGGGAAGTCCCCGAATACAAGTCAATACATAACTCCATATCTTGGCTCGAAGGTAGTCCCGATACATCCTCAGGAAAAACGTCCACATAGTCCTCTACAACGGCAAGAATCTAGGTGCTTGTAGCGTCTTCTGCTCTAAGAGACATGCTTTACAACTGGTGAGAAAAAGGCTATGGTCTCCTGCTTAGAGTGCCCGTCTACTCTTCCAAGAGGTCTTGTTCACCGAGGATGGTGAATATCATCCCATCAGAATGCACACATCTGACTCATCTGCGACGATAGTCGATCTTGGCATGAACCATAGAAAGCCAATCCATGCCCAGGATGATTTCGTAAGGTTCCATCGTGATGAACAGTAGTTCCCATGTGAAACTCTCTCCTCTGAATGATATTTCACACTTTCTACAAACAAAGGTCACTAATGATGCACTTCCTGTAGGAACCTCGAGGCTAAGCGTAGTTTTCAGCACTTCTACTGGGAGCTCCAACTCCCGTACCAAAAGCGGCGATATAAAAGAGTGGATGGCGCCTATGTCTATTAGTACTGAAGAAAGCGTAGAGTAAACACAAAGTGTAACTCAGACCATATCATGTGTTGGGGGGTCACAAACACCCATAGCTTGAAGCTGCCCGTGACCCCTACCACCAACTCCCTGAGCCTGGCGTGGGCCGCTCGATGGTGGTAGTGGAAGGACCTCGAAACACCGTATCCCACCTCTAGGTCCTGCCAATCTTCCTGTGCCACCTCCCTGAGAACCACCCTGTCGTCACTTGGGACATCCCTAGTCACGGCACTGCCTCTGCCGCTGCGGTGTGCCCACTGCCTGCCACAGCTGCTCGGTATGCCTGGTCGGGCAGTCCCGTGCTAGGTGACCCTATATGTCACAATCATAGCTTCATCTATCTCCTAACTGCCTCGATTCTCTACGATGCCACTATGATGTACGACCCTTCCCATGAGTTTGATCACAGAAGGGTCTCCTCGACTGAGGTTCTTCTCTCTGTCACCTGCCTACTACCGAAGACTCTGCTCTAAAGCGGCCACTACTAGGCCCTTCCAGCTGGCGTCCCTCAAGCAAGAAGCTCTCTGTCACAAGCACTCACTCTAGAACCCTGCCATAAGTAGGGATGGAAAGGGGTACTACACTAGCATGGATCTCCATGCGAAGACCCTGCTTAAACTTCTGCGCCCAGAAGTAACTATCGCGAATCATATCCTGCGAGTAGCGTGTTAGGTCGGTGAACCGGTCCGAGTACCACACCATGGTCATCCCACCTACTTCATCTCTAGAAGCTATTGAATCTGAATAGAGCGTAAATAGGAGGGGGATTACTCCTCCTGGAAGAGTGGCTGGAAGCTATCCCATGTGAGAGACGACTCGTCGTGGGTCTGCATAACCAACCCCCACCAATGCCCAGCCATCCTGAGGAAAAGGCTGGAATCTAGGGCTACCATCGGGTTCGATGGTGTATGTACCAACCTAAAAAGTCGATCCATGGACTCTAGGCAGTCTTCTGCTGCCTGGGGATCCAGGTCCCCACATAACTTCTGTGGCCGCTGACACTGGAAGTCTCAGAGCGTACTCATCCTATGCTCACCCTTGGCCTGTGCTGCTGGTACTAACCGCCGCTCTCCAGATGGAGGGGCTACTGCTGAACCAATATGTAGAATGGGATCATGTGAGGGTCCCTGAACCGATGCCTCATCACCCTCCAGGTCTTCGTCATGAACGAGAGAGGGTAACCTGGCTGGCTGCTATCATGGGGGCATCCTGAAAATTATCAAGGATTACCGCGATCAGATGATCATATATATATATATATATAACAGTAATCAAAAAGGGGATATGACTCAAAAAGGACAGTCAAAGACTCAATCCTACTAGATTCATGTTCCAAAGTTCCCTGCAACAAATGTCTCAGCGTGCCGAGTCGACAAGTGCATTATGAGGGTCCTGGAGAATGGATACGTCAACTGCCTATACCATCACTGGACTCCCTGGCTTGAGATCCACTCTCAAGACCCATCAACACTATTTCCCTAAATCCCAACCAATTATTTTTTAGGGACTTCCGAACAACACCCCAAGGGAAAAACCATGCTCTGATACCACTTTGTCACGACCCGACCCTACAGGTCTCAAGCCGCAACTACCCCAAGCCCGCCTCCATTAGCCAGGGATTGGTGGCAAGCACCGAAGGCGTAACAATATCAGGGAGTCCTTTGGCTAAGTACATGCACACACACACACACAACCCACTCAATTCATAAGTGCAGAGTAAAAAGAAAACCAAAGTACAAACATCTATAACCTAACTAAAGTCATGCATCAACTTCTAAATAGAACAAGTAAAGTGCTGAAAAGTACTGACAAGTAAACTGAATTGTAAAAGGGAAAAACACGCACCCAACCAGAAAGCTGCCACAACCCAGAAATAGGTAAATGAAAGTAAACAGCTGTAGATTCTCACACTTGAAAGTCCTACTATGACCACTGAATGCAGCCCAAGCTCCTATGTCCTCTATTCTCCTCCGTAGTCTCGATCGACCTATCCGTCGTTTTCAAGGGCACACCAAGTGCGGGAAAAGCCTAAGCAGGGTTGAGTATAAAGATACTCAGTGGGATGCCCCAAAAGCTCTAGGGAGAAGAAAAGGAGGTACTAAAATGGTGATAAGTAGATAGAACAAAGAATAGTGTAAGAGTATAATAGAGTGAGTGCAGCTCAACCCAACAAATGAAAATAAGTAGACTCATCCAAACCAATAGAAGCTAGATACAGAAAGAACATGGTATACCCCACGAGTCTTCGCCCCTCATAGAAGGAGAGAAACTGAACCCAAATAGAGGGAAAAAAGTAGGATATATATATATGATCAATAAGAAACCCGAACGAGTGTGTAAGGGGGTCTCTATCTCCAATCCCAACCTAGGAAACTAGGAAAAGTCACCAAAAGTTCTAAGGATATCCATCACTAATGCCCAATAGTCCCATACGTCAAAGATATCTCATTGATAAACCTTAAAACCATGGGTCTCGCTTCAGTAATCATGGAGAAAATTCACTGACTGGCCTCATAGAAAGGGTTGAGTTTGAAAGAAGTCATCAGGTGTCCCATAGCCCAGCCCAGCTGGAGGGTAAACCCTAAGAGGTCATCGGGTAACCAACTGTCCAGCCTAGCCGGAGGGTAAACCCTAAGGTCAATGGGTAACCCATTGCCTAGCCCCGCTGGAGGGTAAACCCTAAGGTTAATAGATAACCTATTGCCCAGCCCCACTGGAGGGTAAAACCGAAACTGGTTCGATAACTCTGCACTACTCGTGCCATCACTGGGTGTCACTAACATCACTACCTTGCATTGGTTTGGAGTGCATCAATGAAACCTCTGACCAATGTCCTTTCATGTTTACACTTTTAATGAGATCTATAATGAGGCTCCACACACCCAAATAAATTACACCATTGAAATACTCACGGAAGAACACGTGAGATAGACTATTTACTCACTTGAAACGGACTCTCGATGAAAAAAGTTATTTAACAGTGCTTTATGCCCATACAACGTCTCGTGGGGCCCACACCTTGGTCCCGAAAAAGGCCAGGAAAACTGTGCCATCACGATACTCTCTTAAAAACACACCAAATCAACTATTAATTTGTGTAGAATGGACGTCTGATGGTAAAGTCACAGAATGCTGCACACAGCTTAAAAGACAGCCCATGGGGCCCATGCCTCAACTCCAGATTCAACACCTATAATCACCATGGACTACTTCATCATGACGACAGGGTCACAACTCCATTGACGATGCTTAAAATGGACTCTGGATGTGCTCGTTCCATCCGAAAGAAAAATCTTGGCAAGGTGCTAAGTAACACTTAACGGGCATGTCGCGCCACCGAGCCCCCGTCTCGGGAATTAAAAATTACCAAGACCATATCAAAACCTCCGTCTCGATCCAAGGGTCATGTCTCCATAGACGACACATAAAACAAACACTTGGTTTTCCTGTTAGAGGCATTTTAATTCCAATAGATGGAGACGGGGTGGGCCGGACCGGCGGTCCGCAGCTCGGCCGCCCGGACCGCTCGGTCCTCCGCGGCCCCCGGTTCACTGTGCGGTCCGCACCGCCTCACCTAAAATGGCTTAATCCGGTCTGGATATTTTCCATGAGACTTATTCTTTGTGGGTCTTGGTCTGCTTCCGGGGTCTCAACGACCCCGGTCTCGTGCCGCACGCCGACCGACGCAGCCGACCAGCGCGCACCCCTGGCCTCCCGTATGCACCGCCGATGCCCGCAGCCGCTCACACACAGTCCGCCACACCACCGCCTGAGACCCACCGTGCCACCATCATCCCAGAATTCCTAAGGAGCCTCCGCCTCTGAGACTCTCCGGACCGCCACACGAAGCCGCCAGACCGCCCTGGAACCACCGAAAAACAGGGGTTTTGGCCGAACAACTTCCCAGGGCCACCCCGGACGCCCTAGAACTCAGATTTTTGATCCGAAAAGAGTGTTGGAAATACCGGTTCTAACCCTAAGAATATATGGAATTATCTTGAAAATTAAATAGCATTTATATGTTAGAATGTTAGTTCAGTGAGGATGCGGGAATTTAAAAGGAAAACGCACGACCCTACCTCACAGGGCGTAGCCCGTCGCTTCACAAATGATCCACCGGAGATGTAACTGCCTTGGATAGGTGGGTAGAGGAGCTTGAAGAAGGTGGATACTTTTTTGGGAGAGATTCCACTAGGGATAATGTAAGGGGGAAGAAGGAGGGGGTGGATGTGTTTAAGTAGGAAAAAAAATTAATTAAAAATTAATTAATTTTAAACACCCATCAGTAGGCCCGTAACTGAACTCTCAAAGGGGTCAAGGTTAAGCCACTCCTAGGGTAAAATACATGTTCTAAGCATAATGGTGGTCTTGTAATTTTAATCTGAGCCTACATTCAAAAGTTATAAAGTTTACGCCTGAGGCTGCTAAATTATGAAAATTCCCCTGGTGGTGTTTCCACAGAAGGGCCATGCCCACGAAAGTTACACCCCTCCTAGGGTAAAAGACATGCTAATAAATCAACAGTGCCCTTAGTTTTCCTATCCAAGCAATTTTTTAGGAGTTATTCTATTTATTTGGCATGTTTAGTGTGAACTCACTTAAAATTTAATTCTAGCCACACCGGGGCTCAGAATCACATGCCGTCTGAACGCCCTACTCTGGAATAACATCAAGAAAATTTAAAAGTCTTACAAGCTCAAAACCGGGGTTCTTACATGAAGAGAGATGTTGGATTTCATAATATTCAATATTTTATGGTGGATCTGATAGGGGATGGAGGATTTTAGATGAAGGGTGTGCCTTCGCATCACTATGATTCAGATCTAATTCTTCTGGAAGAGGCATCTAAGTCATATGGTGGATCACGGTTGAAGGTTTCAAATCACCATGTTTCAATTTTGGTTTTAGATTTAGTTCTTATGGTGGACCCATCAATGTCAGATGGTAGATCACTGCGGAAGGGTCTGCATCATTATGTTTCAAATCTGGTTTCAAATCCAATTCTTCAGGTGGAGAATTCGAAGTCAGATGGCCGATCAGGAATGAAGGGTTTTCAGATCCAGTGTCTCTTCTAGAAGAGATGTTGAATTCCTCAGATCTAGTTGCACCCGTAGATTACCGTGTTAACTGTCTGATGCAAGACACGTTAGGACCACATGTTTCTTGTCCTATGGTGGATTTCTCCATGACAGATGACCATGAGGAACTACTTGGTGTTTGGATGAAGGATGTAGCCCTAGATCTGAGAGTGAATATTCCAGGGGATGAATATTTATAGTCACATGTTTCTAGTTTTGTTTCCTTTGGTGGTATGTTGAATTCAAATCACATTTTCACAGATTCGAGGAGTTCCTATTCTAGGGACATGAAAAATGGTTCATATAAAATTATTTAGTCAAATTCGTAATTTATTGTGGAAAGACTCTATATGTTCTAGCAATCTATTATTTCACAGTTGACTTCTCAAGGTCAGTGTAATGCAAGGAATATTTACAATTTGATAGAGAAACTTATTCAAATATGGGGATTTAGTGGATGGAGGATCACCTCAATTAGTAAGGGGTTATTTAATATCATGTTTCCTTCTAAGTAACTGAAATATTAAGTTTGGGGATTGGAATTTATTTCTCTTAAACTTAGAATTTTAAGGATCCATGATTTGGATACCTTCTTTAGTCATTCTACAATGAAGAAATCTATTACCCAGACTTGGATATGAATTAATGGTATACCATGGTTTCTTTTTCACTCTCAATTTCTGTGGGATATTGACTCTATTGTTGGGGGATCAAATCAACTTTAAAAAAGAAATAAATATTATGTTTTTTGAGAATTTTTCAAGAGTACTTGTGGAATTTTATTTATGTTCAACTCTTACGGAGACCGTTTTATTGATTTTTTTTGATCAACGGTTGGAACTATCATTATATTTTTAAAAGAATCCTTTTTCAAAATATATTTGAATATAGGACACCAAGAGTCCAAATATTAGAAGAAACTTTTTTCCACCTATTTTAAGATGAATGGTCACTCTATGGTAAATTGAAAATTTATTATTCCTTTGGATAAGAATATAAATGATGGGGAAGGAATGAATACTATGACAGAGTAGACTACTAGATGTGTAGTGGCTGGTGATGTTCAACCAATATATGGACTCCCTGTTAAACCTAAAAATCATAAGAAGGATGGACTTGATGAAGTCATTTGCACATAGGGATACACACATAGTGGTGTTGAGATGGACCTCCAGAGGTATTCCCATATATAGAGTTCTGATAAGAAAATGATTTGGTCAGATATTATTGCCAGGGATACTTCATCTCATGATGAAAGACAGAACGATATGGTTGAAGCCTCATGCAATAAAGGAAAAAAAACCTGGAGCATCCAATGGAAGCAACAAATTATCAGGTTTCTAATTGTTCCCTTGGAGGGAATGCTGCATATGGGGAGGATACCACTGTTCTGTCAGCACCTAGGTTTATAGGTGAGCATCTTGAGAGCCCTCTTGCCGGTCATGGTGAGAAAATGAAAATTGAAACTGATTTAGGAAGTGGCATGACATCAGCTCAAGTCCTAGAAACGTGGTCATCATCTGAAATCTCATGGTCAGATATGTTGTCATGATGATTAGGTTACAACATGAGTCCATGGACGTACTATGAGCCAACTCATTATGGATCAACAAATGATTATGGAGATGTATTATGTGCTTTTAAACAATATTAATTCACAGTCAGAATGAGAATCTGTTGATGTGGCCTTTGACTACGATCATAGGGATGTATAATCCCTTCATTTTTAGTTTTCTTTTAAGGATGGGGGAATGTCTCTATTTGACCACATCCTTCTTTGTTTCCTTGGTCATCTTTATTTTCTAATAAATTTTATATGAGAAGGCTCTCCTGCCTCCTAAGCCTTTTGAGCATATTTATAATTTTTTTTATATAATTCAAAATATATTTATTTTTTTGTATATATTTATTAATATATATATATATTTATTTTTATAAAATTAGAAAAAATATATTTATTATTTAAATTTATTTATTGTAATTTTATAATTAATTAAATAATTTTTTTATTTATTTCCAACTGTAATTATAAATAAATATAAATAAATATATTTCTATATAATTTACAATAATTTTTATAATAATATATATTTATATCAATATATCAATATATATAGTTATAAATATAATAAATATATTTATCATTTAAATATATTTATTATAATTTTATAATTATTTAAATATATTTATTATAATTTCATAATTATTTAAATATATATGAAAATATATTTATACTTATAATTATAAATAAATAAATTTAAAAGTATTTGTATATAATTATAAATATGAAATTATAAATATAATAAATATAATTATTTTATAAATATATTTATTAAAATTTTATAATTATTTAAATATTTTTTATTTAATTATAATTATTATTATAAATAAGCATATTAAAAAAGTATTTATATATATTTATAAATATATTTATATAAATATATATTTATTAGTATATAATTATAAACATAATAAATATATTTTTTATTTAAATATATTCTTACTATTTTATAATTATGTATATATATATATATATATTTAGAATATCATAAATACTTTAAAAAAATATATTTTTAATTCTATAATTAAATATTTATATAAAATAATTATTAAAAAATATATTTTTAGAAATTAATTATATAAATTTGAATGATACGGACAATGCTACATAGGTTTCTATATTTGGCTATTTTGCTCACATTATTATTGGGGTTGACCTCAATTCTACCCATAATTATCAAGTTATGCTCTCTATGCTTGATGATGAGATTTTCCAGCAAATTAGGAATGAGAAGCTCCCTGTATTTTGTTTGGGTGGAAATACCATTAGAAATTTGAAGGAGTATTATCAAAAAGAGGTGGTCTATGGGTTATAATATAAAAAAGAGCACCACTACGATGTCTGCAGGAAGGTTGTTTGTGTTGCTGGTAAAAGGGATAGGCCACCGTTGGCTGTGGATCAATAGAACCAGGTCTGTCGTGTAGTAGTGGTTGATCCTCATGAGTATGGTCCATCTATTTTGGTGCAAGGCTCCAAGGAAGGAGATGGGAAGCTAGACACTACCTTCATGGTTGAAAATTATGAAGTTGATATGGTTGTTGAAAATATAAAGGTTATTGGACTGGAATTGGATGGTTTTGATGGTGTAGGGAAGGGGTAGACTATCTTTGGTCTATCCTGGGCTAACATGGAAAGAAGGAGCCTTCATTCAAGGATTTCTTGATTAGTGGATCTGGTGATGGATGTGGAAATAACCAAGGAGATAGGAAGACTAATGTTGAAATTGATTCCCAAGATAAGGTTGATAAATAGCTTGATTTGGAGATGCAATTGGTCATGGTTAATGATAGAAAAGGTGAGAAGATGTTAGAATTAGTCCCACAATTTAATGATTCCTTTAGCCAAACTTATTCACAGTGCTGCCAATCATCCATAAGAAGGAAAACTATTGTGGATAAAGAGGGATTCCAACTAGTCACCTATAGGATATCCAGTTTACAAGATTCTATATCCAAGGCAATTCTAGCCATAACCTTTGACTTATTGGTAACTTTGTCTTTTAGTGATGTTAACCCACCTTGTAGGGTTCGGGTGGATGAAGCTGTGATAGAGGAAGGAGCCCAACTTGCTTAGGCAGAATGTCCCCATGATTGCTACTATTGACCAACATGATTCATTAGTAGGAAAGGGGAAGGTAGCGATCGAGGATGGTAATATTCTAGACTCCCGATTCGGAAAATATTGACTTACCCCACTCAACATTTAAAAAAAATATTATGGCAATGATGCTTTTTATGATGAATTTGGTAATGTATGTGGACCTTTGGATAGATAATCCAATGGAAAGGAGATTAGCTGATAACATCCTTGATTATATAGATGGTCTTGATATTTCTCATTTGTAGTTTTTTTATATGAGTGATTTTCCATTGATTGAACCTATAAATTCTCTCTCATATTTTTCCTTCATTTTTCAAAAAAAAATTTGTAGCAACATGTTCACCTAGCTCCTGGACCTTTTTGATAATGTCTTAAATCAAGATGATTTATTAAAAACTCACTTCATTAGTGGTATTGAACCTCATGATGATAAATATGAATCATCAAGAACGAATGATTAGAATGATACTGGGCAGGCCCACAAAAGTGGAAGAGAGTTAGACATTTGAGAGGTTGGGGTGACTCCCAAGGTAGGGGTAAGATACACAAAAGAAGGTGATTTTTGTTTGATCTGTTGTTCTTAGTGGCACTTTTTGCCGACTTTCAATAGTGTACCCCTCTTTTTACTATACTTTTTCATTTTTAATAATAATTTATTGGGACCATGAGTTTATGGTTCACACCCTTCCTATGTATATACACTTTTTTTTAATTAATTTATATAAATAAACTATTAAACATTTTGACTAATATAAATTTGATAATTTTTATATATAAAATTATGAAAATAAGATTAATTTTTATTAAAAGATAAAAAAAATCATATTTATATATTACGTTAAATATAAATATATATATACATATACATATTATAATATAAATCTTAATGAAAAATATATAAATATATATACATTTATTTATAATTATAATTATAAATAAATATATTAATAAATATTCTTATATAATTATAAATATATTTATATAATTATATAAATATATATAAATATATTTAATTATAAATAAATAATTATAAATATAATGAATATATTTGTTATTTAAATATATTAATTATAACTTTACAACTATTTAAATACACACACAGATATATATATATTTATAATTAAAAATATTTTTATATAAATATAAATATATTTATATAATTAAATTTAAATATAGTAATATAATTAAATTTAAATATATTTATTAATATTTTATAATGATGTAAATACATATTTAATTAAATATATTTATTATTTTAATATATTTATCATAGGTTTATAATTATTTAAATATATATATATATACTTATTTAAAATTACATTTATAAATATATATATTTATAATTATTTTATATAATTATAAATATATTTATATAACTATATAAATTTATATAATTATATAAATTTATTTAATTATATAAATTTATTAATATATAAGTATGTATAATTCTAAGTATAATAAATATATTTATTATATTTTTTAATTATTTAAATATAAATATTTATTTATAATTATAATTATAAATAAACATATTAATAATTATATGTATATATTTATATATATATTAATATAATTATATATATTTATAAAGGGGGATGATGCTTGGGCCAGGAGATCTCGTTTCAGGTAATGGTGACGATTAGGTAACCGGTGAAGGAACAACACTTTTGTTCTACATGGGCTTGTGATTACTAGATGTAAGAGGTGTCTTAGACGTGAATTGATGTGTGGATGCCTCAGTAATCCTGAAGAAGAATAAGAATATGGATCACATTGACAAGGGCATCAGAAGACACCTCTCTTCGGCGATCAATTATTCCCTATAACATGTTATCTGCAAGGGAACATTTGTTCATGTCAAATGTAACCAAGATGCCATCAGTGATCGAATCCAAATTTGTCAACACCCAATCATCAATTTATTAATTCTTCCTCCAGGTGAGATGACCTTGAGGGTTGACAATTTGGGAAAGAATTTGTCGATTGCTTGGACGGAGAATGTAGGTTGGGGAGCTCTAAAAGAAGGATATGACGTCTAATGTTTTCCTACAATCATGGTTCTACCATGTTTCCTTGGTTCATCTCTTATTTCATAGAAGGAATCTAAATGGGAACCCTTAGTTTCAAGAATTGAACCAAGGATTATGGAAGCTTCACCGACCCTAAATGGAAGACTGGGCGTGACTTTGGATATGAAATCAGATGGGTTCAGGTTGGATTTGGCTTCATTCAAGGACTCTCACAGTAGGAGAATACTTCAAAAGGGTTCTATGTATCATGTCAAAGTAAATTCAACAGATTTTTCTGAGAGTATTACAATAGGAAAAACTCCTAGATTGAATGGATCATTTTACATAAAGGATAGAATATAAGTAAACTAAATGAATTGGTTCATCAGGTTTCATTTTTCTGGTGATTTTCATACTGGAGGTGCCTCTCCCTTGGTAGAGGTTTTTTTACCACTATTTCTTTTCTTTGGATGATTCACTTCTTGGGGTGAGGAGCACTGTATTTTTTCTTAAATACAGGATGGAATCGCATGTATGAATAATATTTGGATTTAAATGTATCATGGGAAAGGGATATGTTCTCTCATGTATTAATTTGTATTCATGGACTTAAAAAGGTCCTTTGGAACCCAAGGATTCTACAGGACATTGATAAGAAAATTGGGAGTCCCATACTTCTTGATAAGGAAACTGAGCATGTGTGGTTTGGAAAGTTTTCTAGAAAGTTGGTGGAGATTGATATCAGTTACACCATCATTGATATGGTAAATCACTATTCTCTAATAGAAGACAACGACTTTGATGTAGAGGATTAGAAAAAATCTCTATTTTTTGAATCTTGTATGGTTGTTTCCCACTCCTAAAACTCATGTCGGATGAAGGTATCCTATGATTGGTGTGGGATGAAGGAAAACGTTACTAATTATATCCACATGAAGGTAAATTTTAAGGGTGTTTCTGTGAAAAGCCCCCAAATCATGATATAGATATGCTTGGTAGGCAAGTGTCTATTTTGGTTACTTTGAAGGTCCATCAGTAAATAAATTATTATATGCCTAATCTGATGAGAAATGGGATCATTTTGAATGATAATTCTGTGGTTTTGATAAATGGTGGCCCCAATAATTCTTGAGAAGATCTTATATAAGAGTAACCACTGATGGTGGATGAGACAGATGGTTTGGTCTCAGTGGAATCACACCATCCCTCTATTTTAGGGATGTTATGATCACTAATGTAGAGAATAAAAAAACATGCCACCCAATGGACCAATCAGTGGATTGAGAGGTGGGAGTAACTATCCTTGTGAGTTATTAGGTTAAATATCGTGGGGATTCATCTTCTGAGAAGATTCTTAGAGGGATTGAAACATCTAATTGAGTGATTGGATGTGATGAACCTGATTGTTATTCTTTTGTGCAACATGAAATTGATGCTCAACTAATATGTGAGAAAAAACTACTATAACTATTGGATAATAAAAGGAAAAAGAATCTAAGTGAAACAATTTCATATTTCAATCCTGTAAAAGGAATAATCATAGAGGTAGTCCATGATCCTCCGGTGGCTGGATCACTAAAGAGCTTAACTGATACAAAACCACCAGCAACCCTATTATAGGGTTCATGGTGTCTTAATTTTGGTCCTATAAGATCTTTTAATGAACTATTTAATGATATTTTTCATGTAGGAGTAAAATTTTTTTTATGTCTTTGGATATCAATGCCCAGATATCACAGGAATCTCTTGATCATTCACATGTGGATAAAAAAGTGTCTACTATCAGTGGTAAAAAAGTATTGGTGGATAAATAGGTCTTACAACTAGTTCCCCCATGTAAATATATGGCATATGTATCTAGTCTTGAGTTAGTACATCCCATGATGGTGGAACATCCATCAATAGGTCACTTAGTGGGAAATAAGAATGTGGAGTGGTGCTACCCATCCAATTTTTATAATCTTATGAAAAATACATATGAATTTTTTTATAGGGATTTAGATGAGGAATGTGTCACTGCATGAGACAAAAATTATCATATAATTCCACCCGATGATGTTTATGGTTAATGGCCTATTGAAGGTGATAGTAAGATTGAAGTTTATAGTATTTTCTTGCAACATGAAGTCATTTGCTCCATGATGGAACATAATTTTTTTGGATTCAATGAATACTTACTCATGTAGAAGTTATTGAAAGTTAATTTAGGAGATGTATTTTGATGTAACCCAGATATGGAGTTTTGGGATCTCACATGGAAGTTCAATATATGTTCCATCAAGGATGAAAACTTTGAATTGTTCCTAAAAAGGACTATCTTCCACCATAGTAGGCTAATACATGGAAGATATAATGATACCCAAAGGGAAGAGGAAGACATCCTAAAAATTTAGGCACTAGAGAGAATTATAAGAAGTGACTTCTTATTATGATGTGGGAAGTATTTTCCTTGGTTTACCTTATCACCAACATGTTTATTTTTTATTAATAAACTTGGAGTCATAGATTTGGTATCAAAATCCATGAATGAGCCATTTGGTTAAGTTTTCTATGGATTAGGTGTTCTCAGATTATAATTACATCCTAATTGGAAGAGGGGTTCTTCACATAATCTTCTATTTGGAGGATTTAAAAAGGCATTCATGGGGATTCCGTTTTTTCACCAATAAACCAAGTATTTTTTCAATTTGGGAATGTGATAATTATTTTAATCATTTCAATATCAAGAATACCTACATGAAAGTCTAGATTATGATTCTTGGATTGAACTGGATCCTCTAGCACCCACACATCCTCTTTGACATTTCATCTGTAGTGTCTATACCCATTAAGAAGGAAAAAGCTATAGAGTTCGCAAGGTTTGACTATTTCACCCATATTTTTCGAGGCTGACCTCAATTATACCCTTACTAATCATGTTATTATCTCTACTATTTATGATGATATTTCCTTGAAAATTAAAGATGAGAACTCCCTATATTTCGTTCAAGTTACAATAACATTGGACCTATCAGGGACAATTGTTACAAAGAGGTGATTTATTGATTCTTCTATAAAAAAGGCACCACCAAGTGTTTTATAGGAGGATTTATCTAATTACTGGTATAGAGGATAAGAAGTCGCCATTTGTGGTTCAATATAACTGGGTATATCATACAATTGGGGCTGATCCTCTTAAGTTTGGGCCTTCTAATGATATTTAGGGGGATAAGAATGGAGTTGGGTAGTTTTACAATGCATTTTTGACTGATAATTATACGATGAGATGGATACTAGAACTATAAAGGGAGTTGGGATAGATTTGGCTTCCATTAATGACATAAGGAAGGGGTATACCATCTTTAGTCAGTCCTAAGATAACATGGAATATGGGGAGACTTATTCCAATGATGTATTGAGTAGTAGATCTGGTGATAATAGAAATAATGACCAATGAACTAGGAAGAATGATTATGAAGCTTCTTCCCAAGTTGAGGCAGATAAATATCTTGAGTTAGAGAAGTAGTTAGTCATGGTTAATAATTTAAAAGGAAAGAAAAATCTAGAACTAGTCCCATCATTTAATGGATCTACTGGATAGAATGAAGGGTGCTCATCCATGGAAAGGAAAAATATTGTAGAAAATGAGGGATTATAATTGGTTACACATTAAAGAATAGTCCTCATGTTTATATATCCAAGGAAGTTCATGACACTTGCTTTGATCTACCGGTAACTATGTATTTGGTTGGTAGGATCCTACCTTATAGTGTAAGGGAGGATGATATTGTGATAAATAAATATTCTCAATCTAGTTATCATAGGTGGAGTGTTCTTTGATTGCACCTATTGATTAACATGATTCAATAAAAAGAAAGGGGAAGGTGATGAATGAGGAGGGTTAATCTAATTATACTCTACTTACCCTGCTCAACATTCTAAATAGATCTTGTAGTATAGATTCTTTTGATGAGGAATTTGGTAATGTATGTGAATATTATGATGGAAAATCTACTGGAATAGAGGCTGCCAAAGAAAAGTGTGATTCTAGTATTAATGATAATGTCATAAATCAAGATAACTAATTAAAATATTCATTCATATAGGTATTGAACCTCATGATGTGTTAAAGTAATCATCAGGCACAGATGATCAAGTTGATACGTGGCAATCCCCCAAGTAGTGGTAGGGAGGTAAACACCCAAGAGGTGGGGGAGGCTCCCAAGGTAGGGGTGGGAGACACAATATAAAGTGTTTTTTGTTGATCTCTCATTCCTGGTGGGACTTTATATCATATTTTAGAATTTTAATCCTTTATTTTCGCTATACTTTCTCCCTATTCATTAATATTTTTTTGGGTCCCTAAATTTTAATCCATGGTTCACATTGTTCATGGTTTATAGTTATAAATAAAATAAATATATTTTTTATAATTTTATAAATATTTAAATATTTATTTTTTTATTTATAAGTTTTTAAATAGTTTATATATATTATATATATATTTTAATTATTAAAAAATATATACTAATATTTCATATTTATATTAATTATATAAATTTATTTTTTAATTAATGTATATAAATAAAGATTATTTTTTGAATATAAATATAATAAATATATATATATTAATAATATTTTTATTGATTTTTTATCATCACTAAGAGTAGTGCTGACAAAGATCCACCTTTATCAGCGCTAAAAAAGCACAGATAAAGGACACACCATTATCAACACTTTTTTAGCAGTGAAAAAATCTACCTTTATAAGTGCTTTTAGCTATCACTGATAAAGGTTACGCTTTTTTCAGTACTTTATGTTTTATGCTGATAAAAACCGGTGTTGTGCAAGGTGTGATTTTTGGTAGTGAATTTGGGTTCTTTCAAATCAAAACCATACCATGATCATTAACAATGTTATGTGATGTTTAAATTTGATTGGATTTTTTTGATTAAACCTGTATATATTTATATTTGAATGTATTTGTAGAAGAGTGGTAATCTAATATGTATGGATAAAAGTAGGATTAATTGATTAGCTCATAACACACATGGTATGCTAAGGGTTTAGAAGATTTTTTAGATTATTCAATTGCAAACTAATCAGTAGGTAATTGAATAAAATGTCCACATCATGATTGTTAATTGATGCTATGGTTGAAAAGGGATGAATTATATGATAAATTGATGTTGAAATAGTTTTCTTCGCAATATTCATGTTGGATTTGTAATGTAAAATCGAATGTTATGGATAGTCAAAACAATGACTATCCTATCAATGAAACAAAAATTGACCCACCATAGTAGAATTCAGTTTTAAACTTTATAAATGACTAATTTGACATTAAAGGATACAAAGTAAAATATTTTAATAGATCAACAAGAACCTTCATTTGATCATGAGTAGGTCAGTCTTCCTAAAAAATTCAGCAATGACAAAATTAGTTTTATGAATTTGTTGAAGATGGAAAACAAGAACTTTATGAAAAGTGTGTTGAGTATTTGAGGTTGTGATTTCTACTTAAGTTGTCTCATATAAAGTGTCTCTATAGAAATAATGATAAGTTTCCATGATTTTAGAGTTTATTCATAATATATTTTGTGAAGCTAATATCCTTACTTCATTATATGATATGGTGAAAATAAACAAAAATCTTGGACTTGATTACATGAAGATACATTCATTCCCTAATGATTGCATGATTTGTTGGTGGGAAACTGTCCACATATCACATAGAGTAGTTGTTTCCTAGTTTGGCTGTTCTATATGGATGTTGGACATTTAAGTTAGAGTTTTATCATTCTACTTTTGAGTTTATTTCTATTGTTTCTTCTTCTTTTATTATGGAATGATTTCCCTTTTTTTGTTCTTTCAACTTGGGTATATTCTAATGCTAGGTGTTGGGTTTTAGTTTGGGAGAAATCATTCCATTTGGTTGTTTTTTAGTTCCTAGGTTCTAGTTTATAGCCTATGGAGACCGGGAATTCCCTATGGATCATTGGAAATTGGTTGGAGTACTAGTTTAGGGGGTATCTGAGGTCGGTTCATTACAATTGGTATCAGAGCATGTCTTTCTACAAGATTTCTTGCCTTAATAAGTCTCATAGCTAGATTATATAATTTATGGCACATGAGAGGTAGGTTGTGGTTTGTGTCTAGATATATCTTTTTGTGAATAGCCTCATGTTACCAGGGTATGTTGGAATGTGTTTCTCATGTATTGGTTTTTTTGATCATGATCTTTGTTTCTACTTATGATTTTTTGGTTTGAAATGACACTTCTTCCATTGTCTTATTTTTTTCTTCTATGTTTCGTATATAGAATCGTTAAATTGAGAAATATTCCATGGGATCCAAAGGAGGGTGGAATGATATATACTCATTAATAGAATTCTACATCAGTATAGAATCATTTGGAGGCTTTTATTTGGGAAGTTTGTGCAATGGACTAGATTGTACGGTGTTTTCAAAATCAAGTTGATGAGGCAGAAACATGAGATGAGAGTGAAAGGGATAGATCTCATAACGCATATATAACAATTTATAGTTCTTGAGGGGAATGAATTAACCTCTAGAGGTTAAGTAATGTATGGAAAATATCAATAAGGACTTTAAATTCATGTATACATTTGAGGTGATAAAGTTTAAGTTCTTTATGTTCAAGATAAAAGGTCTTAGAAAGCGGTAGTGGGATTATATAGTACAATGAAAATTGGCATGTGAGTATGGATTTTAAGGGTCTCAAGACCCTATTATTTTAGTAGTTTTTTTAGAGTCACTAAAGATAGTGAATTATCTATAGTTCCTCTCTTTGCAGTAGGGGTTTCTGATTAAATCATCTAGTTTTCAGAGTTGGTTAATTTTTCTATAGAAGTGGTGATGAATGATCATTTGAATGATTAGAAATACCTATAGGTCATGTGAATCTAAATTTGATCATATGTATATATGATAAATATTTCTACGTATGAAGAGAAAATTAATAGTCCTATGATGAATAAAATGGATATAACCTAAAAGATTGGATACTATTCCCATTCTCTTCCACCTAGTGGTAGTTTTAGTGGTGAGTAGGGAAAAAATGAAGTTGTACAAAAACCATAAGTGTGGTGGTGATTGGTCTCATTCATAGGCTTCATCTATATCATATACAATTTATAGTAGTGTACCCCTGACTTATTATTAGTGTGGAAAGGTACTACACACCCAATGTTCTTGACCCATACATGTTTATTATAATTATGGCCTACAAGGCCATCTGAAGAGTTTCTACCAAGATATTTCTACACCCCTTTATTTTTAGGGATCATCAACTCCAAAAGGATACTATGATGTAGTCAGATACATCAAATTATATAGGTCTCAATCCATAGGCCACATGAGTGATGAACCTTTAGTCAATGGAAATGTTCCCAACATAGGTTGACACATGCCTAGTGATAGCGAGAGATACCATCTTTGTTGCATCTTCAATAGTAACTAATCTTCTTGATATAGAGTCCTTGAAATCATTTATATATACCTAATTTTTTGTGTTAAAACTACCAATGGAGATCGTTTACTTTTCCATTGAGTTAGTGATGCCTCTTAAAATGAAGAAAGAGAAAGAGTTTTGTTGTATATTTTGTTCTCTATCGATAGTTGATGTAGAGTTTGTCCGAGAATTCATAGTTCTTGATCTAGATATTTTTAATGTCATAATTAGGATGGATTTTATTGTTTCACATCATGATGAGATTTATTGTTATCATCCATGTGTCCCAGTATTTTCTACTCATAGGATCTCTTAGGTGTTTTAGGGAGAGTGAGATATGGGGTTTGTTTGTGTAAGACCTTTCTTCCCAGATCTTAGAAGCTTTTTGTTTCTTGTTGTAGTCAATCTCGTTGATGTTTCATCTCCTGGTGATCTTACCTTAGTTGGTAGGTACCTCTATGATGTCTTCCCATATTATTTATCTAGTGTTACTCATGAAATAGAGGTTGAGCTTTTGATTGATATAGGTTTTAGTACATAGACATTCTCGATACACACTTATCATATGGAACCAGCTGGGTGAAAAGTGTTGAACATTTAGTTAGGAAATTTGATGGATATTTTTTGTCCCTAGTGTTTCTCTAGGGAAAAACCACATTCTATTTTAAATGAAAGTTGATGGTTCAATTCATTTGTGTGTGGACTATCAAAAGTTGATTTTGTTAATGTTTAAAAATAAACACCCTTTCCACTGTGTGGATGAATTTTTTGATTATTTAAAGGGTGAAAATGGTTTTTGAAAATAAAAAATTCACCAGGTTATCATTAGATATGGGTTCAGAAGTCTGATATTATGAAGACCTCTTTCAATATAAGGTACATACATTATTAATATATTGTGATTCATTTTGGTATAACTAATTCTCTTTTAGTTTTCATGTCTTTGATAAACAATATATTCATTTAATATCTCAATGATTTTATTATAGTGTCTGTTAATGATTTGGTGCTTTATATGATAACCATTCATAACCATTTGTACTATATAAATTGGGTTTTGTAATTTTTAATGAATCACTATCATTATTTTAGGCTTTCTAAATGAAATTTATGGATCCAAGAAGTGATGTTCATGGGGAATGTGATTTCTAGTCATGGACTATGAGTCGATCTTGAGAAGGTGAATGTTGTCATATCATTGAAAGAGCCATAAACCATCTTTGAGATATGAAGCCCCCAAGGTATGGATGAATACTATCATCAATTCATCAAGGATTCATAAAAGTTGTGATCAAAATTGAATTCTCATATGAAGAAATGGGTGATGTTCATATGGGATTAAGAATGACATACATATTTTGATGAATTAAAATGTATTTTGACACCATCTCCTATTTTGATCTCACATGATCCCAGTAAGGGATATGTGGTATACTGTGATTCTTCTATTGATGGTAAAGGATGTGTTCTTATTCATTATGATTATGTTGTATCCTATGGATCTCATCATATTCATCTGTATGATAAAAATTACCCAAATCATGATTTGGATCTTGATATAGTTATGCACGTGCATAACAGTTGGATGTTATATCTTTTTGGGTAGTGGTTCATAGTATTTTATGAAAATAAGTGTGTAAGATATATATTTTCTCATAAGGACTTGAATATCATGAAAAGAATATGGGTGGAATACCTCAGACATTAAACATTGAAATCACCTACACCCCAAAAAAGGCAATCTCATCACTAATTTTCTTAGTGTAAAAGTTACACCACATTCTATTTTAGAATTTAAATAAATGTGGAAACGTATAGGGATATTACCTCAAAACATCTATATAAACAAGCATATGATTTAGTTATTTTTATAACTAGTGTTAGTTATCATCATATCTACTTGAGTCTATTCATTATAGTCAGCAGTAATATGACATGTTTGTAGGAATAAAGGAATCCATATATGATGGGGAGAACATTTTTGTTTTTTCTCTCCCTTATGATAGATTTATTTTCTTTAGGTACAAGTTAGTTGTCTAATTATACATAAATAATTAAACATTGTATGATTTTTCATTATTCTTCAGGGGACATTCATCCTAGAACTAAAGATATCTATTAAGAAATGAGATGAAATTTATGGTGTTCGGTTATGAAGCATGAAATGTTTGAGATTGTGTCCCACTGTTACACATACTAGTAGATAAGGGTAGATAACTGAAATCCTTTTATCATACTCTTTCCTCTTCCAGTTACCATTTGGTAATGGGATGAGGTTTCAATGGAATTTATTATTTTATTTCATTATAATACCTAAGAAAATAATACTATATGGGTGGTAATTCATCATTTTAAATAATCATATCTATTTATTCCGATGAAGGGAAACATTAAATTTGAAGATATATATAAGCCATAAATGTAGAAAATAATGTGGTTGCATTGGGTTCCCTCTACCATTATCTCCAAAAGGTATCCTAGGTTCAATTACCGGTTCTGGAAGAGTCTCTCGAAGGTAATGGGGACCCAGGTTAGATTGGGTAATGCTTATCACCCACAGAGGGATGACTAAATGGACTGTGCTATTTATATCATGGAATATATTCTCCATGAATACATCATGGATTTAGGCTTATTATAGTATATCCATATAGATCTATTTCAGTTCACTTATAACAATATTTACTAGTATTAGATCATAATGGATCCATATAAGTTTTTGAATGGAAGCTCATGCAAGTTACCTATTTTTTTTAGAGGTGTGAGAGTCCTATATTTTTGGAATGATTTTCATTTAATAGTTATTTGTGAGAATTTAAGATACACATTAATGTTTGGTTACATCTCAAAATTATAGTAAAATATTTTTGGATCATCGATGTTGTCCTTTGTATTTTTCTATTGGTGACCTAGTATTCATGAATGTTTCTCCTCAGTTAGGTAACCATTGGCTTAAGATATAGGGGAATAAGGTTCTGAGATATTTTATAATGATTTAGGTCACTATGCAACATTGTAAGGATTCTTATCAGTTACTATTTATAGTTCAGTTGATAGGTATTCATGATTCTTTACCTAGATCTCAACTCATGAAGTACCATAATGATGTCCCCCATGTTCAGAGTTGGGAATAGATTGAGTTAGTTCCAGATGTTCTTATTGTGCAGCAACTGGTGGAGGTCGTTGACTCTCATATAAACTAAAAGAATCATGTCTAAGTATGGAATAATATTTAATGAAAATGTATCAAAATTATATATAAAAAGTTTTTTATGATATATTATGATACAAAACACATCCTATTATAATTAAATTAGAATTAATCTTACATGTAATTAGTTTTTCATAATACAATTCACAATATTAAACTCAATCTAATTGAAATATTTTATAAACAAAACTAACATTTAATTTAAAATCATATCAATACTCTCACTAAATATTCACTTACTTGATTTTGAATAAAAATAATTTTTTAAAACTGCTACTATATCAATTAAAAAATTACTTAATTAACCCACCCCCCTTATGCCCATGTCGACCCCCATAACCATGACCCCCACCCATCAACCCAACCCCCCTTGATGCCGACCACCGACTATGATATAGACCATGATAGCTCTTCATCACAATTCATCAACCCCTATTCCCCAATTCCTAGAGACCAACAAACAAATAGTGGTAGATCCCTAACCCTGTTTTCACAACCCTATCCTCTACCCTTCCTCAACCAGTTTTACCGTACTCATATCCATACAAAAGTTGGGAATTACTGGGCCAATATCCCTAGCCTCCACACTATCGGTTTCCATCTCCTCAACTTCGTTCCCTTTTATCATGACATGCAATCCTTTTATTGTGATGGGTAATATTTATTCACTTATTTTATTATGTTTTGATGTCATATTGTATCATTTTCATGTTTAATTTGTGTTCCATCAAATAAAGGCTCTACCTTGTTCAATAAAAAAGTTAGGTGATGTTTAAAATTGATTATAATTGTTTAATTAAACAATTATATATTTATATTTGAATTTATATGAGGAATAATGGAAATACATTACATATAGATTAAAGTTAGATTAGTTTACCTCAAAACACAACTAGATATTCTACAGGATTAAAAGAATTTTTGGATATATAATTGTAAAATGATCAGTATATGGTAGGATAAAATGTCTTTTACCTAATTATAAATTAAAGTAATGGTTGAGTAGAAGAAAAGTATATGTTATCTTAACAGAGAAACAATGTACTACTCAATATGTATGTTAGATTTGGAATGGTGAATTTAATTTTATAAAGATTCTAATTAATAACTATCCTATCAATAAAACCTAAAGTGACCCGCCATTGGATAATTCAGTTCAAAACATGATAACTGATTCATTTGGATTTATAGGATAAAATGTAAAGGATTTTAATTGATAAAAAAAATCTTCAGTTGATCTTGAGTAGGTTAACCTTACTTAGAAACAAAGTGACAAAAATGAGTTATTGTAATTAGTTGAAGATAGAAAATAATAAAAGTATGAAGGGTGTGACAATTATTCAACATTGCCTTTTCTACTTATGTTTTTATCATATCAAGTTTCTCTGTGTAATTACAAAAAAATTATTATCCATGATATTAGAGTTTCTCCATGATGCCTTTAGTGATTATAGAATATTTACATCATTCTATGATATAAATAAATACAACAACAAACTCTGACTTGATTATATAAAGATACATGCATTCCATAAATATTTCATGATTTTTTAAGGAGAAGAGTATGATAAATAAGAACACATATGATGCCATACAAGTAGATGAATATCAATAAAAAACAATGAGAGTACAAATGAATGCAACAATAGGAAGAAGAAGAATAAAACTAATTTAAATGTATTGCATTAATTTTATATAAAACCATGCTTTCAAATATTATTCATGATGCCCAATACTTCATATAGAATGAAGTGACATGCTTAAGACAATAAAAATAATGGATTTATGATAGATAGAAAAGTTTTCACATCATGTAAGGGGATTGATTCATTATATATATATATAAAAATCCTAGGAATATATGTATGTGATTTTTTTAGATGGTTTTAACCCTTTTGGTACCTTACGTACTAATTATAGCATATAAATAGTTGTTTTGATCTCCAATAATCGACCTCCACGGATGTGTATGAAGAATAATTATTTCATTATTTTGATGATTATTATTGGAAACAAAATGAATGGAAATGAAATTGATTTATACCTCCAAACTCAAATAAATGAATTGAGATAATTATTGGATGATGGTGTGGAAACACATGATGTTTGAATGATAAAACTATTTAAAATGCATGCTTATTTAATGTGGAAAATTAGTGAAATTTCATAGACTTGAACAATTATCCATTTGGAACAATCATATTGGGTTGGATTTCCCATTTTGTAATTTTGGTATTGAACCTCAACAGTTACCTCATAGTATAAAATGGTGTTTTATGTGTCATCACTGATTTCTTGATGCTTCCAATAAATCTTGGTTAGACAGGACACAATTCATTGGAGATATTAAAATGAAAAATTCATGGAAGGTGCTATGTTATTTTTGATTTAATTTTTATGTTGTTAAAAAATATTGGGACAATTAATGAATTACACTATAGAATTTAGAAAATGTAATGAGTTAAAAAATGATGAAATGATCTGAGGTAAAGTATCCAAAGAATCTGAAACACAATACTGGAATAAAATTATTATATTTTCAAACATTTTTATTGGAAGTTTAACTCGATATATAATAATCCTAAACTATTTTATATCGAGAATAAAATATACAATAATTTAATTTTTACACTTCTTAACTAGAATGGTATATTGAAGTATCACCTTAATTCTTATAATGTTTTTTAATAAATGAATATAAAGTGTATTTTGTGGGAAAATGTGAATGGAAAGTATCATTTGCATATTTTTACAATAAAAAATCATGATAGAGAAGTATTTAATCAAGAATTAATGGATGTAAAACTTCCATATGGATATTAATTTAAAATTTCGAAATGCATTAACTTAAGACATCCAAAGTTACATGGATTAAAATTTCATGACTCACATATTCTGATGGGTCAATTCTTGCCATTGGCATTGAGTAATACATTATCTAAAAAATTATTAGCAATTTTAGTTGAGTTTTATAACTTATTTGGAGATATTTATAGATAAAATCTAAATTTAAATAAATATGATAATCATTAATAAATAATTGATTTTAATCCTTTTCATTTGGTGATTTTATTTCCCCATTCATTTTTCATTATCACGATTCATTTGAAAATTTATTAGGTTGAAGAAGCTAAACATGGAGGAACAATACACTATTAATGGATATATCTAATTAATATGTATGTTAATATTATTATTATTTTCAGTTATGAATTAAAATTTATTAAATCATTGTGTAAAAAAATTTGATAGATTTTTTTCATCTGGTACATAGGTCATTTGATATTATATGTGAAGAATAAAGACCTACTAGAATGATTTATTACTGAATGATACATAGATTAAGATATATTTAATTATGTTCTAGCTATTTGGATGAGATTCATATTAGATGTTATCATGTTGAATGTGTTGAAGAAATCTCAAAATATTCTCATTATGAAAACCATTCATTGGTGTTTTCAACTACTAGACGACCAATTGAAAAGAGGCCAAATTTTAAACTATCTGAATTGGAGTTACTACAATAACATAGATATGTTATAATAAATAATATTATTTTAGATCCATTTAATATAGATTTTTTATTAAAAATAATGTGATGACTAAGGATTAAAGATTTAAATGAGATGAAATTATGAAAAGTCGTTAATAAACATACTGTTTAATGGTTAGAATGTCATGTTAGTATATACTCATATTCATCTTATTGACATGTATTTATTTTTTCTATATTAAAATTAACACCTTATATATTCGTTTCTAGATAATGAATTTTGAGAATTGAGATGAAATATCAAATGATTTTATGGTTTTGGATAGAGGCCCTCTGAGGTTGGCTTAGAGATTCTATGCCTACAATATTCTTGTTTTTATGTTTCATACAATTTATCATGAACAAGACATGAAAGCTAAAATAGGAGTGTATTTACCCTTACAGAGGTGGAATATTATGAAAAGATTATATATATAATGGAATGAAACTATCATGGTCAATTTTAAAATTTCTTATTTAAATAAATGTTGTTTAACATTGATAGGTGCATAATGAAAGATTCATTAAATTTTACTTATGTCAAATTCTCTCACTTTATCCATACCGATTAGTATGAAGAGTATGCTCATTTTATCATAGATTCAAAAGAAAATATGGTTTATTATATGGACAATAAAATACAAGAAGGTTAGAGTGTTGCTGCACACATAAAATAGTGATACAAGTATGAAATTTTTGATGAAGGTCAATTGGTACATTTTGATAGTGACGCTCACCAACCAAAAAACATTCAATATTTATTTCCTGTCAATATTGAAACAATAGAACTTTAAAGAGTGCGTGAAAGGAAGTTATCATTGCATTGGAGGTTGATAAAAATGAAAATAATGAAGATGAAGTTAACATAATTTATAAATAGGTAATGAAACTATATTAAATTATATCATTTATAAGTAATTTTTACATATAAACATTACTCTGTTTTTCCCTTTTTTAGTAAAAATATTTTACTTCATATCTTTTTAATTCATAGAATAAATTCTAAACCATTTGAATTATATGAATTATAAGAATAAAAAAAATTAAAATCATAATTGATCACCTTCTCAAACCACCCCACTAACACTGGAATATTTATTGGATTTGAGTGATTCTTCTGTACTAGAGACATCTAGCAAGACAACATCTTCCCCATATTTTATTGGTATCCCACCATCATATACACCTCTAGTGATAGATTAATTGGTAATACATACATCTATAGGATGTTGTGATATTACCATTATATGAAGGTATATAATTTTATACAAAACATATATATTATTAATTATTGAGTGATTTTTTCAAACACATAAAGATAAAAAACGAAAGTGATTTAAAAATGAATAGAATAGTTGTATGGGACCTAAATGACTTATAAATTATCATAAAATTTGATGAGTTTGGGGTGATTGATAGTGATGATACTAAAATATATGGACAAATTATTTAGTAGGTTTCTTGTGAGATTGTGAGCCTTAACCGTAATTGTAACACCCAGAGTTTTGATGAATATTTTTTTTCGAATAAATTAAAATTCATTGATAGCTTGCATTGTACACTACACAAATTTAAGCTTGATTTATGTGAAAAAATAATGATTTCACTACACATACCACTTATATTATCTTGTAGTATATGATATAAAATATTTGAATTGTGTTACACACAATACAACGTTCCTTCGATATCTTATGTTACACGCAAGATAAGATTTTACTAAAGTACAATATATTATTAATATTTTTATTTAATATGATAGTTATCACCTAGACACTAGAATTTAGAGAATGGATATTATTAAATAAAATATGAAAATATATATTTTTCAAATGTATATTAGTTACCTATTAATTAGAAATAAAATAAGAATTATTTAAAAGAGAAAGAAATATTTTCGGAGAAAACATTTCTTTTCTTAATGACAGTTTAATTGTGACTCGAGCGCATAATTTAATTTTTTTTTATAAAATTTAGAAAATTCATATTAAAAAATAAACTTACTTTTTATTTAAATCATATGATAAAAATTATCTTTGGGAGAATTTATGGTATTTTTCCATGAAGTTTCATTTTTATGAATAGTAAAAAATAGTGAATTTTAATTAAAAGTTCCCATTTAATTTAAATATTTTATAATGTTAAGATATATTTTTAATTTGTTTTAATGAAAAATTAGTTAAATTTAACTTATATTAATACATTTTGTGTCATTTTAATATTTTCATATTGAATTTTTATATAAAAACATTTTAAACCTTTGAATATTTTCACTATAAAAACCTGTTTTCTCATCACATCTGCAAGATTAATTTAAATTGAATTCTACCATTTATGTAAATTTATTTCATAAAAATGGATTCCATATTTTAAATTTGAATAATATATAATTTATAATAATTAAAAATTAATTTTTGACCAATTAAATTAGTTAAAATAGTTAAAATTAATTACAGTAATTAAGGTAAAAATGAGTTCACTTAGTGGTTAAACTTAGAATATAAAATGTAAAATTACCTACAGAAATTTACAACACTAATTAGATGTAAATAATTATGTACTTAACACCTTAGTGTATATTTTTATGTGTTAGTGGGGTACTATTCCATGAAAGTGACCTATATAATAAGTTAACTAAAAAAAAAACAAAAAATGAACCTTCATGGAATTTATAATTATAAAGCTTTGGGATAGGGAAAAAACCGTATATGTTTTGTTATAAATATTATGTTGAAATTTAAATGATTTTTTTATCATGATAATTTTTTTTAATTTTTTATAGATTAAATAATTAATTTAAATGATTAATAAACACCAATGCTAGATTTATTTAGTTAATAATTAACAAAAATAAATGATATAAAAAATATTAATTGTTAGGTAAATTGAATTAATTATTATCTTTTATTAACATTTTAGATAAATATATCATGTTATACAATTTTTAACTTAATATATTAAAATTTCAACATTTTCATGTTTTTTAAAAAATAAAATTAATTAAATAATGTCAAAATTGACATTAATGTTAATTTATAATAAATGATATTTTACTAAATGATTTAAAATTAATAAAAATCCTATATTATGGAAATTTATTTTTAAATGTTAATAAATATATTATATGGTTCATTAATGGACCAATTAATCAATTATAATGAGCATATTGACCCCTAAATAGTAAAAACATTATTAGTACTGTTAGGATTAAAGCAGTGTTTTTGTACATTATGTGCGCTAATGTTAAAATTAATTTTTTACACATTTTAGTTTTTTTATTTTATAAATTAGATATATTATTTTAAAATCACTGGGTCTAATTATTAAATAATTCTCACTTTAATTTAGTTCTAATAGATAAATTACCAAGGTTATAAAATTTGTTTCCATAATAAAAACAAAAATGAAAAAAATAAAGAAACATAGATGTTTAGTAAGAACATAAAAAAAATTCATTAATTATTTTTGATGGAGTTTTAATCAACCAAAAAAACCATCCTCACCATTGTTATCAAATTTTGGATCCATATGAGGTACGAGAGGCCTTCCAATAATAAATACTTTTGAGTATTTTCAAGAATGCCACTCCCCCACAACTATAAAATGACACTCACTCTCACCCATTCCTAACACCTCTCAAAACATTTGGATTGACCAAAAAAGACCAAAATAACTTTCCTACTTCCATTATCCCATCCTATAATCCTTAATTTGGGAATAAATCCTACCAATGAAGGTCGTTGGTGCAAACCAAAAAAAGATACCCGAAGAAGAGGTAACGTTAATCAACAAACTATTTTGTTTTTTTTCTTACTAAAACCCCTTAATTTTTTTTATATAATGGTTATATAATAATATCATTATATTCTGTATATTAATATGTTTTTATATTAAGTTTACAACCAACAACAACACACACTTCTGCAAAATGGATTATGAAATCATCGTTTGTGTGTACAATAGACTACCCCCTTGCTAACCGATGTTGTTCATTTTTCCATTACACATTTAATGGTTGGAAATAATGATATACATACAATTTATGTATGATATATATGATATATTTAATCTTATTAAATATTATATAATACACACCTTCATTCTTTCTATTTTTTTGAAAAATGATAACGTGGTTCGTGTGTACGGTGGACTACTGCCTCACGAAGTGATATAATTCATTCACACATTACATGGAATGTATTAAGGATGAGTTTAATAAACATATTTGATATATATTACATAATAATAATAATTTAATGATAATATATATATATATATATACATACCATTTCTTTCAATATGATAAGAAAATGGAAACAATGCTCATGCGTACGCATGACCTACCGTCTCCATGAACAATGTATCCAAATTTTTATCACCAAATTTTATGGATTAAACTAAATAAATATATAATGAATATATATGAAATTTATATAATGGTTTACAATATTTATATAATTAAACCCCGATCAATTTAATATGAAAAAATGGAAAGTGAAAACATATACGAAAAACAAAGAGGTTATTACCCGAAACGTAACATTTACATGAAATTGTTAATAAAAGGGTAATAAAATTTCATATGAAAATAATATATAGTATGAAATATATGATAATTTTTATTTAATATATTTATAATAAATTTATATTTATTATATAGATGTTTTAATGAGTACGTCTGAAGCCAAGACTTAAGGTAAGGGATTTCCATCTCACTTTTTTACTTTTGTGAGACACATGCTATATTCACCACTTGTTTCTTCTACATGGTTTATATAATTTCCATGAATTTATTTTATGATTATTGTACTAAAATATGTTTGTATTTATAAATACATTTTATAATATCTCTTTCATGGCCTTTATGGTTCAAAAGTTACCAAATCGGTGGGGGAGTTTTGTCTCAATTTGCCTTCTTTGAGACGCACATTATGTTATGCACCTATATTCCTTTATGAGGTTTATATACTGACCATTTGACATGTAATATCATTAATTTATTAATTCATATAATATTTTATGTTTCTTGATATGTTATTCATTCATGGAGATTATGATTCAATGCAACTAAAGTGGTAATGATTTTATGTTACAATATCATCCTTTATTGAGATTGTTTATGATTAAGCAAACAATGTTGAAATATCATGATCAAAATATCAATAATTCTCTTGAATTTTATTTTACTCTATTTATTCATTATATATTCACATAATTGTTCCATTTCACACTCTTTAATACATAATATAATTAATAAAACTTTTTAGAGAAAATACAAACTTATTTATCTCTTCGACCGAAAATCTATTTTCTTCCAAAACCATGTTTTCTAAAAATGTTTTATTTTTTTTAAATTATATTGTATGATAATTTTAATTTAAAAGGATTTTGAAAATGATTTCTGTTATAAAAAGTGTTTAAAATTGTTTTATATATTAATTTTGAAGTTCTAATGGTTATTTGCAATGAAAATGATTTCAAAATTGTTTTTTTAAAAGGGTCTAAAATTATTTTAAAATATTCATTTAGAAGTTTCAAAAATTATTTTCAAAGAGAATTATTTCAAAAATGATTTATATTTGAAATTTGTTTTGAATTATTTTCAAATATTCCTTTATATATATATTTTTATTTTTAATGAAAAAGTGTTTCAAAAATTTTTATGTTTCAAAAAGTATTTTTCATGGTGGAAATGATATTTTACTCAAGAAATGTTTTAAATGGTCTTTAAAAATTATTTTCCAAATATATTGACAACCATTGGTGTATCATATTCCTTATTGGGGATATTATCTAAGAATACCATTCATATTATTTTTCTAATGGTTTATGTTTAGATGGCCTGATTATTATGAAAGCCACTTATTTTCATGGATTATTCTATGATGAAATTATTGATAATCCTCTAACTTTTACATAGGTTATGATGTGATTAAATTTTTATTATAACCATCTCATTTCTTGAGTTATGATATGATTAAAGTTTATGATCTTGTAGAACACATAAATATGGTTTTCATTTTGATATGGGTGGGACCTATATCTTCCTCCAATGAATTGATTAAATATTTATGTATCTCATGTGATATATAGGGATATAAAGGGAAATAAACTTGGTTTTTTAATATAGGGATTGAACGAGATGTTTAACTCGTTCAGTTCTATAGGGTTGGAATGGGATGTAAACCCAGTTCAAAAATACATGGAAGGAATGAGAAGTGAACTTGTTTTAAAAATAAAATGATATAAAGGAATGTAAAATTGATTCAGTAATACAAGGATGGAATTAGAAGTGAACCCAATTTAGTAATAGAGTACTGGAATGGGGAGTGAACCTAGTTCATTAATGGGAGTTTTCCAGTCTGATGGTCTAAGTAGTGATACATGACTAATATGGAAATTATTTTATATGCTTATTTATAGGCTAAATATTCCATTTCTTATACTCTCATGGATTGTGTACTTTTATTCCCTTATGAATCATGTCATATGAAATACCAATTTGTATTTTATGACTCATGATTATGATATTTTATATGCAGGGTATGGTTTTTAAATGTTATTATCATTTTATCAAACCATTCTATTATGTTTTTCTTACATATCTCCAATATTTACTATAACTAAGCATATTATCTCACCCTTTATTATTTTTCCTTTCCCAAGTTTATGATGAATTTTATTTAGCATGAGTAATAAATCGGAATATCATTGTGGAATAAATTGAGGAAATTTCACTAAATTATAATATTATATTCCATGTTTACAAAGAAACTAAACTATTATGGTCCTCAGGAGTGTGTTTATTTATTTTAATGGATATTAATAAAAAATGATTAAATATCTATGTATGTTAATCATGGGTCACTATAGTTGATATCAAATGAAATTTTTAGTCAACCATTGAAAACAAGGATGAGAAAAATTTATTGATATACGAAGGGATATTTCTAAGGATATGTTTAGGGATGACTCTAAGGATAAGTCTAAGGATGATTCATAGATTAGAATAATGTCATGCAATTTTGGTAAAGCATTGAGAGAGTGGTTTCCACAAAATTACATCTCCACATGTATAATAAAAGTGAATTTGGCTCTATAACATATATACCTAGAGGTAACAATCCCAAAAACATGTAGTGAGATAGACTCCACTAAAAACTCATGCACAAAAATGGGCCTTACTGCACACCTAGATTGACACTCCTGGGGGATATGCTTTGGAAATTCACAAACCCTTTATGAAAAATCATGAAGGATTTAAATATATGATGACTGTAAATAAATTAGGATAATATTAAGGTGTAATAGATTAAAAATGAGGTGTTATTATTTCTAAATTATATAAGTTTTTATTCATGATTCTGTGGTTTTCCACTATGATTAGTGTTTCTCATGCTATGTTTTTTGGTTATATTGAAGGAAGAGAACCATATGGAACTGGGTTAACATTGAATGTGATACAAGTTTTTCTAATGAACATCTAAATGGGATGATGATTAGATTAAAGAATTTTTTGATTATGACTAATCTATTTTAATGGAACATGATCAATAATATGTACCTTAACCAATTCCCAGAATCACCAAATAAGATAATTAAGAAGTTCTCTATGAGATTAGGTGATGGAAATTGAGGATAAATTAAGATACAGGTTACTATATGTCAATAATTAGGGAAGAAGCACTCAATGTAATGTTTCAAAGGAATGAAAATATGTCTTATTGTTTTGAGAATAAGGCGATATAGTAAGTAATTTATGAGGATAAATGAAGAGTTTAGTTAATTAAATGGATGAGAATATCAGTCTCCCTAAGGGTTTATCAAAAGTTTATTTTTTTAGAGTAGAAATTATTAGAATGATGATAATTAATGTATTTGGTGGAAACCACATGAAGGAAATTAGAATGGTTTTATGGTTTTTCTATTGATGATGAAGAGACCATGAATGACATGTGAATGGTATTTACTATTATTATAGTATTGTTTATAAGCATGATCAAATTGAGTTTTGTAAATATTAAGACATTTTTCTTATTTAATATTTTAGGAAAGGGGTATTATGTAATAAGGTGATGAATCCTTTTTAATAGTATGAGAATGAAGTGGTATGATTGAATTATTTATGTGTTTGGATTCATTAATTATTAATTATAAAAGTATTGTTCAGTTTAAGTTTTAATTGTGGATTTGAATGAATATTTTGAATGATATTGATGGACTATAAATGTGATTTAATGTAAAGGTGATATATTTATTATGTCAAGGAACCCATTAATATATTGTAGATGCCAATAAAATGGTGTTTAGTTTGGATAAAGTGTTGATGGATTTGGGTAAAGTAATTTTTATAGTATTTATAACCATGAAAATCATAATGGATTTATTGAAAAATTAGTTTATGTTATAATTAATGGAGTTTAATGAATTGTTGTATACATGAAATATATTCAATAATTTTTGGTTTTACTCAAGGTATGATGAAGAATTATTTTTTTCATTAATGTTCTATGGTAGTTTAGGTTATTTCCATGTTTGAAGAGAATGCACAAGGAATTCATTTACATTTTGGGTATGTTACAATCAAGAGATACTTTATGATATATGGGGGATTCATGTTAAGTTTTTTTAGAAATTTAGTCACCATATTTCTCTTATTTTAGATTTTAATATTTTAAAAGGTCATATGGTTAACCATTTATGAGATAGTCTATCTTGAACATTGAATGAGGTTTTATAGATTAATGTATTAGTTCACCATAAGAAGATTTATTCATATTGAATAACATTTTATAATAATTTTTAATGATAAATAATGATATATGGAAGTAATTATCATTCTATTTGTGGATCTTAGGATCCATTAGTGCTTGAGACACAAAAAAATCACCTTTATTTGGTGGAGTAAGAGATGAAATGAAAATTGTTTGAGGAAAAACAAATGGATGATAATGTACTTATGAAATTGAATTAAAATAATTATGTATAAATTATAGTGAAAATTCATCAAATTTAGAAAAAGGTTCATGAAATAATTTTTTTAACCATTTATCATTATTTTTGATGATATAAATTAACTTTTGATGACTACTTAGGTTGTGGTTTTATGGTCAATATCCTTATATGGATCACCCAATTTCTTTTGATTGATCATCTATATCACTCTATATAATTATTTATGCTTTTATTTCATGTCCAAATCTTCACTTACCAGCTATATTCCCCTATTTTGAAACCTAGTTATGTGTTACTTTGGGTAACCATTATTTTACCAACATTCCCTTTTTAAAGAATGTTTTAGTATTCATTTTTACAATGTGGGATTCTATGAAAATAACATTAATGTATTAATCATTTGATAAACCAAATAAATTTCAAGGGATAAATTAATTTTATGGGGGAAATAATGTAACAACATATGTTTTTATGATTTTTTAGAATAAATTAAAATTCATTGATGGATTACTTTGCACATTACAACAAGTTTTACTTTCTTTATACATAACCCCATGTTATGATTTTGATAAAAAAATAAATTTGATTAGATTGTGGTACATGAAAATCTAAGTTTTTCATGAGTTAAACATAATACCATGTTCCTTTGATAGGTTGTGTTTCATACAAGAACAAGTTTTATTGAAATATAATATATTATTAACACTATTAATTAATATGATATTTATCTACAAGATGTTAGAATGGAGAGAATGCATATGATTATCTAACATAAGAAAATATATCATTTTTTCATTTTTATTTTTCATCTATTTATTATAAAAAATAAAAATCTTTTAAAAGAAAAATAAATGTTTTCTGAAAAACATCATCTTTTTCAAAAAGACGGTTTAATCGTGTTTGGTGCAAATAATTTAAAATTAAATTTGACCACTTTTAGAAAATTTATTTTAAAATATAAACATAATTATTGAAATTCGAATATCAAAATTATATTAGGGTGAATATTTGGTATTTCTCAGAGATGTTTTATTTTTTGATGAATAGTGAAAAAAATGAATTTTAATTGAAAAATTAATTTTCATTTAAATAATTTATAATTTTAAAATACATTTTTAATTATATTTAAGATAAAAAAAGTTTAATAATACATACATTAATCCAATTTTTTCATTTTACTCATTTTATAATTGAATTTTGATAAAAAAAATTATCAACATTTGAACATTTTTATTATAAAATCCTTTTTTTTCGTCATATCTAGGTGATTAATTTTAAATTAAAATATACCACTTATATGAATTGTTTTTTTAAAAATGGATTCCATATTTTTAATCAGAATAACATATAATATGTAATAATGTCAACTTAATTTTTGACTAATGCAATTAGTAGAAATAGTTAAATTAATTAAAGTTATTAAGGTAAGAACAAGTTTACTTAGTGGTTATACTTAGAATATAATTGTAAAATGACCTAAAATCTTCTCTAAAACCCATTTTATGAAACAATTTAGACCCTTAACACATTATAATTGATTATTTTGAGTTATAGGGATACTAATCCCTGAGAGTGACCTATATAATAAGTTAAGTAAAGAAAAAGATAGAAAGGAACCTTCCTTACCATTAATATTTATAAAACTTTGGGATAGGAAAAAAAATCATATTCTTAGTTATAAATATTATCTTGAAAGGTGAATGAGTTTTTATTGTCATGATAATTTTTTTAATTTTTTATATATTTAATAATTATATTAAATCCTTATGAATTGACAACACATGAATTATTTAGTTAATAATTAAATAAAATAAATTATATTAAAAATATTAAAAGTGAGGTAAAATGAATAAATGAATATCTTAAATTAATTTAGTATATGAATATATAATGTTACCTGGAGTTGCTATTTCTCAATGCATTTGAAGAGGACGCGACTAAGATGATGGGTCGAGCCATGGAAGTGAATCTGAATGAGGAACAATTTTCTTGGGTTGAAAAACATAATATGATTCGGGTTTTGGGTTTTAACAAGGGGTTGATCAGCATAGAAGAGTATATACAGGTTTGGGATACATTGTCTTCTACATTTAAAGACCTGTTAAAGGGAGAGCAGCACATTCAGGTAACCGCTATATCCTGGAAGTTGTTTTGAGATCCGGTTTCTGGCAGAATTAATTTTTTGTTCAATGATTCTACTTTAGAAATTTCTATCTAATGATTTGTTTCTCTCCTTTTCTTAAAGCATATGAAATGGGGTTTTTCATTATTAGTTTATGTGTTTTGAGGAGAATTTGGGTGTTTCATTTCCAGCTTGTTTTTTGGTTCCACTTCAGATTGGGTTCAGAGCATGAGGCCATCACTTCTGCATGGAACTTGGTGTGGAAGACTGAGAGGTCATGGATTGGCCATTGGTACAGTGCTTGTGCATCTTTTCATGAGACCGTTTTATGAGTGATTATGCATTGGTGGAGGGCCTTAACTTGATATAGCTATTGAGGAGAGGTGGAACCGGTAATTTGATTGGGTTTTGTTATGATGTTTATTTTGGTTGTTTGGTTGGATATGGTGGTTTCACACCTTTTACTCAAAAGTGATTTGATAATAAAATAAAAAATAATTTTCAGTCAGTCAGTAATAAATAATGTCAAAATCAAAATTAATGTTATTATATAATAAATGATATTTTATTAAATGATTTAAAATTACTAAAAATCCAATATTATGAAAAGTGATTTATAAATGATAATAAATATAATATATGGTCCATTAATTGACTAATTGATGTTTTATAATGAACATATTGACCCATAAATAGTAAAATCTTAGTTAGCATGGTTAAGGTTAAAGTAGTATTTTTACACATCCATACACTTATGTTAAAATTAATTTCCAACACATGTTTAATTTTTATTTTATAAACTGTATATTTTATTTTTAAACAAATGGGTAGAAATTTAATAATAATACTATCTTTAATTTATTTCTAATGGATAATTGGCCTATGATAGAAAATTATCAAGATTAATAAAAACCAAAATGGTAAAAATAGTGATCCATAAAATTTAAGGAAGATCATTAAAAAAATTATAATTTTTGTGGAGGTATTTATTGACCAAATAAAAACTAAACTCAATTATTATCCAATTTTGGATCCACATGAGGTAATGAAGGCCTCCCAATAGTAAATAATGTTTAGTATTTACAAAAATTCCACTCTTACTCAACTATAAAAGGGAACTCACTCTCCCCCATTATTAATATCTATAAATCCATTTTTATTGACCAAAACCTGAAAAAAAAAACTTCCATAATTCCCACCTATAATTTTATAATCTATAATTTGTGGATAAATCCAACCAAGGAAGGCCTTTGAAGGAAACTAAAAGGAAAAATGAGAAGATGATGCAATATTCATTAATAAACATTCATGTTCTATTTCTTCCTAAAACCCCTTAAATTATTTTATATAATTATTATATAATAATTTTAGTATCTATAAAATACATATATTTTGTTATTTTAAAGGTAGTACCTATAAACACACACATCCACCAAATTGGTTATGAAATCATCATTCGTGTGTATAGTAGACTACACCCTCCCGTACCGATGTCGTTCATTTTTCTTTTACAACCTTTCAAGGTTAGTCATAATGATGTAAATACTGTTTATATACTATATATATGATATCTATGATTTATTTATTCTTCTATAATTATAATTTAAAACATACCTTCATGAATTCGATTTTGTGGGAATATGACAACATCGTTCGTGTGTACAACAGACTACCACCTCATGAAGCGATGTGATTTATTAAAGTTTAACATATATTGTAATAAGGATGGGTTTAATAATAATATGTGATATATAATACATAAAATTATACTATAATGATAATATATATATATATATATATCATTTATTTCAATATGATAAGAAAATAGAAAAACGTTCATGCATATGTATGGCCTACCATTTCCATGAGCTGTGTATTCCATTTCTTATCACCATGTTTTATAGATTAAAATAGATAAATATATATTATATATATATATATATTATATTTATATCATGGTTTACAATCTTTATATTATGAAACCATGATCTATGATATAAGAAAAAAAATTACATGTCAAAAAATATATGAAAAACAAAGTAGTTATTACACGAAACATAACTTCAACAAGAAATTATTAATAAACTGGTAGTAAAAGGTCCTAATAAAATTATATATGTTATGATATATTTGAATAAGGTTATTTAATATATGTATAATAAATTTATATTTATTATACTATAAGTTGAATGAATATGATATAAGTCAATACTTTTGGTAAGAGATTTCCGTCTCACTTTTTTCTTTTGAGAGACACATGCTATATTCACTACATATTTCTTCTATGTGGTGTATATTCTATCATGAATATATTTTATGATGATTATAAAAAATTATATTGGTATTTAATATCCATTTATGATATCTTTTCCATGGGGTTTATGGTTCAAAAGTTACAAAATCGATAATGGAATCCTGTCTCAATTTTCCTTCTTTGAGACGTATGTTATGTTATAATTCTATATTATTTTAAGAAATGTATATAAATCCATATTGACATGTAATATCATGAATTCAGTCATCATAATTATATTTTCAGTTTCTTTATATCTTATTACTTCATGGGTTATGTAAATCAATGTCACTAAACTAGTAACAATTTTTTGTTACAATCTCATCCTCTATCAGGATTGTTTATGATTAAGTATCCAATGCTGAAATATCATGATATACCTCTCAATAATTCAAAATAATTTTATTATAATTTGTATACTTATGATATGTTAAGTAATTATATGATTTTCTCACTCTTTTTTACATAAGATAATTAAGAATTGTTTTTAAGAAAACTGGACCTTATATTCCTCTTTGGTCGGAAATCTCTTTTCTTCCAAGACTATGTTTTCCAAAAATATTTTCAATTTTTTTAAATGATATTTTAAGATAATTTTCATGTAAATGATTTTGATTTTTTATGTTTTAAAAATATATTTAAATGATATTTAAATATTTATTTATATATTTCAAAGGTAATTTTAGATGAAAAGGATTTCAATTTTTTTTATGTTTAAAAAAGAATTTAAAATGATTTTCAAAGATACATTATATGTTTCAAAGGGTATTTTAAAATAAAAGTATTCAAAAACTCTTTAGGTTTAAAGGTTGTTATAAATTATTTTCAAATCTTCCATTATATGTTTTTATGTTTATTTTAAAATAATAAATTTTACAAAATGTTTTTTGTTTTAAAAAGAATTTTTCAAAGAAGAATGGATATTTTCTACAATAAATGATTTAAATATTATTAAAAATGTATTTTATAAATAATATCACATAATTTGGTGATACCTATGACTTATTGTGGATATTATACAATGATACCATTCATATTCTTTCTCCGAATGGTTTACATTTTTATGACATGATGTTTATAAAACCCATTTATCTTCCACCAGTTATAGCATGATAAAATGATTATGTTACCTATATATTTTCATGAATAATGATATGATTAAATGATTATTAAACCTATATATTTTCAATAGTTCAATATATAATGAAATTTTTACGATAACTATTTCATTCTATGGGTTAGGATATGATGAATTTTCACGATCTTGTGACACACATAAATATAATTTTCATTATGAGACATGTGGGAAATATGTCTCCCTTAAATGAATTGGGTAATTATTTATAGGTATCATGTGAATAAAATTACTGGAATAAGACGTTAAACCAGTTTAGTAATACAAATATAGAATGGGAGGTGTACCCAGTTTAGTAATATAGGGCTATAATATAATATGAAATTGATTCAGTAGTATAAGGATGGAAATGAAATTGAACCTGGTCCATTAATACAGGGATAGAATGGGATGTGAACCTAGTTCAGTAATATAGGGATAGAATGGAAGTGAAATCAGTTCAGTAATATTTTAATGGAATTGGGAGTGAACTCGGTTTAGTATATGAATTTTTCTTTCAATGATGGACTTAGTAGTGAGCTTTGACTAATATGGAAATTATTTTCTATGCTTATGTGTATTCCAAAAATTCCATGTATTATAATTTAATGGATCAAGACCTTTTATTACCTTATGAATCATGTCTTATGAACTTCCAATCATTATTCCATAACACTTGATTATGATATTTGATATATAGGGTATGGTTTTTAAATGTTATGATCATGTTCTCATACCATTTCGTTCATATTATGCTTACAAAAATCCTTTATTTACCCACAATGAGAAACTAAGCTCAAACTTTATTATGTTATCTTTACCTAGGTTATGAAGAAATGTTTTATGTAGGAGTAATAAATTGAATGATCTTTGTGGAAAAAATTGAATATCATTCACCAGATTAAAAGATTGTGTTCCAAGTCTCTAAATAAACTAAAAAATTATGGTCTTTAGGAGTATATTTATATAATGTAATGAATATTCATAAAAAATGTTTCAATATCCATGTATTTTAAGCTTGGTTATATATATTTATTATAAATATTTGAGGTTTATTCACATATCTTTGAAAAATGAGGTGTTTGATAATAATTTAAAGCTAATATTAATTTAATATTTATTTATAACTAATTTAAAATCCATGAGTAAAATTATTAATATACTTATAATGTGTTATGTTTTTTATTTATATATTTCTTTTTCATTTTTTATTTTCCCTAAATCCATTTCATTCCCTTGGACCATGAATGTTTTAGGCAAGAAATGGATAGAATTTAAGCAGATATTATGTATCGAGTTTAATTATACATCTCTGAGCTATTGATAATTTTATGAGAAGGAACCTGAAGGTGTGTATAATGAGTAGTATAATATGTGTATTGATATAAATAGAGAAGCATATAATGAGATAATTTCATATTAATTAGTATCTTAATATAATAAAAAATAAAAAATAAAAAATATTTTTTATTAATGTTTATATTTTTTACCAAAATTATTTAAAAAATAAAATGAACCATGAAAAATAATTAACTCCTCATATCACTGGTCCACATATTTTTTCTAGAAAATGAAAATCTTGGTTGTAACTTTTCCATTATTATATATATTATTTTATTATAACAAATATTTTTTGAAAAATTTATATTCTTTTAATAAATTGTCATGAATTAGGTCACTTAGTTGGTCATATAGAGATGTGGATTAAATCTTATCAAAAATCTAATGACAGTTTTTTGAATGAACCTAATAGAGACATCAGAATAATTACTTTACATTAATATTTAATGTTATTTCATTACTATAAAAACCTAATAATTAAAAATTCATTACAATAAAAAACAATCCTTAAACCCAATTTAATAGGGTCAACTATATGGTTCAAATGAAACCAATTAGCTCTATATGTGTCATTTTATCCATGCACCTGACCCCAATCAATTGGGATTAAGGGTTATATGTTGTTATAATTTATTTTAGTTATTATGTTTTTATACTAACGAAAGGGACTTTTATAATAAAGAAAATTTTATTAACAGCTAATATTATGAGGTTTATAAAATCTTAAAAATCATTGTTAAAATTATTGTATTAATAGTTTAAAATTCAAGCTGTTCAGGATGTAAAACCTTCAAAATCATCATTGATTTCCTATAATGATGAAGTTAAAATTGTTTTAGGGAAGGATCAACCCAATAATGTAATGGGGATGAGTTCTAGTCCCACTCCATCAGCTATCTTTAGTAGGGCGTCATCATCATTTACTCATTAACCTAGTGAGGGTTCAAGTGGCATCATTGATTTGGAAGAAAAAAAAGGGAAATTTAAAAGATGAATGAAAATGTTAAAGAACATGAATCTTATTGGGAAACATAGGATAAATAGTGGTTGAAAATGGAAAATTCATTATTTTTTATTTTTTAGAGGATGACATGCATCATCCCTAAGGAAATTTATAGTGTTATAGGTCATCCTACCGAGTTAAATTCTAAACTAAATCCATGAATAAATAAGAAGTTTAAATGATATTAATTATTTTAGAAACACACTACAAGGGTAAAAATCAAGAAATAAATATTTAAATTCAATTAAATAATAAGAAAAATATAGTAGATTTATTAGTGAAATGTTGACACTAACACCACATCAATCTGAGTTACAGTTATCCCAAGTTTCCCATAAACGTGTTATTAGTTTTTAAAAAAACAAAAATGTTTGTGTAATAGTGAAAACCATATAAAATGACCCCAAATTCATTTTGAATCATGGAAAAACTGTGTTTGAATTATTTTTGATGTGTACGAGCAGACAACATGGCCACCTAATGTTCAATGTGCTCATAATGACTCAATATGTTGTTTTAAATGATATTAAAGTATTTAGAAATGTGATGCATGGGGTGAAAATGAAAAAAAGACAATAGAGAGACAAGAAATAATTTGAAAGTGAAAGATTTATTTATATTTTTAATATAGGAACTAGTTCCACATCAGTTTAAGTCGTGTATTGTCTGGAATTCCTGTAAACACATTTTTAGTGTTTGAAGGAAATAAAATATGGATTTCATAGTAAAAATCATAGGAAAGAAACATAGATTTATGTGAAATAATGAGATATTTGTAGTTGAATTATTTGTTACATATATGTGTAGAGTACACTTGCATCAAATGTGTGGTGTGCTCAGAATGACCCAACAAGTAGTTTTAATTGACATCAAAGCCTTTAAAAATGCATGTTAGAGGGTCAAAACTATGAAAATGGTGTTAGAGGACCCTGAAATGATATGAATATTATTATAGATTTATTTTGGAAATTCAGTAACTGAATCAACATCAATTTGAGTTATGGTTTGTTCAAAATTCCTGAAAACACATTTTTAGTGGTTTAAACACTAAAATGCATATGTATATTTCAAAACCATTGGAAATGACATCAAATTCATGTGACATAATGGTATAACTATGGTTGAATTATTTTTTATGTGTATGAATAGAAAAAACATCCATAAAACATGTGGTGTGCTTATAATTAATTGTTAATTAGTTTTAAAAGGTTATAAAACTATTAAAAATTCCCATCATGGGTTCAAAGCCAAGAAAATAATGTTATAAGGACATGAAATCTTATGGAATGACCATATATTTATTTTTTATATGTAGGAACCATGTCCATGTCAAGACAAGTTACAAATTTCCTAATATTTTCATAAATGTTTTTTAGTGTTTTAAGGCATTAAATTTGTGTGTAATGGTCAAACCCATAAGAAACGACCTCAAATTTATGTGAAATAATGGGATAACCATTCTTTAATTATTTTTTGACATGTATGAGAAAAAAATAGCCACCCAATTTGTGGTGTGATTATAATGAACTAATAAATTGTTTAGAAGATATCAAAGTCTTTAAAAACATGAGTTGGGGGGGGGGGGTCAAAGCTAAGAAAAAAACATCGTAGGGAGATGAAATCTTAGGAAAATTTTCAGATTTTTTTAATATAGGACCTGAATCTATTTCAATCCAAGTTATGTTTTTACTAGGATGCCCATAAACACGTTTTCAATGATTTAATACACTAAAATGTACATGTAATGGTAAAAACCATATAAAACAACCATAAATTGATTTAAAATAATGGAAATAGTATGGATGATTTTTTTGATGTGTATAAGTTGAAAACACATCAATCTGACATATTGTGTGCTCAGAATGACTTAATAAGAAGTTTTAAAAGATATCAATGACTTTAAAAATGTGAATCAGGGGATCAAAAAAAAAACAAATGATGTTATAGGGCTATAAAATCATTATAAAATGACCATAAATTTATTTTTTAAATGTAGGAACTGAATCCATGCAATTTAGAGTTATGTTTTTACTATAATTTCTATAAATTCGTTTTTAGTGCTTTAATGAACTTAGACATGGGTATACTTGTCAAAATAATAGTAAAAACCCTCATGTTGATGTCATTTTAGTGGAAAATGAGGTTGATTTATATGTGACATGTATGAGTAGACAAAACATCGATCAAACATGTGGTTTACAAAAAAATATCAATAATAAGCTTTAAATGATATAAAATTCTTTAAAAATGTGTGTCAAGGGGCCAAAACCAAACAATTGATATTGAAGGGTCTTTAAGTCTTAGTAAAATGACCATAGATTTATTTTTAAAATGTATGAACTGATTCCACATCCTTCCATGTTTGGGATTTAATGGGATTACCCTAAATATAATTTTAGTTTTTTAAAACACTAAAAGATTCATGTAACAGTCAAAACCATTGAAAATAAACTTGGGTTGACATGAAATAGAGGGGAAATTGTGTTTGAATTATTTTTGAAGTGTACAAGTTGGAAACACATCCATAAAATATGCATTGTGTCATAATGGTTCAATATATAGATTTAAAAGATATCAAGGTCTATAAAAACGTGTGCCAGGGGGTCAAAACCAAGAAAATAACATCATAGGACCATTAAATCATAGGAAAACAAGCATAATTTTTTTTTTGTGAAATGTAGGAACTGATGACACATAAATCAAAGTTATGTTTTTCTCGAGATTCTTATAAAATAATTTTTAGTGTTTTAAAACACTAAAAGATGTGTGTAATGATCAAAACCCTTGGAAACGACCTTATATTGATGTGAAATTATAGCATACAAACCTGAATTCAACTAAATTGGTTCTCTTAGGTGGTTAACCAAAATACATCAAGTACACCTCCCTATACACAAGAGGATGCTGACTAGAACTGAGGGCCATGGGTTTGTCTATGGGGAGACTATGGCCTAATATCATAGTAAGAAAAAAATATAAATAACATATAATCATCTATATTAGTACATAATTAGAGTGAAAATGAAATAAACAAACTAAAATATAAGAATTAAATATTCATAAATGAAATGGTGTAAATGCCAGAAAGATCACATTTTACATACAACACTGATCACCCACAGGACCGATCACATATACATGAGAACATTACAAAAACAGAAATAAACATACAAGGATATACTTCATACTAAGAGGAAAACCAAAAAACATAGGTATATATATATGAGCTACCATGTTCGATTAGTCGTGGGACTCATCCCAACCCATGTCCGCAACCAAGTCAACATCTACTTGGGTACCTCAGTGTAATGGTAGCCTGAGCAGGGTTTGAGTAAGTACTAAATAGGGAATCGAAAATGTGATCTCGTACATATCCAGTAAATTTAGTGAATGTATATCTGATATACTTATCCAGATAATAGTAATACTGGTAAGAAACTATTGAAAATATACTAATCATGGTTCTAAAAGGAAATCCATAAAAAGTGCATGGCCAATAAAAATGCACAGCCTAGCTAAGACACAACTATAAAATGATAAATAATAAAATAAATCATAGTTGATCCTTGGGTTTATGATCCCAATTGATGATACCTACTTCATCCAATGCCGAGCATGTCTTTGAATACATGTCATCAGGTATATATACATAAGTAAGTATGTATATATATACACACTATATATGAATAAACATATATGGACATATATATATAGATATGTATTGCTATATAGGACCAGAGGCAAGAAACCATAGAATCCATGAAAATCCTCACAAGGGTCTAATAAATTTAATAACCAACAACAACCAGAGCATTCAACAGAGGAAAAAAATCCTCATTCCTGACAACCCAATCAAGTGGTGTGAAATATAATATCCAACATCCCAATAATGGTGTAATGCGTCATGTCCAACATCGTAGAACAAGGGGGTGAAGAATTATGTCAAACTACCCTAAAAAAAGTCTCTCTATAACCCCAATAATAACTCAAGATCTCTTCAATAAAAAGATCAAAACCCACTATGAGACAAATATGGATAGTATAGTAATGGTGTGTCCACCCGATCCAATGGAGCATCCTAGACATCACTTGTAGAGATAAAATCATCCTCTAAGAGTAATCTAAATATTAAGAGATTTGGGGATGTGTGCCTAGGAATAATAGCGTCGGTGGAAAGAACATATGGCATCCCTAATAATAAGATAATCAAATAAAAGGATTAAAAGTTAGATTCCAAGTAATATGCATGTGTATCCCCATCAAATCATATCATCCCTATGGCATGAGTACCATGAAGCAACTTTGGCATTACAACTGCATCATCAATAACAAAGTGAATGCTTAAATAAAAGAGTGAGTGTGGAGAAACACCTTAAATAACCACTAATACTACAGTTAGTTAGGCTTATAAGTTTTTTATGGGTTTTAAGTTGACACTCACTACCATATTGATGCAAAACCATAATTTACTATCTTAGGGTCAATCAAACATAGGTTCAACCATAGGTCCTCTATATAAAAATACAGAAGAGGAATCCTACTCATGATCCTCAGGGTTCATTGATAAACGGGGGCATCCCTTTTAGGTCATTTAATGGTATATGAAAAAAGAGTCATCCTATATAGAATCCTCTAATGTCGGTCCATAAATAGGGGCATCCCATAGGGGATCCTCGGCTGTAGTCATAATCATATGTTGAGGTATAAAGCTAGTGAATATGGGTTGTCAGTGACCCCTAGTGTTCATTAATTATAACAAACTAATATCATTTAGTTCAAATATTTAATGGAATAATTATAATAGGAGGCATCTCCATTAGGGGTGAGCCAAAGAAGGTCCACAATACTATAAATAGGCATAAATACCATATGGAAGGTATGACAACCCACCCACCTTTAGGAATTTTTCCATATTTTTTTAAGTGTAGGAAGCAGCAAACAAAGCCCATCCAAGATCACCGAGATGTGCGATGACCTATCTCAAAATGAAACTATAATAATTAATTAATTATAATAACTAAAAATAATTAATCAAACTTATCCTATTATAAAAAACTTAAATAAAACTAACAATATAGGCCTAAATCTTGAAACCTCACCGTCTAATCATGTTATGCTGTAATGGAAACCAAACACTCAACAAAAAAACATGTGAAATAATTAACTATTAATCGATCATAATCCCTAATAAATTTCATCATAACAACCATTAATCAATTTTAATTTTTTCCATGATACTTTATAATCTCACTGTGATGATGTATCTCAATGAAATGACATTTGGCAAAGTGAAGATGACCTCTCGAGTCACCCTCTCCATAGGTAGGGTGGAATCCCTACCATTAGTATCTTATTATAACATTATCTGGTGGAATTGGAACTAAAATCACAAATCATAGTTTCCAATATTATAGTAAAAATAAAAATAACTCAAAAATGGATAATGGAGTTATAAGATTACGTCAACGCTTCAAACACATAAAAAACATTCAATTATGACCAATAATGAGGAAACATTCCCATAGAGGAAGGGATAAAGAGGATAGCGTGTGTGGGGAAGATCATGGGTGAATGAGGGAGAAAAGAGGGATAAAATAATTTATGGTTTAGAGGGGAAAATTGGTATTTTTACCCTATTAATGAAGTGAATAGTTTAGCCACAAAGTCTAGCAAACCATGTTCAAACCATGTGGTGCTACTACCACCCTACACCTATACCATGAAAAATTAAAGTACATGACTAGTCTGACTATGATCCAATTTTTTTACATGTGTAAAAATATTTTAAACCCTATATAGTTTCTACTCCCCGTTACATGGTTTCATTAGACTGTGTGTCTATGAAAATTGGGCTACACGGTTTGGCTACATGGTTAACTGCAATAATGCACCAATTTTGTGCGATATGCTATATTTTTTCAAAACTCTTTTGAAACCATGGGATGATACATATACCTCTAAACCATATTACAAGCTTCATTCCATGTCTTAAGAATAAAATTTAGGAATTCCATTCTTCAAAATCGTGTTCTGAATCTCATATCCAAATTCTATCTGTCTAATAAATTTAAAATTCAGTTTCCATATAAAAAGTTCCAACTTTTGAAAACATGTGATGTTATATCCTCCCCACTATAATTCTTATCATCCATGATAAGTCTTGGTGGGATTCAAAATTAACAACCCAACCTACACTGGTTGTAAACTCTATTCAAATAATATCTTAGTATTTCTGAACATCTAATTCTCTTCCATGTTCCACATTAAACAAATGATGCTTAAATCACCCAAATAAGAGCCAAAACTCATAATCATTTTTGAGACCTCAATAATACACTTACCTAAGATAGTATAAGTAGAAATGAAATCAAGTCATTTAAAAAATGATCAAATGGACTATACAACTTACCACCATATCTTCTTTCATCTCAAAGGACATGTCTGAGCCATAATACTATCACCATTAGAATTTTCAAAAGAAATATGTACCTAGTATCCTAATGAAAATTCTTCCATGTTTGTAAAAATGTGACATATGATAATAAATTAGGTCACTACTAACAACCCTAACTTTAACCTAATAGTCGAATTCTATTTGATCAATATTAGCCTAGTCATGATTAATTTTCAATGAAATCCTTTCCCAACCAGTGCCCTGCACCCATATCATCCCAAAAATGTCCCGAATGTGGTTTATCACTAACCTAATTGAACTATTTGAGTTAAATAAAGATAAAAAATCTCTATATGAGTATTCTTGATAACTATTAAATTAAGTAGCTGACAATGACCATATCTAGAATCCATTTATTTAGGGCATCTCAAATAAAAATGACCATTTGATGATTGGTATCCACCTCAAAATACATCTCGATCCCAATCATTTGTACATCATTTTCATACCATCGAAAAAAACCCAATCACAGTATCCCCTGAACCATCAATACGAAGACATAAGGACTGTCATGGATAAAAACCTATTCATTACCAAGCATCAACACTAATGTCACATGTTTTCTATTCCCTATCCATAGAAATAGAATCCACTGTATTTTCCAAAATTCAACTCATAATAGATATCAATTCCTTAAAATAATAAATGGTTTACTCCCCACTATATTTCACACCTTATACTGGTCCTTGAGTGAAACTCCCAAGTATTCCCTCCATCAGACCAAAAATGATATTTAGATATCTTGGTGTATAACTGATTCTCTCTCGACATACATGGGATGAATACAAAGTATATGGCATGATAATTTATAACTAGGAGTACTATAATATTATATTGATAGGAATATATTTCTCATCCTGAGCCATGCTCACATCAGACATGGATACTTTCCATTAACCAATCCTTAACACCATGTCTTCTGAATATGCATGTCTAGGTAAAGCAATAGGTGAGCTGTTTCATGGAACTTGATCCTCTATCATTGTCTCTTATATGATATAGGGGAATTTCTCATTCCATTAAAACTCTCATAAATCCTTGGTCGTGACATCTATTAGAAACTATTGGTCCCTGACTTGCACATGTGAAATTACTGATTTACAATTTTCTTGGTTCAATGTGTAATAAACTCATAATATTTCACCCAACTCATGATCTAATGAGTCATATGTGATAAGGCCAAGGAAACCATGATACATGGAACATCAGTATCATTATTCTAGTAGCATCCTTGAAACTCCTTTTCAAAATCAAGAACCTCTCATGTTCCATGATTTATTTCCACATCAACCTATCACATTTCATCATTTCTAAAATGAAATCTTTAACTACGCAACCACAAGTTAATAGGAACAGTAAACCAAACTATATTTTCCATCAATCCAATCTCATAACACAAGCATTATGGGTTCTTTCATTGAATCAAAAGGCATTAACCGATCTATATAACAAAACATGATCACATACTATGCTTCAGTCTCAAAACGTGTAACAGACCAAGCTTCCACTATACACTTCCTTTTTAAATAATTCAATAGAGTACAATGTACACAACATCTAGTTCAAGAGCACCACGGCCTATCAAACTAGCTGTTTAAAAAGTAGTTATGAATAATGAAAAATACTAAATATTAATTAATTTTTTTATATAAAATTAATTTATAGTGTTAAATTATACATTTGAGTGGTTTTAATATATCATTAGATTATATTTTTATCATTTAATATAATTTAGTTCATTAGATGTAATTTCATTATTAAATTGTACATAAACACATGTCAATGTTTTGTAAGTTTTTACTACTTAAAAACCTTTTTTTTGGTTTTGACAACTGGAATTAATTTTAAATTAATATATGCAACTTTTTTATTTTCAGTTAGGAAAAATGGATTCAATATTTGGAATCAAGAGGTCCAATTTGTGTAAATCAGTAACTTTTATTTTTAGAATTTATGAATAATAACTTGATTAAATATTTTATTTACCATGGTTAAAGGATAAATATGGTAAATAAGGGTAAAAAATAATAGTATAATAATAATAAATTACCCTAAAAAATGTCTTAAACCTATTGGATAATACATTTCCAACCATTCAAATCCTTATTTTTATTTGGATACCCCATGGATCCACTTGTAAGATAAAATGAAACTTTATAAAAATTAATTTAAAGTTAAGGAAAATGAAACAAAAAACAAAAATCTTTTATAAAAACAATTTTTACATGAGGTTATATAAGTGATATTTTCAACTATAAATAGTCATTAGAAAGTAAAAAATATTTCCTACATTATGGTATTTGATTTATAATTTTTAGAAATAAAATAATTATATTTATTTATGACACAATAATGATGTAGTATTTTCCTTATTAATTAAAGAATCAAATAATGGATATTATAAATATTAAAATAAATATAATTTGAAATATATGATTCCATACAAGAATTTTATATGTGAATATTACATGTTATATTTGAATAAATGTATTTTTTTCTATGTATTAAATATGTTATGACTTTCACAAAAACCAAATACTAAGTAGTGTCAAAATTGACATAAATGAGTTTTTAAAAAACAATTATATTATTAAATGATATAATATTCCTAAAAATATAAGATTCAATAAAAGGATAAAAATAATGTTATATATATATATATATATCATTAATTAACCACTTGAGGTTTGATTGGAATTTTATAGTATGTTTATTAACCATATAGTGTAAGAATAAAAGAAGACATGGTAAAAGTTAAACTATTTAACTAAGAGTTAAATCTAAAGGATAAGGTTGTTATGGTGACCTAAAATTGTCTAAAAGATATTGTTTGAGAGGATTTAGAACCCTAACCATCTTATACTTAAAATAAATTCATTTTAATATATTATAAACTAAAAGTTATTTTATAATAAATTAATATTTCAAGCTCTTCCTAAAGTGTCCCTCACCTCTCTAATAAAAGGGTACTTCCCCTTATCTTAAATTTACACCTCCAAAGCCATTCTGATCAGCCGAAACCTACATAAATCAACTAAAAAATTCCCTCACTTAAAAATATAGGCCTTAATTTGATCATAAAAAAAACCTATGGAGCCCTTTTGTTCAAATCAAAATGAATAACTTGAAGAAGAGGTAATTATTTCATCACCTCTTTCAAAGTTATTTTCTTCATCCACTTCCTATTTCTTTATTGTTTCCATACCAAAATAATAACTCCCATAACATCTACATATTATGATGTTAATCTGATGTTATTATAAATTTGGTACGACCATATTCATTATTATATCCATCCTATGAATGACAAAGTCAAAATACATGCGTACGTACGACTTACCGTCTCAACGTTATGGCGTAGTTTGTTATTCAACACTTCATTATTTTCATGGGTATAATAATGAGTATAATTGATTTAAATAATAAATATATCATGTTAATGATTCTTTATATATAATATAACATCCAATTACATATGATTTTACCATCAATAGATGATACAGTCACTCGTGCGTACATACGGCTTACCGTCTCCACGACACGATGAGATTCATTTCCATATTCACCATTCAACGATGATTATAAAAATATATATTATTAATAAGTATGTAATATATGAAATAATAATTCTATTCGATATATATATATATATATGTATGTATGTATGTATGTATGTATGTATGTATGTATGTATCTATTTACATATATCTCATTCACTTACTTCCGTTCAGAACCATATGAAAAAGGAAACAACGTTTATGCATACGTACGGCCTACCACCTCCATAAAAGGTTTTTCCATTTCATATTTATACTTATTATACATATTTATATTATGAATATATATGATACATAAATAATGTTTTATATTCTGGAAGCATTTAAATCATGATTTAAGTGATACAATCAAGAATGAAAAGTTAAAACATGTACGATAAAGAAAGCGATTATTACCCAAAATGTTATTTTAACATGGAAATTATTATTAAATGGGCAGTATAATGTCACAAATGAATAAATTATGATATAATAAATATTAATGTAGTACTAGTATAATTTAATAACATACTATGGTCATTATACAAGAGGTTAAACGTACCCTCGACCAAAGGAAAATACAAAGTAAGGGTTATATCCTCAATCTCATTATTATCCAAGATTGTTTATCTCTAAGTATATACTAGGAAATATTTATTATCCATGTAAAAATTTCATAAAAATGTTTTCAAAAGGAATATTTTAAGGTTTTATGGAAGTTACCCTTTAACTAGATCATCATTTTAAATGTTTTAATGATTTATTTTTCAAAATCTATTTAATTAATGTCCATATTTTCATAATGATTTTAAGGATTTATTTATATAGACATGGTTTTTTTTTAAATTTTAATTCTTTTTAAATGTTTCAAAGTGATATGGGACAATTTTATTCAAAAATATATTTTAAATTACTTCCTTTATAAATTGTGTAACTTTTAAATGATTTCATGAAAAATGGATATTTCCCTCAAAGGGGTTTTACTGATCATTTTAAACTATGTCAACATCCATTACTGGATATTATTCTTGATTGATTATGATTTTTTAAAATACAATCATACATATTTTATTAGATGATTCATGATATGTTTGAATGTGGATGCACTTTTTTATACCATTCATGTCTTACAGTTAAAGTATTGAAATTTTGTATGCTAGATTTTGTATGAATGTTTATGTTATATCTCACCCTTTTTCCTATAAGGAATGCATTAGACTTAGTAAGTGAATGTCAGGGCCCTATATAGCCCCTCGATGCATTAGTAGGTTTCATGAGACAAATTAGTGTCTTGGTACAAGGCCTTGAGGAAATTTTTATTTGTAGTCTTGGTACGAGGCCCTAACTATGTGGTTAGGATGTCTGACATTATTCATTCCCTCATTTTGAAGTTAGTTATTACATGCGATTATTCTACTAGTAGAACATCAATGTGCATGTTTATATGGTAATGTTTGACCTATTTATAGAATATTATTTTCATTTTATATGTTTAAAATGATACTGTTTTTATTAAACATCATGACTTAAAATCTTATTGCTTCAGCTGAATTATTTACCCTTACTGAGCATCTAATCTCACCCCTTTCATATGTTTTATTTTCCTAGGATTCCAAGAATGGTATTATGATTTATATGAAGGGTTAATCTAAGGGAATAGTGGATTTTTCAAAGGTTTTTTATGTTGTGTTTTATGTTAGAAAGTGTAATGTAATATTAATATATCTAATATATTTCCCAAGACTTCTAAACTGATCAGTCCTTCAGGAATTTATTCCTTGTAATCATGCCAATGCATTAAAATAATGCACCGACTTTAGGATTCTAGGGTTGGGGATTTACAGTTGGTATCAGAGGAAGTTTAGCAAAAACCTTAGAAATAGATTTAGAACACTTATATTTGGGATTATAACCCTATTATAGACTTTGCAGATAATTATGGAAGAACCCCATATAATTTTGGTAAAGTAAGAATTATGTGGGTTTTCTAAGAAATAAATCCCTATCTGGATGCTACAAGTGAACGTGGTTCTGGAACAGGTGTACCTAGGAGTGAAAACTCCAACAAGGAGTTTCGGGCTTGAACTCTGGTATCCTGGTACACGAAAATGGGCCTTTTTGTGCACTTGGTTTGACACTCCTTTGGGATATACTTAGGATAAATCATATTTTCTTTACAAACCATTATGAAGGATTTATGAGTAAATACTTCCCCAAACAAAAAATTTCTTTGATTATGGATTATATGAATAAACTATTCAATGTATGTTAAGTATTTTACAAGTTTGGAATTATGCATTGTGATTCATAAACTAACCTAGTGTATTCCATTGTTTAAAAATGATAACTAGTGGAAGTAATGGACATTGTATCAACGCACCTAATCCATACAAGGATTTCCCTCCTACTCAAGATAATTATAGTGGATTTGGTCATGAAATTAGAACTAATTAACTTATAACCATACTGGGAAAAATCACTCAGGTTATGAATAATAACCTTACCCGTATGGATCACTTTGATATGCAATCTAGAGGAACAATTTTATACTGATTCATGAGGTAACAACCACTAATGTTAAATGGAATTAAAAATCCTTTTGTAGCTGAGTAGTGGTTTTGTTCCATAGAGAAAATATTTCTTGCTTTGGGAAATAACACAAGGGAAAAGGTTTTCATAGTAGTTTATCATCTCCCAGGAGATGCAGATCAATTGTGATCATTAATTCAAAACACAAAAAAAGATGAAGAAGTGGGAAATATGGAATGGAGGGAGTTTAAAGAACTTTTTCTATAGAAATACTTTCTTTTTGAACAACGAGCTGATATGGAATGACAATTTATAAGCCTCAGGAAAAAGGATGATGATAATTTTTCAAATTATGAGGATAACTTCATAAGGTTATCAAGGAATTCTATATAATACATACATAACCCAAGAAGTAAGATTGATCAATTCTTTTCTGGGTTAAAACCTTTCCTATGACAGGCATTAGTCTCAGAATCTTTCTCATCATACGAAAATATAGTCTCGTGTGATATCAATACAGAAAAAGAATTCTATAAGTCTTATTAAATTAAAATAATTCAAGAGAATAACAGAACAATAGAGCAAGAGATAGATAAATGGAAAAAAGGGAAAGAAGGATTTTACCTTATGTGAGAATTTTTGGAAGAATCACCCTGGTACTTGCCAAAAAGGAATTGGAGTTTGTTACAAATGTGGAGAAAAAGGTCATTGGGCTCATGATTATAAAGAAAGAAATAAATTATACAATTTTATAATTTTAAAGATATGGGACATTATGAAAACAATTGTCCAAAATGACAAGAAAGTATATCTTAGAAAAATAAAATGGATCAAGGTCAAGCTTATGCTGTTACTATAGTTATAGTGGAATAATTAATGTATTTGTGTTGTTGGATCCAATAATTATATCCTAGTTATAAGAAGAATGTTATATTTATAATTATTTTACTATCATAATTTTTGTTTTCATTATGGTTTTAATATGATTAAGATAATCATATATTTATTATGTGAAAAAATAACAACATTACATTGTTTTAGGAATCTGATGTCACAATTGATTTTGGAAATTTAGAGACCTTTTAAACAGAGATTGGAAAGAAGTATTTTGGATAACTCTAAAGGCTAGAATGGACTAAGTTGAACTTTGAATAGTATTGTTTATGTTTAAAACATTTATTAATGATTATTTTTGGAATATTATATTACCTTAACTTTTAAAAAAAGGACAACCAGCAGGTCGGGTGATAACCAGTCGCGCCGTAAAAAGATGTGGGAATCAAACCCACAACCAAAGTGCGACAAGGATTTATCGCCTACCACTAGCCTTCATAAAGTCCCTAGTTATTATAAAATAGTTTTATTCATTTAAATAATATTTGTTTATATTTGGAACCTTATACGATTGAGATAAATAGTATATTTTTGAGTTTTATCTTTTGAAGATAAAGATGAGTTTGTGGTAGAGGATGAAACACTGCTTATAAATCTAGTGTGCTTCCTTGTTTTCTTAGTCTATGAATTAAATTAATTCTAAAACTCTAGGAAAATGATCATAAATCCAATTTTTTTTTCTAGAACCTTTTTTTTCTATGGATCAAATGGTCCCTTAGATCATTGCAGATTTATAGCATTCTGATTGTTAACTTTATCCTAATAATATTATATATCACTCTCCATTATAAATTTATGGGGTTTTTTCTCTTCTATATCCATGTTTTACAACATGGAGCCCAAGTATGTGTTATTTCTAGTAACCTTCATACTTACCTTCCTTTATTTTAAAATAGAGGCCTCGTTAATCCATTTTTCGATGTGGGATTTGAATTAAGATATTTTGAAATATCAAACCCCTAGTTTTCAATCCCAAGTTTAAATTTTGAGGAGGTAAGTTATTTATGGAGGGGATAATGTAACACCCTAATCATCCATGGCACTCTTTCTTTTTAAATAATTCAATAGCGTGCGATGTATGCATCACCGAGTTCAAGCACCCCACGACCTATCAAACAATCTGTTTAAAAAGATACTATTAATATTATTAACCAAATTTTAAATTTTATATATCCCATATAATTTTAACATTCATATATTGTGTTTCTTAGACATAATATAAGGATAAAATCAATTTTTTAGATAAAAGAACTATTTTTCAAAAAATACAGTTTTCCACATTTTAATGGTGAACCCTTTTTAAATCCAATATTCAACACTTTTATATATTCAATTTGATGAAATTTAATTATTATTTATAAGCGGGACATAAAAATTTAGTTTGGATAAATTTTTGTTACTTTTATGATAACTTCTAAATTTTGATGAATAGTGAAAATACTAAATTTTAATTGAAAATAACTTTTTTAATTGAAATAATTTATAGTTTTAAATTATAAATTTTAGTAGTTTTAAAGAATCATTAGATTATATTTTTTTCCATTTAATATAATGTAGGTCATTGTATATAATTTAAAATTTAAATTGTACATAAACACATGTCATTCTTTTGATAGTTTTTACTTCTTAAAATCCAACTTTTTGGTTTTGATAACAAGAATTAAATTTAAATTAATTTATGAAAATTTTGTGTTTTGAATTTGGAAAAATTGATTCCATATTTGGAATCAGGAGGTATAAATTTTTTAAATAGGTAACTTTTATTTTTAGACATTATGACTAGTAACTTCAGTAAATATTTTATTTACCATGGTTAAATGATAAATCTGGTAAATAAGGGTAAAAAATAATATTATAATACTATTAACTTACCATAACAGGTGTCCTAAAATTGTTGAATCATATGTGTCTAACCATGGGGATCATTTGGTTAATTTTTGGACCCCATGGAGCCACTTGTAAGTGAAAATGGCAATTTATAAAAATTAATTTAATGTTAAGAAAATGTAACATAAACATATATCTTTTAGTAAATTTTTTACATAGGGTTATATAAGTTAAGGTTTTGACTATAAATATTAATTAGAAATTTAAATTTTTTTTCTACATCATGGTATTTTATTTATAATTTTTAGACATAAAATATATATATTTATTTATGACACAATAATGATGAAGTATTTTCCTTATTAATGAAAGAATCAAATAAAGGATATTATAAATATTAATATATATATAATTTGAAAGTTATGATTCTATACACAAATTCTATAGGTGAATATGAAATTTTAGGGTTTATTCAATTTATTTTTTGAAGTAATTATGATTTTATGATTCTCACAAAAACCAAATAATAAATAGTGCCAAAATTTCCATAAATGAGTTTTTTAAAATAAATTTTATATTATTTAATGATATAATATTCCTAAAAACCTAATATTTGGAAAAATTACTTAAATAATTATATATATATATAATTAATTAACCACTTTATGTTCTATTGGAATTTTATAGTATGTTTATTAACTATATAGTGTAAGAATACAAGAGGACATGGTGAAAGTTAAACTATTTAACTACGAGTTAAATATAATGAATAAGGTTTATATGGTAACCTGAACTTGTCTAAAATCTATTGGTTGAGAGTATTTCTAACCATAATTACCTTATCCTTGAAATAAATCTATTTGGAGATATTAGAAAATGAGAATTATTTTATAATAAATTAATATTTCAAGCTCTTCCTAAAGTGCCCCTCACCTATCTTATAAAAGAGAACTTCCCCTTCTCTTAAATTCACACCTCCAAAGCCATTTGGCTCAGCCAAAACCTACTCTAATCTCATACCAACTACTCTCACATCAACCTAGAGGCCTTAAGTTGATCAGAAATCCAAACTTAAGATCCCTTTTGTTCAAATCAATAGGAAGAACCCAAAGAAGAGGTAATTATTTCATCACATCTTTCAAAGTTCTTTTCTTCTTCCACCTCCTCTTTCTTTGTTGTTTCCATACCAAAATTATAACTCCAGTAACTTCTACATACTATGATGTTAATTCAATGTTATTATAAATATGATACATCCATATTCATTATTCTATCCATCCTATGAATGACAAAGTCACCATACGTGTGTATGTACAGCTTACCGTCTCCACGTCGTGGTGTAGTTTGTTATTAAACACTTTATTATTTGGATGGGTATAATTTATTTTAATAATAAATTTATCATGTTAATTATTCTTTATATATAATATGAAGGTTCCGGGAATAGCGGAAGCACGTGGGTGGATGTTCCCACTTGTCTTTTTGTCATTAACAATGATTAATCTGGGATCAATATGACAATAAAATCGAGTCTCCACGGATCAAATCATAGAAATGGACAAAGAAAATGAAAGTCCCAGAACCACAAAGTAGGATCATTATAGGTTTATTATAATTAATTTAATTAATTAAAAAGAAATACCTTTTGTGTGTTCTTTCTTCATTGATGTTCTTGATCACGTTCCGATGTGATTGGTCCTTGCGTCGCAGAAGCCAAGTGTAGACTTCCTCTAGCGGTGATCCACATGTGTACCTTGTATCTTGGGACGTTGACAACGGAGTCTCCGAGTGCTAGCATGGAGAAACATTTTCTTTCTTTTTCTGCCTTAGATCATCTTGATCCGATGGAAGAGGATCTCTCTCGGTCTTGAGAGAGTTCTTGGAGGAAGGGGTTCTTTTGGCCTTGAAAGAATTCTCTAGAATTATTGTGCACAAAGATTCTCTTATGTGTCAGAGAAGAGTTGGGGTTATGAGGATATTTATAATCAGGTTTGAGGTTGTAGAGTTATGACAATAAATAAACGTGTTACACGTTTTATTTATTTCATTTACTCTTATTTAAAACCCCCATGTTGAATAATTAATTCCTTGACATGCGCCCACGTTGATTATAATAAATATCATTTAATAAAATGATATTTCCTCAAAATCCTGACTGGAAAAACAACACGGTGTGTATTAATTAATACACGACATGTACTTGTTTTTCATTGAAAACTACACGGCATGTACATTCGATGTACACAAAATGTATATCTTGTTTTCATTAATTGATTTTCTTTCCAAAATGAAAACTACACGGCGTGTACATTTAATAATACACAGCGTGTACTTGTTTTCAAAATAAAACTACACGACGTGTAATAATTGATACACGACGTGTACTTGTTTTATTTTATTCGTCCTCCAATCATTAAAATGATTTAGGCTTCCATGAATAATTATTAAACCACATACAGAAATAATTATTATTCTACTTGATATACTTGAATACACTTAGTGTGTGACCCTCTAGGCCTCTTTCTCGTTGGCATTAAGCAGGCTTTCCTAAAATCCAAGATTAATGTCTAGCAACGGGTCAAGGCACCCAAGAGAATGAAGTTGACACCACATTGACGTATCACCTCATACAAATGCTTACTGTGTAATTTAATCCCTTTGTCTCAATATCTTATCAAGCAGGTTTCATGGCAGTGTCATAAACCTATATGCTTGATCTGTTGTTCTTTGACTACCTGATATAAAATCGTCGTTCACACCATGGACATGGAATTTAATGCGCCAGTTCTATTTCAATCAAAAGGCCGAGATATCAACTTCCATAAATGGGAGGGAAATTTTTTTCCCCGACTTATCCATTAACAACATGTCACTCGTGACGCACCCAACGTACCCTACTTCCTGCCAACTGTCTGCATGACAGTTTTCGTCAGTAAATCTAAGTGCACGAGTCATGACATGAGTTAATGATAATCTTCTAGTCTAAGGACCATTTCACACTCTCATACATAGCAATGTCCGATGACACCAAGAAATGCATAATTGCTACTGGCGGGTCTGTTCTCATAATCTCCCATCATGGAGATTACCAAGTACGAATTCCATGAGAGCGAGTTTCGTCTTATTACGAGTACTCGCACATGACAGTCTGTATACTATGTGTCCTATCATAGTATGTCATCCAACTGTATAACTTTATTTATGAATATTTTTATATCATTTCAAGGTTCTCATCATAGCGAGGATCTTCCATGACCTTATTAATGCAACAAATATTCCAGGACATTATTATATTATAGTCATGCAAAACGATGAACAATATATAATAAGTGAATATTTATGTAATCAAAGTACAAAATAGTTGGTTCTCAGGACACCAACACTAAAATAATATATCATCCAATTACATATGATTTCATCATCAATAGAATGATATCATTTCTCGTGCATACGTACATCTTACCGTCTCCATGGCATGATGAGATTCATTTCCACTTTCACCATTGAATGATGATTATAATAATATATATTATTAATAAGTATGTAAAATATGAAATAATAATGATACTGTATATATATATATATGTGTGTGTGTGTGTCTGTGTGTGTATGTATTTACATCTATCTCAGTCACTTACTTCCATTCAATACAATATGAAAACAGAAACATCGTTTATGCGTATGTACAACCTACCATCTCCATAAATGGTGTTTTCCGTTTAATATATCAATCTATTATACATGTTTATATCCTGAAAATATATTATACATAAATAATTTTTTATATTCTGGAATCAATTAATTCATGATATAAGTGATACAATCAAGAATGATAAGTTAAAACACGTACGATAATGAAAATGATTATTACCTGAAATGTTATTTTAACATAGAAATTTTTATTAAATGGGTAGTTTAAAGTCAAAAATGAATCAATTATAATATCATATATATGAATATGGTTCTTTAATAATTTTATAACATACTATGGTCATTATATAAGAGGTTAAATGTACCCTCGACCAAAGGAATTTACAAGGTAAGGATTATTTCCTCAATCTCATTATTATCCAAGATCTTTTATCTATAAGTATACACTGGGACATATTTATCATCCATATCCATGTTTCATAATTTTTTTTTCAAAATTAATATTTTATGGATTTATGGAAGGTACCCTTTAACGAGATCATCATTTTAAATGTTTTAAAGATCTATTTTTCTCAATCTATTTAATTAATGTCCATGTTTTCAAAATGATTTTAAGGATGTATTTATATAGACCTGATTATCTTAAAATTTCGATTCCTTTAAAAAGTTTCAAAGTGGTATCTAACACTTTGATTCAAAAATCTCTTTCAAATTACTTCCTTTATAAATTGTTTAACGTTTAAATGATTTCATGAAAAACGGATATTTATCTCAAAGGGGTTTTAGTGATCATTTTCTACTATGTCAACATCCTTTAATAGATATTATTATTGATTGAGGTTGATTTATCAAAATAAAATCATCCATATTGTATTGAATGGGTTATGATATGTTTTAATGTGGATGTGTTATTTTTATACCATTCATGGTTTATAGTTAATGTATTTACATTTTTGATGCTAGTTTTATTACAAATGTTTATGTTATGTTTCACCCTTTTTCATACAAGGAATGCATTGGAGTTAGTAAGTGAAGGGTGGGGCCTGATATAGCCCCTTGATGAATCAGTAGGTCTAATGAGACAAATTAGTGTCTTGGCACAAGGCCTTGAAAATTTTTTATTTGTAGTCTGAGCACGAGGCCCTGACTTTGTGGTTATGATGCCCAAAATTATGCATTCCCTTGTTATGAAATTAGTTATTACATGTGATTATTCAACTAGTAGAATATCCATGTTCATGTTTATAAGGTAATGTTTGACTTATTTCTATCATATTATGTTCATGTTTTATATTTTAAATGATGTTTCTTTTATTATACATCTTTACTTAAATGCTTATAGCTTCCGCTGAATTATTTACCCTTACTGAGCATTTGAGCTCACCCATTTCTTAGGTTTTATTTTCCCTGGATTCTGAGAAGGGTATTATGATTTTTATGCAGGGTTAAGCTAAGGTAATAATGGAGTGATCGAAGGATTATTTATGATGGGTTTTATGTTATAAAGCGTAATGTAATGTTCATGTATGCAATCTATTTTCCAAGACTGCTAAACTGATCGGTCCTTTAGGACTTGATTCCTTGTAATCATGATAATGCATTAAAATAATTCACTAGATTTGGGATTTTGGGGTTAGGGCATTACAAAAAGAAAAAAAAAATCTTCCTACCAAAAAATGGATCCATAAACCCATGAAAATCCCACTCATAGAATGCACTTGATCAATCCGAACAATGTATTACAAGGGTCTAAGTCAGAACTAAGTTTCTCCAGGTCTCCCACCTATCCCTACTACACAAGTCTCATGATAGGGGTACTATATCCTAAAAATATCCAATAATTCAAATCCCCCATCAAGGTCACATCTCACAAGGCATCATCCACACACCCATCTAAATGAAAGGAATCTAATATGCCTGTTAACCCTCTCTAATGGAGGTAAATATAACAGTAATCTACGAGGGTCAAAGCCTACCAATAAAATTTCAATTATATAGTTTTTCATCTCCCAATTTATAGATGAAAACTCCCCATAAGTTTTAATTGAAAACCATTTTAATTGAAACCCATTTGTAACGACTAACCATGAGAATAACTCCAATGACATCACCTGCCAAGAATCAACCTACATGGGAATGGGTCCTTAATGATCATCCTCATAAGGGACTACGATATAAAGACTCATTATATGAACATAGAAAGGATACAAAACTAACAAACACATAGTATCCACATATGATAATACCCCCTCTATGTCTTCATCCAATATAAATATTTAGGTACCAAGTTGCATGTCACTATAGGATCCAACAAGATAACCCGGAACAAAGGAAAAATAAGTAAAATATCATAGAAAGCTAGATGGAAAATATTTATCTTGGTTGTTATGAATATTTAGTTAACTACACCTAAAAATGATACACCTATAATGGTTATAATAAAAATTAATAATCTTTTAATTATGACCTACACAGGTCAATAGTAAATGCACGTCATCATTTCAATGATCTATGTTATACAACACACACATGGTTCTGTTAAGTATAATTCTATTCCATTATATGAGGGAAAAATTGTATTGGTTGTATTGGAACTTTAAATAATTGAACCTGGATAAAAAACCCTACTGGGGGTCCAACACATGGAAATCATGTGCCTTATTGACCTAACAGGGTCACTGTGCCTCCCATGAATGAGGACTAGGTCATCATCCTCACTATCAGACATGTCACCATAGATCCACATGACATTCCATTAGAAGGAAGTATATAAAGAAGTCGGTCTAAATGAGTAGAATTCCACCAAGAACCTATATGAAAAAATACCATGTAGGTTTTTTTACACTTTAAACAAATGGACTCTTGCATCCATAATAATGACACAGTAGCAGTCCTATAACCAATAGACCCTAAATTACATTTATGATACATGAGATACCTCTTGCCATTGCTTTCCATGATTTAAAATAAATAAATGGACATTATCTAATAGTATGAGAGTTATAAATCAACAATAAATCCTAAAATCCACACAACATGTGCATCACTCACAACACAAGTCATATTAAACCGCAACATCAAATTTTAAGGACAAATATACCATTTTCCCGGTAACCAATAATTCTCATCTGAACATGTGTTCTCGATGCACCAATATTTTATCCATCCTAGGTTATAGAACATTCCTATTACTAATGTCTACCATATCCTGAATTGTAATGCAATAGGAAAAGGGAATAGCCTCTAACACAACTTTATAGTATCCCAACCCAGATGCCACTACACCAGTTCCCTGATCCAATTCTCTACAAGAATTAAAGCATGCATCCCCGTACGCTATAGGATACAAATACTAGTAAGGGACTAGGGTGTTCTAGTGGCGGAACTATACCCTCTTAAAAGAGTATTATAAAAACAAAAATAACTAGGTATATTTCACAAAAATAAATAATAAGATTGTGGAAGAAATAAATAAACAAAAATAAAAGTATTGTATATTCATAAATAAAATGAAGTAAAATCCCAAAAGGGAAAGTTATAAATACAATAATAATTTCCCACTGGGCCAATCACATATATAGGCATAGATAATAGAAACTAAAATAAAATTATAAAGATTTAATACATACACCAATCTAAACAATATACCCGATATCAATATACATATCTATAATACCCTGCTTGATCAGTCCTAGCACACAACCAAATCTTTTCTCGAAACTAAGTGAACATATTCTAAGGTACCCCATTGTAATGGTAGCCTAATCAGGGTGTGAGTAAAAAATTAGCAGGGAACCACTAATGTGACCCCTTATATTTTCAGTAAATGGGGTGTACGTGTATGTGAGACACTCATTAGGATATTATTAATAATGATAATAAACATCCGAAAATAAAATAAATGAGGTTGTAAAAGGTATTCCATCAAAATTGTATGGCCAATAAAAGTTCTTAGCCTAGTTGAGTCGCAACTGAAAAATGAAAAATAAAAAAATAAATCATAGTAGATCCTTGATTTTGTGATCCTAATCAATGATACCTACTTTGAGAAATGTTGAAAATTTCTCATAACATGTGTCATTAGGTATATATATATATTTATACACACATATATATAGACATATATATTGATACATAGTACTATTTATGACTTGTGGCATGAAACCATGATGTCCATGAATAACCTCATAAGGGTATCAAAAATTTAATAATGAAAATATCCTTAGCATTCAACCAGGGATATAGAGAATCATACCCGACAACCTAATCATGGATCATGAAATGTCATGCACAACAACCAATAATGATGTAAAATGACATGTATAACTTCCTTGACCAAGTGGGTGTGAAGAATCATGTTTAAGAACCCCAAAAATGGTCTATCTAGAATATAGTTAATAACTCATGATACATTCAATAATCTTATAATAATACCAATCCTAGTTAAATATAGAGAGTATAGAAATAGTGAGTCTATCAAATACTAGGGAATATATAGACATTACTTGAGTTTAGAATAATCATCCTCGAGTGTATTCTGAATTTCATGAGCGCAGGGGAAGTGTAGAAGCACCAAAATATCCTCTATAGAAATTCATGTACACTAATCTCAATAAATTATGAGGAGCATCATGTCCAAAATAAAATATAGTAAAACTATTAAGTCAAACTCCAGTGAGTATGTATGAGAATCCCAATAAACAATGTGGATAAACATCCATATCCTAGGAAGTATATCTAGAAACCCCAATATTAAGTTTATAAAATTCATGTTTTAACATCTAGATCCCAATTAGAACATCTGGGTATCCTAATAATATTATGTCATGCCTCATGGTCTGAGTAATGTGAAGTACCTATGGTATTAAATATGCATCAACAATAACAAATTGAATTATTAAATAAAAGATTTAGGGTATCCAAATGACTAAACCTATCACTAATGCCACAATTTCTTAGGATTTAATTATTGGAATGAGTTCCAAGTTGACACCACTACTCTCTCTATCCAAAATCATTACATACTAGCTCATGGTTGGTCAAACATTAGGTCACCCACTAGTTACCCTACATCAAAATATAGGAGGGGAAACCTAATTATGATCCGGGGGGTCTATAGATAAATAATGGAATTCCTCCTCTTTCCTATAAAGGTATAATAGAAATGAGGAAACCTACATGAAATACAAAAAATTCATAACATAAATGGAGGAATCCCATAGGGGATCCTTGATCATAATCAACGACTTAGGTTAAGGTATGAATCTAGAACGCAATAGTTTTTAGGGACCCTTAGTAATTAGTCATTTTTTCCAACTAAACTCATTTAGTTCAACAATTCATTAGAATAATTATAACAAGAGGAATAAAACTCATGGGAGAGACCAAGCATGCACACAGTACTATAAACATGCATAAATACCATATAAAAGGTATGAAAGACTACATACCTTTAGGAATTTTTACATTTTTTCCAAGGTATGGAAGCAACTGACAAATCTTACTGAAGCTCATCGGGATGTGCAAGGGCCTATCTCAAAATGAAACCATTATAATTAGTTAATTATAACAACTATAATTAAATAATTTAACATAATAGGTTATACAAAATTTAAAAAAACTAAATATAAAGGTATAAATCTTAAAACCTAACCGTCATATGAAGACACTCTAAAATAGAGACCAAAAAGTCTTCAAAAACCCCAAAACCATCATCATTGAAGAATCAGATATAATCCCTATGAAAGGAAATAAAAAAACCATTCAGAAATTTTAATTTAATCATTAATTATTTAGAAACTCACCCTGATGATGTACTTTGACGGAATGACACACAAATAAGTGAATACGACCTCTTGAGTCACCCTCTTCATATACCGAGAGGAAACTCTATCACTTTTATATGATTTCACCATCCACTAGTTGAATATGGAATAAAATAGCTTACTAGATAAACTGTGATTATAGCAAAAAGTAAAAATCTCAGTAGAGGCTAACAATGTTGGAGGATTTCTTTAAGGTTTCCAATTCATCTGACATCATTTGATTTCGACCAAGAAAGAGAATAAAATTCCATAGAGAAAGGGAGAAGGAGGCTACCAAGCATGAGAAGGATCCTGGGTGATATGAAAGATAAAAGAGGGGTAATATACTTTAATGGTTGAATAAAAAATTATATTTTTCCTATTTTAATGAAGTGTATGGTTAGGCTACACCGTATGAAAAATCGTGCACCAACCGTGTGGTGATACTACCCCCATACATCTCCTCATTAAACGGTTGCAGTGAACGATTATTCAAATAATGGAAAAAATATGACACATATCTATAGAAAATTTTCAAAACCCACATGGTTTCCTCCTACCCATCACAAGGTTTCCTCATCTCATGCAGTAATGAAAACTAGGCCACATAGTTTGACCACACTGTTAGCCCTAGAAATGCAAAAACCATGCTCCCTTTGCAATATTTTTTCAAAACTCTTGTTCTAATCCCTAAACCCATGGGATGCTATCAAAAACTCTAAACCATCTTTTGAGCCCCATTCTATGTATAAAAATATCACTTTGAGGAATTCCAAAATTTAGAATCCCATTCTGAATCTTATATAACAATTCAACCAATCTAGTAAATTGTCAATTCATTTTCCTTCAGAAAAATTAAAAACTTAGAAAAATATAGGATGTTACAAAAATTATTGTAAAATAGTGATTGAATTATTTTTGACATGTATGAGAAGAAAACATGCCTATTCAATATATGTTGTTCAGGTAATGACTCAATAAGTAGTTTTAAAAGATATAAAATTCATTAAAAACATACTTTAGGTGGTCAAAACAAAAAAATAAATGTTGGGGGGCCTTGAAATCATAAAATTACCATATAATTATTTTGAAAATACAGGAACTGATTCCATGTGAATCAAAGTTTTGGTTTTACCAATATGCCTGTAAACAAGTTAATAGTTTTTAAAACACTAAAATGTTTGATTAATGGTTAAAACCATAGAAAAATACCTTATAGTTATGTGAAATCATGGGAGAACCACCATTGAATTATTTTTGAAATATAGGAAATCCTTCAATATCATAGTGTTTAGAATTTGTTTTCTGAGTAAATCCAAGGACACCACATGTTAGATTATAAACTGATTATATTGGTATATACTTATCCCTTTTGGGTTTCATGTGTTTAATCATATCTTAAATTGGTAGGATTATGTTTTCAATGTATTCTTCATGATATTTTGTTTTTTATAGTTAAAATTTCATCTATTTTATTAACAAAATAACATGTGTTATGTGAAAAATTACAAATATATTCTTTGGCTATAATGTTTATGAGTTAATTTATTAAAAGTTCAAGTTTTTATGTTAGGTGATAGATGTCAACACTAGAGAGATGGTAGAACATTCTAACCAATGAGATTATTAAAAAGGTAATTGTGATGACTTATAGTCTTTGTGGTATGGTAAAATATTATCAATGATTATTTTTTAATTTTTATTTATTATGTTCAGTTATAATTTATATCATGTTTTTGTTCAAGTGGATCAGTTAATGTAGATGGTTATGCTTATGTTAAAATTATCTATGGAGGTGGTTGGATGCATTGGAGGTGGTTATGGGCATATTGTTAATGGGTATATGATAGATGTTGGACATATTTTATTATATATATATATATATGATTTCTATGATTATCAGTTGACTAGTGGGTGTTTATATATGATAGTAGATATATGAGTATGGATGCACGAATGATTTTATTTTGTATATATGGTTGAGTTTATTTCACGACTAAGATCATTTAATTTATACTATTTTTTAATGAATATTTTATTTTTGATTTTTTTATTTAATATTTTTATATGTAGTTCCTAATAATCAATACTAAATAACACAACCACTAATTAGTTTAGCTGTGATTCAGATAGTTTTATAAATTATTTTGTCTCATGGAAGGTAAACCACTACTAACTAAATTAACAATGATTATGTTAATTTCTCACTTTTTATTTTCCTTCATTTTCAAAAAATATCACTTATAAATGAAAAAATTATCTACTAAGTTCAAAAAAATAACAAATATAAAAACTACCACTAAACAATAAAAAATACCATTAATAGATCATTGGCCATGAAATATGGAATGGTTTAAATAAACACCATTGAACAGTATAGAGTTGGTTTAAAACACCACTTGTATTAAAAATAATCCAACTATAATCACAATTTTTTGTAGTTATACTATAGATATGGGATTTATCAGTTCTATAAATTTCTATAATTAGTGATAAAAAATAATAATGTTATAAGGGAGTTTAAATGGTAGAAGCCTTTATCAGTTCTAAAAATAGTATTGATTAAATCTCTATCTATCAATGCTAAAAAAATAAAAGATAAAATCTAATATGATTTTATTTTCATAGTTTGAGTATTTGAAGGGTTTTTTTGTACTAAAATGTTTATTTCAAATAAAAACATAAATTTAGAGTGTTAACTTGAACACCATGTGTCATATTTTATGTGTGTCTAATTCCAATAAATGAGAAATGATTTTTAGATCATTTTCATATTTTATCAAGACAATCTGAGTGTTTTTATTTGTTTTTAGTAAGTGATGTGCATCTTGAACTAAATTTTTTACTTTTAAATTGAAAACACACACTTTGAGTCATACCTAACACACTATTTTTAAGATTGTTTTGTTGTTGTTTCCTACATGTAAAAAATATTTATGGATCATTTTATTAATGTATCAAAAAAATACCAGAATGTATTCTTAGTTTTGAATATATTACACATTTTTTTAATTAAAATATTGATTTGAAATCAAAAAATTTAATTTCAATCATTTTGGGCACATAATGTATGATATTAACATGATTTTAATTCCTATACATGAAATATAACTTATGAACAAATTTAATAAGGTATTAAGAAAACATGAGGGTGTTGGATTGGTTTTTATTGATTGTTTCTTGTTTTGAACATCAATGCAATTTTTAAATTGAAAATATTCACTTTGAGTCATACTTGGAACACCATGTGTCAGATTGATGTTTGGTTAATTGTTACATATAAAAAACAATTTATGGATAATTTTCTTAAAGTATCAAGAAAAGATGATCATTTTCCCTATTATAAGTGAGTGACATGTGTTTGTATCCAGAATGTCCTTTTTAAATAAAATTATACACATTGAATCATACTAGACACACTGTGTGTCATATTAATTATATGATTATTTTTACACATAAAAAATGACATATAAATTATTTTCTAAAATATTCAAGCTAATAGAACTATGTTTTATCAATTATTAGAGAGTGATGTTCTTTTTGAACTAAAATGTTACTTTTAAACTAAAAACATGCACTTTGAGTCACACTGAGTATGCCTTATTTTGGATTACTGTGCAACTGATTCATACATGTAACCAATGAATTATGAGTCATTTTACTAAATTAATAAGATAGTTAGAGGGTTTTTGATCATTTTTGAGTTAGTGAATCATGTTTTTAACTAAAATTTTAATTTAAAACTAAAAGAACACACTTTGAGTCATTAGTAAAGAAAAATCACACTACGTGGAAAGTAACTTTATCAAATAAAGAACAAATAGTTCTATGAAGAGAACAAAAAGTACCTATCTGCATAATAATTATTCAGGCATTTTTCAGGAATTTATTTTTATCCAAGAATTTTTTTCTCTTCATAGAGAACTAAATGGTTTGAGATAAATTAGTTATCAATGAATTATCCTCTTTTGGATCTCAGTGAAAATTAATGACCAAGTAGTAGATAAAAATTACAAGAAATTTATCTAAGAAATACTCAGATAAAATAATGAGAAAATTAAATAAAATAAGTATTAGAAAATCAAATCTTCATAATGTTTTCAAATATTCAGACACCATGTGTTTTTGACACTCATATATAAAAATATCTATTTGTTCTTTTGAATAAATAAACTATTGATAGTATGGGTGGTTCTAAAAAACTGTTAATAAATAATAAATTAATTAATATTTTAAATGAAAATATAATTATCATTAGAAATACCTATTTAAGGAAGCTAGTTTGGTGATATAATATGATATCTATCACAAATTAACTAATGTAAAAACCATAATCCTTTCAATTATTTTATTTTATACATTGTAGAAACAATGAGAAAAAATAATTAATTTGTTTTACTATATATTTTGATACTGAACTCCTATTATATATACACTAAAATTTATCTAGTTTTAGAAATTGACAGGCTTGTTGTGCTCATATACCATCCTCATACAATTATTTTCATGATATTTAAACAACACCCTATCATATTTTTTTATTAAAACATAATATAAATCATATAAATTGAATTATATTTATAGAATTTATAATCTAGTGTATTTTAAATTGATAATATTATCTTTTATCATTGATTTATTAGTACTCCATGCATTGAATCTGAAAATTTAATCTACAGTGTTTCCTAATTGATTGCAATGGACAACCAATTCTCCTTAAAAACAATAATTAATAATAAATGATAAAAATGAAAATATATTTTATATGACTAGGATGTTTAGTTTTAACTATATATATTGGGTATTAGAAAGATTTTGTAGTCTATGAGTTTCTTTTCAATCATTATGACCAGTTGGTCTAGTATTTTAAATATTCATCTTCTTTCATTGATGGTTTTTTATTGAAGTGTTGTGAAGACTAATGAGTCAAAATTTTATTTTATAGGTTTTTTCCTTAAAATAATATTCATATATACACATGAAAAAAGTATGAATAATATTTAAGTATAATTAATAGGGTGGATCATCAACTTAAAAAATAGATTTTGAAAACACACCTCAAGTATATATTTATAACTGAGACTCCCTATCATCCATTCTTGAGGATTTAATCTACATTATAAAGACCATGATAGTTTTTGAAATCCTCTATCCATGCTTTTTCATCAAAATCAATAATGGATATATTATTATATTTGAAAATTGAATCCACATGTACCTGTAATATTAGTAAATGTGGATGTTTATATGGTAGGGTAAAGGTACACATTTAAAGACCTTTTTTAATTGATTTATCCTTTAGATTTTTTTGATATGAATTTTTATCTCCACTTTTTTTTCTCCATATGTAATAAAATTCCTTGGTCAAATTATTTTTACATTAAATATTAAAGGTTTTTAATAAAAAAATAAATTTTAAAGGGAATACCCCATTACTTATATATTTTTTTACAATATAAAATGGCCATGATATGGAATATATAATAAAAAAGTTTAATCATTTGAACATCCAAATCATCAAGTGTAACATGTAGCTCAACATGTAACTCATGAGCTATGTGAATCCCTACACTAATATGATATTTTAGATGTTTTTTTATTATGTAGAATATCTCCTTGGATATTGAACATGACACCCACTTGCAACATTGTGATGGGTGGGTTCTGATATATATATATACCATAGTCAAGTTATCCCAATATAATAATTGTACATGAAAGTTATCAATGTCTATCTGATCCATGTTTTTTATAAAAAATTATGAAATATCGATTACCATTGGTAAGGAATAACATTATGGGGGAATGAATAGCCTCAAAACATGGGGTGATGGATCTTCTTGTAGTGGCTGTAGTTTCTTTTTTTTTTATATTTAATTATTTCCCATATCATTCTCTTACAATTCATTATACCAATTTTTTTTTCTTCTAGAACATTTATTTATCGTTCATATTTTCCATTTTACAATCTTTATCCCCTTATTATTTTTTTCTCAAAATATGTTGGTGGTGACACACTAAAATCCACACCTCTAAAATGACCATATTATTATGGACACATCAATGTAAATGAAATTAGTCATTCATCGAGTTGAGTGGATTAACATTCTTATGTAAAAACTATATACAAAATATTGGAAAATAAGTATTAATATTTATGAAATATGTATTTAAAGTAGATTTTTATTATTCTATACATAGACATGGTTCCAATATTTTTTATTTATTTTAATCTAATAGTATTATATATTTATTTACACAATCCACATTCTATAGAACATGACATTAGATAGAAGTTTCATTGGATTCTAATTCATCAATCTCTATATAAGAAAAGGAACAAGATTATTTTTTCATTTCATTTGAAAAATAATTGTTACTATAGATTTAAAATACATATTTTTTTAAAAGTGAAGCATTACAAATCCATGATTTATTGTAGAATTATGTTGGTTTTGATGCATACTACTTATTTTAAACAATCTATTGTTATTTTATAAATTAAAATTTATTAATCACATTTACTAATACAAATATTTCCATGTAAATTATTTTTAATCTCAATGTACCTACAATTTTACTTCCTAATGATGACCAATAAATTCATTCCATGATTCTTGGTTTATCATGGGTACATATATATGGTTAGTGCGGGTTTACATTACCTTAAACAAACCTGAGATGATGCTTCATAATAATTTTCTAAATGGTTTTAAGGGAATATCTAGTAACCCTTAAAAAAATTTCATTCGATAGAAATCTAGTATAAATAAACACTATAAGGGATAATAACAATTAAATCATCATTTAATATTTTTTTTCATAATACAGAGATATTATATCATAATGTTTCCCTAATATCTTTACAAATTAGTTCCTTCATCATGAATAGAAATTTTTACACATATAAATATCAATAAGAACATGCATTCAAGAGGTGACCCTAATGAAACTAATGAAAATAGGCTTTTTAGGGACAAAGGATTTTACTTATTCATTTCATACAACCTAAAATTTTATTCCCTTGATTATTTCATTAATTAATATTTTTATGATTTCCATGCAACAAAGATCCTATTTTACTCAGATAAAGGCTATTCACCTTCTACCTTTTCCTCAGTTTCAACATTGTAAATATGTTGTTCCTCAATATTAGTAGCATCAAGATGTAGAGAAAACTATTTTTCTTCAATATTGGGAGAATTATCACACGGGAAAACCTATTATTACTCAATATTGGGAGTATTAACATGTAGAGAAGAAAATATCTGGATAATTAGTTGAACATTTAATATATATTTTTCAAATGAAGTAGTGAACACATAATACTATGAGCTAAAAAATTTATAATAAAAAACATAAACCTCATTATTAAACTCATTTTTTTCTTCAAATGATGAAGGTATTTGATCCCTAATTGGTGTAATCAAATCTACTCATTGTATTCTCCTCTAACATACATAACCCTGTCCACATTGGGACCACCTTGAAATGATTTCAAAATCCCAATGAAAGGGTCATCCTCAGTTGAATTGACATCTATCCATGTATTGGTTTTGGTTGATAATAGAATAATTGAATAATCTATATTGTTTCAATCTATGACAAAAAATATATATACTTTATATGATTCCATAATGAATGATTCATCCTTATTCTTATACTTAGTTAAATCCACTTTCATGAACCCCAATTAAAATATATCAATCATATTTATACTATCAACCCACTAGCATCGAAAAATTGGAACTTGGAATATTTTATAATGAAACTCCCATATTTGTTCAATGATGAAAAAGTATGACATATTAATGTAAGTTTGATTTTTTATTTGGTACCAAACAAATGCATTGCCTTTCCTATAAGAGTAACCCCACTATTTTTATGGTACTATGTTCATCATGTTACTTTTTGTATAATGTATAACCATTAAATACATAAAAAGTATAATATAATGCATTCAAACTTGGTCCCCAGTCAATTTATAAATATTTTTTTGAAATTGAAATCAAATTTTTAGTTGACTCTATAAAAATATGGTCCTAAAACCATCTGATAAAATATCTATTATATTTATTTGATATAAATATTTTATTAACTGATGGATTTGAATACCATATAATTACATTTTGGGTTTCTAGATATGTTGAAACATTGAAACTATCATATAAAATGTAAAGGTGAGTCTGATACCACTCCTTAATAGTAATTGTGACAATATATGTTTCAGAAATCACTTTACCCACAAGACCCCTTATATAAAGTGATTTTGTTAGAATAATTATCTCTAAATTAGTCATGTAGATAAAAAAAATTTATAGCTTCCTAAATAATATATTGATCTAAAATTAAATCTTCTGGAAAACTTAGATTTTTGACATACTATTTCAAAATCATCATATAACATTCAATGGGATACAACTATATATAATGTATAGGACCACATAGCTGGATATTTCTAACCAAATTATCCATCAAGTGAACCATTATATTAATGAAATATAATAGCAATAACATCTCCAATTCATATAATATAATAGAAATTTTCTTTTCTATAGTTGAGATCTTATCTGGGTATATAAATTTACTATATATAGTTTCAAAAAAGAAAAAAATCTTGGTTTATACATGAAATTAATTTTTACAAAAAATGAATCATAAATCTATAAACATTAATAATTTCCTCAAAACCTGAAAATACAATGATTCTAAGCCGTTCAGCTTAAAATTATTCATTGAAGTGATATTAACGAAATTTGATGAATACCCCTATAAAACCTTTATATCATTCATGAAGATGAAAAAATATTATCTCGTTTTCTGGGAAAGAGTGAAAATAGTTTGATGAAGAAAAATCCAACTTTTACCCTTTACCGGTGATAACTCTTCCTATATCACCTTGTCAATTAGGTCTAGTCTAACCTTAATGTCATCCTTTGTTTTTCTAGGTGCATATAGAAAAATTATAAAGTCACTACCACATACATTCTTTTACATGCATGAAATCAAGAAAAGTTCTGATGTACAAAAATTCTTGTATGGTAATTAAAAAATAAAAAATTATATCTTTTTCCAACTAGATTTCATAATGTTTTTCAAAGAAGGTTTACCAAAATCCATTACCACTTCTTTTAATTTCTCATATAGCTGACCAATTATTAGTGGAGATGGTGTTTTAACTTCTTCTAAATTCCCATCAAATGATTCAATCTGATATTGATATTTATGTCATCAGGGTAAATTTTTTTCATGTCCTATGAAAACATTCATCAAGGAATGTATTTTCCTAACTAAGTGTGTACCTTTTTCAAAAGTGGTACACCCTAAAATTCATTAATGTTTATATCCTGAAAAAATTACATAAATAGTAATGTCATTTATTATTATTCTCAACATGGATCTCAATATGAAATCATCATTTTTGTATGCATCATACAATGTAACATCTGAATTACACATTAATTAAAAATAATTGATCAATAGAGCCAAATGAACATAAATATAATTACATGGTTGTTTTGGTCATGATATAATAAGAGGAAACTTTATTTATTATTTTTTCACTCCTAACCACGATGGAAATTTATAATTTACCAACATAACTAGCCAAGTACCATGAGTGATACATTTTACAGAAAAAGGATTCAATCTGTCTATATATTTCAAAATATGAAGGTTTCTTGGATCTTTTCAAAAATTGGGACACACATGATCAATTTTATTCTACTAAAAAGAGTCTTTAGGGTGATGAAGTTTCCCATATTGATTTATTGTATCTACATTCCATGTGAATTTCATTAATGTCCCCACTTCTATACAGGTTCCTCAACCTTGGAATGATTGGAAAGTACTATAAGAAATTTAAAGGAATTTATTTATATTTCATGAATCAAGACACCCATCACTTTGAGAAAATTTTATGTGATTATTACCCTCGAGATACAATATACTATCATTTGTAAAGGAACATATTCTTTCAGATATCATACTCATTGAACAAATAAATTGTTTGGAATCATATCGTTGGAAAGTAAGCTCATTATCTTTTAATAACATATTATTCAATAATGAATGTAGTCTAGTAAAGCTGATGTCACTCTATATGTTTTATGATTTTACATTATATGGATTAATTATTGCTTACAATGTTGTATGTTCTATAAAAACATCCTAAAATAGTGTATTTAAAAAGTTATTTAACTTCTAAAACAACTTTTGACAATCTTCAAGCTCATCTTCAACATTCATTTCCATTTCCTCAAAATGATTTTCACCATTGTTAACACCTGAAATTATCTATTTGTTATATTCTTCATTATATATCACACTTTTAATCATATTAGATGATCCATAAATAATAGTGTTATCCCAATCAGTTCAAACATTATGTTCTTACCCATATTTTGTCTACCATCGATCTATTCTTTGATAGATCAAGTGTTCTTCCAAGTCTTATAGAATAATAAATCTTGAATCATAATAATGTACACATAGAAAATGGATTTGAGAAGGGTCACATGCATGATCTTTTGAAAACTTGATGAACTCTTTAACCCCATACTTATAGTCTTTTATCTTATGATTTTCATCCAACAATTTCCAATTCATATCCATTTTATTTGATTTGGTAATATTAATATCTAACAAAAAAAGTAAATACACAAACAACATGAGCATAAAATTCTAAAAGTTTATTATTTATACGCACACACAAATCATCCACAAATTTGATATACATTTTAATTGCATTAATAACATGTTATAAGATATAAAGAAGAAGAAGAATATGAATGTATGGTATTATAAAACATATTTTTTTTATTAAAAGTAGTCACATATCATAAATCATTTTATTTTTTTGAAATGGATTCATCAAGTGAGATAATTCACTCCCTATCACTATTAATGTTCACATGAAACACATGGATTTCTATAATTTGGTAATTATTAGGGTATATACAGTAAAATTTATCTTTAAAGACATATATGAAAAGAGAATACTTATTTTTTATAATGTTTTAACAGTTTTAGAAACAATGAAATAAAATCAATCATAGTTATTACATTTTTAAATTTATGATTGATATAATATTAAAATTCATCACCTAGTAATAATAAAAATATTTTTTTTAATATTTCTAGAGATTTTGAATACAATTAAGATTGTGGGTGGAATGGGAAAAATGAATTCATTTACCAATATAACAAAAATTTTAAAATTCCAAAATCATGATTATATTTAACGGTGAAAATAATTTTAATGAGTAATGGAATTCATAAAATAAAAATCATTTTCATTAAAATTCGAAAAATTAATATTTGAAAAAAATGAAATTCTAAAAAAATTGAGAATTTCAAAATTTTGTATTATCTCTCATTAAAAATAATGCAATATTTTATAATTAATTTTAAAAATAATGATGGAATGACATTAATTATAATTTAGAAAACAATGTTTTATGATTTTTTAGAATATTTGAATTAAAATATCAATAAGATAATTTTTTTCTTAATTTCAGATGTAAAATTATGAAGTCGATGTAGATAAAATTGTGAGTATTTATCATTGCACACATAAAATTATAAATAAAAATAAAATAACAATTATCAAAATAAATCATAATTCTACAAAAAATGATGGTCAATAAAAGAAAAAATCATTTGAAATTTTAATATGATAATGAGAATAGAAACAACCATATATTATTCGATGAAGGGGATAAACATTGATCATTGGTGAAGAACTAAGGACAAGAGCCACCAATTGTGAAAACATTTCAAGAACATCATGAAAAAAAGAAGAACCCAATGAGAGGAATAAAAAACCATGAAAAAGGATGAAATATCAATTAATAAATGAGCAAGGAATAACAAACTATTGATTTCAGGTTTTTTTCAGTTTGAAATATTCGATAGAGGGGACATTATGATATGTATTCCATGAGAGGTCGAATGACATAAGCATGGGTGATCTTAGTTATTTTTTTTAAAATATGGGATGAGGTTTTATCTATATTAGTAAAAAGAACTGATAAAATATACATTTATCAACACTAAAATAGAAGGCATTGATAAAAATATGATTTACGAGGGCTGACAGATAAGTGTAGATAAAAGAATTTTTTGTCTGCCATAATCACTGATAAATGATTCTTTAATCAACACTTAATATATTATTGATATATAATAGTGAAAAGATAAAACTTAAAATTAAATTTAATAATTTTAATAAATCGCTAATTTTATATAAATGAATATTAAAAATTACTTTATAATAAAAATTAATAAATATTTAATGTTAATAAATTTAAAAAATATTAAAAACAAGTAAAAAATATTATTTATATTAGATGTATTATTAAATGTGATAATATTATGAAAAATGTAATAGTATTATGATTAATGAATATATAATATTGATTATGTAAGTCATAATTATATTAAAAATGAATTATTAATATAAATTATATATATTAAAAAAATAACACAAATGAATAATTATTAAAAAAACAAATGAATAAAAAAATATTTTAAATTAAAAAGATTTAAAATAAATTCCTAATTAAAAATGAATAAAAGATAATTTTATAAGGATTTAGATAAAAAAACAAAGATATAATACGAATAAATATTGATTATGTAAATTGCTAACATATTAAAAAAATACTCATAAATAAAAATTTATATAAAAATATTAAAGATAAATAAAATACGGAAATAACAACGAATAAATATTAAAAATGAATAAATTAAAAAAATATAAATAGTGAATAATTATTAGAAATGAATAGATAATTTTAATGAATAATTATAAAAAATTAATAAATTTTTATATATAAAAATAGAAAATTTTAAAATATATCAAAAATTAATTTAATAATATTAATTATACATATTAATTTAATTTGAGAAATAAATTCATATTAAATTTAAAAAATATAAAAAAATAAATTTCAAAGTAATAGATTTATAATAAAGTGCTAATTTGTAATGAATAAATAATAATTATATAGATATTTATATACAAATATATTAAAATTAAAATGAATAAATATTAATTATATAAAATATATCCATATTAAAATAATTGAATATTACTATTTTAAAAAGTATAAATAACCAACATAATTGAATATATTACAATAATATTAAATGAATATACATTAAAAATTAATAACTATTTAAATTGAATAAATTATTGAAAATACTGAAAAATGAGAAATATTAAAAACAAGTAAATAATATTAAATGAATAAATGTAAAAAATGAATAACATTTAATAAATAAAAATAAATGAACAAAAAATATTAATTTTTTTATTTATGTTAGTTACAATAATATCATAAATGAATAAATATTAAAATAAAAAATTTAAAAATCTTAAAAGGTATATTTAAATAAAATGAGATAAAAAAATTACAAATTAAAAATTAGTATATATTAATTGTATAATGATTTAAATACAAAATATACTGAAAAAATTATTTATTTTTAATTATATAAATTTCAAATATTTAAGGAATATCAATTTTTAATAATTAAAAATTTATGAATAAATATTAATAATTGAAATAATTAAAAAGATAATAAATGTGTATATATATATATTTATAAAGGTTGGGGGCCGAAACCTCAATTTATTATTTAACGTAAAGACCTCTTTAGTGTGGGTAGATGGAGACCCATTATATAGCCCGAAGGCCCAAGACCAAGTGGCCTGAATACAAGGCTTAAAAGCCCCTTTTTTGGCCTAAGGACCCCTCGGTAAACAGTACTGCTAGAGTACCCGCGCTACTACATTACCAACTATAGTACCGCCGCCACTACAATAACTGCTATAGTTCTGCCACTACTATAGTACTGCTACAGTGCACTACTGCAGTACTACTATAGTACCCCCAGAATTTTGTCCCTACCCAGATTTGATCCTGGGTCTTTTCGATGCCAAGCAAGAGCCTGTACCACTTGGGTACATGCTTGTTGGATTATATATATATATATCTATATAAAAGTATATTAACTTCATTTGAAAACCTAATGAATTTTCTTATGATTTTTTGTACTTGTGTATATATATATGTATACATATATTATAATATGACATGTCATATTGAAAACACAAATGGATTTTCTTGTTTTAAAATGATATATTCATATACATATATATAGACATACACATTGAATACATACACATATACACATACATACACATAAACATACATGTGCACATACATGCACTTACACACATACACATACACATATAAATACACTTCCACTTCCACATACACAGACACACAGACACACAGACACACAGACACACAGACACACATACACATACACATACACATACACATACACATACACATACACATACACATACACATACACATACACATACACATACACATACACATACACATACACATACACATACACATACACATACACATACACATACACATACACATACACATACACATACACATACACATACACATACACATACACATACACATACACATACACATACACATACACATACACATACACATACACATACACATACACATACACATACACATACACATACACATACACATACACATACACATACACATACACATACACATACACATACACATACACATACACATAGTGGTTACAATAAAAGATAGTATTCATTTTTTCCCATCAACGGAAACATATTTAAAATAAAACAGGGATTCTTTCTTAACAATTCCTTGACACTATCATTATATCATGTACCCTTCCCTTGACCTGTGAAAAACATTTCAAAAACTTGGGATGAGCATAAAAAGCTCAGTAAGGGATATAAAAATATGGAAAGGAAACATGAGTACATGTATACATAAGAATCAATGAAATCATACTCTACTCATAAAACATAAGCACTTTAACATACCTTATCAATTCATAAATAAATTATAGAAATCATAAGACATAAAGGTAACTTGAGGAATTCATAACATTCTTACGTAGGGAGTAACCCTCTTGGTTATGTTTGGAATACCCATCACAGTATATTCCCTAAATCTCTTCGGAGAAACCTTAAGGTTTAACTCCTTCGCGTTACCCAATGCATTGGAGATCTATATCAGGCTCACCCTCCTTTAGTTTATCACGGAACCACCCGTCTTCATAATAATTCCCAAGAACCATAACATAATCGTATCACATAAAACATGCATAAAGGAAACATAACATTTCCACTTTTCAATCACAAGATATCAATACAACACATTGATATAAAAACATTATGAAAACCATTTTCAATACCAAAATAAAAGAAAAGTAAAACATGGTATTTATTTTTATTTTTAAAAAAACTATGGCTTGTAGAGGAAGCCGATACTCAAATAATGGTCACGACGGCGGAGAAGTCGTTGTCATCGCATACGTACGACAAAAACATTCCCTTTTCTCATTTAGTAAAACGCTTCGTATAAAAAATATTCCTTTTGGATAAACGTAAAATTCAAAGGGTTTTATACACCGTATAAAAGAAGGTTGTGTATAAAACAAAATATGCCTTAATGAAAGGAGATTGAGACGAAGTCCCATACCTCGGGTCCGACTTGACTCGATCATTATTTAACCTCCTAAATAAAAAACATGAGTTAATTTATACTTGATTAAGAACCTTTTTCAAGTTCATTATTCCTTTTATATCACTTATTACCATGTCATGAACACTATGTAATTATTTAAGTTAATAACGGTCATTTTAATGATCATTGGTACTTGAGTCAAAAATAAACTCTTTATAATTACAAGTTGTTCATGTATCCATTATATCCAGAGTTATACTCATGATTTAGATATCATATATATCATATATATCCAGTATATACATTCATTTATATTATTACATAACGTTTAGAGGTAAGAAATGAAATGCACCATTCATGGAGACGGTAAGCCATACGTACGCATGAACGCTACTTTCATTTCTATTTCGTATTTTATGGAATGGAATCATAATTATATAAATGTATATTATAATTCCAGTATAATATCATATATAATATCATTAATTACATCCTTTATACATCCCACATATGGTATTAACGAATCAAATCACTTTGAGGGGGCGATAATCCTCACTTCCTAAAATGAAGATATCGCGTTTACCCATAATGGAAACCATAAAGGTATGCCATAAATGAAAAATACAGAAGCTTAAGTAAAACATAAACATATTATATATCATATATAAATATATTTTCATCTTAATGGCCACCTTTGAAGGTGTTAAATGAATATTGAACAATCATCTTTTCGTGAGGCAGAAATTCGCTATCCACGGAAACAGTATATTCTTTAACCATTAGATGTAGGTGTGTGTAAGTGTAGCTCGAATACTTATTATAATAACCTCATAGTATATGGAAGATACTGGTGTTGTTACAAAAGAAATGAATAAAAATAGTTCTGGGGGTTGGAAAAGCAAAATAAAACATAAGAACACAAGAGAAGCACTAGCTTTAAATCGGGTAACTCTTTTTGATTTGAGCTCAAAGGCTTACTTGGGAAGACTTCTTCCCAAAGTGAGGCTTCTAAGAGTTAGAGAGGGATGTTGAGAGACAAAATGGGCAGGGGTTGGCCGAACCAAAGGCTTTGCATGTTTGGGGAAGGTGGTAGAGGTGGGGGCCTTTTATAAGAGGAGAGGAGGGGCATTCTTGGAAAGTTAAGAAAAGATACTTTGTTATAAAATGATTTTCAGATAAAAAGGTCCCAAAATTATATATTTCGAGGATAAGGTTATAAGAGTCAAAAACTCACCCAGACAATAGGTTTTTGACAAGTTTAGATCTTAGATTTTACATTATATTTTCATTTTATTTAAATAATTAAATAATGAGGTAATCACTGAATCATCATGGTGTCATAAATAATTTAATTTATTTAAGGTATAAAAATTATAAAAAAATACTATGATGTAGAAAATATTTTTATCTTTCCAATGAATTTTTATAGTAAAAAATCTGACCTGTATAACCCCATGTAAAAATTGTTTTAGTAAAACAACTCATGTTTGTGACATTTTTTACTTTAACTTTAAATAAAAAAATATTAATGTCATTTTCCTTCCAAAGTGGCTCCATGGGGTACCCAAGTTGACCCATGGATTGTCTTGGTCGGTCATGACACATCCAATAAGGGTAGAATATGTGTCTAGGTATTTTCATTTTATTATAATATCATTTTTTCCTTAAATTGCACTAATTACCTCTAATCGCGTTAAAAACTTAAAAGTTACTATTCACCAAAAAATTATTTTAATCCCATTGAACCACATTTTACTTCTTAATGACAACCATGTATGTCGGATTTTTGAAATTCAAAACACAGAGGTGGTAAAATTTCATTTAAACTAAAAATCAGTTTTTGTAAGTACCACTTAGTGGTTTCACTATTCATAAAAAATTGAAGCTTTTCAGAAAAATACCAAAACAACACCCTAAGATATATTTGATATTCCAGATTCAAAAATGATGTCTATTTTAAAAAATTCAAAACATATAAGTTACATTAATTAATTTAATAATTAATTCCCGCTGTCAGAGAAAATAGTGTGTTTTTATGAAACAATAAGTATCAAAAGATTGACACTAGTTAAAGTCCAATTTCAAAGTGAAATTAATTCCAACAACCACTATTGGATTAAATGATAAAAATATATTCTAATTGAACTTTAAAACAAATTCAAAAGATAATATAATCATATAAATAAATTAGATTAAAAAGAGGTTTTGAATTAAAATACATCATTTTCACTATTCATTAAAAATGAACTTTATCGGAAAAATACCAAAAATTAACCAAAGTAAATTTCAATGTCCCAATCATAAAGAATAAGTTTATTTCGACAAATAGAGCTTATAAAATTGTCAAAAGTTTGATTTAAAAATGGTTTTCCATCAAAAGGCTGTAAAACAATCTTTTAAAAATATTAGTGTATTCCATGCTTAAGATTGGATTTATTCTCATTTTAATCCTCTAAAACACTATCTAATTCATTAATAGACTTAGATAAAAATATCTATTATTCATTACTTACTTGGGATGTTACATCCTTCCCCCCTTTAGAAAATTGCATCCCCGCAATTTATTTACTTATCGAATAATTGGGGGTATTTAGCCCTCATTGCATTTTCATATTCCCATGTTGCCTCTTCAGTCATGTGGTTTTTCCATAGAACCTTTACCTGATGAATTAACTTATTCCGTAACACTTGCTCCCTGTGGTCAAGAATCTGGATCGGTTGTTCCTCATAAGATAGGTTCTCTTCCAACTGAACTACCTCTAGACTCAAAACATGAGATGGATTTGGCATGTACTTCCTTAACATTGAAACCTGAAAAACATTATGTACCTGAGATAAAATCGGAGGTAAAGCCACTCGGTAAGAAACTGATCCAACTCTCTCCAGAATTTCATATGGTCTAATGAACCTTGGACTCAACTTTCATTTCTTACCAAATCGCATCACACTTTTCCATGGTGAGACTTTGAAAAAAACATGATCACATACCTCAAAAGAGATATCCTTCCTCCTGTTGTCTACATAACTATTCTACCTGCTCTGAGCTGTTCTCATGTGTTTCTGTATCAGCATAACTTTTTCTGCCAACTCTTCTACCAATTCTGGTCCCATCAGCTTCCTTTCTCCCACTTCATCCCAGAAAGCTGGAGTTCGACACCACTTCCCATATAAGGCCTCAAATGGTGCCATCTGTATACTAGAATGAAAACTGTTATTATATGAAAATTCAAAAAAATAAAGATTTTGGTCCCAACTTCCCTGATAATCCATCGAACAAGCACGTAGCATATCTCCCAAAGTCTGGATTGTTCGTTCTGACTGCCCATCTGATTGAGGATGAAAAGCTGTACTAAAATTTAATTCAGTACCCAATGACTTTTGAAGGCCTTTCCAAAAGTTAAAAGTAAACCTGGGATCACGATCAGATACAATGGATAGAGGAACTCCATGTAACCTGACTATCTCTTTAAGATACAAACGGGAAATTTGATCTAGGGAAAAAGTATCTCATATAGCAAGGAAATGAGCAGATTTAGTCAAGCGATCAACAATAACCCAGATTGCATTATTACCTTGATGTGTCTTCGGAAATCCAACAATGAAGTCCATATATATATTTTCCCATTTCCACTCTGGCACTGGTAAAGGCTGAAGCATCCGTTTCGGTAACTGCCGCTCTTCTTTAACCTGCTGACAAGTCAAACACTTCACAGAAAAATAAGCAATATCTCTTTCCATTCCATCCCACCAGTAATACACCCGCAGATCTCTGTACATCTTTGTACTGCCAGGATGAACTGAAAATAGAGAACTATGAGCTTCACATAACAACTCTCTCTTAAACTGTGAATCACAAGGCACACCCAATCTCTTCCCAAATCTCAAAACACAATCATTATCAATATTAAATTCAGGCAACTTACCCTTCTGAACCAGCTCTACCTTTTTCTACAACTCACTGTCTTGCTTCTGTGCTTGCTTGATTCTGTCTGATAGAGAAGTTTTCACTGATACCTGAAACAAAACAGAAGGAAATCCTGAACCAAAAACTTCTATGCCAAAGTTCATCAAATCCTTATCCAAAGGATCACGTTCCAAACACAAAATTGTTAATGAAGCATTACTTTTTTGACTCAAAGCATCAGCCACTTTATTTGCTTTTCCCAGATGGTAATGAATTGTACAATCATAATCCTTGAGTAATTATAGCCATATCCTCTGTCTCATGTTCAATTATTTCTGAGTGAATATATAATTTAAACTTTTGTGATCGGTATATTTTTCACACTTTACTCCATAAAAATGATGCCTCCAATTTTTTAGAGCTAAAACTACAGCAGCTAATTCCAAATCATGTGTAGGGTAATTTACCTCATGAGTTTTCAACTATTGTGAAGCATAAGCAATTACCTGATCATTCTGCATTAGGACACAACTAAGTCCTTTCAATGAAGCATCACTATAGATAACAAACTCACCATTCCTGGAAGGTAGTTCCAAAACTAGAGGATTCACTAATCTTCTTTTCAATTCCTGAAAAAAATCATCACATTATTTTGTCCAGATAAACTTAAGACCCTTCCGAGTTAGCTTAGTCATTGGACTATATAACCGTGAAAAATTTCCAACAAACCTTCGGTAATAGCCTACCAAACCAAGGAAACTATGAATCTCAGTTACATTTGTGGGTCTTGGCCATTCTTCAACAACCTTTGTTTTTGCAGGATCAACAGTTATCCCATCTTTAGAAACAATGTGACCAAGGAAAGAAATTTGTTGCAACCAAAACTCACACTTGCTGAATTTCCCATACAAATTATTTTCTTTTATGGTTTGAAAAATAACCCTTAAATGTCTTTCATGGTCCTCTTTACTTTTAGAAAACACCAAAATATCATCAATGAAAACAACCACAAACTTACCCAAGATCTCATGGAAAATTCTATTCATTAAGTCCATGAATACAGTCGGTTCATTGGTTATCCCAAAAGGCATTACTACAAATTCATAATGGACATATCTTGTTCGAAACGCGGTCTTCGGAATATTTGATTCCTTTACCTTCAACTGATGGTACCCCAATCTCAGGTCAATCTTTGAAAAATACTGATCTCCCTGAAGGTGATCAAACAAATCATCTATATGAGGCAAAGGATATTTGTTCTTAACATTGATGTTATTCAAGGCTCTATAATCAATGCAAAGTCTCATTGAACCATCTTTCTTTTTAACAAATAAAATAGGAGCACCCCATGGTGATGTTCTAGGTCGAATGAAACCTTTCTCTAATAAATCTTGCAATTGATCCTTCAACTCTAAAAGTTCAATTTGAGCCATTCGATATGGGGGTTTTGAAATTGGCTTAGCATCAGGAACTAAGTCAACAATAAATTCAACTTCCCGATCTGGTATTATTCCAGGCAACTTATCAGGAAAAACATCAGGATACTCATTTACCACTGGCACATCATTAATCTGAACAGTTCCTTTCTTTTCAACGATGTGTGCAAGGTAACATTCATTTCCATCTTTTACAATTTTCTCGGCCTCTTGATAAGTTATCAACAGTAAGAGTTCATTCTTGTACACAAACTGAAAGTCTGTCTGAAAAGAAACTTCTTTAGCTCTACAGTCAATCTTAGCATGGTAAATAGAGAGCCAATCCATAACTAGGATAACATCAAACTCTACTAGAGGTAAAACAATAAGGTTCGAAAGTAGGTTCTTTCCACGAATAAGGATAGGAAGATCCTTATAAATTCTTTTTTCCTCAGAATTTCCCCCAGGTGTTTTTACCACAAGTTTAGGAGTCATTTCTTGAGATGGTATTCCCATTTTACTAGAAAAGTTTTCAAAGATGAAAGAATGTGTAGACCCCGAATTGAACAACACACTGGCATAATCTTAAAAAACAAACAAAGTACCTGATACAACTTCATTTGATGGCCCGACATCTGCTAAAGTAGTTGTAAAGGATTTCACCACCCCTTTCTTCTTGTAGTCTATCTACTTCCCATCACTCGAGCTCTTTGTCGGACACTCGTTTTAATAGTGACCCATCTCATTGCACTTAAAATATTTCACTAACTGCAAATAAAATTTGGACATACCATCACCTTGATATTTTTCAGTGCAATGACGAGCCTTATGTCCCATCTTACCACATCGGTAGCACTTTACAGAATTCAGAAGACATTCCCCAGCATGACTTTTCCCACATTTATCACAATCTGGAAACTTAGTTTTCTTACCATTAGACTTTTTTGAATAATTCTTCCCTTTCTCCTGCCACCTCGGTCTCTTCTTCTTTTGGTTGTTATAGAACACTTGATCATCGAAAAACTCCATTTCCACCTTCTCAGCAAATCGAACAAGATTTTCATAACTTTTGAACTCATGAGAAGCTAAATCCCTTCGATATTTTGGCTTTAATCCTGAGTAAAATCGATTGATTTTACTATCAAGGTCTCGGATAAAATTTGGAGCATACCTTGCCAATCGAGTGAACCTTTTTTCATAGGCAGCCACTGAGTCTTCCTCTTGCCTCAATTCTAGGAATTGTTTTTCCATCCTAAGTCGAACAGCCTTAGGAAAATACTTCTCAAGAAAAATACCTTTGACTTCATCCCAGTTGAGAGCATCAATCTCATCAGCGGCCCTGGTATTTTTAACCATCGACCACCACTGATCTGCTTCACCCTCTAAATGGTAAATAGAAAGACTAACCTTTTGATTGTCTGAACACCCCATGACATTGAAAATCATCTCTAGTGATTTAATCCACCCTTCAGCTAGCACAGGGTCAGATGATCCTTTGAATGATGGGGGATGTTGCCTCATGAAATGTTCCACCACTGACATGTTCCTCTGCGGTTGATCTGGCTAATCTCGTGCATGGATACCGCCACCATTTATCACTTCAGTCAACTGCGCCATTACTGCAAAAAACTGTTCAGTTCCAATTCTGACAATCTTAGGATGCTGATTCGGAAGGTTATTTCCTTGTGTATGCCTTCCTAGCACTACTTCCCTGTTTCCTCTGCGGAAAACCATTCTGAACAAACCTGTCTTAGATGAAGCAACATGGTAATCTTTAAATGCTATATCATTTCAATTTGACCAAAAAAAATATTTTTGGATAATCATTTAATAAAATTCTAACTCCTAAAGTTATCTAAACCGACCTCTGATACGAACTATAAGGCCCCAACCTTAAACCTTACTTAATCTTGAGTTATTACAAGAATACACCTTGAGGATCTTTTCAGGTTTAGAGTTTTAGAGAATTATATCATAAAACATGCATTACATCCCACATTTAAACAAAGTGGTTCCAATAGAAGATAATATTCATTTTTTCCCATCAACGGAAACTTATTTAAAATAAAACATGGATTTTTTCTTGACACTTACTTGAAACAATCATCATATCATGTACCCTTCCCTTGACCTGTGAAAAACATTTCAAAAACATGGGATGAACATAAAAAGCTCAGTAAGGGATATAAAAGTATGGAAAGGAAACATGAGTATATGTATACATAAGAATCAATGAAATCATACTCTACTCATAAAACATAATCACTTTAACATACCTCATCAAATCATGAATAAATCATATAAATCATAAGATATAAAGGTAACTTGATGTATTCATAACATTCTTATGTAGGGAGTAACCCTCTTGGTTAAGTTTGGAATACCCATCACAGTATATTCTCTAAATATCTTCAGAGAAACCTTAACATTTAACTCCTTCGTGTTACCCAATGCATTAGAGAGCTATATCGGGCTCACCCTCCCTTAGTTTATCACGGAACCACCCGTCTTCATAATAATTCCCAAGAACCCTTACATAATCGTATCACATAAAACATGCATAAAGGAAACATAACATTTCCACTTTTCAATCACAAGATATCAATACAACACATTGATATAAAAAAATTATGAAAACCATTTTCAATACCAAAATAAAAGAGAAGTAAAACATGGTATTTTTTTTTTAAAAGTATGGCTTGTAGAGGAAGCCGAAACTCAAATAATGGTCACGGCGGCAGAGAAGTCGTTGTCGCCGCATACATATGAAAAAAACATTCCATTTTGTCATTTAGTAAAACTCTTCATATAGAAAAGATTCCTTTTGTATAAACATAAAAGTCAAAGGGGTTTATACACTGTATAAAACAAGGTTGTGTATAAAAAAAATGCCTCAATGAAAGGAGATTGAGACGAAGTCCCATACCTCGGGTCCGACTTGACTCGATTGTTCTTTAACCTCCTGGATAATAAACTTGAGTTAATTTCTACTTGCTTAAGAGCCTTTTTCGAGTTCATTATTCCTTTTATGTCACTTATTACCATGTCATGAACACTATGTAATTATTTAAGTTAATAACGGTCGTTTTAACGATCTTTGGTACTTGAGTAAAAAATAAACTCTTTATAATTACAAGTTTTTCATGTATCCATTATATCCAGAGTTATAATCATGATGTAGATATCATATATATCATATATATCAAGTATATACATGCATTTATAATATTACATAACGTTTAGAGGTAAGAAATGAAATGCACCGTTCATGGAGACGGTAAGCCGTACGTACACATGAATGCTACTTTCATTTCTATTTCATATTTTATGGAATGGAATCATAATGATATAAAGGTATATTATAATTCCAGTATAATATCATATATAATATCATTAATTACATCTTTTATACGTCCCACATATGGAATTAACGAATCAAATCACTTTGAGGTGGCGGTAGTCCGCACTTCCTAAAATGAAGATATCGCGTTTACCCATAATGGAAACCATAAAGGTATGCCATAAATGAAAAATACAGAATTTTAAGTAAAACATAAACATATTTTATATCATATATAAATATAGTGTCATCTTAATGGCCACCTTTGAAGGTGGTAAAAGAATATTGAACAATCATCGTTTCATGAGGCAGAAATTCTCCATCCACGGAAACAGTATGTTCTTTAACCATTAGATGTAGGCGTGTGTAAGTGTAGCTCAAATACTTATTATAAAAACATCCTAGTATATGGAAGATACTAGTGTTGTTACAAAAGAAATTAATAAAAAGAGTTTAGGGGGTTGGAAAAGTAAAATAAAACATAAGAACACAAGAGAAGACACTACCTTTAAATCAGGTAACTCTTTTTGATTTGAGCTCAAAGGCTTCCTTGGGAAGACTTCTGCCAAAAGTGAGGCTTCTAAGAGTTAGAGAGGGATGTGGAGAGAGAAAATGGGCAGTGGTTGTCCGAGCTAAAGGCTTTGGAAGTGTGGGTAAGGTGGTAGAGGTGAGGGCCTTTTATAAGAGGAGAGGAGGGGCACTCTTGGAAAGTTAAGAAAAGATACTTTGTTATAAAATGATTTTCGGATAAAAAGGTCCCAAAATTATATATTTAGAGGATAAGGTTATAAGAGTTCGAAATCCACCCATCCAATAAGTTTTTTACAAGTGTAGGTCTTATATTTGACATTATATTTTCATTTTATTTAAATCGTTAAATAACGAGGTAACCGCTGCATCATCATGGTGTCATAAATAATTTAATTTATTTAATGTTTAAAATTATAAAAAAACTACTATAATGTAGGAAATATTTTTAGATTTCCAATGAATATTTATAGTCAAAAATCTGACTTGTATAACTCCATGTAAAAATTATTTTAGTAAAATAACTCATGTTTGTGACATTTTTTACTTTAAGATTAAATAAAAAGATATTAATGTCATTTTCCTTCCTAAGTGGCTCCATGGGGTCCCCAAGTTGACCCATGGATTTTCTTGGTCGGCCATGACACATCCAATAAGGGTAGGACATGTGTCTAGGTATTTTCATTTTATTATAATATCATTTTTGCCTTAAATTGCACTAATTACCTCTAATCACGATTAAAAACTTAAAAGTTACTATTCACTAAAAAATTATTTTAATCCCATTGAACAACATTTTACTTCTTAATGACAACCATGTATGTCGGATTTTTCAAATTCAAAACACAGAGGTGGTAAAATTTCATTTAAACGAAAAATCAGTTTTTTTAAGTACCAGTTAGTGGTTTCACTATTCATCAAAAATTGAAGCTTTTCAGAAAAATACCAAAACATCACCCTAAGCTATATTTGATATTCCAGATTAAAAAATGATGTCTATTTTACAAAATTCAAAACATATAAGTTACATTAATTAATTTAATAATTAATTCCTGCTGTCAGAGCAAATAACGTGTTTTTATGAAACAATAAGTATCAAAAGATTGACACTAGTTTAAATCAAATTTCAAAGTGAAATTAATTCCAACGACCACTATTGGATTAAATGGTAAAAATATATTCTAACTGAACTTTAAAACCAATTCAAAAGATAATATAATAATATAAATAAATTAGATTAAAAAGAGGTTTTGAATTAAAATACATCATTTTCACTATTCATTAAAAAATGAACTTTATCGGAAAAATACCAACAATTAACCAAAGTAAATTTCAATGTCCTAATCATAAAGAATAAGTTTATTTCGACAAATAGAGCTTATAATATTGTCAAAAGTTTGATTTAAAAATGGTTTGCCATCAAAAGGTAGTAAAAAAATCTTTTAAAAATATTAGTGTATTCCATGCTTAAGATTGGATTTATTCTCATTTTAAGCCTCTAAAACACTATCTAATTCATTAATAGACATAGATAAAAAATATCTATTATTCATTACTTACTTGGGATGTTACACATACACATACACATACACATACACATACACATACACATACACATACACATACACATACACATACACATACACATACACATACACATACACATACACATACACATACAGATACACATACACATACACATACACATGCACATACACATACACATACACATACACATACACATACACATACACATACACATACACATACACATACACATACACATACACATACACATACACATACACATACACATACACATACACATACACATACACATACACATACACATACACATACACATACCCATACACATACACATACACATACACATACACATACACATACACATACACATACACATACACATACACATACACATACACATACACATACACATACACATACACATACACATACACATACACATACACATACACATACACATACACATACACATACACATACACATACACATACACATACACATACACATACACATACACATACACATACACATACACATACACATACACATACACATACACATACACATACACATACACATACACATACACATACACATACACATACACATACACATACACATACACATACACATACACATACACATAATAATACACATAAATATACCCATAATGATACACATACATACACGTACACAAACGTATGCACATAAACTGACATATACAATCACATATACGTTCACACACACACATACACATATATATACATACATATGAATACCTACACATAAAATATAAATATACACTAATTATATTAACATAGCTATACAACAGAATCACACACATACATGCCCACATACACACAAAAAAATAAACAAATACACCATCACATACACACACACACTCACACATATACACATACATTTATACACGTACATCCATATACGTACAAACTCACACATATGTACATATATAGGTTGATACATACGTATATACATATATACATACATATATACATACACATATATTCATGTAGATACGCACACATACATACATACACATATACATACACATAAACATGCACAGACACAACACATATATCTATATACATAAAAATAAACAAAGACACTCTCTCACAAACACAACACATACAAACACATACATACACATACTGATACACATAGAAACACACACATGAATTCATATACATAAACATGCATACACATGCATACACATATATATGAATATTTTAAATTATTTAATATGAATATAAATATATAAATTCAAATAATTATATTTAAATAAATAAATATTCATTTATATATTTATATAATTGTTCAAATTAAATATTAATATATTATATTTATATATTCATTTTAAAATTAATGTATATATATATATATATATTTATCCATTTTTGATTAATCAATATATATTTTTTAATTTTATGAATATAAAATTTTTAGAATTATATTTAATGATTTTTCATTATAATATAGTTATATAATTCATATTTATATTAAATATATATTTATATATTTACTTTTTGATATATAAATTATATTGAAAACTATATAAATATACCCTTTATTATTGTTAGTTATCCTTTATTAGTGATTCTTTTAGCCTTGATAGAGGTCCATCTCTCAATGTTTTTTAGAGCTAATAAAAGGATCCCCTTTGTTAGTGTTTCTAGTACTAATAAATTTTGATCCTAAATAAAGAGGTATTTTTAGTGGGGTGACTTAATTATATTTCATATTTTACGTATGAAAAAATTAATAAAAAATAAAATATGTTAATATACATGCTAGATTATAAACTCATTCTTAAAAGTATATGATTCAAATTTAATTTTACTCTAAATGAATTTTAATTAAAATATAATGATTCCAAACCATATTATTTCCAATTGTATGCTTTAAATTGCATTACTTATCAAATAATTATTTTTTATGTTACATGAAGAATAAAATTAATGAAATAATTCAATGTATAAATTAAATTGTAAAAATATATAATATATAAAATTAAAAGATAAGTTAAATTTTGGTTTTTTTATTATAAATTAAATTGTAATTTTTAATCAATTTGTTAATTTATTTTTTTAGTTTTTCATGATTTGAAATTTGTATCCATCAACATTTTTTTTTATGTTTTCTATTTTGATAATATAACTTACATGTTAATTATTTTGGATTCTCATTGGATTGGTTTTTATTTTGGCTGCCCTTTATGGGCTCTAGTTTCAATATTCCTTATCTTATTCTTCTGTTGGCTTGACCTTACAACTTTTTCACCCATGAAATCTCTATGCACCATTATTGTGTCATATCCACCATTGATTATGTTCATCTGATGAAAGTGGTTGTGTGGATTTGGATTTTTCATTGTGTTTCTTCTTTCCTAGTAAAATTCATATTCATAATGGTTTCCTCAGTTACCACTAATGTCATGCGCTATTTTCATTGGGAATTTTGAATATATTTCATTCCCTTTACTTAATAATACTTTCTCTCTCCATGATCATCGTATACATGTCTCTCCTCCTAGAATTTCATCAATTCCATATTGATTTGGTTGAGGTGTGATGATTGAATTTTACTTTTTATACTAGGGATTTATTTTTCACATGATAATTCTTCATTTATACTTCTATGATTTGAGAGAATAATGAGAGATATATAGTGAGGAGAGCTGATTCGAAGCTCATTCAATAGTAAGACTCACATTTTTTTTCTAAGAGTCTTGATCTGATGGAGAGTGTGATCCATTAGAGTTATGAGGATTACAATGAATGTATTTCAGAGGTATTGAACCATGAATGTACCATATATTCATTCCAATGCTTCAGTTTCAGGTTCTTGGTGTAACATTAGTATTCTAAGCATGATCTTTTGTCTTTTTTCAGTTTTGTATTATTATCTTCTCTATTTTCATGTATACTGTGAGCATGATAGATTATATACATGGTGTTTATATAAGAAACATCCTCATTCTAAGTTAAATTTAATTCTTAGATCTATGTGAACATCATCCTCATATATTTTATCTTATTTTTATTATTATATCCATTTATAAGCATGAATTTATAGAATAATCAGGAAATTGTTAGGCAGAGTTCTTGATGTGAAAAAAAATTCCAAAATAGACTGAAGCATTTGATATCATTGTATCCCTTAATTTCTGTTAATTTTATTATTATTTCATGGCATATTGTTTATTTTTTCTTCATCTCTTGGTTTTTTTTTCATTTTCCTTTTGTTTCATGAAAAATATTAATATGATATAACTTAATACAACTATGTTCTGAAGAAAACCATGTTGCATTCAGATCAATCCCCCAAAAAATAAACTTATTTTTTCATTAATAAATTAAATTCTCAACCATTCTAGTATATATTTATCAGTTCATTAAAATTTATTATCAAATACATTCACACTAATTAACAATTTATGACTAATATAATAATAAATGAAGCTAAAAAATATAATAAAAACAGTTATAATAGGTGACAATTATAAATATAACTCATAAGTAGTTGTGAAAAATCAAATTTGGTTAGCAACCCAACAAAAATATTAGTGGATCCTATTCAGGGAATCATGTAGAAAACAATAAATGGTGGATGAATCAAAAGTTAAATTCAAAGTAAAATATTATATAATTTATAATTTAAATTAATCCTCTAATGTAATATTTTGTAAAAAATATATCTCACCATTACAAATTCATAGATGCTTAGAGTTGAAAATAAGAGTCATCTCTACCACCACCACTACCACTATCATCATGATATGTTTTTATGACACCAACATCGACAACATCAACAAAAAATGCATGCATCATCATCCACATCATCATTATCATCATGATATGGGTCAGTAGAAACATTAAAACCACTTAGAGAAAATGTTTACTTCTCAGAGACCATAAAAGCATACAAATTTAATGTAATATCACCTAAAATTAATTATCATATAAAGTGGAATCATATGGTCATCTACTATCTCATAAGAACCATTTAATTACCTATTTTAACCATGAACTAATTTTTAGTAGATGGAATGTAAGAAACATTGATTCTTTATGTTTCCCAATGCCTTGTAGGCATAATTTTCTTCCCATTACTATATTGAACCCTCCTTTGGTGTTTATGATAATAGTAATTTCAGAAATTATTATAAGTATATAAATGATCCACTCCCATTATATTAAAATTATATAAAGAAAACCCTAATATTATGTAGGAAATAAAAATTAATTTCATTATTCAATAATTATATTTATTAAAACTCTATATATTCTTATAATTTCTTTCTCTTATGGTAGCATTGATTAGATTTACATCCCTCCCCTTTTTTCTAGTGAAAAATAGCTAGGAATGAGTTACTCAACCCTTGGTATTAAATTTTTGTTTTTAATGTTACATTTTAATACTAAGATATTAATATATATATATATATATATATATATATATATTTCTGATACAAACAAAATAAATACTTACCTGATTTTTCTCATGGCCAGTCACACTAGTTCCCCAACCGTGTGGAAATATTTCATTTTTATATTTTTTATTCCTATATGTTGATTCTCGAATTTATACATAATAAATATAATTTTATGAAAAAAAATAATTATTATATACATTTAATTATACATAATATGCATTTATATCCAAAACAAATGACTATACTAGTATGTAATCATCATAGAATATTTAATTATAAAATAGTAATTGCAATAAGGAACATGATCCTTGGAGGTTTTTCCCCTCTATCTATCTAACACTAATGTAAGTCACATTTAGTATACTTTTATATATTACCTACCCATCTAATATTAGCCTTTCTCACATTCTCATTTTTTGGAAAATTGTAACACCATTGTATAAATTAAAAATTTAATTTCTATGAGAAAGTAAATTAATATCATAGAAAAATTAAATATATATTTTATTCCAAAATCGTTGTTCATACACAATAATTGATTAAATTATATACTTTACACCATGGAACTAGATTCATCAGTTTGATTTTATTATATCGACTCTTTTTATAATAGAACTAAAAAATTAATTCCCATGCTTCCAAATCATTTACTGATCATCATTGTGCACTACCAGGATCAGTCACTTTTTATTCTATTAAGTCTATATCCATCTAGTAGTCGAAGAACCACAAAATAAATTTAAATAATAATTTATTAGTAAGTAAAACATCAAATAAAACTAATTAAAAATATGAATAAAATAAATAACAAGTTAGCTGAGGTACGGGGGAAAACCATATCTCTATCAAGAGGTCAATCAGTATCTCCTATGAACTATGCATCAGAGAGTAAAATTATTCCCTTGACAAATATAGGAGGATGAAGCATGGTAGGATGTGTATAAGTAGTATACACTGAGAAAATATACATATGTGTAAGTAGATACGATGGTCCATAAATAATGAGATATGGAAACTAGTGGGAATAAATAACTTATTAGAAGTAAAGGTTCACTCAAAAAATATAACAGAAATGAAAATGATATCTCCAATCGAGTTAGACTAGTCAAGAGATGTGATTCCATATAGATACCTAATAAACTGATAAAAGGTGGATGGGGTGGAATAATCCCACCTTGTAACTAGAACCTAAAAATTAATTATGATATATATATATATATAATGTGGTGATTGCATCAGTATAAAAAAAATATATACTCCCCCAGATGATCATCATATCCATTCTTATATATCAAATATAATTATTACTCCATGAAATCAACCACCTTATAATATATTCATAATATGATGTAATAGGAAAAAAATGGAATATATGGAATTCATCATACACTAAATTTATATAGCATAAATTATAAAAGTATTGTGACACTACTAACATTATATATTTAATAATATATATATTTATAAAAAGTATACAGTTAATAGACTATATAATTTATATAGGACTAATAGAATATATTACATATAAAAATATATATATTTATAAAATCATGAATAATTTGAAAAAGTATACGTAAATTCTAAATGTATATTATGTATTGATCAACAATGATTAATATTGATTAATTTATAAAGGTATTGATAAATATTCATATTAATATTGATTAATACTTATTTATGAAGATTAATAATAAAATATTTATGAAGGTATTGAATAATATTGGTTTATATTGATAAACTAAAAAAGTATAAAGTATAAAAAAGAATTTATAAAAAAACATATAAAAAAATAATTTATCAAACCATATCAATTTAAAAATGGTTCGATCTCTAAAAGTATTTACAAGATACAAAAATTTATAAATAATCTAATAAATTACAATAAAATATCGTATATAATTTATTAAAATATTTAATACTATAAAAACTATTTGTTAATGTTTCAAAATAAAAAAATATGTTTACAAAAATTATACACCTATTTCGATAAAAATTTTAAAAATTTGAAAAGTATATTGATGAAAAATATATAATACAATATAGAATAATATTTATTAAATTATATAAAACATTATGAAATTTATATAATATAATAAAATATAAATGTATATTTAAAATATTTATATATTTATATTGATTAATATTTAAAAAATTCTAAGATTATAACAATTTAAAAAGTATATTTTTAATAAGTATAATTAATAATTTAAAATAATATATAAAACTATAAAAAGTAAATTTAAAATTTTAATCATATTAAATTATATTTATAAAAATGACTTATTTATTTGAATTAATATTTAATTTTTTTAGAAATTATTGATCAATATTTACAAAGCATATGATGTCCCAAATTAACATTCCCAAATACCACCCTATTTCCTAAAAAAATCATTGGTAAAAAATGAATGAGAATAAAAAATAGATGAAAAAATATCAAACCCTAATAAACACCACAAATAATTGAAACCAATGTCCAAATAAAAAATATCAATAATAAAATATGTTGGTTGGAGTAGAATACTCAAGAGTGGGGGGGGGGGTGAATTGAGTATTTATAAAAATTTATGATTAAAAGGTATTTCTAAAATGTTTACGCCAAAGATTCTATACATCCTAGTTAATAAAAGTAATATGGTTATAAAGGTTTTACTATTTGAATTACTTCTCTAAAGACTGATTAATTCTCAGTAATCTTAATATCAATTATAAAGTTACTTTTTAAGATATTCTACTACGGAAAGATAGTTATAACTTCTTTCCAAGACTAACTATCAAAGTGAGTTTAGTTATTTCAGAGTTATATAGAAAAGTAGTAAAATAGAGAAGAATAAATTAAGCATCACAAAAGATATGAAACAAGTGGTTCATTCTCAAGCCGAGAGCTAATTCACTCCACTTGGTGATCAACTGCCACCAAGTAGTTTATATAAATAAACTTGATCCACACCCTGGATCGGGGTTAAACAACAGTACACACGACTATCCAGGTCACTCAAGGACCTCTTCCACAGTTCTTCATGGGTACAAACTACCAATACACACAAGGACTTCTTCCACACTTATCCGTGGGTATACACAAGAGTAAAAGAATGTTTGAGTAAGGATATCTTGTATCCTTCAGTTTAAAGAAGGAGACTAGCATGTTGTCATACAGATACACACACTGCTCAAAAATTAATAAAATGATACACAAAAGAGCAGTAATATTGATATAGGTTTATAAGTGCACTGAGTGTTGATCTTTGCAGCTCTGGACTTCTGAGATGAAGCAGATGCAGAACTTGAGTCCTTGTCTGGAAAACAGAGTGTCGTAAGTCAGACAGATCTGGCTTGTGTTCAGCATGATGTTTGTCAGTGTGAAGATGTTCTTGGGATTCTAGTATGCTTCATGTGTTCTTTAGCAGAATTGAGTTTCATGAGACAATTCTTTAAATGTATATATTTTTCTCAGGTTTACGCCCACCAAATTGTTCTTTGTGTCGTGCTACTTGCTTCTTTTTCTGGGCCGCATTACACTTTTATCATAGAGTTCATGTGTTGGGGCTGACAGGTTGCATGTATTCTACACCTCATACCTTGTACTGTCTGATGATATTTATACAAAGAAACATTAATTATGTGAGTGCATTAAAATCTTCAAATATGACCGTTAGATATTAAATTGAAAGAGGACAAAATATATTAGGAAACAGTGTTATAGTATGTCATGGAAACAGTGTCTCCTTCAGATGGTGTCTGGATTGGTCACGATGTCTCATAGTCACGGTGTCTTGAGATCATAGTGTCTTGTGGTCACAATGTCTTATGGTCACGGTGTCTCATGGCCAGGATGTCTTGTTCACAGTGTCTTGTTCACGGTGTCTTGTTCACGATTTCTTGTTCAAAGTGTCTTATTCATGGTGTCTTGTTCACTGTGTCTGGATATCACGGTGTCTACTTCATGGTGTTTACTTCATGGTGTCTGAATGTTCATAGTGTCTGCTTCACGGTGTCTCAGACTTAGGAAAATATCTATATTTAGACGTAAGCAGTGATACTTATGGAAATAATTAAACTTAATCATTTGTCAGAGAAATCATTATAAAGTGAGTCAAAAGATTTTATAAAGTAATTAAACTGAATTTAGAGTAATTAAGATCTTGAATGGATCTTCTTAAGTCATGAGAATACTTAAATAATAAAACACATTATTTGATATAATTTAAAGGATTTAACCAAGATGAATAGGATTTGTGATCATTAAAACATGATTAGTATATGAGGAGTCCAACAATCTCCCCCTTTTTGATGATAAAAAATCATGTAGATTTAAACTATATATTTGATTGAACTATAGATATAGAGATAAATGACTAACATATAGAGATTTCTCCCCCTTTTGTTATTATCAAAAAGCAGCAATAAAAATAAGAAAAAAAGTGACACGAAACGTGCATAATGTTTTAGAGAAAGAGAGTGGAATTACAAAGAGTAAATCAAATGAAATAGGATTCCCATAAAAAGGATTAAATACTATCCTTCTTCACTGACTAGTATTCTCTTTTCCTTTATCATCAATAGTATAAAATAAAGCCATAGGAGCTGAAGTGGAGGTAGAAAAAGGGAGGGATCTGGTCGATAGAGAAGGTAAAGGAAGGCCTTCAAAAATAGAGGGATCCATAGTAGGTGCTGTAGAAGATCGAGGTAGGTGTTGATAAAGGATCACATGCCTAATATGACTCATTGCTTGACTAACAGACATGGAAGTGGAGGCTAGAGCAGATGTGAGGGTAGGAAATCTAGGTCTTAGAGGTGAAACCGTAGGAGCAACAATGGTTGTACTATGGACATGAAGATAGGGCCTCAGGATTTTTGAAAAAATCCACAACGATCTCTCCACTATACTGCATGGATTTCTCAAAATCATCCTTGTTCTCCATAAAATTTTCCAGAAACCAAGTAAACTCTGTGAACTTTTGGAATTGGGTCTTGAAAGCTTGAGTAATAAGAGTAATCCACATATTTTCCACAAGATACTTGAAGTTATTATTCATGTCAGTCTTGGAGAAGATTCTGTTGAAGTAAAAATCCACTTTCTTGGAAATCTCTTGCTGAGCATCATTAGTAATTTTAGAATGGATGTGGACTAGGTCAAGAACTTTGTCACTATTCTTAATAACTGCAAAGAGAGAATCTTTATTGAAGGCACTAAGAACAGTCTGAAGCTCTTCTTAGACCACTGTTCTGAGAAGATCACTATCTAAAGAGGGTTGAGATGATTGACCAAAGGCTTTAGAATCATTGACAGTGGTGGTGAGATATTTCAATTGATTCATCACTTTCTGAAAACACCTTGTATACTCATCAGTGAGTTTGTTAAGATTTGAAACAAGTTCTCTCATCAAATTCACAATATGTTTGTTCCTTTCAGTGAACTTTTTAGATAACGAAGCTAAGTGTGGATGAATCTGAGACACAACAACTTATGGTATTTTAGGAAAAACAGGTTCTATAGAATGAGAAACAAGCTCTGATCTTGAATGCATCTCTTTCTTAATTTCTTCAATCATACCACTCAGGGTCTTCACTTAATCACTAAGCGGTCTGTTCTAAACTCTTACTTCTTGAATATTATGAACCATTTTGGGTTGTCTTTTACAAATAACTTTCTCCAACAATAAATAGATATCTTTCTCACTTAGATGAGTCACAAGAACAGGTTGGGAATTCAGGACGTTTTCAACACCATACAAATGGGTAGAACCAAATTCCATTAGATCATCCTTACTCACAAAGGATGGTTGTTCTGATGAAGGTTCAAAAACAGGGATTGATACGGTTTCAGGTTCCTTTGTAGTGGAGATATTAGAGACCAATTTCAATTGGAACAAAGAGGAAAGTTCAAGGCCTTTTTTAGAATTGATGAGAGTCATACACATCATAGAAACTAGGGAACTTATATCGAGTGTCTACAAGACTTGAAATAATTGGGTTTGGTACTTCAGTAGATTCTAGATTCGGGTTTTTCTACCCCTCAACAGTTGCATCCTTCTCAGGATTGAGAGGCTTAAGATATTGATGTAATTCCACAAATTCATCTTGTAGTTCTTCACCCACTTCCTATCTAGCCAACTGAAAATACAGATCCATAATTTCCTCATATGAAAGAATGACTTTAAGAATAGATCGTTCCACTGGGAGTTCCTCAAGGTTAGCCTCTTTCATAACCGGTAGCTCTTCCACTATAGGTTCATCCATAGCATTTTTTTAGTTTCTTTAGAAAAAGATTCTGTTTCAACTTAGGGTTGATTTTCCAGATTAACAACATCTTTAGGATTAGGGACCTCTTCTTCAAGAACTTCATGAGGAACATGAGTACTATCTTCCTCAATAGAAACAATTTCCCTAGGAGGCACAACAACCTCTTCTTCTTATTATTCTTCAGACGAGTACTCAACAACCTCATCTGGTTCCAAAACAGGATAAAAAATATCTCTTGGTCATGAGGGATGTTCCACAAGATTGATTTTTTCATAAATTCTATCATTGTATTCTAACCATGCATTTTTCCAAGGGTTTCAATTTATCTTCATCCTCTTGATAGTGACTTTTGAAAGGTAGTACTTACAACCCTTTATAACTTCCTCATTAGGTCAAACCATACCTTTGGCATGAAGCATGGCTGAGATAAGCCAAGATTAAAATATGGAGGTTGACTTGGATGTGGCTTTGATGAGTTCACACATGTGGTGAATGATATAGTTTCAAAGGTTAATCTTATGATCATTGTTTATAAGGTGGCTCATAAACACATACTGATATTTCAAAACAAAATAATCACCTTTTCTGGGGATAACCAAATTTTGAATAAAATTGAACAGAAGCCTTGATTATCCATCTAGTTCAGCTGCAATGGATCTCCTCTTGGTACCATTTCTAGTTAAAGCTTTGAAAGCATCCTCCAGATCAAAGAATTCGGTTGAAGGTGGAGGTCCTCTATGATAATCCTCACAGATGCGTTCATGAGATATCCTAAGACATGCATCCCATAACTTGGAAGAGAATGATCATTTTTTCCCATTGATCCATTTCTCACAACATACCCATCTTTAGGCTCAAAGGATAACTGAACATATTCATAAAACTGAGCCACTAACTTAGGGTAGATTGGTCTATTTTCTTTCGAAAACCACTCTAGCTAGTCTTGATCTTTTAAAACATTTAGAACCGGAGGCTTACTTGACATAATACATTTGAAGAAAACCTCTTTCTCAGGTAAGAAAATTTGGTTTACCAGATTGGGGTTTAGAGGACCTTCGGGTTCTAGCTTGGGTGAAATTTTCTTCTTCTTTGTGCTACGTTTCTCAGGAGTCGACAATGAAGAGCGTTTCATCCTGGGCGTCCAATAAAGGTTTGAGAGAGAGAGAAGGAACGTAGGATTGAAGTGATATTATGAATGAGTGAATAGAAGAAAGCTCACTTGATGGAAAAATGATACTTCCTTTATTTTATCATTTATGAATACCAAACATTACAAAAGTAAAAGTGTGGGAAAACAAAAAAAATGAAAAGGATAATTACCGTGATATGAGTTTTAATTCAAATATAGAAATCATAAAGAATATTTACAGTGAGATCATATCGGGTCTTTATGATGAGACAAAGAATGAATTTTATGGTGAGATAGTAACACAGTGTGACAGTAATACGGTGAGACAGTAACTGGGCATTACTGTGAGATAGTAAACATGAACTTTATGGTGAGACAGTAAACATGAACTTTACAGTGAGACTATAAACATGAAATTTATGGTGATATAGTAAATATAAACTTTATGGTGAGATAGTAAACATGAACTTTATGGTGATACAGTAACTTCCAGATAGTATTAATGAATCACTAACTATGAGACCGTATGTAGGATCGAAATAATGATGTAGATGCTCAATATGCAAGAGGGGGGGGGGGTGAATTGTATACTTTAACAATTTCCTTAAAAAAGGAAAGATCTAAGTTTAACAAAGTTAAACTAAGAAAATTCACAACACCTCTAATCACCAATGAAAGATTGGGACAAAGTGTGAAGTTACAAACTTCTAGTTCTATGTACTTGCTTAAATTTAAAAAGTGATTTCGAAAATAGGTTTCAGAAATATGGATCCGGAAATTTAAACTTAACCAAAGTTTACAATATGAGATTCTACCTTAAAGAGTATAGAATCTAAATGAATTAGAGTACATGTGTAAGGGAATATAATAAGGTTATACTTTCCTTACAATACACAGTGCAGCGGAAAAAACAAGTAGTATAACAACAAGAAACAAACAATAACTCTTTTAACCCAAAGAGAAGGGTATCCAACAACCATGGATAAAGGTCCCTTGATTTATACTTTCACGCAATTCTGTCTTACCCAAACCAGGGTAAGCCCCTGATATGAAGATCAGAGTCTCTGTCTTGCTATTCCCGCAAGCCCTCAACTTCAAGGTAGTTGGAACCTCTGTCTTCCTCAGCAAGGAAGCCCTCAATCTTCTAGGAAGTCGGCACCTTTGTCTTCCTATCCCCAGAATCCCTTGAATGTAATCACCAACATCTAGAGTCGCACGAAGCAATATGAACAAGCAGTTCATTATGCACAAAGCATGAACATATTCCCTCTCTAGAAATCACCTTAACAGCATGTGGTCTCTAGAGTGATCAACTTGTTGTTGAGCTCTTTCAAATGAGCTCCTATTTATAGGCTCGGTTGGAATGGTCAGATCCCTCCTCCAATGGTCATATTTTCCTTAAAATTAGGAGGGACCTATACACGTTTCACTAAACCAACGGTTTGATAGAAACAGAATGGAAGACATCGTTTTATAACAAAACATGTGTAACTGAAGGCACGACATCGTTTTACAATGAAACAAGTGCAAGTATAATCAAAACTAGAATTCAGAATGTAAGTAAATAAAATTTTAGAGTCTAACCAAAATGGAATTCGAAGTCTATAATAGAAAGATGTTCAGATTCTGTTTTATAGGAATTTGGAACCTGAATTCTATAGAAATCTGGAGTCTGAATTTCTAAGGAAATTCGGATTCTGGTTTCACTAGAATTCAGAATCTGAACTTACAAATTTTGGAGTCGAACTAGTAAAAGTTCAGAGTCTAACTCATAAAAGTTCGGAGTCGAACTAGTAAAATTTCAGAGTTGAACTTATAAAATTTCGGAGTTGAACTAGTAAAAGTTCAGAGTCGAACTAGTAAAAGTTTAGAGTCAAACTAGTAAAAGTTCGGAGTGGAACTTATAAAAGTTTGGTGTCGAACTAGTAAAAGTTCGGAGTCAAACTCATAAAAGTTCAGATTCCATAATTCAGAGTGGAACCTTATGAGAGTTTGTATCAATAATTAGATATGGAACTTTATGACAATTCATATCCATAATTCGGAATGGAACTTTATTAGAGTTTGTATCCAGAATTTGGAGTGTAACTTCATCACAGTTCATATCTAGAATTCGGATCCTAAAAACAGAATGCTTCATATCTAAGCATTATATGATTCCGAGGTTTCAGGTACTAATACGATTTTTTTACTTAAGGAAAAATATTGATATGTATAAGAAAAACTAGATTAGGGTAACTTTACTTAAGGAAGAAAAATTTACTTATAGAAGAAAAATATATATTTTCTTAAGTATAAGGTGTTTGTGATTTTCAAAACAAGAAGGAATGGAAAATCCATAAGGAAAACCTTATTGACTCAACATCGTAATCATGAAACAGTAATATATTTACTTAAGATTTATCATGACTAATTCATGTATGATGTAGTATATTCTTTCATAATTTAATGATTTGGTAAATATATCATAAAGATGATACTTATTACCAATGAATTCCAAAGTGATATCACCTTTTTGATAATGATATCTCAAAAAGTGATGTCTTACATCAATATGATTTGTCCTAGAATGTGAAACAAGATTTTTTGAGATGTTAATTGCACTTGTGTTGTCACAGTTTATAGGTACATGCCTGAATTGATATCCATAATCTAGTAATTTATGTTTCATCCACAAAATTTGTGCACAACAACTGCCAGCAGCTATGTATTCAGCTTATGCAGTAGATAATGAAATGGAATTTTGTATCTTACTACAACATGATACAAGTGAATTTCCTAAAAAGTGAGATGTTCAAGAGGTGCTTATTCTATCTAAATTACAACTAATGAAGTCAGTATCAGAATAACTAACTAATTCAAATGATTGTCCTCTAGGATAGAACATTCCGAGATTGGGTGTATGCTTAAGGTATTTGAAAATTCTCTTTACATCATTTAAATGAGATTCCTTAAGATTTTGTTGAAAACGAGCACACATACACACACTAAACATAATGTCTGGATGACTAGAAGTCAAGTAGAGTAAACATCCAATCATTCCTCTATAAGTGGTTTGATCAATAGATTTTCCATCTTCTTCAAGATCCAACTTACAAGTGGTACTTATGGGAGTGTTACTACTTTTAGTTCTATCCAATCCAAAACATTTTAGAATATATCTAGTATATTTACTTTGAGTTAAAATAATTCCATCATTATTTTGAAATATTTTTAATCCAGGAAAGAATTTTAGTTCACCCATTAAACTCATTTCAAAATTGTTTTGCATCATTTTAGAAAAATCAACACATAGAGAATTTTTCGAAGATCTAAAAATAATGTCATCTACATAGATTTGAACAACTAAAACATCATTAGAAATTTTTTTTATAAAAAGAGTAGGATCAGCTATTTCTTTTATAAAAACTTTGGAAATAAGAAAAGTACTCCGCCTATTATATGAGGCTCTTGGAGCTTGTTTTAAATCATATAAAGCTTTTTATAATTTAAAAATATGATTTGGAAAATGGGGGTTTGTAAAACCAGGGGGTTGTTCAATAAAGACATCCTTAGCAATATACCCAATTAATAATGCACTCTTAACATCCATTTGATATAGTTTTAAATTCATATGTGTAACATAAGCAAGAAGTATTCTTATGGATTCAAGTCTAGCTACTAGTGCAAAGGTCTCTTCATAGTCAATTCCTTCTTCTTGACTATAGCCTTAAGAAACCAATCTAGCCTTGTTTCTAACTATGTTACCAGCTTCATCTATCTTATTTATAAACACTAATTTATTGCCTATGGTAAATGTGTCTAAAGTTATTTCAACAAGTTTCCAAACTTTGTTCCTTTCAAACTGATTAAGTTCTTCTTGCATAGACAACACCCAAAATTCGTCATTGATAGCATCATTAATGTTTTTAGGTTCAAGTTGTGATAAGAAGAATTGATGTTCAACCTAATTTCTAAGAGAAACTCTAGTTTGAGTTCCTTTGTCTAGGTCTCATAAAACAACATCTAAAAGATGGTTCTTAAGAATTCTAACAGTTCTAGAAAATGTGGGACTAGTGATTTCAGGTTCATCGACAGGTCGAGGTTCATTGTGACTTGATTATAGGGAATTTCTAGAACTGGAAGTTTTCACAGATTCTTTCACAGAAGTGTTTGAGGATTCTGAATTGATGTTTATATTTGATTCATCATCCTCCAGGTTTTCTAGAGAGGTTTTAAGCTCATGTGGATCTGTTTCATCAAATTTGACATGGATAGATTCTTCCACACATTTAGTTATTTTATTGAACACTCTATAGGCTTTACTAGACATGGAATATCTTAAGAATATACCTTCATCACTCTTGAATGAAATTTTTTTCAAGATTATCCTTAGTATTAATAATATAGACTTTACAACCAAAAACTTTGAAGTAGTGAACTTTGGGTTTTCTATTGTTCCATAACTCATAAGGAGTCCTCTTAAGAATGGGTCTGATCAACACTCTATTGATTATTTAGCATGCTGTATTGATATATTCAGCCCAAAAATAAATAGGTAGGTCATATTCACTAAGTATTGTTCTAGAAATCTCTTGTAGGGTTCTATTTCTTCTTTCTACAACTACATTTTGTTGAGGTGTTTTAGGGGTAGAGAAATTGAGATTATAACCATTTTTTGAGAAAAAGGATTAAAATTATTGATTCTCAAACTCACGACCATGATCACTTCTTAAGGATTTGATTCTATGTCCACTAATATTTTTTACAAACTTAACATATTTAGTAAAATAAGAGCAGGATTCACTATTATAATCCATAAAGAAGGTCCAAGTATATCTAGAAAAGTCATCGACAAGAAAATAAACATAGTTCTCCCCATTTAAACTAGAAACTCAAGATGGTCCAAATAAATCCATGTTAACTAGTTTGAGAGGTTGAGAAGTTGACACTTCTTTCTTTGGTTTGAAGGAAACATTGTGTTGTTTTCCCTTTTGATAGGGATTACACACTTTGTCATTTGGAAACTCAAGTTTGGGTAAGTCTTTAACTAAGATTTTTTTAGTTAACTTTCTAAGGGAGTGAACATTATAGTGTCCTAGTATCCTATGCCAAAACTAAGACTCTTTGTGAAATACACTTAAACATGAAGCATTTTGAGAAGCTAATGAATCTAAGTTAACAGAGTAAACATTTTCATTTCTTAAAATAGAAAACACTAATTCATATTTAGAATTATAGATATTGCAAGCATCATTTTCAAATCTAACATGAAATCACTAATCACATAATTGTGAGATTCTAAGAAAATTATATTTTAATCCACCAACAAATAGTTCTTTAGAAATTAAAACTGAGTTAGAGTTATTGATTTGGTTGAGGCCAATAATATTTCCTTTGGAATTTTCACCAAATGTAACATGTACTCCATATATTTTGATTAGGTTCTTGAAGCTTGAGTAGTCTCCTATCCTGTGCCTTAAACATCCACTATCCAAGTACCATACACTTTTACAGGAACTCTTTAAGCATCTTTTCCAACAAAATGATAAAGTAAAAATATATTTTGGTACACATACTTGTTTGGGTCCAGTAATATTAGTAATAAGTGCTTTGGGAACCCATATTTTCCTTATAGGTTTCCTATAAGAATTATGTAAATTATTTGAAAAATAAAATCAATTTGGTCCAATAAAACTTGAAGCAATTGAATATGTATCATGAATTGAATTAGTTGAATTGTGTCCAGAATTGGGAGTAAAATAAAATGTCGTAGATCTTGAAGAAAAATTTGTTCTACCAAGATTTCTTTTTCTAGGTTGATAACCAATTCTTGTATTGTATTTAGGGGTAATTAGTTTTCCTAGAATTTGAGTAAGGATATTCTTCCCATTGGTAAACTTTTCAATGTCATTATTCAATTTATCATTAGAAAATTTTAATTCATTCTTCTCTTTAAGCATTTTGGCATTTTTATCCTTTTCAGTTTTGAGTTCAGATTTAATAGTCACAGCGAGAGCATACTGTTTCTTCAATGATTTAAATTTGTCTTTTAGTTCATTACATGTTTCTTCAAGAATGTTACAATATTCAAACATTTATTCATTATTCATGTTCTAAGAGTCACTCTCATCTCCATAATAGTATGAATCATGTATAGAGGAGTCTAGTGTTACCTCAGATGTGTTTTTCATAAAACACATTTTGGATTTATTTTCCTGTTCATCATGTGATGTTTCTTAGTCCCTTGAACTGTCCTCATAAGTACTCTAGGTTGCTTTCATTTCTTTTTTATACTTCCTGTCCTTGTCCTCATATTTCTTTTTATACTTGAGCTTTGGAAATTCAGCCTTGATATGTCCCTTGTACTTACATTCATAGCAGAAAATTTCATCATCCTTGTCACTTCTTTTCCATTCCTTATTCCAATTTTCTTTTTGCTCATATTTTCCCTTGAAGTTAGGTTTTCTAAAAAAGTTCTTCTTCTTGTAAAATCTTTAAAATATTTTGGATAATTGAGCCATCTCCTCATCACTATAAGGTGATGATTGTTCACTAGTAGAGCTTTCTATAGAAGATTATAGTTTCCCTTTGTCTTTGTGTTTAGAGGTGGTGGTCTTGAATGCAATATATTTACTCCTTGGTTCATCCTCATCTTCCTTGTTGACTTTCAGTTCCTCTTCATACATCATTAGTTTCCCAATGAGTTATTTTACGGGTAGCCTGCTAATGTCACATGATTCTCTAATAGAGACAGAGGTTCCCCTCCATCTGTCAGGTAGACATCTAAGAATTCTCATGATTTGTTCCTTGGTAGTGACTTCTCTTCCAAGAAAGATCATTGCCTTGAAAATCTCATTGAACCTAAGATACTTATCAAAAATAGGATCATCAGGTTTCATTTTAAAATTATCATATTTGATAGTATAAGTATTAAGTATCATTTATTTTACACTAGATGTTCCTTCATGTGAGATAGAAAGGGTATCCCAAATCTCATGGGTAGTTTTACAAGCAGAAATTCTATTGAAATACTCATCTACTAAGGATAAGTACAAAGCATTCATATCTTTGCAATTGTTATTGTAGGAAATTTTTACAGGTTAATCCCATGTAATTATATCTATAGAAGGAATCTTGTATTCAACTATAATGTATGAACAAATCTCAAAGACCATACTCTCTAAGTGCATTTTCATTTTAATTTTCCATTGAACATAGTTGGTTCCATTAAAGAATGATGGTCTGTTTTTTGCAGCGCCTTCCAATATATTATCCATAATAATAGAATAGGTTTAAAGATATTGAAATTAAAATTAATAGAAATTAATGGATCTTTAAATTAAAACTACAATAATAGTTTAATAATATTAAACAGAGTCCTTATAAACAGCCTCTGGCCCCCAATGTTGGTCGGAGTATAATACTCAAGAGGGGGGGGGGGGTGAATTGAGTATTTATAAAAATTTCTAATTAAAAGGTATTTCTAAAATATTTATCCAAAATATTTAATACATCCCATTTAATCAAATTAATACGGTTCTAAAGGTCTGAATGTTTGAATAAATTCATAGAATATTGATTAATTATCAGTAATCTTAATATCAATTATTAAGGTTACTTTCGAAGCTATTCTATTAAGACAAGGCTGTTATAACTTTTTTCCAAGATTAACTATCGAAGTGAATTTAGTGATTTCAGAGTTATAATGAAAATAAGTAAAACATAGAAGACTAAATTAAGAAGCACATAGGATATGAAACAAGTGGTTTAGTCTCAAGATGAGACCTAATCCACTCCACCTGGTGATCACCTTCCACCAAGCAGTTTATATAAATAAACATGATCCACACCCTGGATCGGGGTTAAACAATAGTACACAGGAATGTCCAGGTCACACAAGGACCTCTTCCACAGTTCTTCATGGGTAAAAACTACCAAGCCACACAAGGACCTATTCCACACTTATCCATGGTTATACAAAATATTAAAAGAATGTTTGAGTAAGGTTATCTGGTATCCTTCAGTTTAACGCAAGATAAAGAGTGTGTTGTTATATAGATACAGACTTTACTCGAAAATTAATAAAATGATACAAAACAAAACAATAATATTGATATTGGTTTAGAAGTGCTTTGAGTATTAATATTTGCAGCTCTGGACTTCTGGGATGAAGAAGATGCAGAACTTGAGTCCTTGTCTGGAAAATAGAGTGTTGTAAGTCAGACAGATTCGGCTTGTGTTCTTCGTGATGTTTGACAGTGTGAAGATGTTCTCAGGATTCCTGTATGATTTATGTGTTCTTCAGTAGAATCAATATGCATGATACAATTCTCTAAATGTATATATTGTTCTCATGTTCACGCCCACCAACTTGTTCTTCGTGTCGTGCAACTTGTTTCTTTTTTTGGGCTGCATTACTCTTTTATGTTGGAGTGCATGTGTTGGGGCCGATAGGTTTCATGTATTATGCACCTCATACCTCGTACTATCTGATGATATGTCTATAAAGAAACATTAATTATGTCAATTCATTAAAATATTCAAATATAACCATTAGAGATTAAATTAAAAGATGGAAAAATATATTAGGAAACGTTGTCACAGTATGTCATAGAAATGGAGTCTCCTTCCCACAGTGTCTGGATTGGTCATGGTGTCTCGTAGTCATGCTATCTCGCAGTCATAGAGTCTCATGGTCATGGTGTCTTATGGTCACGGTGTCTCGTGGTCATGGTGTCTTGTTCACGATGTCTGGATATCACGGTGTCTGCTTCACGGTGTCTGCTTCATGGTGTCTGAATGTTCACAGTGTCTGATTCACGATGTCTGAATGTTATGATGTATTCTTCACAGTGTCTCAAACTTTGGAAAATATCTGTATTCATACATAAGCAGTGATACTTATGGAAAGAAATAAACTTAATCATTTTTTAGAGAAATAATTATAAAGTGAGACAAAAGATAGTATAAAGTAATTAAACTGAATGTAGAGAAATTAAGATCTTGAATGGATCTTCTTAAAGCATGAGAATACTTAAACAATAAAACACATGATTTGATATAATTTACAAGATTTAACCAGGATGAATAGGATTTGTTATCATTAAAACATTATTAGTACATGAGGAGTCCAACAAAATACACTGAATCTAAAATCAAATAGAGGAGATGATAATAAGGTCTACAATTGGAATTTTTGAAGAGAGGTGTGATGATAGAATTTCATATAAATGAAATGATAATTGAGGGGTCACAACTAAATAACGGAGAGTTGATAAATAGAGAATGGAGGGATAATGGCATGGGAGGAGGCTTCTAGGGTGATAGGTGTGAGTCAACCAATGAGGAGAGGGTTAATGAATGTGAGGGGGAGGGATTTAAATAGGCAATTTAATTCTATATTTATTGTATTATTTTATGAAAATGAAACAATTGGACATCTACCATGATTATTAATAATACCTTGCTGTTATGGATTTAAAAAATAGTAAAAATAGAACCGATAGTGTAAAAAATTATTAAAACTATCATAATAAATTCATATTTTCTTTATTCTATAAATATTATCAATAGTATTGTTTTATATTGTCCATAAATATAGTAAAATTATTAAATCAACCATAATTTACTTTAACTAGGTCTTAGTTTGTGTATTTATCTCAACACTTTACACCTTGATATTATCATTGGTGACAAAAACATGGGGAAATGAACTAAATATGAAAAATGAGAAGAAAAATTCATAACTGTCTTATCCCCAGCTCCATCTGAATAATATATTAATCTTTCATTAACATTAGTGTGTCAGGATAAAACTATCATTAAATATATTATGGAATCTATCCCAAGTCATATTCTCAACCAAAAATCTCTTCCATATCCACATCCCACAAATTATGAGTTGATCCCTCTTACATGTATTTTATGAAATACACATATGAAACCTTAGGGGTAAAAAGAAACTAAAATATCTCATTGAACCACCCAAATTAATAAAAAATTTTATTAAATCCCCCATAAAACCTAACAATAATAGGATTCTTCATCTTGAACTTTGAAGTATTACCGACTTCCATAGTCCACATTGGATCTGTAACTTTGTAAGCGATTGAATCTCTTGAACCAATGTGTTCACAAGTTCAGGAACACTCTCCAAGTTCCTAGATCATTCCTTATGAACATGTTACCCTCTTATATTATTATCCTTTTACTCTTGAAAAGGATCTACTAATATAGTAATATCTACTACATAATCAACCAAAGATAAAACCACACAATTAATTTTATATAAACACTCTCCACCAAAACCAGAGGACATTTAATGAAAAATATTTTGAGTATGAATATGTGTATATATTCATAAAATAATTATTATAGTAATCAAATATCATGTTTCAAAGGAAACTACTATAATAAAGAATTCTACCAATTCTTTCAAAAATGAATTACTTCAAAAACCCTTTTGAAACATAATTTTGAATGAATAAACCATTTTGGAAATAAAATACACATTTATGTACTCCCAACACATTTCAATTTGGATATATGGAAATAATATCCATCCCAACCCTAAAATGGGTTGAGACACTAAAAAGGAAATACTATCTGACATCCTATAAGGGATACTACCCAAACTCCCTCATGACTCAAATCTAACCAAAAAGAGGTTAGATATACATTTTCATGGATAATGAAGCATATTTGATAGTTGGATATTAATATTTCAAAGGTTTGGTTCTCTTCTAATGTGTATAGTAGTACTCATGTCAAATCCTCAGTGATGGTACTTTTTTTAATAGTCAATTGTTTTTGTTCTGTATTTTGAAGCGGGGGGGGGGGGGGGGGATTTGCAGAATGTAATTAAATTGATTTATGGATTATGTTTTATTTAAAAATTTTATAATTATTGGGGTGAGTTAATTATTAAGGATTTAGTCTTATGATATCCTTGATCTTTTCTTTTAAATTTCATTAGATTAACACCCAATCTATAGGATGATTTGTATTGGAATTACCAAGTGTTAAGGATTTAATGAAAGATGTAACTTAACTAGGGTTATAATATCAATAAAAACATGTTTATCATAATATATTTATTCTTCCAATAATCCATTTAATTCACATGTTAAAACAACATTTAATTAATCAATGTCATTTTATTTTTAGCACACACAATGATAACCTATATAATATTCAACAAGAAAAAGATATCAATTTTCTAATATCCCAAATTATGACTCACCCCAATTGATGATTCACATATCAAATTATATGGTTATTACTCTAGATTAATATGTTTATTTTGATTAAATATAAAGATAATTAAAATAATCGGATAAGAAAATTTATGTGTGTCAAACACAGAAATGAATGGTTAAGATAGTTCAAAATTCACTTTCGATTGAAAAAGAAAGCAAAATAATTTAATAAATTTCAACATTATTTATAAACATATAAGAAAATTAATATTATAAATCATAGGGTGGATTATTATATGAGATAATGAATAATATTCATGAATTAAAACAAAATTACAACACAAACTCTTATAAAATTACAAATGATGAATAACAAAAAAGTAAATCAAAAGAATACATGAAGGAATGGTCTCTAAGTAGAAAAATGAGTTTGAATCATCCTAAAAATAATTCATAAGGGAATTTTTTATGAAAATATATCCTCCTAAGCTCTTAAATTACACCAATTTTCAAGGAGAACATGGCAGTGGATAAATAGCCCAAGGTGGTGGACTGTTTTCATTCCAATACTACCTCTCCACTTCAATTGAAAATTTAAAAATTTAGACAGAAAAATATGGAGAAATATTTTTATTAAAAGTTGTATATATAGATGTGGAAAATACACTCTCCAAATTTGGCATCAATTTGACCTTTTTATCCAATGTTATGTCTATTTTATTAAAAAATGTGCTGCTATCCATTTTTATACAAACTTTTTCAAAGGCCATAATGTGTATGGGTTTTTGAATAAGAACACACCCTTAAATATGTCCCACTTATTCTAAAAAGTTGGGAATATTTATATTGGAATTAATATAACATAATATCAGATCAATTTGATGATTTTATTGGGAGAAAATTCAAGAATGGCGGGATGCTTTTAATTATAGTAAGGAATTATGGGCTAGACTTCAAAGAATCAGTTGGGATGCTTTTTTTGTGTGTGTATTTGGACCTTAAAAGTTTTATACAATATGTCTTTTAATATAAAATAAATTATTATGGTAATTCATCAAATTTTTTCTTCTTTATTGATATCATAAATTCAATCTTAACATCTAGTTCAGTTTCTATTATATAATCTTTGGGCCTTCATGTGTGGTCTATATGTACCTTTAAATGGATGAATTGTCCCAATCTACTGTTGATATATTTTTATAAAATTGAATTAGAAACTATTTAAGACAATAATAACTCAAATTAGATAAATAGGGTAAGAATTCTAATTGAAACAATAAATTGACTCTAATCTAGGTTAATAAAAATAATTCGAAAAAATTAAATTTAATATGTAAACATTAGTGTTTCACACAAATTAGGAATTTTTCATTGATAATAAGTAAATGGAGTAAATAAAAAGATATAAATAAATGAATAACATTAAAACCCCCACACATAGGCTTGTGCATATACTCATATACAATAAATATAAAAACATTAGTAAATATGTTTCACTCACAAAAAAATATTAAAATATTGTTTTCATAGATTAGTGGGTTTATATTAGTTCAATTATCCATAATGAATTCAAAAAACAATTATTATAGAAAAAATTCCTTAATTGTTTTTCATGCGCAAAATTAGAAATGGAAAATTTAGGAACTTCGAACTTACTTCTCTCAATATGATATAAATTTTTTGATAAGGTTCACTCATTCACCAACCAAAATTTAAAATTAGTGAGTTTAAAAATCTATAAGCTTTCATTCCATATTATAAAGTGAAAAAGAATCAATGGGTATTTTAAGTGTTTTTCCGTGGATCTGGGTTTTTAGGAATATAATGTCCAAAAGAGTAGAAAATAGGGGTAAAACACCAACATAGAAAAATAAATTCACAATTATTATGAAATGAAACATATAAGGAAATGGAAAAAAATATTTACAAGGGAATGAATTTGTGATGGAAGAAAATATAGGGATAAAATATAAAGGTTAGGAAATGATTAAATTTGTAGAAAAAAACAAAAAACATCACCCAATTACATAAGAACATATGATTAATGTGTTCTTTTTTTTTTTTTCAGAAGCTTCGATTGAAACAAATTTCACACTAATCTCTAAAACCATGTTTTATCTCCTCATGAAAATTATTATAATAATTATAATAAGATCAAAGGATGAGAAATAGTGATTTTGACCCACACAATACATAACCATTTTTTTCATTCTTTTTGAATTTGTGTTTATTTTTTTGTTATTTTTATTATATTTTTTGAACACTTTTCAATAACATGTAAAAAAGTACATAAACATTAATCAATTCCAAAACCTTACTGAATGAAAACCACTCCCCCACACTTAAATAGATTATTTCCCTCAAGCATATGATGACATGTTGAAAATCATGAAAATGGTACCCAAAATGAAAGATATTCCGCCAAGATAAAATGACAATAAACTATAAAATGTAATTCCATATAGATATTGGATGGGACAATGTTTTGGGATTGGAAATGAAGCTATAAAAAGGGATTTACTAGGATAAAATAGGCCTTAAAAAGGAAGATAAATTAAAGGGTAATGAGAGGAAAATCTCTATTTTCAATCTCATATGGTTTATAAAATTACTCTATAATATTAGTGTATGATAAACTATGAAATTCTAAGCTAAGGTCCACAAACTCAAGAATCACAATCAGGGGTGAAAAACATATAATATTAAAAGATATCCATTGGTGACCTTGGTATGAATGTTAACATTGTTCCATATGGTTGGGAAAAATAATTTTTCAAATAAATAATTGAGCATTCAAAATTTATTGTTCTTGACACAAAATTATTTATCCAAATTTATAAATAAATATATAATGCTTGATATGAAAAAAATTATTTTGAATCCCAAAATTGATTTTGAATTTTTTTGACATTTAATGGTGAGTAATTAGGACCCTTTTTTAGTTTTTTTAGTTTTTTTAAATATGCATCCATAGAAATAAAGGTATATTAAAAGTTTCTTATGAATAAAGTGGAAAAATAAATTGATATTGGATATAAAGAAGAATAATTATATATATAAAGAGTTAAATGGAATGAGGTTCCCCTAGTTTTGATTTGGTGGATCTCTATTTCCATCTAGTTGTGGGTCTTTCATAATAGTAGGGGATCTGGTGGAAGTAAATGTGGTTCTTAAGGTGTATTTCCTCCCATGTTTATGCGTTAATCAATGTTTATTAACCTTGAATATCCTTTTTGATTTGGGGTCAATGGAATTTCACTACACAAAATGGGTAAACATTTTTAATAATAAAAGGAACTTCCAAATGAGAATTAAGCTTACCTTAGTAAAGTAAAAACAGAGAGTTGAATAGAATTACCTTTTAACCTTCAGGGAATAACTTTCTCAGGATGTATTTCTCATGGAGTGCCTTAGAATTTTCTTTGAAGAGATTGGAATTCTTATAAGAATCACGAAAAAGATCCTTTAGATCATTCAACTGTAACAATATCTCTTCTCTAGATTTTGAAAATCAAAATTAAAAGTTTTCATAGAGTAAAAAGACTTATGTTGGATTTTAAATGTTAACTGACATGATTTACCAAAAACTAGAATAAATTAAGACATACCAATGGGTGTTTATAAGACTTTAGATATTCCCCAAGTGCTTCAACATGTCTTTTAGGACAGTATTTTCTTGTTGGATTAACAATTCTCTCAGGAGATCTTTTTACATCTCTCTTAGAATGTTCAATAATGTTATTTAGGGGGGGGTGATATTATGTTGATTATTTATGTTAAACCCCATTATTTTTCAAAAGATATTCCATGGAATGATTACATAAATGTGTTCTTAAGTCACTAATCCAGAAACACGGTGTTCTAAATCTATAGAAGATGTAATTTTTAGGAACTCACTAACTATATGAGAATCATCCTTTCTAGTGGGTTTGTCCCCAAACCACCTAAAAATATAATTGACCATAAGAAAAATATATTATAATCCATAGGAAATGGGGAATGGTCCCATGAAAATGACTCCCAAAACATCGAATATATCATATAATATTAGTGTATTTTGGGAAATTTCATTTCTATTGGAAAATGTTCCAATATTTTGGAATATGGGACATGATTGAAAGAACTCTTGTGAGTCTTTGAAGAGTGAAGGAAAATATTATCCAGAGTCTATGAGGTTTTGGGAGGTCCTTTGTGGTCCAAAGTTTCCACCTATAGTAATTGAGTGGATGCATTATAAGATGGAGTAATGTTTATTATTATCAACACATATCCTAATTACCATGTCATCAATAGTTTTCCAAATTTTATGAACTTCCCAAAAATTTAATTTTGAATCAATTTTTAGCTTCATATTTTGTTCTTTTGAAAAACTTTCAAGAAAAACCCTAGACACCAGGTAATTTATAATTGGGGAATACCATGGTAACTTTGGAGTGTTATATGATATGAGTTCAGTTAGAAATCTAGGAAAAATGATTTCAGAATGAGATGAATTTGAAATTTTAATTAGGTGATCAACGATAGGGTTTTATTTTCTAGGCCTGTATTTTATCTAAAGGTCAAAATCAGGGATCATTAGGATACATATTGTTAGTCTTAGATTGAAATAACTTATCTTGGGTAAGAACTTTATAGCAGAATGATCTTTAAAGATAATAATTTTAGAACCTATGAGGTATGGAAAAAAGAACAAAAATAGATAAAATTTTATTCTCAGCAACAATGTAGTGAGATTGAGTCTAATATAATGTTCTTGAGGAATAATAAATTGAAGGAAGAATTTTTTCTCTTTTATGACCAAGAACAGAACCAATGAATCTATTAGATGAATCACACATCAACTTGAAGGGAAAGGTCAGATCTGGGGGGTTTGACAATTAGGGAAGATGTAAGATTACCATTGAGTTCAGTGAATTCCATCTATCAAGACTCAACAAAATGTAACGGAACATCATTTTTGAGTAGATTAGTGGGTGGGAGGGAAATTATACATAATTTATAGATGAATTGCTGATAGAAACCATCATGAACAAGGAATGAATGAATGTGTCAAACTGATGTGGGTTTACGAAGTGATTCGATCACCTCATGTTTGGTAGGATCAACTTGAATACCATATTGAAAAATTATGTTCCCTAGATCAATCCCATTAGTAACCATGAAGTGAAAATTTTCAAAATTCAGTATAAGGATACATCTGGAACACTTTTATAGGACCATAGAGAGTGAATTCAAGTAGGATTCATATGACTCACCATAAATTGTAGATCCATCCATGAAGATCCCCATGAAATACTCAATGAATTTAGAAAAGATACTAATCATACTCCTATATAATGTTGAAGGAACATTTAAAAGGACAAAATACATTCTTCTATATGCATATGTTCTTAAGGGGTAAGTGAATGCGGCCTTTTCTTAGTCCTAAGGTGTTATTGGGATTTGAAATTAGATGGTGTATCCATCAAGAAAGTAATAATGAGACTTTCTATCAGATAGTTATAGAATTTTATCAAGAAAATGAAGAGGGGAGTGATATTTTCATGTCTCATCATTCAATTTTTGATATTCAATGCACACCCACCCTTTTTTTTCTCTCATGTTCTGACCACCTCTCTATATTCATTTGTGAGAACAGTTATCCCAACCTTATTAGGAACCACTTCAATCAGACTAACCCATTCACTGTCATAAATTCGATAGATAATACCAGATTGACGAAATTTTGTGATATAGTCCCTAACTACCTCAAGTATGAGAGGGTTGAGTCTTCTTTATGGTTCTTTGATTGGATTGGATGAATCTCCAAGATAGATGTGATGTATGAAAAGGAAAGGGTTAATTAAAAGTCTATCATATAGGGCCAAACCTAGTAAATTTTGGTATTCCAATAACACTCAAACATGTTTTGACTCCGTAGTTTAATAAGTGTAGAATATATAATGAAAGGATATGTGTGATCATGAAAAGAGAATGAATATTTCAGCTGTATAGGATGGGGTTTCAGATCAGTTTCATTGTTTATTTTTGTTTTGGAAAACATAAGAATAGAAAAAGGGATTTCAGTTAGTTTTGATTCATTTTACTCAATACCGACTAAGGTGAAATAGTAGATATCAGAGTTGAGATGTGATTCAAGAGAGTTTTCATGATCCTCTATAATGATGGAGTCTATGAATAAATGTTCAACATCAAATTCCCCATTTATAACTTGGTTATTCTTGGAGACAATTTTACAAAATATTCTCCCATAATAACATTATAAACATGATTAAATGGTTATGAATCCACTCTCAAAAGTGTCCTCAAAAGCATGGATTGAGAATACAGAGTGATATTTAGATGGTTATATCATGGATTGAAAAATGTTAAACATGAACAATTGGTCGCCAAATTACATGGATTGGATTCCCAAATGGGAATAAATCATATTTCTATATTTTATGAGGAATGGTATTCCTTGGATTATGGGAAATATAGAAGAATTAATCTCACATTCTATGTTATGGAAAAAGAAACCAGTTAGAAAGATAAGATCATTTACTCAAACAAGGACTTCCTCAATTATTCCCTTAGGACTAGATGTACTTCAATTGGAAAACTGGATGAAAAACCTCATTGGGTGCAAGGGAACGAGACTAAGGTAAGAAAATATGGATTTGAGAATGATTTAACTACTAAACCCCCACTTTAATACAATTTTTGAGTCCCATGTCATAGCAAATCAAAATATTTAATGCTTTAGGCCCTATTATACCTCAAAACATTTTTTCTTGTTTAATTAATAGATAAGTACTTTTTATTGGATATATATCCCCAATATGTTATAAAGGGATGATTTATTTTTCACCTCCTTTGATATGATACTCTTCTACTTCAGTACTAAAAAGATCCCAACATCCTCATTAGCACACCAACAAAGTTTTGGCTCTGATACCATTAAATGGTGATCATTACTAAGCTCTTGTGGTGTATGATTCTTAGTTTTGGTCATCACAGTCATTCCAATAACATGTATGAAAATAAAACTAAATAGAAAAAATTATAATACCTAATGGAAGGTGTTTTTTTAGGTATGAAAATATACTCATATGTTTTTATATATTAGAATTTATAAATAGTTTTTTATCTAATATAAAAATGAATAATTTTTTTAAAAATAATATTTTTTATTTTAATATATACTAAAAGAAAAATATAAAAATGTGAAAAAAATGAAATTTTTATTTTAATATATTATAAGAATTATTTGTATTTATAAGTTGAAGTATATAAATAAGTTATATTTTTTTTCATTTTAAAAAATTAATTTATTATTTATAATATCATTTTTGTTAATATCATAAAATTCCAATTTTAATAGATATTTGAATTTATATTATCCCTTATATATATTAAGGTCTTATAGTAAATTTTATTGTTTATTTGCATAAAATATATTAAGATAAACTAATTAAATTCATTAATATTTTATGTTATGAAGAGAACTAGTAATGTTAAATGGATAGATTAGTTTTATTATATCACATTAGAAAAAAATTCATTAATTTTTTTAATAAATTAGAAAAAAACTAATAAAATAATATAGATGTATGTTCTCATGAGAGATTTGTTTTTCAAAATATATATGAGAAATCATTCATATAATAAAACCAATAAAATTTGAAATATAATAACATAGTATAAAAAATTTAATATTAAAAACCATCTTATATAATGGAAAAAATAATTAAGGGATAACTCTCAAAAAATATATTAATTTGAAATGTTTATATATAACTAATTTTTATGTTATATCACGAGTTTTCCCCAATATCAGAACAATAATATACTGGTTTTATCTGAAAAAATCCTAATAAACTCACAATAAGAGACCAAAATCCCACAAATGGAGATAATGGGTTTCTAGTTTTCATTCATTGGCATATTCATGAAAACATGTGGGTGACAATAATTTTTTTTGTTCTATGGCATTCACAAATACTTAATGAGTGTAATTGACAACATACCACCATACATGGTGGTGTTTGGGGTACCATTAATCTATTTCTTATTCTTAAATAAAATTATTTCCAAATAACCCATCACCACCTTTGATAGACCCATAGATTTCATAATAATGTTTCAATATATTCAAGAAATATGGTTTACAGTGTTGAACATATCATCTGAGTATGGATGGGTGTTGAGGGACACTAATATAGAATATCACTAAACATGTTACTCAAATTAAGAGATCAAAAAATAACAAAAAAAATTAAAATATAGAGGGATGAATGAAAGAAAGAATAATAAAATCACAAGGATTTTCATGGGTTGAGATAAATTTCGATGTTGATGAAGAGTAATAATGGTTTTTATTTTTCATGGATTATGTTATAGATCATACACACACATAGTATAGAAATAATAGATTATAATAATAAAATATTGAAATGTAGGGCTGTAATATCCAAATGCACATAATAGTTCAAGATATTTATATAACTATGTTTTATAGTTAATGCTATTATTTTACCTATTGTTGTTGTTCATTATGGTCCACAAGCACTTGGTCCAACTTTATCCAATTAATCAAGATCTAAAAATAGGAAAAATTTCTACTTGGTAAGTGATCTAGTATCTAACCTCCCACTATGATGCAATGGTGTGTTTCTTCATACTAACTCTATTGATTTATTCATTATTGAAGTCCAATAGAGGCATAATAGTGCCATAACATCTCAATAAACATTGAATTTGTAAACATATCATCTAGATTTTTTCTTCCCCAATTCTATAACAAAGTAATAAAATCATCCCATATAAGGAATATGATAAAGTGTCACTTTAAATGAATATAATTTATATAGGAATGAAATATCAGGTTCTTCAAAAGATTTATTTCACACTGAAAATAATTGTAAAATAAATTTTCTCTCATTTTTTTCTATATCCTCAGGGAATATTTTAAACCAAAAAATATTATTACATGATTATTTTACAATAATATACTCTAACTATATTATAGATAACTTGACCACTATTTTTAAATATGTTATACAATATACTATAATTCAGGAATATGTAAACACATAACCTACAGTACTCATTCTATTTTCTATATCACCTCAATGTTCAGTATCCACATACCTATACAATTAATTTTATTTAAAAAATAATTGTGGAACAATCTTTATTTACTATAAATACCTCAGTATCCACATTATGGATTCACACTGTTTTCTTCCCAAATTATCCATATATATACCTTGAACTCCCTTTCCATGAACAATATACAGTTAGATACAAACCTTGGCATGAAATATTCTTCTAATAGCTAAGGCATAAAGAACTATTTATATGTACTTAACTTCTTGTCTTGAATTTTGGAATTTACCCACTAATGTCATAAAAAATAATTTCTAGGATAAAATAAATTGTATTTTCATCTAGAATAATAAACCTTATCCAAACATTTTTAATATAGTCATCTTTGGAATCCATTAAGGTTCTATATAAATGATCTCTACTAACATTAATCTCCAGAATTTTGTCATCTTCTGTATTTTTTTCATCTTAAAATCCTCATATAGTTACCATTTTATACCATCAATCATATATTTGTATGATTCTATAATAAAACATATTTCTACATATATGTCAAGACCCCCTGCTCTAAAGGATACCACAATTAGGGGAGAAAGATAATGACCCTCAATTGCTACCACCAATAGCCCTTAGGTTGTTTTCTTGCACTAAGGGTAAATAAATCTCATTAAATTGAAGGCATTATGATTCATAATTATATATGATTGGTAGATATGACGAACCATTGAAAACAAACATCATGAAATAATATATAAATAAACTAAAATTATCCCACAAACATGAATAAATAAAATTGATACGGATAAAAGTTCCCCTAGTAAATATCCAAGAGAAAAGATAATGTGGTGACTCAATGTCTATCCAATGATTTGAGTTAGTAATGTACAACACAGTCCATTTAATCTTTGTGGAAACCTAAAAATCAATTTGTATACATATAGTGAGAATAAAATTATACTTAGTATGAAAACAAAAGTCTCTCATGCACATGTGAGAGAAGAATACTGATACACCGATGAGAAAATAAAAAAACCAACATAACCTAAACAGGTCAACTGTCTATCATAACATTACCATGAAATCTCATTAAATAAAGCAAGCCTGAAAAAATAACATAATATGAAGAATTTAAATAAAGGATACCCCGCTCCAATTTCCCAGTGATTTACACCCTCACACCACAAAGTTGTACATCCTAGTGATCCATCTCTTATAAATAAAAAAATACCACCATCCCACAGAACAATCACATCACATCTCACCTAAAAATACCTAGGCCACCACCCCATTTCACAGTCATATCTCATGTCACCCATAGACACCTAGTTAGTCACATAACAACCATAACCAGAGTAGTAGGTTATCATTAACATGAAGGAAATAATCTTCTTACCCTCCCCCCACTATCCATGAACCCCACCAAAAGCCACCCCACAACACAATCATACCACATCTCCCCTGAAAATAGTTGGTCCACTGCTCCACAACAGGATCATCACATCTCTCCTAAATACACCTGGGCCATAAAATATTTATCGAAGATACCCATGTCATAACATAGAGAACTAAGAGATCTCCGACCATCATATCCAATGAATTTATACTCACATGGAAGATAGATATGTAAATAGCAGGTATCCAACCTCCATCCTCATCACTAGGATGTTTGGAAGAACACTTGTTGCATAAAAATGTGGGTGTTGTAACCTAGATATTGACTTGGATGGGGTGCATATAGAGATAATAAGTAATTTATAATTATATAAATATAGCCACACATAATCCTAAATTATTGGTTCACAACCAAACACCAACAAACTCACAACATCACCTCTTTTGCTGCCACCTCTAAATTCATAACACCTCACAATCCAGAAGCCACATTTTACATTTACAACCAAATCCATTATCTAACTCATTCATTTCAACATTAATCATAACCCAAATTTAACCACACAGCCCATAATTTATTTTCTCATTAATAATTTTCATCCCATTAACCAAACTGAAGACAATCCATTTCATTCATTACAAAAATAATTATCTAATCACTACTCTGGCATATAGAACAACACAACCACACATCGAAAGTGGCTCATCATCCAAATCATACCATCTTCTCACTAACCCACAAGGAAATAAAAACAAACCATCACCTATCAACCCCAAAATAACATAAAAAAACCACCACCTACCCTTCCCAAAAGCATAGAAAACCCACTACCAAATCAACACCCCAAAAGTGCAAAAAAAACCACCACCTCACTACCCCAAAGTAAAAACCAAAAAATCACCACCTCACCACTCCAAAATTACAGGAAAATAACCTCTAACACACCTCCCCAACAACATAACCAAACCAAAACCATCTTGATTCCCCAAAATAATAATAAAAAACCACCACCTCACTACCCAAAAAGCATGAACAAAATGAACAATCAGCCTCACATCACATCATCAACATACATCACCACCCCAAAAGAATGACCATAAATCAAAACACATAAACAACCATATTATAGATTTAATAATTGGGATTTTATAACATTTCCCTCTATTTTAAGGTCTTTATCACACAAGTAATAAATCAATGGGAAAAAAATTAATTTTCCAGATATATATATATATATCGTTATCCAATTTTTAATATTGGGTGATGTCACAAAAATCACAATTGAAAAAGTAGCCACAACACATATCATGTAGTGAAAAAATTTTCCCTAATGACCATAATTTTAAGTGGGTCATTAAGCACATATACCCCATCATATCACAATAACATACTTGTAGTAAATGCATGTTAAACATTCCCCTTTTCCCCACCTTCAATCCCAATTATCATATTTATCTTTGATTAATCGAACAAAAAAATATCCCATAGATAAAAAGAGTAAATCTTTCCCACATGATAGAGAATAAAGAGAAAATATGTATTCCCTATAAAAAATAAGCTTTACCAAATCACTGTGCAATGTAGGGTGAATATGAAACACCTAGAAACCACAATCCCACATGAGTAATTATGGATAAACATACACTGCACCTAAGGATCATCAAAACTCATCCAAAATCATAAACCAAAAAAAATTATCTGTAGTAATTCAACAAGATAATAACAAAATAAAAACATTTGAAAAGGAAAAATCACTCACCACATGCTACAAACCAACAACCACTAGAACCAAAATATCGATGCAAGGGGAGGAGGTATGAAATATCTTACCAATGCATGTAGGGCTCGTACAGAATACGAGGAAATGAAATTTAGATAAACGAATAAGAATAGATTGATAATATAACTTAAAATCTGTAATCTTACTGGTTTCACATTGTGTAACCCTTACATGACATGAAATACTCACGTTTCTAAAAATTTCCTACTTTCAAAAAAAAATTCAGTTATATTGGTATTTGTTTATTACATGTCATTAATTGAATTTAGCTGACATGAATTTGTTTCATGTATCAACCTAAACTAATTTTTGATCCATGAATTCACCATCTATACAGGATATGAACAACCTTTAAAAATCATGTAAACATTACATGACATGAAATCTTTACTATAACACCACTGTAGATCCAGCATCCATGGATTTCCCTTAAGATTCCTACTAAACACCTCCATCAAAAAAAAACAAGAAAAGTAATGAGATCAGTAGGAACAATCCATTACATCAAATACCTCCAAAATTAATTTTACCCTCAAGAATCCAAACCAATTCTATAAGGAAAGTGGACCGAACAGCCACCTCGTGAGATCACTTTAATGGATCTCATTATTCCTAAAATAATACCATGATCCAAACCTTCCAAACCAAAAAACAACCAAAAATATCCCAAGACCTCATCACTACAAAAACACATCACCCCAACCATCAAATCCCTATGAAACCCAAACCTACAACAGTCACAACCAACTCACAACACCACCATGAACACACAAGTCATGGAATTTTATCCTCCTTGTCAATATAATATATGATCTTAGAAGCACTAACTTACCTGCATGGTCTTAATCATATTGTATTATATTTGGTCTTGATTATGAATTAGGTCAACCATTTTTCAAATTATGGAACATTATCACACATCATTGATCAAGGAAAAAGAACATATCATAAAACACAATGATCCAAACATCACATCACAAGTAAAAAAAGAAATGAAAACTAAAAATAGATCTAGGTATTGGGTATAAAACTATGCCTCTTAATCCCAAGTACTCTCTTCTAGGAAAATTTTCATCTGAAACACAAAACCCAAAGGAATGGGTCATCCTCAAAACACTTTATTCGGACAATCCTATGTCTACTAGACACTCCACGAATATAAGGTCATCCCCGATATCCAAATCTCCCCAATCAAGGACATGTGATTAATTGTGAAGATACTAAAAAAGATAAGATATGTGGAAGATGTCGTGGATCCTCTCCAGCTATGTTGGAAATTCCAACTGATAATACTCATCATAATCTCACCCAAAAAATCTAATGGGAACAACCAAATTGGGATAATGTTTAGTCGTTATACCAAACCTATGGTGCCCACGTCAAGGGGAAACATTCAAGAATATGTGGTCCCCAACCTCAGCCTCCAATGGCCTCCTCCTATGATCAAAATAAGACTTATGATGGTCATACACCTCTTTCACCCCATCATGAAAAAGATTCAACTTCTCTATCATGATCTACACCACATCATGATCAAGAATGACTACCTTTCCACCCTCCATCCAAAATAATAGAAAATGACATAGTTCCCTTAAAAAAGACACAAATGGGGCCGCACCAATGATCAAGTGATATAAATTTTTGTATGAAAACATGATTAAATTTAGGTTTCATTTACAATATCTACAAAAGTCCAGGAAACATTCCCACAACATAACCTCCAATTTCAGGATAGTCTGCACTGTCTTCCCATCTATATGAGTATGGAATGTTGTGTTGAGGCATAACTGAGTGCTAATATCATGCTATAATCCCCTCTAGATTTAGGTGGTAAAATACACATCCTAATCCAAGACAATGTAATTCATATATCCATTTAACCACACCACCTCACTCATATACATATTATCCAAAGTATACACTATACTTGACTCCTTGGTCACTAAAAAGTGGTTTAATTACATTAACCTATCCACAATAACCCATATAGCATAAAAAAAATCCGAGAGATCATTTTGGAAATATAAATAAAGACATAGATAATTCATCTCATTTTCTCTTGGGAACATCCAAATTCCCTAAGTGACCACAAGGTACATGATGATCGTCCCTTACTAGCTAGGAAACTGAACACTTCACCTAAAACTCCACTACAACCCATTTGATCCCATGAAACCAAAAATAAATCCTAAAAACATTGTAAATATTGTATACTCATGGATGTACCTACAAAGGTGAGATATTACACTCATAAAGGACTCCCTCATGCATCAATACCATAAGAAAAAACCTCCCATGAACAACATATGGTTCCAAACAACCTCTGAGTATCCCTCCAAAGCCTCATGATGGAAAACACGATCAAACTTCACCCCTTACTATGAGTCTCCAAATCGAGACTCCACCACTTTCAAAAGCAGAGGTGACTACACCATCATATGAAACAAAGAGACTTTACTATTATCCACCCTTGAATCTATGTTCATGGCCCCAAACTCATCCATTTCCCACCATGAATCCCTAAACTCCCTAACAACATCTTTATCTAACTTCCTACTAAGCGAATCAAAAAAAAATTCCATTTTTGAGGTATTATAAATTTCAAAATAATAATCTTGTAGAAACTCCATCCATATATACTGACACAAATTTATGTGACATTGAGAAAAGATATACCTCAAACTATTATGATTTGTGAAGACAAAAAGTTCTCCCTAATGAGGTACTGTTTCCATAACATTAGTTCAAATACCATCACTTCCAAATCCAGATCATGGGTGGCATAATTGCGCTTGTGGGAATGTAACTTTCTAGACCTATAAGATATCACTGCTCACTACTTCCTTAACACACATCTCAAGCCTAGACATTAAGTGTCAAAAAACACCTCAAACATCACACCCTCCCATAGAAACTGAATCACTAAAGCATGAAACAAATTACCCATTAGGAAATAAAATAATTTTTGAAAATGATAATTTCACACAAATTCCCAGTCTTTCCTAATAAATGTCATAATTGGAGCCACAAATTTAAGTAAATTAGGCACAAACCTCCAGTAATATCCAACATGTCCAAGAAAACAGTGAACCTATTATTCCTTCTAGGGTGATTCCCAAGAAATATCTACCTCAAACATTGATGATCTACAACCACACCCTTCTGAGACACCACATTTCTAGGGGAAAACATCTTTACTTTCTAAATATCACACATTGAAAACTTCCTAAATAGCTCATGGTGTTGAAGAACCTGTAAGGAAACTCTATGATGATTAGAATTATCTTCCTTTGACTTCAACTAGATCAATATGTCATGGATGAACATGACTAATAATTGGTCAAGGAATTCACACATCTTTAATTTCTTGAGTCACATGAAAATCACTAGTGCATTTGTGACAATGAATGAATTGAATACAATCTCAAAGTGTTTATACCTGTATCTGAAGACAGTATTTGGGATATCACCACACTTCACCCTCAACTATTAATATAAAAAATAAAAATCAATCTTAGAAAACAAAATCAACCCTCTCAGCTAGTTAAAAAGACCATATTTCCTCAGAAGAGGGTAATGGTTATATATATTCACCTAATTCAACCTCAGAAATATACAAAAAACCTTAGACTATCATCTACCTTCTTGGAGAACAACATTAGAGCACCACAAGGTGGCCCAATGTGTTGGATGACACCCTTATACATTAGATAAAATACCTGAATCCTAAACTACCACAGCTCATAAGGTTCCATATGACAAGGATACATCCAAATTATAGAATCAATTGGTTGTAAGTGTATCCTAAATAAAAAAATCACATCAAGGGGGTATCCTCACAACAACCTATAGCGAAATACCTAGGAACTTTTTCAAAGCCATTGAAACCTCGACTATCGTAGTGTCCTGTTAATCTACTGAAAACTTAGCCATTAATGAAAGAAGGGTCTCCACATGCTGATTGACCACCTGAAAACCCCACTCACCAAAGAAATAATATGCTTTCCTCCCACATATGTTAATGAGACTCCTATAGAAGTTGTTTATAATATCACTTATAGAATATATCCAATTAATTCCTTGAAAAAAAATCCTATCTCTATATCTATTGAAAAAAAATATCCCCATGAGACTGTTGTGGCCCTATCATTAGTCTACAACCCTGACACACATAAAAAAAGATAGTCTGGGATCTAACTACTATATTAAACACCTAGGTAATATTGAGCCTATCTATTTCTAGTCTGAGAGCACAAACTATAGTGCATGAAACAAGGCATTAAAAAGATGCTAAATCAATCAATATGAAAAGATGGGTACTACTCAAACTGATTGTACCTATGATTTTATCTAGCCCCTCCAGAACTTCCTACATTATTGTGTGGAAATGACCATTCATATATCCTCTTCCTCTATACTAAAGAACACCTCAATGAACATACTTAAGTCAAGGTCCATGAAAAAGAGGAAAATCTAGAAGTCAGCCTCAACTCGCTCCATCTCCCCTCTGTATACATAAGATTTCTTCCATTGATGCAAAGATGATCTCACCGAAAAATTCTACTGAGGCTAGTGTTGATTTTATCCACCTACACCAAACTAAACTCTATGAACCAATGGTAACTAGTTTTGGTGATGGAAAAAAACCCACAAGCAAAATAAATTATCATACTATCTCCTGGAAAAGAATGGTATCCACTAGCCCCAAAAGGATGAACAAGAAACTGATAAAGTCAAATGCCTATAGTTTGAAGCCTCTAAGGTCCTAGTTACCAATACCTACCACTGATTACTCTTCTCCTTAGGTTAACCTTCAAATTACCCCTTATGGTAAGCCTCCTCATGAGCACATCCACATGATCACCTCTTCCTTATTATGAACCACCATATATGTTTGCAATGTAAAAGGATTAACTTAATACTAGATAAAAGGATAGAGTACCTCCCCAAGATGTCTCACATGAGACTCCTTATCTGGAAAATGATCCAAGGAAAACATAGAAGGTTCTTAACCTTGTTTCCAAACTCTCACACTGACATACTCCCCTATCAAAGAGAAAATATATTATAGCTACATACTACCTTCATACTCAACAAAAGGTTATCTAGCCAAAAATATTTCTAAAATTATACCCATGAAAATTATCCCTCCTTCTATTCACCCATATATAGTGTCCACCACTAACATGTATCTTTTGGAATTTTACTAATTTCCAAAGGGTCCAAGTACTAAAATGGGGTCCAGATCATACTGAAATTTATCTCGAGATCCTCAAGGTAACTCTATATCTCCACATCTGAAAAAATACAGTCATACTTACCTAAAACCTACCACTAAAAAGTGCGCAACACCTTATAAAAATCATAATCCAATTATTCTAGAAATAAGTTTATGATGATAAACCAGATCATATTACTGAACGTCAACTTCCTGGTCCACACACGAATGATGAATATGAGACACAAATGAAAATAAAATAATAATTTTCTAAGCCAAGTTAGTATGTAATTTTATATAGATTCATTTTAATTTAGCTTATTCATTTTTAACCTTAAAAACTAAATTAATAAAACAACAAAAATCATCATGATTCATGTACCTCACTTTGGTGTTTATAATGAAAACATGTCCACATCACTTGGATATTCAATAATCTCAATGTTCTTTCACTAGATGATAGGGGTACTAACATTCTGTGTATTATCCATCCTTCCTTGACCCATGTCATGCACCAAGGTTAATTCACACAGTTTTCCTACCAACCCTTCCAATCCTCACTATCCATAACTCTAAAATCCATCCTATCCCTCAAACAAAAGCTTATATACCACTCTATCATGAACCATCTCTCCAAATATACTATAATGAGGGGACTGACATAATGACACCAAGTCTTGTCTCAAGTATCCCCCATGTTGGAAACTAGCGCTGAAGGTATAAATATATCATGAAATGGGAGGAGATAAGATGAATTATCTAAAATTAAGACCACGATGTAATATAAAAAATAATCCAAAACTATCCCACATGAATGAATAAAAAAATGATACAAAATAAAGAACCCAAAATTAAATACCCAAAAGAAAAAATAAAGTAGGAAGACAAAAAATATCCCTAGATCTAAGCTAGTAATATCTAGAAAGGTCTATATATTCCTCTGGGAAATCTGAAAATCATTTTATATACGCAGGGTGAGAATAAAAGTATATGCAATAGGAAATCCAAAGTCTCTCGTGCGCATGTGAAAGAAGCATACTAATGAAACTAACAAAACCAACAACGACTATATAGGTCAACTATCCATTCCAACCTCACCGAGGCATGCTATACAAATAAAGAAACACAAGTATAATAAAATAATAAGAATAATATAAATAAAGTGTACCTCGTACTTTATTCCAACATATTTTTCACTCTCAAACCCAAACATTGTACATCATGGAGCTCCCATATATTCCAAATTAAAATACCACCGCCCCATATAACAGTCACATCACATCTCGCATGAAAAGACCTATGTTGTTGCCCCACAACATGGTCATATCTCATCTCTCACATAGAAACCTAGGCCATCACATCAAAACTATAACTAGAGTAGTAGGTTATCATGAACATGAAGAACATAAACCTTGTTCCCTCCTCCAATTATGCATGAACCCCACCATAATCCTCCTAACCACACATTCATACAATATCTTTCCTGATAAGAAATCAGACAAAGACACCCATTCCATCAAAAAGTGAAAAAATAGACCTTCAAACATCCCAACCAGGGAATATATAATCTCCTAAAAGAGAGAGAATGAAGTAGAGGGTAACCCACCATCAATCCTCATCATCGGGATGTGGGAAAAACACCCCCATATGACTATGCTGACCTTGATGTATAGTGATATATGTGGGTGGGGTTGATATAGAAATCAAAAAGAATATAAAAGTATATATATTCTTCCACACACAGTCCAAATCTACAGGTTCATAACCAAACACTAACCAACTACCAACGTTTTGACATTTACTGCCACAAAAAATTGCTTAACACCACACAAGGCACAAGCCATATTTTACATTTAAAACCAATTTAGTTACCCAAATAATTAATTTAATTGTTAAGCATCATCCACATTTAACCAAACATCCCATCATTTATTTTTTCATTAATAATCTCCATACCATTGACCAAACTGATTCCCAACTATTTCAATAATAATTAAAATAATTATTCCATCACTACCCATGTATGTATCATAACACAACCACACATCACATGTAGCTCATCATCACAATCATACCATAAAATCCTATCCCCACAATAACAACCAAATAAACCACCATCACACCACCCCAAAAGCACAAATAAATAATTATCAACCTGAAAACCAAAAAACACAGCCAAATAACAACCAACTAACTAACCTAAAAGCATGGAAAAACAATCACTACCTCGCCACCCAAAAATCAAACAAAAAAACCACCACCTCACCACTCCAAAAGCATGACCAAACAACCACCACCTCAGCACTCCAATATCATGTCCAAACAATCACCACCTTACCACCCCAAAAGTGTGCCCGAAGGACCACCACCTCATAGCCTCAAAAGAATGGAAAAAACAACCCATCATCCCAACATCACATCATAAACACACATTGCCACACCACAAGAATGGCCACACATAACAACACATCAAAAACCGTTTTACAAATTTAGAAATGGGGATTTTATCACATTTACCTATATTTTAGGGGTGTAATCACTCAGTCCATAAATCCTATAGAAACCATTTAATTATCAAAATATAATTGGTTATATAATTTTCATTATAGGGTGATGTATCAATAATAAAAAAACTTATTAGTCACAAAACATATAATATAGAGCAAATAAATCTCCCAATGACCACAAATTTTAGTGGGGATTCAAGCTTATATAATCCCTCATATCACAATAATATCAATTTTTTAAAATCATAAGAAACATTACACATTACGAGCACCAATTTAAATTATCCAATTATTTATCTTTGATTAATCCAACACAACTACCTCCAATTGATAAGAAAGTGTAAACCCTTCCCGTATGATACCCAATAATGAGAAATGAGGGATTATATACCTCAAAGATGATTTTAAAACTTATTATGCAATGTAGGGTGTAAAGAAATTCCCAAAAAATATAACCAAATATGGTAAAATATGGATCAACCTACAATAAAATCTAGAATAATTAAAAAATTTCCCTACTTGCACAAGAAAAACGTAATTTCAGTTAATCGATAAGAGAAAAATGAAATAAATACATGGGGAAATGGGAAAGCAGTCAAATGAATGAGAATTAGATAAGAAAAAAACATAAAACTATAATATTTCTAGTTTTACGTTGTTTAACCATTACATGTTGTGAAATACTTGGTTTTCTAAAAATTTATAGCTTTTTCTAAAAAAATTAATTGCATCAACAATTATTTATTACATGTCATGAATTTCATTTATATGTTCTATATTTTTTTCATGACTCAGCCTTATCTGATTTATAATATGTGAATTCACCAGCTATAAACGTATTTTACCACCTTTACATGTCATGTAAACATTACATGACATGCCATGAATTCTTTACTGCAACACCCTTGCAGATCTAGCCTCCATGGATTCTCCTCAAGTATCCTCTAAAAAAACTAAAATACCCAAAACTAGCAATATAACTTACCAAGAAGGAACAAAACATTACAGTATAAATGAAATATAATGTAAAAATCACCAAAAGACATGAAATTGTATCGTTTGCCAATGTCACACCATTTGTATCAATTAATACTCAATAAATGAATCAATGTTCTTGTTCGACTACCCAATTTCATGATTAAAATCAAATATACCTTGTTCGAGTTTTGAAAAAATGCCTTTATTTACCTACTCATCAAATCATTTTAGATGATATATATAAACATCCTCTTATAAATCATCCTAAAGGAAATAATTCTTAACATAATTTTACTCAAGAAGTAAATCCTCTAATGAAACATCACTATGAACTAGCCTAATGTTGGTGAACTTTATTACATGTTAATTTGTTTATGGAAATACTACCCTTACTTATTTTGAAATAATTTCACAAAAAACATTTAGTTATATCTCCTCTTACCGTCATGTTATTCCTTAAATTAATATTCTTATTTTTTTTACTATGAAATCTTTCACTATGGGAGTTGAGTTATATCCCATGTAATTATTATAGAAGTAAGATATCTCATCCTTAACAATCATTTGCCACTTTCTCAAATTCATTATCTATATTAATTCAAAAAATATTTCTAATTATCCATTAATAGTAAATAATAAATTATTATAATTATGAATACTTATATATGGATATTCTCACCCTATTTGATCTCTTTAAATGTACTTGAGGAACATAATTCATTGGTTATGGTGTAACATGATTTGGTACACATTAAAACTCTTCTTCATCTTAACACCATGATTCCCCAATCCCATATTCAGTTTCAACTTCATTAAAGTACTTATAAATGAATCCTTAATTAAATATTATATTCAATATTCTTATAATATTCTCATTCCATTAATCCTATAAGTTATGTCAAAACTCCTCATCACAATATCCAATAAAGAAGCACATAGAAAACATAGAATAATGATTTACACTTGCATTAGAATCTATAAGAACATATGAAAAATAGAAAATAAATCATAAATTGGAGAGTCATATATATTTTCATGGATAGATCTCCTAGAGTAGAGGTTCTATTGCAATAACCCAAATATTTTCTACTTTTAATAAAGTAATTTTTGGCTCTCATTTATTTATATTATAACTTATATTTTAAGCACATAAAAAGACTTATATATTTTATAATAACACTAAAAATCATGGGTAAATATGACCAATAAAACTGGAGATATACACATGGAGAAAAATACATTAACTAAAAGAAACTCTATAGGTTTGAATTCCTCCATAAATATTTCCTTTTCCATAAAGATTATAAAAATAAAGAGAAGTGTTAAGAAAATAGTAGACATTATCAATGGATGTGTAAGAAATCTTATATGTTATTTAGTGGATGATGAAGAGATAATGATGGTGTATATATATGGAGATAAGGATTTTTGGTATTAGGAAAAATGGCCAATCTGGACAGTGGGAATTATGACCAGTATTCAATAAGATAATTGGTCATTATTATTATTGTCACAATAAAGTGACAATGGGGATTATTTTATGATTATTTTTTAGAATACATAAGAATATTTAATTTACATTAAAATTATTTTTTATGGTAAAAATAAATTTCATTTTTATGAAATTATCTTAAAAATTATTTCATATGATAATATAAAGTATCAAATTCCTATATATGTTTTATAACAGTCGGAATGTTATCTATGTAATAGATACTGTTAATTTTTAATAAATAAGGTTTTTATTTTAATAGTAAATTATAATATTTAGAGTATTATTTTGATAAAATAAATATCATTTCTGGATTTAAAACATTTAAATTAACTGAGGATTTATTTTTGATAATTTTCTAAAAAAATAGATTATTGGGAAAATATTGAAAATATATTTTTTATTTATGAATTCCCACAAATCCTTTTATATAATCATGATATAAGAATTAATTCAAATTTATTTATACCACTCCTTTAAATGTATATATTTAATTAATAATCATAATACATAATGTGTTACATTTGAAAACATATGCATATCATTTTGAAAACCATGATCTTATCTTTTCTAAAATAATTGTTTTTATGAGATATATGTGTATTATATTAGAATTAGTTTTTTTAATTATTTAAATTGAATCAAGTGTATTAGATTTCATAATTGGAATTATAAGGTCCCAATTAGGTAATATTAAAAATATTATTTTTAGTAACAAAAAATCTACCAATGTTAGAAAAAGAGTAACAACAATATATGTAAAATCATATAAAAGTTAAAATCATAAGACAAATAAAAAAGAAGAGTTTAAATTAGTGTTTGAGTTATTACTCATCCCTAACCAAAATTACATATTTTATTATAAACCAAATTCATTGAAATTAATTCCACCCCAAATTGGTTAGCATTAATGATAGAAAAATTATTATTTAATCCCTTAAAACTACCCCTCCTCAAGTAACAATACCCAAATTCCCTCCTCCCTCTCTACAATAAAGGATATTTATCATGAATAATTTATCAATTAACCTATATAGAGTCTCTAAAATGTGATTATATAGTTATAATTAGTCTTTATCATGCTTTATGATTCATCCTCCCAAGGTAAGGGATCTCTTCCTTCACTTTTTCAATTCAATTATTTCTTTTGTATAAGTATTTTGATTCCTAATTTATTATGTTGTAATGTGTTAATTACCCCAAAATACTGTATATTTGATATCTAGTTAATAACATATTTATTTTACTTATCATTAAAAAAATTACAAGGTCCCTTTTGTATATGTATTATGTTTTCAAAATCAACCCTTAATTTTACATTCCATATTTTCCCATCATGAATAGCCAACCCTATTTTCATTCAAGAGTATCAAAATTATCTGACTCATTATCGTTATATAAGGATTCTATATTTTATATGTGTGTATCTTATATATATACCTAGCTAATTCTTCCTTCCTTTTATGGGGTAATGTATTCCTTATATTTATTCCTTAAAAGAATTATGTAAAATATCATTTTATTATTATATGAGGAATGATTATTGAAAAAATTTATATATGTGCGTAATTATATTATTTAAGACCAATGATTGATTTCCTTATGTGGAACACGTAATCATGAACATGTTATTATGGGTGCAGCCATATTGTAACATCCCAAGTAAGTAATGAATAATAGATATTTTTATCTATGTCTATTAGTGAATTAGATAGTGTTTTAGAGGCTTAAAATGATAATAAAACCAATCTTAAGCATGGAATACACTAATATTTTTAAAAGATTGTTTTACTACCTTTTTATGGAAAACCATATTTAAATATGTCTTTTGACAATTTTATAAGCTATGATTGTCGAAATAAACTTATTCTTTATTATTGGGACATCAAAATTTACTTTGTGTTAATTTTTGGTATTTTTCTGATAAAGTTCATTTTTAATGAATAGTGAAAAAATATTGTATTTTAATTCAAAACCTCTTTTTAATCTAATTTATTTATATGATTAGATTATCTTTTGAATATGTTTTAAAGTAAAATTAGAATATACTTTTACCATTTAATCCAATGGTGGTCGTTGGAATCAATTTCACTTTGAAATTGAACTTAAACTAGTGTCAATCTTTTGATACTTATTGTTTCATAAAAACTCGCAATTTGCTCTGATAGCGGGAATTAATTATTAAATTAATTAACGTGACTTATACGATTTGAATTTTATAAAATAGACATCATTTTTGAATTCAGAATATCAAATATAGCTTAGGGCGAAGTTTTGATATTTTTTCTGAAAAACTTCAATTTTTGATGAATAGTGAAACCACTAAGTGGTAGTTAAAGAAACTGATTTTTCGTTTAAATGAAATTTTACCACCTCTGTGATTTGATTTTCAAAAATGTGGTTCAATGTCATTAAGAAGTAAAATGTGGTTAAATGAGATTAAAATAATTTTTTTGGTGAATAGTAACTTTTATGTTTTTAATCGCAATTAGTGGTAATTAGTGCAGTTTAAGGTAAAAATAATGTTTTAATAGTATGAGATGAGCTTGAAACATGTCCTACCCTCATTTTATGTGTCATGGCCGACCAAGAAAATCCATGGGTCAACTTGGGGACCCCATGGAGCCACTTTGGTTGGGAAATGACATAAATAACTTTTTATTTAATGAAAAAGTAAAAATGACACAAACATAATATGTTTTACGAAAACAATTTTTAAATGGAGTTATACATGACAAATTTTTGACTATAAATATTAATTTGAAATCTAAGAAGATTTCCTACATCATATTATTTTTTTTTATAATTTTTAGACTTTAAATAAATTAAATTATTTATGACATCATGATGATGCAGCGATTACCTCATTAATAAAGGATTTAAATAAAATGAGAAGATAATGTAAAATCTATGACCTAAAAATGTACAAAACCTATTGGGTGGGTGTATTTAGAACCCTTATCACCTTATCCTTGAATTATATCAATGTGGGACCTTTTAAATTCGAAACTCATTTTCAAATAAAGTAATATTTCTTAACTTTCCAAGAGTGCCCCTCCTCTCCTCTTATAAAAGGCCCCCACCTCTACCTCCTTACCCACACTTCCAAAGCCTTTGTCTCGGCAAAAACCTGCCCATTTTGTCACTAAACTTTCTTATATTACTCCTTGAAGCCTCACTTTGGGCAGAAAGCTTCCCAAGGAAGCCTTTGAGCTCAAATCTAAGAGAGTTACCCGATTTTAAGGTAATGTCTTCTTTTGAGTACTTTTGTTTTATTTTTCTTCTCCAACCCCCTAAACTCTTTGTATTATTTTCTTTTGTAACAAATCCAGTATCCTAAATATACTAGGATGTTGTTATAAGAAGGATTCGAGCTACACTTACACACACCTATATCTAATGGTTAAAGAACATACTGTTTCCGTGGATGGCGAATTTCTGCCTCCCGAAATGATGATTGTTCAACATTATTTTATCACCTTCAAAGGTGGCCATTAAGATGACACTATATTTATATATGATATATAATATGTTTATGTTTTCCTTAAGCTTCTGTATTTTTCATTTTGGGCATACCTTTATGGTTTCCATTATGGGTAAACGCGATATCTTCATTTAAGGAAGTGCGGACTACCGCCCCCTAAAAGTGATGTGATTCATTAATGACATATGTGGGACGTATAAAGGATGGATTTAAAGTTATTATATATGATGTTATACTGGAATTATAATATACCTCTATATCATTATTATTTCTTTCCATTAAAGTATGAGATAGAAATGAAAGTAGCGTTCATGCGTACGTACGACTTACCGTCTCCATGAACGGCGCATTTCATTTCTTATCCCCAAATGTAATGTACTATTAAAAGTACATGTATATAATGGATATATATAATTAATTATACATCTAAATGATGAATATAATTCTGGAATTAAAATATACATACCTCTCATTTAGTTTTAATTCTATTAATATGACATAGAAATGAAAGTAGCGTTCATGCGTACGTACGGCTTACCGTCTCCATGAACGGTGCATTTCATTTATTACCTCTAAATGATTATGTAATATTATAAATGCATGTATATACTAGATATATATTATATATACATCATGATTATAATTCTGGATATAATGGATACATTGTAATTATAAAGGGTTTATTTTTGACTCAAGTACTAATGATCTTTAAAACAACCGTTATTAACTTAAATAATTACATAGTGTTAATGACATGGAAATAAGTGATATAAAAGGAATAATTAACTTAAAAAAAGGTTATTAAGAAAGTATAAATTAACTCAAGTTTATTATTCAGGACATTAAAGAACGATCGAGTCAAGTCGGACCCGAGGTATGGGACTTCGTCTCAATCTCCTTTCATTGAGGCATATTTTGTTTTATACACAACCTTCTTTTATACGGTGTATAAACCCCTTTTAATTTTACGTTTATCCAAAAGGAATCTTTTTTATACGAAGTATTTTACTAAACGACAAAAGGGAATGTTTTGTCGTACGTATGCGGCGACAACGATTTCTCCACCGCCGTGACCATTATTTGAGTTTCAGCTTCCTCTACAAGCCATACCTTCTTTTTAAAAGAAAAATAAATACCATGTTTTACTTTTATTTTATTTTGGTAATTGAAAATGGATTTCATAATGTTTTTATTACATCAATGTGTTGTATTGATATCTCGTGATTGAAATGGGGAAATGTTATGTTTCCTTTGTCCATGTTTTATGTGATACGATTATGTTGAGGTTCTTGGTCATTATTATGAAGACGGGTGGTTCTGTGATAAAATAAAGGTGGGTGATCCCGATATAGCTCTCCAATGCATTGGGTAACATGAAGGAGTGAAACGTTAAGGTTTCTCTGAAGAGATTTAGGGGATATACTGTGATGGGTATTCCAAACGTAACCAAGAGGGTTACTCCCTACGTAAGAATGTTATGAATGCCTCAAGTTACCTTTATGTCTTATTATTTCTATGATTTATTCCTGATTTGATGAGGTATGTTAGAGTGCTTATGTTTTTTGGGTAAATTATGATCTCATTCTTATGTATATATGTACCCATGTTTCCTTTCCATATTTTTATATCCGTTACTGAGCTTTTTATGCTCATCCCATGTTTTTTGAAATGTTTTTCACAGGTCAAGGGAAAGGTACATGATATGATGATAGTGTCAAGGAAGTGTCAAGAAAGAATCCATGTTTTATTTTAAATATGTTTCCATTGATGAGAATGAAGAATACTATCTTTATGTAACCACTTTGTTTATATGTGGAATGTAATGCAAGTTTTATGATCTAATTCTCTAAAACTCTAAACCTGAAAAGATCCTCATTGTGTAATCTTGTAATAACTCAATATTAAGTAAGGTTTAAGGATGGGGCCTTATACATATATTTATCCAATGCATTGGGTAATGTTTTTTTCTCATGAGACAATATTTATGGGAGTAATGTGTCAACCAAATTCTTGACATGAATTTGTCCACCAAGTGATGTTATCTTGGTGGTTAGCCTTGACTTATTATTATATCATGTTTTATGTTTCTACCAATTTCTAATCATTCTATTATCTTATGATTCCAATATTATGTTATACCTCTGTTTGTTTATTCATGAACCTCATCTTTATGATATCATGTTTTTGTCATTTGACTTACATGTTACGCTTCATTATCAAGTTTACTCCCTTAGTGTGCTTTATAGATAAACCCTTTATTTTATATATTCCATAGGTTATCCTATGTAGTTTTAGGATATCAATGATATTTATGATTTCAATATAAATAATATAATAGATATATTGTTTTTTAGTTTCATATTGATGATTTATATACATTGTATTCCAAAAATACTAGGCCTCTCAATCCTTTTGATATAATTATTTAATATTTTTGTTAAATATTTTGTAATAATATGTGTAAAATATTTGTACTCTATAGTTGTCATAATAGGATAATTTAGTTATTTTTGGGGATTCAGACTAGAACACTTTAGTGAGAAACCTAGGGATAAGTCTATATATTGGAAAAATATACTAGGATTTTGATGAAGTATAGAGTAAATGGTTTCCATGAAAATACATCAATGTTGGGAATATCCATGTAGAATTTGTTTTTTCTCTGATTCATTTTGGTGTAACAACTTCAAAAATAGTTGATCGAGTATAAACTAATTATCATCCCAATTCATGGTGTATGGTCCCTTACTATGCACCTTTTTTAACACTCCCATGTGACATGCTTTGAAAAATCCCCAAACTATTTAGGAACCATTATGATGGAATTAAATAAATTTTTAAGTTAAAAAACATAATAGGAAACATTAACATGGGTAACCTTGATTTAAACCTAGTGAATAAAAAGTTAGTATTTAAATTTCATGAATAAGTTATTATTTTTATGTTCATAGTTTCCCTTTTATAAGTTTACTAGTTTATTTATTCTCATAAAATGTGCATTTTTTTTAGTTAATGGAGAGAAAGAGGATGAACCATTCCAATAACCAACATGATAGGAACTGGGATAATTTCCCAAAGGATATGAAAAAACTTATATGAGTGGGATCTATGAACATCAAGGCAGTACTAACTCATCTAAATCAAGTTATGAATAATAAACTAAATCATGTGGAACTCCTTTTTATCCTATGAAATATAATGTTTCGATCATGTCCTTTTTATGAAAAAGTCATCCTATATTTTCTAGATCTTATGATCCCATATTCATAGAGAAATGGATTGACATATTTGAGAAGATATTCTCTATCATTTAATTCTTAGAATAAGAGAATTTTTATTAATTTTTATTTATCACATGGAGGGGGAATCTGATCCATGATGGAAAATGATCAAAAAAATAAATCCAAAAGTGGAAATTTATTCCATAGAATGGGAAGGATTCAGTATTTTTTTCAATAATCTTTTTATTGAATTATCTATCATAAAATAGAGGAGTTTCTTGAATTGAAGCAAGATGAAGATGAGTGTATCATAAAGTATGAGGAAAAATTCATAATACTTTCATGGGATGCATATGGATTCATCATAAACATCGTATATAAGATGAAACCCATATGTTGTGGAATAAATATGAGTTTATAAAAATACATGGTGATTTTAAACTTTGAAAGATATGAATATATTGTCCATTTTCCCTTAAATGTCATGATAGATATTGAAATATCTCAAGGGGTTCATGGGATGAGATATAAGAAGTACAAAATGTAATTTTCATTAGGAGTATTAATGGATAAATACCATAGAGGAAAAAAAACCAAATTACCACATGTCAAAATTGTGGGAGGAATCATCCTAGAAACAATCCAAATTGTACTAGGAGATTCTTTAATTATGGAGAAGAGGAGCATCAAGATTATCAATACCAAAGTAAAATGAAGAGAAACAATAATGTGATGAAATAAAAGATACTTTTGATCAAAACTAAACCTAAAATATAATGATTAAACTATATGGAGTATAGAAATTATATAGACCAATTACCTAAGATAAGGGTTTTAAAAAACAATCAAGCACTATAACCTCCAATTCCTAGAGAGAAATTACGAACATATGACAAAACTAATTCTTAGGTGTATCATGAAAATGGTTTGGTGATAGGTACTCCAATTATTCATTCAATAATAGTGAATTCATTTTTTGATTTTAGTTCTATGAATTTATTTATATATTTCTATTTAGGAATAAATATTTAAACACCACCTCAAAATATGGGTGTTGAGATATTTGTGAGAACTAAAATATAATAAATTATTGTATCCCATTTATATAAATCCTCCATGGTCAATGTTTATGATCTGACCCTCTAATAAAATCTTATCCTACTTCCTCTAATGGAGTTTTATTATATATTAGGCATGGATTGATTTTTCTTCTATAAATAAAACATCATATATTGGGAGAGGGTTATCAAAGTTCACATGCCGAGTCATCCTATGATTCTATATAATGGTAAGGATGTATATAATTATCCTTTAGGTTTTTCATCTGAAGTGTGTATATTATTTATTTCTCAGAAAGAATATCAAGCTCAAATGATGGAGATAAAAGATATAATCATGTTTAAAGACATTCTATTGTGAGAGATTGTACTAATGAATTCCCTGAAGAGTTTTACAGTGTTCCTCCTGATTGAGTGGATGAGTTATAAATTTATCATATACCTGGATATCTTCCAAGATCAAATAATCCTTAAAAATGTCCCCCATTGATACATATTAACCAAAGAATATGTTATTGAGAAACTAAAAAATGGTATTATACAACCATGTTATTCAATTTAGGGTGTGCCGATTCTCTTCATCAGGAAGAATGATATGTCAATGTGCCTCATTATTGGTTATAATGATAAAAAAAATCACAATAAAGAACAAATATCCCTATACATGGATAGATTTTGTGTTTGATCAAATATTTAGTGCATAATATTTCTCTAATGTGGATCTTTTTTTTAGGATATCACTAATTAATAGTAGGGAAGAGAGATATTTCCAAGACATCCTTTTGAACATGTTATAGATTGTAAGAGTTTATAGTGATTCCCTATGGACTCACTAATGCTCTAGAAATATTTATGGAGATAATGAATATATCCTTTATATATTACATCGACAAATTTTTTTGTAGTATATTGAGATGATATTTTAATATACTTAAAAATAAAGTAGGATCATGGGTAACATTTTATTACTATGCTTAAAACCTTGTAAAAGATGAAGAAATGATAAAATTATTTTAAATTTGTGTTCTAGATAGAAAAAAGTATCACCATTAAGGGGATATATTTAGACCATTTTATGATAAATACTATTTTAGAGTGGCCTATGACAATATCTATAATGATGATCTATAGTTTCCTTAGACTAGTCGGGTATTGTTGATGATTTGTGAGAAAATTATCATGATTTTCAAACCCACCAACCTTATTAAATATAAAAGGTGTAAATTTTTTTATAGACCTTTTATATCTAATAGATATTTATATAGTTTCAAATGTGTCTTATCACTACACAGATTCTCACAATACCATCTAGTGGGGAAATATTTATAGTATACATCGATGATTCAAAGAAAAAATTGGGCTATGTACAAATGAATAATAATAGAGAAATAACCTACACCTTAAGGTAGTTGAATATTTGTGATTATAACTATAAAATGCATGATCTAGAGTTTTTGGTAGTAATATTCTTGTTGAAAATTTGGCATCATTATCTTTATGGGGAGAAGTTTAAAAAATATATGGATCATAAGTGACTCAAATATATTATCACATAGATAGAGATTAATTTGTGGTAGTGAAGATGGTTAGAGATGGTCTATGATTTCTCAATCCAATACTCTCATAGGGAAAACAATAATGTGGACGATGATCTATGTATGAAGGATCTAGAAACCAACCAATGATGTTAATTCATATAGACCCAATCATATTGGACATGAAAATAATGTACATAGAAATAAAAAAAGAAGGAACATCATCATTAAATTCTCTAATATTACATAAATATACCTTATTGAAAAGATAAAGGAATCTAAAATAGGTGATGTGGAAATATATAATATGGTGGAAGCTATAAGAAAAGGGAAAGCCTTTGAGTTAAAAATTAATAAAAGAGTTGTAAGACTTGGTTTCTGATTATGTGTACCATCAAATCATGAGATAAAGAGGGTGCTATTTAATGATGTACATTGATCAAAATTTTCCATCCACCTAGAGAACATAAAGATGTATCAAGATCTATAAGAAAAAAATTGTTTGGACAATATAAATAATGATATCACTAAATAAAAATCATTTTATATAGTATATTATAAAGTGAATGTCAGAAGAAAATATTCTAAGGGGAGAATAAAAACATTACCCATACCAACACTAAAATGGGAAAACATAATCATGACATTTTATAATGTTTTTCCAAATACATCCATAAGAAATAATGCTATATGTTTTGTAGTAGAAAATATTACAAAGACTTATCTCTTCATTTCAATTCGTAATGACTTCCCTCTTGATCAAATTGGAAGGATAAAGATAAGAGAAGTGGTAAGGATGCATGGAACACCACTATCAATAGTATTTGATCAAGACCTAATATTTACATATATGTTGCTAATAAATCTCCAACATGATCTAATAAACAAGATTAATTTTAGTATAAATTATTATATCCAAATAGATGTCAAATTTTAGTGTAAAATCTAGAATCTAGAATAATTGTTGAGATAATGATTGACGAGAATCAACGAAGTTTGAGAAAAACATATTTCTATGGTTGAGTTCTCATACAATAATAGTTTCCCCTCAAAAATCTTAATGGATCCTTATGAATCCCCTTATGAGAAGATATAAAGAACACCTATGTGTTGGGAAGAGGATGGTGAAAAGAAGTAATTGGGACCTAAAATAGTCAAGGGAATGGTATAAAAGGTTAAGGCCATTTATCATCACATCAAGGATGCTCATACTCAATTGAGGATCTATGCAGAAAATCATCGACTAGGCTTGCAGTTTTATGTTAGAGATAAATTTTTCATCAAAAAATTTCCAAATAAAAGAGATATGTGATTTTGGATGATGGGTAGGCTATGTGCCCGATACATTAACACATTTGAGACTATCGACCATATCAAAGTTTCGGCTTATCAGCTAGCACTCTTACCTCCCATTTATCAATAAAACAATGTATTCCTTGTATCTCTATTATGTATGTACATACAAGAACCCATTCATGTACTGAAATGATAGATGATATAGTGGATAAATGATCTATCTTATGAGGATAAGTCAATGATGATATTATACCATAAAGATAAAGTACCATGGCACAAGAAAACATAACTAGTCAATGTACTATAGTTAAACCATATGTATGATGAGGTGATGAGGGAACTAGACGAATCCCTAATACAAAATTACCCAGAATTGTTTTTACATTGTGTGTAAAACAAAATCTTATGGGACAAATTTTTTAAGGGGGAGAAGATTTTACTGACCTATAAAATATTCTTCTTTTAATAAAATAACTCAAGAAACTCAACACATTTTTAATGCATCTTACAATAGAAACACATAAAAGGAATTGTAAATTTCACAAGAACATTACATGTCATGTGTAAATATGGACACAAAAACTAATAACAAAAATGGGATATAAAAATGGATGAATAGTACATTTACTAAAATAAAATCCATGGGCATGAATTCCTTTATGAATATTATCCTTCCATAGAGATCGTAAAATGAAATAAGAGCGTTAGGAAAATAATTTAAGTTTTCAAAAGATGTATAAGAACCTTATTAAGTGAAGTAGTGAATAATGAAGAGAGAATAAGGTGAATATATGAGACAAAATATGGTTTTTTGGTATTAGGAACATTGACCAATATGTATGATGAGCACTATGACTAGTAATCAAAATGATATCTTGTTATTATTATTACTTTTACAATAAAGTGAGCACTAGGATTATTTTATGATTATATTTTTTTGAAATTATAAAAAAATATTTATTTTCCATTAAAATTATTTTATTTAATAAAGATAAATTATATTTTACTAAAATTATCTTATAAAACACTTTTAGATGATAATATAAATTAATGAAGTCCTAATTAATTTTTATAATGGAGAGAATGTTTTTTATGTAATAAAAATGATTAGTAATTATGGTTTTTTATTTAAAAGAAAAATTATCACATTTATAGTTTTATTTTGATAAAAAATTTAATTTTTTGATTTAGAATATCATAATTATCCTAGGAGGATTTTATAGTAATTCTATAAAAAAATTGTTTCTTGTTAAAATGTAAAAAAAATTTTTTATAAGAAATACTATAAATCCTATGATATAATCATGATATGATCATGAAATAAAATTTAATAATCCTTATTTTTGTTGAAAACTTATTTAAGTCATAAACATAATACACAATGTGTCAAATTTAGAAACAAGTGCTAATCATTTTAAAAACCATAATTTCTTCTTTTCTAAAAACATGTTTTTTATGAGATATATTCATATCATACTAGAATTAATTTTTCTCACTTTTATTAATTAAATAAAGTAAAATGGATTTAATAATTTCATTTATAGTGTCCAAATAAGGTAATAGTATAAATTTAGTTTTTTGGAATAAAGAATTACCATGGTAAAAAATTGTTACGTAATTTGTGAAAGATAATGTAAAAGGTTTAAATTAAAAGGTAAAAGCATAAGATTTCTAAAAATGAAAAATTAAAATGGGTGGTTGAGGTTTTTTCATCAATAACCAAACATTTTAACATTTATTTTCAATCAAATTGATTTAAATTAATTCTAACCAAAATTGGTTAGCCTTAATGAAAAAATAATCATTATTTAATCCTTAAAAAAACACTAAAAAATCTTAAATACCCCCATTCATTCATAAATCCTCAAAATAAATCTATTTACGGTAAATAATATATGAATTATTCTATTAATATTCTATTCAAGGTGTTTATATGGCTCTAAGGAGTATCTCTATAACTTTAAGAAGCATCCTCCCAAGGAAAGGGATCTCTTCCTCCACTTTTTCAATTCCATTACTTCATTTGTATAAAGTTTTTTACACCAAATTTATTATGTTTTAAAATGTTTAAAAACACATCCATTATTTTATATTTGATGTATTATTAATTGTTTTTTCCTATCCCTATCATTAAACCAATTATAATGTCACATTTGTGTACTTGTTATATTTTCAAAATTAACCCTTGATTTCCCATGAAATATTTTCACATATAAAATACCCAAAAATATTTTTATTCAATGGTATTCACTTTGTATCTATATTTGATGTTATATAAAGATTTTAAATTCTTATATATTTATCTTACATATATACCAAACTTATTTTCCCTTCCTATGATGGGGAAATATATGGCTTAAGTTTATTTCTCAGATTCATTCTCTAAAGTCTCCTTTGACTGTGGCATGAGGTAAGATTATGCCATCCATTTCTCTCCATTGGTAACTATAATTCTTATGAATTATATTTTTTACATCTATGGAACGCATAATCACATACATGGTATGATGGGTTCCCCGAGATAATGCTCCAATGCATTGGGTAATGTCTTTTCACATGATATTATATATATGGGATTAGTCATTGAACCTAACCCACGATGGGTGTAACATCCCAGGACTGACTCATTCATAAGTAACCAAAACTGGTTGGATACATGGCCTCAAGCATGCCTACCCATATAATAGAGGCTTTCAAATAGAATGTTTTTTCTAGGGTGTGTACATGGGGAGACTACCACCTCTAGTCATAGTAGAACACACCTGTATAATAAATAAATAAACAACCAGAATGGATAAAAACTAACAACCATGAAATCATAAGAGGTGAACATCCAGATAAAATAAATGAACTAAAAAATAGTTATCTACACTGTATAAAAAATGAGTTAAATATTATGATTCAATACAAAAGAAGTGGTCATACATAGAAATAGGCATACATACACTACATGAGTTCAAAAAGGAAAAAATTTCATAATCATACTCAATAGAATCATGAACCTAATATTGGTCCTATGCTCAATGTTCCCATGTTATATATAAATTAGGCATCAATCACCACATGAATTCCCTTATCCCTACTTATTTCCATGAAGCCAGTCCTATTACTAATTAGAAACCCAAACAAGGTGAGAGATATACTCAGTATGACACCATCAACTATGTCTATAACAAGTCCAGTATGTGTATATAAATGTATCCATGTGAAAGTATAAGCATAATCAGTGGGATAAACTTCATGAAATAAAAATCATTTTGAGTTCAATATTCTCATGGGATGATTGGCCAAAGTTGGATGTTTTTGAATGGATGACTTGTAAATGGTCAGAGTATAAATAAAATAATGATTGGGTCCATATTTAAGAGATGTATAATAAATGGTACTAACGTTATAACAAATATGTACATATAGTGATAATAAAAGAATAAGACCCATGGTGAAACCAATTCATTCTTGAATTTAGAAATTCAACCCATCTTATTAAAATAAACTGTTTATCCTAGCTATAGGGGTCTAAGTGTACTCAAAAGGTATACCATTGAAATTATGCTAGAAATATTTTTAACCAAGTCTATGGAACACATCTATAGTAAATCCATGGATCATTTTGAATGGGGCATATAAGAAGAATCTAGGGAACGTTTTATTTTAGGATATCAATCTGTATACAATGAGTGAATACAATAAATTCTAATTTTTTTATATGAAGTGAGCAAATCATTTTTGAGATGTTGAGTAATTCACATAATTATAATACAAAGAAAAAATTAAAAGGTGTGTATATCCCATGGAAATCATCTTAATGAATTAGGATGGAATCCTCTAAGTGCTCACAAAATCCCTCAGGAATCCATAGTAGGATCATGTCTAACAATTACTATAACAAAAAATATCCATAATTTTAATATACACATTATATTTATAAAATTACCAAATTATATGTAATAACCATTTTAGTTTATTGTCTTTATTTTATTAAAGAAATTACATTTTCATTTCCAAATGAGAAAGGTGTATATGATGCATTATACCATTATGAATTTCATTCACATTTGATAATCTAGGTGGAAAATTTTTTCATATTCCAATGTAACACTTATTCCATTTAAATCAATTATTTCCCATAGAAGATGATGAACCAAACACATCGAAGGGTGATTCATTTAATTATACAAAAATTTCATGTTGGAATATACATGGATCACCCTGGGAGTGAATCATATTGAGGTCATCAGAAATCTAATGATTACCAGGTGTCTATTAGAGAATTTGGATTTCAAACTAAGAAACTAATTTAATGAAGATTTACTTTAGGTTAATGAACAAGTAAAACAAACATGTGGAAAAACATTGAAAAATACAAATGATGTAACCTTAGTAATGTTTTAGGATACCTACCATATAGAAGTTAATTTACCCTCATCCAGTTTTTGTTTTTGATTTATTCTAGAATGGAAGAAAATAGATAAATATAAAAAAGACAAGAGAAAATGGAATATATTCTAGCATAGAAATAACATTGAATAAAGTGAGATAACATGATTAAGTAAAGTAATTGATTTATGTAACTACCATTAGATAACCAATTCCATAAACAGAAGTTTGATTAGAGTTTGATTGAAGGAGAGGCATTAAATCAAAGCTGGATGCTATTTAGGAGCTCTAACAGAAGATGAAAATTGTGTATGGAATAAAGAAGAATATGGGATTATGAGATATAAAGGATTAACATAAAAGGGTAATTTTACCCATTCTTTTGAGGCCACATGGTTTGGACACACTATCTTTCTAAAATGTGAACCAACAATTTCAGCTTAATACTAATGTGGCACTACCTTTGTGGATATACACGTGGTTTGAAAAACCATGCACAACCCATGTGGGTCCCCTCTGTAATTCATTTAAATCATTAAGCACAACTATGTTGCCTCCTATACACGATTAAACATACCATGAACCTCTTATTACTAGTTCAAATAGTTTAGCCACATGGTTACTACATACCGTGATTCGACCATGTACCTAAGGCTTTTCCTCAAAAAATTGGGGCACTGGCTTTGAAAATGAACTAGAAACTCTTCAATAAACATTATCCTATTTAGGAATTTCCATAATGATAAAAATATTAAAACTAAAATATAAATGGTTTTTTACCTCAAGAGATAAATTGGGATCTTACAACCTCCAAAAAAATAATACAAGTAGTCCCTGAGTTTCCCTTCTGGGTATGGTAGAGTATTGTTTGAGTATAGCTCTGACCACTATACATATATATTGGCCCCCTATTCAATTTATCATCTTTCACATGAAAATTTTTCAATGTCACCTTGACTAAAGGATTTTACCTTCCTAAGAGAGCTTTCATGATCTAGTCGATAATACATATCAGATTATCATCATAGAAAGCAACAATTTCTTATTGAAATTCATTAGGATCAAAGGTGTAAGAATGGGAATGAATTATGTCTATGAATATGGGATGTATGAAATATTTCAATCATGGAATGGTACTTTTGAGGAAGAGATATCTGATAGGATACCAAAACAACCCTCTACAAAATCTTAAAGGATCCAAAGAATCTTAGGTCTAGCTTCCCTTATTTATAAATCCATAAATTCCCTATCCTTGGTTAAACAAGCAATAAGACTTGATTCCTAATGTCAAATTGAATATGTGATAGAAAAATATTGACTTAACAATTTGGAACAGACAAGCACAATTTCTTGCAATTTATAATAAGTTATACCTACTCTAATTTCCCCTCAATTAGACTAGGTCCACAGAGAACTACCTCCCATGTGTCTAAGAATAAAATGGGTTTATGAAATGGTCTATCATATAAGGCCTCATATGGAGATATTTTTATAATCATATGAAATATGTTATTATAAGAAAACTTAGCTAGATATATGATCTATAACAAACTTTCTTTTTATTTCACATTAATACATGATTTATTACCTAAAATTATACTTAATACAAACCAAATGATTGATAAGTCTGGTGTCTTTAAGAATTAGGTATATAGCATGACATGTTGAACATGGGACTCAAATACATTACTGAAAACTTCCTTAATATTATTTTTAAATTCCATGGTGTTTTAAAACTACACGGGATAACCTGGGAAAAAACATAAGATGGGGGGGGGGGGGCTATAAATCCTATTAAGTGAATAAACATGTAATAACATGAAGAATATAATAAATTTTAGACAACTGGTATATTAATGGGAATAGAAGCAATATGAATCACAAACATGAACAATGTGACCTGATATAACATGATATTCATATCATCAGAAATGTGGAAACAATATAAAACACTCCATTATAGGCCAAGGATAAATCCAAAAAGACGTCATGGTGAAAAAGCACGAATGAATCAATTCCAATAACATTCCCAACATGACGTATCATGTTACTAAACATTACTCAATTCATTAAAGCACAATATAATTCTGGATGAACCCATCCATTCTTGTAATTTTCATGCTTAAGTGGACCACATAGATCATACAAAATGGATTCATTCAACACCATATTTTATTCAATGATCATGGAATGTGTAATACATGTAATTCTCTAAGGAAAAAGTATATCCGCATAAAGGTGAATACCCTTGGTAGGAAGTGGGTACAATATTCACTACAAAATTGGTATGGCATGGAAAATCATGGGGATATTTTAGCGGCATAAAGGAGTCACTTAAATAATCATAAAATGTATTGATGAGATATAAAGGGGTCTCCCATCACTTATATATAAAGTGGGTAATAATATGTACATGTAAAAATATATCCCAACATTAAGAAATAGAAATAAAAGGCCTAAAGTAATAAATACTCATGAATAAGGAAAATAATCATAATTATAATTCGGTATGGTAACATGTGTACATAAAATATCATTAGAGGATTAATGAGATTGATTGGGGGATATCATAATTTATAAATCATATTTATATTAATTTAAATTTTATGTAATATTTCCCACATCATCAAATTGAAATTAAGAAGAAATACATAAAAGCAATTCTTGAATAAAAATAGAGGAGAGAAATACCTTACGGAATTTCAGCATAGTAAAATCTTAGGTAATGAAAAATGAGAGAGGATAAATTATTTTTCATTCAAAAAACATCAATTTGAATGTATGTTTATGTTTATAAAAAAAATATTTTATAAAAATTTTTAATTAGGAAGACAAATTCCAATGAAGGTACTTGAATTAAAAGGAGGAGAGGAAGGTCCCTTACTTGTGTGTGTGACTCCAAATGATTTTGAGGGGCTTCTTGAGAGATTGGGATCACCTTGGGATGAATATAGAGAGTGGAGCGGTGAGTAGGTTCATTATCCATGGAGTGGAGGGGTGAGTGGTTTCATTATCCAAGGAGTTTTAGTGAATATAAATGGGATCTAGGGTGGGATTGTATAGGTAAAGAGGGGGATTTATTTATTATTTTGGTTTTGGACTCTACAAAATAAAATATCCAAAACCACATACCATCCCAAGGTTTTTAAACATTGTTTATACCAAATTGGAGTTTATTTTATTATTTTATATGTAAAAGGGACGAAATTACTAAAATAATTTCCTTGCTTATGTGGATTTGAGTCACTTTTAAAGAACAATTTTTAAAACCTGAAAATATATTATATGATTTGGAGGATTCGTAATGGATTTAGAAAATAAATCAAATAAAATTGAAATAAAATTATTTTAAAAGGGAAAAATATATTTTGTTATGGATCTTATTTATAGTAATTATACATCACTTTTAGGTCATTATGATGTCATAATAAACAAAGTATATTTATTCTATTTTTTATTTTTACTTGAAAATTTGATCATCTTAGAAAATTATGAAAAATTTACCATTGAAATTTTTTAACATTATGATTCCAAAACTAATATTCATTTTTTTCAAAATTATTTTATATGTATTTGAGTTTTTTACTTTTAAAATAAAATCTACATTTATTAAGAAATGATGGGAGTTTTAAAATAAAAGTTTTAGAACCTATATAAAAATTACATTTTACATCATAAAAATTATTTGATCATTTATATTTGATAAGAAATATATATTAATATGTTATTATAATATTATTTATTTCAAAAATTAAAAAATTCATAAGTTTATTAATTGAATTTGAATATTAACTAAAAATAAATTTTTTTTCTTATTGTATCAAAATAAAAGGCATTAATAAATTAAAAGTAATAATTGGAAAATATACTCATTATTCTATAAAAAATAATGTATATACTCATTTTTATAGTGTCTTGATACATATCCTTTTAATAAACCAGAAAATTCCATATGCGTATGGTGTGTGATTGTGAGACATTCATGGGGTGGTTTGATGAACATAGTTTGGGCTGTCATCTCGATGAGATCAATATTCTCCCATAAAAAGTTTTGATCATGATTATGTTATTAGATATTAGCATGGGATTTTTTGAAGGAAAATCCCAAAAATTATATCTCCTTTTGAAGCTATGATAAATGGGATTTATAGTGTACGATCCTACTAATTTATGTTATCACTTCCTTTTTTCGGTGAAAATTGAATTTTTTAAAACCCTATATTTATACCAATCATGTGATCCCTATTCAAGAACAATAATATCAATGATAATGTTACTTAATGTTCATTTAAATCCAATTGAATATAATATTAAAAAATAAGTGCATGTGTTTTCTATAACCATATAAGAAATTTAATTAAATTATAAGGGGAATTTTAATTATAACAGTTCAGGTCATTACAATATTCTCCCAAAAAGAGATTTAGCCCTTAAAATTTTCAACTCCCACACTAAAAAAGATGAGGTTAACTCTATTTAGTCACATGATATAGTTCCCACATCACTTATTTAAACTTGTTGATTCTCAACTTTACTTTGAAAATGTGTGTTGTATTACTTTGTAGAACTTTTTCACTATGATCCAAGAGCATCCCCAAGTGGCCTTCATAGGAAAGAAAATTATCCAATAGTACCACCTTTGGATTGAGTACATGTGAGGGGTCTAGTATGTACATTGTAAATAGAGATACATGGAATACATCATGTATATGAGATAAGATCAATGAGATTGGTAGTTAGTAGACCACTACTCTGATGCGATCATGGATCTCAAAGGGGATGATGAATCTTGTACTAAGATTTAACTTACTCCAAAATCTCAACACATTATTCCATGGAGATATGAAAATGAATACCTTGTCTCCAACATCAAACTCTAGGTCTCATAGATGATTATCAATATAGATCTTATGTTGACACTGAGTAGCCTTGATATACTTGTTAGGACCAAGCTGATGATAATGGTGTATGTCTTAAAGTGTTGTTCTTAATTGTTAAATAATGTTTTTTTGAAGAATGTAAATCACTTCACATTTTATTTAGTTGAAAATCAGATGCACTATATTCATGAAAGTCCATCATAATGAGAAGAGGCTATGTGGTTCTGATCGGACTCACCTTGGATCTAGAATGGAATGTTATGATATATTTCAATATAAATGTGTCACTGATTTTATGATTTGTATGTCATATAAATCATAAGTGGTAAAAATTATGATAAAATCTTTCTGAAAAGTAAAGTGTGCTGGTGATAGTATTTAGGGAAAATGAATTCTGGAAAATTAAACCCATCACTATAAAAAAATGATAATACAAAGAAATTATTATACATATAAATAATTGTACCCAAAAATGATCATACCCACGAAGGATTTTAACAAGAAGTGATCATACCCAGAAAAGATCATACCAAAAAATGAACTTTACCAGAAATGATCATACCCAAAAATGATTGTACCCAGAAATGAACATACCAATAAATGATCGTAAATAGGAATGATTGCACCCATAAATGATCATACACAAAAATGATTGGATCCAAGCCAATCATACTCATCATGATCATGGTTAGGAACTGTAGAGTATGATCATCCATCATATGCATAAGAAAACATTCATACATAGGATAATCGTACTCAGGCATAAGAAGAAAAAGATGTTGGTAAGAATGAGGAATTGAATTTCATATTGAGATTTTCATATTCAGTTCCCCATAATGGGATTTTATAAAAAACCATACTGGGATTTATGGGATTTCTAAATGAAAACATATTACAGGGAATTTTAAATGAAAAAATCAAACTTGTATTTCTGAATGAAAAAAATCATATAGGTATTTCTAAATGAAAAAAATCATATTGTGATTTATGAATGAAAAAAGAATACTTGTATCTCAGAATAAAAAATTTTAATGGAATTTATGAATAAAGAATCGTACTAAGATTTTTTATGGAAACAATCATATATATGTTTTTCCAAAATGTTTGAAGCATAGAAGAAGTTAAAACCAAAATTAAATGGAATTTCAGATTTCAAATATGGATTTGAGATTTAAGGGGATTTAAATATTCAAGAAAGCATTGAATAAGTAAATGAAATACTAGATATTTTTGGATGAATTAAAGATTCAATAACTTTAGTAAAGTAGAAAATTATTTTGGGAATCCTGCCTAAACTATTTTTCCAAGGATATAAAAGGACGAGAACACATTGTGCGTTTTTATGACTTATATTACTTGTGAAATAGTATAGATAAACTACAAATTTCAAGAAAGTGAAGTAGGATTTCTAGATTCTATATTCATAAATGAGTTATTTTTTTAGGAAGAATAGGAAAGGATTTTATTTAGCTCTAAACAATGTATTCCATTGATGATTGTATTATTATATATTAGAAAATAGACTTAGTGTTTCATACTCATGATAGAAGTGGTGAAGAATTATCTCAACTTAATTTAGAAAAAGTTATATCATTTATGTACTGTAAGAATCAAAATGAGAGAATCGTACTAGTTAGAATAGTATTGATAAGAATCGTACTGGGAAGAATCATACTGGAAAAAACATATTAGGAAATATGGAATGTGTTTTTCTTTAACAATGTTTAGGAAGCTCTTACTATCATCTGGGTAAGAAATTAAAGATTTTTTTTCAATCGAATAAATTTATTGAAATTGAAAAGAAGCACATGTAACATGTTTTGTTACATAATCATTATTTTACCATATTTTCCCTAATAGGGTTCACAAACACTATTAGATTGTTTAGATAGTGGTACATGAGTGAAAGCGAATATCCTAATCATTTTAATTAAAGGATTTTTTATATTGTATTGTGTGGTGTTGGATCATTTCCATACCAAACCAAGGAATTATCTATTCTTATTAAATATTAACCCTTGTAAATTATTGTGTTCCTATGGATGTCTATTTCTTTTGTTTTTAGTAGGGAAATAAATCATTTACAAGTGGAGAATTTTGTTTCAATTGGATGGAAATATAAAATAAAAAATATCATCGTTCAACACCTCCCTCTATCATTGATACAATTAAACTAACTAGGAACTTTCAATTGGTATCAGACCCAAATTTTCCTTTCACTTATTTTTTACTGCTGTAGAATTTTAATTCTGTGAAAAAATAAAGTATTTATAGATTTATATGGAATGCATTATCATATATAGAAATATATAATGTTTTTATATCTCATTTATATTGGATATGATGTTATTGAAGCTGAAACAGTTGTGTTTACTTCTATAGATTATAAATATCCACTTATATTTGCTAATAAGAAGAATCTTGAGAATGATGGAAATTCCAAGAATGTTATTTTATCATATATTTATAAATGTGAATTATTAAGTGTAATATGAGTTTCTAAATCCAATGGTATATAGGATAAATTGAAAAACATATATGATGTACATACAAAAGTGACTAAGGCAATATTACAAATAAAGAGTTGAAATATGAGGATTTGAATATGGGTGAGTATGAATATGTTGGGTAATTTTTTACCAAGGTAAATGACATTATGAGAAATATCAGACATCATGATTTAAATTTATACCATTATACATTTTTTGAAAAGATCTTTAGAATAATTCTCTAAAATTTTGATGAAAAAGTTTCTTCATTGGAAGGAAGAGATCCTGAAACATTATCTCTGGACGATATACATAGTACTCCAATCACTTATTAAATGAGAAGGGAGAAATATATTAAAAGAAAAACAAATTTTGATAGAGAAATTTATTTGAGGGCTTCTAAGAGAGAAAAGTCAAAGAAGATTATTATTGAAGATAAAGATGGTGATTTTGACTCTAAAAATGAGGTATGTAAAAATACTGATGATATTATATCATTATTTTATAAAAATTATAGATGTGGTACATATAAATACAAAGGGATACATCCCTTGAAATTTTTTGAATGTGGAGAAATTGGTCACTTTACTACTGATTGTCATTGAAGAAATAATTGATAGGATATTGATGAAGATGAAATAAATCCAAGTAGATTATGGAATAAAAATTTAGATAAATGAAAATATAATTCCACAGGGAAGGAAAGAAAATTATTCAAATCCAAAATAAGAATTTTAGTATCTAAATATGAAGAAGAAGAAGGTAGTGATGCTGAATCTGAAAAATAATCTGAGTATGGTATTGAAAATACTTTTATTATAATAGTGAAGGATAAAGAATTTATATGAAGTAGTTATGAAGAAGAATAAAATCATCTTGAACTTCATTTAAAAGAAGATTTGAATGAATTTCTAAGAAATATTGGAATAATTGAAAAGAAAAACAAAAACCTGGAAGATAAATGTTCCTAAAAAAGAAATAAATAATGTTTTTCTGATGAGAACGTAAGGCTGGTGAGTGAGATTGATGATTTGAAGAAATATCTTAAGTATGAAAAGAATCGTAATGAGCATCTAGAGGTTAAGATGAATACAAAAAAGAATATTTTGAACTTATGCAACAAAAAATTTCTAATGATGAAGAGAAAGGTACATGTTTCAAAAAATATATCAATGATATTGGTGAATGTTCCTGTAATGTGAAATCTAGGAACATCCAAACAAAATTTCGTCAACGAATAAGAAGAAATATCAAATTGTTTATTAGAAGAATAAATATGGGGGAGTAATTTATGTGGTCAAAACCAACAAAATTGGGATTAAATAATTATCAAATAATAATGAGTTTGAAAATGTTTTAAATAATATGAATTTGAAATGGTTTCCAATCTATCTAGTTCTAATAAAACTGAAAACAAAAAGAATAATCCAATTAAAAAAAAGGTTGGTGAATCAGAAAGGAAAATAAGAAGGTTGTTGAGACAAATAATTTCAATTCTGACAAGTATGGAAGTTTCAGAGAAAAATACTATTTATATGCTTACTACTGGTATTGTGGTGCATTCATAAACAAGTAAAATATGTGTTGGTTTAATATACAACATTACTATTATACCAAAGGTTATGAGAGGAAGAGCTTGAGGGGGAATCAATCTCCTCAAAGAACAAAGTGTGAGAAAGTTGTTTTGATGTAATATGAGAAGGTTGGATTAAGTGTTGAAAATAGGTTACAACCATTGGAAAATATTTTTGAAATATGTGATCATGCTGGACACCTTTCAAAAAGAAGTCTTATTTTGTTTTCACTATAAAAAATGTTTCCTAACAATTCTCATAATCCTGATGTGAAGAAAAAAAAGAAAGATAAAAAAGATCCTATTGTTGAAACTACACAGAAATCTAAAAAAGGGGAATAGAATTGGATTATTGATATTGTATGTTCCTCTCAAAAAATAGGAGATTTGAAATTGTTGAAAAATGTGATATTTTTAAAAAAAGGAACAATGACATTTTTAAATTATGAATCCTTCAAAATCAAAGATGTTGGATTAACCATCTTTAGAAAATAAAAGATGAAAAATAAGAAAACATTGTATTTTGATGGGATGAAAAACAATTTTCTAAGTGTTTCACAATTTTTTGATGATACTAACAAAGTAATATTATTAAAAGATTGGTTTTTTTGAAAAGTAATGAATATGGAATTATTGTTACAAGAGGCCAATGTACAAAAGGAAATTTGTTTCACATTGGTGAAAAAAAACTCCTGTTATATAAATATGGTAGAAGAGAATCAATTATTTCAAAAAAGTATAGGACACATGTCTCAAAGAAACACGAGGATGTTATCAAAGTTAGATAGTGTTTGATACATTCCTAGATTTATAAGAATAGATTGGTGTTGCACTATTTTTCATAAAGTAAATATTACAAACTCTACACATAAAAAAGTTGAGATTTGTTCAAAAAAATCCCTTAGTCTTATCCATTCTGATATTTATGGGACAATGAGAAGGCAATAAAAAATTAGAGGTAAGTAATTCATTACAGTCATTTATTATTTTACTCGAATTACTTTTGTAATGTATATGAAACACAAGTCATATGGTTTAAAGATGTTTAAAAGTTTAGAAGGAAAGATGAGAAGGAATGCCAATATTTAGTGAAGAACTTGAGAACATATAATGGTGGTGAATACCGAAGTGAATAATTTGATATTTATATTGATAACCATGGAAATCAACATGATTATAGTTCTCCTTACACTATTCAATAAAATGAGGTTACTAAAGGTAATAATATAAGTCTGGTGGAAATGGGTAGAACTATGTTGCTTGAACACAGTCTTTCACATTACTTTTAGAGGAAATCCATGAGTAATTATATTTATATTAATTTTTTTCTACAGGAAAAATTCAGATATTAATCTATATGAATTATTTTATATAGAAACTCCATATTTGAAACATTTTAATGTTTTTGGGAGTCCATGAATTATAAAAAAGAAAAGTGGAAACTATTGAAATCTTGAAAAAAGGTGAATATGGAATATTTATTGGATATGATCTGGGAAGAAGAGGATACATATGATTCAATAAAGAAACAAAAAATAATTGTTTATTTAGTATATGTGAAAGTATTTTAAAAGGTAGATAATGATAAACATTCTCACACAGAAAAGGAATTTGAGTAAGTTAAAGAAATCAATATTGAAAAGGATACAAAAAATTGTTTTCCAAAACCAAGAAGAATAAACTAACTTAGTTATTTTCATTCATGAGGATGATACTCAAAAATATCATCCTATTATGATGAAGAAATTATTATATCATAACATTATTGGTGATTAAAATCAGAAGGTTCAAACAAGAAGAAAAACCAATTCCATTACACACACATCTTTGTATTCAAAAGTGGAACTGAATGATGTAAAAAAATATTTTGAGTATACAAAATGAGTTCAAGTGATTAATGAAGTGTTGGATCAAATTGAAAATAATGATACATTAGAACTTGTACCAAATCCATCAAGCAGAAACATAATTGGCACAAAATGGGTTTTATAGAATAAGCTGAATAAAGAAGGTGAAGTAATAAGAAACAACAAAAAATTAGTGTGAAAAGGGTATTCACAAATTGAAGGTATTTATTTTAATGAAACCTTTTATCTCGGGCCAAGATTAGAAAAAAATTGAATATTTATTTTTATTGCTACACAACTAAGCTACACGATATTTCAAATGGATGTTAAATCCTAATTCTTGAATGGTTATATTGAAAAGGATGTTTGTACTGAACAAACTACCAGATTTGTTGTTTGGAAAGATGAAATTTATGTGTGTAGATTGAATAATTCATTTTATGAGATAAAATAATCTCTGAGGGAATGGTATTCCAAATTGGATACATGCTTAAGGAAGATGATTTTTAAGAAAGGAAAAGTTGATTGCAATATTTACATCAATAAATTCAAGGGTATTCCATTATTGTAATTTTTTATGTTGATGAAGTTATATTTTCTATTAATGATGAATGAATTTGGGAAATGTTTGATGAAGAAATGAAAATGGTATTTGATATGTTAAATCTTAGGTAAATAAAATTCTGTCATAGGTTACAAATATAAAAAAGGAAGGAATACATTTTTCTTTCTCAAGAAAATTAAGCAAAGGAAATTTTTAAGAGGTTCGGATTGGAAAAATAAAAACCTATTTCCAAACTAATTTATATGGGAATAATTTTTTCTAAATATAGAGATGGAAAAGATTTTGACCAAAGAGAATTTGAAAAGTTTATTGGATGTCTATTGTATTTAACTACCTCAAGACCTGATATTGTTTGTGATGTTACCTGATGTTCAATATTTTAGAGTGCCCTAAAAGAATCAAATTTAAATTCTGAAAATATAATTCTTAGATACATCAAAGGAACAACTAATTTTAAAATTAGGTATGATATCTTAGAAATTATTGATTTTATTGGGTATTCAGATGCCTACTAGGAAGGAAATGTTGCTGATAGAAGATCCACATCTGATAGAGTGTTCTTTCTAGGAAAGAGTTGTGTTAATTGGCATTCAAAGAAATAAAATTCAATAAATTTCATTTTGAATGATGTTGATTGTGTCTCTACCACTCTATCCACTACTCAATATATATAGATGAACACTCAATTAGAATATTTACTTGTTGAAATGAAGTTAACCTTGCTCCTAGGTTATGATAATCAAAGCACAATCAATATCACCAAGAATCCTATCCAATATTCACATTCAAAACATAATTATATCAAAAATAATTTCATAAAAGAGCACATGGATAAGAATTAATTTATGTTAGAATATTTTGCAACATCAGACCATGTTGTATATATATTCACAAAACCCTTACTAAAGGAATCATTCTTTAAACTGAGTTTGAACATAGGTGTCCAACCTAGTTGTCATCAATGTTGTGGTATTTATTTATTTTCCCTCTCTCATCTTACCTTTGGATTATATTTTTAAGGGGTATATTTATTTCATAAATCTATCCTTTTAGTTACATGTAAAAAGTGGGTGTTTTTGGAAGTCTTTGAATTAAACATTGTTTTGTGAAGAAACTATTCAAACTACCTATTGGAGTTTTTGAAGAAAAAAATTATAATTTTATATGGGAAAGAATAAGATATGAGGAAGAAATACTAGGAGTCTTTAAAAGTCACTTCTTTTTTACAACATGGTTTTTATATCAATTATTCTTGTTTTCTATCACACATAGTCTTAGAATTATTGATAAGTGATCCATTTCTTAAGGATTCGAAGCTCAGTGATTTATAAAAATTGGTTGACAACAAAATACGAAGGGGATATTATTAGGACCAAGATGATGATGAAGGTTTATGTTTTAATGTGTTGCCTTTTATAGTCAAATAAAGTTGTTTCATGAATGAAAATCACCTCATTATATATTTAGCTGAAAATCAGACTTAATTTGTTCAAGAAAGTATGTGACAATGAGAAGATGATGTATGGTTCTGATCGATCTCACCTCAGGTCTAGAATGGAATTTTATGATACATTTTAATATAAATTTGTCAAATATTTACTATTTTTTATTTCATATAAATCATAATTAAGTGGTAAAACTTATAATGGAAGCTTGATGAAAAGTAAAGGGTGGGGGTGATAGTACTGAGGCCAAATGATTTTTGGAAAATCAGAATCAGGCTCTGGAAGAAAATGATCAAACCTAGAAATGATCATATACAAAAATGATCTTACTTAGAAATAATCATAACCAAGAATAATCATACCCAAAAATGATTATACCAATGAATGATTGAACCCAAAAATGATTATACCTACAAATGATTATACCCATAAATTATCGTACCCAAAAATGATCATACCTAGGAATGATCATACCCTGAAATGATCTTACCCAAAAATGATCTTATTCAAGCCAATCATACTAAGCATGATCGCGGTTAGTAATTGTAGCATCAGAACATCTATCATATGCAAAAGAAAACTTTTGTACCTTGTATGATCATACTACGTCTTAGGAAGAAAATGATGTTGCTGAACATGAGGAAGATATTTTCAAATTGAGATTTTCATAATTACTTTTTCATATAGGGACTCTATAATGAAAAAAATCATACTGGTATTTATATATGAAAAAAATTTACCGGTATTTTTGAATGAAAATATCATATTGGGATTTCTAAATGAAAAAATCATACTCAGATTTCTAAATGAAAAATCATAATGGGATTTTGGAATGAAAAATCTTACTGGGATTTGGTAAGAAAAAAATCATATATAATTTTGTCAAGAATGTTAGAAGTGTTGAAGAAGTCAAAACTAAAATTCAATGGAATTGAAGAATTTAAGGATTGATAGAAGATTTAGGGATATTTTTTTATTCAATATATAATTTAAGTCAAATAAATTCTCAAGATTTTTGGATCAATTGAATATTCAGGAACTTTAGTGAAGTAGTAAAATTACTTTGTGAGTCCCAAATAAAATATTTTTCTGTGGTTATAAAAGGAGTATAACACTTTTTGTGTTTTTTTGACTTGTATTTCTCACAAAAGAGGAGAGAGAAGCTCCAGTTTTCAAGAAAGAAAAGAAGGTTTTCCAGACTGTGCTTTCTTAAATGATTTTTGTTGCTAGGAAGAAGAGTAAATTATTCTATTTAGCTAAAACATTGTATTCTCCTGATCATTATATTCTTCTGGATTGGGAATTGGACTGAGGGTTTCATACTCAGGATAGAAGTGGTGAAGATATGTCTCAAACACATTCATACAAAGTTATATATTATTCATACTATATTGGGAGAATCGCACTGGAAATAATTGTATAGGGAATAATCAGACTGTGAAAAATGCTATGGGAAAATCAGACTGAGTTTTTCTTAACAAAGACTAGTAAGTTTTTATAGATTCTCGAAGAGAAAGTGCAGATTGTTTTTCAAATGAATACATTTTTGGAAGTTTTAAAATAATTACATGTAACATTTTTTTTACATAAACATTATTTTACCCTATTTGTTCTACAAGACTAAACATGAATTATTTGATTGTTTAGGTAGCGCTACCTGAGTGAAAGGGCATACCAAACTTTTAGTAATCCAAGAATTGTTTTCTAGTAGATTGTGTGGTATTTTTTCATTTCCATAATATACCATGTATATAGATATTCTTATTGAATATTGAACCCTGTAAATTCTTCAGTTCTTGTGGATGTGTGTTTGTTTTTATTTTATCAAGTAATGAAATATTTAATAGGAGGTGAAGGTTATTTCAATTGAAAGGAAATATAAAAGATAAAAAGTATCACCGATTCATACCTTCCCCTCTTAGTGATACAATTACACTAACTAGGAACTATTAGTAATACTTAATGTTATTAACATTTTTCACCATTAACATGATCATTTCAAGACCTAGTAGTTTTCATTCCCCATATTCATCCTAGAATTTAGGTATTTTTCACCTCTTCCCATAAATGGATTCATAGGGATCCATTTGGATAATTGAGGGGAAAATATTTTTGTACAAGAACTCGATCATAGGAAGATATTGGTACCATCACCACATGAAGTCCATATAACATACCCAAAGAATTTATTTCAGTGTCTAAATAGTCTGTTCACACTGGGAATTAGTTTGATGATGATAGGCCGTACTAGCATTCATCTTAATCATTGGAGAAAATTGGAGACTATTCTAGAACATAGAGGTGAATATTTGATCATGATCAAATAAAATCAATAGAGGTACTCCATGAAGTCTCACCACTTCTATGATGTATAACCATGTTGGTTGATCCAAGGGGAATTAATCTATAATTGTGATAAGGTTAGTTGTCTTTTTAAGACAATCCACAACAACCCATATAGAAATGTTTCCCCTGGATGTATTTAGAGGTCTATCGACAAATTATATGGTGTTGTTCTCCCATTTCCATGTTGGTATGAGTAATGTTTGCAACATACCATTAGATTTATTACTTTTAGACTAAAGTTGATGGAATGATAGGAACTTTAATGTATATTTAGTAATCTCCTTCTTCATATTGTCCCATAAGTAGTTTTCACAGATATCTTGATAAATCATTGTGCTTCCTAGGTGAATGGAGAATGTTAAACTATGTACACCATCCAAAATTTATTTTTATATCCTAGGAGTTTATGGAACACATAATCTTGGCACAAATATCACAACGCCTTCTTCAACAATTTTAAACTGTGAGGATTTCTCCTTTATTGTAGTTTCCACTTTCTTTTAAATTCCAAAATCACATCTTTGAGCATCCATTAACCTCTCTAGAAGGGATGGTTGAGCAATAATTTTTGAAATTATTGATGATGTTCCTTCCATTATGGTTCCCAGGTCCACCCTTTTCAATTATATAAAATAGGACCCCTCTCAATTATCATTAATGATGGTATTGATGGATCCTTTATACATAGAGAATCCTCACCTTATTTTCTTTACCAGGATGTAAGTAGATTGACCAGTCATAATCCTTGGTGAGTCTAACTATCTTCGTTGGCTCATATTAAGATCTTTCTATGTCAATATATACATAAGTTTTTTGTGATTTGTATATAGCTCACACTTCTCCCCATAAGGCTAATGCCACCATATTTTCAATGCAAAAAACATAGCTACAAACTCCAGATCTTGTGTGGGATAGTTTTGATGTTGAATATTCAACTAAATTGAGGTGTAGGCTATCTATTTATCATTTTTCATTAGTACAAACCCTATGAAATTATTTTATGCATTTCTATATGACACAAAGAGTTCACTAATTTTCAGTAGTGTGAGGAATTGTGTAGTTATAAAACACTTTTTGAGATCCTTAAATCTATTCTCAAATTCAGGTATATAGAAAAACATCAATCCCTTCAGAGTTAGCTTACTAAGAGGGTTTGTAAATTGCATGAAATTTATGACAAATTGATGACAATACCCTGATAACCCAAAGAATATATGGACAAATATCATAGATGGTGGCCTTGACCATCATTTAATTGCTTTTTTCTTTGAAGGGCCCATATATATCCTATTACTTATGATCATATTCGCAAAGAGAGACACTTCTTTCAACCATAACTCACATATACTATACTTAGAAAAAATAAACTCTTTTTTAGGGTATTTAGTGTAATACTCATATGATCCTCATGATCGCCCATTAGTTTTTTTTGTATATTATAATATAATCTATAAATACTATGATAAATTTGTTTAATTAATATCTAAATAATACATTAAAAAGTCAATGAATATTGTTGGAGAATTAGTGATTCCGTATAGCATCACTATTAACTTATAGTTCCCATACCTTGTACAAAGAGAGGTCTTGGGGATATCTTCTTTCCTGAAGCTTGATAATATTCGAACCAAATACTCACCTTGGAGAAGTATTGTGCTCCATGTAAAATATTGAACATGTCATCAATACATGAAAATGTATAAATGTTCCTTATCATGATCTTATTGATATCATGATAATATATGAAAAGCCACATTGACCCATCCATATTCATGATGAATGGGACTGGTGAACCCCATGGTGAAGTACATGGGTTTCAGAAACCGTTATCCATGTTCTCATATAATTGTTTCTTCAACTCATCATTTTCTACAAATTACATTATATATAGATTCTTGGTTAATTACAACACCACATGTATATCTTCAATTGAAAATTATACCTCTCAGATAGGAGGAACAACAATAAATTCACAGGGAAACACATCAATGTATTTTATCATGATAGGATTGACATCAAGGATGGTTCTTACCTTAGAATCAATCATTTTAGATAGATACATTTGCTTTTATGTAAATAATATACATTCTCTAGATGATGGTGTTAGAAAAGATTCATCCTACTCCTTTCACTTGTATTGAATCAGGGGTCAATTCTAAATATATAGAGTGATTTCATTCTCACAAATTTTTTTGTCGGATCTATATAGGGAGAGCCAATGCATGCCCATAATTGCATAAAATTACACCAGAGGGATTATGATATGGTTCACTGGAAATTTCATCCCACAAAATTTAACAAGGGATTATTTATATACATGGGTTACAATAATTTACCCATTTACCATTTTTACTGAAAAATATAATTCCATGAATTTTGGTGCTGTTTCAATAGATCTACTATTCCTTCATGATTTAAAGGAATGCGTAGAATTGGAATAAAAAATAATGTTCAATATTATTGAATGAATAAATAGCATACATTGAACCATATTGTTGTTGGGGTCCACCTCAACTGTTGTGATGGAATAATTTCTCCCTTGCTTCCATTAATGTTTTTGGTTGTCTCTGAAAACACTTGTCTTGGGGTGTTGTTCTGAAAAGTTCCCTGGTTCCTTACTATTGAAAAAATTAACAATGGACAAAGAGTCAACTGAATAATTCCTTTCCTTTTTTACGTTAGCTGGGTTCTCCTATCGAAGATTGCTCTCTATGTGTTCCTCCTTCTTGTGCCTAAATCATTTCTTCATCCCCCTTATGAAATTTTTGGGGTGCTTCTTATTACACCATTGACAAATAAGATGTTTAATTTTTTTGGCACTACTCAAATTCTCCATCGGAATGTTAGAATTAAATTACACTTTATGCTTCCTATCTCCATGATACCTTTGATATTATTTGATCTCCATTTCAAATTTGAGGTCACATTGGACAATTTCCACTTTTCAATCAAAGTTATAGATCGTCATGGATTTTTGTAGACTAGGTTCAATACCACTAAAGAAGTATAAACCACATATTAGGGGGTAATGGTGATGCTAGATGGGTATCATGCCAGTATTGTGATGTTTTCCTCATACACCCAAATAGTTTCATCATCTTTTTTCATGTGGGTAATGAAATACCTTTTCATTTTATATTAGAGAGTATGTGAAAAATTTTTATCGATTTTTTTCCAAATTTCCTCCCCCTAAAATGATTCGAACTCTTAATAAGGATTCTTCTTTTTAATAATGTCCACTATTGGTTAGCTTCCCTCTCCATATGAGAAATATCTAGTAGAAACTTATCTTGTTCAGAATATTGAAGGATGGATAATATCATCCCAATGCAGTTGATCTATTTTTCCACGATTAAGGGATCAGATGAACCATTGAATGTAGGAGGCCTTTGTCACATGAATCAATCGATTGTGACTTGTTTTCTGTTAGGGGGGTTTGGGTGATCTAGGTTTCTATTTAGAACCTGGGTCATTTGAGAGAGTATTGTCATACAATTGTGGATTCATAACCCCATCATTTTGGACATCTCATTGGGTAAATCATCAAGTTGAATGTCACATTTATTATTTACCCAATTCATCATATTTTTATCTAATGGATAAAATAAAAGGAAAATTATGGTTGAGTATTTTAAACTATTTAACACATAATGTGAAATTAAATAAAATTAAATATATAACTTATAAATAATAGTTACATCAATAACTTATTAACTTTTAGGCTTCCATCTATGTTATCCATGATCTATTCCCTAACATAAATTATTATAAGGATTTTTTATTCCATTAATAATGGTTTATAATGAGATTATGAATTTAACAAATCATATTACTCAGGAGTGATAAACCATGTGAATAATAAGACCCATTTTCATGTATAAGGTTACCCTGAGTCAGGCACGTGACACTGTGTCACTGTTGTTACCCATGGGTATATCTATTCTAGATCCAAATCCAATTTTAGTATCCATAAATGGATTTATTTTCTTGATAAACCACTTATTATAAAATTACTAAAATCTAGATATGCTTTCTTATACGTAGTCTTATCCCCAAGGCTTTCACAAGATTTTTCTAATACTACTCCCAAAAATAAATAATCTTTTGATCTGATACCAACTATAACTACCCTTCTATTTATTTCACATTAATATGTTATTTATTATATAAAATTACACATAATAAAACATAAAATATTGATATGTATAGTGTATTTTTGAATTAGGTACATTTGATGGAATCTTGAACATGGGATACACCAACATTATTTGAAAACTTCTTTAACATTCTTCTAAAATTCCAAGGATTTTTAAAACTACATGGGATAAAAATGGGAAAAACATAAGAAATGTGTGAGCTATAATGTCCTGTAATGGAATAAACAAGGAGTAAAATGAAGAATATAATACATGTTAAACAATAAGAATATCAATGGGAATATAATAAGTATGAATCATAAACATAAACAATGATACAATATATAACATGACAATTATAAAATGGAAAATAGGGGAACAACAAAAAACAATACATCGTAGGTCAAGGATAAACACTTGAAGACATCATGGTGGAAAGAGAACCATACACGAATTAGGTTTACTCCCTTTCCCAACATGATGTTTCATGATTCTAAACATTTCCCAATCCAATGGTGTGCTATATAATTTCGTGCGAACTCGTCCATTCATTTCATTGTCATGATTAAGTGTACCAAAGAAATCATACAACATGGATTCATTAAACACAATATTTTATTCTTCGATCAAGGAATTTGGAACACATTTAAGTCTAAAATAAAAAATTATACATGATTAAAGTTAAATACCCTTTATAAGAAGTGGTTACAATATTCATTACACAATTGGTTTCGCATGGAAAACCACATTAATATTTTGGCGGAATAACGACGTCACATTAAGAATCATAAAATGGTTCAATAAGAGTGAATGGGGTATCAAATAAATTATAAATAAAATGGGAAGTAATTGGGAAATGTTAAAAAATATCCCATCATTATAAATGAGAAATAAAATGAATAATGTAATGAGGAAACATGAATACGGAAAAAAATCCTAACTATAATTAGGCATGGTAATGGGTTTTCATAAAGGATTATGGGAGAATTAATGAGAGTGAAAGGGGGATATAAACATTTATAAATAAAATTTAAAGAATGTTAAGTATGAAATAATATATCCCAACATCATAAAACTAAAATTTAGAAGAATAACTTAAAAGGGGTGCTTGAATAAAAAGAGAGGTGAGAAATCCCTTACGGAATTTTGGCATAGTAACGAATTAGGTAATGGTAAAAATGAGATACAATAAATGATATATCATAAAAAAACATAAATTGGAAAGACATGGGACATTTATAAATAAAATATACTATAAAAAATTTCAATTAGGAAGACAAATTCCAAAGAAGGTACTTGAATTAAAGGGGGAGAGGAAGTTTCCTTACATGAGAGTGTGAGACCAAAAGAATGGGTGGGGATTATTAAAAGATTGGGATTACATTGGGAGGACTCTAGAGACTGGATGGAAGATTATGGTTTTGATAAAATGATTTTTTTGTAAAAAAATGGGATATTTAGTGGGATTATATTGGAAAAATGGTTATTTATTTATTATTTACTTTTTGAGTACTATATAACAAAATATCCAAGACCAAAAACCATCCCATGATTTTTCCCATGCTTTCTATAAAGGGGTAGTGGTATTTATTTTTTAATATTTCTAAGGTCTAATATTATCAATATAATTCCTATTCTTATATGGATGTGAGTCACACTCTTAAAGAAAGTATTGTAAAATAATAAAATATATTATTAGTTTTGGAGGATTCATAATGGTTTTATAAAATAAATAAAATAATCTAAAATAAAATTATTTTAATGGAAAAACATATATTTGGTTTTGTATCTCATTTATAGTAATAATTAATTCACTTTTTGGTCATTATGATGTCATAATACATAATGTATATTTATACTGAATTTAATTTTTACCCCAAAATTCGATTATCACGTAAAATTATAAAAAATTCACCATTGGATAATTTCAACATTATGATTCAAAAATAATATTAATTTTATCAAAATAATTTTCTAAATATAAAACTTTTCACTTTTAGATTAAAAATTATATTAATTATGAAATGATGGGTTTTTGAAAATAATAGTTTTCGAAACCTTATAAAAATTTAATTTTACATCATTAACATTATGTGATCATTTATATTTGACAAATAGTATTTGATAATGATATTTTATTAAAATAATATTTATTTCAAAAACCCATTAATTCATAATTGCATTAATTGAATTTTAAAATTAACCAACAATACAATTTGTTCTAAATCAATCAAAATAAAAATCATTTATAAAGTAACAATAATAGGATGAAATCATATTCACTATTATATAAAGAATGTATAGACTCATAATTCTATGGTCTTGATAGATATCCCTTTAATACACTATCAAACACAATAAGAGTAAGGTGCTTGATGGTGGCACTTTCATATGGAGGTTTAACAAACATGGTTTGGGTTGTGTTCTTGATTAGAATGAACATCTCCCATAAATTATTTCAATCAAGATTAAGTTGTTGGATATCGTCTTAGAGTTTATCAAGGGAAAAGGTAATAAATTATATTTCCCTCAGAAGTTATGATAAATGGGGTTCATAGAGTATGATTCTTCTGATTTAGGCCATCACATCCTTTGTCTGAGAAAATTGGTTTTGTTATGAACCTATATTTACACTATGTGATGACTTTTCAATAACTATAATATCATGGGTAATGATACTTAATAGTCATGTAAATAAATTTTTTTATAATAAAACAATATAAGTGAATATTCTTTATATAACTATATAATACATTTAATTAAATTGAAAGGGGAATTTTATTTATAATGATTTAGGTCTTTACATGTTCTTTCCCCAAGAATATCTACAATCAAAAAGCATAATCTAAGAATTTCATCCAAAAATTGTATTGCACTATCAAAAACTGTCCCCGGAGGCCTGTGCCGTGTCCACCCCAAGCCTACCTCACAAAGTCCATGGGATGGAGACTAGTGTCAAAGGCGTCAACTTGAAAGTGGGAGGCATTTGACTGAGTACCTGTACGCACACACACACCCAACCAAGACCCACACACTGAAAAGGAAACAAGTATCACAAAAAAATATGATTATAAGTAAAACTAATAAAAGTGGGCCTAATAAAAAAAGAATAGAAAATATAAAAGTACAAAAAGGAAACCCTGATGACTATCTACGGAAAACCCTACCTGATCGTGAGAGTAGTGTAGCTACTTGAATCCAATGTAGAACGTCATGTCCACCCAATCCTACTGTGCCTCACCAAGTCCTAGGCCAACAAGTCCACCATTGTAGAGTCTATCAATCACGTCCCCCTAAGCACCTTTGGGTCTCGGTCTACCAATGTATCTGTCGATATGAAGATCGCCTTCACGAGACACTCCACGAGTGGGTGGATCCCATATAGGGGTGAGTAACACGATACTCAGTATAGACCCCGAAACAGAAAGGAAAGAACACACCACAATCTTCAAATAAAAGCATGAATCAAAAGACAACTCCTAATGGGTATACATTCAGGGTAGTGATAATGGAATAACCAGTCACATTATCAAACTCCTTGACTGCTGGAGAAATCCTCTTCTATCGAGTATAGTGGGCTTGACGAGTCACATAAAAGATACTTCCAACTTACCTTGGATTGTTGTGGTACTCATCCATAATGAGTACCAGGGGTATGTTGGGTTACATAGAGCTGATCCCCACTATGGGAATGCAGGGTCACATAGAGTTGCTTCCCACCAGGTCCATACTGAGATACTCATATTGTCGAGTATCATGGGTCTGACGGGTCACACAGAGCCACTCCCCACCATTGGAATTTTTGGGTCACATAGAGCCGCTTCCTATTGGGCCATCTTAAGTCACCTAGAGTCGATAGTCAGTAGTCTTCAGGTCTCAGCCCACCATAGGGTTCTGTGCGTAGAATGATTAGGATAACCACTCCTCAATCCAATAGTCACATCTCAACTTCCTTGAAATCCTCCACAGGGCATGCCAAAAGATCCACCTCTTCGAGAGGGTCCAAAATCCTCAAACAGATCATCAATCAGACACACAATTTTCATGATACAAGCAATTTAGTAAACAGGGGGCTGATTACGTCTGGTCTCAGTTTGAACTGATCGGACTGACCCATCCAACCCAACCTGAGGGTCCAACATACTTCAGTTTAAATTCAATTGACTTGACCTGACCTAGTTTGGGTCTGGTTTGGTACAGTCTAGCCTAAGATAGGCCCAACATGCCTCACTGGACCTGAACCAGTTGGTCGAGGGTCCATCCCGCCAGGTCTCCAAGTGGCCTGGTCTCGTCTGGCCCAAATTGAAGGGTGCAGATCTAGCATGATGGCTAGTGGCGTGGTACTTTGGATGGGGGGGTGGGCAGCCAGCCTGAAGACTGACCACATGGGTAGCCAGTGGGGTGCTCCTGGGATGTGGTGCTAGACACATCCCGCTTCCTGCCTACCATGAGGATGCATGCGGATCCTCCAGCCGCAGTTGGGGTGATCGTGGCTCACCAACCACCTGGGCATCCCGGACCTGGGAAACCCCTCCATGCGGTGCCCGCCTATTGCTCAGTCACCCCGTTGCTGCGGCCTGCCAGCCTCCGCCTCCTGTTGCCACGACACAATGATGGGTGCGCCACCGTCCTCCACCCACAAGCACCACTTCCCCCCCACTGGCCACTTCCAACCACCGCCACCCATGCCAGTGTGATGGAGGTCCCTTTTGTAGGCCCCCAAAATTGATCCAGTGGCCCATTTTCTGATTCTTCTGCATCTATGAGCCTGCCGGGTCACCACCATCCCTGCCTTGGCCCCAGATTCCTCTTACTGCCACTTTGAGGATACAACCACAATGAATGAACACAACAGAGGTGTTTCATCCTTTTTCATGCTAGACCTCACCCTTTGGTTTAGAGGTTTAAAAACATAGGAGGTCCAGGGATTTTAGTTCAATTAAAAAATGATAAAGTTCAATCTCGGATAACAAAAATCCCAAAAAAAAGTTACCCTTCTACATAAATGCATGATTCATGGATCAACCTATTCGTGGGTTGATCTGTATTCATGATTTCTATAAAAAATGGGGAAGAACATTAAATAAAATAACCCCAAACAATTTGAAATTTGTTTCCACATCCTTACATCTTTGAGGTTTCAAGATGTCGATGTCATTCATCACTTTAGACTCTATTCTTAGAGGTGCTTCGATGGTGTTTGATGTTCGTCGACGTTTGTCATTCATTCTTGGAGAGTAAGTTATTCATAGTTTCATAAAATAATCCTTGTAGTTTAATTCCTTTTTTCCACCAACACTTCTACCAAAATAAAATGAAAACACATTTGAAAAATTTCTTTTATGTTGTGATGTTGTATCCTTACATTGTTTCATTTATGAAACAGCGTCGCTGTTATGAATTATTATAGTGTCGTTATGCTATGAGTTAATGAGCAATTAATGAGCCTCATCAATGTGCCTCATCGCTAAAACACAGTGTCTCCATCCTCTACTCAATGGATGAGAAAAAAATAAAATAACTTTTAAAGTTATTCATTATTTTTTGAAAAGTCCAAAAGTTATCTCTTCTATTTGGACCTTGATGGCCAATGTTAAGTCCTTTATAGGAGAATCATGGCATTCTGAATTCAACGGTGCCCTTGGATTTTTAATCTGAGCACCAGTTCAAGAGTTAGAAAAACCCACTTGCATGTTTACTTAAGCATATATAAAAATGTTTAAAATTCCATTTCGGGCTCACTAGGCCTTGGAATCACATGCCGTCAAAGTTTATGGTCTCCAAATAATTCCATATAATTTGAAAAAAATTACATAGAATTTCCCATAAATTACATTCTCCCCACCTTAGGGCTTTACATCCTCGAAATCTAGAACAAAAACTAATCAAACAGATGGGGGTACTAAGCATGAATCTGAGCCTCCCACTCCCATGTCATCTCCTAGAGATTCTCATGCTGCCACCAAACTTACACTAGAGTAATCAACCACCTGTTTAGGACCCACTCATGTCGATCCTCTATCTCAATCATGAGATCTGAAAATATCACCTCATCATCACTGTCCAGCTCACCCCAGTTGATGATGTACAATGGATCATGCACGTATCTCCTCAGCTACGACACATGGAAAACATCGTGCAACCGGGAAATCTATTGGGGAAGATCTAGGCAATACACCACCTTTCCAACTATGCTTAGGATCTGAAAGTTATGATGATACTTAGAGATACCTTTCCACCCCAATCAAATCTTGGTAATCCTCGTTGGGGTGATATCCAAAGGAATACATGATCACCATCCTCAAACTCCAAGGGTCTCTATATCCTATTGACATAAGACTGCTACCAGCTTTGTTTAGTCCTCATCCTCTCCTAGATGATATTGACCTTCTTAGTGGTATCCCATACCAATTCCGGACCCATGAGTGCTGACTCCCCTTGGTCTATACAGTATAGGGGTTATTTTCAAGGCCACCTATAAAAGGAAGAAAATGGTACCATGCCAATGGTGGAGTGATAGCTATTGTTGTATGAAAACTCCACCAATGATGGGTGGTCTTCCAAAATGTGACCAAAATCTAGGACACAAGCATGAAACATGTTCTCTATGGTTTGTATGGTCCTCTCTGTCTAAAAATACATTTGGGGATGAAAATATGTGCTCAAGCACAGCTACATCCTGAAAACCTCCTATAATCGCCTCCATAGAGGGGATGTAAAGAGAGTCTCACGATCTGAGGTGATCATCAAAGGCACCCTATGAATCTGAACTATCTCCTAAACGTAGAGGCATCCCAAGCCCTCTACTTTTCCCTATTCCTGGATGGGTAGGGAGTGAGCCGACATGGTGATTAGATCATCGATTATCGAGATATAGTCATGGGCCAGAGATGAACTTGGTAACCCCATCATAAATTCCATTGAGATACCACCCCATTTCCACCGAGGTACCTCGAGTCGCTATCCCATGCCTATTGGAAAGAGATGATGTACCTTAACTTACTGACAAGTGAGGTATCATGAAACAAACTTGACAACCACTTTCTTCATCCCTATCCACCAATACTAAAATCAGAGGCCATGGTACATATTTTCCACTCTAAGATGTACAGCCAAAGGGGATGTATGGAGCTCCCTCAACACCTCCTCTCATAATGTCACTAGCACTATGGTGCACCCTCTAAAAATGGAGATGTACTTTCCACCAATATAAAATCCATCAGGATCCCATTCGGAGGATAAGCGAGCACCTCAGGCCTCACAGTAATATCCACCAGTTGTGCCTCCCTGAATCACTGTAAGAGTGTGGGAGTAATATTCATCGTCTAAAGGTAAGAAGCTCTACAATTATCCATGAAGGATATATGCATCACAGATAACTACTCAGTCACCTAACTCAGTAGCTGCAAACCAGTCCTCCAACTGAGTGTGTCTTCCACCACATTCCCCATCCCAATGGTATAAACTATGTCAAAGTAATAGTCCTAGAGGAACTCTATACATCACCGCTATCTTAGGTTCAGGTCCTTATGGGAGAAGATATAATTGATACTCTTATAGTTAGAGTATACCATAAACCATTCACCAATAAAGTAGTGCTGCCACATCTTCAAGGAAAATACCATTGCTGCTAACTCTAGGTTATGGGTTGTGTAGTTATGCTCATGATGTCTCAAATATTGTGAGACATAGGAAATAATTTATTTCTCCTGCATTAGAAAACAACCAAGTCCAGCCCCTGATACATCACAACAAACTACATAACCAACACCCTCCTTTGGTAGTCTCATGATGGGGGAACTATTCAGTCTCCACCTCAGCTTCTAGAAACTCTGCTAACAATTTTCCTTCCACACGATGGGATGTCCCTTCTGTGTCAAATCAGATAAGGGTGCTACTACTCTAGAAAATTTGGGCACAAACCTATGATAGTAACTAGCCATCCCCATGTAGCTCTGTTTTTTAGTCACGCTCTTGGGTGGCTCCCAAGCAAGAACCACCTCTATCTTCGTCGGATCTACGACAACTCTAGCCTCCGAGATGACGTTTCCTAGAAAGTGGACCTCCTGTATCCAAAAATAACACTTCAAGATCTTACCATAATGTTTTTTCCCTAAAAGTGTATCCAAGAATATCCATAGGTGTGTAGCACGCTTCTCCAATGAAGCCAAGAAAACCAATTTTTCATCAATGAAGACAATAAAAAACAGGTCAAGTTAAGGTTGGAAGATCCTATTCATGAGTACCATGAACAGTACTGGGGCATTGGTCACAGTGAAAGGCATCACTAGAAACTCATAGTGGCCATACCATCACCTAAAGGTTGTCTTCGATACATCCTCATCCCGTACCTGAAGTTGGGGATAGATTGATTCGAGGTCTATCGTTGAGAACCACTTTGCCCCCTTCAGCTAGTCGAAGAGATCATTGATTCTCAGAAGTGGATACTTTTTCTTCACGGTCAGCTGGTTCAGGAACTAGAAGTCAATGAAAAACTTCAAACTCCCATCCCATTTATTGGAAAAAGCACTGGGGATACCCATGGTGAAACACAGGGCCTTATGAACCCCTTCTCTTGAAAGTCCTCCAGCTACACCCTAACCTTTCAAATCACCACGAAAGCCATCTGATATTCTACTGTGGATATCAGTGTCATCCTCAAGTATAGGTCGATGAAAAAGTCTACCTCCCAGCAAGGTGGTAGTCTCAGAACATCCTTAAAAAAACATCCTCATAATCATCCACCACTATAGGAAAACTTGGCCACCTATCATACCCAGCACCATGGGTGAAGATAGCCAACTGGTGAGTGATCGACTACACTATCCTCCAAAAAAGTATGTACTTTTATGAAATGGTATCCTTATCACTGGTGAAGGAAAACCAAGTCCCATCTTCATAGACACACCACACTATACACTAAAAATAGGTGATGTGAGCATTGAATGTGGATAACCAGTCCATACCCAAGATGACATCGTAAGGTGTCAACGCTAGTACTAGGAGATCCCAGTAGAAGCTATAATCTCCTAGAGTAAGTTCACACCACCAACACCAGTTTTTATTCGTTGAATACCCTCCCATAAGAGTCTCTATACATAAAGATTGAGCCAACCGCTCCCCCAGAATCTCTAAGCTCTGAACAAGAGTCATGGAAAGGATGGAGTGACTAGAACCTATGTTTATAATAACAGAAGCTATGGTGGAGAAGACATAGATCGTACCTCATATCATCTCTGGAAAACCATGGACATAACCCTCCATAGCTTGATATTGTGCTCGCCCCTGTCTTCCTGCTCCCTAAGGTCAGGGTGGACCACCTGGGGGTGGTGGAAGTAACACCTCAAACCGTCGCCCACCTCCTAATTCTCGGCATACTCCCCTAACATGTCTTTCGCCCTGCAGTAATCCTTTCTCGAACCGGTACCTCTAACTCTATGACCCCTAGACCATCTACTAGACATCTGTAAAGTGGGTCAGGCAGCCAAGAGCCATGTGTCCCTACCCACCACACGCAAAGCACTACTTGGATCCTTGTTGACTCCCTATAGAATCAGAGTCCTACATTGCTGACCCTGAGTCATGGGGTCATCCTCTGAAAGTCCTAGACCTATTGGGACCTCACGTATTATATCATCTACCATCCAAAGACTCCTTACCTTGGGTATGCTGGTAGCTCTAGCTGCGGGCACCTGCTCTTCCAAGAAGCTCTCTACCAGAATGGATCACTCCAGCACCCTAGCCTGAGTATGGATGTTGAGAGATAACTCTAATGCCTTGATCTCTCGACTGAGTCCCTTCTCAAAAGATTGAGCTCTAAAGAAAAGGTGTCACACCATATCCGTTGAGTAGCATGAAAGATCAGTGAACCTCAATGAGTACTCATCCACCGTCATACTGCCCTACTATATGTGAAGCAGCTTCAGAATACATACAGAGCACAATGTATAAGGAAAAAACTACTCCCAGAAAATCTACTTGAAGTCTGCCCAGGTGAGGGTTGCCTCATCATGTGTTTGGGTGTTCAAGCTCCACCATATCCATACCGAGCCCTACAGAGGGATCACTACCAATATCCACATCTGGTCAGGTGGTGCCATCACAAAGCGGATGACCCACATCATTGCCTTCAACTAGTCCTCAGCGACCTGAGGATCTATCTCTCCCATGAACCTAGGAGGTATTTGTCTCTAAAATTTGTATAGAGCATTGAGTCTGGGCATATCCTCTGAGAAAACCACCGGTAGTAGATGCTAACCATCAGGTGGTGGTATCACTGGTGCACCACCCGGTGGGGCCATCTCTAGAACTGGTCCTTGAATAGAGTCCTCTTCTCTAGGTGGGTTTTCCTCATGACCTCGTACCGAGATCCTGGCTGGTCATCCACGTTAAGGCATCTTGATATAGATCAAGATGTACCACAGTCAGAAGGTTATACGTGGTGAGATAAAATTTATTAAAAATAACATAAGGAGAAACATATGAAACTAGTGTTTTCATTTGTAGAGATGAAATGAAGAATTCAAGGTCCTGATGTATGGATACATCAGCCGCCGCACCAACACTTGACTCCCTGAATCTGGAAGTCAGACTCAAAAAAATAAAAACAATTTCCCAAAAAAAAACACAGACTCCCGGTATTTATGGTAGGAATGACCACCCAATCATAACACTTTGTCATGACCCATCCCCCGGGGCACGTGCCGTGAATACCCCAAGCCCGCCACCCGAAGGCTAGTGGCTAGCGACTAGCACCGAAAGCATGGAATTTCAAGTGGGAGGCATTTTCCTAAGTACCTGTATGCACAAAAACGCCAATCCAAGTCCCACACACTAAATAGAAAACAAGTATCACTAAAACAAATTTTATTAAATGTACAACTAATACATGTGGGCTAGAATACAAACCCAACAAAATAATTGAAAATCGTAAAGTACGAAAAGGAAACCCTGATGGTCATCCACAGTAAACCCCACCTGATTGTGAGAGTAGTGTAGCTACTAGAAGCCGAAGTAGAACATCCTGTCCCCCTGATCCTACTGGGCCCTGCCGGGTCCTAGGCCACCAAGTCCACCATCATAGAATTAGTAGGCCCTGCTTTTTAGAGAACCTCTGGGTCATAGTCCACCAAAGCATATGTTGAAATGCTGATCGCCATCATGAGACATGACATGAGTGGGAAGATCCCATATAGGGTTGAGTAACATGATACTTAGTATGGACCCACAAATAGAAAGGAAATACCACACAAAAATCCTAAAGGAAAATCATGAAGCAAAAGACAGCTCACACCAGGTATATTTTTTTTTATTGATAGAAGAATAATTAGTCACATTATTGAACTACTCAGCTACAGAAGTAATCCTCCTCTCTTTAGTAGAATGGTCCTACTTGGTCACATAAAAGAATCTTACCACTAACCATGGACTGTTTTGGTACTTATCCCTGATGAGTACCATGTGTATGCTGAGTCACATAGAGCTGATCCCCACCATGGGATTACCTTGTCATAGAGAGATTCATCCCACCTTGGCCATACTGAGATACTCCTGTTATTGAGTATCATGGGTCTGCCAGGTCACAAAGAGCCTATCCCCACCATGGGCCTACCGGGTCACACAGAGCCACTTCCCACTAGCCCATGTTCAAGTTACACAAAGTTGATAGTCATCAGTCCTTATGTCTCAAGCAACCGTAGTGTTCCATACGTACAACAGTTGGGAGAACCGCTCCTCTAGCTATTTTCACATTTTAACTTCCATGAAATCCTCCTCAGGGTATGAAAAAAGATCTTCCAAGTCGAGAGGGTCCCAACTCTGTAAATGGATCATCAATTAGATGCACGTTTTTCAAGATACATGGATCTTAGTAAACAGTGTTCCAGTTTAGTTTGGGAACTGTCCGACCCGGTCGGACTGACCCAACCAACCCACATTGGGGGTCCCTCATACCATGGTTTAAATTTGACCAAATTGACCTAACCAGGTTTGGGTCTGGGTCGGTTGGTCCGACATGGATAGTAGGTTAGGCCCAATGGGCGTTTTTGGACTCAAATTATTTTGGTCGAGGGTCCAGCCCGCCAGGTCACCCGACGACCCGATCTCATCTGGCCCGGCCCGAAGGCATGGGTCTGGCCTACTGGAGTTGGTCCGGCTGGCCGACGTTGGTCTGGACCGCTGGTCCACTTGTCTAACTTGTCAGCGTGGGTCCGACTTACTAGGTGCAGGACTGGCCCGACATGGTTGCTGGGGTGTGACCTGTTGGTAGGGGGGTACAACCAACAATCCTGGAGACTGTCTACATAGGTGGCTGGAAGGGTGCTCCTAGGAAGCTGAAAACACCTTCCCACCTGATTCATGGATGCTGGGGGATCATCTAGCCACAGTCAGGCGACCACAAATCACCATCCACCCAGGTGTCCTAGACATGGGCCACCCCTCGATACAGCTCTCGCATGATGTTGCATCATCCCATTGCTGCGGCCCACTGGCCGCAACCTCCTGCCGCTGTGGTGCGACGCTGGCTGCGCCACTGTCATCTACCCATGACTATTACCGACCACTACCCTTGGCACCGGCGCACCAATGGTCCCTTCTAAGGGCCACCAGAATTCCTACAGTGGTCTATTTTATGATTGATCTGTTCCTATGGGCCTCCTGGGTCGCCGCCTTTCTTGACTTGGCCGCAAATTTCTCTTGCTGTAACTTTGAGTATACAGCCATAATGAATGCACACAATAAAGGTTCTCATGCCTTGTTCGTGTTGGCCGGCACCTTTTGCATTAGTATTTTAAAAACATGGGAGGTCAGGTATTTTAGTTCAATCAAAAATTGATAAATTTCAATCCCAGATAAAAAAAATCCCAAAAAAATTATACTCCTTCACAAAAGATCGATTCGTGGACCAACCTGTTCATGGGTTGATCTGTGTTCAGAGTTTTTAGAAAATAACGGGGAAAAAATTATATAAAATAACCCATACCTTTTTTTAGTTCTTTTCTCCAGTGTTACATCCATGAGGTTTCAAGATGTTGACTTCATTCATCACTTCTTAATTGGTTCTTCGAGGTGCCTCAATGATGTTTGACGTTCATCAGTGTTTTTCATTCTTCATTGGAGAAGACGTTCATTAGGGGATTGACAGGGAATCCTCATAGTTTAATTCCTCGTTCCACCAACGCATCATCCAAAATAAAAGGAAAACACCTCACAATTTTTCTATTATGATGTGACATTGAGTCATTACATTTTTTCATTTATTAAACAACGTCTTTGTTACACATCATTAAAGTGTCGTTACACTATGAGTTAATGAGCCATTAACGAGGCTTATCTATGTACCTCATTGATGCTCCACAAAATCACCTTCCACCACTCAACGAATGAGAAAATAAAACAAAATTATTTTTTTAATTTTTTTTGAAAATTCCAAAAATTAACTTTTCAATTCAACCCTTGTCAGCCGAAGTTAAGTCCTTTTTAAGAGAATCCCAACATTCTTAATTCAATAGCGCCCTAAATTTTTTTATTCGACCACCCTTTTTAAAGTTAAAAAACCTTAATCTCATGTTTACTTAATCATACTTAATTTGTTTTTCAAAATTCCACTCTAGGCTCACTGGGCCTCTGAATCATGTGTTGTTCGAGCATGTGGTCATAGAATAATTCAACATATTTTTTAAAAAATTATCAGTATTTTTGAGACATTTCATGTTTTCTCAGACTATCCTTTGGTTTGAGGGTATTATTTTATACTTTAAAGTTCTTATGAACCTAACACCATTAGAAAACCTTTATAGTATTAAGAAGAAAAATGACATTCTCTATTTGATATAATAGTCCATGGGAATTTCTGATGTTGTATAATCTCATAGAAATAAATCCTCCCAAACTCAACTATTAAAAAGGTATCCCTTTTGGGTAGAGATAGAGATACATTTTTCAATATTTATATGGTTAAACATTCTACATCATGACCTTGATATGACCAAGGTATTCCCATCTCAAAATTCATAGTGATTTTATCCTACATGCACTTAGAAATGGGAAAAACATTAAAATATCTATTGGTTGTTGTAATTCTTCCTTCATCTGCCAAAAATGTGATCTTTTTTTTCATCAATGGGAACAAATATTGGAGGTGTAAGTTACTATAAATCATGGTATTTATAGGGTGTACCATCCAACTAGATGAATTAAATTCTCACATAAATTCCTCTAACTCTTCTTTAGGAACCCAGACGCATCCCTGAATACACAATATCTTATCATCATCAAGGGTCCAACCTCACGGTGGGTCCTTACCTGGCAAGCTCTCTCTATAGAATAAGACCTCATAGTATAAAAGCTATATCAACTTTAATCTATCCAGAAGTGAATATGTTACTACTAAATCTATAAGGATATACTTACTGTGATTATCATGTACCTCTAAGTACATATTAGAAAATAGGGCCATAAAAAACCACTCACTACTGGCCTCATGAACAGCCTGTGTTTGTGTCCACTTGTTTAGATCATCATTCACAATATTTCCATTCATAGGAATATATGAAAAAAATAAAAATAAGTGAAATAATAGTATTAAACCCACCACCACTGCCTAATATATATGTTACATTTTATAAAGATGTATTTGAGGATTTTTGGATACCTAAACACCCCAAAATGATCTCCCACCAAGTAGTTAATCCAAAAATGATTTACATGTACTATAGATTCAAGATCGAGGTCATGTGTTGGGTAGTTTCTTTCATGAGGCCTCAAATAATATGACCCTTATACCACAACTCTATCATCATATATTAGGATAGATCCTTTCCTGAATCCTGAAAAATCACAATAAACTGTATAGATTCTATTCGTCTCTGGAAAAATCAGGATAGGAATTGAAGTTAACCATCCTATAAACTCCTACAAGTCCCTCTCACATGTCTCAGACTATAAAAATATGATATAATTATTAGTCGAAGCCAAAATAGGTTCTTATAGGAATAAAAATCATTATATGGGGCCCTATAATATACAGATAACCCCAAGAAATTCCATATTTAAAAAAAATCATGGTATTCTCCTAAAAACCCACTACACTCATATTATTTAGGCCCAAAGATACTCATTCCTCTGAGATAATGTGACAATTTAAGTGATCCTTGTCGATCTAAAAGTGACATTTTGTGAGCTTAGAAAATAGCTAGTCCTCCCTCAATGTACTCAAAATGAAATCAATATTCTTGGCATGTTCGTGTCCAGTATGTGAGTAAACTATAATGTTGTCCATGAAGTCCAACCCAAATGAATTTATATATGAGTGGAAAACATAATCCATTATAGCAAAAAAATGGTAATTTTAATCAAGATGAATTGCATAACCAGATTCCCATAAATTCCATAATGACTTCATACATTGTAAGATGTTTGTACATCGGCCTAACTCAAACCTGATGATAACCTGAACTCAATTAAATTTTTGAGAAAACCCAATATCCTTAGATCTAGATAAATCGGTCATATATATGTGGTAGGGGATAATTTTATGTAACTAAAAGTTGATCTAGTTTCTGGTAGTCCATATGAAGCCCAAGGGTTACATCGACCTTTTTGTTGAAAAGAACAGGCGACTCCCAAGTTATTTTACTGGGTCATATAATAACCACATCATACAGTAACTCTAAAAACTTTTTGAGTTGATGAAGCTCAGTAGGATCCATATTTTAAGAAGGATAGATACCAATTATACTCCTATAACTGTCTCAATAGTAAACACTAAATGTCTATTAGTAGTTATTCAAAAAAAATAATTAGGGAATACATCCCAGAATCACTCCACCATAAGAGGGAATCCAGTGCATCACATTCCAAGATAATATTTAAAGAGCGTACAGACCAATTCCATTAGTCCTCTCATATAATGACTCTATGGTCCATTTAGAATATCTTATAAATCCTATTCTCTGTTATACACATAACTACCAACCTCGAGTGATGAGGAAGTCATCCTACAATGATAAAATTCCATATGATCATGATAGGGAATGAATTAGTCCATCCTGGGAATGATGTTGAAAATCATCATCTTGAGGAAGAATAGACACCATATGAAGCTATAACTATAATCCATGAGGGGACACTCTCTGCATTGGTGTTCTCTTTCTAACTTTATTCCCAATGATGCATCAAAAGTCATCACTCTATAGTACTATTGAATACCAAGACCAAGAATATAAAAAATAGTCAAAGAGATAAACTATTATAAATCATGTGTATCATAATGGGTAGATACTATAGTAAAGGATACTATTACATTAACTCATACTACAGAAATCTAGACACCCTAATTATCTATAAAAGGTTATACTACATATATATGGCCAAATCCATGGCCTTGAGCTACAACCTAACTACCAAGAGTAGGTCCAATCTGATGCTCCCTCATATTATGAGTCTGACCTCTTCACCACTATCCACCTCTTAATCCTGTACAACTAGTTGTAGTCCAACATCTGGTCTATAAAGAATCTAAAAATTCTACTCTAAAAGGGGGTGTCGGTGTAGATAACTTCCAACAAGAACAAATGGAATGGTTATAAAAACCATTAATGATTCCCCATTTTTCTATAGGCTCAACACTCAATTGGGTCTCAGATTCACTGATTTATTACTTGGCCATTCCATTAAAAAAATGGAATATAACATAACTACCAATTATGAAAATATGGATACCAATACTCTACAGAGAAGCCTCTAAATTATGTTTCCAACCACTAGATAAAATGTGACCTAGACTTGGTGTGTGACCTTTGTTCCCTGTATCGCTAGCTTCTCTCAAATTATACTCAGTAATTAGGGTCTATTTCATAACCCCTCAAATAATTTCACTCTTGATATCCTATTATCAGTCAAATAGGGTGAATAATACTGAATCTCTATAAATAAATCTGAATAAAACATAACTGAAAGATATTTTTAACCAAAGTTCATGTTTTCCAATGTCTGGTCTATCCCCAATATTTATAGGAAAAAATAGTAATATAATGAAGCCTGAAAATTACTATAAATCATATCCTAATGATAAAATATCTAAGTAATAATACCCCAGAAGCACTTGGTAGAACCCCAAATCATATAAGCGATGATCTTGACCACCCTTTCTATAGTCATATCCAGATTCTCCAAGATAGAATACATGTACTCTAGCCACTTCTCTTTAGCATGGGGGCTATAAACCCCCATGAAATTAGGTGGATTCTACTATTGGAACTCTCACATATTTTCTGCCATAGTAGGGGAAGGTCACGAGGCTCCTTGTATAGTCTACATAAGCTATATGAAGCCCTATCAAAATGTGGAATTAGAAACCAAATTTTGTATAATAGGAGTCCAAACAATTAGAAATACTTGAGGGTTAGGTCCCACCACTTCATGAGAATAGTCATTTACACCTTCCTAGAACATGACCCAAGGCTATTATAGAGGCATATATCTAAAATTTCCTAGTATATACCTTATAAATTGATAATATGTGTAATGAAGTTCAAATAGTATATGGATAAGAATGAGGGTTCATTACCCAAAACATTCTAACCCAATTACCTAATATCTAAGGTTTGGGTATTGGTAAGATATCATGTTTCAATAATAGGGGTTACAATATATGAAGTTTCAATTACAAGTTATAGAGTAAAATTTCCTTTATGTTGTAGTTGGAATCCCCATTTAACAAAAACTAATTCCATTTAAATTTATAACTTAATAGGTAAAAAGTTTTCTTATATGTATATCCACACATATATATTATCAAGTTCTAGTTAGTTTCATCCTTCATTCCCAAGTTATAATGTTTTATACTTTATAAGTTGTAATTGGTACTACATGTAACTTCAACCAAGATTTTACAATGGTTTAATTATATAGATAACCATTCCTAATTTATAAAGGCACACATACTATTTAAATTGCAATTGTCATCCATGTAATTGTAACCAACTATCATTTTAACCTATTTGACCAATTATCCATAGTTAAAACACAATATAATTGTCTAATTAAGCATCTACAGTCAAGATATATTGAAATAATGTTTATTTTAGTAAAGAAACAATAATTTATTCAGTTATTTTATCCCCATAAGAAATAATAACTAAATATAAAATATAAATTTCAAGGAACTGTGAATATGAAACAAGTAATGGATATAGTAAATAAGAAATTCAGGACATAATGCATGACATATCAATCATAAAGTTCCTATAATGATGTATGTGATGGTATCTCCTTTCTACACCTATCCTAGTGTAAATATAAAATTCCAAATTTGAATAAAACCCAAAATTAGCAGGTGTCAACCAATGGTGAAATAAATTCAACCATAACATGCATAATCCAGAACATTAAAATCCCATCCCAGGCAATTAGGATTTTTTCCCCATACGTGGGTTAAATACTCGCAACAAAATTATAATTACCAAATTCCAAAAAATTCATAGTATCTTGTATACCAATACAAAAAAAGTAATATAAAGTGGAAAATATGGCTCAAATAGAACTTTATAACATCGTAGACATGATTCACTCATAAGTAACTAAAAGCAGTTGTCCACATGGTCTCATGGGGTCTTGCATGTATGCTAGAGGTTGGAAATTTGTTGCGAGGGCCTAGGGTTTGTCTATGGGGAGACTATTACCACTATTAATAATAGAACATAGTGGTGTAATGAATGAAAATATTGTTAAAATAGATAGAAAATAATAACCATAACTATCGAAGAGGTAAAAAAATATATTTGGTAAATAGACTGAAAAATAATGGTAATCAATGTATACAAAAGAATTTCAATTACATGATCCTATATAAAAGAAGTGACCATAAATGGAAATGGGAATACATAAAATACATGAGTATCAAAAGGATAAAAAGATCAAAACTATTTATAGTCACATCCGAAAGCCAAGATTGTTCTTATGCTCCCTGATCCCATGCTATAAGAAATTCAAGCATCCATGGTTAGGCTCTTTCACTTATCCTTACATGTTTCCATGGATTCTATCCAGGAACCAATTGGCAGCAAAAACACTGTCTTATATTTACTCTATATTCTACCACCAACAAATTTTATAACAACCACAGTCTATGTAAATAAATTTAATAGTGAGTAGGTATAAGAGTAAGTATTGGGTTGAAATGATTAAAATAAAATATGTACCGGTTTTGAGCTTCTCATGGAATGCTCGGCTAACCATACCTACATCGACCCAATCAATTTTCATATATAATGATGACCTATAAATGGAAATGGTCTATAGAATATATCTAAGGTGTATAAATAGAAGAAATGTATAATAAGTGGTACCAATGTTATAAAAAATAAATCTATTCATTGAATTTAGGAGAATGGGACCCAAGGTGAGTCTAACACATCCTTGGTATTAGAAGATCAAGTGAATTTACAACAATAAACTATGCAGGATAGATATAGGGATATAAGTATAATACAAGGGAACACCCTAAATATTCTATTGGAAAAAGTGTTTAACTGAGTCTATATAACATTCACACAGTAAATCATGGGCTAAGCATGACTGGGGCCTAAGTGAAGAATCCATGGAACCCCCTATTCAGGGACATCAAGAATAATCCAATAAGTAAATCAAATGAATTATAATTTATGAATATGAAAAGAGTGAATATTTGGTACTATGTTATGTCATTCACACACTAATAAGGTAAAGACCAAGTTCCAAGTTGGATATCAAAATTGGGAATCATCTCAATGAATTAGAATGGCATCCCCAAAGTGCTTAAGGAATTTCCTTAGGAATCCATGGATGGATGAAGTTTGAGTACTCCTTTATCATAAAAAATTTCTATAGTATAAATAGATACCTTAAACCTATAACATAACCAAATCCTATGTAATAAATATTATATTTTATTCACATTATTTAATTTAATATATTATGATTCTATTTATAAATGAAAAAGGTTTACGTGATGTGTCATACAATTAAAAATATCATTAAAATTTGATAATCTATATGGACAAGATTTCAATATCAAAATGAAAATTTTCCCATTTAATTAATTTTATTCCTTAGTGGAAGTCTAACTAAACATACTGAATGTTATTATGGTTAATATTATAAAAAATACTATGAATTCATATAGATGGATCACCAAAGGGGTGTCTAAGGTTTAAGATATTAACCTCCATTGTTATCCATAGGTTCATTAGGGAATATGGATTTCAAATTAAGAAACTAATTTAAGGAATATTTTTTTAGGAGAAAATCATGAGCAAAATGATACATGACACAAAAAAGAAAAATTCAAATGATGAGATATAAGGGGAAGTTACAGACCACCTACCTTATGGTGGTTTGGGAACCATCATCTAGTATTAGATTCTTATTTAGACCTGAATGAATGAAAACTGATAAATATAAAAATTCCATAAAAATATGGTATATTAGGTTGTAAATAAATAATGATGAATAAGGAAAGGTAAACTAAGAAAGTAAGGTAATATATTTAAGCAATTACTATTGGATAACCAACATGATAGTGGACAGTCCAATCGGAATTCTATTGAAGGGGATGCATCAAATGTTATCTTGATTCAATTGAGGAGATTCAATAGAGGAGGGATGATGTTCATGTAATGAAGAATAAGAAGGGAGTAATAAATATAAATTAATAATGTAAAGTGTTATTTTTTATATATTTTAAGGTGGTACATAATTTAGCCGCACAGTTTTTCCAAACCTTACACCAACCATGTGGGATTACAACTTATGTTCACTACCTATAAAGTTATGTGCAGGGTTTGACAAACCATGTGTAGTTCATGTGGGTCCCCTATATAACTAATCTACAATTTAATGCATGTCCATGACACCTCCTATGCACTATTAAAATAACCATGTACCTTCTCTTACAGGGATTCACGGTTGAGGCAGACTGTTACTATTAACCATTCACCAACTGTGCGCCTCAAGATGTTTATGAAAAAACTATAGTATTGGCTCTGAAAAATCCCCATAAGATCTTGAAACAAGTGTAACCTCATTATAAATTTTCACTAGGATAAATTTAAATATTAAAACTAGAATTTAAAGGGTTCATACCTCATAAGAAAAGCCAAGATCTTACTGTGGGACTCTATCCACCATATGATGTTGTCTTGGAAGTTATCCTTGGTTTATGATTATGTCAGGTTATATGTTGTTGAAACATTACTATGTGTCCATAATCTTATGATTTCATGATTAATTTCTTCCTCCATTTGTTTATTCACGATCCTTGTTTTAATGATATCATGTGAGGTCATTTGACACACATGTTATTCTATATTATCATGTTTACTCATGTACTAGGATTTATAGCTCACCCATTTCTTTTATGTATTCCTCTGGCTAACCAATGAAGTTTTAGAGGTTCAAAGTGATATGGATCTAATTATGAAGAATAAAGTGAATATGTTGTGTTTTAGTTTCATGTTTATGTTTATATACTTATCATTCTAATGATAATAGGCCTCTCAATCATTTGGTTATATTTATTTGATATTTTTGTTAAAAATAATGTAATATTATGAATAAATTGATTAAGTCATTAAATCATCTATTGGTATAAATAGAATCCTACTAATATGATACCCCACCATATTTAGTAAATAAACATATAATGACATAGTTAATCCCTTGTGTTTCCTCATACCCATGACATGTCCATTCAATGTCATATTCATAAAACTAGCCCCATAATTTTTCTATGGAATTCCGGGAATTTTCTTCACCCACTAAATTCCATTTGTTGCATAATTTTCCTCAAAATATATCCTATAATATTCTCTCTATTTTTCAAATCTCAAGTATTTTTGCTTTAATATTGACCAATTATCAATTAAATTCTTATACATCTAAAACATATTAAACATATTAGATTTTTTTAATAATGTAATCCCATGCCATATTTATTAAATCATTAGTAAATTATATATATTATGGTGACCCTATGAGGGAATAAAAATAGTTTTGGTTCCCAAAAATGAATGTGAACCAGGTCTATATTTCTATCCATATGTGTTATTTATCCCTTAAAAAAAATTAAAACATACTTTTATTTTCAAATATATAATATTCAGATAGGGCCACCTCAAGTAAATTCATAATTTATAGAATATTTTTTATTGTTAGGAAAATTATTCAATTAATTATTCTATGTCCTAACCGATAATTCCAAATTTTCAAAGCCTAACTGAGTTTATAATAACAATCATGTCCATGTGATTTTCTATTTTATTGTACAAGGTTCCATTTTCCCTACGAGTTGAGACTAAACCCTATTATAATCTTCCAACCACCAATAGTGAAAATATGGTTGGAGAATTAATTTTAATGATGCTCAATATAAATATTATTCCTTCTCAAAATAAGAATACATACTACATTATAGAGAACAAGGAAACTCACACTATTAGGTTTTATTTATGCATCACCCATTCTGGAAATTTTTAAGGGTTTATCATCAACATGTTTTACCTTGCCTAATTATTTAGAAACATAGTTATTTAGAAAATAATTCATCATTGTGAAATAGATTGAAGCTTTAGTTTCTAAAATTAAAGAATCCAAGATATTTTATATAGATAATCAACTAAAATCCATAGTTTATTTAGATAATTTATTTTTTGAATTAGTTTTATGCGACATTAATTCATACCAAAACACAATATTGATGTGTCCTTTCTTACCCCAACTATAGTTGGATAGTCCATGACAATTTTACTTGTTTAATCTATTTCATATTGATTTAGAACATCTTTCATAATTATTATTCTATATAATTCCTCCCATAAATTTATTGTATAGATAAAACCTAAAGTATCTATCAGGTATTATTTTATTAATATCCTCACAATGGATTATATATTTTAAATTGAATAGCTTCAATTATATGTTCCTTGAAAAATTTCTCTTGAATATTAAACTAGGATCCTAATTATTAGGAAATAAATATAATAGAACCATCTAATATATAATATCTTCCAATATAATTCCAACCTATTTCAAAAATATTAGGTTAGTTTTTAATTTCATGATGTGATTTGTAATAATCCTACATTCAATAATATTTTGGTTGAATATCCATTGAATCTATAACAAATTGTTATATATAGAAGGATTCCTATACATATATATGGGAACCTTTATGAATCCAATCATTATTTTATTTATGTTGATGATGAATTCCAAGTTCTTTTCCAATGTAATATGCATAACTCCCAAAACTCATTGATCATGTAGCTCCCTCTCAGTCTTTTCTATATCATTTGTATTGACACCATGAAGCATTAAGTTCATATTAATTTCTAATAAATATTAATTAATAATTAATATTTATTACAAAAAAATATTTAAAATTAGTATTTAGTAACTAATTATTAAAAATAATAATATAATTATTATCAATTAATTAAATAGTAATTAATAAATATTTAATTACTCATTAATAGTAGTAATTACTAATTAAATATTTATTTATTAAATAACAAATAATTATAAATAATTTTTATTAAAACTTTTCTAATAAATATTTAAAATTATTATTTAGTTAATAAATAGTAATAATAATAATGAAATTTGTAAATTAAAAATTATTAATTAATTATTTTTAAATTATATTTAATAAATTAATTAGTTAATCCTAATTAATATGAATTACTAATAAATATTAATGAAATAATTTGATTAATATTTAACAGTGACAATTTCTAAAAAATATTGAATTCTAATTAATATTTACAACTAATAAAGATTTAAAGCTGTTATTTAGTAATTAATTAATAAAAATAATAATTTAACAATTAGATATTAATAAATAAGTAATTATACCATATTTAATTACTTATTATTAATATTAATTAAAAATTAACTGTTTAATTTTTTTTTATAATTAATAATTATTAATAACTATTGTTATACAATTAATAACAAATATTTAAATATATTATTTTGTTACTAAATATATTTAGTAAGGATTAAATTAATAAAATACCAATGATTAATTAATTAATATTAAATTATTATTATATAATCAAATAATTGTTGAGAATTAATATTAATTACTAATAAATATTTAATTGTTTTAGTTAATAATTATTAACAAATATAATTACATAATTATATAACTAATATATAATAGTTATTATTTATTCATTATTAATATTATTTATTATTAATTATATATTATTTAATTTCTAATTAATTAAAACTTATTAATTAATAATGATTTATTAGTGATTTACTAGTTTTTTATTTATATTATTAATTAAAAATTAATTAGATAATTATTAATATTTAACAGTAAATGTTAATAGTTATTTATTATTTTTATTATCATTTATTAGTAACTATTATTAATTATTAATAAATTACTAATTGTTAATAATAATGTATTATTAATTATGTGTTGGAAAGGGTGGACCTGAAACCCACGTTGAAAATACAGAAGTATTTCCAGGTCGAACTCCCATATAAAATTGAGCCATGAGAGAGGGTTTCTTTCAGAATTCTAGACTTCTTTAATGGGAGTAATACTGGATATTATGTAGTAGTTAATTTATATTAATTTTTTTTGTTATATATATATATAAACAAAAAAAATCCAAAAAAAATTAATATACAAAAAACTTTTTTAAAATATTTTTTTTCATTGGGGAAAAGGAGGCATAAGCATTTTAGCTTGTAGCCAAATTTTAAGGTAATGGAGTTAAGGTCCATGCCACCTTTAGCCCAGAGTAAAACATTCCAAAGTCTAAAGGGCCTCTTTGACCTTTCCACCATAAGTTTCATAATATTTATAACCTAATGATATTTTAATAAATATTATTTTTCAAAAAACATATATGAAAACCCCCAGCATCGAAGGAAACATTTTCCGCTACTAAGGAAAAGTCCATAAGGAAGGTCACCATACATACCTCCATTTTCTAATCTATCTTAAAACCCTAGTCATATTTATATAATAGAGATAGTTAATTATTTGAATTTATTAGAAACTAAATATCACTTTGTTAAAATGATCAATCTTTACATTTTAGTCTTCCATATCCATTGCTCAACTGAAGAATAATAACCACAATATACTAAGTCCCTGAACTACTGTTTGTTATTAAATAAACATATGAAAAACTAATGAATAAATATTTTAGAAAATAAAATAAAAAGGGAGAAAAAAATAAGGGAAAGAAGGACACAAACACAAGGATTTAAATGGATTGGGTTTGATCTTGAAATCCATGATATGGTAGAATGAATTAACAATTTTTGGGATCATTTAACAAAGAAAAAATACAATTTAAAATAAACCTAGCATAAAATGTCTCATAAAGAAACATTGGGATATGGTAATCAATGTTTCTATATTTATCATATCTTCACCATAGTCTATGAGTTTATAGAACCCTAATGGGGTGTTTTACACTACTACTTTACACACCATATGTGTCATTAGTTAGCTCTACACAACACCTGATATTAGTGTATCTAAACACTATCACACCCTGGACACCTGATAAGGTTAACACATCCCCTGAAACCCCCCAAACCCTCCCCAAATAGGTTACACAATGAGTGATGCTGGGCTAGTTTTCACAACAATCCACTATTACTTAGGCATACTTAATTATATTTATTATACACCACAATTCCCACACAATACCATCTCTATCCCACTTGAAACTAGTGAACACATTCTCCTTCCTTATGTACACTCAATTTTAGACTTCCTCTCAACTCTCTGCAACACTAACTCCCTTTCACCATTCGTCAATACTAACCCTTGGTATATCCTCTCCTTGTGATTATTCCTCCCCCCTCAAGGATATCAAAAACAATACCAACCCCCCTCTATAATTAGTGAATCTAACACATCTTTTTCATAAATTGACAATGTGTATAGTCCTTTTGCCATTTATTTCATTATTAGTTTCTTACATAGGTGTTTCAAACTTTCATGAATAAATCATTGGTATATAGTTTGATTGTGTTTCAATTTTTATAGATGAATTAAATTAGTATTTATGGATGTGTTTTATTATATATTTCATATTTGAGGTTATTTTATATTTATACTTGTGATAAATCTATTAATTCCTCGATTAGGGAGTTGATTAAATTATATATATATATTTATAACTCATATATAAATAAGTGATATAGAGACTAAATATCTTACTTTTTTTGGAATAATCACATAAAAATTCATTAAATAGTTTTAATTAGTATTACACAAAAATATTATCTTATATATTTTTAATTTTTCACTGTCATATTTTTTGGTTATTCATCACATATATAATATTTTTTCGTACATTATACATTTAAATGTGATATTTTATTTGTATTATGTGTATAAACACAAACATATTATCATCATTATATTAGTAAATGAAAACATGTTATTGGTCCTTTAAAACTAATTATATAGTTTGAAATTTATTTTAAAGGTTAATTTTTTTCTAAATGAATCTTTTTAAATAATATTATTTTTATAAGAAAATATTTTTAATCATTTTTTATTATGGTCTTGATTAATGATCATTGGAAAAAAATAGCCAAATTTCAATTTTTTAATCTCACATGTGATTTAATCATTAAATTGATCATTTATTAATAAAATAATTTAACAATTAGATCTTATGTGTAATTTAAATTTCAAATAAATACAAATTTTTCATTGCCTTCATTTTGATGAAAAATGTAAAATTAATTTTTTTTAAAAATTTATTGATAACATTACATCCAATATAGTTTTTAGTAAAAAATAGTGGAAATAAATTATTGTTATTAATTTAAAACATGGTTTAAAAATTATAAGTGCATATAATTTTAACATAAAATGTATGTTGACATTTAATTTCAATAAAAATTTTAACTTGAAAAATATTGATCCAATTTTTTTTCTTCTGAAATATAGTGAATTTATTTTTAATAATCAATATGTATGAGCTTTGGGAATTCCATTTGAATTGTAGGATAATATTTTTGATTTTAATATTTCATGAATGTTATTTGTCTAATATATTTCCAATAAATATAATTTTAATTATATGTATTATTATTAATAATTCATGTTTTTCCAAAATGATATTATTTATTTATATTTCTATTTAGACTAAACATTTATGCTTTTTGTTTAAATATAAGGGTTTGTATGGGGTAATCTATCACATATGGGTAAAGGCTGTATTAATTTACCCTCGAACAAACCTATATATTCTAAGGGTTTAGAATATTTAAAATTCGTTCAATTCCAATTTTATTAGTGGATAGTGGAATAAAATTTCATTGTTGTGATGTAAATTTAGATAAATTTTGAATTAAAATAATTTATATGAGGAGTTGAAATTCAACATTTTTATTCAATACTATATAATGGGATTTAAAAATGATTAATAATTCATTATTATCACCTTTTATTCATCGATATTGTGTTCATTAATAAAAAATACCAGTTTAATTATCACTAAATTATTCATTAAAAAAGGGTTTATCTGCTCATGTTTAACATTAATTAAATGAAACTTTTATTAGTTCATTTTTTACCATGATATAACTATTTATTCATCAACTATAGTTTAAAACCAATAAAAGTGTAATTTTATTACTGTCATTTTGATTATATAATTATCGATTCTAAAATCTAGAAATGATAGTGGATATATTCTTATGTTGATGTTTTATGCATAGTAACAAATAATTTAGAAGCTAAAAAGAGGAAAAATTTCAAATTTATAAAATAAAATAAAATAAAATAAAATAAAATAAAATAATAAATATATCATTACAATATAATGTTTTAACATAAATTAAATACACATTAAGTTATTATATATTTTAAAAAAACAATTACATATAATTAAAATAACTAATAAATAATTAGAAAATAATGTGACATGTAAATGAGACATTTTCCAATGATCAACTATTTATTGAATTTATCCATCCCAAATAAGCATGTAATTGTAAATTTAAAATTGTTTGTTTTATAGTTCCACTTTATAAAAGTAAAAATAACTCTTATATTTTATTATGATATTTAATCAAAATTAATTAATTCATTATTTTTCTACTTATGTGATATAATATATAGTTCAAGAAAATAAAATAAAATTTAAATATACATAAAAAATGTAATAAAAAAAATAACGGTAAATAAAAATTATAATTTTCAAAATTCAATTTGAATCATTCTGGAAAATTCAAACATATAATTAACATTTTATTCTAACATGTGACAAACTAATAATAATTAATTTTCAAACAATTTTATGTTAAATTTCAATTTTCCTAAAAGATTATAATAATTATAAAAAACTATGTGATTGGATTGTGTGAATGTTATTTAGAATGTAAAATAGGGTTATAATATTAAAAATAGAGTTTGTATTATTGTAGGAAAATCACACATTGGACTGATGGGAGGTTTATTCATATATACATGATAACTAAATCAATGATAATTATTACATGCACTAAATAATACGGTGCAAAATTTTCCATTGAGAACATAAAATGACCCTCACAAGGAAATATTAATTCTAAAGGTGTAATACATCAGATGAAGAATAAAAAAATGTTATTTTCAAAAAACATAGGTTTTTTCACTCATAGAGTAATAAATATTATTTAATAACATTTCCCAGTTTGGTTATGTGGTGGTGATAATTTCTTTTCAGGAGTAGGATATGGATTCTCTATATTGTTTAAAGCGACACTAGTCAAATCTTATGAAACATTTATTATATTATTACAAACATAATTTACCTATGGATAACATATTCTATAGGTATAACCTATATCTAAGGTTTCAAATAGCATTGATTTTACACCACTTCTAGATAAAATGGACCCATATATGAAAATTTATGATTGTTTGAATAGAGAGTTTTATAAAATAATTGATAAAATCCTAATGTTTCAATTTGATCTATTAAATCTTAGCGTGAACACATTTCATTAAAAATTTATCAAACTATTGAACTCTGAGTATATTATCTACTCAAATAGGACTGCATTCTTGAAATTGGTCTGAGGACACACACCCTATTAAAGAAAATCCCCCCATTTTGTGATGAATATTGGATGGAAAACGAATGATTATTATAAATAGACCCCTCAATTTATATATTTAAAAAATATCTAAAACATATAATGTGAATAAAATATGAGATATAGAAACACTTAACCTATCATTACCAAGCTCAATATACCCCTATAGGTGATTCTCAAATCAAAACATGGTGATAAGTGATGAAAAATGGGAGAACTTGATCCATATTAAAGGTTCATGTATAATAACAACATGTAATAACATTTATCTCATGTCATAAATATAGAAATGGGTTAAGTAAAATGTATTATTTTTTTTAGTTAGGATGGGAGAACAACCTCGCTACTATGACATCTCTAGAAATATTATTCTTTTCTTGACCATTATAAACTTCCATGGGTGCAACCATCACCAAGGACAACTGCCTTGGTAAAAACCAAACAATTCACCATTGTATCCCCATTAACATAATATCTTATTTTTCCCATGTAATTCCTAGTAGAAGACGTTTTCAATGATCAATTCACATCTAAATTCATACTCCCAAATTTCATACATTTTCAATATTCATGTGGACAACATTAACATTTATTCATTGGATAATGGGAATCATAAATCCTATAAGATATATCCCCAAGGTGATAGTATCCCTAAAATAGATCTATATAAGGTGGTCAATCATTCAACCATTTGATAATGTGGATCCATAATTTTGAGAAACCTATATCATCCCTCCATTCTTAAAACCAACATGGATTTTATGTTAGAAATGAAGTTTCCATTGTTTCCATTCTAGTATACTCCACCACAAAATTTATTCTCCCTCATTCATGATTCGTTTAAGGGTCTAATCATTTGTTTTATTTATTTGTGGAACTCCTTATGTTGTTATCCATATACACTGTTAGACTCTCCACATTTTAGGTTATTAATATGAAAAAATTCACTAACACCTTATATGTTTATCTAAAATCATGACAGGCTAGGGTCTGTCATATATAGTTTATATACATAGTTAATTTATAGAAAATGTTTTCCAAGTGGTATTATTTGTATAAAAAACTAAAATAAAAAATGGTTTTAATAACATTACATTAAAATAAAAAAAAGGTCTTTGTTGTGCTACATAAAAATACCCAACCCACGCTCTTATTTCATGAAATTAAAAGTAAAAACATTTGTATTGGTCACAAAACCTTGAATTGAAAAAATTTTCTACTTGTTTTATATCCATAAAAGGAATGACAAGACCTAATAAAATGAATTAAAAATAAATTTCATTCCTTCTTCATCACCCAAAAATTGCATGCCTCATTCACCAAGGTGTCACTCTTTGATAAAGATTTAAAATTTTAAATTGAACTATATGGTGTTTGATTCCCCAAAACTGGATATATGAAGAACCTTATAAATGACAGATTCTAACAATATTGGAACTGATAATTATTATTATCTCATATCCCCTAGAATGATATTAAATTATATAGTTCTTTCTTATAAGTATTTAAACTATACTATAATAAAAAACAACTTTCATATGTGGGATAATATAATTCATTATGTCGTAATATTAATCAATAACTTCCATTAAAATGTAGTAAATATTTTTTTAATAATTATTTCATGAATATGATCAATTCTATAAAAGTCTATTATAATAAATAGAAATCTCATTCAAAGGATGAGTTGACCTCCCATCATCATAATTTTGATGTCCATACAGTAATAATCCATAACAAATGTTAGTGTACTAGAAAATTATAGAATCACAAAAATAGTGAACCTCATGTAAAAACCATTTAGATTCAAAATATATTAGGCAACCATAATAATTTTTTAATACTATATAGATAATTTTTTTTTTAAATTCATGTAATATTTAAATAACAACAACAACCAAGATACATCACGAAGTTATACTCCCTCAATTGTTTAGGGGATATCAAATAATAGCATTGAATTATATGAATCCATAATCAGTATAAATAAAAACAAATTCTTGTACCACTACCATTGAAACTACCTCAACCCTACTACACTGTCTATTGTAGAATTTCAAGGATCTAAAATAGTAGATGATTAACTATAGAGTAAATGTAAGTCAAATTAAGAAGAATAAGAACATAGAACAAATTATTTAGGGGGTTTAGGAATAATATATACATCTATATTGGGGAAGATCAATTAGACTAAATTTTTGATGTATAGTACATGGATCACACAATTAGTAAAAAAATCCTATACCAAAGACGAGGTTAAAAAAATTAGTGATATAGTAACTTGAGATTCTATAGTTCATGATCTATAAAGTTGGGCTTAATTTTCTATAATAACCATGTAATTATAGTCAACATTGCTAAAATGTCATGGTTTATAAATTCCACATATCTACATTACCAAATATTAGTTTCTCATATTAGCTCTATAAAAGTTTCTTGATTTCTGTTCAGTACATAACACATATACTAGGCCTAATTTTATTAGATGGATCAAGATTAATAATTCTAAAAATCATCCACACGGATCCTGATCTACAAAAATTGACTTCATTACATGCTTTAATCATTGAATACTTACTTAATATGAGGTCCTTTTAATATTCACTCAAAAATGGAAACTTTACCATTAAAGCAAAAATTTCAAATAGATGATTCCTGAAATAACCAAAACAATTTCATTAATGAATCAATTTCATGATTGAAATTCACGAATTATGATATGGTTTTAGTTACATTATTATATAATTTTCTTCTAAATTGGGAATCTCAACCTTGATTCATCAATGAATACCCATAAAGGCCCAGTAGTGTCTAAACATATTATTTACCATCATCTTTTTCAATATATATACCAAATTATTGATTCCAAAAATATTATTTAATATAAATAAAATTTCCTATATTAAGGTTTTATGAAATTGTTACTTCAACCAAATTTGATTCATTATTTCAAGAAATATTATGTAAACAATATGTATAGAACTCAGACTATCATGGTAAAATAACTTTTCAATAGGATTTTTTCTAGATCCTCTAAGAATTTCATCAACCAAACAATATTATACTCATACTATATTATGATAATATACTAAACTACTATTATTGATAATGTAACATCCTTCTCAAACTAATATATCCTAATTATGGTAGTTCTTACTCATGTAAATAGATTACCTATGGAGATCCTTATATTTTCATCATAACCACCGAGGAAAATATTAATGCACCCTTGAAAATGACTTTACCTTTATTAATCACATAGATAATTACTTACATCCCTTCAAAATACATCAGTATCCACATAAAAAATTATTAATGTTATTTTCTAATATTATCCTCATACTATCTATGAATTAAAATGACATAATCTTAACCACTTATTTGGTCTTTTGTGATTTATCCTTATATAACATAAAATAACTTTCCATCAAAATAAAAAGTTTATTAAATTCTAGTGTAGAAAAAATGATCAAAACCATACCAATATTTTGATTATATGATAAGATCGAGGTTCATATAATAAAACCACAATTTATCATTATCCCCAAACTCCTGATATCTTCACCATGATCATTGATATAAAACTACATATCCAATTTCCATATAATCTCAGCAGTCCTTCGTATACATGATCCTCTAATGACCATTATATACACATATAATATAAATTTAATGTAACCATAACTAAAGTACTTGAAATAATAAAAATGTCACCTTACATGATATTAATATGTATTTTTACTCATTAATTAATCAAAATTATTGTTCCAATATGAAGATGCCTCATTAATTCAATATAACCATGTGTGGAGTTTGTACACATGTGGTTACGTTGCTAACTTAAAAACACATTCATGTTTCTCCATTAAAATTTCATCTTCTATTTCTAACTTAAGGAAATTACTAATCACATCAAGCTACTCAAGATGTAGTCCCTCTAATGAAATAATGATATGAACCACCTGAATAAGGGTGGGATTCATTATTTTTGAGAAACTATTAGTGAAATCTATTCCCTCCTTCTGTTGAAATAATTTCAAAACTAGCCTTTCTTGATATTTTTTTACTATTTTTATCATTATTGACCCCATAAACCAATTATTTATATAAATACTTCTTTTTATAGAAATGATTTCAACTCTAATTTTTCTTATGATATAAAGAAAAAAATTTCCCTTTATAGGGGAAGCCCACTTTTTTGAATACATAAACTGCATTAAGTATTTAAATAATTCAAATAATCCATATTTATTTTAAAATAAATAATAAACGGATGATGGATACCTATACTTAAGTATTATAACACTTACTGATATCCTCCACCCTACATATGGTGTAGTCTAAATAGGTTTTTGTTTCAAATGCTCTGGTACACCATTATCACCAACATTTTCATAACACACTGATTCTTTATTCGTACTATTAATTTGAACTACATAATGGTCCTTATATGTGAAGCCTTAATTAAATATCATGATATTAATTTTAGTGATCTTATTATTATAATCATCACAAAAATGATATCTAGACTCCTCTAACCAATTACAATAAAGAACAAAACTTTTTATTTTTCATCCATTTTGTCTCTTATATCAGAATATATATGAGAATATTCTAGGAAACCAATGTCACAAAATTTTGAAATTCATTTCATCTATTATGACCATATATCCTTTTTATATTATTATTTTATCAACCAGAATAGAATCCTATTGATGAATTATGATTCCATATTCATTCCCTCTTCCTAGAAAATGTTTGGTTACCTATAGTGTAACCTTATTCTTCTATAACATTAATATAATGTAATATTATTCATCCCACTACAACGTTGTCCTAGGTTGTACCATATATACACTTGTCCTACTGAATTTAATTATTAGAATAAAATTTCCTTAATTATTTAATTTCATATTCTCTCCCATTATGAGACCTTAAGTATTTTATTTGTGATCATGAATCAATTTATACCAATGCATTCTAGTTTTGAATCATTGTGGACGTATAATATATAATTTTAAAAAATTAAATATGTATATTAATTTTTGAGTCATCAATAAATCTCACATAATATAGTGACCATATGAGGGAATGTAATAGTATAGGGCAATAATAATTTTTTTAAACCAGGTATAACATTATATTATTTTATGTTCTACCTACATTCCGAATAAATAAATTCATTTGCAATACAATGATACATCCATCACATAATCCATATTATTTTTACATATTATTAAATATAACTCTTTTTTTTTCAAAAACATTATTTATTTCAGTTTAAACTATAATTTTATTTTTTTAAATCCATGCATAATTTTTTTACAACCAGGTCCATGAAATTTTCTGTTATATTTTATTTGATTTCATTCTTCAGTCCTTGAGATAGTACCATATCCTCCATATAAAAGTTTCATAGAACACTAGTGAACATGGTGATAAATCATGAATAATCTAGATTTATAAAGGAAATAAGATTCACTAACATTTTAGGAAGATATTACATGTTCTACTAAATAAGAAAACTCATACTCTTTTTTTGATCCATATATCACCCTTTCCAACTATTAATAATGTTTTATCACAAAAATGATATAACATTCCAAAATTTTAAAAACATAATTATTTAGTGAACTCATCTCCATGTTATAATGATAATATTACCCTGAATCTACAATTAAATATTATACGGGACTATCTATATATAATATCAAATCATCTTCTATTCTGTCATTTCATATGTTTTCTAAATTTGTTTCTTGTGAATTACATTATTACATACTCTCCATGATGTTTCTTTTATTCCCCTAACATGGAATGTATGATCAAGCACACTTCTATTTTATTATATATTTACTTTTTATTTTTATCAACCTCTATGTTTAAACCACTCCATGTATTTACCTTCATATTCCACTTTCATAGAAGAACTTGGGAAATTTCATGATTATCATCGTTGAATATACTTAATAAGTTTAGGGGTTCAACCACTGATGGAGCCAAATTTGGCGGGGGGGGGGGGGATTTTTAAAGAACTATTTATATAAAATAATAGGTATTGTAGTAGTTATTTAGTAGAGGAAGAACTGTAGTAGGGACATGTACTATTGTTGTAACTGTAGTTGTGGAAGATATTGAAGCAAGTATTATAGTAGCTATAGGTAAAAAAACAATAAAATTAACTAAAGGGAACTTCAGGTGAAAAATGGGCCTCTTGTCCTATAAAAAATTCCTTTCAAGATATAAGGACTTCGATCTATTAAATTTTAATTAGGATATGGTCCGCTGGTCCTTTATGTCTTGTATGGGTTACCTCTAAACCCAAATAAAAAGAGTCCTTTCTTGGTTTAATGGGGGGGGATTCCCCCTTAACTATTTAAAAAAAATGTGAATTAAGACCCAAAAATTATTCAACATAAATTTTATATTACTAGATAAAATTATCATGGCTATTATTGTGGTATCCAATCTATCAAGTATTATTGAAAATAAATCCAATTATCAAAGTAGATCATCTTGTCTAATTTTGAATGATGTTAACTTACTTGTTATTGTATTGAATTCATTAACATGATTACTATCAATTAAAATATAAAATATAAAATGATTTAATAACTATCATATTAGGTTCTCATTATTTTATGGCAATACATTGATATTTAAAATGATACTTATGTTCAATAGATTATACGACACACAACACTGAGCTTAAACAAACTATGAAACAATATTATTTTTAATATGACCATTACAACTTATAAACTGAATTAGAAGGTATTAATAGAAGTGAATTACTTAGGGAATATTCGAATAATAGTTGCAGTAGACAAAAGTTTTATAATTAATGCACAAGAAGTAAGAACTCAATATTTGGTAATGTCATTTTATGCTCTAAAAATATATTTTCATTAATAATGGGTTTTATTAATTATTTTGAGCTAATATTATAATTAATTTATAAATATTTTACATATTTTATATTTTAAAGTTTTAATCATTTTTGAATCCAGAATATAAAAATTAGCTTTAGGTAAAATTTTGTGATTTTTTTAAAAGATTAATTTTTTATTAAATAGTTAAAAAATACTAATTATATTGAAATTTATCTGTTCCATTCAAGTATTTAAAAATTTAAAATCTTTTTAATTGATTTTAAAATTTAATTATTTTAATTTTATTTAACATAATAAAATTATATTCATTTGATTTGACATTATGCATACTTTTGGAACAAAAATATTTTTATACTTCAAAAAGATTTTTTATGGAAAACTATTTTTCATCTCTTTTTACAGGTTTATTTTAAATATATTATAGAAATTATAGATATTGAATTTTATAAAATGGATTCCATATTTAGAATCATAGTTTCCTAAAATATTTAATATTTTTAATATATTGTTGGTTATAATTGACAACAACCTTAGTAAAAAAGTTGTCACCATGATAAGGGTAAAAAAAGTAGAACAAGGTTAATACTATGAAATACCAATCTATAATCCTCAAATAACATGACTACATTTCATTTAAGTATTTTAAATCATCCATAACATTCATATAATTTAAAATATGTCATTTTTGTTCCATTTTTCTTTGATAATGCCCCTATATTATTTTATATAAAGGAAAATTCCAAATGTCTCTTCCTTGATTTTAATGCCTATAATATTTTTGATATGCATAAAAAAAAGATAATAATGGATATAAAAGAATATTTTTAATATGATTATATATTTTTATGTGTATTTTTTTAATTTTTTGTGATTAAATAATTACCTTAAATTCTTACACAACACTGACACTCGGATTGTGCAAGCATCAGAAAAATCATGTAAATGATATTATATATATTAAAAGTAATATTTTTTTAGAAATATGATTTTACTTAAAATTTTAGACAAATATATTGTGTTAATTATCTATTAACAGTTTATATTTGTACTAAATTATTTTCTTGATAATTTTTTGAGGTCAACTATGTGAATATTTTTGAAATTGAATTTAATGATATTTTATGTAAAATAGTGTTTTATTAAATAATATAAATTTTATAAAAATTATTATATTTCTAAAAATTAATTTTAAATTCCCTATATTATAAAAAAACTAGTTTTTGTGTCCCTTTTCATTATATATTGATTTTCATAACCCCTCAACAGTAAGAATATTTATATTGTGGTAATCTTTAAAAGGGTTAACAAGGGGTTAAAACTAAGAGGTAAGGGTTATGAAATCACATAAGCCTGTATAAATTTTATTGGATGAGAGTATTTAAAATTTTCTCTAACCTAGTTTATAAATATATAATTTTTTTGAGCATGAAAAAAGGGAATTATTTTAATTTAATACTTTATGTAATTCCTAGGGGACCCCTATACTCCCTTATATAATGAAACAACCTTTCCTCTCTTCCACACAATCCATGAGCCACTTATATCAACTAAAACCTACCAAAAAATATTTTTAAATCCAGTAGATACATCATATAGATGGTGGAAGTTTTTAAATAAATTCCCAATGATCCATAAGGAGAGATCCAAATGATATTCTTAAAAGAGAAGGTATTCATCATAACCAACCATTTTCATTTTACTTCTTCTTAAACATATATAAATTATTTTATAACAATTTAAATATTAAAAAAATCAATATATATCATAAAATTATATTTTTTATGTTAATTTAATAACATTTTTAATATCAATTTCCATCAAATGGGAAACAAAACCATCATTCGTGTGTACAAGCATACTACCGCCTTGTGAACCGATGTATTTTTCTTCCAAAATCTATATTTCATGGATTTTTATTTTAATTAATTATCTGTCAATTTATGATATTACCTAAATAATAATGAATATTGAAATATAATATAACATCAATATTCATACAATTAGAATCTTAAAAAAATGAAATCATTACTTGTGTGGATTAATATACTACAATCTATACATAGGCATTAATTAATTTTCCAAAAAACTAGCTCTCAATTTTGGTTATGGAGATTAATTTAATAATGTTATAATGTTTTTTAAATATAATATTTTATTTTATTTCATTATTTTCAATAAATAATCTAAAAACATCACTTGCGTTTACGTACAGTCTACCACATCATGAGTTGATGTATGGTCTTTGTCATGGTCGATTTTCATAGACGACTATAATCTCCACATTATAATGTTATAATGTTTTTTAAATATAATATTTTATTTTATTTCATTATTTTCAATAAATAATCTAAAAACATCACTTGTGTTTACGTACAATATACCACATCATGAGTTGATGTATGATGTTTTTCATGGCCGGTTTTCATAGATGACTATAAAATTTAATTTTATGTATAAAAATTATAATTATTTCATTATTACTAATAATGATGTGATGAAATATTCTCCCATTTTACCATCTTCATACTACCAAAGTCATTTTTCTATTATGAACCAAAAATCCTCTAAACAACTGATGTGGACTTAACTGATTAAATAATTAAATATTTAATTGAAATAAATGAAATCAATGGTTTAAAGATGAGGTAATAAAACTAAAAATTTTATTAAACATCTAAATAATTAATTTATATTTATTATATGTGAGTAAAATGATATACATATAAACTTGAGACTCAAGGTAAGGGGTTTTGTAAGTTATTTTTTTCATTAGGTTGTAACACTTATTCATTTACTTTATTTTCCCATGATTATGTGTGAATTGATATAAAAATTGTTTTATGATTTATCAAACATTATTTTATATGGATTAATATATTTATACATAATCACTTCATGTATTAATTTCTACTTCATGTCTTATGATCTTTGTAATAGTTTTTATTATCTCAATCTCATTTTTTAGACATGTCTCATGTTGTGAAGCATGATTCATATGAATAGTGTAGTTCCTACCCTATAAATTAATTTTGAAATTTTACTTCATGTAATTAGTGGGTTTTTTAGATTCATAAAAAATTATTTATTTCAATAACTTTTGATTCAAATTTTTCCAAAGAAATAAAGGCTTTATGTTAAAATCCCATTTCATTTTATGATTGATTATGTTCAAGGTTCCTTGGGGAGAAATTGTTTGATAATAATTTCATGATACATATATATAATAATGTACCTTATTTATTTATTTATATTAAACTTTTCTCCTTTAATCTCCCTATAGTTGGTACTTATGAGGTTTAAAAAACATTTTTAAGGAAAAACCAACCACATTACTCATTTTATTATGAAATAGTTTACGTTCAATATCCATGATAATTAAAATTCTTTCAAGATAATTAATTTATATGTTGTAATTACTGTAAAAATTCATTATCAACTATAATTTACATTCTTTTCAAATATTTGAAATAAATATTTTCCAAATAGGGTACTTTAGTTTTTTTCCATAAGTGTAAAAGGGATCATTATTTTATCATTTAACAAGTGAAAGCATTTTCTTTCCATGAAAATAATTAATTTCATGGAAGTTTCCATTAAATTTTTCTATGTATATTTTTAAATATAATTATTTTGTCATCATAGAAGGATTTTATATTTTTAACATTATCAAAACAAAATCCATTTTCTATGTTTTCAATAAAATTTTCAAAAAGCTCTTTTAAATGTATTTTTCATCTTTAGAAATATCATTTACTTTTTTTTATGATCAAATAGGGATATGTTATAATGATACCATCCTTGTTCTTTATCTAGATTTATAACTATTTCTTAAATATTTTCTTATGGAAAATGTTCTCATTCCACATGTTAATTAACATAAAAATTAATGATGATTGTTTTCAAGGGTGTTATGTATAAAATTCTATGTTACAAAATGTTTTTTCCATTCTATGGTACTTTGAATTTTTATTGTAAGATTAGCATGTAGTTATTTTATTGACCAATGAATGGTGGGTGTACTATAGTCCTCTAATGAATTAGTTAGAGTGACTATGTTAATTATTGAAAGTTACTTATAAGAGATCATATGTTATTTATTTTTTGTTACTCCAAATAAAGAACACAATTTACTAAATATGAATAGTTTCTAAGAGATAATGAAGTTAACTATTTTTTTTGTTTCGCCAATGATAATGTTGGAATGAAAAAGTCTGGGTTATTATATGATGAGTATTTGATATTCCATGTGACTAACAAAGTTTAATTATACTTTTAATAAGCTATAGTGTTTTTTTTGATTTGGAAATAGTTTCACATGGTTCATAATTGTTGAAACATATAACTCTAATATTTTGTAAAATATTTATATATTATATCACTATTTATGTTCATAGTTTTATGAGTATGAACTGTTTTATGGGATTCTCATGATCTTTTAACATGTTATCATTCCATTTTTCTCATCTTCTTCTCATGGTAGATATTCAATTCTTAATTCATATGTTTACCCTTATTGAGATTTTGAGCCTACCCGTCTTATGTTTATTTTCCTCAGGTTATAAAAAATACGTCATGTAAGATATTTATTTGTGTTTTCATGTATGTGATGATGAGGAATTAATGAGTAATTAGAAAATCTTGGTATAACAGTTGAAATGGAAATTTAAAACATTCTTTAATACTGATATTACTGAGGCTAATCAAAATATATGGTAAATTGTTTATAAAATAATCTAAATTAAAGCTTGGGTGTTATTGTTGATTTTTTTGAGTTAATTTTATTATGTAATAATATATAGGTTTATTCATTTAGGTATTATATAACCACACAATAATTTTTTTGATTTATTAAATACATAATAATTATCTTTTTATCCATGTCTATAAAATTAAAATTTGATGCATTAGGCATTAGAATGATTCATCATGGATATACATCACTTAAAACATGGGATGAGATAAAGGTGGAAACATGTTGAAACATGAGACCAAAGGATGAATTAGTATTTATATATTTTAATAAGATAAAATAATTATATTTTACAATGTCATTATTCAATATAAAAAAATCCCTCATAAATTAAAATTTTTATCTTTTTACAATCATTTCAGATGAAGTGATGGTCTTTTTTCTTAATTATTAATTCATTATGTTTTGGTAATTAAGTTTACCCTGATCAAATTCTATATCACTCCCCATCATTATATTAGAATTAATTTTTCCCTCTATATCCATATTCTCACTTTCCATTAATTTTATTCTATTTAAAAACCATGTTATGTGTTACTATAGACGACCTTTATATTTCCCTTTCCCTCTTTTCAAAAAGAATCTTTTTTAAACCTGTTTATAATTTTGGTTTTCATAAGAGGTAATTTCAAGTATTAAGAACTTGAATTAAAAATATCGATATCAAATTACGGGACACAATTTATTTATGCGTGTCTATGTGTATGTGTGTGTGTGGGGGGGGGGGGTGGATTGTAATACCCTTACATTTTAATATAATAATTTCTTCAATTGTGTATACATCATACCACAAAGAGCTTAAAAAAACCACAAAATAATATTATTTTAAGTATGATCATTGTAACCTTTTTTTAATTACTGGGTATGAATATGCGTAACCACATTGTGAAATATATGTTATAGTTTATAACAAATAAAAATTTGGTGATTAATTCTTAGAAAATAAGAAAACAATTTTTAGTAATGTCATTTTATGTATCAAAATTTGTTTTCCTTTATAAATGTATTTTATTTTCTTTTTTGTGATTATTTTTTTAATTAATTACACATTTATAAATTTTATTATATTAATATAATAAATTTTTTTAAATAACCATTATCAAAATGATGTTAATGTGAAAATTTTGGATTCATCATAAAAGATTAATTTTCCATTAAATTGTGAAAAATAGATTTTTATAGAAAATAGTATTTTCCATTCAAGTATTTACAATATACCATTATTTGAATTTATTTTCAAATTTAATTAGTTAATTTTGATTAAAAAATCCATTTAATGTCATTGGAATAGACATTTATTCATATTTATGGTTAAAAAAGTTTATACTTAAAAATATATTTTTCTAGAAAAGAGTTTTCTTCATGTTTTTCCAGTATATTATAAAAGTAATTTATAAAACATATATAAATTTCTTTTAATAAAATATTTTCAAAATATGGAATCATTATTTCAAAATTTTTTAAATATGTCCAATTTATTTTTAGTCTTAATAAATTGTAACCTTGATAAAAATGTTGTCACCACTATAAAGGGTAAAACAGTTAGAACATGTTTATAATGATGAGATAAGGCTTCAAAATCATCCATAAACCTAAATATATTAAATTGGATTATTTTAATTTGAACAAACCACCATATATTATAAAATATGGAATTTTGATACTATTTTTCAATTATAAATTCCTTTATATTATTTTATGTTAGGGAAAATCCCAAAATGACTATTTCTTAATTTTAATATCTATAGTATTTTGTGTTAGGGATAAAAACATGTTATATAAGGGTATATAATTTTAATTTGAATTTGAATATTTTTTTATGGATTTGTTTTAATTTTTAGTGATTAAATAATTACCCTAAATGCTTACCTGATGCCGACACATTACTTATGTGACTTCCAGAAATATCAAGTAAATAATTTTAAACACCTAAAAAGTAATATTGTTTACCCAATTTATGAAGCTAAATGAATTTTTAGAAAAATATAAGGTGTTATTAATGTGTAAACATTTTATATTCAAATTACATTACATTTTTAATAATTTTTAATGTTAATTATGTAATTATTCCCAAAAATTCTATTAATTGTATTTTAACTAAAATAATATTATATTAAATGAACTAAAATTAATAAAAATATATATATCCTAGTGAATGGGATGTGTTAAATCATATCAACCATTGAAAATTTATTTGTCCCTTGTTCTTATATAGTAATTTTATTGACCCCTAAAGAGTAAAAAACATTTCCATCACCGTAATAATTAAATAGGTAAATGTGGGTTCAAACTAGAGCATAAGGGTTTTAAAAATAAAATAAACGTGTATAAATTTTATGATGAGATATTATTTAAACTTATATAGATCCTATATCTTATGTATATCAATTTTTTACCATGTTAACTAGAAAATTAATTTAATAATTTATGTAATTCTATGGTTCCCCCTCTCATCTTCTATATAATAACATCAAATAACCTCTTTTCCTCACACTTCGTGAGCCAACCATCAAGACTAGACCCTACTAAATCATCTATTTAATATCAGTAGTGACATTTTAGAAGTTTTGGTCATATTAAAAGACCACCCCTAGAGTTTTAAGGAGATATCCAAACTGGGTTCTTTAAAGAGGAGGTAATCCTCTTAACTAAGAATTTCCATTTTACTTCTTCTTTTACCACCTTCAATTGTATAAAAGAGATTAAAATAAAATAAATTCAGTTTATAAATTATTATATGATTTTATTATATTAATTTCCTATTTTTATTCATATCCTTGTACATCAAATGGGAAATGAATCTATCGTTCTTGCGTATGTGCGAACTGCATCCTCATGAACCGATGTATTTTATTCCTCATCACCACCTTTCATGGATGGTTATTATGATGCATTTAATTGAAAAATTTGATATTTATTGTATATTTATTATTATTTAAATATAATATATCATTTATATTCTTATCATTACCAGTTTTAAAAGTTGAATCATTGTATGTGAATATGTACAACCTCCCATCTCTATGTAGCAATATACTTCATTTTAAAAAAAATCCTCTCATAGATGATCATGTGGATGGATTTAATGAAGTTATTTGTTGTTTATAACATTATAACAGTTATTTAAATATAATATTTTTATTTTCTTTATTTATTTTAAATGTATCAAATTGTAAAAACATCACTCCTGTGTACATGTATACTACCTCCTTCTAAGCCGATGTATTTTGTTTTCCATGGCCATTGATGGATATTTTTTTCATAAAAAAATTTATTTATTTAGTTATTATTATTATAGAGATTATTTAATAATTACCCCTTCAACCACGATCATATTACCAATTTTATTTTTTAATTATCAACTAAACATACTTGAAACAACCTACATAAGGATAATTGATTATGATTATAAATATGTCATTAAAATAAATGAAATAAATGGTTTAACGATAATTTAATTTGCCATTAAAATGTTATTAAACAATTAAATAATAACTATATATGTTTATTATATAGGATTTAAAGGACATACATAACATGATGGGACTCAAGGTGAGGGGTATCTTAATATAATTTATTTTCCATGGGTTATAACACTTTTTCATTGAATTTTTTATTCCATGATTATGTTTAAATTGATCGCTAAATAATTTAAATAATTCATATAAACTGGGTTTATTTGGATTTAAATGTGTTCACATAATCACATCCTGGATTTTTAATCTCTTAAAAGGTTGGGATCTTTATAAGGGTTTTCTTTAACTAAATGTCATTTTCATGAGACATATTTCATATCGCGAGACACAATTTCTTTATATAAAGTACATAATATCCCATATATGATTTTGAAATATTAACTTAGTTAATTCATGGGATTTATAGATCCATATCATATTCATTATTTTTATTACTTTTATTCGAAAGAATCCAAAGCGGTAAATGCTTTATTTTATAATCTCATTTATTTTTGGGATTATTTATTTTCAATTATATTTTTGGGAAAATCATACGAACTTAACTTATTGAATAACATTTAAATTATTCTAACTTATTTATATATTGTTTTGAAATTATTTCTTTTTATTTGAATTTATTTTCTAATTACGAGATCAAAAGAATATTTCTAAGGAAAAACCAAAGTCATTTTTTTGCCAGTAATATATTCTCTTCTATATCCATAAACGTTATTAAGTTTTGAATATGTTTTTTAATATGAATAAATTATTTTTTAAATTCATTGAAATATATATTTTAAATTATTTACAAATGTTTAATATCTACAAAATTAAATGATTTACCACCTTGATAAATATTCTTTTCATTGATGTTACCTTTAAAATTTTACAAGGTCAATTTAAAAGAATATATTTTTCTCAATATTTATGGAATTTTTATTTAAAACTCTATAAAAAGAAATGGATATTTTTTCTTTTTTCATAATAAGGTTTTAGTGACCATTTGACATCCAGCAGAATCACTAAATTTGTGAAGTTTCATCCTTCACGAGTTAATGGTGAAATTGTTTTCTATAGGTTTCCAACTTTCACAAACAGCCTCCCATGTGTACCTTAGAAACTTTTACCATGGTAGAGAATACCATATGGAAGGATCATACCCTTCATTGAAAAGGTAATTGATTCACAACCTATATGGTTTCATGAGAATTTTTTCATTCATAAAAACCACTCTATTAGACTAGGTCGCAAACCTTAAGTAGAGGATATAAGTTTTTTTGAAGGCCCCAGCCTCACAAGACGCACCTTAGAGAACCTCCCAATACATTTTAAACTCATATCCATAATCAATGCATGAGGCCTCCTTTCAGCTGACACACCTTCACCAAAATTGAGATCCAATAGGTTTTTTTCTTATTCAAGCTATTTTTACCCATGACTCTACTATATTCATGGATGGTATTTTCAAAACTCATGTACAAAACCTTTTCTCAAATCGTAAACTGGAAAAAAATTTCACCTCTTACTCATAAGATAAGGCACCATAACATTGGTATATCTACGTGCATCTGAGGTGGTTTCATTATCAATGAAAACCACTCACTTTTACTATTAATATGGGATAGTTCCATATCCTAATTCCATCCTTCCATGAATAGGAATGGGATTCCCCTAGTGTAATCCCTATACCTATGTAGGTTTTATGAATTTAAACAATATAGAATCTCTTTCATAGTCCTATGACATTAAACTGCCCAACAATGTACTCATCGCATGATGGTAAACTGCATCCCTACCCTATGGGATAAACTTTGGATGGCTTATGTAAAATAATGATTATACCCTATATATATTATAGATCTCTTATTAATAAGGCCCACACTATCCCTAGTTGTCTCCCCTTCCATTACATACGCATCCTTAACAAATGATATTGAACTGTATGGATCATTCTTTCTATATGACCTTAAAATATTCACTTAAACTATGTGGGAATTGATCCCTATCTCCTAAAAGTGTATATTTGTAGTCTCAATGACGTTAAATATCAATATTTCAACATGAACATTATTTTATTCTTTCTAACCCCTAGGATTTCAAAACACTAAATTTGATAAATTCTTCCAGGAACACACTCTACCTCACCACCCAATATTAAGGTACACAATGGACCTATGAGACCCCATGTGATGATAACCCATATCTAGACTTGTAAATGATATTTTTATATAGTAAAAGTTACCAAATGACACTAATAATATGATCATGTCTTCAAAAGAACATAAACCAATGGTCATGTCCCCCCAAAACCTCAAATCAATGATTGTGTCCCCACAAGACAATAAACTTTTTTTTGAACTCATTAGACCTTAAAAATCTAAAAATGTACCCATAAGACCCTAAAACTACACCCCACATAATTAATTTAAATATATACCTCATTTTATAAACATTTGATTCCGAAGGAAACAATCCTTTGGTGCCTCAGACCTTTAGGACAATTTTTCCCTTGATTTCATGGGATGCCTTGAGTTCCATGGCTGGGATTCCTCATACTTGAAATTACATTGAATTAAAAATCATCATACCTTTAAATATTCTAAAAACACCCAACATGAATATATGTCTTAAATTTTCTAACATCACCATCATCTCTTACCATTAGTTACTTCCCTATCACAGTAGAAGAAATATAATTAACGGGTGAGAACCTCGAGATGGAATAAGGAGTAAGATTCATGAACATGAATTAAATATATGAAGGAGACCCAAATAAAAAAATAAGATCCATATAGGAATCCATATAAGGGGGAACTAATATCGCATATTTCTATTCTAATCAAGGATCTGTCATCATTAACTATGGTGTAAGAGGCCATCTTTCTTTATAAAAACAAAATGCATGGAAACCACTCTGGAGGTGGCATGACCATCCGACTGATGAAAAATAATCAATGAAAGGAAATTAAAATAACATCACCACTCAAATGTGTTATATGGTGGAAATCTGTAAAAAAATAAATTGGTAAACCCAACACGAAACTCTTCACCTTCAATATAGAGTACATGAGTAACACTAGACACCACCAGATTTAGACATCATAAGATCCAAACATTCTGCATCAGGTTATACTAAATAAAATGCGGGGCCTAGAATGAATCTATACTACTAAAGATAGGGAAAAATGAAGATCATTTGGAATACCTATTATGGGGCATCATTGATGTGAATCCTTCCTCCACATTGGAGATAATGAATGAAATTTCAAACATTGGGTGTCAACTTTGTTAGACTTGTACTAACTATTGAATTAATGATTCCTATAATACTATAATAAAAAAATTCTTGATGAACACCCCCCAAAAGTTATGGGGTCAGAGAACCAATGGTACAGTGATCCCAAAGAACTATTCTCTTCCCAGGATGTCTACTTCTCCCACAGTTATATGGAACCCTCTTCCTATATCCCACTCAAAACTTATCTAAAGGAGGGTGATAAAAAAACCTTGATCATGATTCACTACACAAAAATAACATATTAACAGTAGTTTTAGGAAACCACCACTAAATTGTGCATCATAAAACTATTAGTCGTGGTTATATCCATTTAACGGTGTTTTAAATGAATCGTTGTAGTTGCCTCATTTCACGGCAGTTCTGGTTTTTTAGTGGTAGTTTTACGGCTAGTGGATCTCTTTTATTTATGGAGGTTATAACCACCGTGAATAAAAAACACCCCCTTTGCTGGAAAAGTTGTGCTAAAATAAAAAAACCATGGAATACATGCAGACGGTGGGAGACTATAGAGGTAGTTTAAACCACTGTTATGATAAAAATATCTATATTTAGCGGTGGTTAAAACAACAGCTACAATTTTACCAATTTAATTTAGCAGTGGTTTTAACCACCACTAAAAGATGATCCAAGAAAAAACAATAGTAGCTCGATATCCCCTGCACCAGTTCCCTGAAAAACAAACCATTCCATGAATACGAATAGTCTAACAGAATACATGCTGATCAATATGAAAAGAGATGCTTAACTAAGCACAATAAAATGCATCTTTCAGTCAAGGAATGCAGATAAACATATCACATGGCCATTAGACCTTTAAACAAAATTATAAAAAAGCATGATTTTCAAATTTCAGGAAAACAATGCCAAGCCTAGGTTCAACCTATTCCATCCATACCATTTCCAACCTTGTCATAACAATTCATATCAACATACATCCCACTTGTAATATATAATGAATTGTGTATGATATTCATAATTTATGGTCATTATCTCATATCATTATTCTTATAATATTCTTTCATATTATTATCAATTGATATCTATCACGTTTACCCTTAATGAACATATGATTTGACACATTTTCTTGTTTCCCTAACCACTAGGTTATAAAGAACTACTACCCAACCTGTGAATTAGCATGACACGATCAATCAATTACATGTTCACAAAAAAGTAATTTGAATTTTTTCCAAAATTAATTCTTTGAAAATAAGTTCATACAAGAATGGACTTATATTCTATAAAAGTGAGTACTAGTAATGCATAGTGGAAAAACAATGCATATAGTAGTCATGCCACAATTACTTTATATATAAGTGAAAACTAGTAATGTATACTAGAAAATAAGCACATATATGAATATGTATATTGGAAAAAATAAAATTAGTAATATATATAGTGAATTAAAACAGATTCCATTTATAAGAAGAAAGAAAATCCATTTGTAATATAAATAAAAAATTCACATAGAGAAACTCCAAACATAAACTCATGTTTGAACTTATGTTATGAAGTTAATTTTGTGTGATTGTATCATCATTAATTATTCAACATCATCTTGAATCTACCTCTATTATGAGAACAAAGTAAATGAATTGTTTGATAACTCTACAAGATGGATTCCCATGACTGGGTTTAGATTCTATGAGCCTTGTTGGCAGGTAAAATTTTCTAATGCCTTCATTATGCTCCAGATATAATCAAGTAATTTAGTCTATCATCACACCCAACCCATGATGCTCGAGTCCATATCATCTTTCTCATACATCCTATTCACCCTTGTGGATAAAAAACCCACCTTATGGTGATGTGAATGACACCCTTTGGTGATAACAATCAATGTAAGCATAGTAGGGGAACAACCATTCCAACCCAAGAATGATGTCAAAACCATCATCTTGAGGAAAACAAGGTCCCATACGAGGAGACACCCAATTATATCAAGGTCCACTCCCTACACTAACATAAATTCTCTAATAAAATCCCCAAACATAGTTTTGAGTGTCATCACTTCATAGGAAAACTGAATGTCAAGCCCAATGATATCCACAACATGCACAAATATGATGGAATGAGAAGCACCTATATCAAAAAAATTAGATACTAAAGTGGAAGCTACCAAAATAGTTCCTCTCACTATAGAAGGTCCAATACTCAGTTCCTCACACATTGGTCTCACTTTATACAATTATACTCATATGTGGCCCTAATATATAGCCTAGATACCTTGAGCAGGTCCTCTATGCTAGTGATTTTAGTCTTGTGTCTGGATGCTTTGACCATGACCACTGCTTCAGACTGATTAATTGCCCAAACAACATCTCCTTTCCTAACATGAAGCTGATTTCCCCACTCCTAAATGTGGAATTTTTGAAAAAATTCATTGACTTTATACTATAGGAAAATATCTATAAAAATCTTATATATAGCTCATCCTACTGCAATCACGACACTCAACATGATTATTATCACACAGTCTCCTCATGTATCCCAGCCTCCCACACTAATGATAGAAAATATAATTACCAACACCAATGATCTAGAAATTATTCCCTTAATGATAGGTTACAAAGTGTCAATTCCTTCCACCAAACACTTTTCCATTGGGTCAAAGAACTGAACTACCCTGCTTTGTGCCCAAACCTTACCTCGAGTTATTTTATGTAATAAGAACCTGATTTATTTTTGATATGGTGGACAAACAAAATACATTCACCTATGATCAAACAACATGATTGTGACCGAACATGAATCATATCACCCTAGATGGATCATCAATAAGACAAATATGAACCAAACCTAAAAGCTCATAAAGTGAGTCAAACACTCCATAACAAACATAGAACCATACTCTAAATGCATAAAATCTTTGGCCCTTTTAGTCCTAAAATTCTAGGGAAAAATAATCATAAAAAATGAATCATAAAAAATGAATCACCACAATAAAGAATCAACATATATGGTGCATACCACACTTGAGAAATAAAGACATGAAAGGAAACATTAGAAATCAATAAAATGCATAAATGGAAACATGATAAATGAAGAAAATGTTAGGTCATGAAAATGTTTGGTGGAAACTATGTTCCACACATGATACATATACAAACCAACTGTTCCAATATTGCTCCAACACATCAACAATACAACTACTCATGGTCTAATGATGAACATGTATTTTCACCCTCTCCACCTCCATCTCCACTTCCTGCTGCCACCTATAAGAACATTATATTGAAAATTAAATACTGTTGCATATTTATATTTAAACTTAAAACCAATAAAAGTTTTAAAACTAAATTATTTTGATTTATTGTTATTTACCTTCTTACCAGAAGTCGATGCACTACCACCGGGGGTATATTTGCTCATATTCTAATATATATCATTCATCACTTTCTGCAAAGCGGATATCTAATCCCCCTAGTCTTAAACTGTAGTCCATAGAGAAGTAATCTCCCTCTATGAATCTTCAGGTATGGACTGAATATAATCTAGAGTAGATGCAGGTTGAATCCCTGGTGGCCTTCCAAAGACCTGAGATGCTATGGTTCTGAAACCCATCCAACGCACACTACCAGGATGCTATTTCCCAAAGGCTTTAGCAACCGGGTCATCCTGGGAGACTGAGTAGAACTGCCCAGGATTGTCATCCCATAGTTCTTTAATTTTTACCTATAAATCAAATATCAATATATATTTACACAGTAAAAGCTGATAATAAGTTATTATAATAAAAAATTGACTTCATACCCCAACTTATTTTTCAGGATCATTAACAAAACTTCTATCTGATTTTTTGTGAACATCCAACCACACTTCAGTTCGAGATGCTTCGTGCCCTAAACTTAGTGACTGCATTAAGCAAAGATAAATCAAAAATTTAATATATTAAACAGATAATATTTTCTTATAAATATTTAAACTAATGAAAATATTACCAGAGTCATTCGACTTTTAGAAACGCTTTTTGACCCCGTAGTGTGAGGGATGAATTAGCATAGTTTGATGCATTCTGTCTTAAGAGATCCTGAAATAAATAAAATTCATTTTAATAATAATGTATTCAATGTCATATCCTCTTCATATACATGTATAAATGAAAAATTAGGATAATATGATAACATATATTTCAATACCATTAGCTTCTCATAACGATGTCTGTCAACAAAAACTTTCCACTGTTCTTTTGGTACCCCACTGGGTAGATTCTCATACATTTATTGCACGGTCAAAGAATTATCATTGAAATCACACCACAATCTCCATTTGAAGTCTTTCCATTTCATACCAAGATTTTTAAACATCCACTTTCATGCTATAAAATCAGCAACTGTAATGTGGAAGATCATCTATATACAGAAATTCATTTTGAACATATTAGTAACATAACATTAAATTAAACCATAATGTATTAAAATTACCTTTATTTTGGAATAAAAAAATTCATTTTTTCAAGTTGGAGGCATATGTATCCAATCATCATAAGAAATAGTTAGGGAAATGGGATCTGTTGCCAGTTGGCCTAGAATCTGGCCAAGTAACCCTGCGACGTCATCCGTAGGGACCCCAAATGAATCAAATGGCACAACTATCTTCTCGCCATTCATATTTCAAACATCCTAACTTTTTATGTTTTTATCCATAGTTTCATTTTTTTTCATATTCAATGAGCAAACAATTATTATAAACAAAATGTAATAAATTTATTTATATTAAAATTTGTACCTATGACAGTGACCCTCCAGTATGCCCGTGATGAACTAGAAGGGGCATGCTACCACCACTATAACACCCTGAACCCAGTAACCCAGAGGCACTGCATTATTACATAACATTGGCATGATCACAAAGGATCAAGTCTCAAAAGACCAATTAGTTTAGTAGCCTTAGAATTACTAGATACATTCATAAGGTTTACATTACATCATAAAATGAAAAACTAAAACAACAATGTTTCCATAGACCACACTCATATCCCCTCATACTATCCCTGCAGGTCAGTCATAAAATACTTCTTTGCTTCCTGGGAAAAATAAAACATAGAATGGGGTGAGCTTAGATGCTCAATAAGGATAAAAATACAGTGGAAACTTTCCTAAATAACTATAAACATTTAAGGCAATGTGTAAGACTAAAACAAAAGCCTTTTAAACTTGAACTTCAACATAAAATGGAAAATATAAAATTAAATAATTTCATTTACTTACTCACAAGGATATTCTACTAGTCGAATAATCACATGTCACATCAATAACCACTTTCATAATTATGGAATGCATAATGCCAGACTTTCATAAGCACATAGTTAAGGCCTTGTGCCAAGACTACAAATAAGATTTTGTCAAGGCCTTGGGCCAAGACACTAGTTTGTCTCATGAGACCTACCGATGCATCGAGGGGCTATAGTGGGGTCCACCCATCACTTACTAAGTCCAATGAATTCCCATATGAAAAGGTTTAAATATAACATAAAAATTTGTATTAAAACTAGCATAAGAAATGTCAATAATTTATCGATAAACCTTGAATGGTATGAAATAACACATCCATAGTCAAACATATCACAAAACCTTCAATACAATATGGATGTTTTGTATCATAATAAATAAACTTCAAACAAACTTAAAATCCATCAAAGGATGTTGACATAGATGAAATTAAAACATTTTTAGAGAAATATATCATTCTATTTTGAAAACATTTAATGCTCACATAATTATAGAAGAAACATTTATATTTGAAAATATTATTATAAGCTTGTAAGGGAAGTTTTGATGATGTTATAACGGCGGAAAATAGCCTCAACTACCGTATAAGTTAAAAAAATACATTCTTACCTTAATTTTGTCGAAAAGGTTAAAAATTACGTTGTTTGCGAAACGACGGAAAGATTCCATTCAAACCATTTTATAAAAAGTCAAAAAAGGGTATAAAAAAATTTAAACCATAGTCTAGTAAATAGTAAAAATTCTTTGGAATACATTTTTAAGAAACTTGGATGTGGATGATAAAGAGGTCCCAGTAGATACTTACATAAAAACAACCTCATATAATAAAGAGATTCTGAAATTAAACCTTAAATTGCAATTTTCCTTGGTCAAGGGTATGTTAAACTCCTGTATAATGGTGAAATAATTGTTATTAAATTATAGAAGATGCATATACATTAATATGATATCATATTTGATCTTTTAACATTGCTTTGTTAATAATATCTTAGTATTAGCATTGTTTCGGGTGTTAAGAGATTCGTTTTCCTTTATATTATTTATTATGTGAGTCATATTTGATATGGATGAGATGTATCTTATTCATATAAAAATTGATATAAAGTCTTTAAACATTAATTTTAATCATCTAATGAAATATAGTCTTGAATGGATACGACAAGGAATGAATCTCATCGCGTTCGTGCAGACGGTAATCCGTACGTACACACGAGTGACACTATCATTCTTTTGATAATAAAATAATATATAATTGGATGGTATACCATATATACAGAATAATTATCATGTTATATTTATTATTTACATAAATTACACATCATTATTATACCCATCCAAATAATAATGTATTGAATAACAATTACACCACGACGTGGAGACGGTAAGTCGTACGTACGCACGTATGGTGACATGTCATTCAAAGGATGGATAGAATAATGAATTTGGTTATACCATATTTATAATAACATCAAAGTATATAGAAGATACTGGAGTTAATATTTTATAATGGAAACAAAAAAGAAAAATGAAGTGGAAGAAGAAAGGAACTTGAAAGAGGTGGTGAGATATTTACCTCTTCTTCCGGTTCATCCTTTTGATTTGGTCAAAAGGGCTCCTTAGGTTGGATATTTTGACTAAAATAAGGCCACTAGGATGAAGGGAGGATAGTTTATAGGGTATTTGGGAAGGGTTTGTCAGATCCAAATGGCTTTGAAGGTGTGAATTATAGATAAGGGGGAGTTCCCTTTCATAAGAGGGGTGAGGGGCACCTTAGGAAAAGCTAGAAATATTATTTTATAATAATTTAATTTTCAGTTTCAAATGGATCATAAATGGATTATTTAAAGTCTAAGGTGGGGATGGGTTGAAAACCACTCAACCAATAGGTTTTAGACAGGTTTGGGTCACTATATTAACTTTATCTTTTAGGTTTAACTCTTAGTTAAATAGTTTGACATTTACCATGTCTCTTTGTATTTCTATATTATATGGTTAATAAAATTACTATATACATCCATGAAAACCCCAAGTGGTTAATTAATGTTACACCTATCATTATATAAGTTATTTGGCCTAACCTTAGATTTTTAGGAATAGAAAATAAATTAATAATATAATATTTGTTTTAAAAACTCTTTTATGTTGATTTTAACACTATTTGGTATTTTTGTTTTTGCTAAATTCATAACTACATTATTACTTTGAATAAAATTCATATAACCAACCCTAATATTTAATATTAACCTATAAAATTATTTTAATTCATAAATAGTCTCAAATAAAATTTATTTGGATATTTATAATGTCAATTATTTTAATATTTCATCAATTAGGTAATTACTGCATCATCATAGTGTCATAAATAAATAAATTTATTTAATTTCTAAAAAATATAAATAAAATACCATTATTTACGAAATAGTTTTATATTTCTAATAAATATTTATATTCGAATTTATCTTATGTATAAACCTATATTAAAAATGTTTTAGTTATTAAAGTTTGATTTTAACTCTTTTAACTATTCTTTAAATAAAATAATAATAAGTGTCCTAATCTAATCCAAGTAGACCAAAGAGGTTCAAATTTTATTCCTAAGGTTGTTTCTGGTCTAATTATACTTATCCAATAGAATTAGGACATGTGTTAGGGTAATAATAATATCATTTTCCCCTTAATTACCCTATTTACTTTTAACCATGGTAAATAAAAGTAAAAAGTTACTATTCACCAAAAATTATTTTTATCTTATTGAACCACATTTTACTTACTAATATCAACTGTGTCTCTTGGATTTTTGAAATTACACTCACAGAAGCTGTAAAAGTATGTTTTATGCAAATTTGCAAATTCTCCTAGGAGGTGGGTAAAAGACGGTAAAAAGGTCAATAAAATTTTTATATATCTAAAATTATTATAAACTGAATCCAATGAATTACATTGAACTTATATAGGTATTATGTATCTATTTTGGCCTAAAATAAATTTAAATAAAATAAATAATTATTTAAATAAAAAATCAGTTTTAAACTATAACTCAGTGTTTTTTACTATTCATCAAAAATTTAAAGTTTTCAGAAAAATACCAGAAATTCACCCTAAGCTAATTTCGATATTATGAATCCAAAAATGAAGTCCATTTTGAAAGATAAAATTTATCAAATTTAAAAAAGTGGGCATTACTATTCATAACGGTTGGTTTGATTGGTTGTGGTGTGTTAGAACTCGAAGTTACGTACAACACACGCTACTGTATTATTCAAAGAAATACGTACTGTGGAAGCTTGGGGTGTTACAACCCAAATGTTGAGGCACCTGAAGGGAATGTCGATGACTCAGCCTCTAATGGGACACCCATAGAGGGTGTGAGAGATGGTGTATGGGGAGATGGTGCATGGGTGTAGGCAGCTGGTGGCTCAGATGCCATGGGGAGGGAGACAGATGGATCGTCATCTGTCGCAGTAGTAGATGAAATAGTGTACCACTTCCTCCTTGGAATTCCTATCATTTAATAAAATAAAATAAAGTTCAAAATATATATTTCAAAAAAATTATGCAGAAAAAAATTTTAAAACTGATAATAGATGCCCAGTACTAACAAGAAAAATATATATAACAATGCTAATGAATGACTGCACAAATGAAATAAGTGGTTGCTAAATGAATAAATAAATCTACATACAATCATTTTCCCCTTAATTCATGTCGGTTTCCTACTCCATTACTTCATCCACTTCATTCATCCTTGCTATAATAATATTTTCAATATCATGATGGACAAATAATTCTGCTTCTTGTTGTTGATGAGATTCAATTTCAGAGGTCAAATATTCAACTTCATCACCCATATCATACAAATGTATTTGTATTACGTGAAAAACTACACTCCACCCTTCATCCCAAACATCATTCACATAATATACCATTTTTTCTTATGATGATAAGATATATGGATCATGTAGTTCACGATCACCAACATCCATCAAGTGAGAGAAGTTCACAAAAGTAAATTGCATGGAATCTATTTTAACACCTCTGATAATATCGACCCAATTGAATTTGAATAAAACAAGAGAAAAATTCACGTGGTAGTTTAATTAAATAATATCAAGAATCTTTCCATAGTATCCCACTTCAGCAAATGTAAATATACCACTATTCTGTGTTTTAAAACCCACTTCTCGATCGACTGTACGAAATCTAAATCCATTCACATTGTAAGCGTTGAACTTTATAACTTGTTTTATAGGACCTCTAGCAAGAAAGTTCAAATCTTCTGACAAATCTACTCAAGTATCAGTATTCATGATCTAAAAAAAGAAATATAATTTATTAGATTTACAAAATGTATATGTCAAACTAATATTCTTATTTATTGCAATATTTATGAACTTACACGTCGTGCAAACCATTCTACAAGCTCTTTATTCACAACTTTCATTATATCTTTATCATTTCATGTTCAGACTCTCATTACTCTCTTTTTTTGTATCCTCAACTATTTAATAAATGGAACTACAATTTCACTATTCAGTAGCACATATCTATGTGCCTGTAATAATTCCAATTCTGTTAGTGTCACATTTGAGGTCCTCCCAACTGATCGGCCAATAGTAGGAAATATTTTTGATTTCTGATGTATTTTAGATTGAGTCGATGTGTCGTCAACATGTCCAACTCAATTAAATCTTGTCTCAATATCATCCAAGTATCTGGAACAAAAGGTAAGACACTCTTCAGCCAAATATCCTTAAGAAATAGAGCCTTTTGGTTGAGCTTTATTTATCACGTATTCTTTCAAATGCCCAAGATATCTATGAAATAAAATAATCATAATTATGCATTTATTTAAGTACCTAAAATTTTTTACTTAACTAAAAAACATATAAATAAAATACCTCTCAAATTGATACATCCATCGATAATGAACAGGGCCTCCTAATTTATCTTCCTCAACCAAATGCACAGTTAAATGCATCATGACAGCAAAAAAAGATGGAGGAAAGATCATCTCCATTGCACAAAGGGTCAATACAAAACTCTCATGGAGGTTTCCAAGATGAAATGGATGTAGATATTTCTCACATAATTTCCTGAAAAATGTGCAGAATTGGAGTACGGTAGTAGTAACCTTTTTAGGTAATAATGTACACAATGCCACTGGTAGTAACTTTTTTAACAAAATATGTGAATCATGACTTTTCAATCCTGTAACTTGCGATTTTTCAAGTCAACACACCTTGATATGTTACTCGAATACCCATCAGATACCTTCACATTCTATAAAATTAGAAGGAATGTATCTTTATCCCTATTCTTCATTGTAAAAATTTACGAATCATACTTTTCATTCTCATCTGGCCAGAGATCACATTTTAAGTTCCTTACTTGTAAGTCTTTACAAGCATTGAGATGACTCTTCGACTTTCCATGCTCATTAAGTAATGTGAAAATCAAATTATCATAGAAATTATTCTCAATATGCATCACATCAATATTATTCCATAACAAATTAAATTCCCAATACAGAAGTTTAAAGAATATACTATTTTTTTCTTCCATTGTTGTATTCTGATATCACTTGATGATGGACTTCAGACCCATTTTCCACTATCATTCAAATAACAAACCTTCCCAAATCCTGTTTTAACATTTTCAAGTTGTGTTAATATTTTAGAACCAGTTAACAACTTTAGAGGTGGTCTACAATCAATGAAACCGTTAAATTTTGATCTGTTCAGCCGAAATCTATGAGATGCATCAAGAAATATTAGATGGCACATGGAGCACCATTTTCTACTATGAGGTAGCCATTTGGGCTCAAAATAAAAGTTACAAATGGGAAAATCCAAACCCTTGTAATTTTACCAACCAGATAAATTCCCAAGCCCGGGGAAGTTACTAATGGTCCACATTAAAGTAGCATGCATTTTGAACATTGTTTTAGGAGAAGCATCAAATTTATCAACACCATTGCTCCATAAATACTATAATTCATCAATCAAAGGCTGCAAGTATACATCAATATCATTTCCAGGAATTTGTTTTCTAGTAATAATCATCGAAATGATAAATGATGTTTGTTTAATACACATCCACGAAGGCAGATTATAAGGGATCAAAATAACTGGCCAAATGCTATAACTAGTACTCAAAGTCCAAAATGGGTTGAATCCATTGGCAGCCAATCCCAATCAAACATTCCTAGGATTAACTGAGAAATCTGGATTTAATGAATCAAATGTCTTCCATGATTGTGAATATAATGGATGTTTCATTAACCTATCATTGTTATTATCTATAGAATGCCACTTCATGTGTTCGGCGGTTTTCGATGACATGAATAATCTTTTCAATCAAGGATTCAAAGGAGAGTAACACAAAACCTTTGCAGGTGTGTTACTTTTCTTCTTATCGATGAAATTATGTTGATTAAGACTTCCAATATCACCCTTTGACTACTATGTAGAAGAAGAACATTTTTTTTCAATTTTGTCTACTTGAATCCTCTCCCCAATTAAGCATACAATCATTGGGACACACATGTATTTTTGTATAATTCGGACCAAGAATATTAAAAAGTTTTTCATATCATAAAAAGACTCGAGGATTTTTTATTCAAGAAATGCATCATGAATCAATTCCAATATCATGGACATTACCTTATTTTTAATTCCACATAGACATTTTATATGGTACAAATTTAGCAGAAAAGAAAGCTTTGAATATTTCAACCACCCACTATACAACTCTTGAATTCCATCATCCACTGAATCATGAAACACATTTTCCTCAGTAAAGTTTTCTCTTACATTTGGCTCCAAAGAATCAAGAGGAGTATCCAATGATATGTTACAATCTTGATCTGGTTGTGTTATAATCTCAAAAACATCATTTGTCACGTTGCAATTTATAGCACCCTCATCTGGTTGTTATGTTATGTTTTGATGTTGATAGTGGTGTCTTGCAGTACTGAATGCATCATTTATGAGTTTTTTCATTTCATTTTCCATTGTCAATGAAGTTGGGACCTCATTCTATGGATGAACATCAGTGCTCAATCATTCTGTTACATTCGATTCTACATGCCAAATCCAACAAAAATATTGATCAGGGAATTTCTTCAGTATTAAATGTTCATAAACATCATCTCTCTTAAACCATCTTCTAAATTTATATTTAAGACATGGAAGTATTATACTCCCTTCAATGGATCAATTAGAAATTGAAAAATCTAAAAAATCATTCAAACCTTTAACATACTAGGGTGCATTCCTTAGTAATGTGACCCAACTTTTATCCATGTATATCACAATGTGCCTACACAATATTAAAAAAAAATTAAAACACATAGTTACTACTAAATAGACAAAGATATTCATATATGTGATAGTGTAAGATTACAAAAACATAATATAATAAAGATGATCCATTGATCATAAAGTAGGCATAATATAATTATACTTATTTGAGAAGAATATTATCAAGTTTATGTGCTATGGTGTAGTGAAATGCATACTATTTTTGATGTGGTCACATGAGAAACAACACTTGTTGGAGCTATATTAGATCTTAGATTCTTGTGATTATGTACAGTAAGGTCATTATTAGGCCTATAATGTTTTACATGTGCTTACAAACTAGGATTGGTGTGTATTTTGTTCTAGTAGAGTAGGCATGGAATGAACTTGGGTTTGCGTGGATGAACTTTTTTGTTGCCTATGTGCTTTTGATTGAGGTTTCTTTGTATCCGTTTAATTTTTTACTACTCTAGTAGAGACTAGATTCAATGCATGAACATAAGAATCATGATTCATCACCATTAAACATTTTGACATATTAAAGAGATATTATTATCTACTGATTTGTTAAATTCAATAAAAATTCTTATTTAATCAATTTAGTTCATTAGATCCAGCTGGATTTACTATTTTCCACTACAATTCTTAGATTTCTTTAAAATTCTCCTTTGAGCATTAATCTAATCATCCCATAGTTTCAATTATCTCATAAGCCAACATCAATACTCATCCCATGATTTCAATGTCAATTACGTTATCAATTTCATAATCATGGTATTTAATGATCAATCATAAGCTACCACAATGTGATACACTCAATAGGACATATAGAAACTACAAAAAGTAGTTGGTAACCAAAACAATCATCCATTTGATAATAATAAATCAAATCATTTGACAATGAATAAGAAATATGGGAATACCTATCTCTAAATTGAAACATAAACACCCCATTAAAAAGCTTCACACAATAACCCAACAAACATGATAACACAACTCTCATCCCAAGGAATCTATTACTATTAACCATATGAAAATAAATGAAAAAAAAGAGATCCCTTCTCTTAACAAACATCGTCCTCCACTTTTTTCCATCAAAACCCCAGACATCAATCTTAAAATTCCTCTACCACCCTAGAGTACACATATATAGAATCAAAAGTATTTTTATCATCAGAAACACAAGGGGAAACTATGTCCATAAAAAAATTGATAAAATACTTTAGATACCAATAATAGACTCATATAGCCCCAAATAATTATTTCCATATCCAACCTGATCATTACCAACATGAATTAATAGATTCATTATGCATAGGATTCATATTACTTGTTTTAAAAAATTTTATATTCCTATATAAAATTTATATTATAAAGTTTATGTTTCTAAATTTTTAATATTTTTTTAATCAGATTGTTTGTAAGTATGTTTTGTAACTCTGATTTATTGGATGACTTATAAGTCTGATACCTATACTCTAATCATTAAAGAATCTCTAAGTCTAATTACTTTAACAAATGTGGTTTGGGTTTTATGTTAGTTTAGTTTTTTAAATAGAAATTCACCGCCCACACTCTTGTTTCTATCATATACTCTTACAATACAATATTTTCTACATCGATGAGACTTAAAATTATTGAAAATTAATTTAATTAAACCATATTGAAAGGAACCAAATCTAAATGAAAAAAATAATATAGAACTGAAGACATGTAAGACTCATTGAATATATCTAAATAATACAAGACTGGATAAATATAGATGCAAAAGAAATGACTCGAACAATATTTAACATTTCAAATCCAACATAATTAGAATTAAAAAAAAACAAATAAAATTTAATTGAATTTAACTAAATTTACCACAATTAACCCATACAAAACTAAACCTAACAAAACCAAATCAAAATTAATTTAGTCAAAATAAAACACAAAAACCTAGAATTACATGTATTGATCCAAAACAAGAGATCTAAATCTAAGTATTAAATATTCGGTGTCCCCTCAGACCTATTTTACCAAACTAAAATACAATGACATGTCCAAAAATAGGAAATAAATATTAAATATTTGTAATAAATTTATCTAAAAAATATTAAAACCAACCAACCCTAAGCTTTACACAATTTCGAAAAAAATTATTTATAACATGTACTCATTTATTTCAAACCATTTGAAATCTAAAATTTAGTAACCCATTGCTTGTAAGATCATTTCATGGTATAACCAATCAATTACAAGGGTATTTACTAAAACTACTAATTTTAATACCATTAAAGCTCCACTCATATACACTGATTGCATAAATTTATTCCAATGAGTTAAAATCTCAATAATCATTTTATATTAAAAACTATTTCATTGGATGAGCTTAACCTAAATCATTACACTTGAATCATTCAATTTTAAAAAATAAAACCTCATCTAAAATTAAAAAAACCATTATAAAACATATAAATTGTCTAATTTTATATCTTATAAATTTTCATATTGACAATCACTACTTTAAAATTTATCACAATTTCTCAAATTAAAGAAAAACTGATCAAACAAACCTTAAAAATTATGAACCAACCTATTGAGAGTAAAATTAAATTTAATCAAACTGAGTACAGTAAAACCTTAAATGAATTAAAGTTTAACAATATTTATGAAAATAATATAAATCTAATTTTATTTCATTTAATTACACCAAATTCAATTGAATAAAATGAAAAAGAATGTATAAAATTGAATTTAAATGAACCAAATCATAAATATTAAATATTTACAAACACTACTTTAACTAAAAAAATACTAAATAACTATAAATTTTAAAAAAAAAAATAGACCAATCCAAATTGATCTGAAAAAATATATATCCAACTAAACTAAACTATATTTACCCAAGATAAATTGAACTGATATGTTTTATTCATAAATAGAACAAAAAAATATTAATTCAATGTTAACATGAAAAACTATCCTAAATAATACTTGCTCATAGTAAACTCACAGGGAGAAGGGGGGTTGTGGGGTCACCGGGAAAAGGGGGGGCACAGGATCACAGGGGGTCATGGGGGAGAAGGGGGTCGCCGGGAGAAGGGGGGTTGTGGGGTGTCACCGGGGGGGGGGGGGGGGGGGTCTCCACGGGGTCACGAGGGATCGTTGGGGGGTCGCCGGGGTGTCGCCGGGAGAAGGGGGTTCACATGGGGTTGCTGGGAGAAGGGGTTGTGGGGGGTTAGGGGGAGAATTAGAGTTGGGGTTGGGGGGGGGGGGGTTGGGAGTGTAAAAAAAGAGATGGTTTCATGGCAGTTTATTATAAACCACCATGAAACCATTTTACAAAAACATTTAGCGGTGGTTTTGTAAACCACCGCAACAAAACCATTTCTAAAGTCAATTTATGTTGTAGCGATTAAAAATAGGACATGATCATCAAAATCCTGGAAATGGACCGAAAATATCTTGAATTATTGACACCATGACATTTCAACCACCCTCAAGCACAGTGTAGGGGAAAATACCCCTTTTCATGAAACAAAACCATTTTGGGAGCCCCTCATCAAATTGTTCCAATGGATCACTACCCTATGTTAATGATATAGGGGGAATATGTATTGAAACTTCCATGAAAATAACTAGAAGCCACCAAGGAGTTCTCCCACCTAGCCATGATGAGAATGTTGATTATCTCCAGAGGAAGATGAGTAGAAAGTCCCTGAATCTTCTCTAATAGTCTTGGTCTAAAATACATGACACTAACTCTAAGGGAATAACCCCAAAACTTACTAATTAGATCCCTCTACATCGGCTCCAATGGCCCCTACAAATAATATAACAACTCACCTTACCCTAAAAAAAACGACGTGGTGGCCCGTCATTTCCTATTGGGACCAAGAATCTATTTTCCTACCAGGTAGGTCAGGTCAACTATTCCCATCGTGGGAACTAGTGAAATCCATCATTTTCCATCCCTTGAGGAAGAATTACACCATAAAGGTCATATCCTCATTATCATCAATAGAAATGGTTGTCCTACCCATGCCAAAAATATCCCATTACCTTAAGATACATTACATGGTTGAAGGAAAAATAACCACCATGGGAGACATACCTATAGAACTGGATGGAATGTTTGATAAATAAATCGCTATAACCCATATAGGATCTAATTAATGGAACTTCCTCATAAAATAACATAATAATGAGGGAAAGTAAATATCACTATTTACTTCTTAGAATCTATGGTGACAGATGACTCGATGAAACAACCCTACCCTCAAGACCAAAGCTATGGGTAAGAGCTCATTGGTTGTGAATGAACATTCATAAAGATAAGTCCTATAAGGTCCCATGATACCTCTATTAGTATTTAAATGTAGAGGAAATACTGGTTTCCTTCCTATTACTATCCATGAAAATGTCTCTACCCCCATTATCTTCCTTCCTATTCACCTCTACCTTTGTAGTATGAGATATATTATGGTATAGGTTAGTGCCATATGATAATGGTGAGAACTCTAATGACCCATAAATGGATGATTCCATTAATTATCATCAAGAGGATATGGATACCCCATCCTATTTGGATATGGTCATGATTTTTGCTAATCCTTTTAAAGACACTCCAATGTCCTAGAGATGGGTAGACCATGTAACACCATCTATCCAAGGAAATAATTAATAGATATGGTATACATACATACTATAATTGGTTTCTTGACCAAATATGATTAGAGATTGGGGTAGTTAGGAATATTATTAACCTCTATAAAATGAGAATTTGGAAGACTTGTGGGTGATCATGGACACAAAATAACAATCAATTTTATTCTAACCGCTTGCTGATCTACAATTCACCATTCTAGATTCCTTTTCTAAGGACTTTGTTTCCTTAGTTTTTCTATAATATATGGGAGAAATTATAATACCTATCATAAAACCAAATTATCTACCCATGAATCCATTAACATATATAGGCTATCATTTAGTAGTTTTATAAGGTTGATATCATAGCACCATCGGTGGCTCACTCACCGCAAATTACATGTGTATTCCCATAGTTTTCTACAAACCTGCATCAGGATCTTCACTGTTATTCACTAGATTATACAAGAGAATTCTCAACATGTTCATGTCATAGGCAACTTCAAGTACATTTCCCCTATTTCAGTTCCCTTCCATAGAGACAATGGAATCAACATGTTGGCCTACCTAGTAACAATGAATATTCTCCAACCACATCTGCCATGAATGATGACATGATTAACACCTTGGATGATTAGAGAATCCAAGTTGAAAAATTTGGAAATGATGGAAAGAATATACCCCTAGAAAGACATAATATGAAAGATATATTCTAATATTCTCTTCCACTCACCAGTAGAGATATACGGTTGGCCTCATAAGTCCCCCCACTGACGCACTACCTCCTAGTATTCAAAAAATTTATTAAATAAGGAGGATTTATAATGTTATATATCCATATGAGACTACCAAAGATATTGAGTTAGATCCTAGAATGGATGATTCACGACAATAGATTGAATGATATTATAATCTCACTACCAAGATCCTCACTAAATTGTGATTATAGCGAGACAATATTCAAGGGGACCGTGCCCCTTATCAAGTTGAGAATCTAGTCCTTCTTAATGAGTAACCCATAGTTGGGGAAGGTAGTTATGAATACCAATTAATAGTACATGTTAGTGTCTCTTACAAGTATCTGATACATGAATCACCTACCATGCATGTGTATCATGACTTCAAATCCAAGGATCAAAACTACACCACCTCTCATTTCATCTAGATGATAAAAGAATTGGTGATGACAAACCCTCCCTAAGAATATGTGATAGCCACTATAATCAACTATATTAAGGATCTGGAGACATAGTTGGTATTCATACCACCTGAATGGAATTTGTATCTAGAATGGATGGACCACATCCACCCTCCCAATGAGTTTGGTAATATGCGATTCACCTCATTTTGTGGGATGGAAAATCCATTGCTACATATTGCTCATTTCGCCTCATAGTACATCATGATTATAGTGAATCTAGAATAGTGGGATCTTTTTAAGCTTCAGTGTTTCATCCATAAATTGGATGGAACATCCCTTGTCTTGAACATTCAGTTAACCCCGAGATCTATTTCCATCTAAGAAGATATCCATAGGTACTTCATCTAGAAGTTCAATTCCACATTGTAAAAGACTTGTATATACGACCTATCCAAATATAATAAGTTTTCATTCAATAATGATACTAACTTAATTTCATGATAGAAGTTTCACTCATACTATATCGATGTATATATTTATCAAGAATAACTATTAGGGATGTGAATGGAGAATGTATGGGATGAGATTTTACCTATGATAATATCACTAAGATTCCTAGGTTTATTTCAAGAGTTTACAGAATAAGATTAGAATATCGAAGAATACTTTTCATAGAAAAGGTAGTAGTAATGCCCATTACCACATCCCGTCCCTATGTGGAGGTCTAGTAATTTAGAAACAACAATATTTGTATAAACTGAGGCCTTGTAACTACACCACCTTTATGAACCAATTCTAGATAAGAATCACCAAGAACATCCTCATCAACCATAAAATATTCTTGGGAATTATTCCCAAGACCCCATCAGAAGCAGGAACCCAAATTTACCTTCACTGAGTAAAAGAACACGAACTACTCTGTCTAGGTTTTATAGGTCCTAGGGTAATTCACTTATGCCCCAGAAAAGAACATCCTGATGTTTCTAAAATGTATAAGGCCCCATAAGACTGAACTCACTAATTATGAAAACTACTACCCATACCACATTTTGCATGGATAAAATATAAAATGTCTCTTCATATTAAAATATTTTCTCATAGAACAGGTAGACCATGACACGATCAAGTTGGGATCCATCCATAGTATAGTTGGTATATGTCTCTACCACCCTCGATAGTGAAGATAAAGACTATATTGAATGTTATCTAGTTCTTGAATGATCTATGAATAAGTAAAATGACTAGATGTCTCATAAGACAATCATTCATGACCATGATATTATTTGTGCATGTTTGAGTAGGCCATAGCCTCCTGCAATTTTCACACCCACTCTAGCCACTAAATAAATGTAATAGCCTTATATGTGATGTAATGATTTAATATAATGATTATAGGGTAACCAAATCCCCCCACTAGTGTTGAAATCATCTATAATTCTTAGCGGCATCATACCTCTTAAATTGTGAGAATATCCAATGAACCGTCTCATCCAAAAATATTCCACCGATGATGAAAATAGGCATGCTTCAGTGAATACTATCAGAATAGTGGACTCTTGTGTTGTACATATCTATGAGTAATTATATATATAATTCTAGCACATATCTTAGTAAAACCGTTGAATAATGGGTAGGTTCCCAAATGATAGAAATAGTTCCTAATTTGGAATTTCATAAAGGACAGTTCATGACACTGAGTCTAGAAAGAAATAATCACATAGAGATAAGTAGTACCAGGCCTCTAAGTATGTACCATAACTTACCCCACTAAAATAGGCCATACTAGTTGATCGTGCCATTGAGACCCATAATCACTGCACACAAACATGGCTGTCTAGGGCACAAATTCTTCTTCTTAGTACTCATCCCAAATTATCTAGTCAACAGTAGACCATGGTACACACCATCCAAGCCCTAGTTCTTAATCCAAAAAAACATTACATGTTTCCTATTTTTGATAGAGTATTGGTAGGCATAAACATTACCCTTTCATAGAAGTATGATATATTGAATCACATCGATAGTATACCAGTTATACTCTTGATATTTGACACACTTCACCTATTATATGAGATTCTTGAATCCCTTATTAATGCATTAAAGAGCCTTCTCCAATTCCAAAATGAGGTTTCTATAATATATTTCTATCATATAGAGGAATCAAAACAGTAAAAATTAAATGAAATTATTTCCATCTTTAAGGACGACCAGGGTGTCACCATTTAAGGGCACATATCCCTCTAAATGTCCTTGGTAAATTTTATGGTGATGAGATCCATAATTTTCAAGTGGATACTGGCTCTTCAATTAAGAACATATTAATCTGAATGATCCAAAATATAGGTCTTATAGAATTAGATCTGATAACATACAACCAGATAATTAAAAGGTACAATAAGACAATGCAGAAGTCACATGGTAAGATTAAGTTAACACATAAATTATGTGATTTTTTTGAAAGAACATATTTCATGGTAGTCTAATAGGATACTATATACAAAAATCTATTATTATGTCCCAATATCCATTATCATGCATTGGTCCCCTCTTCATTGCATCAGTGCCTCAAATACTCTTTCAATGGTTGAGTAACGGTACTATAGGTCAATGTTGCTCCCTTACACTCTTATAAATCCCACTATATGGTAGATGGGTATTGTAAAATAGAAGGAAAATAACCCCATTATTATGGGTTAATGCATATCATCACCCCCTATTATTTTAAAACCACCTCAGTGGATCCTTGGGTGGACTTCAAAGTTGACATCATCTTGAAAATCCACATGGTGGAACCAACATACCTAGATCTTATAATATTTTTTAATAACTAATAAGAATTAGTTATCATATATCAATTATTAATCCTACATATGAAATAATCATAAAATTATAGAAAACTAAATTTCTATTATATACCAAGAGGTATTATCTTTGTCCACCGATCTGCAACCCCCACACATGGTCTAAAAAGTAGGGATGACTTGATATAGGTCCACCAACTATTGTTGTTTTGACATCAAATGATAAAACAGATGTTGAGAAACCCATGGAATTTAATCATTATCTTTTTTCACCATGTAATCCTTATATAAATACTCACTCATTAAGGATTCATCCTTCACCAAATTAGATGAAAGTACCACTCTATGGCCTCTAGCTCCAGGGTAGTTTCTTCCTTCCCTTGATAATAATGTTTTATTTAAAAAAATATTTTGATGACAACCCTCCCATCTTTGGAAGATGAATCATCAAAATTATAAATAAATTATCCTAGGTGAATCGAGGAGTTGAGGAAGAACTGAGGACAACACTAATATATAAATTCATGAATTTTGAGGGGAAAAAACAACATGTGGATTTCTCAAAATAACATCATAATGGGTTCACCTATAGATACAATGAAATGTATAAGATCAATATTCATATTTCTAGTTATCACCTTGGCCTCCCAGTGGGATAAGGTGGGTTAAAAGAGCCTCCCTAGAAGATACACCCTTCACACGGTTCCATGGTTGGGGATAAATTTGAGAAACCAATCAAGGTAAAATTTCTCAAGGGTATCTATAACTTGAAGTGGTTGGTCAACATCATCCTAGCCCGGAAGAAGAAATGGGAATATCAGGGTTTGAATCGACTTATGGGACCTTAACCGCTATTACCCAAAGCATATTTTTCCCTTTTCGATGATAGATTTAATATTTGATGTAATAGGAATTTTATAGGAATTTTCCTTTATTGACAGGTACTTCGGGTATAATTAGATCTTGATAGCCCATGAGGATGAATAATAAAATACTTTAAGAGAAACATAGGGTACCTTTTTTTACTGAGTGATGCTATTTTTTTGAATGATTTTTGGGTTTCCTACGAGAGTTTTAGGCACCAGTCTTGAAGATTATCTTCAACACATTTGGGGAATTTTATGTGGATGAATTTTTGGTCAACTCCAACCAATTCAAGGACTATCTCAGAGATATTTAGAATGTTTTTACTTCATTTGATATCATAATCAAAATATTAACCCTCTAAAATTGAAATTAATGTTTATCACAGGAAAGTTTCTCATCATCATCATCAGATATAGAGGAATAATGATTGATTTAGGGAAGATCAAGGATATCAACTAGATTCATCCTCTATAAAAGCTCTAGGATATACAATCCCACTAAAGCCAATTATCCTATATTCTATGATTTATTATGAACATATCTTTCCAATGTATGTACTTTTCAAGGCTTATGAAGAAATACACCATATAACATTAGGATGAGGATTTTCATAACACATTTGTGTAAATCATGTAGTATCTTGTACATCCTCTAGAACTGATTCCACAAACCCCAAGAAATCATATATTCCTTTTTGTGACTACCATGAAATAGTTTCTTGGATCCATTATATCCCAGAATAACAATGAGGGAATAGAAAACACTTATACCATATTTGTCGCATGATCCTTAACACGAAGACCAAATATTATCCCATTAAGAAGAGATGACCAGCCTCGGTCTTCACAGGTCAGAATTTGTGTCACAGCTTGCAGAACCATGATATATAGATAATATCCTATGTTTTTCACCTAGGGTCCATCCTCAAAAACCCATTCTATATGGGTTGTTAGTATATTAGGCTGTAATTATATAGTAATTTGGAATTATTTTAGTCACACATAAGGATGTCAAGTTCCAAGCACTGGAAAAACTTTTTGGTCGTACATTTGACCACTAAGGAATTTCTCTTGGATGTCAATGTACAAGATATGTAAATATACTCCATTGATCAAACTAAACCATGATGGAAGATTAAATTTGATGGTTCCTCCCAAAACCTATCCAAGAGAAGTTTCAAAAATCCTAACCTCAATAGAGTGGGCCTTAGGATTATCTTCATCAATCCTGTTCAATCCATCTATCCATTCTCATTCCAATTGTTGGAAGGCAGACCAACAATGAGGCTGACTATTAGTCTCTTATCACTGGTCTCATGTTAGCTCTCATGATTGATGTACCCCATTTTCATCTAGATGGAAACTCCAAGGTAGTAAAAAAAGAGGTCAATGGTGATTATTTAATCCGGAAGCAAGGTCATATCACCTTGATAGGGTGGACTCATGAGTTGATGACTCGGTTCCCATATAATCAATAGATAAATCAAGTCTCCAAAAAATTGAATGGCTAATATGATGCTTTAAAAATCATGGCCACATCCCTTGCATACCTCGACCAAGATAACCTTGTCATTCATGCGGTGAATCATTAAATTATTTTCCCCATCACTTATAATGATTTAGACCAATATGTAAATCAGTTAGCTACTAAAAATTCTACAATGGCCCCCTAAATGGCCCGAAACACAAAGAATTGACCAATTATATGACTATTCTATTGGAGTATCTTGAACATGGGATTCTCCCTATATACCAAGACGAGTCTGAGTGAATCCTTTGGTGTAGTTCACCCTCTAGAATGTCCCCAACCATGATAGGATCCTCAACTAGTAGGGTTTTGATGTAAACATACTTTATTGAATCCAATGGGAGGAGGTTTTTTAGGTCATGGAAGAGGTTATTTCTAGTTCATTTGTGCTCTATCATGTAGGGGTGAATATCTCAAACTAGATATGAAGGTTAGGGTATTTCTAGCCCACTTTAGTTCACGACTACATTGACTTCACTAAGAATTGTCATGAAATATTGATCCAATCTAACTTTAAAAAACATCTACTAGATCTTCTCCATGAAAAAAGTAATAATGCCCCTTTTTCATATTGGGACTCAATATTTTGGGACTCTACATGGATGAAATATATCCACAACGTATGTTTATTTTTACTGTCACATATTTCTTCTCAAAGCAGGTTGAACCTATCCACATTAAAGAAGTCAAGACCATGTCTGTGATTGAGTTTGTGAATTCACATATCATCCAACAATTATTGATTAATCATACTATTTTAATATAAAATGTTAGTGAATTTCATGATACTAAGATAATGAATTGGTACGCCACGTAAAATGTCTAAACAAACCACACATCCCACTATCATAGGAAAGTGAATGAGTATATTGATGAATTGAATAACAATCTCTCTATCATCATGGAAAGATGGTGGTCCAGAAAAAGAAGCGTTTTATGAATATTTTATATAATATCCACTAGGAATACTAGATGATGAATTGAAATTCTACTAAGTTTCCCCATACTCCTCAGTGTATGGAGAAGAATATGTTTTAACTATAAAGGTTTCGATGTTGACTCTTCAAACAACTACTCAAGAAGATAAGATAGAAGAAAGGATAATAGGATTATTTCTATCTAAGTTAGATTACCTAAAAGAAAATAGGCTCCAACTTCTAATTAACATGAAGGACACTAGAATCACATTGTTCAATAATTCAACAAAAAGGTTACCCTTTGATCATTTGTTCATGGTTATAAGATATTGGCTCTTGGGGAGTTAGTGATATCTAGGAAGAAGTTGTCTAAGATGGAACCCAAGTGGGATGGTCCTTAAATTATTCATAAGTTATACTTTAATGGTTCATAATATTTTATCACTATGGATAGGGGGTACATCATCCCACCCATAAACATCAGGTCCCTCAGGTGTTATATCACATTTACAACCATGCCAAAGCTGAATGAAATTAAACTACAAACCCTAATATCCTATTAACCTACCATAAAACTCTAGTACATATTCCAAGTAACATTACATAAAAATATAACAAATAATCTAGAATCCGTGAAGGTAAAATATTAGAAAACATCATGATCACTTGACATTAAATGAAACTGCATAATTTTCAAATCCTCATTAACTTAAGCTATATCAAACACACATGTTCATCGTATAATGTAAAACTGCATGTCCGACATCATATCCACAAAATTTTAAACTACATGGTCCATATATATATATATCACATTACATGATACTATGTGATACACTATGTCCTTTATATATAGGATTCACTATTTCAGTGCTAGTATCCTACAAAATCATGCTCTAGATTTACGTGTGTCTTGATTTCTAGCCCTCTGAGATATGTAGTTATTATTGGAAATTGTGTTCCAAGGCCAACCCAACCAACAACAAATTTTAGTGTTTTAACCCTTGGGAACATGTCCAATCAATTAATATTTATATAACTATATAGTGCATTCTAGAGTATGGTGGAACAAATCCCAGAGAATATAACTCCCATTGAACATCATAATATGTGAACTTCCACAACTCATGAATTCCTAGGTTTGGATCCTCATTAGCCTCTTAATATTAAGTGCCCCCTAATGGTAGTAGTGCACGGACAAACCAACTCAACTCCCATTCTAGACAAATTCCTTCAAAGATCTATGGTGATAGGTTATGGTTAACATATTTTTAGAATGGTCAATGGTTGACCCTATATTTGATCATTCCATCATTGACCTGTGTGGTTGGGGGGCCTACATTTCTACCATTTTCAGTCATCTTTATATACCCAAGAAGCACCCCATTTTCATTCCAGATCACTAAAGTTAGGATTTACATAATATCCAAGTCCTTTTATTATGGTTGTGTTTTATCACCCTGAGAGTTATCCTCCACCATACGTTAATTCATCATTACCAAATAAGTAATCTCATTGGTACTTCCCCAAAATCACTCATTTCTACCCCTAATGTTCTCTCCCATGTGTCAAGGAGAACTTATTATTTCTCCTTGTTTCTAACACTAATTGTGGAGCATGTGGTATTGTGAGTATTTTTGGAATCATCCCCATCATGGTTGAGACAAACACATGTTTCAAGATAGAACATCACCCCCGTGGTCCAACCATATTGATCAAAAACTATATTAAAATTTTCTAAAAGATGTTTTGTGTGTCTCTAGTATATATTGTCCTTTGATTCATGTTAGGTTCCGACTCCTCTATACTACATGAAATTTTCCTAGGGACCCAACCCCTTTTGGTTGGTGCTCAATTCCCCAAAACTAACGACAACATTAGTGGCCTGAGAACCATAACCTTAAACCACGTGAAATCCTCAGTTTAATGCTATGTGACATGAAGCTGTAGAAACTAAAATCCTTCCCAAAAGACTTTAAACAACATGTTTTTTGGTCCAAGATGAATTAATCAAAATTTAATATCTACCATTTATCTATATAATGTTTTAATCTATAAAATCAACTTTTCATAATTGTCTGATAGGATAGCCCGCAATCCTTCTAGTGCTAGTCTCCAAGAACTCCATGTTCTAGAACAATGAGTGGATTTGTATGCAGATCCATGAGATATATAGTGATTTCTACACCACCTATCTTAGTCCTATCCACAAATAACTTCATTAGGTGATACCATTTTCATAACAATATGGCATCTTTCCCCTATATTAATGATAGTTTTTGTGAAAAAATGGCTAGTGAAATCTTCTCCCTACCCACAAATGTATCAAGTAACATGACCTTAATCATTGTTCAGCACACCCCAAAGATGTGTATGTTTCACAAGTCCAGTTAGGAATTCTCTGAACACTTGGCGAGTATTCTCTCATGTTTCATAAAAATTTCTCCATAGTATACCCATAAAATATGTTTCAATTACCCCTTGTGGCCCCAAATCATATCATGGTTTTCATCACATATGGTGTTTCAGCAGAATAATTCTACATTTTCATAACATCCACACATGAGAGGAATTACCCTTCTACTTCTTGTCTTATATTGCCACACAATCTATAACTACATGATTCCCCATTTAGTGGGATAAAAATATATTCCTAGGTATCCAATATTGAGATAAACAAAAAATCTGATCCTCACTAATTCATTATCATAGAACCCCATTCTGACTTCAGATCTTGGTTTACATATTCATTCTAAGGTTCTTTTATTCTTAGATAGAGGTGGCATAAGCATTTTTCTATTAAACTATGTGGAAAATTTTGTGGAACTGAGCCTCCTTGTCTCTCTATTCACATTGGGTTTCAAACACATCCCAACCACACAAGCTACTATAAACTATCTAATATTTGAAACCTTAATCTTATGGTTCTTATAAAAAAATATTGAACTTAATATATATTAAACCTTTGTTCATGAATTAAAAATATACACTATTTGTGACTTTTGTCCATGCATCATGACCTTAATTTTTTTGTAGTAATTCATGAATATAACCTTAAATGGGTGCCTGTTTAGACTAACTGGAATGATCCAAAACTAACAAAGGAAATAGTCATAGATGAATATCAGGTTGAAAGACCATAATAAAAAATTACCCATATTTAGACTTTCCCTAACCATGTTATACTTGATAGTTTGTAAAAAGTATTGGAATTAATGGAAAAGGTGATAGATACATGAGATTGAACAATGGGTCCTAAAAATAACTTGGCTGCACTCATTGGACCCAACAGTTTTGGAAAAGATGAGATCCAAAACTTATCTCCCCTTTTCTTCCCCTTTAAAAGGTCCTTTATGTTTAGTATAATGATTATTTTTTAATTTTTCATTCGTTTTGTTTTTGAAATCACAATGTCATTCTTAAAAATGTTATTAACTAATTCTTTCAAGACCAATGTGTTTTAATTAATTTTGAAGAAAACATTATTTTCTACCATACATAAGTTTTTTTATGTATTCATGAATACAAATATAATTTAATCATTACAATTATCATAGTGAGCATATATCTGATATTGATCAAACTCACTTTTATCATATTGGTTTTAAGAAATTTTGTCTTGTATTTTATCTAAAAAAATATATATAATCAAAATTGAAATCAGAACTAAGAGCATCAGAATCATACTCATAAAGAAAATTGTAAATAAGTATATAAGGAAATCTATTAAATTGGAAAAAGTCTAAATTTATAAATTCATAAATCCAATTCAATCATAATAGAATAACATATAAATTTTAAATGTATAAAACAAAATGAGTTTTTACATTTAGTTATAATAAGACTATTGATGTGATAGGTGTCCATGTCCTTGTGAAAATATTAGTGAAAATATGACCATTTGAGGATGAAGATGGAATTTGGAAGCTTGAATATATATACCAAGTCATTTTTTGAGTTCAATAAATGTGTATATAGACACAATTAGAGACATTGAAAAAACACCTTGCTATTTTTTCTGATGCACAAGAGCTATAATGCTTATAAGAGTGAACACCTGGTTCTTTATACTTGTATCTTTTTTGAGTTCAATTTCTAAATTAATTTGTGTGTCAAATTGTGAATATGATGAAGGGATTCCATGTCTAGGAATATTGAGATCTAATCTACTTGATCATGGGATTTTAGGGATTGGAAGATAAAATCCGATCCATCGGATCGAGGGATGATAAGGACAAGCTGACAGAGAAGCTGATCATCATATCGAGGGCTCATAGGGATAATGAGACATACCGAACATTTTATCGAGGGATAAGAGGTATAGTGAGATAGACCTATAATAATATGAAGGTATTTCTATGGTAAGGGATAGAAATAATATCATTCATGTAAACATATGGGACCCTTATCCGAGGTTATTGGACACCCATCTCATTGGGTTAAAAGAATTTTATTCTTTTGTATTAATTGTTTTATTAAAAGATTTTATTTATACTACATATAAAAGAAAGTGATAATTTTATATTAATATTTCTATTTTTATCTTTTTATGTTTTTAACATTGAATACAATTCAATTGATTTTATTATTAATACGATTATATATGATTTATAATAGAATCACAACATTTTATAATACTATGTTTTATCGTAACCATTGTGATTACGATCCTTTTTGTGTTTACTCAGTTTAAATAATTTTCTACTATGAATATGATTAAACTATGATTAGATTATCAACACATACTAAATCACATTAAATTAAGTATATAGTTAGATTCAATTTCTCATTATAAACTATGAAATTCATATTAGTATCTACTTGATTATTATATGTTTTTGTAATCAAACCCAAGGGGAAAATCCAATCATTGCATAAAAACATAAGATTTTTTGTGAATATGATTTGATTGACATTATTAAAAAATGTTTCTTTAAAGGTAAATAATGAATTTATTAATTCTATAATTCACAATTCTATTGTATTTATCCATATTCATATGCATTATGATCCAATATTTTTTATTATATCCAAGTATTTGTAATACTTATACTAAAACTTGGTATCAAAATAGGATTCCACAGCTCAAATACATTCCAATCCATTTTCTTATTTACTTATGAATGTCTAATTTAATTCTGTTATGAAATTTTTGTTTATAGATTATTGTCACTCAAATGTGTATTGTGGAAATTATATATTTGTATCTATTTTAAAAATGAAATGATTAGACATCAGATACATTGATAATATAAATACCACTAGGCCACCAATTTTTTATGGTGCTGATTATGAATACTGGGGGGGATAGAATGAAGACTTTTGTGATAAAAAATATTGTTGGAAATTAATTAATGCACACTGGAGATTGAATTTTTTTGACAAGGAAGTCATAAAATATTCCAAGTATGAAAAGTTGGGATATCATTTGAATTACAAGGTAAGGAATAATTCATTATGTTATATGACTAGAAACATATATAACCAGATTTTTTCTTTTAAATCATCTAATAACATTTTGATGAAACTTGAAGTTACTCATTTTGGAACATCAAAAGTTGTTGAAACCAAAAGAGAAATGCTGAGATATGACTATCAGGCATTTGAATTTCTAACTAGTGAATAAATTTAAATGATGCATAAAAGGTTTATAAAAATAGTAAATAGTCTACAATATATTAGAGAGAAAGGATTTAAAGGTGAAATTTTTGTAAAAAAGACAACTGATATCATGCCCTATAAATGGGAATAAAGAGAATAGATGTTGATGAATCAAGGAAGATAAAAAATCTTACTCTTGATGACTTATTTGAAAAACTATTTCAATATGAGTGTTGGTTAAAAAGTTATGCATGAAATTCTTAGAAAATGAATGGTTATGATTCTTTATATACAACAGTTTCTACTAAATATACAACACTAGATAAAGTTTTTAAATATTATTTATAGAAAAAGATTTTCATTCATTATAATTATAGTTATTATGAGAAATATGAAAAGGAACTAGATACTCTTAATTTAAGGATGAAAAAGATAGTTTGTAAGAAGTAATTTAAGTAATGTTACATTAAAACTAACAAGGATAAGAATGAAAAGAATGATCTTGATGTTGTTTCTTATGAGTGTACAATATCTGGACATATTCAGCCAGACTGTTCCAATTTTAAAATGTAAGACAAAAAGGACATACATTCTGATAGGAATCAGAAGACGTTTTATAAATAAAAAAATAAATAATTTTCTTAAAGAAGGTGACACATGGTGTTCTATTGGTGTTGATTCTTTAGACAAATATTCAGATAATGAATGTCTGGATAAGTGGTTTATTGGTCTTCTTTCCAGAATACATTTTGAAAATAAATGTTTTATAGAAAAGTTACTCATAGATTAATACTTAACCTATATACATTTAAATAAAACTTATCCTAATGAGAAGGGTTATATATCATCTAATGAAGAAACTAATTCATTAAAAGGTAATAATCATCCTTTATATGATGATTTATTAGGATTTTACATACTCAATGAAGATGAAAATTTAAAATCTAGAAAAAACATGAAGAGGTAAATACTAGGATAAGTGGTTTAATAAAATAATTATTAATATTTATAAAGGCCTTAATAAGAAAACTTTGCAAATTTAAACTATTTCCCAAGAACATGAAAAAAAAAATTCTAAAAAGATAATTTTTTCTAAAGATTTTGGAAAAGTAATTTCTAAGTAAAATTTTTAGAAACAATACAAAAATTTAATATAAATAATTATGACGTTAATAATTTAGATATCAAAATGTAGTATGAAATTTCTTCTTTAATAAAACTCTTATCAAACTCCACTTTTGGAAAAGAATTTTTTTGATTAGATCTACCAACAAATATATACATATAGTACTAGTGGTGGAATAAGATATTCTCATCCAAAACCAATTTTTAGTAAAAATTATTTTGTTCAAAAAAGTGTACCCTTTTGTTCTAAATGTCAAATATGTTTCCACTAAAAAAATGCTTATTAAAATTTAACCCTTAGGTTTTCAAACATCCCATTTTTCAAAACAATTGTGGATTCCAAATTTTTTTTCAAACTTTTCTAGACCCAAGATGGATTGTTTTCCGAAAATATAACGGCTTTGATTTCAAAAAAATAGAAGTACCAACAAAAATAATACACGGTACATGGATAGTGTTTGTTCTCAAAAATATGAATGCCAAAAAATATTTCATTGAAATGATAATCAAGATGAAAAGTGGAAAAGTTACATTCAAAGATTCTCCTTGATAAAGAATTATTTTTAAATTTTTTATTTGTTAAAGCTCTTATGAACAACATTATAATCATAAGATGATTATGTGAATAAGGATTCCTGGTGTATTTTAAAAATGATAAATGTATAGTACACAATTCCACAGATGAATACATTATTTCTAACAATCATTATTAGGATGTTTACACATAAAACTTATAAGACTTTAAGAGACAAGAAGTACCTTTCCTTAGAGCAATGGAAGATAAATATTGGGTATGGAATAGAGGGTTTGAAAATTATAACATTAGGAAAATATGTAAATTTACTAAGAAAAATATTTTTAAGGTTCTACTAGATCATAGATTTTATTCTTTAATCGTATGAGTCCCTTGTTAATATTATAAGAAAAATAAGTAAATATTTAAATATATTAGTGAAGTCTCAACTTATAATGCTTTATAGTTAGTAAAAATGGATTTATTTTTTCCAACCCAAACATGATGTATTAGTGCCTTTTGTGATGTTTTTTTGTTGACGATTACACTAGATACACATGGGTTTATTTTTAAGAAAATAAATTTGAAGCCTTTTGTTATTTAAAAAAATTTATATCCAAAGTTAAATATGAGAAAAACCTTACCTTCATAAATATTAATAGTGATCATGGTGAAGAATTTTATAATTATGATTTGAAATCTTTTTTTTTGCATGAAAGGCATTACATATAACATTTTAGCTACTAAAAATCCTCAACAAAATTATGTTGTTTAAAAAATAAATCATATTCTTCAAGAAATAATAAAAACTACATTGAGTGAATACAAAATTACAAAACCTTTTTGGGCCAAACCTATTATTACTTATTTTTAAAATTTAAATTGGGTTTTAATTTGACCTTTTCATAATGAAACTCTTTATGAATTATGGGCAGGTTGAAAGGAAAATTTTTCTTACTTCAGAGTATTTGGATGCAATGATTTATTCTGAATACAAAAGATAAATTACAAAAATTTTCACCCAAATACAATGAATGAATATTTTTAGGTTATCACACTACATCAAAATACTTTTATTATGGAAGAAATAGTACATGTTAATTGTGATTAAAAATACCCTTAAAAGTAACCCAACCAACAACCTCAAATGTGTTTTCCAGAATCGATTCTCAACCTTTGTTGGGATATTAATCTAATAAGAAAAAAACTCATGAAATTGTTTATAAAGTATTTAATCAATTATATTTATTACCTTATATAGATGAATATGTTGTAAAAAATCCAAATTAGTTGTTTCTTAAGAATCATCCTAGTAATATTATCATTGGTGATTTTAATTAACATGTTGGAACTAGATGTTCATTAAGAAATGAAGTAGAACATCATGAATTTATTTTCAAATTTTAAAAAAATAATCCTGATGAGGATTTAGGTGACAAATAATGGATCAAATAAATACAATAAAAACTGACCAAATTCAAAAGGAATAAATTATTGACACTGGTTTAATGACCTAAAGTAACTTCAACAATTAGAGTAATATGGTTTGTTTTAAATAAATGTGATTATAATGGAAAAATAATTATAAATAAATTTGGCCTTGTTGCTAAATGTTATAACCAAAAATATAAAATATATAATGAAGAAACTTAATCTCCATAGATAGACTTGAATCTATTTATATCCTATTATCATTCGAAACATTATTTAATTTCAAAGTTTTTCAAATGGATGTGATGTGTTCATTCCTTAATAGTCATGTACGAGAGAAAGTTATTGTTGAACAACCTCATATTTTTTATGACACAAAACATAATGAATATGTTTATAAACATATAAAATCTTTATATGGAATTAAACAAGCCCTTAGAGTCTATTTTGATTGAATAACATGATTTTTATTATAAAACACTTATATTAAGGGAAGTGATGATCCAAATATTTTTATAAATAAGGTTAATAAAAATATTATTATTGTAAAAATTTATGTTTATGACATCATATTTGGATTAAATCAAAAATCATTAATAGATTCATTTTCTGATATTGTAAAATCAGAGTCTGGAATGGTTATGATAGTGGAGTTAACATTTTTATTCATTTTAAAATTTCTCGTAAACAACAATTTAATTATATATTTCGAAATAAGTTTATCAAATAACTTCTTAAAAATTATGGATATGAAAATTATAAAATAATTAGTAATCCAATCTGTTTCAATAAATATACATGATCTGGATGATTCTAGGAAACCAGTTGATCAAACCACTTGTAGTGGTATGATAGGATGTTTACAATAATTAACAACTTGTCACCCAAACTTAATATTTTATTTTTTCTTATGTCAAAGGTATCAAGATAATCCAAAATAATCCCATTTTAGATAAGATAAATTAAAATTTTGTAATATTAATTGATCTATGAATTTAAAAAATTTAGTTTTATTCTATAAATGATTTTGAATTAAAAAATTTCTCATATAATGGCTTTGTTTGTTGTAGAATGAATATCAAATGTACACCTAAAACTTTTCATTTCGTAGGAGATTCATTAGTTTCTTGGTCTTTTAAGAAACACCACCCTATAACACAATCCACTAATAAATCTGATTATATGGTAGCTGAAATTGTTGTGCACAAGTGTTATTGATGTAATAGACACTCACTAATTATGACACGAGTTTTACTAAAACTCAGATTCTAGGTGATAACACTACTTCAATCTCTTTATGTAAAAACCCTACACATGACTCTCATTTAAAAATCATATATATTAGGCATCACATTCTTATGGATAAAACTCTTAATGGTTGTATCATTTTTCAATTCATCAGACCATTGGAACAACTTGGTGATATTTTTACAAAACCATTACCTTTTTATAGATTTAAATATATTAAATAGATGTAAGGAAGGATTAATGTAATGTATCCATTCTTATCTACTTCTTGTTTTACCCATATCATAACATTAAAGTAATACTTTTCATAGGGGGAGTATATGTGATTGTCATTTCTTTTTATATTATAAATATTTAGTTTTCCAAAATTCTTATGTTTTCTATTTTTTTATGTTTTAAAAAAACACTCTATCATAATGAGTTTTTTGGGACCAATATTTTCAGACTCAGAATTTTAAATTTCTTCTAAAATCATTCATATTCATGTTTTAATTTGACTTTATAATATTCAAATTTTCAGTTAATTTAATTATATTGTAGATTTAATTTATATTATTCATAATCATATTTCTATTAATTATTTTTAAAATATATAATTTTCAGCTATCTAGTTTTTTTAACTCTCATAATTTGTTATTTTATAAAACTAAGATGAAAAAATTATAATACTATTGATTCCATTCTGAAATGTATTCTTATTTATTTATATTATTTAACGCTATTCTATTATAATTTGTTTTATTCTTATTAGTTGTTATTTTTATTTTACATAATATTTTTGTCAATTTTTTTTATATTCACCCAAATGATTGAAATATTTTAAAAAAACCAAGAGTTTAAATTCCTTAAAAAAATTTCTTCAAATATTTTTTCATCCATCAGATTTTTTTGATAATATCTTAGTCGTAATATGTTTTTGGAAGACCAACCATCTCATAAAATATCCTATATAAAGGGACCCCCTCATGTCCCACATCGATTATCTCATATTTATTATACACACTTCTATCTCATTTATGTTCCCTAGTTCTAATCATTTATCATGTCTGAATATTTAGATTCAATTCCTAATGTGATGGAACCTGTGAAGGATTTCATCAAATAGATGTTTTTAGTAATTTATAGAAACAATATATTTTTATAAAGTGTATGATTCTTCTCTTATATGGGTAATGGGTTTAAATGGTTAGAGATCAATATGTGTTTAATAATTAGATCCCAATTACAATTTTTTAGGATTTAGTTAAATAATTTTTCCAGTATGAAATGTTTTTTTTGAAGAATTTTGACAATAGATTTTTTCTTACTGAATATACCTAATGTTTTACAATATGTCATTTATGGAAGATGTTGGTTTATTAGGTATTTTAGATGAGGGATATTCATTTTTTCGATCTCATAAGGTACCTATTTTAAGGGGTACGTTTATCATATAAAGAGATGACAAATATTTCTTTAAGAATGTATTAGATGTTAATCCATGAAGGGTACCCTATATTATTTCAAACCATAGAGTTTTATCCCTTTAGATGGATGAGGTTTTAATTCCAGGGAAAGGAGACATAGATACTTTGTAAGTATCTGATATCTTTAGTTTGAATTATTTGAGAAAAATGTGGAAAATATATTTGGAGGGATTTGTTTACATGAAAATAAAGAATATCAAATTTGGATCAATTAAGTACTAGATTATAATGTTTCTATATTTGATTACTAAGATTATTTAATCAATTATGAATCACTTCAACATTTCCATCAAGTCTTATCTTGTCAGAGAAATGATTATGTTTATAAGTGATGAAAAAATTAAATAAATGAATATTTTCATTGATTCCAATTCGAAGATGTTTATGAAGAAAAATGAGGTTTATAATTATGAATAAACAAATTTTTTTAAGTTAAATAAATTCAATATGATTGAGAATAAGAGAATGAATAAATCCATTCATCAAGAAGAAGAGAAAAAAATAATCAAAAGAAGTAGTTGATGAATGGAGAAGGAAACACCCTGAAATAAAAGAAGGATATCCCCAATTTGGACTCAAACCTTTTGGAACCCATACCTGTTAAAATTTATGTTGCTGAAAATATAGAATGAGAAACCATAGAAATGAAAAATAATAATAAACATGAATGTGAAAGTTTATTTGACACTTTGATCAATGGAGTAAAGGACATTTCTATAAAACTTGTCTTACAAAATCCAGATTCAGGATTGTATTTTCACGAAATAGCTATTGTTCATTCCAATGTTACTTATATTATAGAAAAAGGAAAAATATTTGTTTTAAATAAATAATTGGTTCTTTTTGGGAATGATTATTTGAGATCAGAGTCTCGACTTTGTGAAGAGTTCATTAAATATTTGGAAGAAGTTTCTGAAGTAATTTATAATATATAAAAACCTAGTGAATTTATTGAAATAGATAGAATATTAAAACTAATATATGAGTATGAAGAAGAAAAAGAAGAATAATAAGAAGAGTTTGAGCAAGAATATTTTCTTTAAAGGAAACCAGTAATGTTGAAAAGGATAATAAATAAGAAGAAAACAAAATTTCTCATAATGAAAATCTTTATTCTGATAGCATTCCATGAGGTCTTCTCAACCTTCATCAAAAAATTATCTTCACTAAGAAATAAAAAAGACAAATATGTTAGCTAGGAGAAATATAAGTCTCCATATTTTAAAGAAGATAAATATTCATCTAAGAATGAGGGACAATATCAGAATTGAAAAGCTGAAGATAGAGTAATTATTGTTGTTGATGCTATTGAGATTTTAGAGAAAATTAGGTTGAATAAAGGATTCAAAAATTGGTTTCAGAGAAATAAAAAAGGAATTTAGTTCAAGAATAAATTGGAATGAGACACATCAAAACTCCTAGAAACAATAAATTAGAGTCAGAATCACCCAATATGATCAACAATTAGAGACTCAACTATATCTTTCATACATTGAATAGATTGGAAAAACAATTCCTTACAACCGCAGACTGGAAACCAAGGTTGATTTTATTTATAAGAATCAAATTATAAAATCAGATTAATTTAAAGAATTAACAAATAGATTCATACATTTAGTGGCAGAATTCAATATCTTTAATGAATATTCTTTGGCTCACAAGAAAAGTTTTTATAAAATGGTCAAATAGTTACATTGTGTTGATAATGATATAAAACCTCATGAAGATAATTTTGAAATGTTTAAGTATAATTTGAATGAAACCTATGGTTATTTTAGTATTCTCACTAAATGAATGGATAATAGAGTAAATGTTCTTGAGTAATTGTGACATACAACAAAAAATAGACTCAAGAGGTCACATATTTATGAGTGAACTTATTTTATCTACACAATGAGATTTCAATATTCAAGGTCTATATGGATGAAATTTTTGGTTTAAAAAATCATAATGATGTATTACTATAAATAATTAATGATCAGGAATATTTGAGTCGGCTCCTGGAAGTAAAGATTAAGGTATGACATGAAAAGATTTAGATTTAATATGAAAACATAAAATATCTAGAAAAAAAGAATCGATATCCAGAAGTGATCCTTGCCAAGATAGAAGAATGAATGAAATAATTATAGAAATATAAGACAATATTTATATCCTTGATGGTGAATAATGATTAATATTTTTTCATAAATTCTTATTTTAATTATTTGGATCTTATTTTCTATGAAATACTTTTTAATCTATTTACAATTTGTATGAATGTATTCCAATTCTAAATTTGTTGAATGTTCTTTCGTTCATTTTTTATGATAAAGTAATTCATTATTTTGTTTTGTATAGTCGTTTATCTAACCATTTTCAATTACATCATGACTTTTCCCTATTCCCATTTGGAAATTAAAAAGGGGGATAATTTTATAGAAATGGGGAGATACTTTAATAAAGTGGGAGAAATACTTCTATAGAATTGAATATGATTCTTATATGAAGTTATTATCCTAAGGGGTGATAGTAATATTAACCACTGTATTAAGAAGAGTTATAAACTTATGGGGGGATAATTATTAATGTTTATTTATGAATTTAAATTTCTTGAAAATATTAATGAACTTATATTTCTCAAATTTAGTTATTCCTTATTTATGTCTTGTGGTTTGTGCCTTAAAAAATGGGGATATTTTTAGTCAAAAGTTTCATTTTGAATTTTCCTTTATTTTTTCTATGGAAATTGAAAACACTTTCTTAAACACTTAATTGACTAATAATTTCAAATCCATAGTTTTTTAATTATTTTTAAAGAAAAAATACTTTTCTACCTTAGATTTACTATTAAAAAAAATCATGAATAAGAATCCTCTATAATCATTACAATTATAGTAATGATCATAGATCTAATATTGATCTGATGTAGCTATATTTTATAGGATTGAAGACTTTATATCCTGTCTTTATGCTAAAAAAATATTTATAATCATACATGACATCATAACTAATATCTTTTGAATCATACTCATAAAGAAAATCATAATTACATATGTAAGGAATTCATCGGATTGACTAAAGTCTAAAATTATGAATTCAGAAAACTATATTCTATAGTAATGGAATAAATTTTATACTACAAATGCATAAAACAAAACTATGTTGTAAATTTAGTAATAATATGACATTTGAAGTGATAAGTGTCCAATTACTTGAGAACATATCATATTAATAAGACCATTAGAAGATCTAGATGACTATTGGAAGCTTGCCTATAAATACATGGTAATTTGAACAGTTTGATTAATAAGCAAATAGACACATGTAGAGACATTGAGAAAACAATCTTCTGATTTTTATTCTATTTGAGATATCTAGAGCTTACAAGAGTGACCAACTTATTCTTTGTATTTGTAATCATTCTGAGTTTCTTTTTTTTTTTGTTTATTTTGGATTCCAATGATGAATCTGATAGAGGGATTTCAAAGATATTAAGACATTGATATGACCTTATTGATCTAGGGATTATGGGAATATTAATATATAATCAAATCCATTAGATTTACATCTTCTAAGGATAGGGAGATAGAGATTCCAATAATTGTATGGTGGGCTCACGAAGATAGTGAGATAGAATGATCATGATATCAAACAATTACATGGATAGTGTGACCAGGAAATTATTTCATAGATGGTTTTCTATTATAAGGGATTTATATACTTTATTTTAAGTATAAAAAAATGGACCTTTATCCTAGGTTATTGGATACCCTTCTCTTTTGGGAAAAATAATTGCATTAATTTGTATTATTTTTTTACTAGAAGACATTTATTTCCACTACATATAATAGAATGTAATCCTTTATATCCATATTTCAATTTCAATCTTGTTTATCATAATAAATTTTATTAAGATTGAATTGAATTTATTTTGAAAACAAATCTATATGTTTTAATATAGAATAATTTCTTTTTTAATACTATATTTTTTTCATAACTATTGTGATTATGAAACTTTTTGTGTTTACTATGATTAAATCACTGTCGACTATGAATATGATTAAACTCTGATTATATTATCAATAATTAATGAATTTAATTCTATTTTATGTAACGGTTCAATAAATTTCCCATTATGACTAGTGGAATACATATTGGAATCTACTTGATTATGACACATTTTTTATTAGACCCAAGGGATAAGTCAGATCACTGTTTAAATCCTTAATAGTTTTTCTTAATACAATTTGTTTAACATTTTTAAACAAATTTCATTCAAGGTTAAAAAAAAGTTTATAAACCCACAATTCATCCAAATCTTGTATTTATCCATCTTAATAAACATTAAGATCCAACACTCTGTGAGGTGACACTCTTTGTGATCCAATTTTATAAATCCCAGTATGTTAAAAAGACATTTGGTATTCCCATTGGTTCATAATTCCTGGTCATAAGATATTAAACTATGTTATTCATGTCCAAGTCATAGAGCATTAAAATTTCTAATGCATCATCCTCACAATATGATGTTAAAACTAATGGTCAAAATCCTTACCACAATTTCTTAAACTAAACTCTTCATATACTTAATAAATGATATAAAACTTAAAATTGTATAACGTCCTCTCTTGATAGGTCCTTTTCCCTCCTTTGGTGCGGGTAACATGCCACACCACTCGGGTTCCTTATCTATATCATTGAAACCAATATGATTCTCCCCTTGGAAGTAAAGTCTAGATTTCACTTAGGCTTATATGGAAAATCATTGTTCTCAGATCAATGATGGAGTAATTGCTATAGAATTGAACTCCATTCAAACATTAACTCATTTTACCACCATAGTTCATGACTTCCTTGATTTGGGTCCCCACCATCATTTACATCTGAATGAGATCCCCTAATGGTGATGGTGCCTATATAAATTGGATCATGTCCATTCATATGAACATGTCTAAAAGTACTTTCAAACAAAATTTGATAGATCCTGTGTTTCAAACATGGTCAACTATTTACCCCAATTTGTATTTCCCTACTCTCGATTGTATGATTTTGAAATACACATTTCAAATATGTTTAGAAGTCATTCTCTACCAGCCTATCATTCCTACTTATGTTCCAAGTAATGTAAAAATTGATTCAAATAATCCACATTCACCATTTTTCTAGAATAATCCAATTCCCCACTATTACCCCACTCGTGAGATTGCACAGATTATGAAAGATGGTCATGTATTCAATGTATCTCTCTCCATTCAATTTTTTCTTAGTCAGGACACTCCTCGTAGTCGATGGATTATCTTGAACCCCAACATTCCTTCCCATATGTAACACTCATATAAGCGAGTGACCTTCAAATTACATCATTTTTCTCACATTGATCATTACTCACTTGGTATTAGATATTTATAGTTGGTCCTCTTGTTACTGTGATCAAGATGAAAAAAGAATTAAATAATACATGGAATTGAAACAATATATTTTTATTTCCATCATTGAGGAGGGTCATCCATAGATTAGTGTAACAACCCAAAGTTTCATTAATGGAAAACCCACTTGATCTAATTAAATGTATCTTTATGTAAAACATTCATATATAATGTCAACTTCTTTGGTTTTATGTTAGGAATTGTGATTGTTACTTTTATAGCCATTGAATAGTGTTCACATGATTAGTATAAATATAAGGCTTTAACAAACCCAATTTACTCAGACAAAAGAAGCGATGACCTCATCCAGTAGAATTTCTCCATATGAATCCCATTTGTCGGGGCTCAAAAAAGACATGGCGTCCTTGGGCTTCACTCTTGACCAAGCCCAAGCTGATATTTTTCATGTCAAGCTCGAATGAGACCATCTACAGGAAAAGTAGAAGTTGATAGAGATTACCACTCGAGCGATGTTATCTGAGCCACCCCAAGAGTCTGTCGCCATCGTACACCATTCCCTTAGGTCTTATGTGGCTGTTTTAAGGGGTTATGTTAAAAATCTCTAGTACTATGTTCAAGAACATTATTTTTTTATACAATAAATAATATACTTTCTTGTCATCATTGATACATTGTAAATAGTTTTTTAAAGTACAAATAGTTAATTAAGAATTATATTTTATTAAATTAAGAGATTTTTGAATTAAATAAAATTTTAATAAAATATTTTTATTATTATTAAATTAATTTTTATTAAATATAAATGATCTTATAATTTTATGAATGCAATTGCAATTTTTATTAAGGTTTGAAAGCCATTTTTGTCAAAACCCGTGAATTTTTGATAAATGTAGTTTTTATTTTAAAAAGTGAAAATTAACATATTTAGAAAATTATTTAGATAAAATAAATGTTATTTCTGGAATCAGGATGTCAAAATTATCCAATGGTGAATTTTACATAATTTTCTGAGACAGTCAAATTTTTTGGTAAAAATTAAATACCATTTAAATATATAATGTGTTTTATGACATCATAATGACCCAATAGTGAGGTAATAAAATACTATAAGCTTTATGTTCGGCTAATATATGTTTTACCATTAAAATAATGTGATTTTAGGTTTTTTGACTTATTTTACAAAGCATTAATGGACCCCTCAAGACTTATTAAATATCTTGTCTTTTTAAATTATTTTCCATGGGAGTGTGACTCACCTCCACATAAGCAACACAATTATTTTAAGAATTTAGGACTTTGGAATTATAAAATATTGTTTTTTGTCTTCCCTTTTCCAAAAAATATGGGCAAAAACCATGAGCTGATTTGTGGTTTGGATTAGTTTAATGTAAGGGGTCCCAAACATAAATAATAAAGAATTCACTCACCTTTCCTATATAAACCCACCCAAGCTCCCACCCCATCCTCACTCAAAGCCTTTGGAGTTCGTCCAACCTCTTCCCTACTCTCTCTATAATCCTCCCTAGGTGCCCCAAGCTCCCAATAAGCCTCTCTCAAGCCTTGGAAGCACACTTTCATGTAAGGGTTTTTCTTCCTTTCACTTTTTTGTCCAATTTTCTTAATATTGTTATGACCTTTTAATTTCAATTATAAATGTTGAGTTATGGTTTTGAACCTCCCTCACACTTCCCTCTTTGTTTTTGAATGATGGTATACCCCTTTCCCTCTCATTAAATGCCTCCCACGTACACCCGTTACTATGCCGAAATTCTGAAAGAAACTTCTCTCTCCTCATTTACATTCAAGCAATACTTTTGTATCATGAATCTAAATTACATTACAATTGTTGGGACATGTATATATATGACCTCCTTATTTTCCATTACATGTAAATATGATGAGAAACCCCTTTATCTCTCATCAACCATTTTTATGATTTTTTATGTCACGCCATTATGCTGCCGAAATCGCACTGATTTTCTAAGCCAATGCCATTGTGTAGTGAATTCCATGCCCACTTCTTCATCAAGGGTATTCACCTTTTTGCACATTTACTTATTGATTATAAAGTTTCATATATGAATTCCACATTCATTTATTGTGGAATAAATGACTATGTTTTATGAATCCATGTTTTATGATCCATGTGGCACACTTATGCATGAAATGAAATGTTTAAGAAGGCTGCACCCTTATAGCGCTCCAATGCATTGGGTAAAGTATAGTATCATGATACGTCATGTGAAATGAGTGCCGAATCATGATAATTCAAGTGCAATTAGGGTTTACTCGTGCTTCATATGCAATGAGTATTTACTCATTCTCCATGTGAAATGAGCCTTGGCTCATGCTAATTCCATGTTAAGTGTTGTTGCCACATTTCCATGTTATGATTATCATGCTTTATCATGCCTTTATGTTCATGTTTCTCTTGTTCTCTATTTATATTCCAACTATTTAACATCTATTTCACTCTTCATGTATTCCATGTTTATTCCCTTATTGGGCTGTATAGCTAACCCCTTTTCTTATGCATGTCTTCAGGTTATCCCATGCAATGATAATTACGAGGGAATATAGTGGTCATGTAAAGGAAGTTTTCAATAAAGATGTCGTTTTCAGGTTTTAAGTTGTTATGTAATGATACTAATCCCCAAAGACACTAGACCTCTTGATCATCCAGTTTTATCAAGTGAATTGTTTATGTAATAAGTCATGTTTAAGTTTTTAATAAAAGCATGGTTGTCATAGTTGGTATCAGAGAATAAGTTTAGTTATTTTTGGGATTAGGATTAGAAAACCCTAGTAAAGCCTTAGATACACGACTAAGTATAATAAGAACATCCCTAATTTTTGTTAAGTACTGAGTTAGTAGTTTATCAAACAAATACATCCCTGTCTGGATACGAGCAGGTAGAGGCGTCTCTGGTACAGATGTATCATAGGGGTAAAACTCAAAAACACCGCTTTAAGCTAGACTCGAACGGGAACTAGTGCACGAAAATGGGCCTTGCTGCACTCTTGATTACGACACTCTGGGGGGATATGTTTTGATAAATTCACAAGATTAGTATGAACCCTTATTAAGGGATTTAAAAAAAATGCCCCTAAGAATATATGTTAGAAAGTAGGTCATGAAAAGCCTAGATTGAAGCCTATAAACTTATGATTTAAGGAAATAAAAGTTTATTTATAAGTCATAAACTTTTTTCTCTTGATTACCCTTTATGTGTTACCCCCTAATTTTCCTTTTATTCTAGCCAATGGCCGGTAATACGATGACTCGGGCTAACAACTGATGTGAAGATCAGTGTGATGCCTGTACTAATGAGATGCCCAATCCAATGGGAGCAGGAATCACGAACTTTGTGAGGCTTATGTCTCATCTAACTCAAGAATTGAATAGAAACACAGGCATAGATGAATGTACAAACCCCCCTATGAAGGAATAAGTCGCTATCGAGAGCTTCATGAGACAAAGGCCTCCAAATATTAGTGGATCATCTGATCCCACGATCGTTGAACAATGGATCAACTACATTGAAAGGATCTTCTCCATCATTCAGTGTTCTGAACAAGAGAAGGTTCTCCTGGTAGCTTATCGTATGGAAGGTGAAGCTAATCAATGGTGGAAGTTGATCAAAAATACGAAGCCTGAGGAGGAGATCTAGGCGTTGGAATAGAAGAATTTCATAAGATGTTTTTTGATAAATATTTTCCACGCACCCTCCCACTTAAGATGGAAAGGGACTACCTTTCCCTCAAGAAAAAATAAGAAGAATCTGTAGGAGAGTATGAGGCAAACTTCACAAGACTTCCACGATACGCTTTCGGCTTTGTCGTTACCCACAAATGCAAGGTTGACCACTAATTTGGTGGGCTGAAGCCTAACCTACAGAAAGCATTAGCGATCCGTGACTTCGATAACTATGAGGAAATTGTCTGATGTGCCCTCAAGGTCGAAATGGGGATCGGGGAATCACAGGGGTATCATGGGGACAAGAAGCGTAAGGTGGACTTAATTGCTGGTGGTCCGATGGATAATTTCAACGGTGCTAAGAAGATCCAGCGCCCCACATGCCAAAAGTGTGGAAAGAAGCACCCTAAAAATTGCCTCAAGGGGACGAGGAAATCCTGTAGGTGTGGAAGATAAGGGCATCTAGCTGTTAACTATTGGAAACAAAGACCTGCGGCTACAACAGAGGAGAGGAATGCTCCATTCGAACCTCAACGCGTTGTTCATTGCTACAACTACAAAGAATCGAGGTATTTTGCAAATCAGTTCCCTAATACAAGGGTTTTAGGAGGCAACCAACAACCTCCAAGGTAGCAAGGAAGAGCTTTTTCCATCACTTCTATCGAAGTGAACCCCGACAATGAAGTGGTGATAGGTACGCTAGTTATTCATTCAAGAATAGTGAACAAACTTTTTGATTCAGGTTCTACGAATTATTTTTATATCTTGAAAGTTTATTAGAACAATCACAGCACCACCACAAATCATGGAAGTGAAGATGTCGGTGAGTATGGAGAATGGGGAAATCATTGCATCCCATGAATATAAGTCCTCCCCAGTTATAATATGTGGATTGAATTTCACGGAAAACCTCTTCATACACCCTCTGGTGGGATTTTATGTAATTCTTGGAATGGATTGTCTTTCCTTATATAGAGCCAACATAAATTGTCGGTAGAGGGAAATCACACTCCATATATAGAATCAACGCCCGATTCTTTACAAGTGTAAGGAGGAAGATGAATCTCCTTTAGATCAATCATCTCAAGTATGGATTTTAATGCCCTATGATCATGCTATCTGGCTCAGATGATTGAGTCCAAGGAAGAAACCATCCATGAAGAAATTCCTATTGTGAGGGAATTCACTGAAGTGTTTCCCAAGGAACTGCCTGGTCTTCCTCCTAGAAGAGATGTTGAATTATCAATTGAACTTATACCAGGGGATCTACCAATATCCAAGACTCCATATAGAATGGCTGTCATAGATCTTGAAGAGCTAAATAAACAACTACAAGAGAATCTGGATAAAGGGTTTATACGCCTAAGTGCTTCACCTTGGGGTGCACCAGTCCTCTTCGTCAAGAAGAAGGATGAGTAAATGACCCTTTGCATTGATTATCATGAGATCAAAAAAATCACGATAAAGAACAAGTATCCTCTCCCAAAAATTGATTACTTGTTTTATTAGTTGCGTGGATCACAATACTTCTCCAAGGTAGATTTGCGGTCGGGATATTATCAAGTAAGGGTGAAGAAGGAAGTTGTCCCCAAGACTACTTTTTGGACAAGATATGGGCACTATGAATTCATAGTAATGCCTTTTGGACTCACTAATGCTCCAGAAATATTCATGGACCTAGTGAATAGAGTATTTAGAGATTACCTCGACAAATTTGTGGTACTCTTTATAGATGATATTCTAATATACTCCAAAACCAATGATGATCATGAGGAGAATTTAAGAATTGTACTAGAGACTTTTCGCAAGGAGAAGCTCTATGAAAATTACAGAAAGTGTGAGTTCAGGTTGAAGGTGGTATCATTATTGGGCCATATCATCACAAGCAATGAGATATCTATGGATCCCTCTAAAACAGATGCAATTGAGGGATGGATGAGGCCAACATCGGTAACGGATATCCGTAGCTTCTTGGGGTTAGCTGGATATTATTGACGATTTGTGAGAAATTTATCACAATCGTCCAACCCTCTTACCAAGATAATTCAAAAGGGAGTAATGTTTAATTGGAGTGATGAATGCGAAGAAAGCTTTAAGGAGTTGACAATGAGTCTTATCACTATGCCCGTTATCACTTTACCCACATGTGGGGAAATTTTTGTGCTATTCAGTGATGCTTCGAAGAAGGGATTAGGTTGTGTGATGATGAAGAATGATAAAGTGATATCCTATGCCTCCAGGTAGTTGAAAATCCATGAGCGAAACTATCCAACTCCTGATCTGGAGTTAGCGGCGGTGATCTTTGCGTTGAGAATCTGGTGGCATTATTTCTATGGGGTGAAATGTGAGATATATACTGACCACAAGAGTCTTAAATATATATTCACACAGAAAGAGCATAATATGCATAGAGAAGATGAATAGAGCTCATCAAGGATTATGATTGTTCAATAAATTACCAACCTGGGAATGAAAACAAGGTGGCAGATTCCCTAAGTAGAAAGGACCCACCGATTCTATCAATGATGAGAATTGAGAAGGATCCAATCTTCTTAGACTTGATGAAGATGGACATGGGAATCATAAATAAGGGAACATAATCAATCCTTTCATAGATGATTTCTCAATCTTCTCTTTTGGAAAGGTTAAAGGATGCTCAAAAGGATGATGTGGGAATTCAGGAAAAAGTAGAAGTTATCGAAAAAGGTAAATGCTCAGATTTTAATGTTAATGAAGAAGGAATTGTGCGATTTGGGAATAGACTATATGTTCCATAAAGTCTGGAGCTGAAGAAGGAACTTTTGGATGATGCACATAGTTAAAATCTCTCTATTCACCCAGGGATCACAAAGATGTATCGAGATCTCCGAGAAAATGTTTGGTGGGATAATAGGAAGAAGGAGATCGCTTTATATACATCAAAGTGCTTGGTGTGCCAGCGAGTGAAGGTAGAGATGCAGAAGTATAAGGGGATGATGCAACCATTCCCCATACCAGAATGTAAATGGGAGAACATCACCATGAAATTTTTCACTTGACCTTTGAGGACATCCAAAGGAAACAATGAAATCTGGGTTGTGGTGGATCGTCTTACAAAGACTGCACACTTCATTTCTATTCGAGAGGATTTCTCATTAGATCAACTGGCATACATATATATATATATATTAGGGAAGTAGTAAGGCTGCATGGAGTGCCACTATCTTTTGTGTCTGACCAAGATCCAAGATTCACCTCTATGTTTTGGAAGAGTAATCAACATGCTCTGAATACTGAATTAAACTTCAGTACGACCAATCATTCTAATACTGATGGCCAATCCGTGCGGACTATCCAAACACTTGAGGACATGTTGAGAGCATTCTCAATGGACATTAAAGGAGGATGGGATCAACATCTTCCTCTAGTTGAGTTCTCTTGTAATAACAGTTTCCACTTGAGCATCCAAATGGCACCTTATGAAGCCCTGTATGGGAAAAGGTGCAGAACACCGGCATGTTGGGATGAGGTTTGTGAACGTCAACTACTTCGACCAGAAATGGTCGATGAAATTGTGGAGAAGGTAAAAACCATTCAACAACATATCAAGGTAGCCCTGAGTCGATAGAAGAGTTATGTAGATAATTGTCGATGAGACCTTGAGTTTAAAGTTGGAGACATGGTTTTTCTACACATATCTCCGTGGAATAAGGTCATGAGGTTTGGAAAGAAAGGGAAGTTAAGTCCAAGGTACATCGGCCCCTTCGATATTCTTGATCATGTCGGGCCTGTGGCCAATCGACTAGCACTTCCACCTACCATGACCAAAGTACACGATGTCTTTCATGTATCCCTCTTAAGGATGTAAATATTGGACCCTTCACATGTACTCTCTTCTGAGGTGGTACAATTAGAGGATGATCTTTATTATGAGGAGAAACCATTGAAGATCTTAGATCGTAGAGAAAAAGTTATACGAAATAAGGTGATGCCCCTCGTCAAGGTGTTGTGGCAAAATCACAAGTTTGAGGAAGCGACTTGGGAATCATAGGAAATGATGAAGCTAAGTTACACACATCTGTTTTAGTGTGGGAAAAGGAAATTTTGAGGGTGAAATATTTTAAGGGGGGAATATTGTAACGACCCAAATTTTCATTAATGGAAAACCCACTTGATCTAATTAAATTTATCTTTATGTAAAACATTTATATAAAATGTAAACTTATTTGGTTTTATTTTAAGAATTGTGACTGTTACTTTTATAGCTGTTGAACAGTGATCACATGATCAGTATAAATAGAAGGCTTTAACGAACCCAATTTACTCAGACAAAAGAAGTGATGACCTCATCCAGTAGAATTGCTCCATACGAAGCCCATTTGTCGGAGCTCGGAAAAGTGGTGGCATCCTTGGGCTTTGCTCTTGACCAAGCCCAAGCTGATCTTCATTATGTCAAGCTCGAACAAGACCGTCTATGGGAAAATATAAGTTGATAGAGATTACCACTCGAACGATGTTATCTGAGCCACCCCAAGAGTCTGTCACCATCGCACACCTTACCCTTAGGTCTTATGCGGCTGTTTTAAGGGGTTATATAACAAATCTCTAGTACTATGTTCATGAACATTATTTTTTTATATAATAATGAATATACTTTCGTGTCATCATTGATACATTATAAATAGTTTTTTAAAGTACAAATAGTTAATTAAGAATTCTATTTTATTAAATTAAACCATTTTTGAATTAAATAATATTTTAATAAAATATTATTATTATTATTAAATTTATTTTTATTAAATATAAATGATCTTATAATTTTATGAATGCAATTGTAATTTTTATTATGGTTTGAAAGCCATTTTTGTCAAAACCCGTGAATTTTTTATAAATGTCGTTTTTATTTTAAAAAGTGAAAATTAACATATTTAGAAAATTATTTAGATGAAATAAATGTTATTTCTAGAATCAGGATGTCAAAATTATCCAATTGTGAATTTTTCATAATTTTATGAGACAGTCAATTTTTTGGGTAAAAATTAAATACCATTTAAATATATAACATGTTTTATGACATCATAATGACCCAATAGTGATGTAATAAAATAATATAAGCTTTATGTTCGGCCAATATATGTTTTACCATTAAAATATTGTGATTTTGGGTTTTTTTGACTTATTTTACAAAGCATTAATGGACCCCTCAAGACTTATTAAACATCATGTATTTTTAAATTATTTTTCATGGGAGTGTGACTCACCTCCACATAAGAAACCCCAATATTTTAAGAAGTTAGGACTTTGGCCTTATAAAATGTTGTTTTCCTATTACCTTTTCCAAAAACCATGTGAAAAAACCATGATCTGATTTGTGGTTTGGATTAGTTTAATGTAAGGGGTCCCAAACCTAAATAATAAAGAATTCAGTCACCTTTCCAATATAAACCCACCCAAGCTCCCACTTCCTCCTCACTCAAATCCTTTTGATTTCTTCCAAACTCTACCCTAATCTATCTATAATCCTCCCAAGGTGCCCTAAGCTCCCAATAAGCCTCTCTCAAGCCTCTCTCAAGCCTTGTAAGCACACTTCCAAGTAAGTGTTTTTCTTCCTTTCACTTTTTTGTCCAATTTTCTTAATATTGTTATCCCCTTTTAATTTCAATTATAAATGTTGGGGTATGGTTCCAAAACTCCCTAATACTGCCCTATTTGTGTTTGATTGATGGGAGACCCCTTTATCTCCCATTAAATTCCTCCCATGTACACCCGTTACTATGCCGAAATTCCGAAAGGAACTTCTCTCTCCTCATTTACATTCAAGCAATACTTTTGTATCATAAATATAAATTCCATTACAATTGTTGGGACATGTATCTATATAACCTACTTACTGTCCATTACATGTAAATATGATGAATAATCCCTTTCTATCTCATCAACCATTTTTATGAATTCTTATGTCACGCTGTTACGCTGCCGAAATCACACCGATTTTCTAAGCCAATGCCATTGTGTAGTGAATGTCATGCCCATTTCTCCATCAAAGGTATTAACCTTTATGGACATTTACTTATTGATTATAAAGTTTCATGTATGAATTACACATTCTTTTATTGTGGAAAAAATGATTATGTTTTATGAATACATGTTTTATGGTCCATGTGGCACACTTATGCATGAAATGAAATGTTTAAGAAGGGTGTGCCCTTATAGCGCTCCAATGCATTGGGTAAAGTATAGTATCATGATACATCATGTTCAATGAGTCTTGAATAAATCTAATTCAAGTGAAACAAGGGTTTACTCATGCTTCATGTGCAATGAGGATTTACTCATGCTCCATGTGCAATGAGCCTTGGCTCATACTAATTCCATGTTAAGTGTTGTTGCTACATTTCCATGTTATGATTATCATGCTTTATCATGCCATTATGTTCATGTTTCTTTTGTTCTCTATTGATATGCCAATTTTCTAACATTTATTGTACTCCTCATGTATTCCATGTTTATTCCCTTACTGGGCTTTATAGCTCACCCCTTTTCTTATGCATGTCCTCAGGTTATCCCATGCAATGCTAAGTACGAGAGAATGTAATGGTCATGTAAAGGAAGTATTCAATAAAGATTTTTTTTTCATATTATAAGTTATTATGTAATGATCATATTCCACAAAGACACTAGACCTCTCAATCATCCATGTTGTATCAAGTGAATAGTTTATGTAATAATTCATGTTTAAGTTTGTAATAAAAGAAGGGTTGTCATAGTTAGGACCACTCCATTATACAAAAAAGAGACATACCCCCCCCTATTACTTGAACTATGTGGGGGGATGATCTAACTTATACATTCTCATATTAATTTCTATAATATACTACTATAACTCATCCAGATCTGCCGCCTCCCCCTCAACTACAAGGAAAACCTAGTCAGCCTGAATTTTCACCAAAAACTACTCAGTCCTTCACCCAACCACCATAAATAATACCTTTATTTATTTAGAATCACATTTCACCAGCTACACCATCATGTGGATTATCATATACTCCCTTATAGAAGAAATGAACTCATACTACTATATATACCACTCTAGCTAAGTGAGACCTTGTTCAGCCACTCCAAGTTCCTTGGTAGCTTATGAGGTTTTCACGTACCAACAGACATCAAAATCCCATCAATCCAAATTTTTATACTCATAATGGATGTAGAAATATAGAGAATATAGAATAATGGAGTCCACCCACTATATCATTAGACTCACCAACATGCGATTAAGAGACCCTATATAGAAAATCAGGTCACCCCATTGGGTGTTGGTGATGATGCTCTGAATGCTACCCCATTCCCTATATCAAATGAATTAGTTCTCCACACGTATATCAAAGATAAAATATTTGATACCATGGGAAGGTGAGGGATCATACTTAGGAATGTATTCCAATAAATCAACAATGGTAACTATTTTAGGAATCCTCTTAGAAATGATGAGATCAATTTTATAATGGAGACTAGCCTCATCTACAAAAGTTTCCTTGAAAGCCTCATTAGGATTCATCACTTTAAGAGAAGTTTTTATAGTTATGGTCTCACTACCAACTCTCTCCGAATCCATGGCTTCAGTTATCACTAAATTATCATCATTCCATACTTTCTTAATCATCACCACCACAATTGTAAACCCTGATTTCTCAAGCATCACCACCTATGGTTGGGTCCCCAATTAGGTTCTCACATACCTTAATATATAGGATTTTTGAACCCAAAATTTTGGTAGGGGAGATAAGGAAATAGAGAAACATATATAATACATACATTCATCATTAATACCAGATATATGGTCAAAGATATTCACTGATGTTTCTTCCAGTGATAGTACAACCATAATAACTGATGCCCCAACTACTAAAAGGTTTCCCACAGCCATATAAATTTTCTCTATTTAAAAGAAACAAAAAATGTAAGAAAAAAGATTCATAATTTAAAATTCCAAACCAAGAAATTATGTGAGAAGGTTGGCAGTTACCTGGTGTCCCATCTAGATAGTCAATTCCAAAAGAGGTCCCTAGGAGAAGGCATGTCAAACAATATGTACACCCTCTGGTTCAGTGGGCATGAAACTCCATCAGAGTGGATCACTTATTATAGATCATATAGGTATTTCATCTCCTCAGATTATGGATCTTGAAATCCATCCTTTGAAAGAACCAACCCAAGGAGGTGAGTCCCCTCACCCTAGACATGTGGTGATATTTCCCAAAGGGAGTCTAACTGTCGAATCATATCTTAATTCCCTCTAGAAATCGTGGATGAATTCATTATTGGGAACATCTGTATGGTACAGATTTATCCCAATAGTGATATCATTAACCCTATGAGATTCTCTAAAAGGTTCCCCCATCACAAGGATTCTTTCCTATGAGTCTTGGGACCTCTATTGCATCTCACTCATGACATACACCCCATGTGAGGTCATAAAATTATAGGGCTGCAGCCATAGCTCATCTATTGTCCCTAGATCTTCCTCTATAGAATTATCCCCTACTTCAACACATCCTTAGACACATGTATATGGTACCTCCTTTTAATTTTCTTAAATCCCCACATACCTCATCATTTCCATGATATTTTCACTCTCTCAGGTTTGATGTTATTTTTGGAAGAGCACATAGGGAGCATCATTCAGTGGGATATCTATCTTAAATCAGCTACCCTACTTCACGAAAATTTCCCATAGATTTCATAGGGCCATTAGATTGATTTATAAGTGAAAAAAATCTATACATTTAGTGTGATCCACTATAGATACCAAAATTGGTAAACTAACAGGTATGTGGTATAGGGTTTACAAACTACCCTGTAGTCCCCCCTCACCACCAATGATCCACCAAAAAAGTATGTGAGGTATGACCGCTCCTCCACATTACCTATGTTATAAAATATGATGATCCTAATAAAGAGGGGGAATTGATGGAAAATTTATTTCTCTAGAACACTGATACACCCTAGCACATGAAGCCATTCCAACTAAAAATAGAGGCTCCTAAAAATATTCCAAATGGAAAGTGGGAAGATCATAATTGGAGGGAAGATTGGGATAGGATATTCATACCTGACCATGTTTGTTGTGACCTAGCTATAAAGAAAATAAAATGAACCTGAATGTGGTATTAATTTTTTTTTCTATACCTCAATACTTTGTACAATTTTCTAGAACTAAGAATGCTAGGTCATTGCACTACCCCATATATAGAATTTCTTCCATTATTCATGTTCTTGGATGAACTCCCATATGTACATAACAAACATAGAGAAACCACCCACTATGTAATTAAACAATAAAACCCACTAGTTTCACTTCTGAATCAAGGAACATTACACTATACCACTATAGGAAAAACTATCTTGCTTCCAGAATCACACAGTAAGAGTGCTTCTTCCCGTGCTATGATTACCTTAGGAACTTTAGATATCTCCCTATAATTGTATACATGAGTTCATTAAAGAATTATACAAACCACTAACTTAGTGGAGTTTCCTTCATCTAAGTATTATGATAACTTTCTCCCTATGCCATGTCCCATAGAGTGTTCACTTATATTGGGTGTTATTCTCAGTCAACTCGAACATTTTTTTCATGGAGGAATTAGTCATACATCTCCCCATGGATGGGGATCCTAGTGAATTATTAGTTGTCCCACAGGCTGATATTGACCTCCCTAGGTTGTAGATGAAAAATTTTGGTACCCAGTGACCACCTTATCAAAAATTCGAGCATAATATCTAGGTAAAGGTAGATACTGAACTAGGAAGTCTAGACTACATCAAATATCAAGACTCTCTTTAAATACTCTTATAATTCATTGCATGACTGGTGTACCCAGTATTCCCAAACCAATTCATCTATGATGTTTCCACCATAGCATAGGTCCCACTCTATGGTCCATTCATAGAGGTGGTCTTATAGTATATAATTGATGATTCTTTCATATTACAGGGGAGAAATATATATAATCAAATCTTACTCAATGTCCATCTTCATGGGGTTCTATAGAGAATGAGTAGTGATCATTGTGTAGTTCTTTACATAGAGGACTACAGGGGTCCTGCTATACCAATTCATCCTAGGAATGATTCTGAACTAGTTTGTAAGGGAATATCAATTGGTATGGGGTATGAACACAACATCCCCTAGATTGAAGACATATAGTCACAAACTTCATTAGTGAGGATATTTCTTATAGTACCCTACCCACAGCTTGGGATGTTTGGTTCGATTTGGCACTATTTAGAGGCATCCCTCAATAAGAATGTTACTAATAATCACACTTATCTATGTTACATCATCTTAAACACCCTCAAATTCCATCTCAAAGACTTTTAAATTTCTCTTATTATAGTTCATGGATGACATCTCATGAAGTGGGGTCTTTTTAAAAGATAGTCTCGATGGATGATTTACAAAAGATTCCACCATGGAAGTAATAAGGTATAATGAGTCTTAAAGATTTTTTTTCATATAATGCTTGTGAAATATTTTGGTTCCATGAAAATAGAGAACAATCCAATATTCCATGGGAGTCTCAAAGACCCACTAGTGCCCCTCCCTATATATATCATCCAAGGGTGGGCTAATATTCATGATCCATGAAACCCTTAATGCTGAATTTCACCATTATTGCATTAGAACTTGACCATTCTCTCCTAAATCAGCTCCCATTCCGGGGGGTATTTATTGATACTGAAAAACATATATTATGGGAGAAGTCTAGGAGTTTATGTATTATTTTAGGTGAATACAAGACAAAATGGGGATAAAATCCATGAAAGGAGATTTATTGAGAAAGGATTAATCTTTCATGAAAGATGAATGTTTTACAAAAGATTTCAGAGCAATGTGGAAGATTAACTTATGAAAAAAAAAATCCTTCATCAAACATACGTCATAGATTCCAAAACACCAATAAATCCCCATTGTAGCATTAATTTAAGGGGGATGCAACATTGGTTCTTTTAGAAGAAGCATTTAATTCATGAAGATCATCCTTCATGAGAGAAAGGTGAAATGTATTCCTATAGGTATTCATCTTCTTTTAATTACCTCAAATGAGTACCTTATCACCTATTACCATGGTATGGAAGACCTTTATGAAGGATCATAACATTCACAAAAGAGAAATATTCATTACACCCCATAGGCTTCTAAATGACTACTATCTTTCATGAAACCCACCACATATGAACCAGGGAAAAATCCCTAGGTAAGGAATACATGTTTTATTAAGGCTTAAGACTCAAGATCCCCATCTTTATAAATCCCCAACATTTAAAATAACTCATCTCTAATAACTCTAAATGATTCCTCCTTTGAGAAGATACACCTTCTAAAAATTTTATAGGCCATGGGAATTATTGAAATCTTTGTTGCATTTACTATTTCGTCGAACATATTCATGACCCATGTCATCAAACATCATATAATAAACCTTCACTAAAATAAAATACTAGACAAAATTTTATCAACTTTATCATAAATATAGAAACCCATTGATTGGGATTCATTCATATAGACTAGGTGGTCACAATATCAAGGGAAACTAATAATTTTCCCTATAAATTAGGTTCAGTGTCTTATTATTCTTTCATCATACCCTATCCAAGAATGGGTAACCCCTAGATTAATTCTGATCTATGTTTGAGCTTCCATACTTTCATATCATCCACGTATAAGTAATAGACAATTATACTGGATGAAAATTTCTCATTCACATGATTCTAAAATGCATGATGACATCCTCAACACATGATATTAAACTGCATGACTACACATTTTAAAAAACATGGGACCCCACATGTAAAAGCATGAGACAACCCCCCATATTCAGGGATTGTTCAATTCATAATCCCCACTACATCCCATGTTTTCTTCCATTACATGACACAACCATTCTTACCACTTGACACTAAAATTCATGAACCATTCATACTATATGACCTTAAACTAAGCACACAAATTGCATCCATTCTGATCCATGTATCATGGTAGGGTATGTATGAAACCTACCTAAGGATCAATCCCGACACCCCAACTCCTTCACTAAGTCTATATATCTCCCCTATGGGAGGTTATAAATATAAAGTGTGATCATTTCCCTAAGGAACACACTCTGCGTCACCACCCAAACTAATGGCCCCAACTAGACCTCAATGACTCCATGTGATGATAACCCATATCAAGACAGATACCTGAAATGTGTACATGGGATACATTTTTACAATACTCTAAATTAGTGATTAGGTGCCCAAAATATTTTAAACCTATGTCCATATACTAATGAGACCTTAGACCTGTTACTGTGTCCCCACAAGACCTTAAACCTTGGGTCATGTCCTCGCAAGAAATTAAACCTTTTTCTATGTCCCCATAAGACACTAAACCTTTTCCCATCATGGTGCATCAAAATATCTACCTCATTTGAAATACATGGGATGCCCAAGGAAATGAGCCTCAGATTCCATATTTCCCTAGAATAGGTTTCTATGTGACACCACATGATTTATTAGGTTCCATAACCAAGACACCCCAAATATGATATTCCCTCAACATAGAATGTGGATGAATTTATGAATTCACAAAATACCCAACATCCATAAATTTTTAGTCTTTTCTGACATCACCATTAGCTCTGAACATAGGTAGAAGCCCTGTCATGATCGAAATGACATAATTTACAGGTGACCACCTTGAGATAGCCAATATAACTAGATTCATGAACATGAAAAAAAAAATCTACGAGGGATACCTAGACATTGCAATGAGCTCCAAGGAGGAATGTATGAAAGAAATAACTGACATCACATTATCATATTTTGATTAAGATGTTAACATCTCTAACCATGGTGCTGGAGTCCACCAGCCATTAGAATACTAGAATATATTCATAAAATTTCGGAGGAGGTGAGACTAGTCTAATGATGTTGACTAGTCTATAGAGGAAAATAAAAGTGAATTACCACCTAGATGCATGCCCTGATAGAAAAGAATCAGAAAATATATAGGACAAAGTTAATTGTTGTAAATTACTCTTAAGATAAACAAGAGTTTACTAAATATGAGTATCTCCTATAAGGTGACATAGTTAAATTTTATATGACACTCCCAAGATAATGATGAGATTATTAAATTTAGGTGATTCGATGATATATGATCATTGTTCTAAGTTAGTAACACAATTTCATTATTCTTGAAATAAGTTTTAATGCTTCTTTTGATGAAGGATTACTTTCACATGGATCATGATTGGTGACTTTTATGTCTATCATCTTTATTTAAATATTTATTATGTTTATCATTGTTTATGTTCCTTTTTTTGATAAATATGAATTCTATTATGTTATTCTCATGCACATTGAATATATCCTCATACCATTTTGATCATATTATGCTCATAAAAAACAATCAATTGTTAATGACTAGGATTACCCTTACTCATAATTTCATGTCAAATTTCAAATGATTTATATCACTAGATTATAAATAAATATATAATATAAGATATTTCTAGATGGGTTAAATGTGGTTGATGATGAAGACTCAATGTGGAATAAGAAAATCTATGCATAATGGAGAAACATCATCATATAAATACATGATGAGTTTTATGTAAGTTTTTTTCCTCATTCTATAAAATAATAACCTAAGTTTTCCTTAGGTATGTATGTGATCAAATATTTCATTTTTAGGTTTTATATTTTAGATAAAAAAATAGTTTCAGGGTTATCAATATAAAATATATAAATATAATGATTATGTTTTTAGCACAAGATCTAGAAGTGTGTGTTTAGGGATTTCATATTTCCATTTATGGATTCTTGTATATATTCACTATTTCATTAATCAATCCATCCATAATTATCTCTAATTTGATGCTGAAAAACACATTATTTCCCATTCTAATGTACAAAGATCCAAGGACTAGTTGATTTGGTAAATTATACTTGGACTTATTTATATCAGTTATCTTTATATCTAGAAGTGACATGTACATTTTCTTATAATATATATATATATTCTTTGATCAATAATCGTTTGAAACTAAATTCATATCCATTAAAATTATAGAAATTTATATTTCTTTCTTTATAAGTTATTGTTCAATTCCTGAAGTTTTACCTTGATCTTTTAAACTCATGCATTGATACCAGTTTATATGGAAATGATATGAGATTTAGTGATATAAAATTTCAAAAAAATAATGTGGGAAAAATAGAAATAAAGAAGAAGAAAAATTATATAAGCATGATTAATTATGTGTTTTATCAAGAATCCTTACTTAGAAAAATTATTTGATAATTTAAATATTTTTTTGGTAGAATATATATGGAACGAACAATGTGTATTCAAAACCTAGCTTGAAGACGATAAAATAAATCAATAAGATGTTATATTAACCCACATTGTCATAATTCTACATCTAAACAGTTGTTCTATTAGATTATAGTACCCATGGAATTAAAGTCTGTAACACTGTATTTCTTGAGTTTTTGAAGCCCCCATTTCTACAGTACTAGTTGTTGCTATCATTAGTTAACTATGAAAAAAATTAGATTACAATTTAGAATAGACCACCTTCACTTGGCCCAATATCATCTGATGGATTGGGCACTAACATTCCAATATCAATGTATGCTCTCCATATATAGTTATATCATTTCTGTATGGATAGAAAATCAGTACTAGAGAATCTTCAAGATAGTATAATCCTATCATTGAAAACATTCTTGGATAATATGGAGGGGTTGAATCAAAAAAAGATGAAGTCCCATTAATAATATGATCGGTGAAAAAAATCCCATCACATCATCAAACCATTTTCAAATCATCACCCTTTAGTATTAAAATTCATATATTCTCTATTTAAATAATGAAAATGATGAAAAATTATACATAAATATGATTACCTTGGAGTCACATATGTGGGACCCAATCAATCATGATCATTAATACCATCACAAAACAATATGTTCTTAGGAAATTTATGAGTAAGCTCTGATCTTAGTCATATAGACTAGGTATCTAGGGATAGTAAACTAAAGGAAATTAATTAATATAATAAAATTATAGGTCAATGTCCCTAAACTACCATCACCCCCAAATAATACTATATTATCCAGATGATAACCTAAAGAGAGTTTAACTACAACTTTATTATGAATCATCAAAAATCATTTGGATAAAACATGGTAATCATGAAAATAGATTCCTGTTCCCTGATAGAGGGGAATAATTTTTGAAGGCCCCCTCCCTAGAATAATGCGATCTATATCCATGAATTTCATCCCCATTGAACCTTCAATGGAAGTACCCACTCTGATGAAATAACCATCAACTTGGTTGATTTACTGATGGGATAAACCTATCATGAGATAGATTTTATGATGTAGAAATTGATACCATATATATTTTACCATTATTTTTATTATTTTTATAGAATTATACAAAGTAGATCACAAATTAATTCTACATAATTATAGTTACTCATGAGAAAATAAATTTGAAATATAATTCTCTTATATTATTGTGTGTATTTATAAATTTAAATGACCATGCTATAGTAGAACCAATAATATGTTATACTATTTGAATATATACATCATTAATTATTCATAATGAAATTCATGGTAAAATTCCAACACATTGGTCGATAGCCTATTCTATCAAGAATTGCAAAGTTATCCTCAAAACACCAATATTCAGATAACTCATGTGTGGTGGGAGGGGAAAAAGTGGCTCATTATCTTGCTTCATTTACAATGGCTTACAACATCCTGATTCTGGAATCCACCTAGAGATGCCCTATACCTAGTTGGTCACATAGCCTCATGAGCATTTCCCCAAATTCCAGAGGCTGTCGACTAGTAGTGAGGGCCTTGGATGTGATCTTGGGAAAACTAGGCCCTCATTGGCAGAGTAACACAGTGGAATTAAATCAATAGCAATAGTGGAAGAAGCAATAGTACCATAAAAAAAGTAAACCACAGAAGACTATAAGTAATAACAAATGGAGCCCATATATAAAATTATGCATGATACATATGTCTCAGAAAACAGAAAAATAAGTCAAAATAATAAATACAGTAGTAATATAAAGTAAAAAATAAAAACAAGTAAACAACTCCTCATCATCACAAGCTATAGCTTGGACCCATGCTCTCCAGCTCCAAAGCAGTCAAGTACCTGAAGTAGAAGGCCAGTTTCCCTTATCTACACCAACAAAAATATAATCTGTTTGGGCCCAAAAGCATGGACCAAAAAGGGTGTGAGATGAATCCCAATAGGCAACCACCAAAAGATATGTGCCTAATAGTTTGTGAATATATGGAAGGTAATAAGAAAAAGAAATCTGTAAACAAGGAAGTACTCAGCAGTAAAAAATCCACAGTTTCAATGCATTCAGTCTCATATATCAAGCAATAACTAACCAAAGCAGATAACCCTTTGGGTAGTATTCACAGCCTAACCCCATTGGTTCAACCAAAAAAGTACAAGCAAGCAGCTAAACACAAATTGTAACCCTATGTGAAGTACTCATAGCCTAACCCCTCTAGTTCAACCAAACAAGACAAGTAACCCTCTGGGTAGTACCCTCAGTCTAACCCCTCTGGTTCAGCTTAACCATTGACTCTCAGAGGAATCACTCACTGTCAGTTTCTCCCATTGTCTTGTATCAGTAACTGAAGGCGCTCTAAGGAAGAACTTATGTCACATTCTTCTTGTGGTCTTCATTGAGGAACTACATACACTCTAAGGAAGCACTTATGTCTATTCCCCATATGGTCTCTCATCATAACATTAAACAGATACTCTGGAGAAGCCCTTGCGTCCATTCACTCTATGGTCTACTACAACAGGTTCTCACGACCCTATGCAAGTTAAGAAAGCATAGAAACATGTATCAGACAAAGTAACCCTCAAGAAATACTTAGCTAGCAGTCTACAACATATTAGCTTGTCAGACAAAAAAATCACTCCATCCTACAATACTAGGCATGTGAAAAAAAACAAGTCAGCCTAACATGCTAAGCAGGACCAAATAGTCATAAAAAAACATGCATGGAAAAACACTTACAAATTATATCAAATTAACCCTATTCACATTCAATCAACCTCTACTCAAGTATACAAGTATAGAAGGAAATTAATAGGGCTAAAACAGTAAACACGTAATACCCCGTTCATGGGTATTGGTCAAATTGCACATATAACTTAAAGACTTTAAACGGAAAGGTACAAACCACCTACCTCGGTGTTGGGAGATCATTATATAAGAACCTAAAGCCTTGAATTTCCAAAGAACCCTATATATCTACAAAAAAGCTCAAAAAGTTCAAGAGAGGATAAATTGTGAAAGAGGAGGAATCAGGAAACAAAGCTCTAGAAGAAGGAAGGGCATACCAAGGTGATTCCAGTGCAATCAATGGTGGTCAAATCAGAGATAAGATTCTCAATCGGGGGCTTGGGTAAAGATCGTAGTCGTACAATTTCTCTCAGATGAACCAGACCTAGAAGAAGATGGTTATGTCCATCAGATGCTACCCCGATGTGTTTAATGAAAAAATAAAGTACACGGTGTGAACATTATATATACAGGGTGTGTATTTTTTTTATTGGCCCCTGCATTAGGTGGTCTCCAGGTCACCCCACATGGCCATTTGTAGGGCCATTACACAACCAGCACATGACTACCCACAGTAACCATGTACATGGAGTGTACTCAGAAATTACATGCTGTGTACTTAAAAAATTTCAAAAAACTGATATTTTTCCTCAAAAGACCATAAAAGAGAAAACATACCTAAAAAAGAAGATCCGGGTTCTTACAAACTTTCCCCCTTAATGAAATTCATCCCTGAATTTTCTAGCAAGGCGACATAGAAGAAGAAACCTTGAACAGATCCAACCACTGTGATCGTACATCGGCCTTCCTCTCCCAAGTATTGTCTGGTTGTAGGGTCCTGAAAATTCCACAAATGGGAAATTTGATTACCCCAAAACATGGAAAAGGACTGAACTAGGCCTGGTACCAGCTCCCAATAATAGTACATGGCCGGATCACTGAACTGCCCTCCTGCAGACGCTGTCGTTCATGAACTAGGGGCGGAGTGACTCCACGGGCGCGAACAAGGAAGACCGTCGGACGTCAGGCCGGTCCACCACCACGAGCCGCCTCCTCAGTGGACCACTATCATTTGCGGGATAGAGGCAGAGTAGTGCACGACTGCTGAGCAATTCTGTGAGTCTCAGTTCCAAAAATCCCCGGTTGACTCAGTCGTCCCTGGGTGGGTATTCTTTCATGGGGTTCCGCAAAAAGTGTCGTGTGCCCATAAATATGACCTCTTCAATACTCTATAAATAATAACCGAGGGGCACCAAAAATGAAAAGAGGAAGGATGGGTGAAAACCCGTGGGGAGAAGCTGGAGAAATCACTCCCAGCGGTAATGTTCTGCGACCATCCGTGGATCTCATATCGTCTGCGGATGCACTCTTCCACATAAAGGAGAAACCAAACCACGAACCACATGTGTCCATATCCTTCGTAGATGGAAATCTCCTCTACAAACCAGTGTCATTCGCGAAATGGAGGTGGGAACCCCTCTGTGGGCGCGAAGTAGGACAGGCACCAACCCCTTTGCAGATGCCCTTTACGACCATTTCCTTCAAGATCATCTCCTCCGTGGCCATCCTTTGCAGACAGCTTCCTTCGCGGCCTAGTCCTTTGTGGCATGAACCCTCGCAGATAGCTCCTCCGTGGACACCCTTCGTGGACAACCAAACCATGAACCACATGCGGCCATCCCTACGTGGTCAAATCCTTCACAAAAATCCCCTCCGCGGCTGTCTCCTTCGTGGCCAGCACCGCCACAGCCATTCCCTCGTGACTAGATCCTATGTAACCCTCCCCATGCGGAGAACCCCATGCACTCATTGGTCCATACCACGGGGGATTCACCCCCGCACCCCCACTTGGGTTCAGTGCCGAGCTGCGTTTCTGGCCCTCTAGGATGGTCCATTCGCTACCATCACTGACCCCCATGAAAAATTGAGAGTCGCACCACGAACTTTTCAGGTCGGGTCAACAATATTTTCTATTGCACCCTTATACCACTCCAACATCCATCCTACAAATTCCATGAGTCGAGATACTCCTCATGAGACTCCTAAAATCCCATTACCTAGATCCCATTATAGGTTCATCCAGAAAGGGGCGCCCTTGCGTAAGTCCCACACCAAACATTGCTAGGTATCTCCTACCTAGTCGTCCTGACCACATGACGTTAAACTATATGGCCATAGTCCTGACCACATGACGTTAAACTGTATGGCCCTCATCCAATCCATATGAAGTTAAACTATATGGAAACAGTCATCTCTACATGACTATTAACTGTAGCATTCCCTTTCTTTCAATAATTGGATGCCTCTTACTCCATGAAAGAGATGCCTTATGCTCTAAGCATAAGATGCCTCATGCCATGTTTATAGTGGCATAGTTTCAAGATCATTGGAATCCATTCGAACATTCCATCACTCCACCCCATGATTTGAACGTCCTTCATTCGAATATTCATTACCTTGAATGTCTGAAGGGCTCCCCTAACGACCTGGTCCCATTCCACCTCGGCTCACCTACCATCTTGGGCCAACGCCCCTGAAAGACTTTAGGCAACACTTCGAGTTAGGTACGGTGTTTCAAACACAGTCAATAGTCTACCCTCATTTTTTTGCCCCCATTTTAGGATAACGTGATATGGATGCTGAGTTTTGATCACGTTAAATTGTCATCCTCCATCACCATGCCACCCTTAGTGTGTTCCGAATGTTGTGCATGTAAGTCACACATTTCATCTCCCTTTGTTCGGACTGATTCCAACGCCCTTGGCATTATCCCGCTTGTGCTCTTGTGCATAGGCGTTGGACCCAATTATATTCCTCAACCCACCAATGGGTTGGGATTCCCCCATGGCCAGACATGAGGAAGGAATATTGGGCATCCATATCGGAGTAAGCCCCGACTTTTTGGGCAGCCTCTATGTGTAAGCCCCACTCCACTTCCCACGGACGCACCTTTCGCGACGTGATTGTCTGGTCCCTGCTGCCTCTTGCTTCTCACACCGAGCATGACTCACGTTGGCTTAGAGTAGGAATAAACCATGAAATCCTCTTATGGTCATCCTCAGAGTGTAATCCCCAATTCATGCCATGGGACTCCTCAGATTGTAAGTCCCAATTCATTCCATGGTCCTCCTCAGAGTGTAAGCCCCAATTCACGCCATGGGCCTCCTGAGAGTGTAATCCCCAAGCTCATCCGAACTACATGGACTGTGATTCCCCACCACAGGGATATGTAGGAAGCCTCCATGAGGTTCAATCCCGATCACCATCGGACCCCTGGGTCCACATTCACATCGGTTCCCCGACACTCTCATTTGTACTATGTGGACTTTGATCCCTTTCTCCTAGGCAGGATACGTAGAAAGCCTCCCCGAGGTTCAAGCCCAACAGCCTGTTGATTCGACTATCTTCACATCGATTCTCCGCACCAACCCTTGGAAGCCTAGAGCGTAAGCCCCATACCAAACCGAACTATGTGGATTCTGATTCCTCTCATGAGGATACGTAGGAATCCTGTATCATGGGCTCGATCTAGATGCCCAAGTAATTATCTGTCCCCCCTGGATGACAATAAACTCCAGAGAACCCAGTCATGAGGCTTTAAACAAGCACCGTCTCAATGAGTCTAAATTCTTTAGAGTCATTAATCCAATGAGGGATGGTAAACCTCAGGACTAAATGATTCTGAACCCCTACGTCCTGCTGACCATTGCCAACCAGGAGTAATCAGTTGATACTATGATTGGGTATAAACCAAATATTTATGAACATATGAATACGTCTTAAATCTATAATAGAGTCCCAGAACAGGCAATAATTTCCCCCCAAAAGGGTGTGATGAGCCCGACTTCCCATCCTCTCGGCCAATGTGATTTCTTAAGTGTCGCTGGCCAAATCGCCCAGCAGACACCTACCTTTGGAAAGCAGGTCCACGCATAGTCGGATATATAACCGTTGGGAATTTCGCAACCAACCCGAAACAAAAAATGGTGAACCCAAAGTGAATAATTATCCAAGTATGACAGATTTAACCAAATCCCACCCCGTTCCCCATTTATACTCACAAGGAGGGCCAAGAAAGGTCATTAATTATGCATGGGATCATGAGATGCTGCATTGACGGGTTTGCTATTTGTATTTGGTAAATTGTTTTACAGGTACTACACAGAAATCCCTTATATCCTATGGCATCCTGAAGGAACTCACAGGCGCGTGCTTCCAACAATGCAATGACCGGACTTCCTCAACAACGGAGGACCCCGTCACCTACCCAGTGTCTTCAACGCTGGGTCTCTGATGCGTTGATATGAGAGTACCACGTGAACGGTACTCTCCCAATAGTGGAGGCGGCCATGCATGCCCTCCAATCCGCCAAGACCCACCGGTCGCCCACCTAGGAACGATCGTGAAGGCAAATCCAGACGGCCCCTATTTCTGTCTCCAACCGTTTCAGGAGTCTATCCCTAGAACGGGACAATGCATACCTCCCTTATCTTAGGGATGCAGATGAGGTCGACGTTGAAGACTTCATCCCTGCTGAATGGGGGTTCCGCTCCAAGGCTACCGCCGGAAGGCGTCATTGTGGTCACGCCGCGACTCAACATCCTCCCATCAAGGAGGATGTAGCCCCAAGGATCCAGGCCCACGCTCCCCATGCTATGGCCCCTCGGACCGCCGGACGAGGGCAGGAAATCTACAACCAGGGACCGGTCATCACCCTTATCCTTGAGGAGGAGCTCTGCTGTCCAATCACAGAGATGTACCATGAATAGGAACATACACCTGTTCGCTCCTCCAAATCCCACCATCCAGAAATGGCGGCATCATACAAGAAGGCGTGCATCCTCGCCGGGCTCCATCAAGCCCGTCTCTCACACAGGATGACACCTACCTGGCAGGCACCTCTCCCTGCCCAGGGTCGTGAAGCCCACCAACCAGACGTGGTGGCAACCGAACACCTGCCAGACTAGCTCCAAGCAGATGCTTCTGATGCCTACCATCCTGATGTAGTGGTGATCAGCAAAGTCCACCATCCAGATGTGGCGACAATTAATAGGCGGGCACGTCTCCCTACCAATAAAGGCCACCGACTCGATACAGTGGGAAAATAATATATGTAGGGCCAGATCCCTGCGGATGCATGTAACGTCCTCCACCCCGATGTGGTGGAAAATGGAGAGATCAACCGGTAGATCCCGACCCAAGGGAAGATTCATTCACCTGCCCTGACATAAGAGAATTGTCAGTACCCACTGACCACCATAGGACCGGAGCAGGATATTCCTACTCCGATACCGGAATGGGCCTTAATACCCGTTCCAGCCAAAGATGTCTCTCTGCATATCCTAAAAATGATGGAGGAGCAGGTATCGATCCCATATCATATCTTGCAGACTTTCAAGAATGTAATTGCATCAGTGGCAAGAGTAAGGACTCGGGCCCGTGAGCCTATCTCACCATTTGAGGAGACTCATCTAAGAGATGAGATAGCCGCCTCAGAGTAGATCTATATCCCTGATTCTGATCAGGAGGGTCGCCGGCTATATTCCGCGACGCATGGGCAACCAGATCGAGCAGCTTCACTCGTTCCAATTGGGGGACACCCGTCCATCATGGTGGATGCTTCAGAGCAGGCATATATCCATGCTAAAAGTCAAGATGTTCATCGGAATATCCCGGAAGAATCACGAGACCCAATTAGACAGGGACCCAAAGGTGAAGGCTGTTGTCAATAGCAGATGGTCCCCATTGCCCGAAAGAAAGCACCCTGAACGTGCTGAAGGCAGCCAGAAAATAAAGAGTAGGTTCATGACTCCGCTCTGCTAGAAGAAGGGATTCCCAATGCCTCTAAGAACATATCAAAGGCTCAGAACCCTACCCACCCATTACCAAATTATGGGAGTGGCAGTAGTAGTTGTGAAGGTTCTCTTCGCAATGTCGCTACAAATAGCTCTGAAGGTCCTCCCCAGAGCACCCACGGGGGCCTCCCCCGCGGGCATATAACGATTGATCACGAGAGCTCCACTTTTGATGCGAGTGACAGAAACCCTCCACGTGACCAGAAGACCGAGAAGCAAGAAGGCCCCCCACTTGCTGCGGTCCACCTTGAAGGTCCTCTCCGGGGTATATGCTGCAAACACTCTCCATGAAGTGGGACCATAGATTATGATAGTAGTCCTCGCTATTATAGTCGCAACTGCGGAGGCCCTCCCCACAGTGATGTCTCATCATGACAAGAAGTACCTCCCCTTATCGTTGCCTGCCCTGAAGTTCCTCCCCAGGGGTTACGTTGCAACGACACTCCATGCAGCCGGGCATCAGATCACTGTGGTAGTTCTCGCCACCCTGATAATAGAGGTCCTCCCCATAGAGATTCCAAGTAATGAGAAGGCCCTACCCTCGTTGAGGTACATTATGAAGGCCCTCCCCAGGGTGTACCCCACAAATATTATCCCTGTGGAAGCTGTAATGGTAGTCCTCACCATTGCGGTAGCTGTGATGGTAGTCCTCACCACCACGACTGCCATTGCGAAGGTCCTCCCCGCAGTGGCCCCAAGAGGCAAGAAGATCCCCCCCTTGTCTCAGAGTGTCTTGAAGGTCCTACCAAGGATTAACATCGAACGTCAAACGAAGATGGTCATCCTCACCATGATGGTAGTCATTTGGAATGCCCTCCCCGCAGCAACGCCATGCTGCCAGGAGGTCCTCCCCTTGATGTGACATGCCTTGGAGGTCCTCCCCAAGGTATGCACTGCAAAAGTCCTCTATACAGTGAGGAGTCAATAAGTAATGGTAGTCCTCACCATTACGACCTTCATTGCAAAGGCCCTCCCTACGATGACATATCATATCGAAAAGAAGTTCCTCCCTCTGCCGAATCATGCACAACAAATCCCTTGTATGCCGAGGCACTCAGAAGGACGAGATCAATCATGTCAGATTCCTAGTCAATACACCCTTCTTCAATCAAGAGATGGTACATGGCCACGTTCATCTTCTGAACCACCTCGAAGTTTCCCACATGAAAATCCAACACCTACCTGTCCCACTGCCTCTGACAACACTATCAGCGAGCGCCTTAGTTGGGGTGACCAGGTAGAGAAATCTCTAGTAGAGGAGTATGCTGACATGTTTCACCTGAGGAAAAAACTGGCTAGGGATGATATAATAGTTATGATTTATCCCATGACCACCTCTCAATTCGACATACCTAGAAAGCTGTCGGAAGAATGCATGCACGGAATCCTCCATAATATATGGACAACCCTCCACTGGCTGAAATCAAGCTTCATGCCCTACGATGGGTATGTAGACCATGTCAATACAATAGGAGTCCTCCTGCATCACATTGACCTGGAAGATCTTCCTTCGGCATGACAACAGAGACATGAGAGGCGTAAAGGAATCATTGAGATAACATTCCTCCGTGTGCTGCACCAGCTATGCTGCCTCATTGGTAATTCCCCTACAAGAGTCCATATCATAGGATGGGGAGAACATGGAGCTCTGCATTTCACTCCACTCCCTGCCCAGAAGAACCTGTTCGGCAGGGTGTCCTGCAACGCCATCACTTCAAGACGACAATAGAGTGGTCTCCCTATTTGCGAAGGGCAACACACTCAACAGAGTCGGGCCTTGAGTAAATCCTAGAAGTGTCAGGCCAGATGGGAACAAGTCATCCAAGAACTCCTGAATCAGGCCGCCAAGAGCATGCAATAGGCCTCTCGACAAAGAGAGGCCAATCATAGGTCATTTCCTGCCTCCCCAGAAGGGATTGATTCACGAGAGAACTCGACACCAAACCCAGTTCACCCCCGAATGGGGTCACGTGAGATCAGGCAGGTTGCGATAGTAGGAGCCACTGCCGCAATCCAGGGTCAACCCTAGCCTGTAGGGCTGGGGGCATTTTTAACAAAAAATACCCCTGTAAGACCAATAAAAATAGGAAGAGACTCAACGTCCAAGGAACAGAGCCAACCCCAGCCCTCAGGTGTGGGGGCATTTTTACCACCTCAACAACAACCTCCCCCACGAGAGTCCGTATTGACTCATATGGGGAGGAAAGTCAGAAGAGGAGGTTCATTCCCTATCTTGTCGTTTGAATCATCATCCCCTTCAAGAGGGAGGCGTACCGTAAGGGCGCATCAAAGAGCTCTCCACGTCACCCATCATCAAGGAACTCGAAGGCAATCCCAGGGCAGAAGAGGGAAGACCATTAAACGATGCGGGATATCCTCTTTCTATTTGGAATATGACATCTTCTCTACCCCGTGATATACATCCATAAATGCCAAAGAGGCTAACCCCATGGGTAATTCTAAAGATGATGCAAATCCGGATGGATCAGGAGATGATGGTTTCAGTCCGGCTGCAACCTACAACAAACCACCAGGTGTGCACACCCAGAACTAGAGGGCCGCTCTATACATGGCCGCCCTTCAGCTAACCTTCCTTTTCTCACCATGTGAGCGTAAAACAAGGATAAGAAAAAATGACCAGTTACCCTTAAATTTCCTCCTTATCTCAATAAAAATGATCCACTTACGCTCGAAGAGAGGTTCGCTCGATAGGAAGAGGAAATGAAACAATTGAGGCAACTTAAGGTCGAGCTACTCCAGAGGAACCGCCTTATTGAAAGTGCATCTAAAGAGGATCCACATCATTCACTCCCAGTAAGTGCACCTCAATGACCAAGGTTTTCCCCGACAAACAAAGTACGATCAGGGATCCCTCCCAACGAGGCGCCCGGCCCATCCAACTACCTAAATGTGGATCCGGATGAACACCAAGACTTCCCTCCACTTAGGAAGCAACCAGAGCGAGTATGTTTGAACCCTCCGAAGGTTTCACAAGCGACACATGCACCCTTGGCGCTAACCGAGATGGATACTCAAGCAATGTCTCGGGCTTCAACTGCCCAGGACCAGGCCCAACAGGATGTAAACTAGGGTCTCACCGACACCATCGAGGCACTAACAACTCGATTGGAAGAAATGGAAGGTCGACGCACTCCAATACAACCAGATCAGAATCCCTACCAATATTGGGTGAGAAACACACCACCTCCACCCAATTTTAGGAGCCCTGTATTCCCTATCTTCAATGGATCAGGCGATCTGGAATAGCACTTGATGCACTACAAATCTTATTACGACCCTATGATGGGAACTCCAAAACAACAAGAAGCAGTGAAACTCAGATGCTTCGTACAGACCTTGCAAGGATCTTCCTTCATCTGGTATATGAGTCTGCCATCCCAGTCAATAAAAAGTTGGGAAGACCTTCTGCAGCAGTTCGTATTCTACTTCATCTTGGCGTTTCCTAAAACAATGATCAACGTCCTCATGAACTTCAAGCAGAGAGAGAATGAGAGAGTCTCAGATTTCATCGCTAGATGGAAAGGTCTAACCTACTCTCTGAATAGGCCAATGCATCAAGATGAGTTGAACGCCATATGCATCGGTAATCTTCGAGATGAGCTGTGAACACCGCTCATACCGGTGGAGTGCACCACTGGCTTCCGCCATCTCTCGGCCATTGCCCAGAGAATTGAGGACTCCTTGCAGAGGACCAATTAGAAGTCATGAATAGCCTCACAGGCTCCCACAAAGAGAGCTGTTAGAGATGAAGCATCCTCTGTCACGCTCAAGCTAGCCCCTGTGCCTACTCCACCACTCAGGCCCCTGCTAAATCTTCAAGGGCCCCATACATATCAGCGGCCACCTCCGCCTAGGCGGGACGATCAGAAAGGGGTGAAGCAGAACCAATTTTAGGATCATAGGAATAATGTATACTCATTCCGAGAGGAAGAAGTCCGCGAATACTTTATCGCAACCATGAATTGAAACTTGCTCTGCCTCCCGGAGCCTAGAAAACCCGAAGAAGTCATCTATGACGACAGGCCAGATTACTATCCCTACCATCGAATGTTAGGGCACAATATTCGGGAATGCTTCGTTTTCAAGGACCTCCTGCAAAGGATGGTAGACTCCGAGTAGGTCGAGCTAGGACCACCCACAACACATTTGACATATATTTCTACCACTGAATCTGACAAGGGGGAGGGGTGGCAGGAAGTCACCAGAAAGAAGGGGAAGAAATTTGATAATGGGATGACTCGGAAGACTATCAATTGATCCTAGGGAATACTTCGAGCTCAACGACAGCAGCCAGTGTTGCCGCCAATAGACCCTAATATAGCACAACCGACAATACCGACCTCACAGCCCTCAACGAGCCGGTTGTCTAGGAGAAATAAAAAATAAAGTATACAGGTGAGAGAGGAGAAACCCACGACAAGCCCAAAGTTAGCCCCGAAACTATCAGATTTCATGCCCTCAAACTTAGCGCCATGAGCACCGACCCACCAAACGACACCATTAGGGAAAACCAATCTGGTTGACTAGTCAGAAGATGAAGTTCCAATCTTTGGTTCAATCGAAATCATCCCTATTATGGAATTGTTCCTTGAATAAGGATATGGTTATGAACCCAAATTCCCAACACAATGGGCCAAGAGGGGGAATCGCGAAGGCAGGGGATATCAGGGGAGGTGCATTCGGGGCCGAAATCAACCCTACGGTTGGACCTTGGCTCAAACCGTCAATATCGCGGAAACCCGTGGTAGAGACCTTCAACGAACTCAGCAAGGAAAATAATATCCCTCCACCTCCACAAGCATCCACTCTCCCCCTGTCATTCTACAGTACCCATCAGAAGAGGAACAAGCGTCCATCCACCTTGTGTGCACAAACAGACCGACTGGGTCGTGTCCCCAGAATTTGGGGATATCATCGGCATCTGAACCCGCTGCCGGTCCCCCCTCACACGTATTCTAACTCCCAAGATTCCTATTAATACATTCCCACCAACGAAGAAGTGTCAGCCATTGGAATAGAAATACAACATCCTTAAGCAGCTGGTGTTGTTACTCGCCAAACTGTTGATCCTGGATGCCCTGAGTTTGTCAGCAGACCACAGGGAGGCGCTTATATAAGATTTGATCATCCCCCAGGAGTTTCAAGTCTAGGTAGCTGCCGCCGAGATTAACCAGATGGAGATCGTCCCGACTGAATGTGATACGGTAATTTCGTTCACCGATATGGATGAATATGCCATCATGCAGGGGGACATCAAACCACTATATGTGTCCGACACACTAAACGATGTTGAGATCCGCGAAGTCTTTATTGAGAACGGATCTGGAGTTAACCTCCTTCCCCTACGAACACTCCATAAGTTGGGATATAGTGAGGATGACCTAATCCCCTCAACCACATCCCTGTTGAGTTATGAAAAAAGTGAACAAAAGCCAATGGGGAAAATTAAGCTAAAGACCCATTTTGGTGACCCTGTGGCCTATTCGTAATTCCTGGTGGTTCGGCGAAACACAACATTCAATGACCTGCTGGGAAGGCCATGGCTCCATAAGCACATGGCCATGCCTTTATCCTACCACCAGTGTATTAAATATCACGTCAATGGAAAAAGTGGGACATTGCACCTCGACAAGGCCCGTTTCAAGCTCTCCGAGTCACACTACATTGACACTGGGTTTTATGAGCCAAAGAAGAAGAGGACTTCGCTCGATGGTATTGACTAGATTCCCGCTCCAAATGGTTTTGAAATTGTTCCCAACGACCCCCTTAGATATCTTGGTAGAGATTACATACTTCCCATCAACCATATTGAGAGCAGGGGTTCAAGTTCGGACACACACTCAGCTGTCCTCATAACTTCAGCCATAACTGCCGAACGTGACAATACGGGAACATCCTCCAACCCTGAATCTGGGGACGAATACTTGAGTGAGGAAACCCATAATTTCATGCCTTCAGACTCCCAGTAGACAGAGTCAAGGACTCTCCCCCCGACATATCAAGAAGATAAGGATTTAACAGAAGAAGAGGAGAGAGATCTCAGGGATGCACCTCCCACATTTGAAGAAGGTACTCCACCACTATGGATGAAATCAGGGAAATAAACCTGGGTACCAAGGAAGACCCAGGGCCCACTCACATTAGTGCAGCCATGTCTGCCGAGGAGCATGAGTTATATACCTCTTTCTTAAGACAACACCGGGATAACTATGCCTGAAATTACACAGAAATACTGGGACTCGATCCCGAAGTGGCGATGCACCATGTAGGTTTTCCAAAAGACCATTGGGGATACAAACAAGCCGCTAAGAGGACACACCCCTCACATGCTACCAAAATAAAGGCTGAGGTTGATAAGATCATTAAAGAAGGCTTCATTCGGGAGGTCCAGTACCCCATTTGGTTGGCTAATATCATCCCCTTTAAGAAAAAGAATGGACAAATCCATGTCTTCATTGATTTTAGAGATCTCAATCAGCATTTCCCGAAAGGTGATTTCTCGGTCCCGGTCACCGAGTTATTAATCGATGCGATGGGCGGGTTTGAGGCTCTATCCTTCATGGACAATTATTCTGGGTACAATCAAAACCATATGGCCTGAGAAGACGAAGTAGCAACTACCTTCAGGCCCCCTCAAGGAATTTTCTATTACAGGGTCATGCCCTTTGGTCTCAAGAATGCTGGTGCCACTTATCAATGTGCCATGAATTGTATCTTTACACCATTCCTGGGGACATTCATTGAATGTTACATAGATGACTTGGTGGTTAAGTATAGACAGCGCTCAGATCACCTGTTGGCCCTTGAGACCATTTTCAACAAACTTCGGCAGCATAGTATGAAGATGAACCCCTTGAAGTGTGCCTTCGGGGTTACCTCGGGGAAATTCCTTAGCTTCGTCATATGCCATCGCAACATCGAATTAGACCCTAAAAAGACGAAGGCTATCCTTGACCTGTCACCTCCCCACAATCTCACCGAGTTGAGGGGACTCCAAGGACACCTGGCCTACATCAGGCGATTCATAGCCAACCTGGAAGGAAAATGTTTTCCCTTTACCAGGTTAATGAAGAAGGGGGTTACCTACCAATGGATAGAGGATTTCCAGGAGGCATTCGATAGAATAAAGAGGTACCTCTTAAGCCCACCAGTGCTCATGCCCCCGGTTGAAGGAAGACCTCTCATCCTATACGTGACGACCCTAGAGCAGTCACTAGGATCCTTCCTCGCATAGAAAAATGATGCCGGCAGTGAAAACAACCTCTGTTACCTCATACGAACCATGATTGATACTGAGACTTGATACTCAAACATTGAGAAGAGTTGTTTGGCCTTGCTCTTCGTAGTTCAAAAGTTGCGACATTATTTGAAGCATCATGAAGTCCATTTAGTCTCGCGTAATAACCCTCTCAAGTACATCCTCAACTGCCTAATGCTAACCGGGCACCAATCCCGATGGGTAGTCATCCTGCAACAGTTTGACATCCGGTTTGTGCCTCAGAAGGCCATCAAAGGCTAGGTATTAGCAGATTTTCTAGCAGATCACCCTTTAACAGGGACCGCATCACCGGGTGTCGAGCTACCCGATGGGGACGTCTTCTCAGTTCAAGAGGAGTTCCCAGCATGGGAAATGTACTTCGACAGTGCCTCTCGAATCCCTACCTAGAAAATGATGGAGGATCCCAAATTTAACAAGGTGGGTTTGGGGATAATACTCATGTATCCGGAAAAGACAGTCTTTCCATATTCTTTCCTCCTGTCAGAAGGATGTACGAACAATGAAGCAGAATATCAAGCCCTTATTGTAGGCCTGGAGCTCTCACTGCAAGCATAAGTACAACACCTTAAGGTAAAAGGTGACTCAGAATTGGTCATCAAGAATGTCAATGGTGACTATTCTATTAAAAAAGAGGAGTTGATTCCCCTGTTTGACCATGTCCTAGGGTTAATGATAGAATTCTCCACAGAACCGACATTGACCTATATTCCCCGGTCTCAGAAAGCCAAGGATGATGCGTTAGCCAACGTGGCCACAACCCCATCCAACCCAAACCGGAATGAAATAGTTATCAACATCGCTCATCGTTGAATGGTCCTGCCATTTTTTCAGTTTAAGACGGAATAAATCAACGAATTCAGTCCTATCCTAAAGCCATATGCTCTCTCCACCGGTTGGATGACCCACCATTGAAAACTACCTTCAACGGGGAGAACTTCCATCACACAGGTCTGAACGAGACAAAATACAGAGAATGGAAACCTACTTTGCCCTATACGGCGGTGCGGGTCAGCAAGAGGTCCTCTTCAAACGAGGCCTCGACGAAATCCTCCTCAGATACATTGATGGAGAAGAAACCAATGCCGTCATGACTGAAGTACATGTCGGAGTATGTGGGGCACACCAGCCGGGGTCCAAGCTTTCCCATCAGGTCCGATGGCTTGGGTACTATTGGACCACAATGGCACAAGATTGCGACCGCTTCACCGAAAAATGCCACTCATGCCAAATTCATTCCAACCTTATACACCAACCCCAAGAGTTACTCCATCAGGCCAAATACTTCTAGACATTTTTTGTCTTGGGGATGGACGTTGTGGGACCATATCCTCCCACCACATCCAAACAGCTGAAGTATAACCTCACGACAACAGAATTCTTTTCAAAATGGGTGGAAGCTTTACCCCTTAAGGAAGTCGGGGCAAGAAGAATTGTCAGCTTTGTGAAAACCAATATCATCACCAGATTTGGTGTCCCCAATACCATACTAACGGATAACAACACCAACTTCTGCTCTGCTGAATTGGAGAAACAATACCAAGAATACAGTATCAAGGATAACCACTCATCCCGCTACCATGCAGCGGACATAGGACAGATATAGGCTTTCAACAAGACCCTGTCCAACATTCTCCTGAAAATGGTGGACAAAGACAAGAATTCATGGCCTAATAAACTCCTCCATACATTTTGGGCTTACCGAACCACACCTTGCACTGCTACTCGGGCTACTCCGTACTCATTAGTATATGGAACAGAAGCAGTCCTGCCCATTGAGCTCCAATTGCTCTCGCTCTGTGTTGCCATTTGAGATCAGTTATCCATAGATGAGCAGTCAGAAAAGAATCTAGGTGAATTGGAGCATCTAGACAAGAATCGGTTGCACACTTTTCACCATCTAGAAGTATACCAGAACCGGATTGCATGAGCCTTGAATAAAAAGGTTTGTCTTCTGTCCTTATTGGAAGGAGAGTTGGTGTTGGTCCTCATAACCCCAATGATACCCAGAAAGAATCCTTCGAAGCTTGAGCCCAAGTGGGAGGGACCATATGTTATACACAAGGTCTACTCCAATCGAGAATATTCCCAGATCTCCATGGATGGGCAGTTCACCACCGCTCCTACAAATGTGATATTCTTGAAGAAGTATTTCGCATGAATAACTAAAATTCCCATCGTCCGAGCTGCAAGAAGTTAAACTACCAAGCACTCAACGGTCCAAACTCTATTACCTTAAACTAAGAGCAGTTCTTCCTTATTCAGAATAACTAAAATTCCCATCTTCCAAGCTGCAAGACGTTAAAATTCCAAGAACTCAACGGTCCAAACTCTATGACCCTAAACTAAGAGTTTTTCATCCTCACCGCACGACGTTAAACTGCACAGACTCATCCGAGCTACATGACGTTAAACTGCCAAGCACTCCATGGTCCAAACTCTATGACCTTAAACTAAGAGCAGTTTGTCCTCATCCAGAATAACTAAAATGCCCATAGTCCGAGCTATAATATGTTAAACTTTTAAGCAATCAATGGTCCAAACTCTATGACCATAAAATAAGAGCAGTTCATCCTCATTAGGAATAACTAAAATGACCATCATCTGAGCTGGAAGATGTTAAACTGCCATGCACTCAACGGTTCAAACATTATGGCCTTAAACTAAGAGCAGTTCATCCTCATCCGGAATAAATAAAATGCCCATTGTTCGAGCTACAAGACGTTAAACTGCCATGCACTAAATGGTCCAAACTCTATGACCTTAAACTAAGAGCAGTTCGTCCTTAGATGGAATAACTAAAATGCCTCTTTTCCAAGCTGCAAGACGTTAAACTACCAAGCACTCAACGGTCCAAACTCTATGAACCTAAACTAAGAGCATTTCTTCCGCACTGCACGATGTTAAACTACATGGACAAGAAGTTTTAAAAATTTCCTCTTCCCCCGTATATGGACCAGACCTGTACGGGAAGTATTGTCTTTAAGAGAACTACGTACGGCTTGATTCATGCCTTCACAGGATACGCAGCGATGCCGGGATCCCCTACCATGGCCCAACCACTCCCAAATTGAATAAAATTAAAAAATCCCCCCTTCCCCATGGGTATGGACCAGCCCTGCACGGGGTGTACTCCTTTCAGAGAACTACCTATGGCTTGATTCTTTCCCTCGCAG